>CM077793.1:12931014-14222264 GCA_039737535.1 Lagodon rhomboides
ATACTTTTTGAACCTCTTCTCCGCCTGTTTGTTGGGTTTCCTGTCGAGTCGAGCCCAGAGGTAAGGTTGCCCTACAGAAGAAAGGATAAACCACAATTAAATTCGGTCCACTCCGCTGCAAGAAAATTAATACAATTGCAAATAAAGGTGACTGACAGAAGTCACTTGTTTTTTATTGAAATGGGATAAGAATATCAATACTAGTAAGGCTCCGTAAACGGCAACAATTTCTCACATCTGTCTAGCTTGAAGCAGTAAGGATTTTACGTAGCGCTGCACAATTAATTGAAATATTATCAAAACTGCAATATGGCCATGAGCAATATCCAGGCTGTAGAACATCCAATATTCTGATAAAGATAAAATTTGAGAAAAGTCAGCATTATAATCAAACGTAGCGCTGCAGAGATACCCTGACCTAAAAATCATGTCCTCCAGATGCAAGGAAACATGTTCATTTAGTACACACTCCAACACAAGTCACATCAACATGATTTTATTCTTTTTTTTTTTGACTATTCATGAAAAATGTGATCCAGGAAGGATCTTTCCCACTAACTGTGAATCAAATCGCAAATTTAATGTCTGACAAAATGATCGCAATTTTATCTTATTTATTTTTTTGCTAGTTTTACATGATAAGGCAACTACAGTACAAGCCCATATGGTAGTTGTCGTTCTGATCCATACTCACCTTTATGAACTGTAACATAACAACAAGTGCCATCTAGCTTTTCTGTGGCGAGCGCACAACCGATGTTCGCCTCCAGGGCGACGGGGTTCACATTTTCAGTCGCAACCACCTGAAATTGCTGAAGAGACACACAGATATTTAAACATTAAAGGCTTGAAGGAAACAACTGAAGAACTACAGTAAAATTGTTATCCCGCCTGTCTTTTCTTATTAACATTGTTGTCACATGGGTCAAATACATCAGTTAAGTTTACACACAAATCATCCACTTATTATACATACAAGACTTTAATGTGAGTCCCCTACCAGTAACATATTTTTAAAGCACAGATTTATCACATTAGCTTCGTGTTTGCTTTATTTGTTGTCTCATTATAGGTTATTTTACAGCTGCATGTTTGTGTTTGACTGTCATGGCAAAGAGGGGAAGAGGAGGATGGAGAGAAAGAACAGGGAGAGAGAGCAGGAAGGAGAAAATGGACAGAGAGTGAGGTCAAGCTTGTAACAGTGGCCACACAGGAAATAAAAATATGTCATTCACAACAGCTGCATTAAGCTGAGCCCTCCTGAAGGTCTCATCCTAAATTTGCTCCTAGACTAACGTATTTTATAGATGCTTTTTCATAATGTTTACTTTACTTTGTTTTGAATTTGCTCTTGTGTATGTAAAATATCTTGAAAGTTAAAAAGGTAAAAGCCTGCACCAACAAAAGCTTCATTCTCCCACAGAAAACAATGCACCTGAAACGCCTCATCAGTCCTCCCTTTTAACTCCGTGACTTTGTGACATCACACTATGTCAGCATGTCACATATTGGCATAATTTTTACCTGGCCTTGACTTAGCATAACTACTTTACTGTTGTTAGCGGTGCTGGCTCAGGCTTGTGTGCGCTGACCAATCAGAGCAGACTGGGTATTCAGGAGGGAGGGGGCTGAGCGTTTCACACAGAAACATGGATGTAAACATGTAAACCCATTCTGGTAGTAATCCAAAATAAAACGATGAACATGAAAATGAACATAGCAGTGCATCAACACATACACCTGCCATCTGAGGCAATATTCCCTAAAAGCAACGCAGCTGGGGGGATGAACAGCATGCTGCAGTGCTGACGACAGAAACATGCGCCACTAGCATGAAAACATTAGCGTCATGTGTATTGTAGAAAGAACGTGTTGTCTTTTTTTTTTTTTTTTTTAGCCACCAACTCGATGTTAAAGTCCAACTGGTTGTCAGTCCATGCTAGCATCAGCATCAGCACCAGCTTCGTATTGTTTATACATCAATGGCCGCACTCACCTGATGGTCTCGTTTTCTGGACTGTTCTTCCTTCACCTCCGTCACAAACACACACGGCACCTTCTGCTGAACGGAGCCCAGACGTCTCATTCTGACGTACCTTATAATATCCACCTGAAACCACCCGGTAATGTTTAAGTTAATGTTTTTCTATCGTTTAACAGGGCGAAGACATGCTAGTGATGTTCCAGCATGGATGTGAATGACATGTATGGTCATGTGACTACTTCTTCTTCTCCTCTATTTTTGGTCGGTTGGTAAACAATGAAACGGCTCGTTGGCGCCCCCCTGCTGTGTGGATGGGAACCTCTCATAAAACAGACCTTTACTAACAGAGAAAATCCAACTTTAAAACAATTCAAACATGTTGTTTTATGGTAGAATTATGAGTTTCTTTTAAAAAAAAAACATCTTAACATCTCTTAAATCAAATTAAATTGAAATAAAATGTCCACATGTTTGGACATATTTGGAGTTATATTTTGAACAGTAAAGAATTGAATGCTAGAAAGACAGTTGCCAGTCACAAAAGTCATGTTTTCCACTCCCAGTTCTCTTGTTTGTTGTGCTGAGTTTGTGTGTCATGTTTTCTTTATTGCACTTATTGCAGTATGTTTAAATCAGAGCCTTTTATGTTATTTATTTTTACCCTGGAGGCAAAAGAGTCAAACAAACAAAAAAAGAGGTATTTTTTAATCATTTGAATTAAAGATAATCAACAATTAAAAGTCTCATTGGTGAAATTTTATGTACTTTAGTTTAACACTTAATAATCTGTTTTCCAAATGTACTAATTAAGTGAGATTATAATTAACAGCATGTTATTTGAACCTCACTCCATGAATGTTTCTTTGTGTAGCTTGTGTTCCACTCCAATCATTGGAACTCAAGACTGCCATGATACGCATGTTGTAAGTGTACGTAAACTTTTCACCACGACTGTACAGTATGTAACTGTTAGCACTATCTCCCTCGCCTCAGAACACCCTGAGCGCTTCCCATGTACAGAGATGAGTCATCAGTCAAGTATTTAACATCATTCACACATTTGGTCCAGGTGAGCTATAAAACAGGAAACCTTAGAAATAAGGAATTATGCCTCTGACAAACTTCAGCCTCCATTAAAAAAAAAAACATTTATTTCAAAATGATACACATGATCTTAAGGGGTAAATCATGTGCTCATGCAAACACACAGGGATGTACTGTACAAACTGAATAAAGCTGCTTTTCAATCTCATGAAGTAGAATGTTTATATGTACAGTCACTTTGAAAAGTTCAACAAACCGGTCAAAGCATTTGTGAAGTAAACCGTCTTCTAAAATGTATGAATGTATTTATCAGGGAACGCTGTGTCTGTCATTCATCAATCTGTTTTAGAAAAATCCTCCAGAGAGACATCATACAGCTACTCAAACGAGTGTGTCTTCATGTCTGGATTCACACACAGCGTGATATCACTGGAGTACTTCCTGTCCTCTTCTTCTTCCTCTCCTTCGTGCTGACTCTGCAGGTCCATCTCACTGTCGGTGTGCTTCCACATCTCCGTCTCTATGTCGTCCTTCTGCTGCCCCTGAGGCCAAAAGGTGAAAATGTTCCTTTTCCGGAAGAGGGGAAAAACAAATCATATTAGAGACACATTAAGATGCACCACTGACAGCATATTAAATTCAGTATAAATGAGCCTCTAAGATAATTATCCACTTTGTGAACTGCCTCCTGCTACAAGTACACAAAGTACGGAACACATGATGCTCAAGAAATTAAAATGGTAGTGGTTGAGCTGCTTCCAATACACAATAACATTCTAGGGAGAAAACAGAGCTAGTCATGGTCTTAAACTTTCTCTCCCCTCCAGGATATAACCAAACTAGAGTAGCCCTTTCTGTTTCCAAATTAATTTTTGTCAAGGGATAATGCTTCAGACAGTTAGCACTGCGGGACATCCGCCAATGTGACTCACAGTTTATAGTACCACACAATGCCGGCTGCTGTTAGGAGCAGGAGGACGGTGCCAAGAATGATAAGTGCTGTTGGTACATCTGGAAAAATAAACAAACATATGATGAATGATTTCCACCACAAACTCTATTTGATTCATATTGTATAATTACATTACATTGCATGAACCAATTGAAATCCAACAAAATTCACCCTGTGTTATCGCAGATTTAATTCTGCGATTTCTCCTCCACAGTGAACCACGCACATCAGCCCAGTTGCCAGAATAAAATGCTATGATGCATTCGAATTTGTACGTGCCCTACGTGCCGTATCGACATTTGTACCACGCACGTCATATCACGTTCACATTACGTTTTCATAACCCAACTTTCATAGCGGGTATAGGGGTGAAGTTTTAGGCGAGAAGGCTGCCAACTCAGTGATGACTGTTTAAGACGGCGTTTTAACATTTGTAAGTGAGAAAAAACTTGATCATTTCAAAGAGACCTTTGGATAATTTTCACCTGTGTTTGTAGTGACCAAAACTGGATTTTTTTGATGAGAAGTCGGATATCTGCAGCAGCGTTTGGAGAGACCAAAAAAGGTATTTTATGCCAAAACATGATATTTTCCTTTTCCGGTTGGAGAGGAGATTCGTCACGAGGTATAAAAATTTTGTTCCAGAGTTACGATGGTGCTCATGATTCCACGATGGGTGTAAGCCGACCATAGTAGCTCCACTACCTGCTGCAATCTATCTTGATCAATCTATCATGATGGTTTAAAACCTCACTAAGACTCTTTATATTGATATTTTTGATTGTCTTTGGTTTTGTGTGTTTTTTAAATTAATTGGTAAACGTTTAGACTTGCATTTGTCTGTCCATTAACTTATTGTGGTGTTTCTCTGCCCCCTAGTGGCCAACATTTGCTTTATGCAGCTTTAAGGTTGCATTCCGTTCAGGTAAGGGGATAAGATAGAGCAACACATGATGAAAATAAAAAGGAAATACTCTGAGTGGAAATTGTATTTCAAGAGTTGCAGACTGAACGAGGTTGCTGGAAGGCAAAATCATCCATCAGTTCAACCTTGAATGCCTCCAAAGCCACTGTAGTGTTTTATTACTAGACTATTTACTGCGTGGTTTCGGGAGTTCCAACATCTATTTCACCTAATTTGCACAACATGACAAGACATAAAAGAACACCCCCAAGCGTGACTCATATTCACCTCTACTGGTGATAAGTAAAGAAACGCAATAAAGTTCTCTTAACCTCCTTGAAAATTGGGGTACTTAAAAGACGTAGAAAAAACAATCTAATAATGAAAGAAGACAAGGATGTACCTCCAAGAGAAGGTTTTGCAGGGCTCACCGTCGTCGGCATCGCTGACGCAGAGGAAACAGAGAAATTGGAGGCATGAACAGAGGTAGAAAAGGCAGAACTGACCACGGTGGGTTTTGAGCTGACACGATGGGAGACAGAGGTTGGAATATGGGTGGAGAAGTTATTAAGAGTGGTGGAGGTGGAGGGAATCCTAGTTGAATGTGTTGACGGGAGAAGGAGGGTAAAAGCTGAGGTGAAGGGCGCTTGTGTTGTTCTTGGCCCTCTTGAAGGTGGAGACTTGGTCGTTGATCTGAGCAGAGGTGCGGCAGCTGTTGAGGTCGGGGTCAGTGTTGTCGGTGGGGTGGAGCTCGTGGAGACTTGTGGGCTGGCTGTTGATCTGTGTGGAGCTTCCTCTAATTTTGTAAGTGGTGAGGAAAAAGGTTGACATTTTAGTCATTTAAAGGGATATTCCGGTGTAAGTTTAATCCATGGTCTAACACATCTTGACACTGAGTAAGACTCTCCCTCGAGAGGTCAAGTTTGCTGACCGCTAGCTTAGCTAGTTTTAGCAACCTCAGAAAAGACCGCACGAAAACAATACACTGCCGCTTATGCCTCCATTTAGAAACCGCAATCAAAAAGCCACAAATAATGGTCAGAACAGCACCAAACTTCAGCAACAGTACATGTACAGTCCCAGCACACAGTACGAAGCATCAAACATCTGCTAGCTTAGCCGGATTTGTATTAAAAACACAGCTCAACTCTCCGTGCTCCTCCAGCAGCCTGCCTGTTTTTGGGAGCCCCGATGAGTCGAATTACCGAGTGCAGTAGATTTCCGCAGCTCAAGGGTGAAAATGTATGATTATTACTCCATGGCATGCTCAGTTCTTATTATCGAGAGCTGACAGGGAAAATAAGGGAAATAATGGAGTAATAATCAGACATTTTCATCCTTCAGCTGAGGAAATCTACTGCACTCGGTAATCGACTCGTCAGGGCTTCCAAACACAGGTAGGCTGCTGGAGGAGCACGGAGAGATGAGCTGTGTTTTTAATACAAATCCGGCTAAGCTAGCAGATGTTTGATGCTTCGTACTGTGTGCTGGGACTGTACATGTACTGTTGCTGAAGTTTGGTGCTGTTCTGACCATTAATTGTGGCTTTTTGATGGCGGTTTCTAAATGCGTAAGCGGCAGTGTATTGTTTTCGTGCGGTCTTTTCTGAGGTTGCTAAAACTAGCTAAGCTAGCGGTCAGCAAACTTGACCTCTTAGGGAGAGTCTTACTCGTTGTCAAGATGTGTTAGACCATGGATTAAACTTACACCGGAATATCCCTTTAACAGATGCTCAGAATACATTTTACAAATAATATTTAAAAAAATCTTGATAATAATAATAAACAAGATGAGAATTATATTGATTGGGAATACACAGTACACGGTGCCGTCATTTAAAAGTACCTGATGCATTGAAGCAGAAGACACCAAACTTTCTATCTGCATTTGCGTTCCACGTCACCACTCCAGTTTTGCCCTTTCCACACATCTTATCAGGTGTAAGTCGGGGAATGACCGCGATTTTGTCTGCTGTCCACCCGAATCTGTGGGAAAAATAAGGAAGTGCAGCAAATTGAATTATTGATGATAAAAAAAAAAGATAACTGTTTCAGCACCTCCAGACAAAGTCACAGAAATGCTGCATAAAACATTTGTGGCTTTAGAGGGAGCTGCACGAAAAAGCAGATCTATTGCCTCCAGCGACATCACAAGAACTGTCAATGGTCATGTTGCATTTTGTAGTACATGAATGTAAAATAGACCTACCTACCAATTTTGCCCAGTGGCCACACACGGTATTACAGCTAAAAATTTCCCAGCAGCCCAAAGAGCATTTTTTTTGTTGATTTTGTCCAGTAATTACGTTAACAGCTCACATACATGTCAAACTACAGGGATTATCGGACTTTCGCCCTTTTGCCAGTACAAAGTTGTGTTATTCAGACAGGATCAGCCGGGGCTAGCAGGTTAGCATGCTAACTTCGGGAGATATCTGCAGCAATAAATAGACATCTTTGAAAGTCGTCACTCTGTTGATAATGTCAGTCCAGTCAGACAGCTCACGTTTGAAATGTTTATTAGAGCAGCAAAACATAGTTTAGAGTTTGGCGTCTAGGCTCCGACAAAGCAAATCCTACCTATTGCCTTCCTGATGGAACAAAAAGGCTGATATAACTGACTGATGTCTTTTTTTCTTTTCTGTTTTTGTTTCTTTTTTCTGAATGAGGCGTCAGCTCGTATTCGTAGGCCTGTACGATTGGGTGCGAACGGTTCAAAAACACTTGTAAAAAAAAGTTCAGTAAGAATAATTGAGTGCTGGAATATTTTACCATTAAAAAAGCTATGAGCAAAAACCTTCAGTCAACACACTAACAGGTTTTCCCACCACACCAGAACAGTCACCACGTGCTTTGAGCCTACTTGCACGTCTGCAGTCCGCGCTGTACCGCTCGGTCCATCTGGGCCGTGGTCGCCATGGTGACGTTCAGAAATAGGCAGGCGGCTCTGGCAGCAGTCAAGTTGAAGGTGTATTCGCCTCCTTCGAGAAGCATGAAGACTCCAGCCGCTCTGTGACTCTGAGGCACTGCCGGCACACAACACAACACACACATTTGAGCCGTTTCAGTCGTTTCTGTCGCTACCAGCAATACTGTAAACACATAAATATGAAGCTAATCGTATAATCTGTGCCAATACACAGTGTTTCATCTCATGACAGGGTTGATGTCCTTAAGCTTTATGATTTGAGTAGTTTGGTCAATTGAACAGTACTAAATATACTAAAACACAGGCCAGAAGTTAACCTCTGGCGCTGTGGGACAACAACAACCAAATCAAACCATGATAATTGACATTTTCCACAGTTAACTCATGATTATTTTTCACGCATTCTTGATACTTTTATTTAACTGTGACCACAGGATTAACTTTTGACGGTCACATGAAAAGCACCCAAGAGTGTCCTGAAAATAAAAGGTCATGCATGCAAATGTATCAAAATAAAAGGCATAAAGTATTTCGTCTAAAGGTGGTGCTCCACCTACATGAGAAGAAAAACAAAACAACGTACCTTTAACCAGAGTGGCGTTGGAGGCGGGCAAAGAGGCTGCAAAAGACAAGAGTAAGAACTGATTCAACAAAGAAAATCTAGCCATGTCTTATACTAAATAAATATAACTGACACGGTTGAAGGTACAGAACCAAATAAAGCCAACGCAGCGGGAAAAGCCCCAGAACAAAATGTGATGTGGAGGGGGACGCGGAAACAGGAAGTGGGGGTCAAATCTGCTGGACGCCCCTTTATGAGATAACACACACACACACATCCACAGGAGAGGAACCTTGACATTAACTCGGTTGGATCCAAACGTTGTTGTCTAAAAAAATCACAGATACGTGTCTTAAACAGCTTATTCAACATATTCAAAAATAAAAGCTAATTGAGGATTTCCGGGACGTATTAGAGCAGGATAACAGGAGATATCAGCTTTAAGTGGGGCTCAGTGGGAAAAGAATAAGAGGAGATGATCGGCTGGTTGCTCCTCACACTGGCGTGTTCTCAACCAAATGTGGGTGAAGCAATAAAGCTTAAAAACATCTATGCCAACATCCATCTTCCAGAGGTATGTTGGCTCTGACAGGCTGGTCGGAAGAGGGAACTTCCTCCGCATTGTCCCTGTGCTCGTCTCTCCTCTTTCTCTGTCTCTCATTTTATCCACTCTTTCAAGTGAACACAGAGGAATAACAGCGGGTCCCACGACACACATCAAAGATCCGACCAGGGAACAAAATGTAATTGATGGCACCATGCATTTGATGTTTTGGCATGCTCAGTGGGCGGCACAGCGTGGGATCAAACCTCTAACCCTGACAGAACTGGGGCACGTCCACTTATCACTCCTCATTTACGACCATAACCAGCATTTTGTTTTTGTTTTTTTTTTAAAAAATGACTTGAACGGTCATCTAAATAGTTTGCAATTAATATTTGTCTGACTGACTGATCCATTGTGTGAATAATTGTTGCAGCTCTAATGTCGTGCTGCGCTCCAACAAACACTAATCATATGTTTAACACAGGGATTATGCAACGCAGAAGTAAACAGAGTGCGTCTTAGAATGTGGTGTTACTTCAGGTCAGTTGCACCTCAGACATGTCTCAGCTGAGAACAAACTATTTTAAAACGCCACATTCTACGAATTCTAGAAAGTGAATTCTACCATGTGAAAGCCCTGTCAACTCCAATCACAGATACAGAGTTCACTAAAACCATATTCTACAGCTGAGGTCTTTCAGTTTGAAATCACGTGTGTAGTCTTTTAAAATGAGGACGTCGTGAGGTGACGAGGTTAGAAAACAACATCAAGTTCTTTTTTTTTTCCGAGCTGGTACAGAGGGACAGGCGCTTTCAGGAAAACAGAGCGATACGGACAAAGGAACAGTGCACGGTTTGTGTTGCAGGAATTGCCGTTACACTTTTTGTCGAGACGAGGGATATTGTGCCGATGCTTAAATGCATTCACTGCGTTATATCTTCATGTGTCCCTCCCTGTGTGGCAGACATCCGAGAATCTAAGTAACAGTGAAGAGTGCAAACAACCTGTCACGCTTAGCTAAAGTTACGCACAGTGAAATCGGATGTGTTTTGACTCATTCAGCTCACTGACCACCAGGTAGAACGAGCAAGTCAGTGCAGAGTATCAGCCAGGCAAAGTTTTGAAATTCCGAGGCCCTCATGTTTACTGTCTGGTTTTTGTGGGAGTCGGATTAATTGTAATTCAGCTGAATAACAGGTAATATGCACCACTAAAGCTCAATATGAACGGAAATGACCTAAAGGTGTTTCCTCAAGCTTCCACGTTAACGCAGCTTTGAAGCCCCACCTCTAGAGGACGCCTGGGTAAAAATCTAGTCCTAAAGTAGTTTAACATTTCGAAGAAGATAGAAGAGAAGATCAATACCACTCTCATATCTGTCGGATAAATGTGAAGACAAAAACCAAGCGAACATTTAGCTTAGCTCGGCATAACGACGGGGAAATGGGAAAAACAGCCGGCTGGGCTCCGGCCAAGGAATACACAGAGCTGACAAGTCAACATGTCATATCACATCTGTTTAATCTCTACAAAAACTGATGTTCTGAAAGTATTTACGTTTTATTGACTTTTAAAGGGGCACTGTGTAGTTTTGGAGAAGAAATTCCAACTTAGAATTGTAATCTTTACATTATTAATGAGTCAATAATACAAACTCAGAAAAATATAAATCTTTCCTGTAACTGAATAAACAAGCTGTTCTCAGAGGAAAATAAGGTCCCCAGAACACTCTCTGAAGCTAGAAGGGTGGCAGGGTCCGCCACATATCAACAAAGTAAAACAGTATGAAATTGCTGTTTTGTCCATTAAGATCAGTTTGTTTATTAGTTTAGTTTAGTTTATTTTAGTCATTTTCCCACTTATAAAAACGCACATACACTGGTAGACAATACATTAACTTAACTTTCTAGCTTAAGTCGTTTCTTTCTCCCTTTCCCTTTCAAAAGAATGTGAAGAAATAGCAGTACTGATGTTGTGATGTCTACGTGTTGACTGAAGGTTGAATGCTAACCGGATAGCCCCAGCCTGTCCTGGTCCAAAGCTCCTGTGCTAGCAGTGTAAATGCTAATGCTCTGGTCCCTGAGCTCCCAGCCTGCTCACTGGCTGCGCCCGAGTCAACTAGCGAAGGCTAGTACTTACGTATTGCTCCTTTAATGAGAAGGCTTTATGAAATTCTTGCAATTGAATTAGCCTATTCACATACTGACTGACATTTGGAGCACAAAATAAGCCATGTTAGCAGCCCTTCGTTGTCATCTCTATGTATTAAAAATTTTCATATATTCCAGGGGTTCAAACCAGCAACCTGCATGCTTCTCTAGTCTCTCAAACCCAGCCTTAGGAAACCTGAACATGACAGTGACAGTGGCCTGTTAGCATGAGGAATGGCACTCTCCCTCTGGCGCAGAAGGCGAGAGAGATCAACACGTCCTACTTTCATGACTCAATGAATATCGTGTGAATAATGCCCGCCCCGGGCGGCAGCATGGATGACTGCGGCTGGGCTGTAAAGGATACAGCGCTGTAACACAGATAGGAGCTGGAGGAGAAGCTAATTGGTCACACTTGCCTGGTCAGGAAGAGTGTAAGTCCCACTTCCTCCACCGGGACAGAAAAGCAGAGTTCAGTGATATGAGTGTGACAATTTCCTTCACGCGGCATCATTAGAGAAAGATGTCCTCAGGGACAAGAGGGGAAGGGTAATTGAAACAGTTTTTCTGAGGCTACTGATCCAAAGCCTATTAGGCTTGTTCTTTTCACACACAGAATTATCAAATAATTCTCCTAAACGTCTGTTTTCACGGTTTCTCTCAGTCTTAATATAGTTTTAAAGAAATGTGAATTCAGTTAGCAAAGTTTATTACTGTTACTGTTGATATCATTTTAGCTTGAGCCATTATCTCCCCATAGAGGAATGTTCTTTAGGAATGCCTTCATCTATATTAACATTACCTAAATGTAAGACCAGAGACCAAACTGGGAAGATTACATTTTTTATTTTTTTTTTAATTAAGTATAAAAGTCCAGTTTCTGTGGAAGGTTGTCGCTATTTATTTTATAAAAATCTTTCCTTGTGATCATCAAAACATATTTTAATGATCTCCTCACTGTGGTCTGTGTTGTCCAATGATGTTGAAATGATTATGGTAGCAAGACAGACCGAAACCAAAAAATGCAAGAAGTTGAAGATTAAAGTAGAAGTGGATATGTCGTCGTTAGGAAAACGCCATGGCGTGCACTTTTTTCGCCAACACTGTTTTCTGGCTTCCTCGCACCTGCACAGTGTGTGAATGATTCACTCTAATCATTCTGCCTTTAAAAACCACCCATGTGGCCATTTCCTGACCTGGTGCTCCTGTCGATGTGACGGCATCATTTATCAGTTCTTTCCAAAATCATTGTGAGTAACCAACAAGGAATTGATTCATATGATCCTTCTCTGTTCTGCCATCGCGGTGGCTCATATCTGGTAAGGTTTAGGCAAAAAAAAAAACACCTACATAGCTAATGTTTTGGAAGAACTGAAAAATGACACTCTTGGCGCTCTGTAAAAGAAATGTCCCTCACACGCTGCCTGCATCTGTTATCTGGCTTTAGTTCTTTTGTCATAAAGGCACAACGACACACATTTTGTTTTGCACTGCGTTTTCCACAGTAACCACTAACACTGCCCCGGCCCTCTGCGTCCCCACTGAACTCAACGGATGTGGGACTTATTTGCTGTGTTAAGCCCCTGCAGCTTAATGACATCTTTGCTGTGCAACACTGAGTGGCATCACTAAAGGTGTTGAGATATCATGTCAGAATTTGAATTACGTTTCACTGTTAGAACGCCCTCATACCAAAACACAGAGACTGTCCGCCTCTGTCCCACGCAGGTCTGTCCTATCATGTTACCTTACAAATAATGAATGAGGTTGCGCTGGCGATAGGATCCACCCAGTGAACTCGACGTGAAACTGAGAACTTCATTCACATCATACGCCAACGTTCAGGACACAAACCGGGAGCGGCGCCTGCTCCTCACAGCAACGCCACAATTACCGTGAAGTGGCATTTTGGCAAAACTGCACCCATCCGGCTTTGAAATGTCGCTCAGAGCCAAATCCCACACTGACCTGCAGACGGCTGGGAGGTCTTCGTTAGACGACAGCCTGTACAAGTCGTTCTCCATGAGCAGCAGTAACATGAACAGAGGCGGTCGGTTCGGGAACGGGACAGCGGAAGAGGTCAAAGGTCTCTCCAGACCGTCCAGGAGGCCCGTGAGAGTGGTCAGGCCGGTCAGCGCCATCAGCTCCAATGGTTCGTTCCTCCAGATCAACCATCTGCAGGGAGAGCTGGTCAGAAAGAGGAAGGTAGGGAGGTAGAGAGGGTTTTTTTTTATCATTCTTTTGTTAGTCTCACTAATGAGCTACAGGAATAATGTTGCATGCAAACTTTTCAAAATGTTCCAGGAGTACGAAAGCGATCCCACAGTACCGTGGACCCAACAGAGGGTTTGAATGGAATGATCCCATAGAAGAGAAAATAAATGACTACACACAATGATAATATTAACAAGTACAAATAGAGCATTGAACAGTGAAACAAGAGCCTGCCTCTCTCTGTTTTCAATCTGAGGAAAGGGAAATAATGTGACAACAAGCAGAACAGGGGCGGCATAGTATACAGGCGGGTGATAAATTAAACGAAAGACCTCAATAAATTGGACGACAAGCAAAACAAACGGTGTCTGTTACGCTGTGGGAGGCTCTCGTCCATAGGGCACGAGGGGTCACTGGACGGTTTGACGAGGATGCAAACAGTGTGTATCATATTATAGCCACATCTCAACACAGCTGAACACGTATGGGAGATTTTGGACACCATCATCAAAACACCAAATGAGGGAACATGTTCAGAGAGAACTGTGTTCAGACTCTCCAGACACCTAGATCAGAAATGAGAAATTACTCTGGTGGTTTGTGGTGGAGCAACACTTTACTGAGACACTTTATGTTGGTTTTTCCTCCACAACCCAGGTCTGGATGACTTACTGAAGGTTTTTTTAAATTAGTATTTGTAGATGTTGTGATGAAAGCGAATCCTGACAGGCTATTCCGTCTATAACAGCAGTGTTGGGCCACTTAAATCTTTGTGTTGTACCACATTGTAATGTCTCTGCTTTCCACTTTGTCAACAGATAACTTTATGTTCCACTGAAGCATCAAAAGTCACGTTGCCAAATTCAGTTAAATGTTTCATTTTGACAAAAAAAGTTTTAAAAAACCCTGAATTTGTTGGGTCATGTCGTCACTGACAGCTGACAGCTCCTTCTTGCGGATGATCTGCAACAGTGTGATTAAAGATTTAGATATATGAGTGATTTTTATCACCAAATGGAGTTTGTATGGTTTGTTTCAAAGCATTCATCATGAGTTTTCAGGTATGTCCGAGGCGTCATTAACAAAAGGTTATCTTTGGCTGAATGTTCTGTAATCCATCATTTCTGTGAGTTTGTGCCCTTTGAAATAAATCTCTCAGGTTTTCGCGCCGCATCACACATCACTAATAAAATGTGAC
Source organism: Lagodon rhomboides (assembly GCA_039737535.1). NCBI lineage: Eukaryota > Metazoa > Chordata > Actinopteri > Spariformes > Sparidae > Lagodon > Lagodon rhomboides. The sequence continues at coordinate 12,945,499 of CM077793.1, forward strand.
CTCCCCCTCAGGAATGCGAGGATCTGAGAAAAGAAAACAAGTACTTATCAAACGAGATCCACATGGAGCGGATCATGATGCGCACGGAGAATGAGCTGACCATGAGGAACCTCAGGAACCTGAACCAGGAGCTGCAGGCTCAAGTCAAAGAGGTACACTCACACACTGGACATGGTTTACAACAGGGCATGACTCATAAGATAAGACAGAAGGGCCTGCCTCCCCTGACCGTCGATTAAGAAAAACAGGGCAGGCTATAGATCTTCATAAAACATCCACCGGCCAACGTACAAATGCTCAACCTGTTTATGCATCGTCTTTTTTAAAACCCTGTCCTCACATCAATAACGCTGTTTGACACTTGTTGCCATGACAGCTACGAACTGTGCAAGAACGCTGCGTCATAAAGATTTTTAACAGCCTTCTATAAACTGCTGTGAGCTGAACACACGTCCAGTAAAGGCTGAAGACTTCAAATCAGAAAAAGATGTGAGGTTAAAAATAGACCATAGGCAGAGACAGAGATGATCATATTATGTCTCACAGGACGGTAGAAATCTCACATGAATGTATGAAGGAGTTTCATGTGGTACTTTAAACTTATATCCATTCTCTCTAGCTCACTGCTGACCCTTATTCTGACTCTGAGCGAGTGGTCCGAGTCATGTTACATCTAGGAACAAAGGCAGGCCTCTACTGTTTCCTCACCAAGTCACTACAGTGTACACCCTCGCTCTCTCTGACCCCCATCAGCTGAAGCAGAAGCTGTATCAGAGCCAGCAGAGGGCGACGCTGTGCTCACGAGCTGCGGACGAGGCAGAGGAGTCCAGACGGGATGCCGAGAAGAGCAGGGCCCTGGCCGAGGCCCGGGCCCTCGGGTGTCAGCGGGACAGGGAGGTAGCGGAGGCTGACAGGAGCCGCCTGGGTGAAGAGCTGCAGCAGCTCAAAAAAGAGGTGCACACACACACACACACACACACACACACACACAGTTTGACACATTTTGTCAGCTGACCTGCACACTCACCAACAAAAGAACTTGTTAGCGACACAACGGAAATAATTAGAGGCAGCAATTAGTAACTCTAGCACAAGATGTAATGTACACGCTCCAGCATGACTCAGGGTGGGATGTTCCACTTCATCCCCAAATTTCAGCTGTTAGTGTTTCTCTATTACGACTAAATTATACAGTAGTTGAAGAACAGAGGCATTGTGGGTTAAGTACCAGTTTGGGCAACACCAAGTAAAGAATGTGTGTGTATTTATAGTATGAAAAGAAAAAAAACAGTACATCACTTATTAAGTGTATGTCAGATACTTTGGTTTGATGGAAGCACTGGCTCAAATGATCAAGAAACCAATTATAACAAATAACAAGGCACTTTATTTATAATGTGCATTCAAAGGACAAGTCTGGTGATATTCTTTATTTTTCGTCTTGTCAATAAATCCGATGGAAAGACCAAAACCACCAATTCACTGATCCTGCTGACAAACATTGTGTGGAAGTCTGATATATCTTACTCCTCCATGCTTTAGAGCTCAATTGGTGTCCAAACACTATTAAATATACCAGCCACACAGTCTCCTAGTTCCATTTCTGCATCATAATAATAACAATACAAAAATTGGTGTGTTTTGCCCGTGGCCCACCATTGACTTTCAGATTTGGTCCTCCAAGGGAAAAAGTTTGGGCATTCCTGCTTCAGAGCACCAATTGTGTATTAATCCACTGCTGAAAATAGTCCCAAATCAAAAATTTCCTGCAGTTTGAGTGCTGTTTTCCACAGTGCCCCTCCTCTTTTTAGGCCTCGTATGAAAATATATAATAAAATATATATATATATATATATATATTTTTTGTAAGTTGTAGATCTTCAGTAGGAACAAATCAGCTGATGGGCTGTACAATTTTCAAGGCAGGTTCAACTGTAAGAACATGCAACAGAGATATAGAGAGCACAAAGGGACATAACAGGTAATTATGCAGACCCTGAAAGCTAAAAAATAATACAATCGGCCTTTAAGGCACGCCTGAAAGGTTTGACAATCACAAGAGAGCACCTTTGTATTTCAGAGAGGTGAGAGGACCTCACGGACTGAGGTGAGGCCTGAGGGTTTAAAAGGTCTGAAATGTAACACAAGGCCATCCCACTAAAGGTGTGAAAAACAAAAAGTAAGACATTAAAATAGATTTCACTCCACGCTTCAAGCCAGTTCATGTGTGAGGTCTGTGACTTTTAACTTTCTCCAGATCATGGGGTTACAGAAAAGACATGATGGTGAATCACCATCATTTCCATAATTATGTGGTGACAGGCAGAGTAATCAACAGCAGATAACATCTCTTTAACCAAAATGGATGTGGGCGTATTTTTAGAGCAGTTTGTCCTCTCTCTGTTACCAACATCATTAGCCCTAAATCAACCAGGGAATAAACAGGATATACAAATATCGCTGGACTAAATCAATTCAATTACAACCCGTGGCAGTAATTTGGCATTTTCCACTTCTTCCGTAGCACGCTGATCTGCAGCTATTACTCGCACAAACAGAGAAGAATTATTTTGAGACCAAGCTGAAGTTGGACCGCGTGTCTGGGGAGAAACAGGCCCTGCTGCAGGAGAACAGGAGTCTGGAGGGTGACAGAGACAACCTCCGACACAAGCTGAGACAGACCACAGAGGAAAATGTCAAAATTAAAGAGAGGTGGGTATATCTAATTGGGAACGCGGCTGTGTTTTCAGACGTTTAAGTTGCACGAGGCATGAATTTTATATAAAAACAATTTAATAAGCCTGCAATCGGAGAGAATAACCCGTCTCACTGAGATGTTATACATGCACTTTATTCCTCTAATTCTGCCTTCATAAGTAAAGAATGAAAAAAGTCAGGCAGCAGGGAAACTAAAGGTGTTAAAAGGCATTAAAACAGACTAGGTGAAAAAAGTAAAATAATGGATAAATGAATTGTCTGCAGAGTAAGAAATTACAAAACTGATCTAATTTTAACCCTGAAAATGAGACTAAAAAATGTTCTTGATATGTCATTCAGAACTGAAAAAACTGAATGTTACTATGAAAGCCTTCCATAGCCTGGCTTGATGTTAAGTATCAAATATTCTTAACATTTATAGATTCACAGCTGACATCATAACATTGGTAATGGTCAACTACATGCAACTGTTTTATGCACAACAATGGTAAGAAATAGCCTTGAAGCGACACTTCAGAGGGTGAACAACATCAGTTATAAAAACTAAATGGGACCAAGGATAGAGCCCTGATGTGCGCCTAATTTCAGCTCAAGATGTGAGATTTCAAACTCTTCACTACACCAATGTATATACAACTTACAGACTAGACATTAAAAGGGAGGAGTCAGTTATCATAATGAACAACAAAAACAAGGGCTGAGCAATATAGTCGTAAAATAATTCGCAATATATATTCAGGCTCTATCTAACTAACATGGATCTCCTCTGAAGCTTTTATAGAAGCTCTGTGTGACAATTTGTAGCAATATAAAGGTGTAATATGTATGAATTGGTCATCTGTTGATTTCAAACGCCAAACAAATAGTGAGAAGCATATCACCAGAGCAACCTCTAACTGCAGATAACTGCAGCTGCTGTTAGCAAGTCATCTAGTGGCTCAAGCTTCACAGGAGGTTTGGACCGCCAGAAGGAGGAGGTTTTAAGGCGGGAGGTGCGGTGAGGGGCCCACGCTAGGCTAGCTAGTTAGCTTGCTTACTTTAACAAATTTTGCATTATGTTGATCATTTTTGGTCATTTTTGAATGTTTTAAACTGAAATTCCCACATATTCCACCGTTAATAAATGCTAGGACTGAGCGACAAAGTCAGATATCAGTATCAACAATATTGTATGGATGAATATTAATACACTGAGTTCTTTTTTGGGATAAATTCAGTGATGTAAGATAAAATATTAGAGCAAGTAGAAAAGTCTGGTAAGTTCAGAATATGTCATCAGTGTACTGTAATGCAGCCTTTAAAACCAGGAAAAGACAACACTTCATTATATAAAAACACCCCAAATCAAAGATAATATCTTATCTCATATCACGAAAAGCCTCAAGTTATGTAGCAACTTCTCCTACAGGGTTAAGAAGTGCTTTACAGCAAACCACAACATCATTATGTAAAATATTATTGACAGCAGTGTGAAATCTTACTGTCACATTACAGCAGCTCAATGCAAAACCCTAAAAATGCTGTTTCACCGTGTTTGCACTCTACATGAGAGGAGGTGACGTGGGAAAGGCTTGTTGTTTGTAAGTGACTAAACAAATGCTTTCTTAAACTTATCAGGCACGAAGTCAGAACAATGTGAGCTGTGGACAACTGATAGGCGTCTGTAGGGCCGGTGGTGCCGAACACTTCTTTAAGGGGGGAAGCTGGAACAATGTCAGAGGCGCCAGAGGAGAGACGTTTGGGTTCACCGTGTCTCCCACCACCCTATGTACAAAAATAGGAAGAGCTAAGCAGGATGGTCGGATATCATACCTGATTGTAGCCCTTCTCAACATAGAGTACAGTGGGAGTGTGTTCCACTTATCATAAGGAATAAATCAAGTTACAGCAAACTATGTAACTCTATAACAAGTCACCATTTTAGAGATTATAGTCTGCGGAGGCTCGAGCGTTATGTTCCTAAGTGATTTCTTATGCTTCAGACAATTTGATTGAGGTACATCTCGTGCTACCATTTTGGGCCTCCCAGCAGTGTGTCATACATCAAACTGCATGAGTGCTTGAGCTCTGTTTAACCTCTCATTCTTCAGAACCAGACAGGACATATTTCCTCCTGCTGAATGTAAAGCCGGGAGCATAACTTGTAATATGACGCACGTCAGATTAGATGAATTGCGGAACATAACAAATGAAGCTAAGATGAAAGTCGGAGAGGAGAGGGGCTGTTTAATTCGAAGGCGTACTTAACGTAGACATGCGGTGGATCTCAAAAGGCTAAACAGTTTAAAACGCCATTAAATCACACTTCCGTGTCTTCATTCGGACACGAGTATAGGTGGTCTCTGTGAACGTGGTTGATTCTTCAAAGGGAAAAATCGAGAATCCAGATGTGCTTAATTATCACAGACAGATTTATCCAAATCCACTACGTGACTGGGTGACACATGTACCTCAAAGACTTCGTAAATATGTTGTTGCTTTAAGTTCCTGGCTCATATTTTGCTTGTTTTGTATCCACATGAAAGTGAAATGACTGATTATCATTTTCATGGTAAAGACTTACATGTGGCCGGAGATGTTTTTCGCATGACAGCAGCAACAAAACTGGGGAAAGGAGAATAAAAATGGGAGGGAAATTAACAAAGTTTAACAGAAATGTAAAAGCCAGAAAAAAAGAAGTAGTGAGAAATGGAACCAAAACAATTTCTCTGCCGTCTAAATGATATTTTGGGATGTATAATCTCATCCCTGTGCCTGCAGTGAGGTGAACTCGAGGCGCAGAGCGATGGCATCGGAGGAGGAGAGCAAAAAAGCCAACCAGGCTCAGCGGGAGGCCGAGGCCGAGAGGCGTCTGGCTGAGAAGGAGAGGCAGGAGAGAGCGGCCGAGTCTCTCAGCTGGAGGGAGAAGCACCAGGAGCTAGCCAACAGGTTCAGAGCGCAGGAGGACCTGAAGGCTCTGAGGCAGAGCAAAGCAGTGAGAGAACATCCCCGACATCCATTATTGTTCATCGCGCCTCGTGAAAATTGAACAGTTAGAAATCATCTTACGAAGAAAGACACGGAAGACGTCGCCCAAGTGTTTAACCGTGTTTGAATGATTTTGATTTTAGTCTGATTCACACCAAAGTCTTGCAAAAATAATCCTGACGGGGTTCACAGTCATTACACAATGACATTTGTGGCAAGCCGCCATCTAGGTGAATGACATGTAACACAGGCACAGTTAAATACATGTGTGGTCTGTACAAATTGACATTTCTTTCATACTTCTTTAAAGTTGTTTTCCAAAAGGGGGTTCACCCTAACCCTTGAAAAAGAACACTGAGGTCGTGTAAAAGCATCGTTCAGCTGTTAATCATGTTACAAATCACTTTTTGTGCTGTCATCTGTTGTGTACTTTGAATGCAAGGTCTATATTGATTGCTTTTCTGCTGGAGTTCCTTTGGTTTTCCCCATCAATAACACTGTCTAATCTAAAGATTGTTTCCCTGCAGTGTCAGGCCAACATCAAGAGTTATTTCCTCTGCAAGACAGAAAGCGATCAGAGGGTTAAAATTCTCCGAAATCAAGACGGCACCCCGAGAAACTTCACGGTGAGATGACTACAGATGTGCTCATGTCGCATCTGATAACTTTAATGACGACAGCGACGTTCTTTTGATGGGGGAAAAAGCGACCAGTTCTTGTGTCATATGATTTCTGTTCAGGAGGGAGACCCTGTGTACATCTCCACCCCGGAGTCCAGTCCTGAAGAGCCCGAGAGGAGTTCATCCAGGTACCGCTGTGGCCACCAGGGGGAAACCTTGTATCTCCAAAATATCAACTTTTCCGGAACCAAGAAAAACATCCTTGTTGGGTGATATTACACTTTTAGCACTGTTATCCATTTATGGGTCTAATGCCTAAAAAAAAAATATAAATAAAAGATTTCAATCCAGAGGAGAATTTAAGTCTGCACATTACTGGAGATATGAGGTTTCCACCTGACACTGACAAAATGTGAGGTCCTGCACAGGTTAAAGCCAACCTTAGCCGTCATAGCACTTTTGAAATGACTGATGTCTTCTACTCTATCTCTTCTCAGGACCATGCTCAGGGTCTCTGCCCCTCACACGGGGAGGGATCTGGGTCCGAGTCACTTCGATGAGCTGCCCGCCTTCGCAGGAGAACGACCCGACTCTGCCCCCCAGCGCAGGAGCAGGAAGGTGGTGGAATACTTCTGGATCCCCACAGACGAGGAGTAGTCGACGTTCAGACTTTTTCATAACAAAGGAAGGGTGAAACCTGCCTTGCAAGGTTTTCTTTTTACCAGTTCTTTGTGAGATACGAAAGAGCAAAGTGATTGTTGTTGGGGAAAATGCTGAGCTGGCATGACAGACATCCAAACCACCAGGCCGCGGACTGCCATCCCAACAGTACGGCCTGGATAAACTCCTGCCTATCCTACTTACACTTGCTCTTTCCTTTTTTTTAAATTAACTTTTACTTTTAGTTCCTATTTTGACACCAAAGTATGTTACACAGTTCCTCTCGTCACAAGTTACTCTATAAAAATGACTAAAAGCTGATGATGGACAGGTGCAGGATAGATTTGTATCTGTGGCTCACTCAAACTGGCAACTGTAACTAGTTTTGCAAACTCACGAGTGTCAAATTCAAGTACTTTTAAAGAAGGCTTTTGTTTGGTGACATTCAAGGACTCATAATTGACATTTAACTTCTTGAACGTTGAACACAATGGTAGAATCTATAGTCCAGAATCGTGCCTTGTTTTTTTTTTTTATAATGTACAGTTAAAGATGTTAATTCAGTTAGTCATGATCTTCAGTAAGGCATCAAAAGTCAAGGTGGTTGGGTGGAGCTGCCCGCTGACCAGCGGATCATGAATTAGACCGTCTGAGTCTCAGACGTAAAGGTGTGTGACAGAGTGTGAAGCATTTTGTTGGAACATGTTCGGAGTGTAAATAAAAGGGAAGAACAGTTTTGGTGCTCATGTACTGGACTTTATTGACATTAAAGCAATAGAGGTGCACAATAATTTTGAATACCTTACATTATGATCCAAATCCATTGCCTTATACATGAACATGGCGTGTGAGCACAATTCTTGGATAAAACCTGTTTCTTAATTAGCTGTTAGACTCATTTTAGTGAGAGGGGTCGATTACAACCTACCTAAAAGGCTTTGATTTCCTTTTTTTTTCCTTTTGCTAATTTAAGAAAAAACATTTAAAATTCCTTGCTTCATGTTTCATGCTGACCAATCAAAATACACAGGCCACGTTCACGCCGTCACTCCCAAGCTCTGAGCGACGTGCAACTCTGAAACCTTTTAACGGGTACGTTTTTCAGAAGACGCCGCGCTGTCGAATCAATAAAAACAAGCTTTTTTTTTTCTTCTTCTTTCGTTCTTAACACTTGTAAACCAGGTGAAGCTTCATAGGAAAAGTCTGCTTCAATAAATGTAAATTTATTGTGCAATTAGGCAAGGACTAAATCAAATACTTCAGCATGTGCTTGGGCTCTAGGTTCTTCTTAGTAGATTTCATTATCCCAGCACAACAAAAACAAACGAAAGCCCATCTAACTAAGAGGTAGAAACACAGGCAACTTTGAAAACGTTACGGCGGCACAGCAATGATGACAACTTTTTTTTTAAATATTGTAACATTTGGAGGATGAGTATTGCAACCACTCATGTAATAAAAAGACAACAAAGAGAGACAGATCACAAAAGGGGGGCAGAAACAGTCAAAACAAAAGAATTGGTTTTAAGGTCAACTAAACATGCACCTCAAGTCAATTTCGAAATGTCTCGCCGGCTAATGCGCCACTCTCACTTCAGTGTGCCCCCTCTTGCCATTCATCATACGTTCCAAAACAAAGGCTGAATGTTATACATCATCTTTGATTTTCCCTATATGGGGCTCGAGCTGCAGCCTGTCGGGTGATTTTCAAATCCCCCTCTCTTGTTTCTTAAGGTCACATAAGAGGTGTGATGGAAGGGGAATCCAGGCTAGGCCCTTACGGACGATCACAGAGCAGCTCACTGAAAAAGTTAATGTTCTTATGCCGTTAACTAGCATTAGCGAAGATGAGCGCTTATTTGATTTATCTAGCGGGGGGGAAATCCTTCATGTTCTTGAAATAAAGCCGTTTCTTATGGCGGAAGGTTCAAATCAGTAAAAATCGAGTGAAAGTGAAAAACATGCAATACAGTGAAAATAAAAAAAAAGTTACAAACTCAATACAGTCAGAGCAAGAAAAAAAAAAAAAAAAAGAACACATGGTCGAGCCACTGCAGACTTCAGAATTCATGTAGCTGATAAGGACACAGATCCAAAATCAAACATCCATCAGGCAACAGGTCGTATGATGCTTCTCAGCCTATCGTCATGGTACAGGTGGTAACACATGAGGCCCTACAGGTACAAGCTTTCGGTTTATATTTGCGAGACAGAAGCAGCCGAGTGCCACGTGGTAGTGGTTAAATTAAGCATGGAGTTTAATAAAGGAAAGGCGACTGTAATAAGATGAGGTTGATCTTCTACATCTTTATGCTTCTGCTTCGGTTTCTTAGTCTGCTTCTTCCTCCGACTCCTCCTCCTCCGCCGTCTCCAGCCAGGTGAGCCACTGGTTGACCTGACGTAGGGAAAAGGGGAGAAAAATGATGTTTATGATGAAGTTCAGTCACCAACATTTGATGGCAAATTCTTTTCTTGAGAGCAGTCCCATTTCTGCCAAACAAAAACAAAACAGTCTTTACTTTACCTGGAATAAAGCTTTTCCTTTTCCAGGGAATTCTTGGGTAATGTCTTCTTTCCATGCAAGGAAGGCTTCTTCTTCAATTATCTCCATGTCGTAGAAGTTGACAAAGTAGCGCAGCAGCATGCCTTAGGGGACGGAATATTTTAAAAATACATTCATGAATTTGACAAGAGAACGAGACATTCTGTACTACTAGCAATTTACGATTAAAGCATCTAAGCCACGATTGGTTGCCGTAGTTAAAAACATGCCTTTCAAAGAGAAGAAAGGATTTATAGTGCTTCTAAATCATTGTTGTAGCCATAGCTGCTGTGCTTGTAACTGTAGACTACACAGCCCAACAGATACTGGAATCAAGATCATTACAGATATAAGAAATTAGAAAAACATTTTTTTGGATGAACCAGTTGGTATCCATTCTATGTAACAAAGAGGTTCTAAACTTTTAGCATTTCTAGTATATTTTTCAACAACATCTATAATCAGTCTACTTCTAGCAGATTCCCCAAGACTTGTGAGGTTCTGTACCTTTAGGGAACGCGCTGGTGTTGCAATGCACCTGCAGGGCGTACAGGGCGCTGACCTGCAGCTCGGTATGGTCGTGCAGGAACTTCTGCATGACGGGCTTGAAGGCCAGCAGCAGCTGCTTCTCCTGCTCCAGCTGCTCTTTGGAGGGGGCTGCCAGCTGCTCGTCACTCTCCACCATGCACAACTCCTGGGAGATGTACTGGAGGAAACTGGGAAAAGAGCAGAGGACAAAAGGTCAACAACACAAATTACACCTCTCAGATAAAGTCTGATCATTTCTAATATACGGTCTTGCGGGGAAATAATGGGCAGATTAGTCAACAATGAAAAGTATCACTCCAAACAGTGAGAATACAAATGAAGCATTGCAACTTTAGCTCCAAAGACCATTTGGTATTATAAAATACAAAAAAAATCTGTCAAATAAAGACAAACATTAAACTTTAACCTGCTCTTTATTTACCTGGTCATGAGGATGTTGACAAAGCCTTTATCAGTGTGAAGCTTAGGAGAGATGTTGTCTTTAATCCACTTGTAGATGGACTGTGGAGAGGGGTCTGCCTTTATCTGCTTCAGCAGCTCCTTCTCCAGCTTCAGCAGTGGGAACAGGAAGCTCAGGCCCTTCCCCTCCAGGATCTCCAGCATGCGGTCCTTGTTCTGATCGATTTCTGCCAAGAACAAGAAGTCTGTTATTCGGAGGGGGGTCAACTGTTGCCTCAGCGGGGTGCATTTTGAATTTGTATCGGCCATATTGGTTTGATGTTGCGTTGGCGTGTTTGTGCCTGTACGGAAGTACCTGGGAGCATCTTCTGCATGTTGACCTTGCTCTGCTGGAAGAGGTCGGTGAGCCACTCTCGGTCCTTCAGCTTGGCCGTCTGTTGCAGGCAAAGCAGGAAGAGGGGGAAGTGGGTGCCATTCTCCAGCGGGTGAGCCAGCTCCGCCACACTCACCAGCTCTGCAATGATGGCCCGAGCCGCAAACTGGGCCAGGTAGGACTTCACCAGGGGCACGTCCAGCTCGATCTTAGGGCACTGATCCAGGACATTGAGGAAAGCCTGCATGACAATGACGGAGAGGAAATGCGTGAATAATGATGTGGCCCATTTCATGGCTCTCCGTGACGAAGGTGTTACGTCCTGGGCAGTTCCTTACAAGTTAAAATGTGTTTTTCCTACCCTTTTAAGCAAACCTCTGACATACCAAGCTTGATTTTTTGATAGATCCAATTAATTCAGTACAGAGTGTATATTCAAGTGTATATACCTGCATGAAGTTCTCTCCAGTGATGAGGCCCTCAGTGCGGAGTGTATGGATCAGAGTGCTCGCGTGCTCCTTGTCCTCATCAGGACGGTCCAGGGAACACACGATGATCTTACTCAGCATCTCTGGCAGGAAGTGCTTGGGAGCCTTCATCTCTCGCACGCCGCTCACAGCCTCAGTCAGGTTCTTACTGTTCAAGTATTCATTCATGATCGCCTCCTGAAGGGAAGATTATAGTGCGCAGACATGAGCCGTTTGATCGTCGAATGCGAAGCGTGCAATCTGATCTGAGCTCTCAACAGATGTGATCACCCAGATCTGGAGGTTATGTTTCTGGATAAGCAATCAATAATTTCCCTATGAGCAGACATACTTTGTGATATTCAAACACTCATCCCTAATTAACAGCTTCTTCTTTATGATGAGGTCAGAAGACATTTTCCAGTCTGACTGATGCTATCACAGTAGGAAATGTAGATTCTGACATTAGCTTGCTTCATTTCATTTCTGATTCCTCCTCCTTGCTGAATTTACAGTGCCCAATCTAATTTGTAATCCATCATTTATTTGTTGCAGCTCTTCTAGATTGAAAAAAAGGGAAAGATATAAACGTTTTGTTTTGCCTACAGTCATTTTTAGCAGTTCCTCCTTGGCAGGAGGCGGTTTCTTGTTCGTCTTCTGAGGTTTCTCTTGGATGGGCGGAGGGTTGGTCTTCAGGCCAAGCTGTGGAGGCTGAGGAAAAGGTCATGTGGTTATCAAACAGATATAGTTCCACCAAGAAAACAACATTTTTACCCAGATTCTTTCCCCTTTCGCACGCAAACCAAATTTCTTTTATGGGCCTTTTCATTGTTTTATTATACGGGACAGCTTAAGAGTGAGAGGAGATGGGATGAGAGAGGGGGGAAATGACAAGCAGCAAAGGGCCATAGTATGTATAGTTTTCCTGTTCCTTCTTATCTACATTTGTCTGTTAGAAGGGATTGTCTCTTACTTGTCCCAGGGGAGGGGTTTGAGTGCGTGGGGGCTGAGCGCTGGGAGGCATCATGGTGGGGATCTGGGGCTGGAGCTTGGGCACCTGGTTCTTGTTGAGGAGGAATGACTGAGCAGGCCTGAGGCTGATCTGTGGAGCCACGAATCACCATGAAGAAAGAGCATACAACAGGATTAGTCATAGAAAATAAATTCACACCAATACAAATCTGTACATTGGCTAAATTCATGCCCTCATCCTACACTTGCAGTCAGTGGGCCAGCTACCAGTTTGAAGACAAGAGGAGGAGTGGAGGAGGGATAGAGAAGATAGATCAAAGATGGAGTAAGAGGTAGAAGAAAGACTGGTAGCAGGTTGTTCCTCAGAATAACGCGTCTTTTTATAATCACTGGGCATGAAGGCTTGAACACTGGCACGGAGGACTGCATGATACAGCCCGTAATGCTAGTGTGATTGCATCGTATCTGGCTCAAGCCTGATGTTCTCACTTTTTAATAATTGTCCATAGATTTTTGTTTTTGTCCGTATCTTGCAACCCAGCAACAATTAGTACCAGTTACCTCATCTGCATTAAGCTGTCCTTTCTTGCTGAATCGTGGAGGCATGTCCTTGGACTGGACCTGCTGCTGGGCCATATGGTTCTGGTTCTGGTTGAGGAAATGCTGGTTCTGAACCTGTAAGGAGTCACGTGGGCATACAGGGTCACTCTTTTGAACCGTAACCTCAGGAGTTGGAAAAGAATATCAATTGTTGTCGAAAAACAAAAATGTATTACCACTGTTAGCAGGCTAACCTGGTTGGACTTAACAAAAGACTTTGGCCCCATGTCAAACTGCGACTGTGGTGGAGGGGCGATGTGGCCACCGTGGCCGTTGAAGAGCGGGTTGGTGCGATGGCGTCCCATAGTGGGCGAGTACCTATCCTGAATAACCCCCGGGCCAGTTCCAATACCACTGCCTGAGAAAACAAAATACAAATATATTTCAATTTGCCATGCCCTCATTATATATATATAAAAAAAGGAACCATAATAGATAAAACCATATAATAATGGTATAACTTTAAACTCATTAATTTATGTACCACAACAAATGGTTATTCTTTATTTCAAAAGTAAGTCCAGGTCATGTCACCAAGGAACAGAGCTCATACCTGGCATCTGTCCAAACATGTCGGCCAATCCCCCGAGAGTCTCTCTGTCCAGTTTCACTCTGTTGGGCATGAAGGGGCTTTCCAGGAAGAAGTCCATCCTCATCCCCTGAGACATGGGTGCTGGGATGAAAACACCCAGATCCTAAAGGGACACACAACAGAGCTAGTGTCTGAAAATTGTCCAGTCACATGATTACACATCTGACCCAGCTTGAGTTTCTAACATGAACTTGAGTTTTTAGGGAAACTTAATTACATCCTGTGCATACTTCATAATCAGGACAATGTGCTGCTGACGTACACTGCTCACTGAAGGTTGCTTACTGATGTGTGGAAACTGGTCGTTTGTAAAAGAGAGAGGCTTATAATTTCACAAGTTTATTTACGGAGCCCATTAACATATGCATGCCTCAACCTCTACCTCCCTGATGCTGGGTACTAACTGTTAATTATCCTAATATATGTGTCATCTAGAACGCTGATTCCAAAAAAGTTGGGAAGCTTTGTAAAACGGAATGTGTCCTTGATGACATATGCTCATTTGAAAACAGTAAAAAGACTAAATATTTAATGTTTAACCTCATCAGCTCCAGTGTTCTTTGTACATAAATGCTTATTCTGAATTTGATGCCAGCAACACATTTCAAACAAGTTGGGACAGGGACAACACAAGACCGGAAAGTTTTTGAGGTGATTGTATCATGACTGGGTATGAAAGGGGCATCCTCGGAAGGCTCAGTCACAAGCAAGGATGAGGTGAGGTTTATCACTTTGTGAAACACATGACTGTATGAAGGATATTACTAAATGGGCTCTGGAACACTCTAAACTGTTGTCAGTAAACACAGTTTGTTTGCAAATGATTGGGTTCTGTTTTTATCTGTGTTTTACAGTGTCAGACCCGTTTTGGATTCGGGGTTGTGAACAGTGATTATCCAATTTTCAGTTCATTTTCACTTGACTCACTTTCACTGCATCCTGACGGATCTGGTTAATCGTCTTTGGTCCGTTGTCGATGAAAGCCTTGCGGGGGACCCAGTTGTTTTCTCGCAGTTCCACTGTGTCTTGCAGCAGGAAGCGGATCCTAGCGGGCAACTCCTTGTTGTTCATTAAGGATCGCATACGGCCAAAGTACTGATCCATTAAAGACTGTGGAGAACAGGTGGACAGAGGAGGGAGAAGTGAGGACAGGCAACGTAATAACCACACAGTATAGCAGCTGGCTTAATGTTAGGACTGGCTGTGAGCCAAGTGGGGCCTGAGGCGAGCCAGATGATGAGCCTGGGCAGGACCTGAATTGACATGGTCCCGACACAGACAGGACCACGGGGGCACAGAAAAAAAGAGGCTGGCACAGTTAAAAAAAAAAAAAAAAAAAACCTTTACCAGCCAAACTACAAATGTAACATGTCTGATTTGTGTGTAACACTCTGATAATATTAAAAAAATTCTAAGTTCTAAATTCTAAGTTGCTCCCTAAAGCCTTTAGTTATTTTCTTTAGCATTTAACAGCACAACTAACTTGCAGACCTGTGAATAAGTTAAGCTCTGTTTGGATTTTGTGTGTGGAACAACATGTCCCAACAGAGCTTAACAGCCTCTCCAGACGGTTATGGTGATTTAAGGCTGGAGCTGTTACCTTTGCTTTCTCATGGTCGAGTCTCGGCCCCACTGTCCTCATTATCTGACAGAGGCACTCCAGATCCTCCCCCATATCCTTGAGCTGGACTCTCTTCTTCTTTTCCAGAAGCTTCAGAAAAGATTAGAGAGAAGGAAGACGGGGGGGTCATACAAGGTACACACTTCTGCTGTCAAGAAGGTATGCAGTACTTTGTTTGATTCCAACTCTTCTTCTCCACACTCTTAGAAATGTCAAAGGATATGAATTTCAAACACGCAGAACAACAAGAGAAGAGTGCACGTACTGTTTTGATGCACTTATGAAGGATAGATTCGTGGATGAGGTCGAGTTTGCCAAGTTCCCCGATGAATTTAATGTTGCCAAGCATCTTGATCTTGGCAATGGCACGCTGCTCCTCCTCCTCAGAAGTAAGAGGGTTGTCATGTTTGTCATAGACTGAAGCGCAAAGAGAAACAGAAGTTAATAGTAGACAGGCTACCGTGAAATGAGCAACAACGATGCTGCCCCTCTCACGAGATACACAAAGACATGAACTTACTTTCAACATTTCTGGTGCGGTTTTCAAATTCATCTTGAAGTTTGGAAATCAGCAGTCTTCTGAAGGTCTAAAAGGCGAAAGAAAAAACAAACCTATTATCCATTGGTTAGATGTAGCTTAACAGGAAATATCAAAGCAAAAATGAGCTGAGGAATGGGGTTTATTTCACAATATTATGTGGAAGTGTTTAGAATTAAACAAAATAATCATTAAAAAACACCAGGTATCAGGAAAAAGTGGCTTTATGTCAGTCATGACGTGAAGGAGAGGAGAGAAATATTCTAAAGGCTTGAAAATGTATTGATCTGTTGAGCAGAACGTGAACAGCCACACTTACTGTGCTCTGCTTTTGGGATGTTTGGATCTCAGATGAAGGGCCATCAAAGTTTGGTGCGTCCTCTGCCAAGCGCAGACATAGCTGAGCATAGAGCGAGCTATACTTCGGCTCTTCTAGGGCTTTGTCCACAATCTAACCCACAGAGAGAGAGGAGAGAGAAAGCAGAGAGGGACCACTCAGGTCATTAAAATGTGTGGTGTATGAGTCACCCACAGCAGCCTGCCAAGAATGGATGAATACATTTGCTTTTAGCAGCGTACCAAAGAAACCTGCACTTACCAGCAAGATGATTCCTTTAAGGACGAGTTTTGAATCTACGCCCACGTTCAGGAGCTCAAGGCATAGCTTGTCAAACTTCTCAGGCGTGAGTTTGTTGAGTATGCTAGACAAACAAAAACAAGATAATGAAGTCAGTGTTACTTAGTGAGATCAAGATGTCGACATGACATCAAAGATTGCTCATCAACCATTTCATGATTCTTATTCACACTTCTGAGCAAAGCTACAGCATCTCTTGATTTGCTTTGACACTGCAACAGAGCCAATTAATAATGATCTTTTAATACACAAGCATACTGTATCTTTATTAGCCACGTTAGCGTTCTCATTTTAACTGACTTTGGTTTTTAGCACAGCAACTGTCTGTTTGTGTGAATTAATGTTAGACACCTTGACTTTCTGATCTTGAATTTTATTTAAAAAAAGGCATGTCAGCAACAAGTTCATGCCCAGGATGGGGAAGGAGATTCAGGTGTTGCAGCCACTATACTGTGGATCATCAGAGCTTTTGCTATAACATACACAGGAAAAACAGCATTGACTGGATCTTAATCTGCCTCCAGCCGTGGCCAACAGCTAGACTACATTCCAGAGGGGAACTCATCTCCTCATCTTTTGCACTTGTAAACATCACCAGACACAAGGGGAACGGGGCTTAAGTGCCTTCAGCGGAGCACATGCCATTTTAATGAGTGCAGAACTAAGCAATTCAACACACTGTCCCTGCTGAAACTGAAGCAAGAGGCAATTGATGAACTTCCTAAACTCCTGATAAGACAAGATAAGCCGTTAACGATCGATCCCCAGAAGGGCCATTCTGGATAAAAAGACCATTTAGAGGAAGCTCAAATTAGATTTTCTAACAGATTTGGTATTTTCATTAAATCAGCCGGAGTCCTGGAACATTTGTCCAGCACACTGTTCCAACTTTCAAGACATTTACTGGATTCTTTCTTCGGATGAACTATACTGGGAATCCAGAAAATTATTTTGCAAGCCAAACCAAAAGGACCGATGATCCAGTGGGTTTTGTAAATTTAAATAGAAGTGGACTCTTTGGGCCACAACAGAGCAAACACTTACACATCATTTCTGGGTTATGTCTGGGTAAATGTCAAAGAGGAGTTAGCCAAAAAAAGGGTGCTTTTTGTGCCTGAGGGTGGATAATTAACTCTTCAAATATGTCTACAGGCTTGAACCTTACCCCCTCACTTTCCTGAAGATTGCATCGTGTCGCTCTTTTTCGTTGCTGGAGTTGACATCTCGTCTAGTGCTTCGTGAAGGAACCCATCTCTGAACGCTTTGCCCTGGGGTTTTCCCCAGGAACTCGCTATACAAGCACAGAGAGAGAGAGACTGAGCGCCACAGAATCTAACAACATTCTGGCAGGAACAGAAAAATACACAAATGACCTCAAAATACACTTATTGTTCTAGCACAAACCCTGGTCATACTTATTATGCATCTACACGCTGAATTTTTAAATGCTACACAATCTTTGCTGCCTCATCTTATTCATTTAAAAGAAAACTCAGGTGTCGAGTGTAGATAATCACCACAAGCAATAAAAACAAGTTTTGTTTGAATTTTGGACCCCCCCTTTTTTATACCCTTTGTTGTAAAATTATCTCAGACTGCCCAGGTGATAAACATGCATGCACTGTCTGCAGCTGACTGACATCATGTTACAGGACTTCTAGATATGCAAATCTAAGTTTCCTAGAATCCAGGCCCTCTGAGGTCTAATGTCTTCTCCACTTTTTCTACAGTGGGGGAAAACTATTAACAATAGTCACTAGTGCAACGGTAATAACAACTAAATCACTATACATTAAGTGTGCTTCAGAAAAAAGCCTAATGACAAACCTGTTGCCGACAGTCTTGGGATAGTGCTGAGGTGCACCCCTACCACCTCCTCCCCCCGAAGAAGCACTGTAGACACAGACACAAGGATGAGAACACATTAGGAACGCAACACTGCACTAGATGTTATGATGTTATGGTGTCTTCACCTCATAGGAAACACGATTAATTGTCCTGCTTATTCATTCAACCATTATTTACACTGGAGGACCTGGGGAACAAGAACCCACTGCTACTGGTGAGATCCAATATACAATTTAAACTGATCAAAGAATTCAATCCAATCATCCAGTACAGATTTTAAATATATTTTTAAAAAAATGGGTTTTACATTTAAACTACTAACTAGTTGTTTCTTTGCAATTGATCCACTTGCAGTGGATTTTAGTCAGTTATGAGAAAACCAATAAATACATGACTTTGCACAATCATTTTAAAGTAGAAACTAGGGAGGACTGATGGCTTGGGCTGACTGACAGCTCCATACATAAACACTGCCTGAGGCTTTTTAAGGACTGTTACAATCAGTCGTTGAAGAGTAGGAGATACAGCGTCAAGAATGACAATACACATGCATATGAAGAGCACTGCCAAAAGCAGAACATTTAAGGTGATGGCATGTGCATTAATGCACTGCTCAGTCTACATAGTCTAGTCATAGTCTACATAGTTCTGTCAATTACACATAAACAAAGCCGTTACTTTATGACCTTAAATGTGATTTTCTGTTATGTCACTTACACATTTTTGCTAATTCCAAGTTTGATTAAAGTAGTTGAGCCGTTCAGCTAGGTGAAAGTTTTGGAAGCATTCAAGAAATGTAGTTCACACAATTTTTTTTGCTACATCTATGTGTTGCCACTGCTCCACATTAGTTTATACCTTTGCAATTGGCCACATCATTTTGTTGGTTACTAATTTACCGCTCACAAGTTACACTGCCAATTTCGTGCAGTTTTAAGAGAGGAGTAGGCATAACATCACTAAGATGTCCAAAAACATGAGATACACGACAGCTACGGCAACACGAATGGTTTCAGGTGCAGTGAAAAAAGCAGAACAGGTTATTCGTCACAATGACTGCTCCACTGCCCGTGTCTGATCACAGACATTATGGTCTAACAATACTCCAATTTTCACAACAGTCACATGAGTCGCCAGCACATCGGCTTTCGACTGGAACTGATTATTTGCATACACAGGACCAATTTGCTAACTGCCAAATGACATGAAAACAGATATCTTTGGGGCCCTTTGAGAGCCCGCACCATAAAACGGCAACATTAAAACACCAGACAATAACTTTCGCATTCGCCATACAGTACCACACAACATTCCAAGCCTTAATGTAAACAGTTGAAACTTAATCAAGGAAGCGTGGCATCCTGTTGACGGCTACTCTATACTGGGCGTGTGCTGCCACCAACACCGCATAACCAACGGGACAGAAATCCTCTTAAGGCTTATTATGTCCACCCAACCCCCCTTTTCAAAAGGGTTCACAAAGAGAAGTGTCTGACAGCCATTTTGAGCCTTCCCACATCCTGCTTTGTTCTTAAGGCCGGAAGTCCCTGCCCAAAATGCTATGAGGGGGCTAACCATGGAAAAAAAAAAAAAAAAAAAAAAAAAGGATTTCCATGTTGGTATGTCCTGTGCAAGTTTTGGGCATGTACCTGAAACGAGAAGCACCCCCTTCTGCAATCACACTCTCCACTTTGGCGGCTTGGCAATGAAGAATACTCAAAAGAATAAGAATAATAGGGAGGGAGGGGGAAAGCGGTGCTGTGGAAGAGAACAAGGAGTACAATTAGTAACATCACGAGGGCTGGGGGAGAAAACAACACACATCCATACGCTACATTTTTAGCTTCGACGTTCTTACATAGGCATTTAGCCTTTATACGTCATCCAACGCAAATTAAGGCCACTGTCAGTTAGCTTACTTAGCTTGATAAACAGTTAGGTAGCCAGGGCTTTGTGATACGTTAGGCCTGGCAACGAACGAAATATGTAATTATCGAAGCAACCCCGTAACTACGGTAGATTATGAAGACGATAGGTTACACAACACTGGTGTTATGGTTGCGTATCGATGGCCGTGCTGGTCCAATTACATCAAATGCCCACACGTAGAAATCTGTGGCCGTCTTTGCTCTGCTTCAACAAAGCAAATGAGCGTCAGCTAGCCGACTAAAGCTAACGTTCACTAATTTGCTCGCTAGGCTGCTAAACCGAAACGTTAGCTACGTCACGACATTAGTACGAAGTTCGCCGCGCTTGCATATCATTGTTTACACGGTTTCTAATGGGTTGCGTGGATTGTGTAACCTTATGTGCAGTGAAATGTCTGCAGTTACGTAGGAATTCTGGTGCTGTCAAGTCCGAGGTGTTTTGCTACTTGACGTTAGCCTGATCGAGAACAGGACAAGGCATCAAACCTAGCGCTGCACCGTGATGCAGTGAAATGGGGCAGGGCAGCGTGGTTAGCCGCTAATGTTTGCAGTCGGCTGTGCTTGTGTCGCCATCCCATTATGGCTGAGACTTGACATAAGGATTCGAGGCGAACGTCAGTTTTGAGGTGTCCGTGACCCGAATCCAATGCAATGAAGCGGAGATCATTCTGGATTGATATATACCGTGCACTGCTACGTTTATTTTTCTGCAAATAATGTTAACAGTTAAGAGTAGCTAGGCGACGACGCCATTTTCTACTTGAATGTAAATCAGCTGAGCCAACAGTAAGCTAGGCTATCTACCGGCTCCGATAGCTAAGATGCTAACTATAGTTAGCATAAGTAAGCTGATGTTAAACGTTAGTATTTCAGCTTGCTAGCTAGCAGAAGCCATTTTGGATGAGCCGGTGCAGTTTTGCAAGGGAGAAAAATCTGCCTTACCTTCACCAAAGCAACTTCAGTTTTATATTTTTGTGTGACTACCAAAGAAGAAAAAATACGGTTGTTAAAGAATGGCGGGTTATGCGACGGATATCAGGAGAGCTAAAAGCAGAAAGATGACCGCACAAACACACACATCAATCCCCTACTAGTAGCCTGGCTGGCTTGTTTGCGCTAGCTAGCCGATAGAGAGCTCAAGAGCTTGATGGGGACAGAAAAGTCACCGATTTGCATTGGGCACGTATTTTGTTGCCATGTCAATCCTGGCCAATCACAAGAGAGCTATGTTAAAAAGGCGTTTCCAGTAGTACATAGCATCCAATGAGAGGCTTCTTGACGCAAAATAGACCGCCTCTTTGAGTTGATTGACACACAATTTAACATCTGCAGTGCAGAAAAAGATACTGGTTATCTGCTCGAATTAATCTAGATAAAGGCATTAAATAACTACAACTGTTAGTACACAATCATTTATTTATTTTATTTTACAGTTATTGATAGAAAAGACAAATAATAAAGACGTGTGATTGAAATAACAGTAATTCAGAATGCATGGGATGGTATAGGGCCTACATCCTCAACAGATTTTAGCTGGGAAGGACCAGAAGTTTCTATGATAATTATAGTCCTGCATTTATTTCCACAGAATATACATACATTTGGTCATATAGCACAAAGATATTTCACTTCACATCTGTGTGGAGAGCACACAGTGGCCTTTTTGATCCATCTGTCAAATTTCCGTTGTTTTTATTTGGATAGCCTAAAGATGATATTTGGCTTACAGTCAAGTATATGAAAACCAATATAGTGCTTTTCAGGGTTCATATCTGGGTTAATCTCCAAGCAGGGATCAATTCAGAAAAGTTCATAGAGTGGTGTAGCGATGATGTATTTTAATAGGCTAACCCGGAAGGTAGCATCGCCCTGGTTCTCTTGACCAAAAGCCTGTAGGATTTTTTAATTGGATTTTGAAATATCAACACAACACAAGTTTTGAGATATTTACACATTTTGTTCAGCAAGATAATCTCAGATGAACACCACCAGTGGGATTTTCGAAACATAGATTATATTGCTAGAAGTAAACAGACTACATCATCGTCACATGGCTTAAAAATCATACCACTCAGCGTCTTACTACGCAGTTACTATACCCGTTTTCTGTAAATTAAAATGTTTAAATCAGCAAGATGACCACTCTGTCCCTGTCTCTCTCTCTAAATATATATATATATATAAATGTGCGTGTGTGTGGATATAGTTATATATAATAACAAAATTGTACAATGTCCACCTGTTTGGTCCCAGAATACATTTTTTTATACATTTTCACCCGATATAGGGACACACATCAGAGTATGCTGCAAAAACATTTTCCTGACGTATTTATTCTATTTGTTCACAGTCCCAGTTTCCCTTGTTTGAGGATTCTTCTGAAACAGAGTGTAATTATTAGGACACAACACAACAAATCCCTGCACTTGAATCACAGCAATAATGATGAAAGCTCTTGAAACAGGTGGATATGTATTGAAATAGCCTCTCAAAAATATATGTCTTTAAAGAAAAAAAAACACAAACAAAACACACACACACATGAATATATAATAACATATATATACTAGACTTTATGCCATAAAAGACAATCTAAACTTTTAGCACTATATTAACTGATCCTAAGTATCCCTACACTTTATGTGTATAATTAGAAGGGGGCATGCTTTATCCCTCCATGGGAAATTTGATTATTTCAAACAGGACATGCATTAATATATAGAGATGTCAGAATGAGGGAGCTCCCACATAGTCAGGCGCCTGCTGCACACTTCACGACTGGTCAGTGTTTAACTTGCACCGGCTGCCCTCAGGTTCCCTTCTGTCAAGTCCCCACTGACTGAGCTACCGCCGCCCATTTAATTCTGAGGAGTCAATACTTGGCATAAATAATATGATGAACGGAATTAGGTTTGGGTCAGTGTCAGGGTTCGGGTTGCTAGAGGCTGCAAATGACACATTACTTTTATACGCAGTTCAAATTACTACAAGTTAAGTACACACACTCAACTTCTCTATGATCGTGGGCTTATGACTTCTGATGGATTGCAGCAGTCACCAGGGGGCTTGAACACACGGCCTCCTATTAAGGAGCTCTCCCACTCTGCTGCATCCATGCTGATGTAGCTCCTGAAGAAAATCTACCATCCACCTCCAATCACTGTTCAGTCTTGAGCTGCTACAGCTGACTTAATTTTGACTTTATCCACAACCACCAGGTTTAGAGCCGAATCAGTCCAGGCCAAGGGCAAACTGCTCCGTCTGCTGAGGAGGGCATGGGTCATGACCTCCTCTACTCCATGCAGCCAGGAAAATAATTGGAGACTTCCATCACCCCAGACACCCCGAAACCCTCCCTGGCACTTCCAGCTAATCAACCCTCCACCTCTTCACCTTTTCTGCTGTGCTGTTGCCAAGAAAAAATCCATTCCCTGAGAGGGAAAAGAAGCAAGAAATAATGTTTTTGAGGGGTCATCTAGACATAATACTTAATACTTAATCCATACTTTTTTAATTAAATGTCACTGCTACTTTTTAGTTGGGGCCATATACATCGTTGTGTAATGGGGTTTTTGAAATTTGATTTAAATGCAGAATTCAAGAAATGCAAGGTTACTCAGAAAACAATTACCGAATCGGCTACATTCACTGCTAATTACTGAAATCAGCGGGTGGTGTTGCGCTGAAATGTAAGCGTAATATCACTAATCCAACACAGTCTTATTTACCCACAAAGAGTGTTTTTTCTCTCCAATGCAACAGTACAACTGTATTGTACAGCATGTTTAAGTGATTTGTCCACCCCCACTCTTGTTTAAGGTGAAACGAGCTGGTCGAAATGAGCTGGTGTAGCTGGTCTGGTAGAAAGAAATCCTGCAGTCATGCTCCCAGTGGGTGTCCAGAAGGGTGGAGAGAAAAATACGACAAAGGGAAATGACAAAACGTGACAAAGAAAGGTGACTTGTGGCACACCCAAACAGAGCAATCACTTCAATTTTAAACTTTACGCATGATGCTGTGAAAAATCTTGCTACTGAATACTGTGTTTGAATATTGAGGGGAATAAAATGTAATATTTCTTATTAAAAGATAAATATAAAAGGGCGTCTGAACTCGTCATTGAGATCATATAAGTTAATTTACTGCTGGAGGAGGTGCGGCCATGTGGCCAATACAGCGCTGCGGTTGTTAACAAAAAAATGTAGCAAGTACTGGTGTAAAGAATACTGCAAAACATGAGTTTTGAAACCATTTCAGTTATTCAGAATTGATATGTATTGATCGTATTATGTATTTCAGTATTTTTGACAACACTAGTGTAAAACATCAATAATTCACACACGCAGGTATGCGCGCAGCTTCCAAACCTGCCTCGGACTTTTCTCTTGGAATAGGTAGGCAGATAAGAAAACACAGAATGACAACAGTCAAATTCACATACACAGGCTGAGTGAGGACAAAGAGAGGAAGCCTTTTTTCTTGCATGAAGGACTGTGTGATGCTGGATAAGAACAATCACAGAACAATCAGGTTCGATCTGGAGTGAAAGTTGCATATAGACCATCGACTGTGTCTATTGTATCTTTTGTAACAGTCAGTGATGTAGAAGAGAGATTATTCCACGGCATGACTTGTCACCATGCAGCTATACATTGACTAGACTCAAAAACATGCATACTTGTTCAAAATAATGCAACCAGTAATGCTTTACAGTTAAAAGCAAGATTAATAACACGTTTACTTGGTTGAAAGCTTGGTCAAAATGTAAAAACCACCTTTAGTAATAACATTTTTTTTTCCCATCTGAGAGGAGAGGATTTTGGCTCAGCTCTGTAGTGATCTATGCTTACAGACAGATGTGCGCAGGTGTTATCATGCGAAGATGTTCCCATTATTTTGTCCACCCATCGTGTGCAAACATCTCAGAGGTGGCACATATAAAGGACAGGACCTGACAGCAGAGTAAAAAATACTGAGGTGAAGGAAACCTGCAGGGTATGTCCTGGGTCTGCGCCTTTCTTCTCTTTAATCTAGTAATTGAATTGATGAGCAGGGGATGCTGAGGGGATGCAGGAATCTAAAGCGCATTTCATTTAACTTTCCACTAGAGGGCAGAATGAGCCCTCTCGTTCAGACGAAAGGCACCAGAGGGGTTCACGGACTTCTGCTGCTCTCTCGGCCCGTCCTCCATTAGGATGCGCTCTCAGTGCGGATCTCTCCTCAATCCTATTACCTTCCCCTATCATAACCACCGACTTCAAACCCTGCAGACAAAATAAAACACCTGTGTGCCGTACCCTTGACAGCACTATCATGTTGTTCTCTCCAACCTCTTTCTATCTCGCTCGCTTTATTGTTCTCTGCACTATCTTCAGGAAGACTTTCATCTTGCAGGTCTGCAGTAACCCCTCTTATTGCTTCATGAGGATAAAGATCTCTGACCCAATTAGCTGTCTTTATTAAATAGCAGTCCACTGGCCCTCGTTCAAACCACCAGCCAACCTTCACGCCGGCCTCCTTCCCCTCCTTTTGTGTTTTTTAAAGTACAAAGTGATTACAGGTTTAATTAGCCGAGGACCTTGCTTCCATATCCCGTACTGATATTTGTGCAGAGTTTGGAGATAGAAGCCTCAGCTGTGTGATGATAACTTGCAGGGGAAATGAAACAAAGGCTGGGCTTGTGTTATCTCAGACTACGTCCACACTTTGAGTTGATGTTCCTAAACATCGCCGTCCACACTTATACACCCATCAGTAGGAAAACCCTCCTCCTCTTTCAGTCAGCAAACTGCAACTCTGCTGAGTCTTAGCTCTGTCCTCTCCAGCTCTCCATCACACCTCTGCTGCATTTTGATATAGCTGACCTTATTGATTTACTTCCTTTCTTTTGCATTATTTTCTGTTTCAGTGTCAGAACACTGAACGAACAGAACAGTTCGTCTGAAAATGACCAAGGGTCATGACACCTGTGCACAGCTATAGTACATATATATATACATATATAAATATATACTGAAAGTGTCAGTTTGCAAAAACAATTAGAACAAAAGACGTAGTTTGGGGACATCATGAAGTAGCAAGGGGGTCACGTTTCCCGACTTTCCTCCTCACTTTCTGATGTATCATCTGATGCTTTCGCGGAAGTTATAGCCACAGGCGGCAAAATGAAACACATTTCCCTGGATTCAAAAATCGTTGGAAACATTTTGGATAAAATAAGTACAACTCAACAAAACATATCAAAATGGTCTAGTTGTTTTTAGACATTTTATTGTGGAAAACTTTTCCATTTTACATCTTTAATACCGCAGTTTTACTTACGCACACCCACCGGATGTTTTTTTTTTTTTTTTACAAAAGCTCTTTTCTACACAAGGACAGATTTTCCAATTTATCCACTCTGAAGGCCATTTTAAAAAGCTCAGCTTCCGGATGTGGAAAACACTCACTTAAATGCCAGGTCTACAGACACGGACAGCGGAAGTGCGCCTGGTTCTGTTTATCAAACATTTGGTGTCTGCATGCTCACATCTGCAGATGGCACACCGGCGTGGTCACATCTTTTGGAAAGAAGCATTTGTGAACCAAACAGAGGGGAAGAAAGATGGACAAGAGGCCACGCAGGTGCTCTATATCCTGACAGCACAGATAAATACAATGGAAACATGATGCACGGTCCAACTTTCTGCCCTATACACAGGTGATAATCCTTTCACTGCAAAACTTTAGCCCTATGCACAGGCACGGCGGCAATCATTCTTTCCTGCTGTGTTCTACTTCAGAAACATTCGCTGTCATTACAGAACGCTTCTGCTGCCATAAATAAAGGCCACCAAATGAGTTAATAATGCACAAGAGAGTAAAATATGCATGTACTGTGAAAGCCGGCGAACAGCGTTATCTCCTCAGTCTATACTCGGAGTGAGGCTGTCACACATCGTGAGCGTCCAACTTTACTTTTATTTGTGTTTCTCCTAACAGAATTTAAAAGGAGTCTTTGAAAGAAGCAGGGATTGTCAAAGACCTGCAAGGGTGGCTGGCACTTAAAAAAAAACAAGCAGTGTGACCTTTTCCAAAGGCGCATTTATCGCTCAATGACAGCCACTTTTTTTGGTTGTTTTTTTCGCCGCTCTTTGTTGAAAGGCAGCTTGAGTGAACAGGTCCGTCTGTGCTGCAAAGGTGAATGAGGGATACGGAAGATCTGACAGTTTAAAAGAGAGAGAGGAGTGAGACACAAGACACTTTTGTAGTTTGGTCCGTGCACAGAAAAGCACGTTTTTTTTTTTTTTTTTGTACTTCCTTTATCATTTCTTCTGTTTACCAAGATGTTTACTGAAACCCGTTAAAGAGTGGGAATAATCTAAGTCAATACTGCCGAGGACTGAAGCTGGATCACAGCAGTTTCATTATCTTTGCTAAAGTAGCATAAACATCTTGCGACTGACGTGTGCAGACTTCACAGCGGCTACTTATACCGAGTTCACCTTTAACCCGCCCCTGTGTGCGTTCATGCATGACCTTCAGAGAACGTAGAAACTCTGAATGAAACACTCCTTTGCTCTCCCGTGAGATGCGCGTGACCTTTCTCTCACATTTCAGAGCCTCTATTTATCCAGGGAAGGGTTCTCTCAGCGTGCCGCAAGCTGTTTTTTTTTTTCTCGCCGCCACAAAGTCCACGTTGATACAAATTGACGCTTGTTGGATCATCAGCATACTAAAACAGATGCTGGAAATGTACATTTCAGATTCAGAATCAACGCTATTGGCATCTGTGCACATACAGAGAAAATCTGACTTATCCTTCGGCGCCCTCGATGTTAAACTGATGCATAAATATATACAATTACACAAAAACATAGGCGTAAAAATTCTTTGCCTAGTAGCAGAATTCTCATCTCTAACCAATCAATAAAGCTAGAAGATAGAAGGAAACCTTCCCAGCAGTTGACTGCAAGGTGACGGCTGAAAATAGTAGGTTAGGCTTCCTGGAATCTGCCATTTTACAATAACATTCAATCATCATGAGAGAAACCCATCATATATAATGGAAAACCAAGTAGCAGTAGCCTCAGCAGACCTCGCTGTAATACGAGTGTATGACTGTTGTGTGTTAACTGGGGAGAAAAATACTGGCTCTGCTATTTCGCGCCGCCGACAGCTTCACACACACTTTTTTCTGAAGGGTATTCTGGGAAAAGTGGGAAATGGCTAACTGGAACAAGACGTCAGCTTAGCAGATTCGGGAAAAGTGTACAAAAAACTGAAGCGGTTGATCGCAAAATAAGTCCGAGAAAATAATGAAGATCGCAGATTGATGATGTTGAACAGTAATGTCGGCCGATTGGTCTACTGCTTTTGTCAAGGCAGAAAAATCTCTACCACAATTGGAGAGTTTGCTATTCAAATCTGCAAAGACATTCATGGCAGAGGTTGCATTAGACCAGACCGGGGTATTGTGCGGCATGATGGCTCTTGTCTGACCCGTGAGGTCGACACCAAATCACATCATTTTTCTCATGAAAATTAAAAAGAAAATAGAATGAAAAAGACCTAAATTAGCTTTTATTCTTAAACGCTTTCCTGAGTGTGCTTCCTCCTGTCACTGTTGATTAACATGTGTGATGTTTGAAGTCACAGCCTCATCTGCCGAGGCGAACACGTGGCCGTATTAAAAGACAACAACTTGAGCCGTCACTTCAAGACAAAAGAACGTGGAAAAGGCCAGAATTCTGTCGGAAAATGAGAGAGTGAGGATCGCTGAGCAATTCCTTGCTAAGCTACAAAGTACCAATTACTTTTTACGAAGCTCCATGCAACAAAGGAAAGACATGTTACTGAACTGTTACAAGGCGGGTTGAGGACATCGTGGATAATCTGGAGCTAGCTGAAAAGCAAAACGGACGATTTCAACCTCTTCTCCGTGGCCCTGGATGAGAGCTCTGAGGTTATAGAGTATAGAGCTAATGGCTGTGGACTGTTGCTTTCCTTTAAGTTCCATGCTGAGTCATAGACAGTTTCAAGCTGGCAACCTTCCACCAACGAGCCCTGTTGTGTTAATCTGAGGCTATCACCACCACCACCACCTGAATCTCTTCCTCTCTCTTGTAATTCACGTTGACCAGCGTCTGATTTGTTCAGTTAGACATCTTTTTTTTTTTCAACATACCGATATGAGAATGGGAATAGGCTAAAGTTGCAAACTTGAAAACAATTGACTGCGCGCAACCCTTTAATCCTTCCCCCACGTCCGTGGAGGTTTTATATAAGTCTGCCATTCCCAGGCTGTCGGCCGAGGTGCTGATAAACTGTGCTACATGTGACCCTCTTCACATGCGAATCAATAACGCGCTGTGATATCTCCTTTTTAATCTCCCCAGTCAATTACATTGTACCTGACAGGCTAATCTAAAGTAACGCATGACTGTTTGAGTGGCCCGGGGCAAAGGGTATCTCTCCGTGTGAGGAAAGGGGTTTCTGGCCGCTTGTGTGAATTGGGGCGAAGAAAGCAAAGTTACTTCATATCAAATTTCAGACACCACAAAAGATGTGAGAGAAATAATCTAATGTTCACGCGAAAATCAATATGAGCTCGTGTTTGCAAACTTCCAGTCAATTTCTGCCTTATCGCGGGACGGTGATTTGTCTGGCAGACGTTTCCATGAAGAATTGATCACTTGTCAACGACATGTCCGAGTCGAGGCGGATCTTCTCGGACAGACTGGAGTGCGTGGACGGAGTGCAGGAGAATTACTCCACTGTTCCCTACAGTGCCGATGCACAGGTGGGTTTGCGTTATACACGTACCAGCTACCTTTGTGTGAAAAACTCTCCTTCAGCTTATTCTTTTTTTTTTCTCATGAAAGAATCAAAATCATGTTTGTTTGTGTTTTTCTCTCTTCGCTGAGTATCTCTCCGTCTTGGGAATGCAGGATTAAAATATTAGCACTTCCTATTCAAACTCTTCCCCCTAGTTCAAAACAAAAATCAATACGAGCTCTATTATGTAAAAATCTTCAAAGAAACCTGGTCCCAAGGGTGGCGTTGCTCTGTGAGCATTCTGGTGTATTTTAGACTTGAGGATATATACCCCTCTGATAGAGCCAAACAATGCCTTTGGATTGATATTTTAAAGAAGTTCACTTGAAGCCAGAGCCTTTTCTGTTAGTCGAGATTGTTTCCTGCATACCAAATTTGTCTGGGATTATCCATTTTTATAGTTTTACGTTAAGTATTCACGACGCATATGTTTGTGTTTGAATGTTTAAGGATGATTTGTGGCTCCTGGGTGTGAGTGGCCCCTGCACACAAATGTTTTTTGTCACTTTTCCTACAGTAGACACAGAGGGGCTGAAGTGGTCCGCTCCCTTGATGCTGGAAGTGGGAGATGAAGAAAAAGTCTTTTATTATACAGCCCACAGTAGAACCGATCTCAGAAACAGAGAATCCAAACGCTGAATCAGATAAAGTTGGCCAGGTAAAGCTTTGAGACCGAGTTCCGAGTGCAAATATATTCATGGGAAGCTTTATCCTTAAGTGAACAAAATGAAGATTTGTGTTCTTTCTATCTGTGCCCGTAAAAAAAAAAAAAATGGTTGAAAAAAAAGGACCGTAGAGACATGAAATGGCCCTCTAACACGCCATTACTCTGGACCTCTGTGGTAATTTTGTACCATGCCAATTACCACGCCCTGTCATTTGTGCCATCCAAACAGTAATGGGCAGCCTAACATAAGAGAGCCAAAGCATCCGTAAATAATTTCTTTCTGCGGAAATGGAGGAGACCACTGAGCGGGAAAGTAGCCTCGCTGCTAATTAAAAAGCCGCTGCCCGTGCCGATCCTCTCCCTCATTAAAGCCCTCCGTCTTCCGGGGGGCTCGGAGAGACGCTCTGTTCCCGGGCCGAGCGGGCATCAAGAGAAGTAGCAGTCAGAGGTTAGGTCTAAGAAAAACCGAGGCGGCTTTGTGGAGGATGACATCCAAACCCAAATTAAGTTAATTTGAGGTTCTGCAGCGGGCCTGTCAAGCCCTCACAGCGTCAGGACCGGGGCAGACATATGGCTAATAGGCAGGACAGCTCTGTGGAAGAAACACTGCGAGCTGCAGAGTTAGTGTCATACTCTATCTTTGCCTCTGCCCTCTCCTCCCCTCCGCTGACACTAAACCTGCCTGACATTTTTCGGGAAGGAAATTACAGTCAGTTTGTGCGCGGTGCATCTGGTTTGCATTTTCGAGGGGTTTTCTGCAGAGGCTTTGATTGACAAGCAGTGGCAGTTGTGGGTCGCGTGTTGTTACGTTTATGACCGTGTATTCTCATTGTGGAAATAAATTGATTCGTTGAAAATTTGGTTTAACAATTGCCACAGCACAATGGATGATGCGGAGGAGGCAGACATCGACGCTGCAGAACTTTGATTTATATTCAAATGAGAGCATACGCGAGAAAATAAAGATTTCACGTTGTCTCCCAAAGGATTTTTTATGTTAATTTCCCGGTATGTAGATTAGAGGTGATTCCTCATTTTGCAGCCCGTCTGGGACGGTTGCATCAACAATGGACCGCACGCAGAAATTAACATGGTGTCCACAGTGTGAGAGACCGCCTCGCCTTTTTGTTTGTGATTTTTCTAAAACTAAGAAAATTACCACCTGCCCCCTTTTTGCAAATTTACACTTGAAAGACGCGTTTTTTTTTTTCTTCTCCTTCTGAAATAGGAGTTTTCTGCATTAGACTTCAAAGCGGTGTAAACAAAGAGCGGAGGAGGATGAGGACTGGCTGCTTAGAGCAAAATGTATGTCTTTCCTGCAAATGTGCACTGAAATCTGAAATGATACGATCAGTGCTCATTGCGCCGTAACGACAAACACAATGCATGATGGTGACTCAGTCTCATAAATAAGGCTTCAATTCGAAAGGGCAAAAATAAACCATGACGACAGGTATGGGTTTGATGGACACCTAATTGGGCACCTTGGTGGTTTTCCACTTATCCATTCAGAAGCACAAAATTACAACCGTACACGTCTGAGTTGAAAAGGCTCTCTCTTTACTGCACTGAGCCAAGCTTACTTGCTTCGCTAACTCCTCGTAAAACAACCTGACGTACACTGATTAAAACTCACCAAAACATCTTGGTCTTGGTTTGTCTTTCCACGATCACCTCTGGCTGCGTGGAAATAAATGCTCACTTCACAGAGTAAGATGTGAATATATTCCGGCTCTACCCATCGTCTTCACCCACCGCTGATGCCTCTCCCGTCCCCGCCTGCAGCGTCCCCTCGTCTCTTGAGTGAGACAAACAGCAAAACAATCTTAAAAGGTGACCATTGGTATTATGTCTTCTTAACCAGGCTTCGTCCATTCTCTTGCAGTGTAGTCATTTTTACCAACTTCTTTGCTGTAAACCATTGTAACCAATAAAAAACAGAAATATTGAACACATCATACTGGATAGGCTTTCTTTCAATTACCACCGTTATCTGGACATATCGATTAATAAACCCAACGACACACTGCTGGATACGTTATATTTCGGGGCTGGATTTTTATATTTAATGTGATTTTCGCTGGAACAGAACCTGTAAGTTCCAGCTCCAGTACAGCCTTCTCTAGAGGCTGTTGTCATGAAAAATGCATTTCAACTCGCTGAGCACTGGCGAGTCTGAAGACAAAAGCATTTTCTCCCATAACGTGTCCTACAACGGAGCGAGTCAGGATTTATGACGGGTGCCTTTTGATTTTTTTCCTCTTCATCAGCAATAAATTAGCCATCAGGCCTCTTGATAATTGCATCCCATTATGTCGCGCGCTATTTTCCGTTCTCAGTGTGCGTGCGATGCAAATCGAGCGTTGGCAAACATTTCTGTGACTTTTTCCCTCCGCCGTCTCTGTGTTCGGTCCTCATGTAGAAAGGGTACCCGAGTGGCTCGTACATGGGTGCAATTACCCCGATAGGAAGTCTCTCAGAAAGTTTACAAACCGAGGCAACATGAAATGGTAATGCCTAATTTATGCCTGTGCCTTTCAACAGTTAACGATGTCCTCAGACGTTCTTTAGGGAGAAAAACACACATATTTCCATGCAAATGAGAAGACAAACACAAACAAGTATGCTAGTCTTGTGGATCAGCGCATATCACACAGAACCAGACGGCCAGATTATACCAACGTCTGAACAAATATGCCCTTCTCTTCTTTGCTCGTCGCTTTTTCTGTTTAGTTTTGCCGCCTTGTTTGTTTATGCAAAGAGTATTACTCTGTTCCAACAGTTAACCCCGCGCATATTGTCAGACGGCGGCCAGTTCGCTGCTCAAACAGAGCTCGTCTGCTGTGGAGACTTAGAAAGATGTGTTTTAATTCAAATTAAATGAGACTAATGTGCAATTAATCTTCCACAACAACAAGGGAAATTAAACGTCTCTATTCAGCATGAAAAGGTGCGATCGGGAGGGAAGATTAGCCTAACTGGTCCAATGACACACCGTTCGCCGCGAGGGAATCGATGTCGTTAAATCTTGTTGACGATTAGCCTGATTAGGTGATGTCAGATAAGCGAGTGCTGATTTGTTATTGCTTTTGTTGATTGGAACTTTGCAGAACTTTTTTTTTTTATTAGTCAAACAATCCGGAGCATGTGTTTTATTAACATGAGCGACTTCTGTTAAGTGTGTATTATGTGTGAATCTGTGTATTTCTCGGCCGAGTCTAAATCTTGGAGGCCAGTGGTAAACACCTCCCCATTAATACAACCTGTCAACAGCAATATTTCAATCAATATTTTCCCGCAGCTCAGCTGTCAGAGTTTTTCACCTGCAGACAGAGCAGCAAATTAATGACTTTTTCGGTGTTTTCTATTGTTAGTCTGGGCAAGAAGCCTTTCAGGTCTGTACCCGCAGACCTGACAGAACAATGGAAGCCGACATAATGGATTCCACAGGGATTTTGAGGAATGAAGTGTTGAATGCGGTAGATCATCACTGGTGAGGCCACCAAGGGCTTGTTATGTTTGTGCTGTATAAATAAAGTTTGACTTGGTATAGTTCAGTCATTACTTTCTGTCACTCAAAAACAAATACGAGTAACTCACGTCTGCCTCATTGCAGCGGCAAAAAATATGCAGTTACAACAGTTAAATCTCTAAAGTCTCTGTTTTTCGCTGCTGTTTCACAACCAATTAATTCACTTTTGGCGTCTTAAGTTAGTATAAATGAGTCTCCCGAAATCCCAGTACATGTCAGGGGGTTAGTTTTGTTATTTTTTATAATTAATTTCAAATTTGTGAGGGAATTTTCACCGTTAAAGTACAATACTGAGCAAGGCACATCGAAGCGTTGTTAAAAAAATGTGTGCTCCTGTCTTTTAGAGAGGCCAAGTGTCAAAATCCAGCTGAAGACCTTAAAGCTGCTCTAATCAATATTTTAATATACCAGAGTCCGTGTCCTCTAGCAGGGCTGTGCAGCTGTTCTGCTACGAGTGAGTCCCCTCGTTGTTCACAGAGACTCATCAGCCAACTCATGGCCAGCATCATGGCCGTTCACGAATGAGTGAAAAAATGTTATCTATATTTCTAAATATGTTGGTCAGAATTTGTCACAAACTGGTTTATTATTAACGTCTAAGCAAAATCACGATCTTTACCTTGAAATATACCTTAACCAAACAGAATCCCGTAGATTTATATCATGACCACTTCACAAACTGACTCTATATTTTCCTTCCTAGTGTTTCATTTGCCTAAACTGAACCGCGGACTAGACGGTGAACCCTGGATTCTGCAGTCCTGCTTCACAAATGTAGTGTTTCATTCAGTCAAATAAATGAGGTGCTGGTACGAAAGATAGTCATTGAGAGTCACAAAACAATTAAGAGAATCATGTGGAATATCTGCCACTTGCTGCTTGCTGCTCTCACTCCCTTTGTTTCATCAGCTAGATAGTACAGGCAGTGGAGCGGTGAACGGGCAAGAAGCCAGCCAGGTATTTACATCAGTTGGTAGGGACCAAAAGAGAGCGAACGGGAGAGTGGGTATTTTACAACATTCATCAGGAGGACAGGCAGGCTGATGAAGCTCCGTGTCTGCTGGTTGTGTAAATGGGCAAATGTTTTCCAACACGTTTGCCATTTCGACTTTATCGAGGTGTCAGTGCTGTGTTTACAGCTCGCTTTGATCCCCACGTGTGCCCAAAAAATAAATAATAAAACTTCTGCTAATTAATACACAGCGAACCTAACTCTTGCATAGAAGCCTCGGTTGGTTATTGGACAAAACGGCGCAAAGAAGCTGCTATTGTGCACTGTGCTTAACGAGAATGTTCAAAGGTGAAAGGTGACAAATGAAACATGTAATGGCAGGTTGTGTAGGTGAGGTCCACTGGCAGAGTAAAACTGTGAATATTGTGTTGTTAAAAATCCTGAAGCCGAGGACAAACAGCCAGCAGACCCACTGCACACATTAATGTGACCTAACTATCAATTCAAACAGGATAAAAACCAGAAATAATACTAAAACTGCAGCTTCACTGTTTTTTTTCCACGACATCAGCAGAACGCCTCGTATCCTCCTCTCGCCCTGCCAGCGCTACCGTCCTTCTGCTGTGAAATATGGCGTTTCCATACCATCAGGACGGGTAAGAGGCTGTCGTGTCACACCGCGCACAGACAGATATCAGACCGCACGCGTTGAGTGCCCTCAACCTGCCGCCGCTGTCAGAAAACTCATCATGACGGGTGATGAGTTCAAGTCACTGCATCTAAACGTTGGCTGCCGTGTCCTGTGATGCGTGGAGGCTCATTGGGCGGCCAATCAGTGCTGGCTGCTGTTCGTATTAATAGCTCGTTATGACGGGGCATTCCTCGGTTAATGAGACACGTTGCGCCGTCGCATTTTCTTTTTCGCTGTTGTGATTAATCAATTGATGGTTAGCTCGGAGAGCGGGTGTTATCTCCGGCTGTCTTGCTAGAACACCAGGCCAGTGCACTTATCACGCTGCGAAGCACAGCGTGCCTCTCCGAATCAAAAGCCCTGTCAAAACATTTCCTGGACTCTCTGCATCCAAGCACAGGAATACCAACTACTTATAACATAATGCAACAGTGGGCTGCGGCTTATGACTTGTGACATTTTAACCACATTCAGCGTGTGAATCTGCTTGTTTGCTCCTGCACAACAGCGATTACCCCCGACGGCCTTCGTCAGCGACTGATTTTCACATCACTTCTCACCTCTCAGAAGTGGCGCCTCCCGTGCCCCTCTGCATCGCGCTGTGCTGTCAACACAACACGGCAGCCCTGCAGCAACGTGTGCGGAGCATTGCAGAGAGACCTCCAGCCGCAAAAAAATAAGAGATCACAAACTCGAGCTCCCGCTGAGCGCAGGCATGAAAAGTGAGGAGCGGCGTGCGGTGAGAAGTGGCAGCAGGAGACGAGACGAGGCAGACGAAGGCTCCGTCAGTGTCAACGCTGAGACCTGCTGTTAAGTCGAGGCACGAGCACGCCTCAGTATTACCTTTGTGGGTATTAGCATGGGCTTTAAGACTCATGTCAAGATCTAGCCGATGTCTCGTTTCAGAACGAGGTCAGGCGGTCACAGTGTGCGGAGAAAAACAGACAAAAACATGAGTACAAGAAATGTTTTTTTAATTTTTTTTTTCCTTTATCTGGATCTGCATTGAGAGACATGTGGTGATGGCCAACTAAGTTCACTTTTAGAGGGCACTTGTCTGGGATCCCTGAGGTAAGGCTATTTAAATTCATCGCGCTGCTGTAGCACCATCTATAGGCAAAATACCATCCGATTTTGCAGGATCACTTCAGAGAGAAAGTCTACACCTATTCATCTAAAGGCCGCAAGTGCCCGATGCGCTTATGTCAGATGGTCCACATCTAAAAGAGTTTGGCAAACAGTTGCAGGAAACTGGAGTGGCATATCAAAAAGAATTGTTCCTCCTTGGCAGAGATTAAACAAGGTTGGAGAATGTATTTATTCACTATTCACCTGCTCATGTGTGTAATTTTGAGGTTTCGTACAGTGATTGCATTCATCACACACCTGCACTCCTGCAAAGAACTTTGTGCTTCTGTGTTCTGCACTATTCTTAACACTTTAGTTGGTCTGTTTACCTCAGGATTTCCAGTTCCATTTTGTAATGGCTCTGTAAACAACAGTTAATAAGAGGACATTTTTCCTCGATGTAGATGGTAAGAGATATTCCAAACTGGCCCGCATGGTAGGATGTTTATTCTGATACGTGATCAGAAAAAGACTGTGGCTTCTTATCATTTAAGACCCTCCTGAGGAACATCAGATGTGCGGCAATGCGCCAACAAAGGCAGAGAAAAAGAAGACTGCCAGCTATAAACATGTTGTAAACATTCCTGGCTTTAAAATACTTTAAAAATGTTTGTTTTTTTTGCAAAGGTTTTTATGTGGAAGGAAATGCATTCGGCACATTTATTAGAGCTCAAGGATACACTCAAGTGCGTTTTGGCGAGTGACACTGTATGTATAACTTTTGTCTGTTTACTAGAAAACTCCACAGTCATTTATCTGCTCAGGAGAGAGCCAACGAGAAAGTGACTCAGCACACCTTTGCACCAAATTACTGATATATCTCTTCCAAAATTAATTTCCCTTACCTCGTAATTGGATTCTACTTGTTTTACACTGCTTCCTGTCATCAACTAATACCACAGGTCATTTATTCATGAGTCTGTCTTTTTATTTCTAATTTCTCTCAGCCTTTGACAGCGATCCTAGGGCATCATTAAGAAGAGATTCAAGTGTTTGCAAAAACTTGCTAGATGTGTCACAATACTGTGCGTATGCTATGGTTAGGTTTAGGCACAAAAGCCACCTGGTTATGGGTAGGAAAACATCACGGTTTGGCTTAAATTACCACACAAACACAGCTGGAAGTGTCTCGAGGTCTTCTTAAAAACACTAAGTTCTGTTGCTACATACAAGGTTGGAGATGGCCTGACTTCCCATGAAAAATAGCCTGTTTTGGTTGCAACAAACACGGCTGGAATGTCCCCAGGTCTCCTTAAAAACACCTGGTTTTGTCAGCACAAAATAGGCTGGAGATGGCCTGACTTCCCGGGAAAACATCCGGTTTTGGTTGCCACAAACACAGCTTGCAAATGTCCCGAGGTCTCCTTAAAAACACTGGGTTTTGATTACAACAAACACGGCTTGAGATTGTCGCAAATTTCTCTTAAAAATGACCGGTGGTTTCACTTTCAAATGCCCAAAAAGCAGACCTGAACTGTGGTTGCCCGTTTAGCAGCCTTGTCACCTTCAACTCGCCAAACATTTGCTCCGTCTCCCAATGTGAGCAAGGTAATAAACATTTCATGTGAACGTGATATGGCACATTTTGTACAAATGGACACTGGAAAATGCTGCGCCAACCTACCAAGCCTACTGCGTGCAGTTTGATTTGACCAAGAACGCAACTTAACTTTCGCCACCAAGGTAAAACCCAGCAGAGGTCACACAGACGGCTGGGAACCGCAATACAAATCTCCTCATTTACAAACTTAGGCAGCAGGCATTTTTGCAGGCGCAAACACACTCCTAAGAGAAGTTTGCAAAAGTGTTTTCGCCATGCAGATGGTGCGTGACTTTCATAAAAGCCCTAACAAATGGAAGGAGTAAATGAAGTGGACAGTTCCTCCCAACCGGAACATCCAGGAGGTTCTACAATCTTGCAGAAAATAGGTTCACATCTAGTTTCACTGGTCCAAGGAAATAATGACACATGAGAAAGTATCCTGCAGCAACTAACTTTGTTGGTAGTCGACTCAGAGAGCCTGATACCCCTTAGATTCAATATTAGTCAGACAAGCCTCCCTCTCCCTCTGGGTATGTGAATACCACGGATCTATTGTTATTTGTTTTACAGTTCGTTTCGGCATTGTACACAGAAGATGTTTTAAAAATGAGACAGATCCATATTTCAGTGAAGCCTCTCAGGTTTTGAAAGATGAAAAAGACAACACAACACAAAATGGTTTCAGAAGCTGCTTTATACTTTATGCATGATCTGTACTGCCTGATATGAACTTTGAAAAAAAAGAAGTAAAAATCCAATCGCACCGAGTAAGGCAGTCTGTTAATTAATCAGGGTTTCAATTAACAAAGCGAAAATGTTTGCATTATCTCTGCTGCTTCAGATAAAGCCGGGAAGCAAATTAAACGAGGATCAGCACTTGGATGTGCATCAGATGGAATGCTAATGGCCGCTGACGATCACACGGCTACAAACTGATTGTCAGTCGGGTGTTTATGTGAAGTGAATGAGAAATGTTTTGCCAGGAAAAATACAACAATAGCAAAAGTATCTAATCAAGGATGAATTTGGTCAATTACAGTTTGGGTCTACATTCCCATTTGGCCATCATTTCTGTTTGCTGTGATGACACTGTGCTCACTAAAGTAATTGCTGAGAACTAAGAACATGGCAACTTGGCAGATTAACCCTAACTGAAAGTCTGTTATCTGTAAATTGCACAGGAAAACCTTTAACAGACACAAATCAGCACAGTCTGACATGGAGGCATGTAATAGACCTGGATGTTGCATGTTTATTATTGCCAAGTTGACCACGGCATTAGGATGCACGATCCAATTTTGCTGCGTCACCGTGCGTCATAATTAATGTTGCTCAAGGACCATTGTTGCAACCGACCAATCACGTTGTGGGAACAGATGTTTAGCATTAAAATAACCTACAGTCTTTAAGAACCAAATATCATTGGGCATTTGAGTTTGAGTACATTGGCATTATATGAAGGACCAGCCAAATCTACTTTAGCTAGCTATTATTATCTAAATTTCACATAACCTTCTCCTGTTGATTCACTACCTGATGTTTATTCCAGTTAGCATTAGCTAGCTCCCCTGCAGAGAGCTTCTTACCATAGCTTCGAATCAGACACGTTGTGCGTTTCAAACACGCATATTGACAAAAATTACAGAAATGTAGGTACCGATTTCACAGGTAGGAAATGCAACAGTGACGTGTTGGGCCAGAAGGTCTATTACATGGTGTGGAGTGATGCCGAGTTGAGTAAAAACTATTGGAAATGAAGTAGAACCAGGTCCATTCTTAAAGAGGTGTTTCTGAATGATTTCTATAGCCCTTGTTTGGAAGCCTTTCAAAGGTCCGTCCATATTGTGATACGATATTGCTCACCTGAACTTGAGAGCATTGCAACTTTCTTACAAGAGAAATTGTGACTTATTATATTGGATAAAAACACAAGTGGAACCGATAAGACTGCTGCCATGCAATCATTAACACGTACTGTAATGCAGAAACAATGATATATCTGTGTTTAACAAAGATCTCTTTCATCCAACAATGTATTATTATTGATGATTATTTTATTAATGATTAGACTGATTACACAAATATAAGAGACAAGATGTAAGTATACAGAATCATGTTAGATACCTGAGCATACAGCTGACTGTATGATGATTCTGGTGAATATGATGCAGCATAAAGATACAATTCAAATATTGAATATCCCAAATATGCACCAAAAATAATATGTGTCCTGCTTTAGTAACAAGCAAACCTTCTGCACTGCATGCGCCACACGTTTGAGGTGTTTGTTGACTCGGCCAATATAAAATACTGATTGTTGTGGCGAGCACGGCCTCCAGAAATGTATATTAGCCTCTGTGATCAATACGGAGTTTTAGCTTTATTGCATTGCAATCAATAAGACCAAAACAAATGTTCATTAGATTTCGAGATAAATTCTTGTAATTCAGAAAGAATAGCATATTGATTTTACAGAAGTTTTATATCACAGACATTTTAAATATGGAGCTCGTGTGAATTTCATAAGCCAATAACAGTTAATACATGAGATAGGTGCAACAGACGAGGTTATACCGCTGGGAGTATTGTTTCAGAGCTATACCAAAGTCTCACAGTCATTTTACTGATATCAGCAACACTTGCAAAAACAGCAAATGATGAATTACAGCCCCATGACTGCACTCGCGGACATCCAATCAAAGCACAAATGACTGGCAATAAAACTCAAAGGCATACCAATTAGGGTTAAAGGCTAAGTGGGAAGGCTTCTCTGCAGCAGACATCTGGTTGACCATGTTGCTGTGCAGGTCCAGCCTGCCCGCACCAGCCAATCGATGCGGGCGGATACAGACTATGAGGGAGCCGAGTCCGCAGGGAGAGACGTTGAGTCACATGGTCTCTGATCAATACTCAGCAGTGTATTTCACCTCTGGTAAGACACTCGCCCACTGCGGTCTGGGAACACACACATCTGACCAGCCTCCAAAGCCGCTTCAAAGAGATTTGTGGAGTGCTTTTCACTTCCTTTCCAAATTAAACATTTAACTTCACTGACTGGAGAGAGAGAGAGGTGCTCTTGGTGCGGTGTCCAAGATGTCGGTGTTTCTCCACACGCATCTCTCCCACAGGAAAGATTAGAGAACAAAATGGGAGGTTTGTTCTAAATTTCTGAATTTTTAAAGAGACAGGTCCACAAGTGAGGATGTTATCTTCAGAGAAACGAATCAATAGAGCCAATCTCACACCCAGGAGGGCTTTACTGCTGAGGCACATATTGATGCTCTCACAGTTGTGGCCTCGGTGCACATTAAACCCCTGAGCTCCTCCTTCCGACTCCCAGGAAACAACACAAAAAATCCACCTCAAATACTGTCGAGGTGCCATTTATTTCTCTAGCTGAAGGCTTTTGATTCTCTAAGAAATTGCTTCATTTTGAAACATTTTTTTACTCAATACCGACACATTCTGCAATGCAAAAAAACTCCAGAATTAATTTTTTTTTTTGTTCAACTCGCAAAGTGCAGCCTCTTCATTTATCCTCTGCCTTTATCTGAGCGCAGGTTTATCGAGAGAGAAGTTTAAGGGCTATTTGTGAGGGGGTGGATGTGGGTGCAGCGAGGAATCACAAGCGGCACGCTCACAAAAGGAGGCACGGAACAGATTTTCATTCTTCAGCTTTAATGATATATCTCAGCATCGATAAAAAAAAAAAAAAAATGGAAAGGGGGGAGAGAAATCGTTGCATCTTTCGTAAAATCACATCCTGTCACACATCCGCACAGAAACAGTAAGCCAGAAGCAGTTACACAAAAACAGCATTGCAGTTAACATCTACCCCCATGTAAGAGGTACTCTGAAGGTCAAAAACACGTGGTCTTTTGTATCATTTTGATCTGAGGCTGTTTGTTTATGGATTAGACGTGGCTTTTCCACATGAGAGGAAGCTGTCGTAGCAGCACAGTAATGCCCCTGGCTTTGGAGTAAGATGGTCGACAATCACATTCCGGTGTAAAGTACTGGTGTCCACATATGTACGTGACCATATGGTGTGCCTTCTTTTCTCTTAAAAAAAGTTCGATAAAGTTTATAACATGGCAGCCTGTACACTGTGACACTGTGACAGATTTTCTCAAAAGCATAAAAGCGAATCCAGACCATGCTGATTAAGGTTTATGTGCGGATTCATAAAGCA
Source organism: Lagodon rhomboides (assembly GCA_039737535.1). Taxonomy (NCBI): domain Eukaryota; kingdom Metazoa; phylum Chordata; class Actinopteri; order Spariformes; family Sparidae; genus Lagodon; species Lagodon rhomboides. The sequence goes on from CM077793.1 coordinate 12,988,051, forward strand.
CTGGCGAGACATTAGTGCGGCTGAGCTGATGCCAACGTTCATACATTTTCACCATCCACACTTACAAAGCCCCTTCGCTTGGCTATGAGGAGGGCAAATGTTGTAAATACCATTGTATATCCAAGCGCAAGCGAGTGTTTTGGTTTGCAAATGATCATATGAATTATTCACTTATTAACATATATTAGTGACTTTGTTTGGGGGAGTGGGAGGTAGTTCCTTCCGTTGGAAAAGAGCTGGTGAGAGCTGTGTAACTGTAGATTTGGTTTGGAAAGATATAATATGTAATAATTCTAACGAAATCCGCGTTCACTCAAGGTGACGGCGCATTTCATTCGGAAGTCATGCTGAATAGAGTGAGGAAGAACATCTGCAAATGCAACTGAACATAGGTGAATAAAACTTAAACATCACCTCGCCCATCAGCATTTGTGCCTGTGACATGTCTGAGTGTTTATTTGCCCCAAATGGCCAGATGACTTTACTGTACATAAACTGTAGGCTAGCAAGCAGCAAAAGAGGGTGGGTGTATGTCTGTGTTTGCGTTCAGGTCAGCCACTAAACTCAGCACTCACCAGAGACTCTCATTATCTTTGTTGTTTATCTTCTCTCTTCTCTGTGACGTTCCGTTGATGAAACACCCAACATTCACCTCAGCGTATCGCTGCCGCAGTCAGGCTAATTAATGGGATTGAAGATAAATCCGCTGTTTTATCCCAGAAGTCCCAAAAGTAATCTCAGAACTCTCCTCCCATAAATAAATGGCTCTGGAACAGAGCAGAATCTGATGTGACTACGGGTGTTTATTCCTCCCGAAGGTTGGCTCTCCACCCGACTCTCTCCTCCAGAGCCGGCCACGTCTGAGCGCCTGAGCAGCATTACAAACACATTAAATACAACACAATAAGGGTAAAATGAAATTGAGTCATAAATACTCAAAATAGATTCTGCCACAACACATCTCAGCAGAATATAAGATACTAATTTAAACTAACCTGTCCCTATACCACTCTTTTACAGCAGTTTAACTGACTGATTTACACCTGCGAGGCCACTTAACTGCCTGCTGTTTTAATGCCACTAACAATACGCAGTTAACTACCTGGAGGGATACAGCCCTCGCAGTATTCTGTCTCCTGCCAATCAGGATTAAGAGTAACTGAGCCAAAGGCTGTCCCCTAAGCATCTGTGAAAACAGGTCAGCAAGTGGAAACAACAGGAATCTGATGTTATTGACTGCCGAGGAGAGGAGGCGTCTGATGTTACTGGAGGGCAGGAGGTGGCCGATTTTGGCTGCAGAGAATCGAAGAATAGCAGGCCGCCGGCGTGCTCACTCCGCCCAGTACTGAAGATCTAGAGGGCCCTGGTAACTCAGCATCAAGGAACAGCACGACCAAATCTGAGTTTCTGTGCCTGCCAAGGTAAGGGGAAGTGGCGAATCCTTAATGTGGTACACTTTTATCCGCCTGATTGCTTGTTCAATGGAGAAAATGGAGGCTGGCTGTGGCCTGGGTCCTCTCAGTTTCCTCTCTGCTGAACTGGCTTTGGTGCTTGAAAGACGGAATGATCAATTTGGCCTCCCAAAAGCTTCTCCACGAGGAAGCCCTTGTCTGCCTTAATCTCATCTCCCTGGCTTCAGTAACTCCAAGATTCTTGAATCCTTGTCAACTCCTTGTCAGAGATTGAGCCAGTGAGTAATTTGGATGCAACAGTAATTGCACCACAGGGTAAGACTCCAGTTAAAGCTTTGAAGGTGGTAGCTCTTGCATGTGAAGGATAATTGCCCCTGGGCTCTTGCCTTTTAACGCTGTAAAGTCAACAATAACCATCACATTTTGGTTGTACTGCTGGAAGTATACGCTCTCAATACAAGATGCAAATAATTTGTGGAGTAACGCAGAAGTCATTTAATGAGTGGTGCAACAAGTTACTTTCTGCTGGATCAGAGGGTTCAGTCGATCTTCTGTCGAAAACAAAAAAAGGCTGTTTTGAATGACAATCTTGAGGAATCTTCTTCAGAGAAACACACCGTGTACTCAGTGGGGGTCCAGAGAGGGTACGGCTTGTTCTTGTCTTTTTACAGTGCCTCATCAACCGTATCTGCCAACACTCTAACACTCCTGAGTTCCACGGAAGTCTCCATATTTTTTAAGCCTTTCCCCCGCTGTGCTCCCATCTATCGCCCGATTTCATAGTGATACAAGTCAAATGGGTGTTTCTCAGTTTCCTTTGTGGGATGTTTGTCGTGGTACCTGTCAACCCAACAAAACAGAGAGGTAAGCATGCACAAATGACCATGCCTGATATGTGTCGACCGTCCCTGCGCTTGCTCGAGCAATGTGCGCCAATCGTGCGCTGCTGAAAATGGATTAAACCTGCTCCAACAAGAGGAATTGCACTTCCAAATTTCACTCAGCTTGGTGTGAGATTTTCCCCTTTTATTGACACCTGCCCCCTGTCCTACTTGCTTGTCCTCTCACTTCCACTCTGCAGACTTTAGTCCTCTATCATTTTATCCTTCCACTTCTTCCTTTTACCTGGCAAAGATGGCATGTCACTCACTCTCTCGCTTAAAGATATTGACTTTTGATCGCTTTCTGGTGCACTTTTGCAGTTTCTTTTACTTCTTTTTCTTTAGATTTATTTTACTTTGTTTAAATATAAATACAATTGTATTTGAATTGCCGAAAAAAAATCTTCCCCCTTGTTACAGAATATTGGCAGATAGTAAAGCAATAAACTAAAAGCAACAACTTTCAATGGCAATTCGTTGTTTCTTCTGGCTAGCGAACTATTGTGTACTTAGGCCTACTCATTCAGAGAACAATCTGCTCTTGTTTGCTGCTAAAAAGCTGCCTATTGTTCATGTAAGTGGCCGGCGAGAGAGGGGGGACAGTAGATGACGGTAGAACCTTCAACACATCTTGCAAAATACATCCTCAGCCCTAGTTTTTGCCATGTAATGTGAAAGATTTCTGTCAACAGGCACCGAATAAAGTCACAAAAATAGCCTGAATGACCCGCTGCTGCAAGATGGGTCGAATTAGCAACATCAGTGGAGTGAGTCAGACAGGAAACATCTACAGAGCTACAGTTTTTTAAAAAAGGGGACGATTATTCTTAATGTTCCTCCCATGAAGCCTTGCTCCCCTCCGCTGTCCCTCCAAAGCAATTTGTAGTGCCAGATTGCCTCTGTGCAGTATGACAGGGAGAAGTGGCTGTTTATCAGACGAGCTGGTATTTAACTTTGTAGGACACATTTGTATTGATTGGGCTTTGTAATTTTCTCCTGAGTAGATTGAGCCGCTGGTTGCTGGCTGGCGTGCATTGAAATTAACAGGCTATGCCTCCAGCATGGCTGAGTAATGCCACAGTGTAGAGAGCCATGCATGATTCTCACAGTCATTTGTGTAATGAGGAAGATTGCCACAGGAAAGGTCTGTTTCCTGGCTGACAGAAACTGAAATATGTTTTTTGGGGGTACGAGGTAAATTCTAAAAATATACCTGGCGCCTGCTCCATCTCTGCACTTGGATTTAAGATGTAAAATTAAATTTTATTTTCTTGCCACGGGGAAGGTTAAAGTTACTATGCTAATTCTGCTCTGCAAAAACTGCTCGTGTGCTTCTAAATGTAGACAGAGACGGCTCCGTGGTTCACTGCTATTGGTTAGCACTGTTCAGCGGTGCCAGACTGAGACTTTTGGGTTGCATTTGTGTGGGGTAAAATGGGTTTGGGCAGGTGGACAGAATTTAGGCTAGTTGACTGCGAGTTTGGATGGGTTTTTAAATAAAGTAAAAATTACAGTATATTAAAACACATTCATATTTATTAGGCTAGGCATAACTTTGATATTTGGCACAAATGTTATTCTTTTGCTGAGGTTTGACATAAGTTAACCCTCATTACCACCCACCTGCTGCTTGTCCAATGCCATCACTTTCAAGGTTCTATGACTCTATAATATCTGAGCATGGGAACTAAGGTATGGTTACTGCAAGGCAAGGCGAGGCGGTTTATCTGTATAGTATAATGTGCAGATAAACACACGCAGAGTAATCACAAGCCAGAGAAAACAGAAAAGTTTTTAGTTTATTTTTTAAACATGGGCAAAGTCGTGACAGATCTCAGGTCATCACGCAGGACCAAAGTAACTTAAAGCTCCAGATCCAGCTCTGTTCAGTTAGCCCAGGGCGAGGTCAAGGTCACAGTAACAGCAAGTGATAAAGCATGGTTAAATCCAAGCAACTAAAACACTCAAAAGTCATGTCTGATCTTTTAGAAGATTGTTTTATACCTCAGAGGCATGCTGAGTTGATACTGTAGAGAAAGATCCGATATATATTTTGGTCCTATGCCATTTAATGATTTATAAACAGAAATCGATTCGCTGATGGACTGAAAGCCAATGCAGAGATTTGAGAACTACAGTGATTTGCTCAACTTTGAACTCAAGAGGTGTCTGAGCGTTCTTTCACTTCATTACAGTGGTTCAAACTATTAGAGCTGAAGGTGCGGAATCATTTTTCCAAACTTGTGTTTGTATATGAATTCTCTCACCGTTGCTGTATGTTGTGGTGGTGATGATAAAAGTGTAGCATGTAGTGTATGTGAACTGAAAGTGCTGATGTGCTTGATTGGCTATGGCAACGGCAGCATATGCAGATGTTGCAGCCAGTAGCTCCTTCAAATGTCACTATATTTTGGTTCTTTTTTCAGCTTTAATGCAGAAATAACTTCATTTTCAGCAGTGATCACTGCCCACGGCATCTTACAACTATTCAACTTGATCGCCCGGACCACCCCAAGGAGGAGAGGAAGAGAGTCGGGATAAGAGTCATGCTAATCCAGCTTGGTTTCAAGGCTGTTCCTGGCTAATGTCCAGTTGCAGCACTCAGACTGGCCAAAAAATGGAGAATCAGAGACTGTTGTGCCCACATCTTTACAGAGACCTGTCTCCACCACATCTTTCGGGATCAATCACTTAGTGTGAGCACCAAGCATCGATGTTATAAACTCAGAGTGGATTCAGTGTTTTTCAGATGTTGAACTTTTAATATGAAGATGCCGACCATGCATATTATCATCACCACCATACTGTTGCTGTTTGCATTCAGCCTGATGCGAATTCAAAAAATCCGCTCTGTGTTTATGTATATTTTTTCTGCGTTTGAGTAGCATGAAGGAGTTCTCAAAGTTCAATTTCGTTATACAACCCCGTGTTGACCAATACATTTCCTTGACCCCTGAACCTTAAAGCACTCGACGAGACGACTTGACAGTGTGAGTGAGCATTTGATTCAGCTCCATTAAAAGAGCAGAGTATAGAGGAGAGAACTAACCTCTTGACTCTACCGAGTTCTTTTCCCACCAAGGCTTCCTTGCTCCCCCTAGCAATCGCCCTCTTTCACCTCTTGTCTCTTCTCGCAGACTTGCCTTGTTCAGACTGTGAGGAGGTGGAGTACGAACGGACCTCTGACATCATGAGCGCTTCACTCAGGCCTTGGTCTTTGATGTGGAAGAAAGCTCAAGAGGATGGACGAGTAGTCTGATTCTCAACACAAGATGCGACTGCTGATGCAAAATAGAGATGAATGTTTATAAGAATAAATAAAAAAATAAATCTCCCCCTCCTAGCATTTCCCTTTGGTATTCACTGCTGGAGCCACTGTTGCTTGGACAGTGTTAGCAACATGGCTACCGCTTACATTCTGGATACTGTCCAAAGCAAGAAACAATCATCAGAGTCCCAATTTGATCACGAAATCCTGATCTCAGTGCCATGAAAAGGCAGAGGAAAACATTTGCTTGTATTTTGTGACTTACTGATCAAGTAGAAAGGAGACGGTTTTGAGTCCCGGTATTCAGGTGAGAAAAAAAGACTTTAATACAAAAATGGCGCTCTCCAACAAGTGAATACCTGTCCGATCACTCTTGTTTTTACCTCCGTTTCTACCACTCTTCTCTCTTCTTTTAGTTAGAAATGATGTTGAATCTAGACTATGTTTAGACTCTACCTACAACTGGCGCAACCCAGTTTAGGCATGTAAACACATTATCCTGGTTTATAAGAACAGTGGTGGAGATGGTGAGAGATCAAGATACACCTGCAGGCAATGACCACAGACACCTATATACTGTTATCAGCACGTATACATAATAATAGTTTTTATTTGTTCCATGTAACCGGCGCAGTCCCGAATATAATCACACACAGGATAAGGCTAAAAAAACAGGAAACTAATGCAGATGTAAAGGCCCTCCTTATAGTCTGACTATGTGACCTTTAACCAACTAAATTAGTCTGCAAACTAACAATAATTCAGGGACAAGTATTTTAATAAGAGTGGTGAATGGCTCCTTTTTCAAAAGGCAGAGGCTCATTAAATTGGTCAGTGTTCACTGTCTAGTCCATTCTTGTTAGTGTTCTTTAGTATAGACTCCCACACATCTGAATCCATAATGTCTTTTAAAACAAAACGCTGAATAATGAAAGTCTTTTGTGTTTCAGAGTCGTCTTTCAAGCCTGTGGGAGGTGGTGCTCAAAAGACTTCACTATTCAAAATCTTTTGAGGCGAGTATTCATCTAACTTATGAGCAACTTTTGAATGTTTTGTTTCTCGTAAATTGTTATAAAAAGTCCTGTGAAGAGAGATCAGTCGGAAATATATTGCAGTGTTTTTGGAGGTCGCCACAAAGGAAGCTTTTGGTCTTCAGTTTATTACAGTAATAAAGCGGAAGCTCTTCAGTCCACACATCGTTGGCGGAGAGAGGCCAAAATTTGGAAAATGGAACCCGACAGTTGAATCGGAAGATTATGGTGGTGATGAGGGAAGTGATGGATTGTGCAATACTTGACAGAATGACAGGAGCCAAAAAATTTCAGATAGCAGTATCGGACAATTGATTGCAATGAAAAAAGGTGATGTGAAGAAAGATGATTGGTTAAAAGTTGATGATGTAAAACTTTGTGAGTGATTGCAGCTCAGACAGTGGAGGGAGAAGCTGGCGGTGAAGGTTATACGATGGGAGGAATTTACCGAAAATATCTTTCCATTATATTTTCTCTAAATCTCCATTTGATTGACAATGCCTTGTTTTCCTAGGTAAACCTTTTTCTCAGCGCAGATAAGGATATGTAGAGGCACAGTAAAATATTTCTTTTAGCGGTAACTGAGTAATAAAACCCGTTACTAATCATATTTCACTAATATATTACTACAGTTATGTCATGTAACACGTTACAATCCAACAGTCACTGAGCTCTGTTGAGGCTCATTTAAGTTCTCTTTATGTTCGAAATTAGATACGTCCGTTTCAAACGGTATTAGGGTGATGGTACTTCCATGCGTCCTTCAAATTAGCATGAATAATAAGCACATAATACAAGATACAACCACTAGGGGGCACCACTCAGAGTCAAATTGGTCTTGCACGGATCTCCACTTTTACTTCGCCGCTGTCACATTTAATTTCCATCCAATCTCCTCCCAGCTGATCTGCAGTGACTGTTTGTCTCTGTGTCTGAGCGACGTAACATCAGGCAGATGTTTGAAACCGCTCACCAACACGCATGACCTCTCCTCAAAAAGTTTCAACATTTTCAAAACTTCTTCCCCTTCTGTCCTGTGGTCGTGTCTCACTTGAAGTATTGACCATGACCACCGGAGGTTCTGCTCTGTTGGTCGGCATCTGAAGCTTTCAGAAAACAGGCAGAAATACAAGAGTGTGGAGGGAAGGCTCCATCCGTATCCGTGTGCGCATCTAGCGTTGAGCGTGCATGAGCCTTCAGCAGACACGGCGTAAAGAAAGTCTTGGATCCGTCTCATGTTCTTCACTGTGAGCGTTTCAGAACATTCAGAATGTTTCTTGATGCAGAATAAATCACTAAAAACTTTGGTGTGTGGTTACTTAAAAGCAAAAGCTTATGTAAAGGTTGTGTGATTGCATTTCATTGACTTTCCTTTCCGTGAATTGTATTTATTATTTGTTTTTTTAATGGAGTTCTGTGTAAGTCTGTGTCAAAGTTAAGGCATGTCGAGGTTTATGTCACTCTATTCTATGCTGTGTTAATGTCTCATTTTGTTGTGGTGACAACGAGCTGGTTGAGAAGGTCCTTCCAAGCGACTTACACTGTGGATGCATTTCAGGAAGACTCATGTCGAGGAGCACAGAAACATGACTCACTCATTACATCATCTTGTTTCACTCAACCGAGACTGATGATTGAGCTTGAGTCTTTTCCCTCATTGTTTGTAATGGAAAAATTGTGTTGACAACATGTTCTGCTTGGCCTGTTGAAACTTTTAAACATTTCAAAAGCGTTTCAAATCAAGAGGGCCTTCAATAGTTGCATAGCAACAGCGGGAGCCGAGTGTCTCCTCTGTGGGGACTCTGCCCTGCAAGCTAAAATAAAAAAGACCTCTTGAGTGGACAGGGGGGAGATGCCTGTTTTCTGACAGCAATTCATGTCGTTGGTGACACTTAGTTGACTTCACTTTTGCGCACTCCAGAGTTCAGCTCGTCGATTATCAGCTTGTCGCAGTTCACTGCCTCGTACCAGCTAATTTCCATCTGAGGGGAGTTGTGATTACCCTCCATAGCAAAGGAAGAGGAAGTCGTGATGAGCACCCGGGGCTCCCTGCTGAGAATCATTATCTTCATTCGCAACACTATGCCAAAGGTCAAACTTATTTATATAAACACACGCACACGCACACGCAGGCACAATTTGACTAATGGGTTACCAAGTCAGTTCAAAACAACTTCAAAGTTAGAGAATTTAAGAAAAATGTTTGTGTCGTGCCGGATGTTTGGTCCAGTCCAATCAAATTAAAATAGAAAACATCAATCATATAGCATTACATTTCCATCTATAATACTTACAATACATTAATAGATGCATTATACATAATGCAGATATTCTGAACATTCCTCACTTAGCAATCTGGTATCACAAGTTCAAACGGGATGTTTCTGTATATCGCAGCTTTCTGTTTGTTCAGTTTGAATCATATTAACGCTGTGCTTATGCTCGGTTGAAGTTGAGGCACAAAAAGCACTTTGTTAGGCTTAGGAATGCACCATGATTTGGCTTAAAATACCTGTTTTGGTCGCCACAATCACGGATGGAGATGGTTGCAGCTCTCCCCTAAAAAACACCAGGTTTTTGACGCCACAAAACGGCTCGACACGTCTCCAGGTGTAGCCAGTGTCCACTGGCGTGACTAGAACTCCAGTCGGCTGTTTGGCAGCCTTGTTGGATGTAATAACGCCACCACCTTCAATCAGTCATCAATCATATCATGTGACCGTGATGTGGCATGTTTAGGCACCAAAACTACATGGTTAGGTTTAGGAAAAGATCATGGTTTGACTTAAATCTAAATACTTCCTTCCATTTGCCATTCACTCTTGGCTTCGCACATGAAACATCCTGTGAAACACTCCTCCAGTCTCTTACAGGCTTTAGAGTGGGACTAAGCTGTACTGAAGCCAACAAGCAGACAGTAAAAGGACATAGGAGACGGCACTTCCTTATGTACATAAAATTCACTTTAGTAATTTAGAAATGTACAATCATAATCATAATCATTTTCTGTATAATCCTGCCAGAAATATGCAGCAAGACAAGTCTTGAATTTCCCTCCGATTCATATCTGCATTTCCTCACGGACCCAAACCCCGTGGGCTCGCACTCTGAGGTTATTTTTGTTTGCTTGAATAAGCAATGAATTTTTCATTCCTGTCTGCTTGAAAATGTAATCATGGTATACTTGGTTGTATTTTTTTTTTTTTTTTATTCCTGTGGAGAACCTTTCAACAACCCTGCCAGGCATTTATTGGGAATTTGCATTCATAATCACCCTCCTTGCACCAGCGCAGTAGCTGCTTCAGTAGTTTCAGAAAAGGTGTTAAACTACTCGGTCCCTCAGAGACCTGAAAGACAAGGAAACTGACAAAACATATACAGAGGAGTCTGCTTAGGGGGTGGAATACAAATTGCTCTGATTATTTCACTTTCCTCAACTAATGCCCCACAAAAAGTCACTCGGATCAATTTCGTTTAAAGGGCTTAACAAAGGTGTCATCTAACTTTTCCATTTAGAGTGGTGGGGAAATCATTTTGGGGGGGGGGCTGATATAGCACTTGAATTAGATGTCCTTCATTTAACTGAAGTATTTGGAACATGGCTTGAGCAGCAGCGTTGGTAGCTGCTGCGAGGACTGAGAGAACAGAAGAAACAAAGAGAGCGGGGGTAAAGTGCAAGCGTGTGCATGTGTGGCTGTGTTTATGTTATATGGGGCGTTTCATAGTGGTGAAGTAAATGAGCAGGAGGGCCGGGATACTGCTCAATCTCATCGCACCTGCACTCGATCATCCTCTGGCTCTCAGCGCCTCACGAGGGATATGAGTTCTGCTTCCTCAAAGCAGGTTACAGGAATCCCAGAGGTCCCCGCTATGCTGGGGTGGTCCCTGGTGTAAATGTGTGTGCGCAGGGATGTGTGTGTTTATACTACCCCCTGCATGTGAACCTGTGTGTGTGTGTGTGTGTGTGTGTTTACGTATGTGCACGCACCTCACCGCGTGGGCGTGTGTGTGTGTGTGAGCGGTCGAGAATGGAAAAGTAACTCCACTAATAGCCCTGTCGTCTCTGTGGGCTCTCTTCCAGGCTAGGCCGACCTTGAGCGGGGGGCTTTTAAAAAGATGACATGCCCAGGCTTTCCACTCACGCTCGGCCCCGAAAGTTGGAGAAATATCGTGTAAACCATTCCATTAATCATGCAACTCCTGGGTCATTAAGCACCTCGAAATCGCCCGCTGCAACATCTACCTTTACAGTCATGCTATCTCCCCACAATAGCCAGGAGCTGTGACATTGCTCTTTAATAACAACCACACACACACACACACACACACGCACACACGCACACACACACACACCCCATCCAGCCTAATGCTGTTTGGAGTCAGTGCCTCTGCATGTTAGGCACAAGTATCATGCTGCTAATGCATAGAGACCTCTGAAAATCAGAAGATAATGAAACGTATGGACGCCCAGACCCGCTCCGCGTGTTAACACCGCTGCTCTTTTCACAGGAGGCAGGCGTGATTTCATGAGGTACGTAGCGGCTCAGCCACCATTCTTTGGTGGTGTTAAATGAGTAACTACGCGGCATGATGAGATATCGGGTGATGCAGTGACCAGGGAGACAGCTCGAGCACCGAAATCTGGAAATTGTTGTTCCTTCCTGTCTAATATTACCTGAAGCAGCGCAAACTGTGTGAATTTACAAACCTATCACATCCAAGTGGGTAACTCAATTAGTTTGGCATGTGAGCCACTTAGAAAACTAGCTCGTTTTGTTGAGGAGTAATAGTTGTCCCCCCGGATTTACCATATCCCCAAACTATGAAGCATCCATGATATAAAGAGCTCATTATTCTTGGTTTTTAGGGATAATCCGCAGCTTATTTTTCTTTTCTCCCATTTCTCTATTCACATTCTGTTATTCTACTGTAAGCATTTTCTGAGTTTTGCTTGATACAAGACATAATTCAAGTCTCTTCTTAAAACAGAATGGATATATAACCTTGGGGGAAAATATTTTGAAGTGAGTGCTTTCTTTTAACAATCTGGACTCAGTTAAAATTGGTTTAAAGGAAGCTTAAAGCTGCACTTATCAGTGTATGTATTTTATAAATGGTCAAATGACCATGTGAAAAGGAGTCGCAGAGTGATAAACCCACAAAGAACCACCTTTAAGTGGGAAGCCACTGTGTGGTGTCCAGGGACCAACTCCAGCTCTAGGCCAGTGCCTTGAGCCTAAAGCTGGCAGAATTAACCTAATATTAATGTTTTTGATGGTGGAGAAACCGGAGCATCCAGAATAAACCCATGCAAGCATGAGGACAACATGCAAACACCACAGAGAAAGGCTTTGCCCCAACTACTGAGCCGCCATGCGGACTCTTTCTGATCTCAACAATGTTATTACCAGCAGGCAACTGTTTTCAGTTTCGTCTAAAAGGTTAACCAAAATTGAGCTAAAAGGGGAGTCAGTATTGGCCAGAAACAGGTCTCCAAATGAATGTGGATGTTGCTTAATTATAATCATTTGTTACTTTGCATAGATTTTTTTCTCCAGAGCCATTGTGCCACTTTAAGTGCATAATGGTTTATGCATATTTCATTTGTAATTATTTTATTTGTTTGAATGTACGTCATACTTTAAGTACGGTTATGTAAACTGCAACAAAGACACAGTGCGTAATTTCACACAGACATTTATAAAATACAAAATAAGCCTCTCCGGCAAACAATGAGTATTTCCTCAGTTGCTTGTCCCCAAAACTCTCTAAATCATGCACCCACAAGTGATGGCTTCTGACAGCACTCGTCTGTCTTTTGAATCTGCCAAACAGTGACAGTTAGAGAACTGAAGACGCCTCTCTGTTGCCATAATGCCAGATGGAGTCTAGTTGGATTGCTGTGACCGCTGCCCCTTTTCCCCTTTTCACGCAGGCCTCACTATCCAATTACTTTTAATTACTGAGGAGAGAATGCGCAAAGCACCTTAGCAACAGGCTGTGTGAATGGGATTGCGGGCTCGCCGGTGGGTGATTGGGAGTTAGCGAGCAACAGGGCTGACATGTGCGGTTTATGGATGACTTCTTCTGGGGCTCGCAGGGAGCTTCTGTCTGTGCGTAGCTTCTCAAGGGCTGAATTAGCCCCCTGATCCACTAATCAATTTGGAGAGGAAGGGAAAATTAACACAGGTTCTCCCACTTGGAGTCAAGGAGGAAATATATTCCTCCTGGTGCTTATAATTTGCTGCTTGTGTGAAATAGATGCCAATATAAAGAGCAGGCCATTTGTGTCAGAGTGCTTTGCTATTATTGCTGTGTGATATATAGGACACAGTCGAGGTGTTTTTCTGTAATTGTGGAGAAAGTCTGAATCAGATTCCGGGCATAGACATCTATCATTTCTGAAGTTAATGATCTCAGTGTCAGGCCTTTGTGATCAGGTTAGAAAAATATTTGAGCGCCATCCACGACCTGTATAAATCATATCCAATGGCATATTTAAAGTATTATTGTGCCATAATGAAATATTCAAATGCAGCCTGCCTGCTTCCAGCACGATGGAGCAGGTAAGTCTGTAATGATGACATAACGGCCTGGGAGGACTAAATGGGATTCATAGGAAATGAATCAGAGTCTCCAGGACTCCCAATGTGACGGATGAGGCCTGAAAGTGGGTCAGAACCACAGGTTGGTTGGCTGCACAACTGGGCCGAGACACAACGCCCGGGGCAATCAGGCATCAGCAGACAGGCCTATACCTGCGCTCATCTGATCACATTTCCTGAGGTCAATTAAAGATTGTGGCTTACCAAGATGATAAAAAGGGAGACTGAGGGATCATTTATTTTGATTTTGTCAGTGGAACACAATTGTTTTTCTCAAGTATCCAACCTTGGCTCGTCTGTGACTTCTTCCAAAACTCCGGCTGTCCCGCTCGGCTTGAACAAAGAAACTGTCATTTGTTAATCAAGGGAAACTCGATTTAGCCACCTTTGACTAAGCTGTGAATTTTCCACTAAGTCAGTCATATTTTAATCACACCAGCCCTGCAATTAATCATCGAGCTGTTTAGTGTGATTGCGATGAATATTCAGTTACCTACTGAGGTCTTTCGCCCGACCCTTCCTCTCGCCTCATCTTAATTATGTTCTGTTCGGCGGCTCCTGTGGCGGAGCGGCTCCTGTTTGCCTTGCTCACATACCCTCCCCTTAACAGTCATTAAGAAAAATGACACAAGCGCAGGTAGTGAAAGTACCTCAGTATGCAGAAATTAGTTTAAAGGCAGGCGCCATACAGCTTGCAGGAATGAAATCCCCGCTACCCGCTCCCGCTCGGTGTGGAGAGTCATAAATCACCACGCGCTACTTCCTGACAGGTGAGAATCAGAGCGTTCTGTCTTTGAAAGTGTGAGGCCGGGACACCCCCGACTGCATGGCTGCGCCGACCTGCCCTTCAAAATGTTCATGCACTTGGCTTAGTGTTGAATATTGAGAGTTAATATGGCAGTAAAGAGGAGGCAGCTGTGGCGGTGAGACCACAGAGATGAATGGATGAACGCCATTAAAGATAATGGACTGAGTTCATTGTTTAAAGGACATTTCCATTGTTTATTACTGGCCTGATAACCAGACTGAATTGCCATTTCGTCTCACTTCATTCATACGTTTTGACATCGAGTTCAATTTCTTGCTGGAGTCAGCCAGCAGCAAGGAACTAATTTGCCCCACAGGACATTGTTTTCAGTTGACTATAATAGTAATAATTTTTCCACCTCTCTAAATGGAAAATAAATCAAAATCAGATGGTACAATAATTACCCTTGTGTGCAGTTGTTAACATCCATCCAGATGACCGACTTATTGGTTCACCTTTGACCAATGGTTACTTAGTTTTCTTGTGTAAGAATTGATTATTACCGATATTTCTGTTGTTGTTGCTTCTGATTTTACCTCAAAGTAAAATGGGTCATCATCTTTCTAAACTTCTTGCTTGTTTACAACCCGTCTAGTTGTCTCGTTCCATGCCTCATCAGACTCTGTTGTAGCCGGATCTCAGCACCCCCCAGTAGAATACAAACCAGATATAGCATTAAAATCTGACCTTCAGTGTTAGAGAGTGAGTTAAACGTCTCTTTGTTTCGTTGAAGGATCTCACAGAAATGTACATCCTTCTGTATGAGAGTCCATAGACATTCATGACGGGGTTGTTTGTCTTTAAAAAAAGGTTTTTATCCTTGAGGGGAAACACTCAGTGTGTCTGTAACATTCTGATATCTGCTCCTACCCACTGACTTTGCCTTTGCAGATGAAGCCACACATCACTTCTCATTACTTTTACTTTTCAGATCTCAGATTGCCTCTCAGATTGTCTTTGTCACTCGCCAGTGGCTATTAAGATTCTTTCACTCGCTGTGTCCGACTGTCTTCATTGTCTGCTCACCCCCCCTTTGTTGTACTTCAGCTGTCCATTATGCTGATATTACTGATTTCCTAGGTGCTGAGTTATTGCTAAAAATGCACTTATACACACAAAGAGGAAAATGATTTGATTTCTTTTTTCTTTTTTTTTTTTCTGTCAAGGCCGTTTTATTTGTTACATTACAAATCACAAATTTGAGTCAAGGGGCTTTACAGTTCATACAGCATACAATTCTTCAGCCCTCTATTCTTAGACTCCCAATTTGGATATGGAAAGTCACTTCTGTCAAATGGATAATGAAGACAAAAGATTGACATTTAAAAGCCTTCGTATTGGTATGCCCCAAATTAACTGCCAAGGATCGGTTTTGCCACTAGGTTCTTTTCTGTATTATGATCTAATTTGCTGCGCGTCTCATGTCAGATGAAGGTCATAAATGTCACAACTTTAATACCAATGATGGCTTCTTAATGGGAACACTATGGTGCTTCATCTCCCATTAAATCTGCCCTTCCACAGTTGACAACATGGCTGAGTGTTGATTAAATCATATTTGCATTTAATGGAAAAAAGGCCACAAAAGTGCAAATTCCCAAGAACCCCAAGGTCACCCACTGGACTGTTGGATGTAGTCAGAAAGTCTACCAGAAGATCTATTTATAAACCTCTGTGTTGCTCTTGAGGGCTGAGCAAACTATTATGTCATTTAATTTGGTGGATTTGGTCGGGAACAGATAGTAGACATGCAACTGACAGGCAGGAATGAGGTACCGGGTACAGCCCCTTGAGACTCAGAATTTCTCATTTGTGATTTGCTTCTACATGAATAACATTGACTTGACGCCGGAACACAGCGGAGGTAAGGTAACACGGACAATCTGACGGGGTTCTGAGTCTAGAAATCCAGATATATGGCAGGGGCGTAGAGGGGGGGGATGAGAAGAAGGTGTGCGGGCGAGGGTGGAGATAAGATGACTGGGAATGGTGGAAACACACTGAGGATATGATGGCTGCATTTATATAGGGCTTTTATCTAAGGCGCTGTACAATTGTCCTCTTGTTTACCCATTTACACACACACACGGAGACACAGATAGCAGCAATACCATGCAAGGTGCTGACCTGACCGTTGGGAGCAATTTGGAGTTCAATTTGGAGTTATTTATATATATATATATATATATATATATATATATATATATATATATATATATATATATATATATATATATACACATATATATCACATATATATCACTTATATATACGTATATATATATATATATATATATATATATATATATATATATATATATATATATATATATATATATATATATATATATAAACTTTAAAGTCAATAGTTTGCACATTTAATATAGGTGCAATGGTTTTTTATTTCATTTTTTTTAAAAAAAATCAAAGTTGTAACATAAATAAAATTCACTGGCAGCATTAGCTGAATAAACTACTCTTTTATAATGCCAATGGTACAATAAAAAATAATGTTACACCTCTGCACTTTTCTTCTCTTCTAAAGCAGAGTAATTATTAGAATAATGAATGTCCCCTGTTAGTTGCCTGGGGTCAGTTTTGTTGATCTCCCACAAACAAAAAGGCTTCCTTTCTTCTTTAAATGCAGATTTTATAAATAAAGACACAGCCACATGTATTCTTTGTTCACAAAACATACTTTCTACCTGTTGAAGTAATTTTGACCTTTTGGAGAACTGATTGGAATCAAATTATAATGGAATTATGCTGGCAATGGAAGATAACATGACTGCTAAGTGATTTTTTTTTGTGATTTTCTTTTATAATACGTCTTTAGCAACAAACTGACATGAGATGAATTTGAGGGCAACATACTGCGGTTTTGTTGAGGCTGCTGCGTGTGTTTCAGTTTATCTGAGACATTTAATTATTTTCGGAACCATCTGTTCAGTGAGGCAGGACCATCTAATGCTTCTGACCAAATGACTTTATTATGATAAATTAAGTCCTAATGTTTGTGTCAGTTCTGAAATTGCTGCCATTATGTTGCATTGTGTTCTTGCCTAATGATGCACGATAACTTATTTGGTAAACAATGTAACTGTCACTGTGTAACAATGTGACTTTGGAAAGGACGTGTCTTCCAAGTCCAATGACAATCACCTGTTTTCATGTTGATGACTCAGAACTTTCTCTTAATTGCTTTCACTGTCACTTCACACCCTCTCTGATCATTACAGGTCTGGTGTATGCGCTGGTGTCAACATTAAAGTCGAGCTTGTCTGATCTCGCTATGGTGATCTTTATTTTCCTGCACAAACAAACAGACAAATGAAGTACTAAAAGGACAATTCCGGCATGATTCATCTTGGTGTTTTTCATCCCCTTTAATGTTAATTGAAGCACTTGTAACATATATGCATCACAGTTAAAGATGGTCGGAATTACTGCTGTCAAACATTAACTCTCATTCAAGTCCACATTAAAACTAAAGCTTCTATTTCACGTCTTTTGTAGTAGTCGGAAATAAATCTTTCAACCGCTGGCTGATCATCATCAGCAGCATCATCAGCACCAGCATCATCATCAATCAATTCCTTTCTCTATGCAAGCCAATTTTTAAACAAGAGAAAGATGCATCTTCCAGTCCTCAGCCTTTTAAAAAATTCCTTTAAATGAATCTTGATTTTATAAAGTAATTTATCTGTCAACTTTTATTGCCTTGTCTTGTAAACTGCAATTATACCATGGTCTGGGTTAATACTCAGTTCTGATTGGCTGCAGGGTGTCAATGAACTCCTTTAAAAATGGACACCGAGGAAACCACTCAAGCAGTTCCAGGGAAACTGTCTGTTTCACACTCTAAATAATCTGTATCTAATCTTAATATGTCATTTACTTTTTAAACACCATTGTCCCTCAGTGCATAATCCTTTGAACACAAAAGGAGGGTACCTGTAACACGCAAGCTACAGGAAGTAGACAATACCGTCCCTCTAAACACAAGCGATTACCTCACATCCCATTCACTATTCAATTCTCTAGCCTGCTTTAGGCTGCGGCAGAATGTATGCATGGACTGTCATTAGTTCTTGAAAACCTTGATATTGATTTTGGTAAGATGGCGTGTCTGGCCAACTAGCTAGTCTTATTGTTAACATACAATCAAATTACATTTATTGTTTGTCTGCCTATTGGATTTAATATTTGCTAGCATAACATCTATCTGATAGCTGAGCCAAAGGATTCTACGAGCTGACGGGACTAGTTTATCTCTCAGTAGCTAAGTCGTATCCAAGGTCGCTCCTATTTACTGGAGTAGTGAACAACATTTCCATTGCATAAGAATCTTACGGGAACCAATGTTCCAGGTATTAGTCAAACCCACAGGTGTTGCCAGGTTTTTTGATTGCAAATATGAATTAATGGTCTCATTTTTTGGTCTTTGACAAGGACCATGGTATAGACAGAGGCAACCGGTTCTGGCCTACACATCGTTCATTAATTCCAGATAATAGTCACCTCTTTGGGCATTATTCCTTGCATAATTACTGATATGACCATTGTTTATATCCAGATTTTCATGTAGGAAAAAACAAGCCAAGGTAAAGGAAACCAAACTTCATCATTCTAAGTAAGAAAATAAAGTTCAAACTAAAAGCTCAAACTCTAATCAAACAATCCTTTAAAAGTTGAAACAAACACTTTTTTTCAATGCTTATACTTCCTCGCTTGGAGGAATGGAAGAATTCACTTCCTTTATAAAAGTAATATAGGAATAAATGTCTTCAGTGATGAATGTTGAAAAGCCTTACATCTTCATCTTCTACATTGCTGTTAATTTTATGAATAGGCTTGTTTTGTGTTTGCTCGGGATGTGTAACTTTGTTCACTGTTCATATGATAGATGGTTATTGATCTGTCTCTGGCTCAGATAGAGGGACGACTCAGAGCGTGTGGCGGAATTTCTTTCCCAGAGATAAGACGTCCTAGAGAGCTACAGAATTAGAGAGCTGGATCGATATGCGAGCATGCCGGTAACATACATCATCGTGAATGAAGAGCGTCAGAGCAAACATCAGCAAATCTGATGACAGAGCACATATACAAATAGTAGAAGAAAAATGTGCAGATGCAGTGATGCCAGTACACATCCGGGACTACATTAAATCAGTTTCCAGGTTTTGTGTCTTTGAGTGGAACAATTCCATTACTACTTGGCAGCCATTGGCTATAATTATTAATAATGAATATACAGGCAAAGAAAAAATAATTCCCTCAATTCATCCACCCCAACTGCACCGCCAGACCCTTTTGCTGTTTTGCAAATCATATGAGAGATTTAGGTCGCTTTAAATCATGTGGGAGATTTTACTTGACATTTATCTGTAAAAAAAACAAACAGTCAATGTCTATCTTTCAGATACAGTTTACTTATAGCTTTTAAATAACTCAGCAGCTCTTAATGGCAGTTTCTTTCCCCTTCATTAAAGCCATTTACAGTTTAATTCAGCATTTGTAAACTAAAAGACCGTGAAAAGATTGTGTGTGGGTTTCTGTCTTTAAAAAAACTCAAGTTGGAGGGTACTCAGCTACTAAATTTTTTGGCTGTATATGTTTTAAGGGGTTGATTCAAAGGTTTAAACAGTCAAAACCTCAAGCATTGAACGTAATGACTAAGCAAAACTGTAAAGAAAAAATAGAGCTCAATGCCAATGCTACAGATAGCACAGGTACAAATCACACACAAACATCACCTCAAACTACATTCATGTATGTGCATTCTACTTAAACAATCAAACATATTTAAATGTGTGTAGTGAGTCTCTGTGTATCACAGGAAAAATGATGAATGGAGTTTTGATTGACTGATGAAAGGTCCTCATTGTTAAAACATCAGTGACATCTAACAGAATCAGGGAGAAACAACTTGTGTGTTGGTTTGCATAATCAACAAATCCAATGTGTGCAAGAGTTGCATTGCAGTGCATCACTGGAGACTACAGTGATCACAGATTTTTCTCATTTAAAAAAACGTCCATTATTTATGTACATCGAGTGTGGTTGTACATCACTGAGCATTTTGTTTAAATCCGGTGTGTATGGACACATTGTCACAGTAGTTAATACATTATAGAAT
Organism: Lagodon rhomboides; assembly: GCA_039737535.1. NCBI lineage: Eukaryota > Metazoa > Chordata > Actinopteri > Spariformes > Sparidae > Lagodon > Lagodon rhomboides. Next base: position 13,008,195 of record CM077793.1, read on the forward strand.
TAAAAGACACACACGCATATTTAGGGTCTAGCATATGGCCAGGTACCTCCAAAAATATAAGGGTCAGCATATCACCAAAGATAACCAAAAACCGCTGTACACTAAATTTGGCTGTAGCTAACTGCTATTAGCTCAGTTAGCTCTGAAGCTAGTGTCCCTCTTAGCTGAATGGAGTCATTGTGGGCTGGACACCAGACTGGGACTAAACACAGCCTCCGAGGCCAAAAGAGGACAATTTTCAAGACAGGGGATATGGTATGGAGGTGATTTACAGCACTCTGATCAGGACTTTGACTTTGGAGACTACAAGACATGGCAGGCGGAGACAGGTGGGGCAACCAGTGGGGATGGAGAAAGAGAGTGAGTCGAATATTTTCACATCTTACTGTGTGAATTAAATATTTATTTCAACCAAAACAGAGGTGATAGTGGAAAAACAAACCACAACTGTTTTGTTGAGTTTTATTTTATTTATGTTGAGTTTGAATGTACAAGCACGGATGTAGTTTTTAGTTTAGTGAGGAAAAAAGGGTGCAGATAAACTTTTTTTCTTGACAATTTGTGAGTTTATTATGATCACTTCTTAGTTTTAGAACCAAACTTTCTCCACACTGCTGAAACTACGGGGGGCTAGTGCCTCTTGAGGTGCAAAGTGGTATCATGAGTATCATGAGACAGGGATCAGGGCTATGCTTACTTTTGTCGACATCTCTGCTACAGTACACAGATGTCTTTAAAACATTCAAATTAAAAATTCCATTTTGCTTATTGCCACTTTAAGCTGAGAATATAATAATAAAATGCCACGTTATGCTAAACACTGGCACCATTTATATGTATCTCATTGTGATGCTCATTATATGATATAGCTCACATAAGCTGTAGAAGACTGATGCATGTTTAGATTCAGATCAACAGCCATTGGCTAGTTTGTGCTACCAATTCTAGCATTATCAGCACCATTTGCATGTTGAAGTACAGGTTCAGTACTATAACAACTGAATAAAATAAGAATATACTATAGATTTTGAACTGGTGAGGTGGCAGATGTCTTTATTCACCTGACCAGCTGACGATATGACTGCTGAAATAGTCATGTTTGAAATACAACTTATTTATTCCAGACACGAATATGAGTACTGACACATAAAAAAATATATTGTAACACATATTCACAAAAAAGAACAAATACAGGGCTCAATGGATAGACCATTTCTATAATCACAAAACTTCTGAGTACCAAAAGGAGAACAAAGTCAACATCCTTCAAACGTGACAGAAGGGCATTGATCTCTCCCGGTATAACAGACCCACAGTGAATAGGACCAGAATAAGCTGCTTATACGCACTACTGCGGCTGTCGATTTAAGAAGAATTAATACGCACTGGGTTGCAACTCTCAACATTTTAGCTGAATATATATATATATATATATATATATATATATAATATATACTTTGTCTGCAGCTGAGCTAGGGTGGGCGGTATGTGTCAAAGTAGAATCCACATGAATGCTGGGAGCAAAGGGTTCCCGGCAGAACATTGCATTGTAACAAGATAATCAATGTTACTTTACCCGTCAGTGGTTTTATTGTTGTGGCTGGTTGGTCATGTAAGACTAACTGGCTGGGTATTGAAGACAACAATTTAGCACTTCAGTTCCAGGAACACACTGGCAGAGAATTTCCATAGGTCAAGTGCAGGAAACTGAAAGAAGAAGTAGTCACCTTGTGCTTCAAAGAGAAAGCTGTCTGGAAATTGTCAGAACTTTAAAATAGGTGCTGACTTAATCCACGGTTCCATGATTATTCTGCCGTTGTGGGGTCAAAGTATATTAACTTCTGGGACAGTGCAACGGTATTGTTTTACAAAGACCTGTCAACAGGTCAATAAGTTAATAGTACATAGCTAGAATTAAAAAAGTGTTTTTAAGTATTGTCTACTATTTTACTTTGTTTATTGGGCTTAATCGCAGTTGACACTCAAAATCAACATTACATAAATGGATCAGAAGTTCTGATATTTTTGTAAAACCGATACCAACTATCAATACCATTACAAGATATCGCATACACTGAAACAATGCAGACTGATTTAAGTACTGTATGTGATTGATGGTCCATGATCGTTGGCCATTAAAGAATATTATTAATTTTGAGTTAATTAGTTTTACTTGGAAATATACTGATTTGCTCTCTTGCCAGGAGTTAGATGAGAATTGTTTCTCTTACTTCTGTGCAGTTAAAATAGATCTACATCAAGCAGCCAGTTAGCTTAGCTTAGCATAAAGACAGGAATCAGGCCCATTTTTGTTATCTTAGGGCGCAGCCATTTCCCCCAGCCAGCACCAAAGCTCTAACATATTATATATATCTGGTTTGATTTCATCTTCAACATAGATTATAAGTGGGCTAAATAAATAAGGTAATGCCCGGAAAGCTTTAAAATAGTATCCCCATATAGCAGCACATCCAGTTAGCTAATTTTCTCAGTAGGTCACCGGTTCACATGACCAAAACAAAAGTCTAAAGCTACTGCTAATGGTCTTTAATGAAATGATAATGTTGGACAAATTAACATACAAAACAAATATGAAATGTTATTCTTGGAGCCTTGGAGTTTGCCCCGAGGTGTTCTTCTTGTATGATGTTATGAGATATTTTATGTAGTATAACAAGTTGACTTGATTTTAACCTGAGGGTGGTGATAGAGAAAAGGCCATACTGTAAAAGGTTATGTTGTATCTAAAATAGAGGGAGTTTGTCCTCTGGAGCATGAATGTGCTCTATTAATTCTACGGCAGTCAGACCATATTATTTTGATATTTGCCATGTAGTGGACTGCAATGTTTGTTTGTTGGTCTTTATGTCACTTTGGTCCAGAACAAAATGTCTAGACTAGTATTACATGGATTGCCATGAAATGACGTTTATGTTCAACCCGACTGCCAGAATAAATGTTAGCTGTTCACGCTTCTGCAAACCATGCATATGTTCAAACTTTACATTTCTTTATGCCACAACTAACCCTTCTCTTGGCTCAGTTTTCATTTTTATCTTGAAACAACACTCAGCTTTTGCTCCGGTTAGATTTAGGCACAAAAAACACTTGGTTAGGGTTAGGAAAAGGTAATGTTTTGGATTAAAATACCTGTTTTGGTTGCAATATCGCCTTAAAAAAAAAAATCTAGGGGTTGTTCACTTACCAATGTTGAAACGCAGTCTTGAGCTGTGGTCATTGGCTTGCCAGCTTTCTCGCCTGTTAACTCCGCCACCATTCCCTCCATCTCCTGATATGAAAGTCAGGTCATAAACATGTAATGTGAGCAAGATACAACATATTTTGTACAAATGCAATTTGTATTTTTTAAATTTTTCTTATCCTGCTGACTGAGCTGTTATTTTAGCTCCACTAGTCGATCTCAAAATCGATTTTTGGAGACCACCAAATGATGTTGTTCAGCCTACATTTCAGCTAATGCAACGTATGTTTAGTTTGTCAACCATCTCACTAATATCCTCAGGCCCCACAGTAAGTCTGACAAAACAAAGTCACACAGATAATGACAAGCAAACTCTTTTTCTATAGCACTTTTAGTGTGTGTGTGTGTAAAGCTGATAATTTGTGTTAAACCGCATACAAATAATGAAACTGACTCTGGATTTAAATAGAAGATCCACATGGGTACAAGTGAAGGTGCTGAACAGAGCACAATTCTGAATTCTTGAAGCAAAGCCTCCACTGCCATCCACATTGTTAGTCAATCTTAACACTTCCTCTTTGTGGTGACAATCATGGCTGTCAAATGTGCCGTAAGCCCGAGCTGAAGCCTTTCAGCGGTGCTGCTTTGTCGACGCCGTCTCTGCTCTCTAAATTGATACACAGCTCGGTGAAAACTGTCTTTATGTCAATCTCTCGTTTTTCTTACTCTGATTGTTGCTTTATCGCCTCCATGCAATTCACAAGATAGTAGGCTGGATGTGTAAATCCATTGTCCCCATTCTTTCATATCAGCCAGTTTCTCTCCCTTGTACCTCCCTGCTATTATTTATGATTATTATAGGGTTACAGGAATGTCACAGCGCCACAGCTTCGACCCTTTTCCACTTCTGTAAGTCTGATGATCGAGGAACCGAGGCTTATTCTACTGTTGCACGCATTGTAAGTCATTCTGGATAACAGCTAAACGACTCGCATAAAAATGCTAATTCGATGCCACTCAAAGTTAGAGCCATTTTAATATTTTGGAGGGAGGGAGGGGCGGTGCTTTTCTTTAAGGGCTATATATATACGCTCTTCTGTGACAGAGCGTTGCTAATAATGCTGTTAATGTCATAAAAAGTGACAACCGACAGATGAGGCACAAGCTGTACCGTGAGCGTGTGTGTTTGTGTGTCCCTGGAGATTGTGCGTGTCTCTGACGGAAATGACTTAAAACGACGGCACATGCTTTTCACAGAACAAAGAGAGCTCCACTTTTTTTTTTTTTCTTACACTCTGTCCTCACAGATGGAAATGGAGAAAATGTCCGTTACCGCACTGAATATGTTTACATGCAGCATAATAGTGTATGAATAATTTACTCTTACTCCAAATGAGTCATTAACACCAAAACCACACCCTTCCTCAGGCTGCAGCTTTCTTTCTTCCCTCTGATTGAAAAATTCAAAGTGATTCTGATTTTCTTGGACAAGTTGGACAGTTGTTAATTAGTTTGTCTTTTTTAATCATTTTGGGAAGAAACCTCCGTGTCAGTGTTAATCACGGTGTCTTTTCATCTTTTTTTTTTTTTTCTAATGCAGAGGTTTTATTCGCGTCGCAGAGACACTCTCGTCACCTTACAGTCTGTTGACAGCTGAATTTTTAGACATCGCCGCTGATTATGCCTAGGAGAAGAAATGCGGTCTGGCAGACTTAATAGCATTCAAACATGATGATTGTGTAACAAAAAATGCAAAAATAATAAATAAAAATAACTGCCTGACATTGTTAGTATCTCAAGGGATCCAGCAGAAGCGTCTTGTGCACGTGCTCTATGTGGCCAAAAGTTTGTGGACACCTCTGTTTGGGCTTGGGCTCTTTGTTGCATTTAAGGGAAATCTTAATTTTACAGCATGGAAGGATAATTTAGAAAAAAGGGTTCCAAATCTGGGTGTTGGGCTCAATATAAATTTAAAGGGTCATGAGGTGATTTAGAATCACTATGTCAGCAGAGATTGGTTCAATGCACTGCAACTATGTTGGAACAACCTGCAGAAACTTTTTAAACTAGACAAGCTTATCCCTTTGAATCAATTATAGGAGTCGTTGAGCAAAGACTTGAAGCTACTAAAGTGGATGTGGTAAACTCCAGCTGGTAGGTTGATGGTTCAATTCCTGACCTCTGTAGTTATTGCAAGATTTGCCATAAAGACTCCTTGTATCCTCCCAAATGTATCACTTGAAAGATAGCATTGCAAATCCCAGGGAAATATTGTGTAAATTTCAATGTTTAATTAACGTCTTTAAATAGTCGGTGAAAAAAATCTTACTGTTGAACCAGTTTTCAACAGAATATTGCTCATTGAGCCCCATTTAATAGATATTGAGCTGTATGAATGTCTGTGTTTTAATCTATTTTAGTCACTTTAAATCTGTTTTAATAGGCAGTGAGTGTGACCTACATTGCTTTATATGTATTGTAATTTTGTTTTATTGTTTTCAAAATACTGTAATCTTTATATGTATTGTTTTTATATATGTTGTTATAAACATATATAATACTACTACTACTACTACTAATAATAATAATAATAATAATACAAAAATCATAATAATAATCAACAAACAAACTTAAACTATTTATGCTACAGAAGCCTACATTAACATTTTACTAGAGTTTTAAATCTTTGCTTTTTATCATAAATAACTGCATAGCTTGACTTTTAATGAATTAATGTAAAATGTTCAACTCAAGAAATCTAAAATAGCAGAATTGTTAATTGTAGACGTACGTACGTTCCAAGCGTAGCTTTGTTTTAGCGGTTCACAGGCCAGTGTGCTTCCAGATCTGGCACATGACAGTGTCCTTGTGCACAAAGCCACAAAGAAAAGATTTTCCCTATTTGATGCAGAGGAACTGTCCGACGTGCTGACCTGACCTCAACGCCATCGCCGTGTAAGCCCATCATCGGTGTTTGGCACATTAATGCCCAGGGTTACTGGAATGAAATGTTCGGCAATCACAAATGGGTCTGGTGCTCACATGTTGACATACTTTTGGCCTTGAAAGCCTCAGACCCAATCCCGACGTCCACCCTCTGGACTTGCGGACTGAGCCCTCGTGGTCCTCAGTTGTCGTACTGTGATGTGATAACAGTCATCATCAACAGTCGTCTGCGGTAGCGTGCTGATGCAAGGCTATGTAAGTCGCTGACAGACAGGCCAAAAGACTGCAAAAATAAAATGCATTTTGATTTGCCTGTATACTATACTTCTTTATATTTTCTATGATGTGAGTTGAGTGGTTGAGTGTTATTTCTGACCTATATGTGCATGACTCAAGCAATCTAATAAAGGAATTGTCTAACACATTCATAATTTTATTTATTAGTCGGCAATTGGGAAAACGCAACACGTCTGTATTGCAATGAATTGTGTGTAATTAAATCTGTGAGGTTTGGACTCAAGTCTGCACAAAGTCCCCTTGTGGACTGGATGAATTGTAGGTTTGGACAGCCCTCAGACTTCCTGGGAATGTGCCCGCAAAAGTCGGCAAGTCTGCAGGAGCGGTGAAGTCAGGACATTTTGATTCATGCGTGAATCCTGAGAACGATGTTGTGGAGGAGTACTAACAAAATGGAACACTTGCCTGGCAAAGCCTCTTTCACCATGAAAAGGGAAAGTCAGAAACCTCTCTGGTTGTTGTTTTGCCTTTTTTTTCCTGCACTCAAATGACACACTTCATCCCTGAGACATGAGGGAGTTTCATCATGCGCCACTCAGGAGTTCCAGAGAGCTTTTCACGGCACATTTACCTTCGCAGATGTCAAGCCGGAGTTGTCATGCATGTAACGCTGAAAAAACAAAGATGAACCTCTTGACACCGCACGAGCGTCCACGTACGACACCGCTCTGCTCCTCAGCCGACTCTCTGCGGGTGACCTGCCTTCTAATCTCCGCCCCACCTTTGTGTGTTTGTGAAGATGCCCGAATCATTTGTGACATGCTTATAAATGTTGAATTAATGAATATCATTTTGATCTCTATGAACCCTCTAATACGGAATGTTTCACTTGCTTCAAAGTGGGCTAAGAATAGAAGCCAACACAGAATTCATACCGCTGTGCATTTGACTTTTAACAAGCCGGGGGGGCATATTTTTAGAGCCTCAACAGACCGATGAAGGGAAGAAAAGATAATCACATGTTTGTAGACAATTCAGTTTCAGTCATGCACGGTAAATAAGAAGATTAGATATAGCCCAAATCCATTTTGTGGCATATGCAGATTGTCTCCGAGCCACATTTGGAGATGGTTTGAAATGCAATTCCACAACTGAGTCTCATTTCTGTCTTTTGGGTCACTTGCAATAAGACACACAACAACGAAGTCGGATCCAGAGTGTGTCCGGAGAAACAAATACGATCTAATCACTCGCAATAACAATGCAGTTGACAGTCTGAACGAGGCCAAAGAGTGCTGACGTCTATTAAACCATTATTAGGAAAATGAAGGAAGTTTGACCTCTTCATAAAAAAGGCTTCAACCTGGAATTCATAGCTCTGGCTTAAAAGGAAATAACTATCTTTTTTTTTTTTATCTAACTTGAAAGCTTTTCCAAGGAGCTGTAGCCTCCAGGATGTGATAAAGTCACTATAATGTACCTCCTGAACACAACTTTTTAGAGCAAGAGAACTCTGCGGCCAAATCTGTCGGGTCAGCTCTTTTGCTAAACTGGAAATCCAGATTATTCTAACTAAAGGTGACTGCCCCTGCATCTGCTGCCCCAGCAATTAATGAGATGGGTCTCAGGAGTCACTGAGGCAGATCCCCGGATAGAGCTGTCCACTTTATCTTAGCCTACATGGAAACGTTGCAGGCCAGACAGTGATTTAGTGCCGGGGCTTCCTAGAAAGGTCACAGCTTCCTGTACCACACTGCGGGACCTCCCCTACTGTATCCAGCAAAGAGTAATGGGGGCTGACTCTGCATGCTCCACAGCTAACATTAACATTTTTCTTTTTTGACACGCTTTGGAATTCTTCACCTACAATCCACAGTGACACACTCGAGGAAATGCATCGTTCGAACAGTGCACTTTAACTTTTATGGCGATGGCGAGGATACTTTCTCACCTGACGTTTATCCTGTCTTCAACATAAAGAGTTTTATTGTAAGGTCTGACAGTCGGACACACTGGACGCGATTGCAGCGCTGCTGCGGAGTGTTACCTCTCGCTTTTCATTTTGGCGTCCATATTAACTGGTCAGACCGTTCACACTAGATGCAAGAGACGTGCCTCTCACGCGCTGCTGCATCACATGATCTAGAGATTCAAAGTCTTGCCTATTTGCACCGCGACACGTGCACATTTCTCGGCCAAAATCGACCTGAAAACGACCTGTAGACGGTCATATTGACATCATACCAGCATTTCACTACAGTTTTAATGTCTGTATGTGTAGAATATGTCACAGACATGAGGGTAATACACACACCAGGTGAGGGACAGTTTCTTTCCCGTGCACTCTTTCACTTTCTCTTTCTCTCCCTCATTCCCCCTTGTCCCCCCTCCGGCTTTCTCGCTCTTTCAGCAGGGTAAAGGAGAATCATGCCATCATATTCGCAGAAAATTATCAAAGTCAAACTCCGTGTAAACAGTAACGCAGCTGCCACGCAGCCTGTGTGCACACAAACACGCGAGCGAGCCGCAGCTGCCACGCAGCACTCAGGCATCCTGTGTGTCCAGCTTGTTAGGCTCTCCGTCTAATGAACAGCGGTACCAGCTGACTTCACCACGAGAAGAGCCGCAGAGCATAGTGCAGTGAAACGATGCAAACTTCCTGCAGATGATTTAGAAACGTAGACTTGCATCGCAAAAGTGATCCAGTTACTGTGTCAGGAAAGAGAAAACCCTGATCTCAGTGCTATGAAAAGTCAAAGTCAAACACAGTTGTATTAATAAGTGGTCAGGTTTTGTTACTAACTGATCAAAGAGAAAAAGTGCCGGTTTTGAACTGTCTCAAGTCCGAGTGATAAAAGGAAACACATATCAACAGGGGAACAGACTTTGACACCGGAGCGGCCTCCATTGAGCGAATGCCCGTCTTTTCCCTCTTGTTTTACCTCAGTTTCCATAACTCTCCCTCTCCGCCTTCTTTGCCTCCGCCATCAGCGGGGTTCTTTGTCTTTCGCAGTGAAGAGTTTATTAGTTATTCCAGTTGTTCCGCAGTTACCTAGGGAAACAATGTCTCCTCCTGTTTTGGTTACACAGTGGCAGACATATTTCCTTTGTGCCGCAATTCAACCTTTTTTTCCCCGGGAGAAATCGCATTAGCATAGTAAAAGCGAGGCTTGTAAGTAACCGATCCATATGCAGATGGTGTCATTTTTCAACAGACATTACACTGTTCGATCAGTATTTATGTCAGAGTTATAAGTTAAGGCAAAAAAGTTTATTGCCAATTTAAGTACAATTTTGAATGCAGAGCTTACAGTATTTTTATACGGTACAGTATAATTTTTACTTTTGCCCTACCAGGACGACTCAGTGTGTCAGTATCTTCCAAAACTATCACAAAAATGACTCACATGAGCGTTTGGTGAGCGTCTTCAATACTTGGTTGAGGAAGGCAGTCCTATTCATTTGGCTACGCAGGAGTTGCTTTACAGACACAAGACAAACCTCTCTGCACTGAAGCAATTTAACTCCAACAAATCAGCTTCCGTGACAGAATAAGTTGTCAGAGATGATGTGCCATTAACATTGACATTCAGCGTCTGCTGCTCCTACACGCCGCTTCATGGTATAGGAGTTTTGCAAATGGCAGAAAGTAGGGTCAGTTCACTCCCAACACACTCATCAAACCACTCACATCAAGCGATAAAATGGGGACAACTCTCTAGCTTTTAAGAGGAAAAACTCTCGCAGGAATGCTTTGCAATCCATTTAATGTAATGACCATGAAACACACACACACACACACACACAAGCTGTTATATGAGGGTAATTCTACAGTGGCTAAACGAAGCTGCTTACAAGGTACTGGTAAGAAAAAGCCTTGATTGCACTGAGATCTCAGCACTGCCTCGGGCTAATCTACACTGCGAGCACAGATGGTTGATAGTGCGACATGATTTTAACAGTTTGACACTGTTCAAAATGGGAGACGGACTATTAAACTTGCACCATTTCAGAGCAACAGGTGCACTTGCTGGAAATTTCCCCAGAAACCCAAGATTCCTTCGAATCCTGTGAATTGAAAGCATCGGCTTAATGAGGTGACCTTGAGTCGGCATCAAAGAGTCTGTAGCCATTGACCACCCCTGTTTTATCTCCATCTTTGATCGCCTGCCATCGATCTCAGCTGCCTGGTAAATGAGCAGGGGACACCATTTATTCTGCTGCCTCTTTCATGAGATATAGATCAGTCATCCGGGGTCATCTGAGATGGCCTCCCGGTGAGATGATACAGAGTAAAGCGATTAAGTGAGGTTGCTCCCGGATGGGAAAGACTTTCCCTCTGAAGGTGACGTAGTTCACACTCTGCCTAAAGACAATCCTTAAACTTTATCACTGAGTCTATTCACCGTCAGTGAGCATTGCAAAACATTTTTTAAAATGTTGTAATATCCCTCCATCTTACATTTCTTATTGAAGATACCTAATCTTGTCAAACACCTTCAGTGTTAGAATAAGAAACTTTTTTTCTAGGTTAGATATTAAATCTGTTTAAGTTATTACGTCTGCTGGAGCTCATGGGAGTGAATTACATGGCTAAATACGATCTTTTCTGAACCATAGCTAAGTAATATTTGTGCCTAGACCTAACCAGGCCATCAGCACAGTGTTTGTGACAACAGGAAATGCACTCACAAAGACCACGCCATCGTTTAGCGTAAAGGTAATTTTATTTGAATTGATACAAGGCTTGATGAGGGTAGGGAAGGGGGTTGAGGTAGGTGGATGAAGGGTTATAATAGTTATAATATATATAATTTAGTGAAAATAATTCCATTGTTTATGGCATGTTCTTTATCTTTTACGAAATATTTTGTTTGCCAACACGAATGTTTACAGTGTAATACGAAACATTTCCAGTCTTTGCTGCATCGTGTTATGTCTACATCTCCGAGCGTGTGTGCACGGAATGTTCAGGTCTTTGTCGAAGCCTGCAGACGTGTGGATGTGACCATGTAAGTGTCTGCACCGAGCTGATAGTGCAGTCGGCTCGAGCCTGCGACAAAACTGCACAAACAGCTTTTAAACTTTGATTCAGAGGAACTGAGTCACACTATTATCTAAAACCCAAAAGCACGCCTCGCCTCTCACACACCCTCATCACATCCTGCCAATCGACAGGTCGAAGAATTTCAAAGAGGCTCCCCGCTAAGACGTGCTTTTTCCCTTCCCCTCGTCTCTCTCTTTCTTCTCCGACGCTCTGTTTTCTAGTCCACGGGAATTAGAGAGAAAACCGATCTTTCAAAGAACTTTCTGTTCTTTAAATGATTCGGAAACTGCAACATAACACCAGTAGGTACGGCTGAACGGGGCTGGCATTATCTGTTAATGTCACAGAGTGTATCGGCAGAGCTGTGAGGCTGTCAGATGAAAACCTTGTGTGCTCAGAAAGAGTCTGAAATGCGGGGTGGGGAGAGGGGGAGGTTGAAATTTCCCTGCGAGTTCCGAAATTGTTTCATGGTTCACGGATCGTGAAACCTGCTCAACCAATAAAAGATCTCATAAACCTTTTAAATTAGATTGCTTAGTTTGCACGTGAAACTATGCAGCGCCTCGTGCCTGGGTAGGAACTTTGTATTTTGCGCTGATAAGCAACATTTTACTGCAGTTTTAAGAAGTACCGACTTCCCTTATCATCTGACATTTGTATGATGTATTTTGATTTATTGGGAAACATATTCACATAGGAGGGAATTAATTTATCAAACGATCACAGCGCTTAAAAGACATCTTTAAAGATAAGGCTTATGGTATTTCTCCACTGCGGCAGTGACTGGCAGTACCCAGGAACCCATGGGTGGCCTCCACATTACAGAGTCTGTTTTTCCTTCTCCCAGGCTCTCCGCGGTGTGCCTCATTAACCAGCGTGAGAAATTCTTATTATTTTGGTTTGTGTAAGGATTGTAACCAAGATGGGATGGCAGCGCGGGTCAACATCAAATCTGCTTCCTGTTGAGTCCGCACACCTGGCGGAGAAAGAACCCCCAAACGAAAGAGGGAAAAATCTTCCTGAGGAAAAAGGAAGAGATGACGAAGCAGGGCTGACAGGTCAGGTCAGCGTCAGTGTCTGCAGTCAGGTAATTGGGTTCTCAGCATGAAAATAATATGGTTGGGAACAGGTGCTGCTGTGTCTACCCCTTGTCGTTCTTCCAGGAAATGGGTAGAGTGGAGCCCTAATAAGAGTCTGTGGCCACCCTGATCTACTAGAGCAAACCTGGCGGCTGTAGCTCAGGAGGCAGAGCGGGTCGTCTAGTAGTCAGAAGGTCGCTGGCTCAAATCCCGGCTCCCCCAGGCTGCATGTTGCAGTGTCTGGATGGGAGAATGTGACAGGTATTTTAAAGTGTAGTACTTTCAGTAGACTGGAAAAGCGCTATAAAAATGCAAGACCATTTAACTGGTGATCGTACGAGATGGTTATACAATACATACAATAGTATATTTATAATATAAGTTTGAAATTACCATTAAATGTTTATGGATCAATATTTACATTGAACAAAGTAATCAGAACTGATAAAACAAGGGAGCAAAATGACATTTCATTCTTCATTTACCTGACCTGTTTTTATCTGGTGTTGTGTTGAAGTCTGTTTCCTATTTATATGTGTGTCATTGACCGACCTTTACCTGCAGCGCTCAGCGGCATTGTTGAAAGCATCATTTTAACAGGAGGGCAACATTGTATAACTGAGGAAAAGACGTCAACACAACATTGGGATGTTTGTTATATTGCGTCAGTGACAGGGAATTGCAAATGCATGTGTTTGCAGGTTTTAAAAAGATATGCAAGTTTTGAAACTATTACATGTGGATGGATTATTAATTTGCAGTGCATTGCTTAAGCCAACAACATTGTTTTAGGTCAATGTGTTGATCAGAGTTGTCATATACATTTTGGGAGGCTCCCAGAAGATTTACCAGTCACAAATAGGACTGCATCATTCTTAAAATGGCTACTCTGGAGGGAACCACGACTGGCTGCACGGAATTTGGCGCCAAATCCGCCAAGTACAAGTTGAGATATTTCACAGGATGTGAAAGCTTCGACCTGCTGGTGGCACCAGAGGCTTAATCCTCTGGAGACCATTACATCTGTCCCCTGTGGACACTACACTAGTGTGGCTTAAAGAGGCCTAATTTCACAAAGCCATCTTTACTTCATGTGTGTTCAAGAGTAGACTGTAATTAAAAATGACATGCAGCCACATTACCATGTCAAATTAGAATTGTTTAAAAACATCAAGTTATTAAAAAAGCTTCAGTCAAAACAAAAATAAAAGTAAACAGTTTCCAGACATACAGAAGCAACCTGAAAAGTCATGTGAATTAGCACTGCTAGTCAGCCTCCAACTAAACTTGTATAATTTCTATTTTTACTTCCTTTATACATGGATGAGAGAAGGCACAGTATGTGTATTGGGTGACTGATGCAGCAGTTGGGGGTGGCGGTGGATTAACTTTTTGGGGCTGGGACAGTCGTGAGCTACCTGAAATGATTTTGGTTTGGATGGTGGTCTGTTTTCCTTCCTGTTTTGATATCTTTGTGAATACAGAGAACACTTGTATGTTGTTTATGTTTTATAAAAAAACAATAAAAACTATTAAAAAACAAAAAACAAAAACAAACCAAAAAAAAACTGGTCTTCTAAATGGATTTAAAGCTACTAATGACAACAACCCTGAATAACTGCACATAAACAAAAAATACCCTGCACACATCTGACACATGTTCAAATATTACATTTTTCAAGTTTTAGTTTCCTCAAAATTTTGTTTGTATTTTGAGTTAAGCGCGCAATGCTTTTGAATGCCAATTGTTCGCGCCATTGTATTTTTGTTTACTGTAATAATGTGGAATGTTGCTCGTTAATTTGACGCCAAAATCAACAAATCACCGAGACTTCGGTTTCCGATTCACTCTGTTCTTCACAAATGACAGACCTCAGCGTGCGCTCACTCGGCAATCAAAACAACAAAGCTGTGTATTAATTTGTTCTAATTTGGAGCTGTCAGTCATTTGGGGAAAACCGGGTTTACAGTATATCAGACACCTCATAATTAGCTCGTTGAGCACACAGACACATACGTACGGCGCTCCCACCCTGCTGAACTGTAGCGCGGCTTCAGACGCACCTTCAGGCAGCTGTGAGCGGGCTGATGAAAAAGCAGTAGTCGAACATGTTACTCAGTGATACAGTACGGGGGTCTTATGGGAGGTCTTTCGCGGTAATATGAATAGCTGTGACCTTTCATAGGAGCCCGGCACTAAATCACTGTCTGCGCTCTATGTTTCTATGTAAGCTAAGATAAAGCGGACAGCGCTGCCTCGGGATCTGCCTCAGCAGCTCTCGAGACCTCTCTCATTAATTGCCGGGGCAGCGGACAGTCACCTCGATTCAACCGATTAAACTAATTGAAAGCACCGGACTTTGTTCAATGACGAGAGTTCTGTTGGTTTCTGTGTGTCAAGCTGTTGAGGCCTGACTCATCTGTATTACATTCTGGTCACCATGTAGATAGTTTGTGTTTGATTTGCCCGGGTTTCGAGATTGTTGTGTGTCAGGCTCGACCCGGTGGAATGGAAGTGCATAAACAGAGCTGCATGATTCATGAACCAGACTCTGAAGGACTGACCTCTGCAAATGGCTGGTACTTGTGTAACTGCACTGACAGTGGTCTTTAAATTCATAAATTACATTGCTCCCCTTATACCTACGTTTACACTGTTTAGCTGCGCTTCACCATCACATCTTAATGCATCCTTTCCCAACATCACTGAACTATAATGATAAAAGAATAGAATAACTTGAGGTTTAAATCTAAATTAGAAAAGATGAAAACACGTTTGAATCTTGCTGAATGATCTTTGAACTTCACCAACTGTGACCTTTTCAAGACAGGATGTAGATGCAGCCTGGCATCCAACATATAGCCGTGTACGCGGTGAATGAATCAAGCCTTCCTGAGCTGTAAGCTTTCATCTGTCATACTATCAAACGCTAACCAAATGCAACACAGCGCACTTTAACTTGTTTGAAGCCGGATTTAGTGCTCTCATTTGCACAAAATCAAAGTAATGTTCCAGGATAACTGGAGGAATGAGGTTAGATGTGCACACCTAAATAAACCAGGCTGCAGTGTGATCTGCAAGGACAACCTTCTCATTAGACTTGGTGGGTTTAAATAAACTCCAATAAACTTATAGTGGCATTGTGGTAATTGTAGACAAATGCGCTCTTTCATAACGTTTCATTAGAGCCTGTCCTCATTAGGAAAACAACCATCGTTTAGGAAAACAACCATTTACAGTAGGTTTGTTGTTGGACGGCGACCTCTAGTGGCTGTAGTAATTATTACAGCCGCAAAGGAGGAAGTGAGGAGAGTTATTAAAAAGAGAGAAAAGTCCATATAGGGACAGAAGGTTCAAACAAGCACAGCACTTTCATTCAGGAGACCGCTGTTCATGTCCAGTGTGGACCAGAAGTCAACAGTGAGCTCTTATAAACTTACTAATGTGCTGAAGTATACTCAAGTACATAACATAATACAAGACACATAGGTAGAGTAGGTACGTTTGTAGCAAAACTAAAGTATGACCTCTGTTACTTTACTTTAGTTTGGTTTATTTTGGTCATTTTCCAACTCATAAAAGCGCAAATACACCAGTAGATAGACAATAGAATAACTTAATGCTTTCTGGCTTCAGAAAAACAAGTCAAACAAACAAATAAACAACTAAAGTAACATAGTGATTTTAACCCAAACTACGAAGTTTTTTAAACCTAACCAAGAAGTTTTCTTGCCTTACTAAACCAAACTGCTACTGTATGACGAAGGTTGTTTTGCAGAGATGCATCTGTCATTGAAAAAGTATCTGATGGTAAAGAAATGCCTTCATTATAAATAGCTAGCATTGCAAAAGTTCTTCCACCCAGAAATGGAAAGTCGAAAGCCAAAAAAAGAAAATGTCAGGAATCCCCACCTAATAGTCTCACAACTGTGCAGAACAATCCAGTTTGTAGGCCTTTCAGTGTAAACAGAAATCCTGACGCCATCACATTTGACTGACAGACTACTATTATTTCAATACAGTGACTGTAGTAAAGATAATGTTTATTACAGCATCATTTGTGATGATACAGTCTCGACAAAAAGTCTCTGGCACTTAGACTCAACAGGGAGACTTTGTGCTCGAGGGGCGTCTGCCCTGAGCAGCAGCGAGAGGAATCCTCCCATGGAGCCCAGACACTGGTGGTGGCTGATGACTCTGCTGAGGCGGATGATGATGAAGCTGGGAAAGCCTGGGCAGTGACGGGGAGTTGGAACGGACGTGCAAATCAGCAGCATGGCTGAAATAAAGGAAGAGAGAGAATCGTTTTTTGAAAAGGCAGCGACAAGATGATAGGCTACAACAATGTAGGTGCGTTGCTGTGCTACTGCGTAGATGTGACCAGCTGATGTGAGCAGCTGACGTCTCAACTGATGTTCAGGAGGAAAACGACGGAGCATGTCTGACAGGAATGAATGGCAGAACGGTGTGAGAAATAAAGTACATTTTTAGTCTTCCTGACTTAACTTTCATGCTCCATTTGATGTTTAAGTTGTTTGTTTTTTATATTTGCATCCTAGAAATCAGTATTGAGACTGAGTAGATCATCCTGATGGAATGAAGTACGCTGAATTGATCGACAACGTCTCTTTCCAGACAAGGAGTCTCCATTACTCTGGATAATCACCAGAACAGGCTGTGAACAGTTTTCAGGGCGAGACACATTACTGCTGTTGAGTTTTTCTTAAAATGTAATTACTCAATGCTGCGAGCACAAATTCAATTCCATTAATCTGCGTTGTGTTGGTGTGAAAAGATGAATCTCAAAGTTGAGATTAGACCAAAAGTATCTGCATGTCTAGATATCACTATGGTACACGAACTGTACCGCGTGTGGTTGTGTGTGTCGGCTCTGATCATATCGATTTTAATGTACGTTTATGTATTAAAAGTGATTACCAGGTCATTACTGTATGCATTAATGAGGCTTTTGTAATGAAGCTGTCATTACGGTATTAGACGTTACTGACACGGTTATTATGAAAACATCAGCAGTAATTCTGAGTCGTTCTCATATCTCTATCCCGGGATGACAAGCGGAATGGGGCTTGGCGTTCGTATTAGTTCATGTTGGATTTGAAAAAGCATCGAGTTAAATTCCCACTTCTGAGCTGCAGTAAGTGATCTCCACAAAGGAGGGAGAGAAAATGTCTTAAAAAGCACAGTGTTCACTTGATGACTTCATTGTTCAGCGAGGCCAGTCAACTTGGGCAACAAAGAAATGCAATTTCAGCTTTGATTACAGCCAAATTCAGGAAGTCAGTGGAAGAAATGGCCTTCATTACGAGTAGTTAGCCTTGATGGGCGTCTTCAATCGCCTCTTAAAAAACAACCGTAATGCTGCCATGCGCTGTGCCACGCTGTAACACAAGAGCACTTGAGGAGAAAAGGAATATCTGGGCTGCTTTACAAACACAAATGGGCCCGTTTGCAGTGTACTCCACCTGAAATTAGGCCAGAAACTCATGCATTTTTCTCAGCTGGGAGCAGTTGAAGGGATGTGCTCCGGGACCATTTTAAGCAACCGCACTGCGTGCACTATTTGCCGTGTTTTAGCAACCATTTGAACTGCCGTTTGCATCACAGATGGAAAAACAGGAGTGTTCTCCCCGCTGCTGTCAAGGCTACTTTAAAGCTGGCGAAGTTCGCAGATCATGTACAAAAACAAAAAAAAATTGATGATCTGTCCTCAGAGGGACTCCTTTCAATTATTTTGGCAGCATTTGAAGAAAGAAGATGCCATGCTGTCTAGTCTCTGTCTGCGCTTCGAGATTTTTTTTCTCACACTGTGTTGCTACACAGCCACCACGGCACATTTGAATTTCAAAGTTTGCTCTTCCCAAGGAAAGTTTCCAGAGTGACTTTCACAAAAAAAGCCGTAGAAAGGTTTTTTTTTTTATTATTCACCCAATTGAATCCCCAGAGACATTGTTTGTCAGTGCCAATTTAGAGTAAGTCTCCTCACATATGGTGCTTTAAAGCCAGAGAAAGCTATTCAAACTGATCCAATCCCAGAGAAAGAGATTTTTGAAATATCACTTCCATACTGTTCTGATGCAGAAAGCTCCCACATATCGCCCAACATATGATTCACTGCACAGCAGCTTCACTGTGAACAAATAAACATTTATCAAATATTTGTTCTATTTTAGTTTAGAGACAGTTTTCACCATGTCATTTTGGTTATAAATAAATTATAAATTTGGTTATGACATGAACGTAGAGCACCTTAATCCTTCACATGTATCACAGTAATTGCAAATGTGTTATAATATGAATAGAAACGTGTACACAAACTGTAGGGTGGCAGGACTCAGGCCCGGTACATTTCCAGGAGAACTCTGGATTCTCACAATCTCCCTTATACGGCTGAGAAGAGTCGGGTCTGGGGAGCTTGTTCCATTTTTGGTCTTGTTCCAAGTCTGTAAAATCCCCAGATTTGAAGTTAAACTGAAATAAGACAGAAAGAAGAAAGGATAAAAGACAAAAAAACATTTTGCAGTAAAATAATCTTACAAATGTAATTTAATGTTGTGTCTTTTTTTGTTGTTTTTTTTCTACTTGAAATGAAAGGAAGCAAAGCCTCCGAACCTCTGATTGGGCTGGCTGTGGTGTGTTTGAATGACAGCTGAGGGGCAAGGAGACATGATGATGCAATTAACCTCAGCTAGAAACTGTGGCTTACAAGGTAAGAACAAACACTGCTTTGTTTGCAGTGGTGCTGAAGAATAAGGACCACGCTGTTTCACATCTAAACTCGCCAGAGTTAAAACTGAATAGTACATTTTTATATTGTTCAGCATGCTACGGCTGTGTTGAAGGGTTTCTAGTCTGGACTTGACCCTTGCAGACCAGTTCACCTTCCCTGGATGTTTTGCCTGGAAGCTTGCAAATTCAACATGTAAAAAAGACACACTTTTCCATTTCCATTTCCATTTAGGGCATTTAGCAGACGCTTTTGTCCGAAGTGACTTTCAATAAGTACATTTGTCGCAAGAAAGAAACCTTTTCCTTGTTGTACCTCTTTTCTCTTTATTTTGTATGGACAGAGCAATGCTCTTAAAGGTGTGTTACGGAAGAATTGGCCACCTGTTGAATGAATGGGGGGGCAAGCATATTTCAAGAGTAGCCTTTCACTGCAGTTACTGTAACTCTAATTGCTGTTAGCTAGTTAGCTCAGTTAGCCATGCAGCTAGCTAGCTCAGAGCACCAGGGGAGTGTCGGTGTTTACACAACTGGCATAGGAGCTTTAGACCGAGATGGGCCAGCTGGTTGTCAAAACTGTTATTGCAACACATTGATAATTTTAGTTTTTTTTTAATGTCTTCCACAAACATTCTCATAAATTGCTCCTTTAAATTTAATTTTTTTTAGGTTCTGCTTCCAAATATCAAGATGTTTTTCTACATATTGTCCAGAGCTAACATGAACACATTAAGAAAGGATTTCAGAAGGGTTTGGGTTCAAATTGCGTGTCATTACATCGGACAAAATGCTTTCCAAACTGAACCCAGACCTGGCAACATGAAAGGCTTTGTGTTGGATGTCAGGTGGCTCGGCGAAGGGCTGATATGCACCAACGACTAGCAGCAACATTTGCCGTAATTGGAAAAATAGCCCGGCATCCTCACACCATGAAGCCCCATTGATTTTCTGTTTATTCATCCGTCTGTTCCTGAAATTCAGCGGTGCAGCGGCTGCTGCTGCGGAGGAGAGGCAGCGCCCAGAATCCCTCGGCTCCTCTGGGAGCAGCTGTGTTTCGGAGGAAGAGATGTTCCTGAAGTAAACAAGAGGCTGGTGCGGATGTGTGTTTGTGCCTGCGTGTACGTATATGTATGTATGCACACCGGCTTCATCTGTCTTGCTCTTCGTGTTAAGGGCAATGACTCATGCTACGTCGAGGGCCAAGAGACAACAAGGTACAAGCCGGAGACCACCTGCTGGGCCGGGGAGCAGGGCGCGGGGAAGTGCCTCTCCCTGACATCCATCTCGGCTCTGATTCATTATCGTCTTTATATGAGCAAAAGGTTGCCGTCCGTGAATTCTGTGGAAAGAGCATGTGATGCATTTGTCCGCCCACTATCCCCCAAAGGCTCGGCAACCCTTCCCTCCCTCGCTGCCAACTCTAAGCACTGTTATTTAGAGTGATGCATTTCCCTCTGCCTTCCTGCTGGAGTGGACTCTCCATCACCTACACAAACAGAAAAGCCGCGCACACCAACAGGAAAGTCACACAACGCATGCCCACAAGTGTACGGAGACACACCGGTGGTAACGCAAACGGACACACTAACACAAAACCTACACACGTGCATAGACTTCTGCCAAACTGGTGCAGGAATCGGAGCGGGCACGGCACAGCATCCAGGGGCGGCAGATCCTCTCCTGTGCAGCAGAACTTACATTTTAGCTTTACTGAGGCAAAAAAGTCAAAAGTTCTGCCGCTCTGACTCTCTCAGGCTGTGCTCACGCCGACTCCGACAGTGTTGCACTTTTTTTGTTTTCCAAGTAATGCAAATCTGATCGGTACATACAGAAGATTCAGAAGGAATAACTTCTTCTTCGGAATAGTTTTTTCAAATGTTTTTTAGTGAAGGGGAACAACTTACAACTCTCTCTCTGTGTTTACAGTATGTTTCTCTTGTCTTAACAAAGTTACAGTGCTTCATAACACACAAAAGAGACCACAATATCATAACCAGAATGGGACTCAGTACGTCTGCCAAGGCCAAACAGTCTGCTTTTGTATTTATTCATGGATACAAGCCATCTTAATACGCTTGATATTTTTTTCTCCCCCCATCAAGAGCCATGCATTATTCCTTGAGAACGAAAATGTTGAATAACACATGTCGCGATGTAAACAAATCCTGGATCTGTCCCTTTAACTGGATCCACACCGAAAGCTAACGGGGTCTATTCTGGACCAGGACCACTCCATCCAAGGTACGTGGAAATCCTCAGAAAGAGTCTAGAGTGCTCAGGAAGTTCAAACAAAAAGTGATGAAGTTGCTTTTTGGAAGGGAACGCAGTAGTTCAAAACAGAGAAATATCCAACACTCACTTCTGGCAAAAAGGTTGAAAAGACAAACGGCCTTCTTCAGGCCGAGAAAGAATGCCATTGGTGCTTCCACATGCGGGTTGCTGCTCATTTTTAACATGTGTTGTCAATGTTTTTAGCATGAAATAGCCATCTAAATAAAGAGTTTTAACCTTTTTGTGCCTTCGTTTTTCTCCTGTGCCGTAGGTTTTGTATCATCCTGCTGACCGACAAACCAATCAACAAACAGACACGGACGAAACATAACACCCTTGGCAAAAGTAAAAATAAAGTGGAGGGGAAGCGATGTGAAAGTAGATAAAGGACAGGAAAATGATGATAAAGACTTGGTTAACAAGACGGGCATGGAGATCCACAGCTGGGGTTGCATAAAAAAGCGAGATAACCCAAAGTAAGGAGGGATAAACCAGTTACTGGCGCATGAGAGTCTCAATGATTTTTTCATTATTTGGCGTTTTGGCTGAGTCGAGCCTACATTAGCTCTGTAACAAGACGCGCTGACAGAGAGGAAGCCTCGACTGGAGCTTCCTCAACGCCACCAAACCTCAGATGCACTCACTGAAACCGAAAATGTGCTAAGAAGTGTAGGTCGTAAAACAAATATGACATCTTTCATTAATGCCTCTGAGCCTTTTCTACATTGCTGTCAGCTCACATTGACTTCGGCTACGCTTGGCATCCGGAGAGAGAAATGGACAGTCACAGAAAAAAAAAAAAAAAAAAAAAATTTCAGATAGTGGTGGAAATTTGGAGCATGAAGTCCTGTAGAGAGAATATGTCTCTGTGTTTGTTCCACTCTCTTTTTCTGTTCTCCGTCCCCCCATCGTGTCCTGGTGGAGGATCCTCTCCTCAGCAGGCTCTCCCAGCCATATGGATTCATCTGCATTTCAGGGTCTCTGGCAGCCAGCGAGACACTCTGAGGGATCCTCCTTTAATGTTTCAGTGTTCAGCGGCCTGGCTCCATAATTTCCCAGGCAGCGTGGCCAGGGGAGCTAAAGCGCTAAATTGCTGTCTGGAGATACTCGGCGGTTCTTAAAAAAAGAGTCCCGCTGAAATGTTCTTGTGCAGGACTGTGCAGCGCAGTGCATATTTAATTCCTGGTTAATCAGCGGGGGCGATAGTGCGCGTAAGCAGATTAGTCCGACCCTTATTCATCCACAACAGGGGAGATCAATGTCCGTCCATTTTGTTGGAGGAGTCTACTGACATGTGACTGGCTATTTAGCTTGTTATTTACTTGCCAATATGAAAATATATATATATATATATATATATATATATATATATATATATATATATATATATATATATATATATATATATATATATAAAAAAAATCCTGTGTACTTTTATTCTAGTCTACCGTTATCTAAAGTCTCACCTACAGCTACACCAGGTTTGTTTGGACATATTTTCGCTGTCTGGTGACTTGAAAGGTAGTTTATTGACCAAGCATGCTGAAGCGATTCTATAAACCCACGTAGTCGAAAATGTTCCCAATTGAAAAAGCACCACATGATTGAAATGAAAACTTGAAATCCATCAGAGCTGAAACTGAATGGTGTTCACACAGCAACAGTGATATGAATGCTGACAACAAAGCTTTTGTCTCATTTATTTCCTGCACTGTTGCCTTGAGCTCGACGGTGAGCTCCTGTCGTCCATGTACAGTGCTCAACAGAGTGTCCCTGATGTCCTTTTGGCCGTCTGCGTCACTGTAAACAAGACAGATTCCTCTGCAATGAAAACTGACTGTTCAAAAGAAGACCCGTGCCCCCTGATGTAAGAGAGACTGTGGCGTAGACTTTGGTTACTCACCCATGTTAATCTTCCGTCCTTGCGGTGATCTTTTTCAGTATTTCTTACATCTTTTTATGAGATATCAAAAGTGATACTGTGTCTGATTACCTGAGACCTATGGAAAATAAACTGGCTCTCATTGTTGTAGTTTTGTACAACAGTGTAATCACCATCATCATTATAAAAAAACAGAGAACATCCTTTAGAACAGAGTCAAAAGAGGTCGAGGACAAACAGCAACCTTTTTTTTCTCCAACAACAAAAGAATCCTAACTCCGTCACAGCCCACATTCCAGCTCGAACAAAACAATTAATCTCATAAATACAGCGGGTAATTGACCCAGAACAAACTAGAGGTAGTAAATGTATTAAAAGTATGCAGTTATTAATAAGAAGTAATAAAAGAAGACAGTTATAATGGATTTCTAGGGTAACGCTTGTAATTAAACCATTATTTGGACCACCCATAAATAGTTTTTCAGTGCATAGCTTAAATGTAGGCAATTTGTATTGTTTTGGGGTGTTTTAATGACCTGAGGAGAGACTCAATGTCTTAATTTTTACTGCTTTTAGGTAAAAGCAATAGAATAGAAAGGGATTTAGTGAAGAGGTTTTAGACCATCACTGACAGGGAATACATTTACAACAACCCAATCGCCAAAACCAAGGTTGCAATGTGTGCTTATGCAAACTGCGGATGTTTTCAAACTTTACATATCTTGAGCCTATGTTGATTGAGCTGTGCGGCGCTTTGGTCTGGTTAGGTTTCAGCACAATCACCACTTGGAAAACATGACGTTTGGGCTTAAAATGCCTGCCCTGGTTGCCACAAACACAGCTGGTTATTGTCCTGCGTTCTCCTTAAAAACAAACAGTGGTGTGACACTTACAAATGTTGGAACGCAGTCTTGAACTGTGGTTCAAATGGCAGCCGTCTCGCTTAACTCCACCACCAGATATCAAAACCAGGTCATAAACACGTAATGTGAACGGGATATGGCATGTATTGTAGAAATGTAAATATGGTACGTAGGTGATAACATGTACAGATGTAAACGTATCAGTGGTTTGCAGAAGTGTTAAGAGCCATCAGTATACACTGTTGACTGGGCTTTATGTGTGGGTGTCCCCAACGAAGAAATCCCTGTGGCAAGTGAAACTGTATGTCATTGGCATTACGGGGTAATTCACTGTCAGCTGTCTAAATTAACCTCATAAAACACGGATAATAGCTGGCATCTGGCTAAAGAGCCACTTGTCTGAATATCCAAGTCTCTTAGAGTTCACTCGTCTCTCTCAAAGCCTTCAGGGCCTCTCAGACCACGCAGAGCCGAGGATGAATATGCAGAATACTGCCAAGTTCCTTTATTCCACTTTCATGCCTCTTTGTGTCAGTGTTACCAAAAATACAGCTGCCACTGTTCTATTTTGGGATGTTTTTATCCCATTAAAAACAGACTAACATGTTTTCACAAATATAAAAAAGCAACCTTGAGTGGTGCGAAGCTACCCCACAGCGATTACAAACAGCGGTTGAAGCGCAAAATGCAGGAATATGATTAAAACCAATGCAAGTAGCCAGGGTCAGAAGTCGTTTCACTTGGCAACTGAATATTCATCAATTTCACCCTTAAACCATGCGATGATTAATTGAACCTCCAGTGTGATTAAAATATGAATGAGTTCCTTTCAAAGCCTTAACTCTCAGGGACGCCACAAACTGAGCAGCTCATGTTTAATGCATGAATCACTTATTGGTTTATCTTAGTGAGACCACTCTCTGCTGCCAGGTGTTCTTTCTTCACCGTCTATCTCGGTGAATGCAGAGGTTTAAGATCGCCAAGAGTTTATTTCAGAAGTGGATCAGAGCTTTTAAAGGGTCAGCGTCGCCTCTGTTTGTTCACGCTCTCTCTGATGAGGTCTCTGTAGGAGAAAAATACACAAGAATCAGTGATGCTAACGAGGGAAAGTGTTCAGAGTGCCGCTTCTGCAGGAGCGTAGGCACTCCTTCATTGCCCCGGGCGTTGTGTCGCGGCCCAGTTGTGCAGCCAACCAACCTGTGGTTCTGACCCACTTTCTGGCCCCATCCGTCACAGTGAGAGTCCCGGAGACTCTGATTCATTTCCCGTGAATCCCATTTATTCCTCCCAGGCCGTTATGTCATCATTACAGACTTACCTGCTCCATCGTGCTGGAAGCAGGCAGGCCGCATTTGAATATTTCATTATAGCATGATAATACTTCTGAATATGCCACAGGATATGATTTATACAGGTCAGGGAAGACGTTCACACGCTTCTGTACCGAGCATAATGGCCGCAGGTTGAGATCAGTGATCTGACATGCAAATTTATCTTTAAAATGATGAATTATCAGTGGTTGGGAAAGGGTAAATTCACGAAGATCAGCACATCTCTTGTTCTTTTGGCAGACGGCTGGTCAAGGAAGGAAAACGAATATGTTGTTTTTTCATTTTAAAATGTTCAAACTTGTATAGTTTGGTTATAAAAATGTAAAAATGGGCCCTGTTTTAATCCCCCCCCAACCTCTCCAAATTGATTGGTGGATCAGGGGGCTAATTTGGCCCTTAAGGAGCAACACTTAGACACAGACTCCCCGAGAGCCCGAGAATAACTCATCCATAAACCACACATCACCCAGCGGTTAGCCAGCCTGTCCCCTCGCTCCATCAGCTGCAGCCTGCTGTGGAGGGAAATGGTAGTAAGTAATTAAACACACTTTATTTCCTAAGAAGCCACACAGAAAAAGAGGGAAAGACGCTAAATAAAAGATGGTGAAAAGTAAAATCCAATTAAATACTTTGTTGTTTCAAATGTTTGCTTGTCGAATACGCAGCTTGCTTTACAACACATGGCTTTCCACCCATTTGATTTCACTTGAATCGGAACAAATTTGGAAATCTATGGGAACATGATAGATTAAATTATGCTGTAGACATTTGTGTTTCTCTTTTAACTGCTAAAAACCTATAATGTACTGAACAGCACAGACATCTGCTTTTTTGGAACCCTTCATTCATCTGACTGCCTGGTAAAAATAGGATGTGTGACATGAAGAGAAAGTGTTCTCTTTTGGTTGTCTTGAGCAAGGCACTGATCCCAAGCTACTCTGAAGGCCGCCATTTAAAGAGCATGATAGTACTGGTCTGCTTCCAGTTGAAACGCAGAGCTAGGATGTCATATTCTTGTCTTCTGAAGTCGAACTAGCATTCAACTCTTTTATGGTTGTGCGAACACTTTCAAGACGGATAAAATGGATTACAAAAGCAAGCAACTACCAGGAGTCCAACCATTCTTAAAAATTTCCTATTGCAAAATTTGCTCTGATGAAGTCATGAATACCACAACAGGTTGCCTGGCTCTCATGACTGAACTAAACCCTGATTCAAATAGGTCTACTGCTGTGATGCCATGTTTCTAATGGCTGTGGAGCAAGAGTGGACCAATTAGAGCTTTGTACGCAGGAAGAAAGTCATTTTCATCTTCCTCCTTGCTAACCACGTAGCCACAGTGCCTCCATGAAAACAGGAACATAAAAATGGCCACAGGTGAATGAGATTGATACAGGCGCCCTTGGGTTCACAGGCAAATGGCATAATTTAAGCTCACCAAACCTAGGATCCATATCAAACATGCTCACTCATAGATACCAGCCACCTAAATATGCCTGATAAATGTGAGAAAAAAACAAAAAGATCCTGGATCTGGATCCGCACCACAAGAGAATGGGGTCCTTCCTGGGCCGACACCCATCCTCCATAGAAATCTGTTCAGCAGTTTGTGTAACCCGTCCTACAACCCCTCGGTGGCATGGACAGAATTGGGACTTTTCAACATTAATGCCACACATTTCCATTCGTAATGTCTGAGTCGATATTCTCTCCTGCTCATTAACTTGACTGACTTAGAATCAGAATATGTTGACTGTTAAGCAACAGGTCAAAGATGGAGCTGATGCCCTGAGGGGAACTCACACTCAGCGAGCGGAGGGTTCATTGCTTTTGCTCAAGGACACTTCAGCCTGACAAATGGCTGCTGATGGATGGATTATTGGTTCTTGTGGGAACCAAACCCTGAAACATTTTGGTTACTGAGGCTTGGTCTGGCTGAGACGCCTCGCTTGAAAATTAAACTGCATCTCTCCAATCAAAGTATCAGATGATTAAAAGGAAGGATTCCCTATTGATTTCCTGTTGGAAGCACTCGGAGACATGTTTTGTTTATTGCTATTCTGCAAATCAGCGGAGCACAGCGGGAAGAGAGAGCAATTACAAATGCAAATTCCCAATAAGTGCCTGGAAGGTATGTTGAAAGGTCCTCCGAAGGATATAATTACAGACCGGCTTGATTACATTTAAAGGGAGATGAAGATGAAATATTCTTGAATTATTCAAGCAAACAAAAAACACCCTGCGAGCATGCGAGAAGCAAGAATTAGCATTAATCTGACTAGATTCTTGGTCTGTCTTCACCCAAGAGATCGACACCTCACGGGAGCAAATACAAAAGACGTTTTGTTTGCTTGCCTAAAGCATCGCCAATGATTTCTCTCAAAACATTTGCTATTCCTCATCAAAATCCTATTTCCACTACATAAAAATTATAACTCCCCTCCCCCCACTTAATGAGGCTGAGAATGGTAGATTGGGCAAGCCAGCGAGGCACATTATACATTTTTTATTACCAGCCTCTCTGACATTAGCTGAGATTAATGTGGAGTGGAGTCATTTATTAGACTGCATTTTAACTGGTCAGATGTCACCATCAACCTCTCCACCGATCTCTTCAGCTACTGAATGAAGTGAGATGGGTGAGAATGGGGGAGGAGTGTTGCATTTGTCGTCTTCCCTGTTACCGGACAAACATTAGCTGGCTCCACCTTCTTAGCAGAGTCTACATCCAGAAAATATAATTAATGAATTTTGTGGAATCTTAGACACATTTAGCACGTGAAAGTTCTGCCAATGATAGCATGAACACAAATATTAGTTACAGCAGGTTATTTATGCTAATTTCACTTTCTTACAATGAGAGATAGGATCCAACTCAAACAAAAAAATGACAGTTTTGGTTATTTCATGAGAGATTTCAGACACACTCGTGCCCATACCTTTACAGAGACCTGTCTCCAACACAATCACATCCTGAAATAAATAACTGCATGTGTGTTCTATATTTGTGTTGCAAACTTTAATCTCCTTATGTAACCTTGTGTTGTATAAGGACAAATAAAAGCACCTTGAACTGTTCAGCTTGATAAGCTGATGTCACATTATGTGGTCTGATTGAGTTGATAGATTGACGATTGTCGGTGACCAATCGACCCACCGCCTGCCTTCATATTCCGATTCAAATGCTGCTCAATCCTGATTGGTGCATGGAAGTAGGCCTTTGTGACATCGCCTTTTCCCTGACTGAGGTTTGACATTTAAAGTCTGAAATGGCAAATGGTGGCAGAAGACTATGTTCATACTGCTACTCCTACTGTAATACTAAGTGCATTTGACCAGATTTTTTTACATGAGGGTATACATTTGGTGCAAACGTTTTCATTTGAAGATAATTGTCAATTTGAAGCGCTCAGAAACATCTACATCAGGATTTTGGTCAATAATGACTTATGAAGTGCCTGCTGGGTAAAAGTTAAAGGAAAAGGGCCATAACGTTTTAAACACCACGCATTTATCGCACAGAACGCAGGGCTCTGATCACCCCTTTGTACCGCGAGGAAAGACGACACGGTCCTCCTTTAATACCCATTTTCCTTTGACACTGTCACCAATGTTGACAGAAGAATCAAAGCCCTGGTTTAAAGGACTTTGACTGCCCAGGGGAAATTCAATTACGGAGAAAAAAAACCAACCACCTTCCAGTTATATTGCAGCGCAGGAGATAGCGGCCCTTTAATTTCTGCTCTTCACTTGTGCTCGACAAAAGGAGGCGTCCGACATGGACGAGGAAGTGGGGAAGATTAATCTCTGTGACTCCGTGACCCATTTGGAGCAGCGCGTCTGTCTGCACGTGACTGGAGAAATCAGTGTGACCTTTGGTGCAGCGCTACGAATGCAGATAATGATTCTCAACAGGGAGTCTGGAGTGTAAATTAGGGCTGCTTTTCACTTTGTTATGAAGCATAATCAAGACTCTTCTGACGCCTCTGGATGGAAATTAGCTGCAAAGAGGCAGTGAACTGTGAAGGGCTGGGGCATTACGAGGACAGGTGCTTGCTCATACAGATAAACTAACACTGATACACTCCCCATGTGCACACAGGCACAAACTTATTCACGCTGAGACACACGCATATGCACTTGACCTAACTTATTTAGCAGATGTGTTCATGCAAAGTATCTTCCCTGTCCTCAGTACAAACATTTTGAGTATGGAGGGCCCCCGGTGGAGATCAAACCAGTAACCCAGGTGGTGCTCGTCTTTCCTAGCACATTGAAGTACACAGGCTTACTGTCACCTCTAACCAACTTTAATCAGTTATCAGCGCAACACAGCATGTCAAAGACATCTTTACAGAGCACACAGGATGAATCATGATCAGTTTCCATGAGGGGACAAAAACCAGCAGGGACCTCCCGACAGGATACTAGAATAACTCCTGCCAATTTAATATGTTGAATATGTATTGTGTTGTTGTTTTTTTACTGACATGTAAAGTCTACAGAGACTCTCTGGGTGATGTGAACTTAAAATAAACTAAAGTTGAAGTTGAGGTTGAAGTTGAATGCTGTAACCCCCAGATTCTACTGGGCCCGTCTCCACTGTTGCTACAGCTGCTACATGGTCGGTTCTAGACATTGCTCGTGGTTCCACCAGCTGCAACCACGACGCAGGGTCCCAGAAGCAGCTCTCAGTTCTGCTCCGGAGAAAACGTACCAGGTCTATCGGTCGGCAGCCAGATCGGAAGTCAGACAGTGGAACGGCATAGTGCATCTTGTCAATTTTCAAAATAAAACGCACAAGAATAAACCTTTTAACTACACGGCCTACTCACAAGAGAATACAGCGTGGCAGAGTCATGCTGACGATTGTCGACTGATAATGTTCCCTAGACTTTAAAATGTTTTTAAATGATTGGTTATTTTTCCTGTCACAGCAAAGAAACGCATATCTCTTAATGTTCAAAAGGTGTATTTTTTGGTTCATTACTTCAAAGAGCAAAACTAGCTTTCTTTATACCATTATCTACCCCCCTCGGGTACATGGCAGTGGACTGTTTTTCAGTTTCCTGCTTGTAACCTTACTTCTCCATGTACCTTACACACAGGTGATGGACCCATGACATTTACACAGGCTTCTCTCTGGCTCCACATTATATTGAGCAAATTCAAGGGCCCCTCTCTAGCTTCTCTCCCAGGCTGTGACTCAGGTCACTTTAACTTCCCTCAGAGGGCATTACATGGGTCAGGTCCACCATTATATGGCAATTTAAAAATATTCTTGGGGTTTTTATTATGCTGCTGTCGGAAGAGAATGTTAAAGGGACATGGGACAGGATCAAGAAAAAAGACTCAATAGTGACACGACAGCCGTTGCGGCCACTGGGGTAATGGCAGCCATCAGCCAAGCCGGCGTGGAAGCGCGCATGAACTGTGCACAGCAGAGCAGCTGTGACTATTTACTGCAAGACCTCCGTGCATGCCTCCACAGAATGATGCTGGTAGCCTACAACTGCGAACAGCATCATGTCAAGCGACAAAGTAAGTAAACTAACAATGTTTATTTTAGTGTAACTTTAGTATATTTCAACGTTAGTGCATTCATTCAGCAAAATGACAGCAATGTAAAGTAAGTTTAGCTGAAAATATCGTCTCTGATACGGGATTGCTGTGTGTTAGCAGCTAATGTTGCTACACAGACACAAACAAACCGTTGCTGCTCACTTCACCTCCCGGATAACAGGTTGGGCTTTCGGTCCCATATATAAAGGGACATATTTCGAACTATTCGGTTTCAGACTAAAGGACCGTGGAAAATGCGCAGTCTGTAGCTATTCAGTGTCACACAGCGGTGGACTAAGTGACATGTTAGCAGCTAACGCTACTTTGCATGTTAGGTCACTCTGAGTCCTCAGTGATCTCATATGATTTTCAAATCAAGCTCTAAACATGACCTGTAATGTTTTCTTACCTGGTTACTAGGAAATGAGCCATGTCAGCATCTGTTTTCAGTCCCAATTCAAGTTGAAGCTGCCTCCATGAGTCGAACGCGTATCCGATGTTTATTTTGGTGCCGGCCCGGCTTTGGTTGTAATTTCATTTCAACTCTCGACTTGCCACTGATAAAACCTATGTTTTCTTCTCAGTATGACTTTTTAGTGGACTTCGTGTGGTGGTGGGTCGTTTTCTGGCCGTAGCAGAATCCATTACTACCCAAACACTAGTTTGGGTCCACCGCGTTTGTCTTCTTCCTGTATCCAAGCTGTCGAGGAAACGCATTCAGCGTCATCTGACGTCACGTCCACAGGACTGTGTGGGAAATTCGGACCAGGAATTGCAGTACATTATGCAGCACACAGCCTGTTCAAGGCAACGGAGAGATACGTGGGTGGGCTCATTCTTTTTGGTTTTGAACGCTTCATCACCCATTAGCATTACAAAAACTTAAAATGCATGTTTATTTTCTCACAAATCCTGCCCCACGTCCCTTTAACTTTTCGTAATTACAAACAATTAAGACCTTGTTTTGAACTGTCAGCAGAGGTCGGATTTGAATTAGTTTCATGAAATCAAGGCCCTGAAACAGGCCGTCCTTTTATATGACTGTCTAAACTGCGACTCCAAGTTGTGGATGTGTGGAAGAGTATGAATTGCTGGAAAAGAGCATGCGTTCTCAACAGACGTTTAAAGAGGATAAATAAAGCTTAAGAGTAAGACAGACAGACAAGATGATAAACCAACACAGATTGGAAGAACACAGTCACTCACACACAACACTTTCTTCTTATCAGCTTCCCATCAACAGCCTAACCCCCCTCCTTGATCTGACACAGCCTTGCCAAGGATCAAATGTGCTTACAAGCTGCCCTGCTTTCAGCATCCATCATGTCTGCGTATGTCTTAGCATCTGACACCAGCCCACAAACCCCCCAAGCGCCTCCTTTTCTTTTTTACATTGCATGCATCTTCAATGTCCAATTACCAACCGACTAACCCAAAACCAATGTTTCGCTCCTCCCATTTGAATCTGTTATGCTGCTCTTTCGGCCAACTGCTAACTGAGCTCGAAACAATTTCTGCTCCAGGGTTACAGCTGCCCATCTGCACCATGTTGTCATACGCTGGCAAAAGAGGGCTGATTGGGACGAAGGAAGTGCCTTCTGTGGATGTTCACTCACACTCAGCATTCTGGTCTGAAGTAATAAAAGACATTATCTGCCTGCCCTGCAGGTCCAACAAGGACCCAGGGATGTTGTGTCACCTTAAGTAGTGTATAACGCTGTTCCTTCTTAAAAAACAGAGTCCCTTTGTTTTTACCTTTTCTTCCTAATCTCTTTTAGAGATAGCACTAAAGCTGAGAGAGACACAGAACAAGGGAGAGAATGTTAATAGAATTTGGTTTGGGCAGAATTCAAGTCTAGCCAGCATGTGGGTCAGGAGCTGGAGAGTTTAACATTACAAGAGAAAAGGCTCCGTGCTGCAGAGCAAAGAGGTTAATAATGTGTTCCACTCATCGTCAGAGGTTTGAATTTTCTGGTCAAAATCTCCAACTTCTGACCTTCAATCATTCCAGGTGCACAACAGCAAAAGTTCACACAAAACTCGGCCAGCCGTGACAAAATGATGTAACCCTCAGCAGCACAGCCGCCAGAGCACTTTTATACCAGCTATCTATGTACATATTCATTTCATTAGCCTTATACAAATACTGTAGTCTGCAAATACATCTTACCCCCCTCCCCATGGGTGCTGCCATTGCTGTGTGGCGTCGGATCAGACAACTGCTGTTTCAAATGTACCTTTTTCTAGTAGGAGAAACATTGAAACACCTGTCAGAATTCTTACATAGAGATAAACAAAGCAATAATTTTGTCATTAATAAATAAATCAATTTTATTAATTCACAATCATAATAAAATGATTTTTCCTCCCTAAAAATGTTAATAGAAGTCAATATGACTTTTAAAATATTCAAATTTTGCTGCTACATAAACAGCCTGTTGCCGTTTGTGTTTCACCTCAATACTAGCACTTTATGACTTACACTTCTGCTATATTTCTAATATACTCTCTTATACCTCATTGACGCTTAGGGAGGAGCATAAATACTACATTCCACAAGTTATTTTAGTCAGCTTATTTATGTTTGAAGGATTATGAGGTGAATGTAAAGTGTCAGACTATTCAAAAGTATTCAGATGCTCTGGCTAAACAACTATTTCATAGGTAGAGCCAAAGTTTAAGGTTGTTTTTCTTTTCTTGCTTTGTAACTTTAAAGTAAGGCCTACTGAAAGGAGCACACAGGAGGAGTATCATACTGCCCAGGGGCCTTGCCATTACCTTGAGAAAATATCTTCAATTATTGATTTGATTCAGCATTCAGGTTCGAACTAGTATAGAAGCCTGCGGCTACCTTGTTAATTTTGTTAGCCTCCCATTCTGCGTCAGGAATGCAGAAATACATATTGCCCAGTAGATCAGAGTTCTTTATTTGGCATTCAAGGGTGGCACTCACGTTTACCGTTTGACCTGCGGGAATTAAGTCCTGAGCAGAAACGCCTCACAAAATATTGCTGATCTTCAACAGTCCTCCTACAAACTCTTAAACACCACGATCTGTGGGTGGGAGAGCCTCCCTCCCCTAGACTCCATAACAGCGCCCCTCCCTTACACCTTGAAGCATTGTATTTTATTCATCAAATAATTACAGAGTACATTTTACAGCGCTGAAAGCATAATACTTTTTCTACAAAATGTTTGACAAGCATTTGTTTACCAAATCAATCTGCTGGCATTGTAGACAAATGAGTGCAAATGAAAACTTTAAGTAAACACAAAAACCGAGTTGTGTGGTGTATCGAACCAAATAGAAGCAGTGATGTGGTAGTTCTCTGTATAAACACTTGACTGAGTATTTACCCACATCCACCTTATTTATACCCTATTTAATAGATCTTCTGTAAATAACATGGAATTTATGAAATCGAAGAACACAAGTCAGTTCATCCTCCACTGAAGAAATGTCCATAATCCATTAATTACAGGTGGCCACAAAGTGTTTTTCTTATGCGACACATTCATTAGTATGTGCAGCGCGCTCTCCAGTTTTCAGACAAAAGACTCACCCTCGAGAAAAATAGGAGGACAAATTGACAAAGTCATCTTGGCCCAAAACACTGCAGACACACGTTCACACACACGCACATATAGCACATACTGCGTGACACAATATCTACCTGCAGGCAAACACACACACACACAAGTATATTCACACTTATATGCACTCATGTTTGATACATAAACTTGCAGGCAAACACCCGACCAGATTCTCACACACACACACACACACACATGCACACACAGGCCAGTGGACGGAGCTGTGAAGGGTGAAGAGATTTGGAAGAAGGGGTTATGGGTCAATGGGTTGGCAGAGATTGCTTCTTAGCTTGAGGTGAGCTGAGATTTTTGACTGTGGCTGTCAACACTGCGGCCATCGCAATTATCTGAGTCACACTGCAGTGCTCTCGTCAGCTGGTGGCATCCTTTTGTTCGAGGTCTAAGTCGCCCTCGCTGTGACTGTATGGCAACTAATCAAAGTTTTTATTATACTCATAACTTGGTGCCCTGCTATTTGGATATCTGATCTTCGAAATAAAAGCACAAATATATAGAACTATTATAAAATAGCTATAGTTACCAAGGTCATATCCTATTTTTGGAGAATTGGGCGTATCTAACGACCTGAAGATTTCACATTCTACAGCTAGAAAAGAAAATCCAAGTCTCATTACTAAATATTTTTAATACTGACCATTTGATTCTCCACCAGAATTAAACCCTCGCAGTGTGGATCAGACTTTGACCAGAATAATTTAGACCAGAATAAAAGAAGTTGAATAAGACCTTTTAGTGCCGTCTGTGGGGTGTCGTAGTATTTCCAAAATTACAAATTATTTTACCACTGAGGCACTTGTGAACTTGATTGGTTAGCAAAGAGTTCCCTTTTTAAAGTTACCTTTACCTAAGCCATGAAGGAGTACAATTTAAAAGCACTGTAGTGGGTATTTATTCTCTCGCATCCAGCTGTAAATATTCTACCCACTCTTCTACTGTTCTTTTAAACCTGTATTGTAAGTGTAACTTTGTTGTAGTTTCATTCTCCTTTTTGTTTCATGTTTCTTTTCTTCCTGTCTACTTTTAGTTTTTAAAAAGCCTCCTGTACAAAGATGTTTTAGAGTAGCATCTTGCCATAAACACTACGTGGAGTGCATCTGATGCTTGTGCATTATTGTATTTAAAGATAAATAAATAAATAGTCTAATACTAGGATTAGATATGTTATCGTAATTGTTCAATGTGAAAATTATGGTAGATAAAATTAAGAACTGATTGTGCTCCAGTTCTGAAGGCAGGAAAACAAACAATTCTTATGGGTTTTTTTGGACACTTAAGTGCATATCTCCCTTTGGAAAGATGAACATTATGTGATGGTAGTATTCTAGAGGCGCCTTGTAGCTGGACAGATAATTAGGCTGCTGTGATAGTACACATTAAGCCTCATTGAAGCAAAAAGTTGTATTTGACGAACCTCAATAATCATCTGCAATCATCTGTTTTGTGTTTCCAAAATGAGGCCATGTTCTTTATTTTGTTATTAAATTATTGTATTTTTATGTGTGTTTTATTCCCCTACATTTTGTAGGGGGGTGAGATGCTGTTCCAGAAGTGTACAGGTACTTTATCTTGTACAGCAGGCAAACAGATATTGACATATTTACATATCCATATACTGTACATACACATTTAATTGTGCTACATCTTGTATTTTACATGGCTATTTCCGCATGGTTTGATGAGGGACATGGTGTGATGAGAGTATATGTATGTGTGTGAGCGCGGGGGAACACCCTCTGACATTATTGGCCTCGACAGCTCTGGAGCGGAGCCCAGCCGCGAGCCACGTTAACCGATGTGTCAGGTGTTGGCAGTTTTTTCTGCCATCTTGCCTCGGTTGAAATAAGCAGATAAATCAAGCCAAGCCGGACCAGGCCTTTTCCACCCTACTGCTCTCAGCACACCAGCCGCAGAACTGGCCCTTTGTCAGAGCGCCGACTGACCCGACCAGCTTATTTTCTGGGGGCCTGCCAGAAAGGCTCAGGGGAGAGCTAAAAATGGCAACCAGTTGGGCAAGTTTCTGACTGAGCCGCTGAATAACAAGACTGGATAGACACCATGTTAACTTATTTAACTCAATCTCGTACACCGGATCAATTTAAAGCCTGTGCATGTAGAATGTTTACTTTGATTCAATCTGTGATGCTCAGATGTCAGTACAGCTGCTGCTGAAACAGAGAGACGACTGAGTTTATTGCTCTACAGAGACAAATCTTGATCCTGTACATCTAGCATCCGTTATTACTGTAACAAGTGACTGCAGTCCTGCAGTATAACCACATCATTCACCGGTGTATTGTGGGGAGGAACAATTCCACTCTGTTGTATCAATCCAACTACAGTATTGCCACAACACGCTCCAGTGCGCCCTTTCCATTCATAAATACATGAAGAATTGTCCAACTGCTTTACACACGACTGCAATGGGCAGAATCCTGCTTCACAAAGGTTTATTGTTCGCAAACGACAAATAGATTTCAACACTGCAGGCGGGAGCACTTTAGTAGCAGGTAGCTGTTGAAGAGTGATGCAATGATTAGGAAGAGGTAATGAGGAGGAAGAGGACGCTTGGGCCAGGAAAAAGTATCCTGTGATCACTCTCATCCACGTTTAGTGCACTCAAGAACAAATGGAATCTCCAATACAGACTGCTAGCCTGAATATGCATTGTAAATAGTGTGTAAGTATTTACAATTAGCAGGATCCGAGCTCGAAAACTGGTGATTCAGACACCCAATCTGCTACCATGTTACTGTCAGCTCTGCTGGCATCCAACCCATTGATCAACATGTAATAATAGACCCAGTTGGTGCCATTTAAATGACTCCCAAACCTTCACAACTCCCCCACCACGGCTGTAACCACGTATGACGGGCCCATCATCACACCCACACCCTGAGTCAGCTTTTATTTGAGGTTGTTTATAGTCAAGTGTGATGAACAGTGAATGAAGAACAACCCTTTTACACAAAGTCCCAAAATGCTGGGGACACAAAACAAATGGACAAGTAGACACTCTGTTCACTTTCCGTCTAATTTTAGCAGGGAAACATGATTCCAGATGTTTTTTAGTGAGTGTAGTTTAAGGTTAAAGCGACAGAGAGTTCAAAAGTGGTAGACAGACAGGGCAAAGAGGTTGTTGCAAATGGCAGCAGGTGAGCGGCTGGTACATGTTTATATAGACTCTGGGGGTTGATGAGGGACAGGTGTGGCGTTTTGTGTGAATGAGGGGCAGGTGTGCAGGTGGGTGTGGAGCTCAAGTGACTGGGCAAGGCCGGATATTCTGAAAACAAAGCTTTTTCTTCACATTTTGGCCTGTGGTTCATGTAAGCAGCATTTAAGGCTGCAGGAAATGGGTCTTTCGGAAAACTCCTTTCAGGGTGGAGTAAATTCAGAATCTCCATTTCACTGTTCATGTCTGGACGGACAGAAACTTGATGTTTTTCAAACAATGACATAGACACCCACCGCTGCTTCCTGAATTGGGCCCTATCAGTGTATGTAACATTATTGGCAAATGTGAACTTGGTGCATGTGTTATATATCATATGATATTGGAGTTTGTACCACGATGGAATGGATGTTTTATTGCCTAAATTTAAACAGACACAAATGGGCTTTGAGAATACATTGATGGAAAAATGAGACAAAAGGTTTCCCTGCCTCATTCATACCTTGATTTATAATAAATTCTGTAACTAAGCGACCAGCCACATAGAACAGAATATAGAATGAATCACAATGTTTGTTTAAAATAAGTTCTGGGTATAAAACCCCTGCATCACGCACTAGCTTCTTTCAAGATGAAGTCTATACATCATATATACATCATACATTCACCAATGTTAGGTTGGAGCCTTCCTTTACCTGACGGGCCACGCCGAGATGTTGCTGTTGAATAGATACCAAAGACACTACTAAAGCAACACAGTACATTCAATAAGCAAAGCACATTGGTCAGACCACCGGTTTTAACTATATAGTTCAGAAAGTTACAGTTACAGCTGAAAATAACAGAAACAGAAACAAAAATGATTGCCTATTTCACATATTTCAACAATGCAAAGTTTTAAAGTCAGCCACCAGTTCTTTACCCGCAAGTGACTGTAGTTGCGTGATGTCAGTGTTTCAGTTTACACAATCTAATTCCTGTTGTGCACTGGCATGTGCATGCCCAGTAAACGTGAATGGCCACGCGATGTATTTTTCAGGGTGTTAGTGTAGACAAAAACGGTTTCTGAAAATCAGCCTTTAAACCCTTATAGTTTTTGTTTCATAGGAAATGTGCTGGAAGACAGAACCCAAACAATTAAGTGATACTTTAAGGCCACACTGAATTTAATAACCAATAGTGTACATTTAATATTGTGCCTCCTGGAATATGACTTTAGGTCTGTGCAGACTGAAGAGAGCTGTAGAGGCAGCACACAGGACTTTATCTGAAGACACATCTGTGAAAGTCGAAGTGTTTCTACTTGAGTGAAAAATTTCAGCCCTTAACTGATGCTCTTTGACAACAATCCATGAACAGAGGCAGCAGAAAAGGAAAGGGCTCTGAAGGAAAATAACAAAAAAGTTGAAGTTCCTGGAGAAATGTGAGGTCAGTCGGAACTGAACTGTCACACAGCGGCACAGGCACACTCCACACACTGCTTGGTAAGTGCAAACATCGTTAGCTTGTGGGTGAATAAACACAGAGGGAAAAAATACTCCCCTGGTTAAATTTGCACAAAAAAGACAGCAAGACCAAAATTTGCTTCTTGCTCAAATGGTTCAAAAGGTGTTCAGACTGTCAGATCAGTCAACTTCAAAACCTGAAGCCTCTTTTGTCCCCAGAATGATCTATTTCCAATGTGAACATGCATGTACTGAACATGGTTTTGTGCACAGAACTCTCTGAGGAGTCGCCCTTGGAAACTGTTTGAAAAAAGGGCAGGCAGAAAATACTTGGCAGGTGACCAGACCAACCATCAGTCCATCACTTTTATATTACTGGCTAATTTCAATAGACCAGATCAATGAACCATAAGACATAGTTGGTCAGAAGATACTGACGAATCAAGAAGAGGCATCAATGCCATTGTTTACTCATATTCCAATAAAGAAGTACTCTTCAGATCCAACATGGTATCACGCAGTTTGTGAAATGATGACAAATGTAATCTATCGAATTTGTGTACATGGGCATGAATTGTCCTTTTTTTTGTAACAGCCCAAGTTTAAAATCCAGATGTCCAAACGAATCCTAAAGATTACATTTCATCACTATATTTCATGAAAGTGATTGTTGACATACAACTAAAATAAGGATCCTTTCCCTCACCTTGACCAAAGTGAATCCTATAGATTCAATTTTGAGACAGTTTCACAAACTTAAAAGACCAAAAGACAAGTTTTTGCTTTAACCTATCATTAGGATGTAAATATTGATTGCACAATGTAATGGCTATCGAAAAGACATCATCAGCGTATAGATTGGTTCCCTATACAGGTTGCTTTCACTTTGCAATTTTTTCTGCCGCCGGGCACGAAATCTCAGAGAACATTGAACGCTGAGTTGGTGATGCAATGAACCAGGCAGCCTGGCACCATTTCTATCTGCTTCCACGTCTCCATTATAGACTAAATGGATATTTAAACTCACATTTTGTCCTGTGTTGACGGTACTTTGAAGAAAATGGAAAGGATCCAATTGTCTTTGTCACAGCGGTGCCAACAATAATACAACTCTAGCGGGGAAAATGCTTTTGTCTGAAAGCTACCGACAGCCTGGATGCAAACTGGATTCTGGTGTGGCGGTCCTGGACTTGTACAGCCGCCATCCATCCCAACTTTCTAAATGCAGCGTTTCAGTCAGTGAGGAAAATGTGGCGAAATTGTTTTGATACTACGCTGCAAGATCCGATAGCTCTGATGCTATTGCAGCAGCTATGCTAACCTCTTTCTGATCCGCCACTGTTGTTGTCGAGCTAACAGTTTCTCCTCCCACTTTTGTTTAAACCACATCTGGTAGTTCCTCATGGGACGCTATATTGATCCAAACCACTGTAGTTTGCACACAATTGCATAACTTGAAGACTGGCAAGATAAATTCTTGTCTGATCTTGTGACCTCGCATGATCTGACGAATCCAGCTGCCTCACAAGGAAGCACTCATACCCGAACACACTCCCCTCATTTATCTTTCACCACCATGAATGCAGAATGTGAGCCCAGGCACGCTGACACACACTCGTTTACTTTCCCGTCGTTCATGTAGATGATTCGATGTCCTGAGAGCCCGTCATTAGATACACAGCTTCATCTGAACGCAGTCCTGGGGATGAATAATGATGCAGTACTGTGAGCACTTGGTCTGCTCAGAGCAGCAGCTCAGCTTACTCTCCGAGAGCCTGTCAAGGTAGTCAGCATTTATCTTGTCAGTGGACAACGCCACCCTGCTCTTAACACAAATGAACATAGACACCTATTTGCATCAGTATACATGCGAGGACCTTTCCTGACTACATTTACTCCCTACACACAAACCCTTTCTCCCTCACCACTACATTCCTAAACGCAACGCTTGTGCTACCCATCAGACCTCTGCAGAATACCTTCATATATTACTCATTTGCTGTGCCAAATATGTCATTGAAAAATGTCGTTCCTGCCTGGATTATATTCACTAACAGTATGTCTTCCAACGTCCTTATAGAAGCAATGAATTCACGGGGAGATTGCTCAGATTAAAATGATTAATTTGACACAGAAATGACAAGACAGGACACCAGGGACAAGGGTTGAGTTCTATATGCCATGTGTTATTGGGTAGCCTACTATAACACTTGGTTATAGATGTCAGGTCACTTTCATCCAAACTTTTCTTGCCATTGTTTATAGACCAAAATTTACAGTTTTGTCTGTGTTTATGTCAGAAAAGTCTGGTCATTTTAAGGTTCAGCTTCATTGTAAGACACAGTAATGCAAAATGAAATGCAGTCGAGCCCCCGCATGTAAAAAATAGAATCAAAATCTATTAAACTAGAATAGAATTTGAAAGAAAAAAGTTCCTCCAGTGATCAAATACAGTGGATTTACAGGAAACAATGACACAAATAAGTATGTTGCAAAGCTTGAGGAGGCAACTAGCCTCCTGGTTCATTGATTACTTTGTAGGCTACATTGAATCTCTCTCTGACGTTCACACAAGCCTTTGGGCAATTTAGAAATGGCGTCCGCTCACAAAAACTAGCTACCAGTCAACAGAGACCCTTACATTTAAGAATATATTTGCACTTTATGACACATTTCTGTATAAAAGGGCTTCACAATCGATTTTAGTGGCTCTTAATGGCACAAACACAGTACTTACACACTGCTCTCCCATCCAGTGTAGCCAGTTTCACTGCAGCAGCCGCTCCGTGAGCGGATCACATACATTACGTGTTCAATGTAGCCAGCCTGCTAAGTTCTTTGATTCTTAAATATCCACACATACACATTTTCTTTCTGTTTACAGAACGTGATTTGGGTATATTAGAGCAGTGATCAGTATCAGCTGCAGTCGTCGGGGTGAAGGTTACGATTGAAGCACATGATCAATATGCAGTATAAATGGAATCAGACTGACATTGAAGGCAGACTGATGAAACATTCCTCAACTGTAACTCCATGACCTTCGTATACTGTATCCTTTTTCTGCCCAAACTGATCTCACTTCCCTTTAATGGCCGAAAAACTCAAGGAGGTGCCCAAAGGGTACAAAGCAAATACACACACACACATAGACACACACACACACCATGTCTGTCTTACCTGGACTCAGTGGGAGCCGGGTTTTGAAGATATCTTATTTGTATTTCAAGGTTGCGCCCTGCTCACATTGCCGGAGGGCAAAGTCTTTGTGTTGACGACACAGCGGAGTTCACGGCGGAAACACTGGAGCCACTCAGGTGCAAAATGAGCAGCAACATGAAAAGCAGCTGGATGTCTATTAGTAAATGCAGATCATCCTTAACACCTCCAGTGAACGAAGGACATCTGCGCCAGAGGACTTGACAGAGAAAAGTATTGTGTGTAAATAAAAAGTTAAGATGTAAGATGGAGTGATTTCCAGTTACTGCAGTCAGTTTCATTATCAGTGGGGTTTTTTTTATCATCTTTTTAAAAAGATCTTTCCAACTACAGTATGACCTTTAATCTATATGAAATATAATTCAAGACAGATTTCATTATCACTTCCCACAGTTTGAAGTTCAGTGCCCGCTGGTTACTCTAACCATGCATGGCTCTTAGTAGAGCAGCTTTCTTTGCTATACCTCCTTTTATTGTGTTCTTTCGCCCAGAATGCACTTTCATATTATCCCCCAGGCAACAGCAGTAGGAGTGAAAGCTATAGAGGAAAGACAAACTTCCAAGTTTCACTTTTGCAAAACAGGAAGTAAGAAACAAAATGTTTTTCGGCGAAGTGAATTTCATTATCTTGTGCAAATGTGTTGGGTGGTTGGTTATGTCAACGTTTCTAATAATGTGTAAATCTTCCAGATGAAATAAACACCATCAATCTTGTGCCCCAAGCAGGTTAAAGCAAGCAACACAATTAAGAAATACAGAAAGCATCTGAGGCCAGGGCAGTAATAGGAACAATCATTTCTGAATCCAGTGAAACAAAAACACAATGCTAAACCGAAGCGTTGTTTATTGTGCATCATCTGTTCTTTCTTTTTTCTTCTGCTTCGGGCGTCCTCTCACATCATTTTGTAACTTTTAAATGTGCCACAGCTGTCGAGGCTAACAAAACTCCTCAAGTGTGTAAAGAGGTGATTAAATACACTTGTCTTCTTTATAATTCTCTCCAACATGAGACAGAGTTCATCTTCATTCATTGATCCCCGGGGTCGTTCGAATGAAGATGTTGAAAATGGGTCATTACGGCAGCGGAGATGTGATTTAAAAACTGAACTGAATGAATTTTAAAAAATAGATTAAAGAGAAAGTGTTTCTATGAAAAATGGTTAAAGGTCTTGCTAATGGATAAAGTGCTATGGATGTTTTTACATATGCCTGCATCAAAGTTATTTAAGGTAAATACAAGGTTAATTTACTGTCATTTTTTAAAAAAACACAAGGGTTTTTAAAAAATCTAACTATGTTCGAGCCTTTTGTGCTACTTCTTT
Source organism: Lagodon rhomboides (assembly GCA_039737535.1). Lineage (NCBI taxonomy): Eukaryota > Metazoa > Chordata > Actinopteri > Spariformes > Sparidae > Lagodon > Lagodon rhomboides. Next base: position 13,052,130 of record CM077793.1, read on the forward strand.
TTTTTTTAGAAAATGTAGAGTTGAGGCTGAGTTCAGGAGTGTCACAGCCTGGAGAATGAAGCTGCTCTGTAGTCTGTCGTTACAGCAGCGGATACTTCTGTATCTTTTGCCAGGTGGCAGCAGGGTGAACAGACTGTAGCTGGGGTGGGTGTTGTCTCTTGGTATCCTTTGGGCTCTGTGCAGACGTCTCACTTCACCGATGTCGCTGATGCTCTGTAGATGGGTCCCGATGATGTTCTGGGCGGTTTTAATCACCCGCTGTAAAGCCGTCCTGTCCTGGGTCGTGCACAAACCACGCCAGTTTGTGATGTTTCCAGTCAGGATGCTTTCTGTTGCTCCTCTGTAAAAGTTGACCAGAATCTGGCTCCAGAATTTAGCCTTCTTAAGCTTCTGTAATAACTAGGCTCTTTTCTGTGCTTTTTAAGCCATACGATTTAACAATTTGATTTATCTATTCAAGCTAAAAGTTACAATATTTAATTTAAGACACATGTGGGAGTACATGTGCAGAGAGCACACCACTGGCTGGTGTCACAGCAGATTGAAAAAGTAAGAAGCAGTAAGTCCTCTATTAGTTTAGCCACTGAAAGAACAATTATACTAAATAACAGTTACTGGACAAATGCACATAAACAAACCATTTCCTGTTCAAAGAGAAAACACTGAGCTGGAATGAAAACTGCAGCATCTGCAGGCTGATTTTAAGAGCTGGCTGAGGATCAGCTGAGGTTGTTTTGTGTTTTGCCAAATGAAACACTCTTAATGTACTGCTTTATTGAGCGGGAGATGTAAGCCTTTAAGTGTAAAATAAAAGGGAAATTAATGCTGTTAAGATGTTTAAAAATGTTTTATTCAAAACCACTAACAACATAATGTGGAAAAGCGTGTTTAATACCCTCTGCATTCAAAGATGATTTATGAAGATTGTTTTAGGAATGCCATTTTATTGTGACAGGGCCCTCAAAAAGACTTTGAAACTGAAATAAAAGTCACTTCCTCCGTATTTATCGCACGTCTTTGTGAGCCACGCAGTCTGCCCACTGCAGATAGTGGGACTTTTTAATTGCTTCCTCTGTGTTTAATTAGCACAACTTATTGGAATTTTGTGCTGAGAAGAAGAAACAAACATTAGTCCACAATCAATTACAAGTGGTTGGAGCTTTGCGAGCCAAAGAAAAGTGACACAATTAACAAATTTGTAATACTTTCACAGAATTCTTTCCTCGGTAAAAGTTTCTGGACTGCCTGGAGGGATCTGTCATCCTGCAGGCAGCCAAAGTCATGGCTGACTTCTCTTTTTGACACAGGTCAACCAGAGGTCACCGGAGCAGCGGTATTGCCATAGTAACTCATTTTGCATGATTTGAAACAAACATGGCCACCTTGGTCATCCATCATCTCTCTAGTGAGGCCCATCGATCATCGCAGAGGCATGCTGACATCCACTTTGCTCTGGTTCCTCTTGGCTGGGCTGTGATTGGACGGCGTTAGGGAGCCAAGTTGCCTAAGCACAGGGGTGCTTTCACGCTTGCGGAGCAGAGAAACGCCCAAACTGTAAAACCTGACAGAAACACATTGATTTAGAAATCTATAGAGATGGGATTCATCAACCTTGGGTCTTGGCGATGTGGTTCGCAAGAAGGTTTTCTTTTTCACCTGCAGTCTGAGGGCAGCATGAGGAGCATCAAGCTGGACAAAACAGAGCCAGAGGCATTTGGAGTTGACAAGGTGTTGTCAAAAGGAATTGAGAAGTCAGTCAGACTGCAGTTCTGGTGAGAAAACGTAAAAGACTAGTTTAGTCCTGCAGGTCATGGCAGGTTTTGGCTCAAAGGATTACTCTGCCGAAAACGTTCCAAGTGTGTTTTGAGAATTCCAGCAGAGAGCCAGAGTCATAACTGTGAAACATGTCAAAATGTATCTAAACGCTTATAACTTCCAACACCACTTAAGCAGCCTAATGCACTTCTCTGCCCTTGAGCTCTCTGTCCAGCGTTAAGGAGGGCGTGGGCTGGAAAAAGAAGTAGTTCATACAGCACGGCCACGCTTAAAGACGGGGTGACAAGCCTGCTGTCTTCAGACGAAGAGGAGATGCTATCATCATTTAAATATGAAGACGCTTTTGGATCTTTCCTGGGAGGCATTCATAATGTTACACTCAGTTTTTTACATGATAAGTGCCAGACATAAAAGAAGAGGGATAGAGAAAGATGATAAAAGCTAGCTCACTTTCTCACCTCCACACATTTGGCCAAACAATCGGCTAAGTTGGCGTGCTTGTCAGATTGTTAGTTAAAGAAGGTTATAGAAATTGGACCCCATCTCTATCATAAGAAAGCCTACGAGCATTTTAGTTGGAGCATACTGATCCCTTCCCACCAGAAGAACTTAAGAGATCCAGGAATCGGGGAGCCTTGATTGAATTTAGCTTCTCAGCTATTGTCCTGATAGAGAATAAACACATCCAATCCATTAATTACACCCCCACTCTCTGGGAGTGATCTCATTTCAGGGCTGCATTTTAACATCTGTAAGACACCACTGGATTTCTTTGAGGAGACCGCACAACAATTTTCAGCCGTGTTTGTGGCGACAAAATACAGATATTTTTGACAGGAAGTCGGGACGTCTCCAGTTGTGTTTGTGGTGATCAAAACGAGTATTTAAAGTAAGTTGAGCCTATAACAGATTATGAGCACAGCACCGTCACAAGAGAAAATAAAAAATGCAACTTAAAGAAATGTAAAGTTGCAGCATAAAGAAATGTTGAGGTTGTTAAGTAAATTGTTAAATAACTACTTGTGGTGGAAGTTATTACAAGGCAATGGCATAACACAGAAATACACGAATCAACAGAAGGAAAATGGTTCACGTTCATGTTTCTGGACATTTTAACACTTGTTTTGATGAACGATTTTCAGTGGTGTCTAATTTTAAAATGTGTTTTCACAGCAATCTAAGTTCCACTGAAAGCAGGAAGGTGAAGGAGGGACTCAAAGTCGGGCTGGAAATTGAACATAGACATTACAATGAAAATGTAACAAAAGCGCTTTGTCAGCTGGAGAATCCACAACCAAAATTTCATCAAGCTGTCAGCAGACATCTATTATTGTCACAAAGAGACAGACTCACAGCTGGCTCCCCGAGCGACTTAGATTATTTATCTAGACCATTAATAGTAAAAGAAAAAAAAAATAAATACCACAGACGCTGACATTTTCTCAGCTGACAACAACAGCACAAAGTGCTTTTGCTTTTCAACTTTCAGAAAGAGTCTTTTTCTTTAGAGATGAAAGCAGCATGACTGGACCAGAACCCATCGAGAGATACTGATAAGATCCAGCAGGAGATAAGTCGGAGTGAGCCCGTCATACAGGACACAAAGAGGAGAAAAGCTTCAGTTTCAAATGTTTTTCTTTAAGACTCTGTTGAATAAGATGACATTTGAATAACATGGTTATCTATAGCTTTGAGTGGGCCGGGGTTGTGAAGCCGGTTTTATCACGCTCCATTGTTAAAACTACCATAGTGGGATAAACACACAAAAGAAAGATATAAAGCTTGTTGTGCGACACGGCATTCGTCTTAAAATCAAACAGTGTTCTGATGATGTGTTTTTTAAAGTGATAAGAGGGAAACTGTTCAATGGGAGATAAGATGAGAGGGCCTCTGCGTTCGTGATGTAGTGCACCAATCAATTAAGTGGATAAGATTCAAATGATTACTCTTTCAGACTGGCAACTTAATAGCAACATAGATTTCTGGCAATTACGTTAATTACTTCATTTAATTTACAATGGGTTGCTGCAGACGGTGCATAATGGCCAACCAACGGGGATGGAGGACAGGCGGCGGAGTGAAGAAAACACGTTCAGACTCTGATTGAGACGAAACTGTGTGGACAACAGTGAACGAGCTGCGTGATGGATGCATTTACATTTTTACACATCTACATTGTTGCTAATTTTAACTTCGACTCTGCAATTTTGATGAAACTTCTGATGAAGTCGCGTCAGATTCCGTTAACACACTGCAGGCAACCGTCTTCATGCATTTCTTGCAATGTCCGCCCACCTTTTTACGGGCAGTATTGTGAATTGCTGCCCACACTTCCACATCTTTTTTTGTTTATTTCAGAGATTCATATAGGTTATGTGTCGTGGTCACCGTTGGCCGATGGCTTCTGCCAGTTAGAATAATGACCGACTGATGGCATTTTTATTGGCAGGATAAAAAATGGGGTTGGGATCTGACTATGCTACAACCAAATCAGCTACATCTGGCTCTATTCCAATATCAGAAAATATTAAATGCTCTTGGCTATGTTGAATTAAAGTAATGTTGGGACAAATACATTGAACAATATGTATTAATTAGGGCAAGACAAAAGGGACAAAATGAATACAGTTAAATGACAATTTAATCTCAAGGAGGATAAATAACCTTGGTGAGTTTGGTGATTTCCTGCGGGTTGACATTTAAGGGTTCAGAGGGAAATTTCTAAAAACCTTGGATGGATTGCAATCCTGTTTCACAGAAATAAGTGTACTGCTGTAACAATTCTGAAAAAAAAAACAAAGACTCATGTGCAGAGAACTGCACAGGACACTGGGTTGAATTCAAAAAGGCGAAGTGTTTTTCTCAAGGAGCAGGTCGCAGGAAACAAATCCAGGAAGCGAGTAGAAAAAAACACATAACAAAGAAAAGTCAAAACTCATAGGAACTAACAATAGGAAACGCTGGTGAGCAATCGACTCACGAGAATGAACGACGACAATCAGGCAGAGTGACAGGGAAAACAAGGAGTTACAAAAGGACTGGCAAAATCAGGGGCAGGTGAGTAGTGAGACACAGACAGAAAGACATGAGCTGAAACAACGGGAATGTTAGTACCAGGAATGAAGAGGAAGCTGGGATGTTATTATAACTTTAATATTATATATTTTTATAATATAGTGTAGTTGCAGACATACTCATGTTATTTAAAGCAGCTAGTACTTTCATTTTCTGTCTTGATTGTGGCGGCCCCTGTGGACACAAGCGGTACTAGCACCTCCACCGGGTTGGACGGAGGTGGTGGGGTAATACTTTATGATAACCATCATCAATCACTACTAACTTTATGGTCAATGAAACTTCAGTTAATAAACAATGTACAATGGAATTATTAATTGTAATGTTGCGACAACATTTATAAACCTTTATAAACACTTAAGGAAAGGTTTATAAAGCATTTAAATGTTCTTCTTATTTAAATACAGCTGTCTGGAGGATGCGATGACGTAATGGTTGTGTTTCTCGCTATGTTAGATTAATAACTGTACTATGATGGTGAAACTGAAAACATTGTTCACCTTGGTTCATTCAACCTACAGGTGATCCGACAGCTTAAAGATTTGGCCGCTCTGTAATCGTAACTTTGTCATGCTAAAGCTAAAGTTATCAACATTCCTGACCACTGCTGTGTTAAAATAATAATAAGCCAACAGCAAGATAAAGCTCAATAAGCAAAGTCAATGTGATATTTACTCCTCAATTCATCCTCAGACCTCCAATAAAAAACTGTTTTAATTTTCATAACAGGCATTAGGAATAACTATAACAGCTATATAGATACAGCCAATCTTCTCACTACTTAGGTAGGTCATACAGAGGCATCAGTGTTAAATTGCGACTGTTTTATAACCAGTGAAAAACTCCTTATAGTGCGTTTGACACTAGTAATATGTTTGAATAATGGAATCGTCTTTCACAATATATTTAAATTGATCACAAACAATTTGTGCAGCGTTTTGTTGAAAATTCTGTGGAAATGGTTATGTATCACTTTAAACAGATGTGTATGCAGGTCATCATCTTCCTGATCATAATCACCTTAATTAGTATCCCATCATCATTATCACTCTAACCTCACCCTCATCCCTGTCACCGTCGTTCTAATTTCCGCAGTCAAAGCTTTAAGGAAGTGTACTTCCTGTCCTGAACTCTTCCAGTGTCAGGTAATAAATATTTATTACATTTCACAGCCTGTCTTCCTCATGCCTAATTTTCCGGTGGAAGTTGTACTGGAAAAACTTTTGCAAATTGCAGATTCTGTAGTTTTACATGCACAGGAGCTGTGCAGGGGTAATGACTATTCCTTATCAGACCTCAGGGGCTGAACTCAGACCGTTTGGTGCTGTAGTGGCTGAGCTGTCCTAATAGTCTCATGAGAGATCCAGCATACATCCCAAAATCACATTAGGATATACTGTAATGAGGGTGCCAAATATCAGCTGAAGGTAGAACAAGATAAGCCAGAATAGAAAGATATTAGATTTATTCAAAAAAATGTCCGTATAGTGTGAATAATATGAAATGTGGATCAGGATTTTCTTTATTCAGGTTTGGGTCCAAGCAGCCACAGGTGGTGAATATGTCCTTACATTTAAGTTTTCATATTTCTTGCTATTTTTTATTATTATTATTATTCAAAAAGCAGTGAAATGCACAAATTTGAAGCATTTCTTTGTTCACTTTAAATATTAGTGACTAAGTCGACAATAATCACAGTCAAAGTTGGGGGAAAAAAACAAATCTGGTTGCTTATATTAGGTTCATTTTTTTCTATTTCCCTCTTGTCATAACTTTGTGCTGATGTTCTGCTTAGGTTTAGGCACAAAACTCACTTGGTCAGGGTTACAAAAACATCGTGGTTTGGCTTAAAGTAACTGTTTGGGTCGCCACAAAAACCCCTGAGGATGGACCGACTTCCTGTGCAAAATAGCCAGTTTTGGTCGCCAATAAAACGTCTGGAAATGTCCCCACAGACTTGACTGCGACCGCCTTGTAGCCCGCTAACATTATATCCTGGTGACTGGGCTGACCTGCTCCATCATCTGATTGGTAGATGTTGATCACATTTCCCACCAAGGCCCTGCTTACAAGAGAACAGAATCCGTGTTGTTCTGACTCTTGGGATTCAGTCATTGACAGGATGAAGCTGATGGAAATGAAAAGTATTTTCATGGCGTCTCAGGATGATGGAGCAGGGTTTATTTGATTTGTTACAGTTATTATATTTTTTATTAGAACTGCTATCACATTGCACTGACTAAAAAAGTGGTTCAGGATATTGAATGAATGAAACGTATCATAATGCAGATTGTGGACGAGGCTGCTGTAGGTGCCTGAAGACTAAATTTGATGTCTGTTGTCGTACTTATCTCATAAAATGTTTGCATTTGATAACATTTTTAGCTCTATTTCTTCAGGATCCTGAAGATTAAGTCCCAAAAGTTTTCTTGCAGTCCATTAAAATCCACAATAATATTCTGGACCGAGACTGAATTTGTAGTTACTGTTGAACAGCAGCCAAATAGTCCCTTCCAGCAAAAACATTTTTGATTTTACAAGAAAGACACGTTAATTGCGGATGTCAGCTGCATCAGAAAAGATAATGACGGCTTAGACGATAATGATACCTCTACCTCCCCGCCAGGTCAGCCGATGCACTCGGTTTAAAATTGCTCATTTGAGTCTTATTGTGATTGACAGAACAAAGATTGATCCACCCCAGTCTCCGGCAGTGAACTTTAACACTGGCACAGACAGTCCGCCTCAGTGTAATGCAAATGCACGCCTACGCCGTGTCACCCCAGTGGACAAGCGTCAACACTTTCAGTCGGTATTGATCTTCTGGTGACACTGGATTTAATATGCTTTAGACTTGTCAACAACCGCCAGGGAAACAGGCCTCCTCTTGGCTCCCTCGCCGTGATTTGATGAACGCTTGGCCTTAAAGTGAGAGGAGAGGAATTTCAGAGACGCAGAGTACAGTCTCACCACTGAGCTCACATTAAAACGACCCCTTTCAATTTATTTATTTCAACTTAAAGATGTGATCTTACCCATTCTGATACTTAATCTGCAGCAGCTGAAGGCAACATTCTTCCATATTTAATGTAACATAAAGCTGTGATTTCACATTGTACTGGGTTATTAGAATTACACTACATTTTAAATGACATTGACTCATAAAAAGTTTTTAATTCTAATCAGTTTTGGTCAATGCTAGAGCCGTTACTATAGTCAGTTATAGTGCTGTTAATGATGCAATATATTGGTCAGGTGCATTTCTATGTCTGTCATTTTCACATGTCAAAGTCAGTTTTGTGACTCTTTCATACCTGTCTCTTGTGTTCATTGAGACTTTCAGATTTTGTATTTGAGGCTCTAAAAGTGTATTGTAACTATCCTTTGTTAAATTCAGTTGGCACACAGGACATGATGTGTTATATAGTTTTACAGTGACGGCAACATTGACACCGTGGACAGACAGTTTTGTACTGTTGGACTGACAGGTGATCTTCAGAAACGCCACATCAATATATAGAATAATCAATACTTTAGATTTAACACGGATGGTGACAAAAACTTGATATATTTGATGGGAAGTTTGCTACATCTCAACTGTGTTTATGATGAGAAAGCTTCATGTTTTTAAGAAGATCTCCTGCTGTGTTTGTGGCGACCAGAGCAGGTACTGAAATCCAAAACATGATTTGTTCCTGACCCGGGTAAAAGGGGTGGGTTTTTTTGAGCCTAAACCAAACTATACCAAAAGATCAGTGCTGTTACAACATAAACATTTTAAACTGAGCCTAAAGTTGCAACATTAAAGAAATATATAGTTATAATGTATCCATGGTTTGCTGATACGTACATTTCCAACATTTACTGTGGCGATTGGATGGAACTAGTAAGAGCATAGTAATGTTTTGGTAACAATATCGTATCCTGCTAACAATAAAATGGTAAACCAGTGCAATATTTGGATTCAGAAACTGGTAGGCTACCAGTTTGCCTGTTGTTTGGCATTTCTGTCACATTTACTAAACACCGGAGCAGAGACATTTAGAGTGGGTAAAAAATGGACCCAGAAGTTATTAGACCTTGGTCCCCATGATGGAAACACACCGAGATCCTCCAAAGGTTCCTAGTCTCGGGGGAAAGTCCCTGGCTACAGATATAGCTTTGATTTATTATGTTTAAGTTAGCAATGGAAGCTTATATTATGTCTTATCAGTTCTTTCGTGTACAGCTCAGCAGATCTACAAATGCACCTCTTCATTTTGTGCTCGGAGCACAAATGACCAACCTCTGCTCCTTTACTTTTGTCTTTGCTGTGAGGTACTCACTCAGCCTGTATGCAATCGTTTGAAGCGTGTTCTTTGTTTGAGCACATTACATATTCATGTGCAAACGCCTCTCTCTCGGCGTGAGCAAGTTAATGTGAATCTACATTATTTATCCGTGAGCTTAATGAACAGCCCGAGCCTTCTCAAATCACTGGAATGTTACACATCCCAAAGTGTCAACACAAGCTAGGTTGTCAACCTAATTGCATTATGTAATTTGATAGCCTCGCCTCCAGCCTCATTCAGTTCTTTGGTTTCAGCTTGTCTTTCCTTTTGTCGTTTTTTGAAAACAGCACACTTTAATATTTCCTCAGTACCCTGGTGCCAGAAACTGATGCTTATCTGAAATTGTCCCCTCGCACTTCCCGAGGATTTATATTTATTTATAGCACCTCCCAAACCAACAGTAACTGCTGCAGGTGGTGGTAAAATTAACCAAGCATGGTGGGTGGTGATTGTAGGCCACATTGCTAATCAGAGGTAAAAATCTCCGGAGATTAAAGTGAGCACTTGCGGCGTCCTCGCCGCGTCGATGCGCTGTCAGCTCAGCGTGATGATAAATGTTTACGGCACTGCATTAAGAGGAAATTACCTCTTTTTGCTAGAGGCCAGATCATTCATTCACAGGCGTAGCATGCCCATCGTCAGCCCCGTCGTAAATTAGTCTGCACCTTTCAGTGGGAAGAAAGGTGGGGAGGATTAGGGAGATCAATCTTTCAGACGGGCAGTTAAAATCATTATTTGGCTTCCTGCAGGACACAGGTTGCACTAAGGAGTGACAAATCATCCCATGCTGTTATAAACATCCCCATTCATGGACACCCTGGGGTGCGGACGCTTTGTGTCCTCTATATGGAGATGACCAGACTGACAGATGTGAAAGAGAGGATACTGAGGTAGTGAGGTTATTAAAGCTGCAGAAACCTCCACACTTATTCATAAGGAGCCACCATAACAAGCCCACAGTGGCTTTCCTCGCCAAAGATTCACAGTGTGCTTCAACAAAAATCCAGCCTTATCCCCACAGAATCTATTATTCTGACTCCCTCTCCTCCATCAAGGTTGGGAACTGATCTAAAAGAAAAGAGTAGAAAAAGCTGGAGCTCTCTCCTCAGGCGTGGTATCAATGCAAAGTATGTGCTTTGTGCATCAAATTTGTCCAAAAATAATCATAAATTGCCTTGTTTCATGGATGCGAAATGTCCTTGTCATGCTGTGACTGACATTGTTTGACTGAGATTTGCATTTTTAACAAACACAGATCTGAACAGTTTCCACACTGACGTGATTCAGACCCACAGCAATCACCCGCTCGGCCGCATCATCTGCTGCTAATCCAGTTAATCTTTCCATTGGCGACTGTTCCAGGACGGCTGTTTTTCCTTGTTATTTTAGGAGAACGATTAAGCATTGTGGAATTAACAATGGCTTAACCTCTTCACAAGATTTCTTTACATCCTGCCTGCAGAAAGCTTGGGAAAAAATTCAGCAGGGAGCTCTGCTGCTCCCGCTTCCTGCGGAAAACACAATGTGAACCAAGATGTTCGCACCAATTACTAGATATCATTCATTGCATAAATGATACTGTGAGAAAAGGGACTTGCTTCCTCTATTGTGAAAGCTTGAATTTCTGCTCAGCATTTCAGAGGGATGGTGTGAACTGTATACCTGGCTGTCTTTTTCAGCAGATAATACCCCTTCTCACCTGCCCTGTGAGATTTTAATGAGGCAGTAGATTCCTGTAAGAAAAAAAAAATCACTCTTTAATTACTGGTAAGGCCCATTTCCTCTTCTGTAGTCCAATAATGACCGAGACCAGGAAATCAATTTAGTGCTATGCTACAAGAGCGAGTAGCCACATTTACTCCCTGAGCTGAAAAATGACCAGAAAGCTTGCATATTTTGCACAAAGACCAAAGTCATAAATCCAAACTATTACATGGGAGCTGGCCCAAACTAATCTGAAAAAGTATGAGGATAAAACTGACACAGTCTTCATTTATTTAATTTGTGCTGTGCAGTTATGCTCCTGAACTTTGACTGCTGAATATGTATATACAGTGCTGCGAAAAAGTATTTGCCCCCTTACAGATTTCTTTTCTTTTTGCTTTTTTGTCACACTTAAATGTTTAGATCATCAAACACATTTTAATATCAGACAAAGATAACCTTAGGAAATACAAAAAGCAGTTTTTAAATGATGATTTCATTTATTAAGTGAAAAAAGCTATCCAAACCAACCTTGACCTTGAGACTGGGCAAAAATGGCATCCATGAGAGAGTTCCAAGGTGAAAACCACTGCTGACCAAAAGGAACACAAAGTGGAATTTTTTGGAAGGTGTGCTTCCCGTTACATCTGGCATAAAACTAACACAGCATTTCAGAAAAAGAACATCGTACCAACAATCACACATGGTATTGTGTGATAGTCTGAGGCTGCTTTGCTGCTTCAGGACCTGGTCGACTTGCCGTAATTGATGGAACCATGAATGCTGCACTCAAACAGAAAATCCTGACGGAGAATGTCCGGCCATCAGATCATGACCTTAAGCTCAAGCACACTTGGGTTATGCAGCAGGACAATGATCCGAAGCACACCAGCAAGTCCACCTCTGAATGGCTCAAAAAAAAAAAAAAAAAGGTTTTGGAGTGGCCTTGTCAAAGTCCGGGCTTAAATCCAATTGAGATGCTGTGGCATGACCTCAAACAGGCCGTTCATGCTCGATAACCCTCCAATGTGGCTGAATTAAAACAATTCTTCAAAGAAGAGCGGGCCAGTATTCCTCCTCAGCGATGTGAAAGACTCAAACCAGTTAGTTATTAGGTTTAGGGGCAATGACTTTTTCACATAGGGCAAGGTTGGTTTGGATAGCTTTTTTTCCTTAAGGAATGAAATCATCATTTAAAAACTGCATTTTGTATTTTCTCAGGTTACCTTTGTCTGATATTAAAATTTGTTTAATGATCTGAAACATGTAAGTGTGACAAAAAAGCAAAAACAAAAGGAATCTGTAAGGGGGCAAATACTTTTTCACAGCACTGTAGAAGGTTCTGTCTTACTGGCACTTGCATGAGCTGACAAAGTGCTCACTGTATTATTATTATTATTATTTTTTCATCTTTGATAGTGCCAATTAGACAGATTTGATGAATCTGAATAAAGTTACAAAGTCATTGGCAGTTTGAGCAGAAAATGTTTTTTTCCAGCTGAGTAACAAATGAGTCTAAATTAGTTTAATTAAATGAGATTGAATTGTTGTTTAAAAGAGCATTAGCAATCACACAACAACAATATGTGTGATTAGTTCTTCGACAAATGAAGTTGTGACAGTTGCGGGCTACGAGATTGTCCCGCTCTGTTCTCAGTGTTTTCATTTGATAATTTGATTAGCTGTAAATGTTCATCATGTTGACATTGTGTGCACTCCCAGAAATTAGAAGCCAAGAAGAAACATAACAAATCAAATCAATATCAATATCAAACACGGGATATACTGTAGTTAAGGTTCGGCAATTTTTGAGTTTGTCTTGTTTTGGATTTATTAGAATTTAACATTGGTGTTAGGGGAGAAACAGATGTTTTTTGTCTATATGTATGTAAATATACATATATGATGACAGTTATGGGCAACATCATAGTGTTGTGGGTATGAAAACTCCTCAGTAGTCTGCAATGCATTTTTAAAGCTGTTTAAAAATTAAAACTATGACGATGCTGTAGCATCTTTTTGATGTAGTGAGGGGAATGTTATGTTGGTGTATGTGTAATGTTTAGGTATAGAAACAGTGTTAACAGTTACTATAAATCAACTAGTACTTTTATTTATCAATTAATTAATTAATTAACATCCATTTCTACACTATGACATCATTCAGTCCTGATTCTTTCTGTTTCTTTGTCAGTAACATATACGGCACCCATAAGAATTCATCCAACAAACATCATGCTACTGCAGCGTTAATGTAGCCACTCCTCTGGGAAATGTGACTGATTCACAATCGGAATCCTGTCACTTCCACCTTCGCCAGGTGTGAACAAGGTGCTGATTGTACAAAACTTCCCGAGCTATCTCTCCGAGGGAAACATCCAGCGAGATCCTGCAGGATGGTGTTTTGCTCCAAGCAGGAACTAAACTGCATGCTTGAGATAGCTCCCATCCCCAACGCTGTCTTCTGACAAACAATGTGTCAATAGATTGTTCAAGCATGGCGCTGAAAGTCTTCACATGTTCATCTCTGTAAATGTTCAGAGGCAGACTGAGATCCATCAGAAAAGCTGTGATCAATATCATGCATGTGCCTCCGAGGAGGCGTAAAGCTGATCAAATGATGCTGGTAGAGGCCAGTCTGTGTCGGCTGCTTCCTGCATAGCAAGTAATGGACTGGCTGTGTGTATGTGTGCACGACGTATAAGGCAGCGGCGTCTTATTCTGTATGCATGTGTGTAATATATCTCTATATCCATCTAACAACCCATCTACATGTATCTATATTAAGAAATAATTTCCACTCTCTTTAAGATAATGAGGTTGTTGCAGTAGCAAAGCCAAAATAAGCCGAAAGAAAAGAAACGCAGAATGGAGCGAGAATAAATCAGAAATACATGCACTGGAAAAAATAATGATATATCCAACACAGCCTCATCAGTCCACGTACAAATAACATGACTTTGCACTGCCAAATTGCACGCAGGGGATCCGCCAATTCTTCCCATTAACTTCATAGTGAGGTGACCTACGTTTCCATATTGGAAATAAAATAAACAAGCAACAGTCACGGTTTGGTTGGTTTAGGAAAAGATTACATTTAGATGACACTATGTACACAATCTAAGTAAATACATGACATGCGTTAATACCCATACACAAATGTAACATATGTACATATTTGGATTTCCCATTTATTAAATATGTGTACGTATGTGTACGAACCATATATATATAACCTTACAAATTGGAACAATTACATATATTGACATAGTTATATGTCCAGCCTATACAAATATATATGTTTATATCTGTAAATTCATACTTTGCCATATATGTCACATGTATCTATACATATAACATATATGTATTTGTATAAAAAATAATAATAATATTTACACAAATATACACATTTGCATTGAATGTTATGTACATATATACAAAAAAATCATATTTCTGATATATATAAATACATACATTCATTTATGTTTTTTATTTATACAAATATGTACATTTTGCATCTTTACATATATGAAAAGCATATCTATTGTAAACATGTATATAATACCATATATATAGAGACATTTCCACACATGTACATGTAAAAATATATCTCCTTCTATCCAAGGATGTATGTATGTAATAATAATATAATGCCTTACAGGTAACATGTACAGCAGCATCACTCTTGTATATTACATTTCCGTACGTTACTGACATGAGTTAAAGAAGTCACTGTCTACCTTTGCTCTGACAGGGGACACAAACACTGGTCTCCTGGGTGAAAGTCCTGTGTTTGTTTGGCCCATCCATCAACCCCAACCTCGCGACTAAAGTTGTGTTTTTGCAACCTGGCTGATAAAGGTGAAAAATGAGCCGGAGGTTTGGGAAATAAACGCCCAATAATGGATTTATCCACACCTGTCACCACTTGGAGCAGCAAGAAGGGAGAATATCATTGTCTATATTTCATTAACAACAAATATAAACAATGTAAAAAAAGAGAGCAGTCATGATGAAAAATGTAATGCACTTACAGTGTTAATTGAGAGAAACAAATATAAAGTTAAAAAGACAGAAACAAAATGACCCCATAAAAGTCTTGTTTAAAACTTTAATCAGCCTTTAGCCTCTGTGAGTCATCCCTCTGATTCAAAACCTTTCGTGACTATGGAGAACCGTACATGCTGCCATTGGATCTTAAAGCCGAGCCGACTCCGCTACAGCGGGCTCATTTGAATAAAGAGGGCGAAAAAATACAGACGGAATCTTAAAATACATGTAAACATCCCTCGTTGTTTACTTCCACCAGTCTAAAGTGGCACGCTCGCAGTGTGACGGTCACCCAGGGGATCTGCCTTGTATTTTATGCATTCACACAAACCTGTTGCTTCTCCTTTACAGCAGCCTCTTACATAATAAATGTGGACGGTAGCAGAGGGAATAACACTAACCCTAACAACAGTACCAGCAAAAGTCATCAACAGCAACATCACTGCATACAATAAATGTGCCAAAAGGAGAATAAGAATATGTATTATTAATTTGAATTAATGAATAAGAACAGACAACCTTGGTAGAATTAAAAAATACACATGATACAAACACAAAATAAACAGAATTTGTGTCTCTGTACTTTCTTGTTAATCATTTGCCATCCCTCACATTTATTATGTGACCACTGATCAAGAGCAGGATTTCTTAGACTTTCTTTAGTTTTCTATGTAAATATTAATACAACATTTGTCTTACACTTGGAGAGCTTATATAAAAATGGTCACATATGTTGTATTTCAAAGCTATTTAATCTGGTTTTGCTTACAGTCATAAGCTCATAAATTATAGGTTTTGCTTATAAAACAGTCACAGAAGTCTCCTGCAGTCCTGGATGGGGTCCCAAGGCTAATGGTAAGATCTAATTTAGGGATTTATTTAAGAGAAATATTCTTTTTCTCCACCATTTAGGCAGTTCATAACTGTCATGAAATACAAATTCACTGTCATCTGCTCTTGAACTCTTTTTGGCGTCAAATGTATATACACTGTGACAGCACTCACTGGCTTGTGGGCGTCTATTTTGAAGCCTTAAGTTTGGCATTACGGCCTTCGCTGTCTTATTTTTTTGAGCCAAGAGTTATCATATTCGGTAGAGAGGGTGGAGCTGGGGAGGATATCTTGATTGGTCCTGACTGATAAAAATCCAGGGGCATGCCGTGGTAGCCACTTTAAAATCACAACGCTCTAAAGCACTTCCTTCTTTATTGTCTGTTTTACTATAAATGGGACCATAATTTAAAAAATGAACATCGTGCTGTGTTGGAGAAGACTTGAAACTAGTGATTGAGACCATAAACTCGTTAGAAAACTGTTTTATGAGGTAATAAATCAAGTGAGAAGTAGGGTCATTTTGTCATGAGCTTACATATTACACAATATACACAATCAGATTTATTTTTGAAACCAGTGGAGTTGCCCCTGTTGGCCGTTACAAAGAATGCTCTTTTCAAATCAGGAAGCATCCATATTCTGCACAGTTATTAATGGGAATACATTGAAATTAAATTTGGGGTTCAGTAAATTAAAATCTGGAATGTGCTATATTAATATTAATATATACCCTGGTTCCGGGGAAGCGTTCTCTCTAAAGAGTTGACTTTAGTTTGAAGAAAATTAGATAATGTCATTAAAAATATTTAATCTCATCCAGAATCTACTTGCTAGTGAGTGCAATCATTGCCCTATTTTTGTTTTGGGGTCAGGGGAGTGCATTTTCAGATTTAGCTTCGGGTGCCACCTTAACTAAAGCCAACGCTAACCCGGCTAATAGCACTGTGAACACATTTGATTGTCATTTTTACTAATGCTGCATTTTCTTTCAGAGCTACACAAGAGTATAAATGTATCTATGCAGCATGTGATTGTTTACCGCTCGCTCCGAGAGTCAGGATACTGTTCCAGGTTGGGTTGCAAAAAACAGTGTTGACGCGCTGTTCTGTTGCTGAGACTGCGGTGGCTATTTCTGGACCTCCTGCTATGATTCATCAGTGGCTGTTTGGAGGTCTGACGTGTCAAGATGTGTCATTCCACTAATTGTCACTCTGACTTATCCTAAGCCCTCTCCAGCCCCTGAGCTCTCTCCTGACCTGAGATAATTCTGGCACAAAACTAAGCAGAGAGGGCAGGTTTTAGACACCTCAGGGAAGGAGAATCTGTTTGGGCTCTCCGGAGGTTTAAATGTACGGCTGGACTGGAAATGTTTTTGATACTTTTCTGAACATGGAGACGAGTTTCCTCCTATATGCCAGTAGGACTTTAAATAAGTATGAGAAAAACACTTTTTATTTCGCTAATCCTAGGCTAATACTAAGTGAGTGATAACACATCAGGCGGTGTCCTGATCGATAAAGTGCTTCTCATTGTAGCTTTTCCCTCACCGACTCAATTGCTTTCTATTTCAGGACACGTCAGAGTGTTTTTGTTGTTTTACACCTTACCCAATACAAGGGCGTGATTTCCACTGGGAATGGAGGAGGCATGTCTCCATCACTTTTATAGTTTTAAATCATTTTCTTACTTTATCCTCTCTGAGGATTGTTCTCCTACTGTCGTGCCATGAGAGTCCAGATGAGAGGAGATCTGAGTTGATGGACTGAGTTGCCTTTATGACAGTTTATCAAAAGCAGCGTGATGAACAAGCAGCTAGTTCTGCTAGTTCTAATTCCTGGTTAGAGACACCTCAAAAGGCAATATCCTACTCACACCATGGTCACTTGCCAAAGTGACACTTGTTTTAGGTTCATCTTATCATCAGAGATATAAAAGTGCACCTTCATTTGATATTTGGTGGAGTAAAAGTAAAAGAAAGAAGAAGAAGAAGTCTGGTCAAACGAAAATAGCTCCATTCAGAGTTCCTCTAAACTGTACTGAAGTGCAGTCCTTAAAATGTAAACGTACCAATTCTGCCAATCTTCACCAGATGTTTACTGGCAATGAGCAGGATTATGATTTTTTCCACCCAAAGCCCAAATATCCACGTCTGCACAAACTTTCCACAACTTCTGATATGATTTATGAAACAAAGGACAATAGTGGCCAAAACTGCCTTGCTTGCTTTGTGTTCCGTCACAACACCCCCCCAAAGAAACGGTTCACTTCAACAATGACACACTGCTACATGTTATAATGAGGGCATTTTTATGCACATTTACATCCCAATATTATCCAGGAGGCTCAACATTTCCATTTGGGGCATGAAAACACCATTTCCCATCTGGTATAAGCTCCCATCATGATTATGCGCTGGGATAGGCTCATATTACCCAGGGTATCCTATTTAATGTTATTTTTTTGTGGTCACACTGAGTTCCCCTTCCATAATAATATCCAAAGTATTCAGCTTAATTATGTATGCTGGGGTATTTGTGATTAGGATATGAATATGCATATAAACAGCTTAGCCCAAATATGACCTCGACTGGAGCCCGAGCTGCCATCCACAGTACTCTCTCTGTGTGACTGCGCTCATTGGTGCAATGTCATTTTCACTGAAAATTTCTAATAAGCTTGACTTAATAGGCCCACCATGGATACTTGTGATTAGACACAGACGCTGGCTTTTTTTTTTTTTTTTTTTTTTGCGCGGCATCTTTCTTCACTGATTAATGGCGGTTCTCATGCTCACAATATCAAATACTATTTATGCGGGCTTAGATCTGTGACTGTACGCTCTATACGTTAAGCTTTTTTAAGACACGCATTCTGGAGCCTCTAAACCTGTAAAATTTGTGGAAGTTGAAAAGTGCATGTTGAATTTAGAAGGTGTAAATCAGCAGTGTTTTGTGAATAAATTGATCCTTTACTCAACCAAAAAGACCAAAATGAGAGTTTTACCAGAGCTCCACTAATCGATATTTGTATATAAATGATGGAGTAAATGACCGTGTGGCTTTATCACAAGCCAACCTTTTCACATTACACAATGAGTATTGTCTGACGTTGCAGTTTTCCAGGGCTCTATAGAGCTCTCTGGCCTCAACTCATTGTTTTGTTTTGTTTTGTTTTACAGCCCACAGCTTTACTGTTTTGAATCTGTCTCGTGGCTCTCGGCAGAAGTTGTTGCAGGTTTAAGCAAAAAAAATATCAAAGCCTGAGAACCAAAGTGTCATTACATGAAAAAAACAAGTACCCTTTACACAAAATGGGCCTTTTATGCAAAGTGCATAATATACATTAATGGATCGGTGTGCAGCACTTTGATGCTGTGCAGTAGCTGGTCGTGTTGGATTATTTTATGAACTCTGTATGTATCGGGTGCAATATATGTCAGTATCAGTGACTGACATGTGACGGCTTATTGTGACATATGGCGTTAGATGCGAGTCCTCTCTTTCGCAGCCAGCCAGCTAGCTATCTTCCTGTTACACAACGGGAGTGATCTGTGAGCGAGTCTGCATATTTCAGGTTTCAATTTCATGTTTACGCCTACACTAAATGGTTTCAAAGGGTACGTGGAGAATATAAAAGCCTAACAGTATAATATAGGCCTAAACAAATTGATATTTCACTTTTGACAAACTTTAACGTAACGTTTGCGAGCGCGCCTGAACTGCGTACGCTCATGTGTGAAAGACAAACACCCTACGTAAGCCCTGTCAGAAACAAGTTTTATGCCTTGTTGTGAGTCTCCTGTTACTGTATGCGTAACACACCGCGCAGTAGTTGGAGTGTGTGTAGCACTTGGTCAAATGTCAAACTCTGCTTAAATGCTTATATGTACCTAATTACCTTCCACTACAGGTTTTGTATGATCTTTATTGTATTTCATTTCAATTTGTCTGTTATTTATGAGAAACGGGTCGTCTTTGAGAGAAAAAAAAAAACAACCCACAAGTCTCCCTCAGAATATAAGAACCAAGGGAAGAACGGTTCAGGATGAGGCTCCTTAATCTGGGGTCTGGGTCTTGGAGAGGGTTTCTAAGAGGCCCCTGTCAAAATGAAGGTTGGTTCAATTTCCTCCTCCCTGTTATCTCCCCTTCGACAGTACAGAGAGGCAACAAAAGCCTTTGAAAGGCTCCACGGGATGAAACCTCTATTAAGTCCTCCAGACCTCTATTAGGTCTGGATTGATTTTTTGTCATAAAAGTTTGGGCAGCTATGCTTGAACTTCAGAGAATTTATCAGTGACTTCCTCCGCACCCTGAGCATCCTAAAACATCTACACAGTTTTCTTAACTAATTGCTTTTCCCCCCTCTTGAATCTCCTGCAAGAGGGGAGCCTTGGATAAATGTGCACCCCTCTCAGAGCAGACATGGGCTCCCCTAAATTCTTATCTGCGCCCCTGGGTGCGGGGTTTACAACCCTAGAGCCAGGCTCCTCTTCGCTCGTATTTTTTAAATAGGATGCACTTTGTCTTGTGATGACAGGTGAATCCAGGGATCTGGCCGTCCGTGCCACGCATGCACCGCTGGAGCGCACGAATCCAGACGCACCGCCCTCCTGTCCGCCTGCTGCCGCCGGGAGGAGCAGAGGAGAGAGCAGACCGGAGCGCAGCATCAACAGTCACGGTACCTTAGGGATGTGGCAGCTATTTCGACAGCTACAAATGCCCCGTGAAATGATCAAAGTTGGTCTTTTATGAGATAAGAGCTGAAGGTAAAAGACAATCGAGACGCGGGAGGAAGGGGGGAGGAGGACAGATCGCGCGGAGGTGCATCATCCGCTGCAGACATTTCCAGCGGTGCCTGCCCGCCTGCCCGGGCTCCGTCGGTCGGGATCGCGAAGCGCGTCGGAGCCGGTGTCCGAGCCAGTCTACCCGTCAGAGGACGAGAGGGAGGAAGAGAGAGAAAGGCACTTCTTCAGATATCCCACCGCTGACACCTGCGTTTGGACCCCCGCGGTGTCTCCTGGCGTGGAGGTGAGTGCCGAGCCGGGCGGATGTTTCTGTGATGTGGGGCTGCTCTGACAGCGGGGGGTTGAGGTGATGCTTGCCGAAGGACTCACAGGTGAGGCCACGTGGTCGGGCTGATAACGACAGCACCGCTGTAGTTCTGGTTCCTATCGGGTCTCCGCGCCGCGTGTCACCGAGGTGGAGCCCGAGATTTTCTGGAGTCAGAACTTTGTTCGCACGTTGCAGCCTCCCTCACTGCGCAGCGCAGGCGTCACGGCATGTGGGGCTGTGTGTCTGATAACATCAGAAACGCAATAAGTCACACCGAGAGAGCATGCATCCAATTTCTCCCCCAACCTGGCAACAACAGGTAAAAACCAGAGGAAGGAGTTCAGATCTAACTCAGCCTTTAGATTCATGGAAGGACGTGAAACAGCAGGAGGTTCTGCTTATCTGAATCAAACCCTTGCTTTATAAGTCACAGCCAAATAAATACATATGGCTGGTAAGGTCAAGATTTCAAACTAAGTGATATAACTCTGTGCATTAATAGTATCTCAGCCTCAGGCAAAGCATCACACGTGTTTCCATGTGGTGAACCGGTGCTGAAATTAATGAATCGGCTCGAAAAACTGACAGAAAACTAATCCGCCTTTTTTAAATTAATTCAAAAACACAGCGGAAATGTCACAAAGATTCACTGTACAAATGCGAGGACTTGCTGCTTTCTCTCTGTTTAATGTCATACATTTTAAACCCCTGGGTTCTGGACAAGCAGCAGGCAATTTGGGAAATGTCAAACCTGATCAGAGTCCCCCTCTCTATTTGTATTTCATTTCTTACAGTCTAAATGAAGAAATGTTGAAGAGACTTTCAGTAGGTCAGCCAATAATGAAAATATTCATGGTAAACAAAAACTGCATGCATCCTCGGTCCCTGGCAGGCTCCAGTTCTCTGAACATCACTAGTGCAGCTGTTGGACCAAAACAAGCCGTCTGAACAGCAACTGAACATTTCCTTTTTTTGACTCGATGCGTTAACTGTAAACAGCTTCTTTCCAAACTGGGATGCCCACAATCTGGAAAAAATATATGAAAAGAACATCTAAAAGGATTTTACTTTTTGAACGGCGAATTAAAAATTTGAACAGTTAACAGATCACCGAAGGCGCGCATTGTCCTTACAGTCGCCAAAGAATTGCATCATCCGCCAGAGCGGCTCATGTACTGCGGTGCGAATGACAGCTCCATGGCTCATCTGAGAGGCCTGTAGCAAAACAGCAGCTCATTACAAGTGCAGCGGCTCGGGCCTCCTCTGGCAGGAGGCTGCCGGCTCATTAGGGGTCACCGAGGGGCGAGGCTTCCACCACGAGCCTCGGCTTGTTACCAGAGCGCCCCTGTGAAACCACTGTTAATTGGAATGAATTCATTTTCCCTGACAGATTGCAAAAGAGGCGCACGAGTCAGTAAGACTATCTGTGGACTGTGGGAAAGTCACCGTTGTGCTGATGGTAGTTTGTAGTTTGTATGGTGGACGTGAGGCCTTGAGTTAGAGAGGCTCCACATCAGGGCGATGAATCCCCACACTTCATTCTTGTTATTAAGACAAATATTTATGCTTAATATCTACAAAGAGCACTGCCTCTGGCTGACCCTGGCCTGTAGTGTATGCCTCAAAGAGGTTTGTATAGAAGAAAATTCAACATTCACATTTACTAAGCACTGCTTAACAATGCTACTCACTACATAGTTCAGTATAACATGAGCTGTATTCAGACACATAATTGTTGTTTCCAGGAACAAGAATATCTATGTATATTGTGTATATTCTTGGAGGAAAACATATATATCGAAAATGGCATCGATATGGCTTTTAGGGGGGGCTGAGGTCTTTTTGAGTTATGATAAAGTCACAATCCCTCACTGGCTTCCCATGCGTGACACATCCATTGGGTCGTTCAATCTCCGTTCCATGGAGTGACATAGTGACTAAAATATAAACTACATATATTTTCTTCTCATATTTCGACTATCCAGCCTCTCTAAATTGAAATGAAAACGTTTGAGAGAACACATCACCCTTTCTCTGGTATCTGATTTTGTATTTCATCCTCTTAATCTGACTTAATTCTCCATCTTATTTTGCTGACAAACTCTAATCTGCTCACTTTGCTTCATGCTTTTCCCATCAGTTCTCTGTCCACCTCTGGTGTCTTTATTACATGCATACCGGCCGGCTTGCTCTGCCACTAGGGCTGAAACTAACGACTGTTTTGATTGAGTTGATTAATCTATCGATTATTGCAACGAATAATCGACTATTGGGATTATGAATGGCAAAATTTCTCGATGGCTCTTATTTAGCTAACAGCTTTTAAATACAGCTTGTATTTAGGCATGTGCTATCTAACAATAGAGACGATAAAGATGAATACTTTATTCAGAAATATGTTTTTTGATTAACTTTGCTGCTGGGACAAAAGATGAATAAAAACTCCAATATCCAATCCAATTTTTTCTGTCAGAATTTAAAACCAAGGACAGGCAGCAATAAAATTTAACAAAACAGCAGTCCTCCCTTTATCAAATAAATCAAAACAATCCTCCATCTAAATTCAAAAGAAATAAACAAGATGGCGAGGACAGAAAAGTGCATTGTGTGCTCTGGGCCTTCTGTGGTCTACACTCTTGTTGCAACAGAGGAAGGTCAGCATCACCACATGGTCTCGTGAGAGGCTAGCTCTCTTCTGAGAGCCGATATTCCCCGCTGCAGAGAATATACGCTCTGGCGGGGTGGATGTTGCAGGAATGCACAGAAAAGATCTTGCCAGCTTTGATAGCGTGGGAAAATGCCCCTCGATCCCCTCCACCATCTGGGAGGGTCCTGCTTTTTGAGTATTGCTGGCTCTGCAAACTACATCTGAACATGATTTCTCACCATTTGGATCTTTTTGTCCTCCTGGGAGTCTTCTCCCTCCTCACTGAGACTGTCTGTGTCAGACTGAAGGAGGTTAGCCGGTGCTGATTTTTCCCCTCTGCCTGGAACACTGACCTTCTTCTGCTGTTGTTCGCACCCATGTATCCCAGCCTCCTCCTTTGCTTCTTTGATAGCAAGGACTTCAGCTGTCCCTTGTGTCGTATTCAGCTGTCATAAACTTCAGCTTTCTGAATCTTGGTTCAGTCGTAGAGAGAGAACAACTGGGTTATGTCTCTCTGCTGAGATGGTGTTCAGACTCCCCCATCTCTTGGTTATCCCTTTTACTGCACTGGGCAAAAATGCTTTTCCAGGGCTCATCTCAAAACAAAAGGGTTTGCTGTATGGACTGTTGCAGCTCTTTGACCAGCTGTGGAAGACATGCAACGGTTGCTGGTCCTGTCCACTAAGGTAAAGGGTAGTGCATTCAAAAGGCTGCAACCCCTGTGTCAGCTCTTCACGCAGCACCCACTGATCTGGCTTCAACTCAAAGTAGTGTTTGCCCCTTGGAGTTACCAGAGGACCAGACAGTGGCAGTAACTGGCCAGCGCTGTTCCAGGAGTCGCTCTACCATGTAGTATGTACTATTCCATCTAGTACTGACATCCTGGATCAGCTAATATTGAGGTATTGGCCATCTCTCTTCTCCTGAAGTGTTCTACTAAGTTTCTTGCAGCCCCTACAGGTCTGCTGATGGTGCTCTCTTTGAGGGCACAGTTAACTATGAGCTGGAGTGGGTGTCCAGTGCAGCAGGTCGAGGCCCAACCATGTTTGTCTTCCAACAATTGCATTGCTGCAATGCAATTGCCTCCTCCAGCCATGTCATTATGTTTGCAATGCCTCTCCTCAAGGGGCACGGTGTCTCCAGTGATGAAATGGCAGGAAACACCCAGGTGTGCCTTTGTTGCACGACTATTCCGGACATCAGCTGTCAGTGTGAAGCAACTTTGGACTTCCATAATAGTCCCATTTACCTTTTAAAAGACATCAGAGGTGATTTCAGTTAACATTTTCAAGTGCAAAGACCCATACAGTATATACAGTACAGTAAACATTAAACATAAGTTACATTATTGCAGCCATGTTGTGCTTTTATCAAGATTGAATCAGCAGTCTTAATATTATTTCTTCATGAACTGTGTCATATCAAATACAAATTTCTATTCTCTCTCTCTGTGTGTCTGTGTGTGTGTGTGTGTGTGTGTGTGTGTGTGTGTGTGAGAGACAGTGAGAGAGTTAAACACTTGTACTTTCAGAGAGGTTATTTCGTATTTCTTTTCCATCAAGTGAGTGAAATGAGTTCTGGATCGAAGAGTGTATTCATGGTTGAAATTCTTGAAATCCTTCACCATCAACCATGGACAATGGTCTCATGGCCAGCATGGTTAGGACTGATGCAGTGATGGCAGTTGCTTGCTGGGGAGTACAAGTCTGCTTCTTTTGAGGAAAGCCATCCATGGTTGCATTACCGGATTTGATATTAAACAAAACATTTGTCAGGTAAAAGAGAAACATTGACGTTACTCTTAAAATCAAATAGTTGCGGAGTTACCATATTTGCAAGCTATATAACATGAGGTGGACCTTAGCATAGAGCTAGCTAGCTAAACAAGCCGCCTATACCGGCTAAACAGCTATGGCTTGATTAGCCACAGGCCAGTTTTAACGTACACCGATCAGCCACAACATTAAAACCACTGACAGGTGACATCAATAACATCGATCATCTCATCACAATGTGATGTTCTCCTGGGAAACCTTGGGTGCTGGGATTCATGTGAATGCCACTTGACACGCACCACCCATCTAAACACTGTTGTGGACCAAGTACACCCCCTCATCACAACAACACTGCCCGATGGCAGTGGCCCCCCAGCAGGACAACGTTCCCTGACACACCACAAACACTGCTCAGGAACAGCTCGGGGAACACAATAAAGGGCCCAAGGTGTTGACTGGGCCTCCAAATTCCCCAGATCCCAATCTGATCAAGCATCTGTAAGACGTGCTGGAGCAGGTCTGATCCATGGAGGCCCCGACCCCCAACATACAGGACCCAGAGGATCCACTATAAAACGGGTTAACGCCAGACACCACAGGACACCCTCAGAGGTCTGAAGTCCATGTCTTGACAGGTCAGAGCTGTTTTGGCTGCACAAGGGGAACCTTCACAATATTAGGCAGGTGGTCATAATGTTATGTCTGATCGGTGTATGTCAAAACGACAGAAGGACCGGGATACTCGTAGCCATTTAGGTGGACTAGGTTTACATGAATAATGCACAGCACATTTTGATTTCCCTCGTGATTCTGTCTTGACCTGTGAAGGCAAGCCCCGGGTGAATGAAGCTTGTTTTTCTCGCAGCCTATGTAATTAATCTGAGCCACGCAAATGGTGTCATTCTCTCACACTGAAGTACAAATAAAAATAAAGGGAATACTAAAATGGGTCCCCATATATATTAGCTCTGCCCAAGTAAAGTCTATGTGTGGGAAACACTATGGCTGCGTATACAAAGCAAGCAAATCTGATTTGTCTCTCAAAGCGTATCTCCACAGACTGTTGTTCTCTCTGTTCTCCCCCACACTCTCTGGATTTGATGTTGCCGTTGTGAGTCGTGCTGAGTGACACAAAAGAAATCCGATATGAGCGGCCAGAGTGTTCGGACTGAGACGCATCTGTAGGAATCAGATTTTAATCACATTTCACACCACCTCCAAACGTGGAAGGGCTCTGATTTGCAAAAATCGCACTTCCTAAAATCAATCTGGATACAATCTAGATATGCCAAAAACTGGATTTGGGCTTGTAGCCTGAACATGCCTATGCCATTTGTATTTGAGAGAGAGAGAGAGAGAGAGAGAGAGCTGCATAGCTCACGAAATGGAAAATCAATATGTGGCGGCCAATGTTGATATTGTGGTTGGCTGCCACGAATAAATGAATGTATGGGAAACCCTGATTATATATCTTCTGATATATCTCTCAATATATATACCAGCCGTGCTGTAGCATTTACACACATTCAATTATGAATTATACGCTTTAGAATAGTTTGCCAGTTCTGCAAAATACACAATCAGGTGTGTATATACCCATCGAGGAGTATGGTGTCATGAGATGACTTTTATTGTGAATTGGCCATGCACAAGTAAAGACTGATTGATTGATTGATTGATTGATTGATTGATTGATTGATTGATTGATTGATTGAAAGTCAGTGGAAATCAGAAACATAAGTCCATGAGTCCAGTGGACACTGACACTTTGAATAGAATCACAACCGCTCTTTCAAGTACTGTTTGGACTCACAGGGTTATATGCTGTGTTGCATGGACGTGGTGACACCGGGCAGATCCCAGCTGTGAATGTTTGGTATGAAGCAAGAGTCAGGCTGGTTGCTGAAAAAAGGCCTGTTTACTTCGTCTTTTCCCAGCTAAAAAAAAAGACGGAACACTTAAAATGAGTCATAGTTTTTGAATTCATTCATACTGTACAAGTCATTTAAATCAAGCCATTTTTCTCAAAAGAAAGGAGAGGCTTCCATTCACCCTGTGTGCTCAGGCAGAACATAAACCTTAAAACCTCTAATCCTCCCAACTTTCTGAATGGAATTACATGCAGGCTTTTTTTTTCTGCTGCCTTGCTACAGTTAACACAGACATTATAGACAAGATGACAGTGTCCCTCCTTTATGCTTGTAATTTCTTCTTTGTTCGCATTTATCTTTCAAACTTCATCAGCATGTTTTTTTTAACTTGACTCTTATCTCCGGTTCAACTTGTTAAGAGTCAGTTTCACAGATGCATACAATAGAATGATTGAAACGGCACTTAAAAATGCTGAAACATTATCTCCCCATCTGCAGATTCTTTTCAGCTGCTTATAGAAAAAAAGCTGAGACTTTAAATTGAATTTAAAAAGAGCAATTTTTCCCAGTTCAAGATGCACTGAACTTGTGGCTGCTTAGAGACAATGATGGTTGCAACAGGATCCACTCAGGTAGTCTGGGCAGCCACTCACTTGATTTCTCCGTGAAAGGTTAGACAAATGCCACAAATAATTGTCGGCCTGCCTCTTGACCACAATCTTCCCCCCAGTGTCCTGCCGTGTTGATTATCTGAGGTGGTGCGGGTCATGAATGTCTGGGCAGCTGGAATCTATTGTGCAGCCGCTGAGTTTTGCCGTGACACGGAGGATGCGAGGCGTAAGCGGCGGGGAATGAAGGCTGCTTCGGCGATAGTGCGTCTGACCTCCAGTCTATGTTCAGCTGCCGTGAGCAGAAATCTTTAATGCCGCGACGGCTGAATGACTGAGTTACTGACTGACTTCCTGCCCAGCGGAATGAGTGGAAGAATGGACCGCACTTACAGCGTGTTCAGCACCGATGCCAAGTTTGTCTGAGGAAGGAGTTGAAACACTCTAGGCATGAATCCAGACTGTATATTCATACACTTGGAGATGCATTGATGTTGCTGTCAAGTGCTTAGCTGGTTCAGTGAGCATCGTGATGGTAAGCCTGAATATCATGTTTAATAAGAGGGGGAAGAGGAGGGGTCTCATGCTTTTGGTATAATATTCAGCCCATATGCTGCTCGATTTAATGTTTGGCTTCTACTTCAGGAAGACAGAACCAGTTGAAGTCAGGCGCCCAGCGTGTTTTGATCAAGTTCACCTTGAATGCCAGCATCTGTTGTCGAAGTTTGTGGAGCTACTTTTACAACAGGAACTTTGAAACTGAGGTGATCTGGAGAATCCAGCAGAAACTCACCATTCGTGAATTCTGTATTCTGTAGCGCGATTCTGTGGATTGGTTTTTGTTGTTGTTTGTTATGTATTAAACTTTCAAGCTTTCTACAGACTCAGTCAGTATTGCTGAGGAGAATGTAAATTTGAGTTAGGGAGTAACACAAATTAGAATTCCCATTTCTTCATGATGGCACAATAAAGTTAATATAGTAAGTCAACGTTATCTTACACCTTTAGTGTTTAAGAAGTGTATCTTTTTAGCATCAGTTTATGGTTGACTACACAATAATGAAACAGAGATTGTTCCATATCGACGCGTTTTATTTATAAATAGCAATCAATTCTGTTGAACTGAACGCTGACAACTCTGTCGATTCATGGCCCCTGTTTGATAGCTTTGGCGATTTACTAAAAATATATAAACTATTGTCTGTGAAAAAACATACAATATACAAAGCTTACATGCAAAACAACAACAGCATATGACACAAAGCATTACATTAAAAAAACATCAACAGTTTCAGATGAGAGAAAGACTTTATTAAGCTTCTGCTTAAAAAAGAGAATTAAAGGCAAATTACTATCGTTTCTGGTATCACTGCTGATACCGATAGGTAGGTTTTATCTTTAGTATGTACAGCCCTACAGAAAACATGTACAGTGCCTTACACACAGATTTGTACCTTTGATTCAGGTTACCGATGACAGTAATCCGGCAACCGTTCTCACTTGGTGAGTGTCCTTAAGCATCTCATGATGATGCTCTACCTCCCCCTCTAGGGTCGGTTTAGCGTTTCAAGTTGGCAATGATATGTAATATGGTTAGACTCTCAAAATAAAGCTTGCTGGCAAACAGGTCAAATACTATGAAATGTTAGGACTTAAGGACTGTTATCATCATTGTGAAATGGTTGTGGCTTGGTTGGGTTTGGACGCCAAAACTAGTTGGTTAAGGTCAGGGTCAGAGGGTTAGGCTTGACCCTAACACATTATATACAAAGTCCGGTTAGACATTTGATGGCATATTATAACCTTTGGACTGCTACTAATGTTGTGAAACAGTCATGGTTTGGTTAGGCTCTTGACCACGCTCTGGACGTGAACCCAGTCTCCAGGGGGATATTTCAATGTATGACCCATCTGACCAGCCCGACCACCCTCTGACTCAGACTTTTCTCGCTCTATATACTACTGCACTAGAGGGGCGCTTCAAGCAGTGATGCTAGAGGGGTACCTACAGCATCACACTTTGAAGCCTAGGCCCACTGACAAGTCTGCTGTATATAAGGCACTGGGAGTGAGAACGGGCCAGATCTGTGATTACTTTCGATTGTAGCAGATACTGCAGAGAGCAGTTTATGTCCACATTTATACTTGAAAGGAAAAAAAAAGGTTATTCAATCATACTTTTTGTTTTAGGAAAACTGTAGCCTGTAGGTCTTGTTAAATAGTTTCAGATGCTTGCTAAAGCCTAAAGCATGACTCTGAACCTCTGAGACATTTAAGGTTCAATGGATAAAGTTAAAAGAAGGATTTACATTTGTGAGTTCTACAGGACCTGGAGGTGATTTAAATAGCTTGGTGTGATGCCATTTCACATGCGTGTCCAGGACATTATGTATCTTAACTTAAGAGCCATTTTGGCCACTAGAATAAAAAAAAAAAATGCCAGTATGACAATAGATGAAACTGTAGTTGCTGGGGGTATTTTAATCCACTGCACTTCCTCTTGTGATTCATCTATGCTTTAACAATTCCCTTTTACCCCCAGTGTTTGATTTAGCTCCTCATTCTGACTTCCTTTGAGATGGTTTCAAAACCACATTCACAACACTTTTAAGGGGAAATTCTTTGTACCAAAGGCTCAAAGAGATGAGCTTTAACCGTCTTCCAACGCTTCACATATGTGTGAACCTCATGTGTTATGGAGGTTTAGTTTCCAGCTGTCAGGGAGCAGATTGTAGACCATCCATACAGTCGTTCATCCAACACACTGAATAGTTCATTAACGTTATAGCACTGAAGTCTTTCATGTAAAATGATTTTTACCTGTATGCCTGTCAGCTACTGAATAGTACATCATCAAGTCAGAGTGTGAACCCTCAGTATGTAATGAATGGCATCTTATAATGAAAGTGTAACTCAACATTAACATTAATTAACATTAACATTATTTAAACACATATGTAAAGGAGGCATCAGCTTTGTGGTCCTAATTATCTTGTGTGGAGCAAACAAACAAAAAAGTGTCCTCCTGTGACGGAAAACTCAAATTTTCACCATCTCCTTCTACAACTCTGTTCACCTCTGACTTTTCTTTTTAAAAGCTAAGTTTTGTATTTCCTGTACAGTGTGAACTGCTTCATAAACAAGCTTTTATTTCTTTCCAACGCTGACAAATTAATCAGCTGGTGATGAGTTCTAACAGTTTTTCTTTCAGAAGACAAATACGGAAGTGCTCCTGGTTATCATGTAGTTACAATCAATGGGTTTTGTCAGCATTAAGAATCTTAACAGACGTAGCAACACAACAATGTAACATGACATGAGTGTTAAAAATGAAAGGTCCTGTACTCAAGAATGTCCTCAAGTAAGTAAGTGCTGTTAGTCAAATTTGACAACTTATCCAAAGTAAATTGTTTCTTTTAGATAGTTTTGTTGGATTATTATTACTGATACACACGTGTGTGAGCAGCATTTTAATGTGTTCATTACTTGAAATAAAACATAGTGGAGTAAAAAGTCACCATTCTTTCATCTGAAATGTTGTAGAGTTGATGTATAAGAGAACATAAAAATGGATATTCAAGTGGCCCAAAATTGTATTTAAGTATAGAGCTCGAGTACTGAAAATGGTTATTCTCAACCTCTATTTAAAATACGTAACCAGTGGATGTAGGTCAGGCGTTGTAGATTACATGAGAGCAGCCAGATGAACCGGAGTCCTTTATGAGAAGTTTTGGACTGAAGGTTAAAAATTAGATTTATTTTTATTAACAACTACAAATTTTTATTTGCTCTTTATTTGCTTTACCTTTACCTAGCAGACTGATGACTAAAAAGCTCTCAGTGGTGCATAAAAACTCACCGGAATGGAGAAAATGGTGTCCAAAACTGATAAACTCACGTGTTTTTTTTTTTACCCACATTGAAGGTGGCAGCCTTAACCACAGATCTTGTATTCAGAACCAGAAATAGAGAGAACTGTTGCAGCACTGAGTTATAAAAGGGTTCAAATAAGAACACTCACACATAACAGGGAAAAAGTTCATAGTCCATATAGCAACATAAAGGCTCCTTGTGTTTTGAAGTGGAATGATGTTACTCTCACTGAACTGCGCTTTGCTTCCATCACTATGGCCATTTCCTTCAGCGTCTTTCCCTCTGCTGCTCATTTAGCATAATGTGGCTTTCCGCCCATTAGCAGCCGAGCAGGGTTGCGCTTGCCGAGGTCAGCCCACAAAGACACACAGCGCTTCTGTTCTTAAGGTTTTATGGTTTTGTGTGGAATACATTTAATAACTTGTTGCTGTGTAGTCCTCTGACCCAGCAGAGCTCGTTGGGTGCAGCGCAGCGTTTTCACTGTCGGAAGTGAAGAACAAAGAAACACGTTTTTTACAAGTGGAGCCTACCCATGTTTTGGATTCTATGTGCTGAGATTTTAAGATCTTCCTCCCTGTGATCTCTGCCTCCATCACAATACAATAGAGACAATAGTGACGGTCGTCATTTGAAACGCTTTACCACAGAAACAGTTCCTATTAAAAGCGGCTGACAATGAGTTTGTAAAATGCTACTTTTCATAGCTTTGAGGAGCACAAATTAAATTCCCTTTTATCCCCTTTGTATTGCTGTGGAGACAGACATTTCAGAGGAGAATACCTTAAAATCGTGAGAGATAAAATTAAATCAATTTGCACGGCTTGTCACTAAAGAATTAGAGATGCTTCTCTCCTGATATCCATGCTGATATCCCCGCTCAGCGCACAAAAAAATCTGCGATGTGACTTGCTGATCCGAAAGCCTTTTTCTTCCTCAAATTTAAAATCCGTACACTGCACTATCTGGAACTTACAAGGATCCTTTTCATTCACAGTAATGTGAGGCCAAGGGATTCTGTGGTGCTAAAAGCCGTCGTGGCTGAGAGTGGAAACCGAGTTTTATAATGTCATTGATTAGGAAACTGTTTAATGTGGGTCGTTAATGTCTGGCTGATACCCGGTCTGCTTAATAAGGGCAGTGTCTGCATGCTGATGATCCAGCGGATTTCATTGTTGTTGGTTTTTTTTTTTTGGTCTGTTTGGGAATGGAATGTAAAGTACATTTACTCAAGTACTGCACTAAAGTACAATTTTGAAGTACTTGTATTGTGCTTTACTTGAGTATTTCCATGTTCTGCTACTTTGAACTTCTGCTCCACTACATTTACATCCAGTTATGCTTTGCAGATTGCATGCTGCATCAGAGCAAAAGAAGGGTATTTTTGACAAAATGTTTTATTTTTTAAAAAATAAAATAAAAAAAAACACTTATACCAATAATCAGAAAAATGTTAAATATCAGATCCAGGCCAGTGAACCGTCGACCCCTCGCTGCGCAGTAGACCTATAAACCAAAATACAATGGAAAGTTACGTTTTTGTATTCAAGTGAACAAATCCTTTATTTTATTACTGAAATAATGCTACTGAATCGACGTGTTTATTGCGATCACATGATCGGTAGAGGAATTAATTCATCTGTCAACTGCAGAAAATGCCATCTGACTTGCATTTCACCATGTGTGTCAGTAACCACGCCAAACTACTGCTGCTGTTCTCTGTTTTACATCAGCGTAATTTGAATACATATTTCTGACTTACCTGACTAATCCGGTCAGTCTGAAGGTATTTCTTCTGCCTCTGGTACATTTTGCAGCCATTTTTTTTCACTGTTTTCGGACATTTCAGAGACTGAACGATGAATCGCCTGCTCACTCAAACGCGTAGTCCTGATTACACTTTTTGTCCTACCTGTTAAAATTCTACAATGGAGGAGGTCTGAGCTATTACATCCAGTACATTAGAGTTGTACGAGTCTTCGTGTTGTCAGTAATTAGGGCCGTAGAGATGATAATGGGAGCTAATGGATTGCTCGACAGCAGCACCAAAGTGCCAAAGAATCAAAGGAAGACAGTGAATTCCCTCATGAAATATGCATCAATGACAGTGAAATAAAGACCAAAGGCAAGCTGTGTTTTTGTTTGGAGGATGGGGTGGAGCGCTGGTTGAAAAAAGGTTGCATAACCATGCCATATTGCCATTCCATTTCTTTTTTTTTTTTACATTCCCACCAGCTGCTGATGTTGGCACGAAGCAGCTTTGATCAGCAAGAGGAGGTGTGCTAAGGTTGACGTTACAGATGTGGACCTGAAGGCGACTGCGGCTGCCTGCTTGCTTGATTTAATTTTTTTATTTCTCATCAAAGAGTTTTGTTTTCTGAAGCTTCTTTTCAGGAAAATAAAAGAAGTCACGTTTTTTTTCGAGTAATATCGGAGCTCTGTCTTCAAAATGAAGCTTTACCACCTCACACTTTGAAGAAATGTATACTTCTGATTGTCCAGGCGGCTTTTTATTTGGGGGCCGGCTCATTCTTTTAACAGTCAGCTCACACATGATTTGTATAGAAACCCCACCAGTATGTGCAGGTGGCAAATGTAGAGCAGCCGAGCGGCGTACAAAGCAGTACATCAAACTCTAAGAGACTCCAGTAAACAATGAAACCTTCATGAATAATTGCTCCCAATTGTTTTCCCTGATGGAGTCACCAGGATTACCAATAAACGCCTGAATATGAGGCTGTCTCTGCTGATATTTACTCCTCCACAGCCCCGCAGTTAACAGTTCTCGGTGAGCCGTTAAATTTGGCTCGCTGAAAACTCAGATTGACAAAAGTGCAAACTCCGAAAGTCAGCATTTGTACAAGGCGCCCTGGGAAGAAAATTCAAATAGCCCAGTTGATGCACCTGCGACTGAAGCTGTTCATTGTCGGCGCTAATTTATCACCGGAATTTCAGGCAACACAGGTGTTCAGACAGCGTATGCAGGTCTGGAGATTAGTGCTGGAAGAACTGATTCACTGGATGTCTGGAAAAGTTGAAGTAGGAACTGTATTCATAGGTTTGCATAAATGTGTGATGATTTAAAGGGACAAAGTGTAACTCCCTGGAGTAAGATAGTTGATCGTCTCGTGCCCTGGTCGCTTTTGGTTGGCAACCAAACCCAAGCTGTCAGCCCAAAGCGTCAGTGTTTGACGGTCCATTGCTGTCAAACATCGCAATGAACATCACAACTGTCTACAGCGACAGACAGAAAGATGAAAGTATTACATAGACATTTTCTTGCTGTAGTGGTGTATTAATGTTCATATTGGTTACAATGTTCAGTTTAAACTAAGGAATGTACTTCAGTGCTCATCAATTCAACCTTTTGTTTGGATGAGAAAGGATGTCCTATTTCTTCATGTTTTGTAACTGAAAGGGGCTCAGTTGAACTTCTGTGTGCTGCTGGAAGCCGGTCGTTAGTTGTGTTAGCGGCGCTGAGAAGAGCTACTTGAGAATGTGTATTTTGGACTGTCGAGTCCTTCACAAAGAAATCCACAGTCCAGCAGCTGCAAACAACTTCAACAAATTGTCCACAAATTGTCTTGTATTGGCAACTGAGAGAGACGGGGACGGTCTCATTTTTCACCTCACCTTACAGCCGCTCACATGTGGCCAATATATGAAAGTGACTGATGCATGTCAGTTGCTCCAAATTGTTACAGACTGCCCCTTTAAAGCGGCTACAAGCAGCTTTTATTTTGTTGACTCTGGCGGCCCCTCTGGACAAAAGGGATGGTCTCCTGTTGTAGAGGTCCTGATCTGGCGTTTGTGTGCATTTCTTTTGATAGCATGATGCTAATATTCTTTTTCAAACAGAGCTGTCTCCAGGATGTGTGGGGACGAGGTCATGCTATGTAAGAACAATAACCGCAATGTAGCAGTGGTGAAATGAAGCAAACCTTGTCACTGTAAAACCAGAGACTCCTCTACTGATCCTCAGCTCTCTGTCAAAAAACTATTTTTTATTTTTTATTACCTATCCAACCTGGATGAGTCAGAGTCTGATTATTGAGAAATCTTTGAGAAAAACGTCGGCAACTATATAGAAATAGCCACATAAAGCACAGAGTTTCTGACTGCGGGTTTAATGCGGAGTAAGTGACAGTGGTGTTTTGGCTCGAGCACCCTGTGCCACCCGCTCCGCCGCCTACTGTGACTGTGGCATCACTATTCAGTGAGATTGCGGAGTCGGTCTGAATTTATTAAATTCTCCCAGAAACAGAAAGAGTTGCAGGCGGCAGAGGAAAGAGATCTTTTTCTAATATCAGTTGGTTACATTGGGATTTCTGCGGGAAATAATTATAGGATTTGCACTGTCTGCAACACAAGAGTGCATGCTGTATCTCGGGGCTGGGAGGATGTTTTAATGATCCAGTGACTCAGAAATTTCAGGCTCTCAGAACTCAGAGCCAAAACGCAGGCATTACTGTTATTAAAGTATTCCGATGGTGAAACATTACCTTGAAACCAGAGCTTTTGGCTCTATTTAACTAACCTAATAGTCCCTTTTGTAAAAAAAAACCAAAAAAAAACCTGACTTAACCTGTTGGTGAGGCCGAGTACCTGGAGCTGCACCACAGACAGACCTGTTGATGTGGTCGCTGAGAGGGATCGATAAATGTCAGCGATTACTTAAAATCCTGTTTTTCTGGCCACCTCTATCCCCAGATACACACACACACACACACAAGCGACGCCAGCGCGGCGTCTCCAGGAAAATCTAATTCAGCTTCGTTTCTTCAGGTACACATCTGCCGTCACCCCTTCAATTGAGCTCATGAATTATTGAGGTCTGTCCCAGTGCTCCGACCCTAAACTGTAATTAGTTTTGCCCAACACTTCTCATCATGATACACTTTGTGTGCTGCGGGAGGGGGGAGGAAGGGGGGGTACAGGGGTTGAGAGGGGACCCTGAATACATTGTTCCTTTAAGACAGGGGGAAAGTGGAAAGTGTTGGGGGGGGGGGAAGCAAGGTGGAAGGAACCAATGAGAAGGCAGGGTTGAGCAGGAACAAGTCAGTGGCACCTTGGAAAGGAGAGTTGTGTTTTGGGAGGGGGGGGGTGTTGAAGGGAGGAGAGGTGGTGGTGGGGGGTCTCCTGAGAGCCAACGAAAGAGTGAAGAGGAGGAGGAGGAGGAGGAGGAGGGGGAAGAGAGGGAAATAAAGAATATCCATGCGCGGGAGTGGGAAGACTTAAAAAAAAAAAAAAAACACACAACAAATCCTCATCGACAGGCTACTCACCGCCCGTACAATGAGTGTTTATCCCACTTTTCAGAGAGCCAATTATCTGCTCCCGCATGAGTCACGGAGATCATTTAGACCGGTGGCGTGCGCAGCGCATCAGCAGAGCTCCCTCCCGGCGCGCACACACGGTGACAGGAACCGAGCGCGGAGATGCGTTCACGTGCTTTAGGCAGGTGAGTGCGCTGATTCTTATCATTTTTAATTCATTCATTCTTTTTCTTGCTGTTGTTAGTGACGGCGCTGCTTTTCCTCCACCACTTAGGAGCAGTTTGACTCGCGCCCTCCGCGCGCCGCTCGGGCTGATGTCTTTAGTGGAGGAGTAACCGACTCCTCTCTGGCCGCGATACATCTCTCACGCTGTTTCTCTCCTCCCTTTCAAATTAAAATCCCCCTCCCCACACACACACACACACACGCACACACTTGTCCGCTCCATCCTCGCCGTCTCCTCATGCAGACGTGTCACCATGCCTGATCCAGACAGAAACAACTCACTCCACGCTGCAGCAGCTCACCTGCTGAGCTGAGCCGGGCTGAGCCGAGCTGAGCCGGGCTCGCAGTGCGCGGTGGTCTGCCGATCCAACTTCTCACCCGCTCTCTGTTCGGCGCGCCAATTAACGCGCCTCATAATTAGTCCGGATTGTTTTTTTTGTTTGTTGTTGTTTTTTTTTTTAACATGGCCGCGGGCGTGAACGCAAAACTGTGCCATCGTGTCATGTTTGCCTTTTCATCCCGTCGCGGTGTCATCGCGGCTCTCCTCGGTCCCGCTCCGTCTGGAGCAGCGAGAACTTGATGTCGCCCTCAGGACAGCCGCTCCCCGCGCTCCGGAAGCAGAGGTTACCGCACAGGTAAACCTCGGCCGTCCCGTCTGAGCGCTTTAGCGGCTGCGATGAACCGCCTGCCCGGCCGGCTCGGCTCTATTTCATGCCATTGTCTGCTCACGGTGATTAACTGCCTTGCTGCGCTTGTGGCTCGGCTGATTCCTGCCCTGTGTTGAGAGATCCGGCGGACGGCACCGTGCGAAGGGAGGGAGGGAGGGAGGGAGGGGTGGGTCAGCTGATCGGCTCTGAGGTGCGGGAGATTTATGACCCCCCAGAACAAAGCTGTGTCTGCTGGGGGACCATAAACCATAAATCAGGGGGAAGTGGGTCAGATTGGGTCAGTGCTCATCTGCTCACTGCAGATCCGCTCTCTCTTTTCCTAAAGGTGCTCTTTTTTTTTTTTTAATTTTATTTTTCTTTCTTTCTTCCTCTCTCCACCTGGCTTGTGTGACACTTCAAGTGACTTTTCAGGTCTTTTTTTCCCCTCCAGGACGGGCTGTGGAGCAAATGTATTCATCACCGGCTTTTCTTCTCCGTGCTGTTCAACTCAGATATTCAGCTGTCAATCACGCTCGCTTAATGGATTCCTGTTTTCTCTTTTAAAATGCCATTAGCTTCTCTAAGTGAGTCACCCCTAATCCTTTTATTATCTCCAGCTATGTTAACACTGTTGGCCTTTAGTCTCTGCGCATCTTAATCATCCTAATTATATCATGTTTGTCTTTTTAAGAGGCTGATGAGAACGAAATGGCGCGTTCTCAACCCCTGGCAGCGACTTGTTGCCGGGTTGTGCGCGAGGCATTCCGCCCCGCTCCGTCTGATTTCAGTCTGTTTGATTCTGATCGCTGGTTTGACTAGTTTTGTGAGTCGTCTTCCTGAGGGCAGCCGAAGCCTTTGTGCAAAAATTGATTTTCTGCTGAAGGATTAGCGGTGGGGTTACGGCTATAGGCATGCATTACATTACAGTGATTCATCTGCACACCAAAGTAGGCTAAACAAATTCTTTATTAGCCGTTGTATAAGGCTGATATTTTACAAAAAAACCCTGCACAGGCTTACGGCCGACTGTAGTCTTTACCGTGGAGGCGGTGGGCGACGGGTATGGGAATAGCGATGAATAGCTTGGAGCTGTGTTTTTTTTAATGTTTTTTTCCGAAGTTCAGACAGCTTGAGTAGGGAGATAAATAATCTCTGCAAGGAAAGGGATGGATCTTAATTTATTTGTGTCTGTATTGTTGCGCAAAGAGGCAGCGCGCACTGCTGCTGGAAATCAAACAAATGCAAATGCTGGCAGTGGAATGGAAATGACTGCGAAACATCAGACGTCTCTCAGTGTGACTGCCATAACAGCGGGGATTTGTACTTGTGTTTACAACAACACTGATAATATTTTCTCCCATTTTTTGGGGGGCGAACAGGAATTAAGCACGAGGGTGAAGCGTGCCGCCGCGCTGATGCCTCTCCCTTTTGTCATGCTAATGCCCTCGCAGGTTCACAGCGTGCGTTCGCCATACGTGGAGCTGTCACGGCCGCTCAGAAGGTCTCGTGAGAAGAGGGACGTCCACAAGAAGTGACAAGTTCCCGGAATAAGTTTTAGGCCAGTAGTTCCTAAACACCTTTACAGATATTTGCTCGTTATCAGGGAAAGTCATAAAACGCCACAGCGTGAAGAGACAAAAGTGACCTTTTCTGAGCCAGATGTTAATTCATGCACTGCAGCTGAAATGATTCCGGAGTGTTTTGTCCGCTGTTTGTGGCGTTTCACACATTTAGCTCGCGTGTTGTTCACAATCATCCGGGCTTCATTATGCAGGAGTTGCGTCGCCGTGATGGCTTTCACTGCCAGCCC
This sequence comes from Lagodon rhomboides, assembly GCA_039737535.1. Lineage (NCBI taxonomy): Eukaryota > Metazoa > Chordata > Actinopteri > Spariformes > Sparidae > Lagodon > Lagodon rhomboides. The sequence goes on from CM077793.1 coordinate 13,091,680, forward strand.
CGCCGTAATGGGTTACACGAACGGCATAATCAAGTCTCCGGGGGCCGCTGTTAGGCCTGCGCTTGGTTTATCACCGCGGTCCGGTCCCATTGTTACATCAGTTTGGATACCGCTCAGGACTTCGCTGGAAAACCGTTGTTTTGCCCATTAAGACGACTCCCGCAGCAGCTCAGCGGCATTATTGTCGGATAATGTTCAGCGTGAGGCGACAGTGTGTTTATGACCGCCTCAAAAGTAAAGGAGTGAGCGAGGGGAAAACCATAATGGCGTAACATATGCATTTGGAACTTTGTTGTTTGTAATATACGCTCATTAGCACGCTTGAATTTTCCCAGTTGGACACTTTTAGGCTTTAATTTTGGCTTGAGAAGGCAGAAAAAAAGTGACTTCCTTTCGCCGTTCTACATTCGATCGTTGGGCGGAAACTTTAGAGTTCGTTTAGAGTTTGATACCATGACAAGACTAAGGGTGGAGTTTTTCTTAAAGATTTGATGTATTTCGATTTAATCCTTCAACCAAAACACGTCAAACAAGATAATGATGTTTTGTTTCCGCTGATTCATAACCGTTGTTGTATATTCCACTTTCTTACTGCAGGACGTCTCCAGTCACACACGATGCTCATCAGCACAGCTTGGACAACTTGTAATTAAAATCCCCGTTTAATTGATTCCTCTGAATTATAGAGGATTTCCAGTCTTCTGCAGATTGCTGCCGCGTACCGTCAGCAGTGTGTCTCCGGAGAGTCTGCTGCGCTTTGAAGTGAAATGTTTCATTGTGCTTTGAATCCAACATCGGGCCTGCATCTGTTCTATGGGTTTAACTCATCGACATCATCGCGCATGATAATTCCTCCCTTGACGGCCTCGAACGAGCCGCAGTGTCGTATGCGGCGAATTGATGGCCTTATGCTTAGTGGGAGATAAATCAATGTGCCATACAGAGTGAACATTTTCAAATTATGGCATAAAACGGGGCGGCGGCGAGCCACTGCTCTCACAGGATTTTACGTATTTCCGCGCACAATACGGCCGTGCGTTTCCAAAGGGGACGAGTCGCACGTCAGCGACGAGCTGCTGATGAATTTAAGTGACTTAAATCACGATTTGTCTCCAGCTAAAGGATTCAGATTGGCAGGTCAGATATTATGCTCAGTGTGGGCTTTTAATAGCCCATACAGGAATATAAAGATAAGTAAAGTGGCCATCAAAACCTCATTTCAGTGGAGCCTTCAACAATTAAGCTCAGGCGCAGTGTCAGATTTTTATTGTAAAGCACGAATTCTGACATTCAGAGACGAGGCGAGGCGAAAAAAAAAGACCGAAGCAGAGAAACGGAGAGGAATGTGAATTCACTCCGCAGTCTTCACCTTCAGGATGATCGTGTTATGTGTATGCATGCGTGTGCGTGCTGGATGGTGCGTGGGTTTCCGTCATTTCTTCTTTGAATGAAAGTGACAGAGAGACATTTCAGTACTTCTGTGTGTAATGATATTAACAAGACCATTTTTCCCAAGATTTGTTATTATCAATGTGCGAGAAATGTTTTGAGCCGTCGTCCACCCTCATCTGACAAAACTCACTCAGAGATACCAAACAACACTGCCAGAGGATGATTCCATCCTGACGTGATCATTAGCAGAGTCAAAGCTTACTGATCAATGAATCGGAGCTCATTGAGACAATCAAGATTTCAGCACCTGTGATCATGTTGTGTGACTCGGCGTCCTCTTTTGTGTTTCGTAGCTGACACTCTGCAGTGAGCCTGGACATGTGAAGTTCCTCCAGATCTTAATGGAATGCAGCCAGCTGAATTATTAATGTCAAGGTGAGACTGCGATGCATGCGACACACACACACACTCACACAACACACACACACACACACACACACACGTGTACTTTCTCAGCACCCTCCTGTCACTGATCCAATACTTTTTTTTTAGCTGGAGCTTTTTTGTTTAAAGGTGCCACAAACTGTAAAAAGTTAAAGGGCTGGTTCAACATTTTGGGGAAAAACATTGAAAATTGACACCATTCTTGTGAATCTACCCTTAATGTTAGCTTCATTTAGCGTAGTGTAGCATGATGACTGGAAATAAGAAGGTAGCAGCCAGCCTGGCTGTATGAGAAGTTAAAATATCCACCTACCACCAGCTGACCCATTATGAGGGCCAATCTGCACCGCCTGACCCACAAAAATATGTGCCTGAACCCATCCGCACCCACAAACCCACTTTATGCACGATATTAACGCAGGACAGGACCAGACTGAGTGCTGTGGCGCTCTCCAAGGTGCTAACTTTACTGCTGGGAGCAGAGCACAGTACAAAGTACTTTCTGTCCCTCTTTACCTCTTCCTCCCCCACTCACAGCAGTAAATAAACGGACAGATTGTTCCAAACGATGCGAGGAGATGGCGGGCGCCTGCTGTCGAATCAGAGTCCGCTGAACATGCATTCGGTTACGCCATGTAGATCACGTCCTGAGATCAGATTGGGGACTTAACCGGTCAAGCAAAGGATGGGTGAGTTTGCTCAGATGGCCTCATCTCCCTCCATTCAGCCGGTGCCTTATTTAGGTTCAAGTAGTGAAAAGGAGACCACATTGTATAGATAAATGCTCAGTTCAACTTCACGAATCAGCCATTCCTCGTCCATGTTCGTGAGTTATGGCTGGACCTGCACATCACTCGTTTTCCATGGTTTCCAGTCTTTTCGTTAAGTTAAACATAGTGAATGAGCATATTTCCCAAAAACCATTTCTCGGAGTGTTCCGTCTTTGCTTATTCTCAGATTTTTAACTATGGACCTACAGATCAACCTTTAGACTGCTGCCTTTAATACAGTGGTGGATCTCTGCCGTGAATGTCAAATGACCGGGTGCCTTTTGGTTACTTTTGGGCGATGTAATTCATCAGCTGCATGCGCCTGGCCTTAAAAAAATCAGTTGCTGGGGGGCAAACTATTATTTACACGTAGTCCCACTTTGTGGATAGTTCACTTGCAGAGCCGCCAAACTTCAAAGCTTTAAGAGATTAAAAGTTCTTTCAACGCAATAATGCCCGCACACAAATGCGACGTGACCATATCGGATCTTTCTTAACCCAGGGACTGAAGATTCATTAAAACTAGCCTGTATATGTTGCAAACAAACTTGTGCCCGACTGTACATTTACAGGAAAAAAAAAAAAGAAATGTCATGAACACACCATCAAAGTGCTGACTGAAAAAAATTGTTTGTGGGAGCTTATGCTGGTGGAAGCGTGTCAACACATTGAAATCGCATACTCTTCTAACAAGCTGAAGCAGCAGAAGCGAGCTTATGTCCTCCTTTGATGGGACACAACACAGCAGGAAACAGGCCGAACAAGAAAGTGTGTGATCAACACTAAAATTGCACAAAACCAGAAAATAAAAAATAAAACATTCCAGTCTAAAAATAACTAGAGATGCACTGCGAGCACCTGCAGCTCTGAGGATGTTCCAACTTTTAATTCCTCATTGCTACAGTCTGAATGTCATCCTCTGAAGTCTGAAGCTAATGTAAGTCAAGGTCTTCATTTAGGTTTTTTTTTTTTTTTTTGGTTGCAGAATTATTTTAATTAAGTGATGTTGTAATGCTATTGGCCAGGAGGCTCTGCAGTTTGCCAGTATCCAACAGTAATGAGCAGAGAACACGGGCCTCCTTAATGTAGCCTAAATTTGCATTTTGCCCACTGCAGAACTTAAGGCAAATTATGCCTCGCCGCCTGCCAAATTCCAGTCTGGTGCGGAAACATATACTTCCTCTTTTTGTGAGTAATGCCGGTTTTTTTGACTCCGCTCAAATAACACGTTAGCGATTCAGAAGCCAGAGTAATACATTTGTAACAAAAGGCTTTTCTTTGGCTATTGATTAGCAGTTTATCCCTCCTTTGTGTCTGCGTCTCACAGCGCCGGATGTCAGTGCCGCTGGCGAACCTGGTCAGCTGCACTCTGAGCTCTGTGTGAGCTGCCGTTTGGAGAGAAAAGCACCCTGCGTTACTTCGCGGTGTCACACGTGTACCCATTCTGTTTTCTCCTCTGCATTTATTATGCCTTACCACCATTAGCTGTCACATTGTCATTCCAAGCACGACTGTTTTAGCCATCATTTACAAGACATACAGCCTTTTTGAAATAAAAAGAAAATGTTCAAACAGCAAGAATCAACCTGTTTTCATTTTAAATAAACAAAAATATGAACTAGAATTGGGCTAAATCTGTTCATTTTGAACAATGAGCACTGTACCATTGTAACGTTGCGTATTAAAAGGCAGCCCAACAAAGAGCGCAGAAAGGTAGAGTGTCGGCTGTGGCTCAGGGGTAGAGCCAGCGTCTTGTTATCGGAAGGTCGCTGGTTCAGTTCCCCTGGTCTGCGTGTCAAAGTGTCTTTGGGCAAGATACTGCTCCCGATGTGATGGTCGCCACCTCGCAGGGCAGCCACCACTATATCAGTGTCAGTCGCTTTGGACAAAAGCGTCTGCTAAATGCCCTAATTGTAAATGTGTCCCTTCAGAGTTGCCGTATGGCAGGAGTTGTGATATGTGGGAAGGAATTTTTCTTATTAAATCTGCCCAGTCAGGTGGACCCAAGATTACCACTATTTTCTCTCAATCACGCCGTTGTGATTTTTTGTTTTTCTTAGCTTCCTCAGCGTAACCAGCCGGCTAACTTTGTTTCAGGCCTCTGAGGCTGAACACAGCTAAGTGACTGACATGCGGCGCGGAGACGAAGACCCTCTTAAACCCGGCACGGGGGTTGTAAGCTGTATTGACCGAAGACGGTTTTCTCTGCTGGGTGAGTTCAGCGGGTCAGAGCAACAGCGAGACTACAGCAGCGTGCTAATGAGCTACCTTTGCCATACGGCAAGTCTGAGGGGACACGCTACCTCAAATGTCATCATCAGTCACAGTGTTTCGCTAAGGACGTCGCCATGTGCCAAACTGGTAGACATCGCACAACCTTGCTTTTAGACTCGACTAAGCTCCGGCCACAGTGAGCGTTTACAGTTTCACAGAAGGATGTCACCAAACACTATTAATGCAACTCTCCATCCTGCAGAAACACAGTATGCACTTATGTTGATTTTTTCTGACATGATCCCTCACTGGCTTCCCAGCAACTAAAATAAATGAAATGAAATGAATAAAGGAAATAAACAAGATTATTTTCTAGAAGACATCACTGCGTAAACACTCATTTTAATGTTTACTGTTTGAGAGGAATTGCATAATCGGCAGCTCATCTTTTACTTTTCTCCTCATTTCTTTATTTTACTTTCTTTAATTTCCTGAGCTGTACTCAGAAGTGAACAGGAAGTGTGTGCAGCATGAAACGACTTCTGGATTTCTACAGACATACATCTGAAAAGCTGTAAAAAAAAAACCTTTACTACTGGACAAAGACGGAAAACTCAAGTGTGATCACAATGTAGGGTTTATAGTCAAGTGTTCTAGTAGTAGTAGCAGTGTACAAGTGTATCATGTTATAAAAGACAATCAGCTTTGTTTTTCAGAACATTGTGCTCAATCAGGCTATTTTGGAGGGACTATTGGTGGATCAATTATAAAATGCATCATTATAGACTTTAATCTGACCCCAGAGCTGTTTTATATCAGGGTGTTTCAAGAGTGAAAACTGTGTGCCTCCGTTGACCGGTGGCAGACATAAGTTTGGATGAAGCCAGCGCAGTTTTCCTTGGATGTGTATCAACTCTGCTGGTTGCCCATGCGGGGTCACACTGCACTATCAGCCACCACAGATGTATTTCCTCTCCCCCGGCTTCCCGTCGCCTTTGTATCCTACGCGGGATAGTGTGAGCAGGTAGAGACAGAGCCGCAGAATGAATGGGAGGCAGAGGCAGCAGCGAGGTGGACCAGAGAGATTAGCCGGGAAATTGACACTGACAAATCTCATACATTAAGGCTTCCTGGGAGGCAGCTATCGGTAGAGGAGGCGGCAGGTACCATATCCCATAAATGGCACTGGGTTCCTTTAATACTCTGCTCGCGGCGCGCTGGAAAGCCGAACCACCCTGTCGTCTACGGCGCGGAAGATAAGAAAGCCAGGTGTGCTCACAGACATTTCATTTGACTAATGTGTTTACAGCTAGAATAATGAATAGAGTGAGGAAGATGAGAGTAATTAATTTGAGCTGTTCCAGCTAAATAACAAAGCAAATACGGGCAAAACTGTTTCATTTCCCTTTGGAACCGGAGCTGTTTCTCCCCCTTTTCTCGCCTGCTTTAATGAGATAAAGCCATGCCTTCTTTGATAAGGAGTCCTAGTTACTGTTGTTAGTAGCCTAGTAGCCTTTTGATCTGTTCTGAGGGGTGTTTGCTCGCATCCTCTTTATGAAAATGAAGGACAAAGCTGCACGCATCATTTACATACGTTTTTTCATCTCTCGAGCGTCGACGGAGCCTAAAAGTATGACCTCAGAAAAACAGAAAACTCACATTTTTTTCTTTGAAATAAACGGCTGAATTTAATTAACCGGTCGTCAACTTCCTTCCTCCATCACGTATCGTTAAGATTTAAATGAGCCTGTTCTCGCTCTCCGAACCTTGCGAAAAATCGGGGATGCGCTTTATGTTTCCTTTGTGTCCTGAGAGTAAAGAATCTAATTACCGAGCATAAACAACTCTTTGCCCTTTGCAGCTGCACTACTTGATGTTTGCTGAGTGTTATTCCCAGCGACTTAACCCCGCTCAAGAGGTTCATGGTGTGCTCCTTCCATCTTTATTTATTTTGGACAGTGAGGTTGTTTCCCTGAAAAAGGACTCGTGCCCTTGCTGTTGCCTAGCAACAAAGTGAGTCCTTGGGACTTAGCACCTTGCAGGATCTCTCCCAGGCTACCTTGAAACTTGTCCTCCTCCAACGTGTGGAGAAAGTTGATTTGCGTATCCATCATTGCTCATAAACAGCCAAGAGTCGTTTGCAACGACGGCGAAATGAAGATGGTGATGAAGTTGATTGTCGACTTATTTAAAGCACACGACGGGTTTAAAGGCAGGAGATTATTGTTGTTTTATTGGCCTCTTGTCACAACGAAAGCTGTTTTTTTGTCACCGATGTATAAGTTACCTGGGCAACCAGGATGCCAGAGTGTGCGCGCTTATCGATTCTTGCAATATTACAAAAATGTAGAGCTTGTGTTTTTATAGCGAGCACAGAGATGACACAATAACAATGTACCGACGCGTCTCGGAAGCAGCAGCCTCTTTCCACGGACCATTTTTCACTCAGAATGGTGAATTCATCAGACTTTTTATTTTGGTGCTTCATCAAGGAGACAAGCTGTTAAATATTCATGGCTGTGTTGTGTTCTTAAAATAAGGCTCATTAGCACTCCCAGCCTCTTTTCAAGTTCCGCCTTTCTCTTGTCACTCTGAAAAAAGGCAACAGAAACATGTTATTCATCTCTCACACTCTCCAAGCTCAGACTGGTTCGAATATTAAACCGCACGATGCCATTATATTGAAGTCAGACCGACGCTAACGCTATAACGTTTTAATCTATGTTCAAGTGCCCGGCGCTATTATCGATTGATTCAGTTTAAGTGTTGTAAAAAAAAATGTTGGTGCTGTAACAAAATTGATTTCTTAAAAATAATGAGAGCGCTTGGTTCTAACACGATTACAGATATTATACTTCCCCCCACACACAAAGGAATTCATAAATATTGGACGGAACACCGGCTCGGTGCTGAACCTTCGACTTCCTGGTTTTCTGGGTTCTTCATTTGTGGATTTTGAATGACTTCCACTTGTCCATGTGGGTTTTCCTCCGAGTGCAGACGTAAACTGATGTGAATGTGCTGTCTGTCTGTGTTAGTTGTGTGTCTGCCAACCTGTCCAGGGCGTGACCTGCTTCAGCTCCCTGCGCTGCCTCCCATAATAGATGGATGGATGCATTATCGTAATCACTTCTTGTTGTGATGGAATTATTGATTCGATGCCTCCAGATGTCTATATTTTCATTTAAACTAATTCCAGCTGCTCTTATCAGATTCTTCTGACATTTTGACTCACCAGAGTCACTGCTTCACAGCTCCTTGTGGTGTAAACTTCTGTAAACTTAGGGGCTGTCTACAAGATAATGTTTTTTGCATAAAAGGGTAAACTTTTCGTTGAGCTCTTGGCTCTTCATTCACGCGACCACAACATCTTTGGGGGCCTTAAAATGCAAACTTTTGGGTGCAAACAGGGTTTCAGAGCTTAATTTGTTTGAGAATGCCACACTTACCATCATCATGTAAACTGGCAATACGCACCGCCTTTGTAAACTGTGACGACGCGGCCCCGCTTTGCGCATGTGTATCATGTATTCATGATGGAGGACAGCAGGAACAAAGACGGACTATCAAGCTTTGTTGGTGCTGCTGACTGTACTGTGTTCATTAACGCTCCACCAGTAAAGTGTAGATTGGCTGCGCCTTTGCTGATATAAATAAGATAAGATAAGATGTTCCTTTATTGATCCCCCTTGGGAGAAATTCACAGGTGACACAGCAAGACATAGGTAAAATAAGTAGCAAAGAATAAAATAACAATTTGAATAAAGATATGATAAAAACTATTAGAATAAAAATAAACATACTATATCATGGGGAGCTGCTGTGTTGGGCTGCCACTCGCTGCGGCGCCGGAAGTCTATCTAGTCTATATAGTCTCTCTACTGCAGCTCATGCGGTAGCGTTTTGTGTAACTTTTCCATTCTTAGCAAAACTGTTTAAACTGACACCACAATGCAGTGAATAACTAGATAATTGCTGCCCTTTGCGTTTTTCGGGGTATTTTGTATTCTTGACTTGGACAGATAGTGATCTATCATTAGAAGATTGCAGCGTGACGAGATACCTTCGACATTGCGGGCGTATGATTCCCTCCCCAACTTATCAAAATGACTGGACAACAGTCCTAGGAGACATGTTCCAAGACTTCAGCTGACAGTTAGCTTCAATTATTGATTCATTTTCCGATGAAGTTATTTAGCACTGCTCAACAACAGAGCCTAACACGATGTCTTCCAATCTCTCGTTCTGCTCCATCCACACTCTAGATTCAGAGATCTTCAATTAACAACGGCGTGAAACAAAGAAACACACTGGAACCTGTTAGTCCGGTGAATGCTGTTGTTGGCTGCCTGTCAATCGACTTCTTTTATCTTAATCTTTTAATAAGCGAGTTGTTTCACCAGCAGGAAACAGTTGGTTCCATACGGAGACACAGCCGTCAGCTCAGACTCACCCTCGCCCAGATGTCTCAGCATGCTTTATAGTCTAGCTCAGATTGAAAAAAAAAAAAAAAAAATGTTTATCCCTTATGTCCCTGACACAAACGGATATTCAGAGTGGAAAACAGCTTTGAGCCTTCAAGGTAAGCACCATGGACAGTTCCTGCATGATGCGACCCAAGCTCAGTGCGGATGCTATGAAGGACTTCAGAAAAATAGAAAAATTGAGTTCTTTGTACGTTATTGACGAAAGTTTATTAGTAAATACACAGGCATAATTGTGTATTTGATGTCCCTGTTTAGCTGTGCAATAGGTATTTGGAACGGTTTCCTCAATATTAATCTTTAATTAAAAAGAAACCACTTTATTAGGAGAGTGGATAATGACTATCCAGTTTTACTGACACATCTGTTGCATTCTGTGCAAATTGTTAGAAAAAAAAAAAAAACAGTTTGGTTTTTTCATGAGCAGCTTCAGCACTTTACACACGCACGCACACATAATAAGTTGTTTCTGCAGCAGGGAGGTTCACCTCACTTACAGGCTTGGTCCAGCCATAGGCAACCTATTAACATCCACTTTATCAGGGCTTTCATATTTCATGACCTAGTTCATCAAACTTTAATGCAGTCCTGCTTCTTCACGTTTGTGGTTTTAGTGCAAAGGCGTGTCTGAACTGAAAGCTTTACCTATAAGTCTCCTGCTGGAATCCAATGGATATTATAGACTTATTCATAGCAACCAGGTTATTCATGACCTCTAATGCATGCTGTACATGCTCCCCGTGGCTATCCAAAAGATCTTGGATGGATTGTGGCTTGCGAGAGAACATCATTAGTGGTGCAAAGTGATTCCACAGAGCCAAAAACCTGCTGAAAGCAGATGATGGGCCAAACGCCAGTGGTTTCTCTCTCTCTCTCTCTCTCTCTCTCTCTCTCTCTGTTTCTCTCTCTCTCTCTGCGGACATGGCATTCAGGCTGCTGTGCCACACTAAAGTATGTCTGGGGTAATGTGCTGCCCTCAGATTGCTGGAGTCCTGCTGAGCCTGTGGGATGCACGATTAGCCTGTGCCCAGAGCTGATATGCAGTGACCAGTGCCAAGCACCGACTGATGAATAGAAAGAAGAGACAGAGAGGCGATCGAAGGGAAAAAGAGGGGCACAGTACTGAGGTGTGTGTTAATAATATGCAGGAGATGGTGTGATGATTTAACGGTGTTTGTCTGCTAAAACTGAATGCATTTTCCACTGAATTATTCGAACCAAAGTATTTTTTTCAGCGACCTATGCCAGTTTGGTTGCTTGTAAAAATGCATGCCAATCCCTGAGAGAGCTCCATGTGAATGAAAAAAAAAAGATTTTAAAAGAGGGCTGACTCTGAATGTGGCGATCACTCAAAAAACAAAATGGCAGCAGTGATGCTAAAAGCATTTGCAGCATTACTGAGTATACCTCTGGTGATTTCAATTCGACCTCGGTTCAATATGTGACATCTTGAATGGGTTTTCTATGGTAACATAGCACAAATTGATACTTAGCCTGCGAGGCCACTGCTCTAAGATTGTGCTCCCTGCATTCTGATTACCTCCTGATGGCACACAAGATATATTTTGTCCCAATCTTTTCACAAAGGAAAAATAACGAAGCGCCTCATGTGGGGTTAAAAGCGCAAACAAATGTTAGGCGAGAGCTGTGTGTCATACCTTTTGATGACGTCACAGAATGCACTCTTGGTTGTTTTGTGATTGGGCTTCGGGAGAGTTGCTCATGTTCACAAATATTGGTTGAAACTAGCCCGGGGGAAAACACATGTGAGTCAGAAAAATGAGTAGAACAATTCTGCTCAGGCCGGGTGAACTTGAAATTCTCCTTCCAGGTTTTGCAAGGAGAGAGAGACGTGTGTGTTTGGCCGCATAAGTCACCGCTGTCCTAAAGGCGCAATATTGTTACTGTCGGAAAGTCAGTGCTACGAATTAACATAAAAAATAGCAGTCTGTAATGTTTCATCTGTGTTGTGCTCTCTTAGACCTTGAATGTCGGTGTGGCATGGAAAGGTAGTGGAAATCTCGCCTTTTGTAAACACATTTTCTCTCTCAATCATCCCCGTTCTTGTTAACTTGGTTTCAACCAGCACCTGTTTTCATTGTTGATTAATTGATTAGGCTTAATTACTTTTTTAATTAATGGTTTAGCCAAAAATAATTAATGTCCAAAAACCAACAACATAAAACATAATTAGTGTCACATTTGATTAACCGGAACCAGCAGTTGTTGTCCTTGAAATATGACTTCTAATGACTATCAATCATAAAATTGGTGATTAGCTTTCCGTGGATCAAATGATCGATAAACTGATCGTTTGATTTTACTGGGCATCTATCAATAATTAACGTTTTGTATGTTTAATCCACAACTTGTCCCTTGAAGTCATGCGGTTTATTCGGATTATATCTGCGGTGCTGCGACTGTATCCTAAAGGGCAGCAGATGTTGGTCGACGCTGGAGAACTCAAAGGGCATGCTGAAAAAGGCAGCTCTTTGGGCAGTAGTCCAGTCTAGTGTTTATTAATACAAATGTTGATGAGGTAGGAAAACACAAACCCCACAGGAGGTGCAACAAATGTTAAAAAAGCACGGGGAAAAGAAATCAAAAGTTAAAGCCGACCGCCTCCTAGCAGGCTGCGAACCGCTCTCTTCCTTCTCGATCATTTTACCTGCTCAGCCTCTCCAGTCTGAAGCCTATCGTCTGCTCAGGTAACCTCAGCGGGAGCTCGACTGATGCAACACGTTCAAAGAGCGCTCTTTTAAGATTCTCCGTTAGCGCTGAAAATGTAAATTTGAGACAAAAATGAAAGTGAATTATGAACCCTTCAGCTGAAATTGCAGCTTGTTAATGTTGCTTTTTTTTTCTTTTTACAACAAATAAACCTTCTGTTGTCTGGCACACTGACAAAATATGTAATTACTGTCAAAGTCTCAAATTGGAGGCTACAGTCCATGTAGTAATTAGTAAGTATACGTAGGTTAGTTAAGTTTGGGTTAACGCATTGATCGTGTTTACAGTCAGTTCAGTAGTTTACATCTTTTCTGCACAATCTCTCATCAGCTTCGACGTAAGTCGGCTCCCGTGTAGACATGACCCTCTTAACACTGCAATCTCCGCCTAATTCCCTGCCATATTTCTCACTGTCACTCTGCAGCTTGTGGTATGTTTGTGTTATCATCTCAACATCCCTCTCTAGGCTTTACCCATAAATATCATTTACGGGCTGTATACACAATGAGGCGGGCAGGATGCGCACAAAAAAAAAAAAAAGAGTTCCCATAGGGAGCTGAAGAGAATAGCAGTTAAATGATGTGGCCTCCTCCAGGACAAGATGGCATTCAATCACTGCAGACAGTCCAGCCCTGAGGACTACAGACAAACATATCACGTTATTGAGGGGAATAAGGTGAAATACATGGGGCTTCACAAACAAGGTTTACACTGCTCCCGTGACACCCTCCCACTGCCATCGTCACCCATTAATTATCAATGTGGACTCATAACATGGTTGATTACTGCCTTAAATTGTCTCTGCAGCCACGGATCCACAGCCATTTTCACAGGGAAATTATAAACTCAATGAAAAGTGTGACAATCATGATGATTGATGGTGTTTGTTTTATTGGAGTCTGTTCATCTGTACAGGGCACTCGCAGGGTCCTTGGAGTGGGCCATCAGTGTGATCGCTGCAGTGTACACATCTCGGGACTCACAGTTCCCTGAAGCGCTCGAGGACTATAGGATTTTTGGGAGAAAAAAAAAATTCAATATTAAAGGCAATATAATAAAAAGGCATCAAACCTTGGGATGGAGGCCATGAAACAGATGTTGTTTTGCCTCCATTTTGTGCAGCGAACCATTTAAACCAATTCAATCGCCAGAATAAGTGTTGGCAGTTGACGTTTATGAATTCAACAGATGTGTTTAATCCTACATTTATTTTGTTTCTATTTTGTGTTGTGACATTGTCGAGCTTATGATCTGGATAAGTTTAGGCACAAAAAACGCTTGGTTAGGGTCAGGAAAAAGATCCTGTTTTGGGTTAAAATACCTGTATTGGTCACCACACACACACAGCTGGAGAAGTCCTGAGGTCTCATCAGAAACACCAGTTTTTCTTCTTTTTTTTTCATCACAAACTTGGCTGGAAATTGTCCCCAGGCCTCCCTATAAACATCCAGTGGTTTCACACTTCAAAATTGTTGAAACCCACTCTTGAACTGGCTCGGCAGCCTTCTCGCCTGTACCTCCACCGCCATCCCCTCCACCTTCTCATATGACAGTCAAGTCATAAACATATAATGTGAACGTAGAACATAGAGCATAGAATTGCCAATATGTTACATAGGCCTACGACATGTACAGATGTAAACACGTACTCATTTCGTTCAGTTGCTACAGTACCCAGCCCCATCTGTGTCTTTTATGACTCAAAAAGTTTCAAAATAAAGTTCTCTTAACTGACCTAGCTACGCTTTGGCATGTCTATCAGTGCCACTGACCATTGCCACCTTGTGAGTGCCTCCTCACGCCTCATTTCCCTCTGGTGGTCCACAGTGTGGTGACTGGAGCGCCACTTCTTCTCATCCCCATATCCACCTGTGAGGTGATTGAAACAAGAGTGAGCTCTTGTCAGGGCCTCGGCCACCATGTAATTGAATTCTACCTTGTTTCACAGAGTGCAACAAAGCATAGCACTGGATAGAGGGTAAATATACTCAGCACTTAGACACAAACCAGGGCCACGACTGCTCGACAACAAACAGAAGCACAGGGTATTGCTTGGTATCGTTTACAGACACAGTGCTGCCATCAAAGTAAAATACTGGAGCTGCTGTCTGTGTGATTACTTTGGAGCCGGGAGGAGGCCTCTCACTGTGTCTCAGTGGCTCCGTGTGGTTCACTTGGCGAATTCTTCTACTTCCAAAAGCACGCTTGCTTTGGGTTCAGTTAGTTTATTTAACTTTACAGGAAGGTTGACATCAAAACATCAAGGATGACACAGTAGTCAGTCCATTTCATCGTGGTACTTGATGTAAAAGATGGCAGAAGCAGAAAACGCAGGAGTCGAGGTGACTGGAAAACATCATAATTACAATAAAACCACCACAATTAAGTTTTCCACAAGCAATAATTGGACTGAAGAATTGCTGGGGTTCGTGCAAAGTGACCTAACCCTAACCTAAAACAACAGGGAAACATATAGGTATTGATCCCTGGCATGCACAAGTTGGCAATACTGCCTGTACTGTGGCTGCAATTAGTTCCCCCAACTTTACCAATGTTGTGGTTGAGGGTAGAAATATTTATTGATTATTATACCAGAATTATTCGGTGCTGATTAGCCGGCAGCCATGCGTCAGTTTCTTGTAACAAACAGTCTAACTGGAAACCACTGACACATTTTCCTCTTCTGTTTCTTTTATTGGAAGAACTGTCTGAGATGTTGCTCACAGAGGGATCTCAAACAAGTCAAACAAGATCTGCTGGCAGCAGGACATTAAGAATTTATTGGGACATAGAGTCAAACCTCAGTTGCGTTCAGTAAAAAATCAGTTCTGTTCCATACAAAATAGTGATGGTTTTGGTAATTTGTTAAAGGAGCATATGGTTTTATATTTACTTCAACATTGCAGATCCCAATTAATGTCACGTTTGAGGCTGACATTTAACATTGGTTTAGTTTATCAGTGACCGTACTCTTCCCCGTACCTTAACCATGTTAAAGTTGCCTAAACATTTTAGAACTTGTTTCTCATATTTAATTCTGTAAAAACTATTTGCCATTTAGAATTTCTCCCTTCCCATTACCCCTTATGTTTGGACATTCCAAAAACATTTTCTTCTGCTTAGGAGGAGAGACACTACATGTGTCCTGTCCAAATACACAAACAGAAAACGGAAAAATGTTTTTGCACACGATTCCTGTCGTAATTATCTGGGGGGAAAAAAATAATTATACAGCTGACAGATGTCCTTGTAATGGGACTGATTTTAGTCACAACTGAAAAATGCTTCTTGTTTATGCAAGCCTGCGACTGCAAATCAGATATGAAAAGAACATGTCAGACTTTAGTGCAGCGTATAAAAGGAAAAAAAAAGCTCTTTCTGTGTAATTGTTGGTTCTGTCGCGTCTTTTCCAATTTCCTCCCTGGCGTCTCTGCGCCACCCTGCTTGATGGGAAGGTGTTTGTGTTCTTTGTATTTTTCACTTTAAAAAGGGGTCCCGAGGAGGTGCGACTCCAGTATTTGGAGGGCAAATGGGATTACATTGGAGAGGCTGCTTGGAGGCATCGCAGACGTCAGTTCACTGAGGCAGGCTCCAGTCGGTGGCCTGTTTGCTGTCAGCTAATCTAAGTAGATGGATTCTCAGTGCAGGGCTCACTCCAGTACAGTCACTGTGCTTAATGGGTTTGACTCCCCGGGACATTGTTCCAATCTAAAAGGTCATCATGGTCTTAGCTCAAGCCAAGCACCTCTCAACCCAGGCTGATTTGCTCCTCAACCACCCTTGCATAGTGTGCTTCAGAGGACATTTTTCTGCTAGCGCTTCCACACTAATTACCTGGGAAGAACATGCATTAACTTTGTCAATTTCAACACACAGCATAGACAGCATAATTTAAAAAGACTGCAGGAAACGATACAGACACCTCGTCTTTCTACGTTGCAAGGGCTTTTCCAGGAATGCTTTAATTTGGAGGAACTGAGAGCCTTTAAGTGTGTGAGCTTGGGTTGCTCACGAATCACAATTTCTTAAAATTGCCTAAATAAACAAAAATTACCGACCAAAGCAGTTAAACATTGAACAGCGCACCATTTAGAACGCTTCACACAGGAAGTTACAGCCTCAACACTCACACCAAACACAAACAAACACAGCCCAGACTTGTTAAATTCAAATCAAGCAAAATGCTGTCCGTCCGAACTAGTTCACAGACTGAGGTGAAGTCCAGCTGGTGATCCTCATCTGGTTGCTGTGTGCGCCAGAGCTGTCATCCGTGACCAGTCACATGCGGACACAACTCTGTAATCAGTTGAATTAACAAATCGGGTAGTACCACCTGAAGGTCATCAGACACACCCACACACAGGGAGAGAAAATAACAAAAAATAAAACCACACCAATTTACGAATAATCAAATAAATGATCACACGTCCTAATTAGGACTAGGAAGAAATAATTGGGTCCATCAGTCCTGACTATCAAATGTTAGCACTGCAGTGACATGTGCACAGTGTTAATTCAGACAGCAAACATTTTTATTAGTATCAATATCAGAGAGTGAGTCAATGAGGAGGGAGTAAGATACGTATTTGCTAATTCTGGCAAGTGAGCAACTGCCTTTGGGCCCCAGACCTTTTATTTAGCAGTAATTCTGAGTGAAAAGTACTTTTTGGGTAAGATACATGACCACGAAAGTAATGGCCCCAAGGAAGTCTTTGCATGTTTTGACCTGTCTTGTCTCTCCAACCTGTATGATCATGCAGAACGAAAATGTCAAATTCTAGTTTAAATTTTTTCAGTTAATCTTTGTTCCATCAAATTACCAAAACATACAGGAACAACTAACAATACAAGAGGCAGGTATTCCACTGTAGGCCTACTGGTTGCTTTCTTTGCAAAATGGGATGGGCAAATGGGGACTGGGGCGAGTGTTGCTCCTTTGTAGGAATGTAACAATTCCTAAGTACTTTTAGGCAAGTCTTGTCACTCAGCAGCCATCTTTACAGCACCCTTGGGCTAACAAGACCGGGCCCCTATCTAAATGAATGGGGAAAGAGACAGAACTTCACTTTTAATGGTGATCTGGACATAAAAATTGCATGTATCACAAGTCAAATCTGAATAAAAAAAAAAAAAAAACGCTTAAAAAGTTGAGTGACTTTGGTTCAAAATGCCTTTTTCCTGCAAGTCATACAAATGCTTCGCATGCGCACGGTTTAACAACACCAACTTCTTTTATGGCTCAATGCAGAGTGCCATGACGTGACTACCTGATCAACAGGGCCAACAGGCATAAACTGAACAATCCTCAATCGATGAGGTTGAGTATGCTGGAACTTTACTGCGCTGTACACTTCAAACATACCTCTGGACTGCAGGTGCACCGCTGGTCTCCCAGCAGTCTCCCACCACAGGAAGCTCTGTGCCTGCGGCTTTGTGACAGAGTTTGACTGCTTCCTTCACGTTGAGGTCTCATGTCACCTCTAAGGTGACATGTGGCTCATCAGGCTTCAGATAAGGCTCTTACAGAGTCCGCTTGCCCGCTCTAATTTATCTAAGGGATTTCTTGTGCTGCATATATTTTGCTCTTTGAGCAGCCAAGCATTAAATTGCTTTCCACTGGGAACAGCCCGTATGCCGGGGTCGCCAAAGCTGTGGCTGGTTTCCAATGAGATGGTTTGGCAGCAAAGCCAGCAGCGTAATTAGGGTCACCCAGCTCTGGAGCTGTTGGTGGGCCAAAGGGTCGTCACGGACTGCATAGTGCATTTGAAAGTCACAACAAAGCTGGAGGACGGTAACACATGACTTCTCAGATCATAAATCAAAAGAACACTAAGGAAGCACATCATCAAAAAAAAAACAACTAAAAAACAAAGGCACCAGCCTTCAAACAAAGTATAATAATCTTCAAGAAATGAATTACTTGGCTCCAGGGAATAATTGAGACGCAGTTAGATAATACAGTATGCTGTAACTCTAAGAAATTTAAGGGCAAAAACAAAGGACGATGTGGAAAGACAGTGGCGACGCATGGGCAGCGAAAGCCCCATGTACAACGGGTTGTCGGCTTTGTCTGCCAGAAGCTGACTTCAGCAGCCTTTGCTGTTTGAACTTTCAGTGAAGCCTCCTGCCCATTCAGTGTGCCTCTCCAAATGTTGCCTGTGGTTTTTTCTTCACGAGGAGGCTGCACAGCATGTGTCCATCTGCAAAGAGCTCTCCAATGTGTCCAGCGGTAGAGGGGAGCACTCCAGGGAGCACTTTCAGCTCATAGTATTCTCTTTGGCATCGCAGAGAGTAAAACGCCTCTGAGAAAAGTGCAGAGAAAAAGAACATTTGGACAGCTGCTTAGCAGAATTTACTAATGTCTTGGGTACATTATGATATGTTATTCCTGCGTGAAAACATAAAAGCTTGACCACGAGGGGCTGAAGGGATACCGAAACTCTTTCTGGACATGCTTCAAGTGTGCTTTAAGATGAGATGTAAAGAGACATGGAGTTTAATTGCTCTATAGTGCATGAGCTATTTTTGCTTCTTGATTTTTTTATGAAGCTAAATCTCTGGTAGAAATGTGCAGGGATACAAGTGGCTTCATCACTGAATAATTAGATTTCATACTGTACAGTGGAGCACATACTGTACTGAATCTGGTTGGAAACTCAGCACAGTGTGCTGTCAAAGACTGACAAGTCTTTCAAGTCAGTGCAATAAGGACTTCCTATCCATTTTATGCTGAGGCATGACAATTTTTCCTGTGCATTATAGTAGGCAATTTAACTCCCCTTTTAGCTTGTATTTAACTGGGGAGGTTGGCCAAGAAATAATTTCCTTTTCAGGCCTCGGGGCAGAGAGGTGCACACAGGAGCAGTTAGTGCTGCACTACAGCAGCGCTGGTATTTTGCTGAAAAGCACTTCAACAGTAGTTATTTCATAAGATTCTGATATCACAAAATGAGTGTCTTTGGATGCAAATTACAACACACAGATTTATGTGGAGATCAGGGGCATCATGCCAACCACAATTCTTGGTCGGGGGGGGGGCATAATTAGAGCGTGGGCCATGGAGGTCCTTCTGCGGAAAGAAAAATGATGCAATTTTGTGCAATTCGACATGTACAGTTTATTCAAAGACTTTGGGAGAATACTTTTAAAACTTCACCAAATCTGTTTTTGTAGCTCAGTATTATGCCAAGCTAGCTTGTTTCAACGCTGCTGCCACCTTTCTAGAAAGAGAATTTTCTTCTTCACCCAAACAGAGAACAGAGAACGCATTAACTAAAAAACAGAAGGCAGGTGTGAGATTTTCATGCTAAATTGATTTTCATGCCTGCCTTAATGTCTCCCTGCAAGACTCCAAAAGGAATCCTTAACGATCTCCAGGATCACTTCCTGGGTCCTTTCTGCCTCGACTACTAGCCAACTATCTTCCAAAGCAAACCATGACTATAGATTCAATTTAGTCTGTATAACTGATTGTGTTAATGTTAAGAAAAACCTTGATTGATGTTGTGATGTTCTACCAACCACTTCAGTAACACACACTGGTATGCTGCAGCAGAGTGCTGCTTACCTGCTATTGTGAACTGATCTCATCCTGCAACTTTTGGAAGAAACCAAAAATATAAGGAAAGGGGGTGTTTGACCTTTTGATATATGATCTTTGACATAATTTTAAGAATATGTAAATATAAATAATCAAATATAAATATTGGGTTTAAATGGCCATGACATGTCTGATAGAGATACTTTAACACATGCACATGACTTTGAATATAACCATTACGATTGTAGTTCCGACATGAGAAATCCACAAATAACACTATTGAAGTTGTGGTAGTAGAAACACTGTTGCTGGGAAAGTAAAATCAAGAATGGCTGCAAGCTCGTTCCCTTTTTAAAAATAGTTAAACGATAGAAAGACACAAAAAACAAAATACAAATACAAATGGAACACAAGTGTCACTCTCTGGCTCCGACATTTGTAAAACACATAATACATACTTAGACTTATGAGCGGTAAATGTCGTCTTGCTGCTAGTACTTCATCAGAAGGTCACTCCACCACTTGAAGGTACCAATAGTTTCAGAAGGATCCAGTTGAGCAACATAAAGTGTTACCTGCATTTGACCACTTTTACACTGTTTTGAGAATTCAATATAAAAACTCAATGCCTCGTATTCTTTCCATAGAAGACAATTTACAATTTCAGTCTTGTTTTCCTGTTCTGAAGACTGCTCACCTCTTATTATATGTTGCATAGATGTTGTAGTATTGCTGTAAATTTCTAACATCATGTTCCAAAGAACCTCCTGGGATCCGTGTGGGTTGATGGGATGTAAATATGAACACAATTCAGCTCGGAGGCATTACCTGTTTCCCCATCGCTTTTATGTGACCGAACAAAGCAGAGTGTCTTGGTTATGTTGCATCATTGGTCTACTGCAGTTGAATTATATCCACAATGAGAGCAAAAGATAATAAAATTAAAACTTGGGGGAATTGTATATGATTGAATGTAAACTCTCTACTCTATTCCATTCTAAATGTATCCAGTAATAAAAGAGAAATGATTGGATAGCCATTGCACAGCCAGTCACACCTGCTCACCTCTCAAAATTAGATGAAAGACCCATTCCTCAGTTCCACAGTTCTTGTGCTGAGGGACTGAACTTAAAAAAAAAAAAAAAAAATGTTTATCGCCTTTCGGAAGAACCAGAACTGCAGTCCAGTGTATATATAAAACTAATGTGTTTTCACCGGCAGCTCTCTTTGCATTATTTATCCATTCATTTTAAGTCCAGCCAGCGTCGAGAAGTGTGATTAACTGCTGCTGTTTTTTCCTACAATGGTTGAAAAATTAAACGATGACCAAAAAGCTGTCTCGCCGCTTATCTTACAATAAAAGTATGTGTACGCGGTTCTGGATGGTAAAAATATGCCGGTGCTTATATAAAGCATCCCATCCTGAGTGGCTTGCTAAAATTAAGGAGCATCAAGGGAGTAGCTATTTATTCTGTTTTCATACACACACATCTACACACCCACGCACATATGTCCTTGTAATACACGGTGACAGTAATGGAGAATTTAATTGTCTGGGGAAAAAGATAAACAAAAGAGATTACTTTGCATTACTGGTGAGATTATAAAGGTGGTCAATGTGTTACCTCAGACACCTGGAGCTAGTGATCCCCAACAGATTTTAAGGGACTATATGGACCATTTTATGATGAAACAGTCCATAAATTAGGTCTGCTGACCAAGTCTCCTCATCGCTCTATTGTTTAAAAGATGGGCATCCATTGATGCTGATGTGGTGATATGTCCCCTGATAAAGAGACAAACTTGGCTTGACTTGATTTTTACAAGATCTCATCGTTGTAGACCTTTGATTTCCTAATTTAAAAACATTTGAAAGTAAAGCCGCGGAGAATTAGGAAGCGACTATTGATTTGTGGAAGTGAAAGTGAAACGTCTTTCCTGATTGATTGCATCTTAGTTTGAGACTTAAATGTGACAAGCGCTCTGGGATGTCTTTAGATGCAAAATATCTGTCAAGTCTGCCTGGAGCAGCAATCTTTTAAAGACCTTCTACTTGCATTTTTCACCATGTAGCACAAACTGTCTCGTATAAAGAAGGAGCTGTCAGGCCCGTCTCAGCCCCCCCCCCCCTCTACCAGCACTGGTCACATTTAGGTTCAGCGCTGCAGACATGAGATATGTTATTTATCTCCTCCATATTTAATGAGGAGTCGCCCTGGGAAGCAGATGGTACATTAGCTGTAATAAACCAAAGCTGACTTCAGTGGTTTTGTGAGGAGACACGTAGTTGAGCCGGGAAGGCCTCGCTGTTTCACGACCGACAATGTTGGAGGGTCGAGAGGTGTCTGGTGTGTGCTCGCTCGCCTCGTACAAACACATCCCTTTCATAACTCCGGACAGGTTCTCACTGGCCCCGGTGAAGCATCATATATTGATGTGGAGAGAACTGAAATTACTGTAAGCTCTGACCCCTTTGTTCGCGGCGCCAGCATTAAAGTTGCTGAGTGAGGGCTTCACATTGAGCTCTGTTTTATTGTTACGCTCAGCAGAAGTGATTCGAGTGTCCGCACACACTCATACATGCTCCTTGAGACTCGCCGACTGCACACCATCACACTTGCACCCTCTCATATACCACATCCGCTGGGAAAATTGGTCTAATTGAGATTTCTGTCAAGTTCTGGAGTCACAGCAGATGTGTTAGTCATTAGAAAATGATATATATTAATCTTTGGGCCAATCCCAAGACACACCTTGCCTATTCCACTTAGCACTACTCCGCTGTTTTGCGAGTTCATGCATAGGGGTAGCGCTGAGTGTTAGGGCTACATGGCCCTGCTAATGGAGGTTTTTTAGAGGCAGAATAAAGGCAGTGGCAGACAAAAACTGATGACATAACGGGGCCTCGTGTCCGTTTTTGGGTGCGAGGGGGCACTCTGAAACAAGCAGTAGGGGTAGGTAGTTTAAAAATTGGAAATGGGATCGAGCATTTCCTTTCAAAGTTCTATGTCTATCAGACAAATTAATTTAGTCAGATAACTCAGACCGAAGAACCAGTCAGCTGTGTTTGACAAGCACACCAAGATGGAAATATTATCACAGCCAACTCTTGAAAACTACATCTGGCAACAACCATTTATTCCCTAAGGTTTCTTCTCAATCTGTAATTTTTTTCGACTGCTTACCCCACAGCTGGAGGTTTGTTGCTGTGTGTGATGTCTGAGCATGTTTTATGTCCTGCGTTCACTCTTTGAAGAGAAACCAGGGACCGGTGGCAGCTGTCTGAGAGTCGCTACACTCCTGCGGTCTATGGCTAATGTTGATAATTTAAGGGAATGAATAGACAAATTAAGACGACGGTGCAAAAGGCGCTGCTTTCAACCCTGCTGAGAGGGCACAGGGCACCTTGGAGGTAAACACAAGAAGCTTTCAGGGAAGTCAGAGGGCAGTGGGTGGATTCAAAATGATTCCTCATCTCAACCCGGCGCTTGTATAAAGCGAGACTCAGGATGTGCGCGCAGGAAATAATCATGCAGTGCTGCATATCAAATCATGGCCTGATGAGGGAGAAATAAACATGTCTAAACTCATTGCTCGTGATGCAATAAAGCACAGACAGACTCCAGGGTCCCATACTGGAGGACTCTCTCTATACACAGACAAATGCCATTGTAAAAAGAGTGGAGAAGAGATCTTAACAAGTTAAAAGAACCTCCCAGGAGAAAGACCAGGAGGGAGAAGGAGGGCCGATGGGATGGAAAACACTGGATCACAGCAGTGTGTTCATTGAGAAGAATGAATGAATAAATTGAAAGCGATGGCATTCCTGGCGATCTTCAAGGCAATGAGACATTATTGATTTCTAAGGAGAAAACGCATTCTTAATGTGTCCAGGGATCCAGGCTTTCTTTCTCTTTCTATACTAACCCTGTTTCTACAGCTTTTAGCCAACCAAAAAATTATGCGTGATATACAGCAAAAGCCCACCTTAGCTTTAGCGCGCCATTCCAGCTTTTGGAACTGGGAGCACTCATCTCAGCGGACAACGGAGGTGTGCCTCAACCATCTGTTCCTTTTTGACACATTGCGGTGAATCAGCACTTTAGTTTTTTGAAGGAGTGCATCCTGAAAGCCTCTTTATCTGTGAGAATGGAGGCAGAGGATTGCTGCAAAGATGGTAATCTCTCTTGATATTTAGAGGAAACGAGCGAGGCATTCTGTTACTGCTCCCGAGCCCATTTTCACACAAATTCTGCGAGGCAAACAAGCTGTCCTAAGCTTTTTTTGAAAAAAAATGTTTACAACATGAGAGTTCATCGGCATATGGGTACCACCTGCAATATACTGGATGTAATTGCAGTTTTTGTGTTTGGAGGTTTTTCCAGTGAATTTCTGATGTGAATGAGCGAGTATCTGGTGTTAAATCTGCCAGTGTGTACACCTTTGTGTTTGCACGTGTTCCCGAATGTGGGCTATATGAAGCCAAGTTTGCTATTTTTGAGACACCGCACCTTGACACTGAGCAATAGTTGTGCAAAGTTATCAGCTCTTTTCATTTCTGGCCTGACACTCTGGGTGAAAGATTCAGGGGTGAGGTGGGGAGCCGTGGATTAAAGATCATATCAAAGCCAGCGAATAGGTATAGTGATTTGGGAACGATGGCAGAGATAGCAGATGGAGCCCGCGTTTGTGGAGAGATGGAGTGCAGCCCCACGTTTATCATACAGAGTACAGATAGTCAAGAGGATAGCAATCAAGGAGATGGTGTGGTGTGTGGCGTAGCTCTGCGTCAAACATTGACAAATGTTTGACTTTTATGTTCAAGGACACAAAATAGAAGAGTCTTGATGGCCAGACATAGCATCCATTGGTACACGGTGTCGGAGAAGAGAAAAAAATCGACACCAGCTCCACTTTCATGGTTAGGGTTTGATTTTTCCTGATAGGTCTTACCAGAAACAGCCCCTATTGTTTTTTTAAACTCAACTTGCTTTTTCTTTTCTCTGCTTTGTTTTCCACTGCAGGTACTATCCCCCTTAACATAGACAGGACTCTAATCGTGACAACAGGCACACACCCTTTACTTTTCCAGCAGTGAGGGAAAAAACACATGGGAGATTTACTTTAGCCTTGAGGAGCTGCCTTCCCTCACTGACTAACTGTAACCTACGATGTACTTTAAGTGCTACAACTTCACTGGTAATCTTTTCCTCTGCTTGGCTCTCATTGACCATCACTCTCTACTGCTTTGTCTCTCTCTCACTCAACCAAACACTCACTAAGCGCACATAAAGAGGCTAATAACATAACAATAACAGGCTACAGTGTTTACGCGACAACTTTTAGTATCAGCTCAGTTCACTTGGAACCTTGACTGAGGTGAGAGACAAAGAAGCATCAGTTCACAGGTACAATACACAATGGCAAAAAGCCAAGTCGAGCTGAGCTCTACCTTGCCAGGAGGAAGCAGCTTAACTGAACCAGAGGAGCATTTTTGGCAAGCGAGCGAAGTATGTGCCCAAGGAAAAGGTTTAGCAGTGGTGGTAAGCCACCAAGATTGTAGCACATGTCATCTGATGATCAATCATTAAATGTATGGCAGTGATATGCTGATGTAAATTCTGCTCATTTTCCCTCATGATAATTAAGTATAGAACTTGTTTCATAAAAAGATATGATTTTTTATGGTGTTGGTTAAGGTGTTTTTTATTTCAGGCGAGGTGGCCCACCAACCCTATAAAACAGTGCAAGGGAGACATAGCAGGAAGTCAGGACACTCGCAGGAGCACTTGAGCCTAAACAAAGAGCACTTTTGGGGCACTCAGCTAGACCAGAAATGCAGTTGGGGGGCACTTGGGCCCCCTGGGCTGGGTCCCTACTCAAGTCCTGCATGTTAAAAGTTCTGCTCGGGTTCATTTGAATGGAGCCAGTCTGGTGACCCATCGGCGGTGCCAACATAGGGTTCCAAACAAACAACAAACAATGCGACATCATCTGGCAAAGGGGTTGCATTGGCCAAACATGCACGCATTCCCAGTAGAGTACTTAGTTACATGAACATAGCATTTCTACTGTTTACTGCGCCATCGTCACGATGAAAGATAAAATATTTGCCACTGTGATACCCTGTGGTGTGCAGGGTTTTTGGTGCCTCATAAACCTTGAAGTGCATTAATCTGTTACTCCAACTGGACTTCCTGGACCTTTTTATTATTATTTTTTTTATTATCTACCAGGTACCTAAAACATCCCACCTCTGCCAACACAGCCACCTATGTTGATTTAATGGAGAGTTGTTTTAAGTCTGAATCACAGCTTAGGTTCCTCTCTGATGTGACATCAGGGCAAAGCTTCAGCACAGGAGTGCCCTGTTAACATGTTCTGGAGAGGCTTAGAGTGTCTCCCCTCTTGCACTCCCATCGCTGTAAATACTGTTGACATGCTTGGTATGCTTTGGGGTTGTAAGAAAGGTACTCAAAAATGTATTGAGCACATGTGTTGACCTTGGACTATTCAACGTAAGAATACATGAAGTAACTGTGCTTCAATTTTGATGCCATCATAGAAGAAACCCCTTTTCATGTTGTGTTCTGAAAGGTGGGGTAAAATTTGTTCCCCTTGAATGGCTGTATATCCAAGAATCGCTTAGCAAAGAGAAGATTAAGTGCACACATTAATCCAGGAGTCAGAGCAATCTTGTAATCCACTCAGTATGCTAATTGCCTGTTCTTTCTCCAGCAAAGGGGTTTACAGGCCATTAAATGGCACTGAGCAGTTGACAAAGAATAGCCAACCCCCTCACACACCCCACACCCTCTCTCTCCATTTCTTACTTAGACAGGCTGTTGCACACCCACGCAACTATTTATTTTGCAGTTTGAGGGTGGAAATAGCATGCTGTGCTTCTGTTTCAAGTAGACCCGACAGTTACAAAAGTGGATCTCTTGGTCCTTGAATGAACTTTTGATCCTCTCGACAATGATGGGGTTTCTTTAGACATTTCCCCCAGCTTACTTAAATCTCCTTGTAACAGTTGGCCCTATCTGACAGTGGTACGAGTAAATAATGAAAGAGAATCGAATGCCACTGTTTCCATCGCAGTCCTAGTCATGCAAAACCTTCCCTTCTCCCACTTTGCCCGTACACAAGGGGATCTCACCAAGGTAAAGTGCAATTCTTAGCGCGCCACCGCCTGTGTAGCCCCCCAAGTGGCCTTGGCAGCTTCAACATGATGGATGTTGCTTCAGATTGGGTTTCTCGCTACACTGATAAAGCAGCCTTGTCAAAACACATTCACAAGCAATGTAAAGAGATAAAGATAGTTGCAGATAATTAGAAGATTTGCGTTTTGCGTCATTTGTGGTGCCAACTGCCAAAGAACGGGGCTGTGACGGATGACTCAAACAAGAGAATTCGGCATGAAGCCTGACTGCAAATGTAGCTGGTAATGACCAGAGTGTGTTTTTCAGATGCAGCTAATGAGCATGGCCATTAGATATAAATGACATTTTAAAAACCTGGGGAGTAAGGAAATGAAGAAGTACCCCAAATAGACTGCCTGTAGGCAGCAAATATGGCAAGAGCATCTGGAGGATGCAGCACTGCGCTCACATGGATGACCTCCACCCAGAGCGTTGAGGCTGTCAGTCACTCCACCGCTGTTAACCGTGAGGATGGGGGTTCATTACACTGAAACTGTCAAAACCATTTGCTTCAGTATCCACATGGCATCAAAGGGCTCAGCACAATTGACACTTATGCTCTGTGTCTGACAGATAATCCTTTTATGGCTTTATTATTTTAATTTTCTGATGAGCTCATTTGCAAGGATTTTTTGCCCCTTAAAAAGCTGAGGGACAGAGGCGATGAAAGAGGCAACAGCCTTGACACTGCAGCTTAAAGTTTGTGAGCATATATTGACTCTGAACCGCCATTCTGCATCTAGATAGACCATCTGAACAGTGAATGGAAATACTGCACAATAGAAACCAGCAGATGGATTTGTTGTCTTCTGTTTAAACAGTAGCTCTCATGTGCCACTAAATCCCAAGAATCTGCAGGCTTATGTTGCAACCAATCACGATGCACCATGATTGATTAGTCACCCATCTTGAATGTGTGCAGATCAGGATGGAATCAGCTTCTGTAGTGTTTGGTTAGAGGTTGTAAATATTTAGCGGTAGTCAATCACCGTGAAAGGGCTTTAAAACTACAGATTCTGTTACTGATAATTTCCTTCTCAAAAGACTCCTGAGCATTTTTCTTTTTGCATCGTTGCTGCTTTAAAACATCCTGACCAACGGAAGGAAGTTAGACGTCTCACTTGATAAGGTTCTTTATCGCTGGATTAACTGTGATTTAAACAGGGATTCAACGTTTTTTAATGCCAATATGAATTGTGTTTGACGGTTATTATTCAATAAAGGAAACATGCTTGCACTCCTCACAAAACAATTGCTCACATCTCTTCAACCACTTCAAGTATACTATTTGATTGGCCTATTTGATATATTTTATTTTTCTTGTTAATAATTTCAGCCTGACGAAGGCAAGTAAGAGCAGGAAAATGGGTTGACATGGTGCTAACGTTGATTAAATGAATTACAAAAACCCTCAACTTAACTTGATTTTAAACCCGAGTATGAGAGAACATTATGATGTGAAAGTACTGGTTTACTTTAGAAGACTTCAGACATTTTGTCTTTTTTTTTGAGAGTGTGTGTGGGTGTTTCTCTTTGTTTGTTTGTTCTGTGCTGTTCGTTGAACAGGACTGAATATCTCTGGTTAAAGGATGTTTTCCTGCAGTCCCTGTACTGTGTGCTGTAGTATGATGACCTTCATGTCTTCTCTTGGGATCTCTGAAGGTATTCTGAGGTGATAGCCTTCCATCGCTCTGAATATGAGGGGGAGTGGGGGTATGATGAAATGCAGATGAGATGTTGAGGTAAGGCTGTATGTGGGTGGCTGTCTCTCAGGTTGAGAATTTTTCTGGAAGCAGTGGAGGTCACAGTGGAAAATGGGCTGCTGCGATGAATCTGCTCCAACCAGCATAATGTTGGCAGTGAAAACCTATTCTGTTCGCTCCAGGAGAAAAGTATTTATCCGACTGAAACATGTAGCATCCGCCCCACAACCCACAACTAAACTACAACTAAATAGTAACTCAAGGCTTCAGTTACCAATTTTAAAAACTGTTCACACTTCACTTATAAAACAATTCTTACAACCCGTGTCTTATCTTTCTAGTTTTTTGTTCACTTTTCTGTTCAATTTGATAAAATACTTGTCCATAACTTAATCACAGTTATCTGGGAATGCAGTGACATTGCTGACAGGGTTGAAACCTGATATTGGTTAAAAGGTACACCATGGAATGAAAATTGATGGTAATAGTACCATGTACATTTGCTTAACTACGTTATAGAATTCCACTATGTAAGTATGATTACAAATATAAATATTTCAAGTTTATATCAAGTGTCATGTCCATCAGGACATAATATTTTGTGAAATTACAATAACCCCTTCTGTTTTCTTAATTTAAGTGTTATTTTAACTGATATTAATTGTAATAATTGTGTCATACATATACCTTCATCTAGCGAAACCATGATATCGTCACAGTTCAAAACTGGACCCGAATGCAGACACACAGAGGCAGGCAGGTTGAAAACAAAACGCAAACTTCGATGAGCTGATGTCCAGTGTGAAAAGTTCAAAAACCAAAAAGCCAGTAACAAAAGACAACAGGGCAAAGGAAAGTGAAAGAAAAAAACTAAAGAGAGATACAAAACTGGACAAATCAGAAAACCATGAGGAACAAAAAATGAACACAGGTAAGAAGCGAGTTTCGGGGAAAAGGTACAAGAGCACAGGAGACACATGGATGGAAACAGACAAACCGACAGAGAGTGAGGGAACAGCACAGGCCCAAATACAAACTGAACTACTGAGGGGATGAGGCGCAGGTGGAGAGACACTGGGAACACAGGTGAGCAGGAAGTAGAAAGTGACAACAAGACACAAGGATACAACTACAAAATAAAACAGGAAAGAACGAACTAAAAGCCCAAACGATGACAGATATTTTCTGAGAAGGTTATCTTACTGTGAAAATCTCATACCGTTGCAACTCTAAATTGTTTAAAAAAAACCTGACCAACAAGTCAAGAAACATGAGCAAACAAACTCTGAGGTCTCACCAGGAGAGGCAACAATGGCCAAAACTTTATTTTGTGAGCCACCATACTGTGTAAATGTTTGTGTGCAGTATTTTATGCAACGATCAGTACAATTTTCATTCGGAGTGTGCAACATAGTGAGTAAAAGCTACAAAAATACGCCCCACAGTGTGAAACCATCAAACTAACATTTTTGTTGAATAAAGGTTCAGGATGTTTCTAAAAAGGAATCTTTTTTCAGAATATTTCACAGTTCACTGAGAATCATTTCCATGAAAAAGTCAAATTTTACTGTGTTTTTTTTTTCAGCCAAGGGAAGTAACAAGAAATGATGCAGTGAAGAACTTTTTGAGGGGCATTAGAGGTTTTCAGTGAAAATTGCACTTGGCAACGTCGCGCAGTGCTTTCAGCTCCAAATGGCAGCGGGAGGTAATTGCTCGAAGGATGAACTTCTATGTCCAGAAGTTATGTAATGTGATGTTAGTAAACTGCACACAGCATGCTCATGGTGACTAATCCAACCAGTCCTCTTTGAGTCAGAGGACATGGAGGAGAAGAAGAAAGGCAAAAGACTGAGTGTTGGGACACTTTCCTCCTTATGGATTTCAAGTGCTAAAAAACAGGGTTCCTCTTGTGTTGCCTTAGAATCTACTAATGCAGATGCACTTAACGCACGAAAAACATGGTTTGATGCACTAATGTATGATAAAAGCAGAAAGGGTAACAGTTTTGCAAGACTTGGGCTTTATATTATTAGAAATAAAAACGCTCAGGTGAATGGAGTCCCTCCGCATCTGCCTCCAAAGCTCCTCTTTTAAACCGAGCCACAAAAACCAACCGAGTGAGGGGCACCTAGCAAAATGAGGCCATCTCCACGCATCCTTTGATCCCTCCATTCTTCATCTCAGAGGCAAGTGGCATATAAGAGGATCTATCTTTGTGAACGGTTTTGAGCCCCCAAAATTACAAACAAACTAAAGGCGAGAGATCGATAGAGTGTGTCTCACAGAATGATGAAGTGGCACTTCAGAGGGGGAAAATCAATGTTGCGCTCCCTTTCTCTCCCTCTCCTCCTCCTCCTCCTCCTCTCTCGATCTTTCTCTTTGGGCCCTAAACTCTCCTCACAGTCCTCACACCGCAGTGTTTAGCTGTGTTCACGTGTGTGTTGCTCGGAGCCAGGTCTCTCGCTGTGATTTAATGGTCCTTTGTTTCTTATTCCTTTTTAGCCTGGAAGACCCCTGCCACTTTGATGTGTGAGCACACCCACCGATAATGGCCCATAGGATACGCAGTGGAAGTAAGTGCTTCTGGTCAGATTTACCGCTTTAGTGGTCCTCCTCCCTCTGCTGCCCCCTGTAAACCTCGGCTCATCTGGTGCGGGCTTATTGATCAGTACGGCGTGGCAATCTTTAAATCATAACATAGCTCTTAACACGAAGCCGCCAAAATGTAGCCATCTATTCATTGCAACACATGCCTCGGACAGTTAACTGCACGGGGTCGGCTTGCATTTTTTAAGATTCAGTAGGTGCAGTAGTGTTGGAGGTGAAGAGGACATTCGGAGCCCCTTACAATAAAAGGGAGTCCATTCAATATATATTTAACATTTAATTAATAAAGTTTCCCGAGGGGAAAATTGAATTCCAGGAGCTCCGTCTGAGTCTGGAAATGAACCGTTGCTCTGCGGCGATCCACAGTCACAAACAAGCGAAGCGTTTTGTTGGCACGGTGTTTGTTGACTGTGCTTCAAAAATGTTTTTGTAAAAAGTAATCAAGGCATTCTGTGCTAAGAAGTAGGTTTTTGTGGCTCCACAATGTGCTATTTGAATAGGCTAAACATTCCAAGAGGTGAATCACTTGCTTTGAATTTTCTTCTCCCCGCAGAGGAAGCTATTCGATTACTGGAGTTTGATCATCTCAGTTTACAGTTGTGTATATATATTGGGGCCTTAACTGAGCAGAGGCAGGTTGTGACTTGGACCATTGTACATTCTGTGTTTGTCTTAGTCGAGCAGAAAATCAACGCCAGCTACCAGTCAAATGTGTTTTCTGGGGGATGGATGACTTTGTCTACTCTACCAGCAGCATTGGCATTTCACCAAGCGTTGTTTGGCAGGCGTCTACAAAGCCTTCCGGAGATACCAAAGAATAGGTGATGACTAATGGCGTGGCTCAAGGGATGTTGGTCTGTTGGTCTGTTCGACCACGGACTTAAATAGATCAGCTACAATTGAATGTTTTGCCATGAAATTTGGTACAAACATTCGTGCTCCTCAAAGGGATTAAGCTGACTGATATTGATGATCCCCTGACTTTTCCTCCGGCACCACTATGAGGTGGACATTTTTAGTTTTCAGTGAGATATCTCAACAAGTTTGGATGGATTACCATGAAACATGCTCAGATATCCATGATGCCAGGAGGGAAAACCAGAGCTGGGTATTGTTCAAAAGATTCTGATACAGATAGGGATGCCTTGACTTTGATACCGGTTCCTGAATAATATTTTTTTCTATACCAATTTTCTGAAATACATGATATCAATAGATTACATTACACATTCACGTGGTGAGCCCCATCTCTGGGCATAATCTGGTGTTTTTCCTGCATGCATCGAGACAGACAATCATAAGCACTGTTAGATCTTTGCCCAGCAAGCATGTTGACGAGATTAACTCCTTAGGTATTGAAATTTGGTCTCGAATGACAAGGAATTTTTCGATGCTCGATAGTATCAAGGCAATTCGACTCATCACTTTGGTGATCTTGACCTCTGACCTCTGGATTGGCAGCGATTTTACGTGGTTCCCAAAAATATGATCTTGCTGAATTTGCTGATCACTAGACTTTCTGTCTTGCATAGCCACAAGAATGAGTTTGTGGTTTGGATAATATTTCCTAACTATTGGATGGATTGCTGTGAAATTTGGTACATTCATGTTAGAGTGGCGCAGTTTATCAAAATATGGTTAGAATTGCAACACGGCCAGATTCAGAGTTGCCCTGGCCTACAAACCTTGTTCCCCAGATCTAAGAAAACATGTTTTTTCTTTGGCTCAGACCCACAGTTTTTTTGTTTTTTTTTTCGGTGAAAATTAAAATAGTGATGCAACAATGACAATTCCCAATAATCATGACACGTTATTGTAATATCTGTCAAAAGAATCACAGTATGATTTATTTTTTTCCCCAATCCATGTTCACCCCAGGATAAATTCATTTGAATTGGTCAAATTAATGATTTCTTAACTTTTCATCTAGTAACAAAATTAAAATGTTCTCCAATACAATCTTTTTGACTAAATACCTGCAAAAGTTCTCCCATCACCCTCAGCTGCACTTTTCATATGGGCTATATAGCAAATGTTAGCATGCTGAGAAAAGGCGGTGATCTCAGCAAACACACCTGCTAATCATCAGCGTGTTGTCGCTCTAAGAGTGCTGACATTAGCTCTTAATTCAAAGCACCGCTGTGCCTCAGTGCAGCCGCAGGCCGCGATGGCTGTACGGTATGTTTGTCTTCTATTCCCTCACCCGGTTTCTTCCCTTACACTAAATGGCAGTTTCCTTACTTTGTGCACACTCTTTGCATCGCATTTTCTTCACGCGTGCATGTTTGAAAGCACTCTGTTGTGTGTCTCTTGTTCTGTCCTGGGCGTTACCCGCTGGTGTGATGTGGGTGAGCTCTCAGACAGCCCCTGAAAGGCAACGCTGTCAGCTGTGGAGAGCTCTTCCTGTCAGCCCTGCCTCGTGAAATTCAGGGCTGCGAGATGAAGCCTGAGACAGGTGTACATGTGGGGTGAAGGGGGTGGGGCTGTCTATCTATCGGTCTATGTATCTCTCTATCTATCTATCTATCTATCTATCTATCTATCTATCTATCTATCTATCTATCTATCTATCTATCTATCTATCTATCTATCTATCTATTTGTCTCTGTTTCTTTGTCTTTGTCTCTCTCCAGGGGTGCAGCCGAGAAGCTGCTGTGTGTCAGTGGTGAAATATTCAGCGTACGTGCAGGGAGTTTGACGAGCCGCTCTGACACCTCCATACTCTCCACCCTCATTTTCATTTCCTCCCCGGCTCCGGCACGTTACCTCACAGCTCCCCCAGTCTGCCCGTTCGGCGGCGCACTGTATGCTCAGTACAGTCGTGATGAAAAGAAACCCACAGCACGCCGCTTTTACATGTCCGTGCCTCGGAGAATGGGATGCTAAAAAAAGAAATAAGTGAAAGAAAAGGCCTATCATCTGAAATATGTTGGCTGAAAAGCTTTAATTTGAGCTTTCAGCACCATGCTGTTGAAGGCTTTCATGCTAAAACTGGCACTTTACAGTACGCTCTTTAAGATCCTTCTCGTCCTCTCATAATTGGAACACTCTCTTCGAGCTCGGTTGCTATACGTGACTTCCTATGTTTCCCAGCCAGCCTCTGTGCATCCCTCAGAGAACTCTGCTGGACCTCATGTACCCGGCAGGATTTCATGTTAAAGGAAATGTTGTGAATCTTAATAGGATAATAGCAACAACAAGGGAGGGAGTGTTCCAGCGGAAAAAAAGCAAGAGTTAGACTGCTTATTAGGAACACCTCGTTCCTTGTGACTGCATTGTGTATTACAATGGATATCTTCTGCTTCTTCTTCTACTCCCATGGTGCATAGTGGTGGCTCGACTAAGAACTCTAAGAACCTTCCTTGACACCGAAACTTTTTGGAACAATTTCTTGCTTTCAAACTGTATTGCAACTTAGCCTTTGTCATCTAAATTTGGACCCTAGTACCCCTGGAGACAGGGAAAGGACAATCTTGAACCAAAACAGGTCGTGAAATTCATTTTATATCAAAAAAAGTAATTTCTTATTGCAAGAGGAACAGTTTGCACGGTTATCCCCGTGTCATTTACTTTACATGCAGGAATATCAGCCGATCCAGAGCAGTTATGTCATTATACTGTAAGAATGATTGTCTTCTGTGGACGGAGCGTGTGCAGTTCTATTACCTGTAACCACATGCGTTTTAGTTGCCTGACTCTAACCACATGTGCCTAACTCAATCGAGGTCCTTGCCAGTAGGGTTGGGCACTGAAATGAGTTCTTTTTGGCACACTGACTGAAGTAGTACTGACATCACCTCTGCACCAGGGCAACACTCCGTGTAATATTTGTAATGCAAAAAATAAAGCTGACCAGGGCAATATGTCAAACCTGAGGAAACACCTGGTCAGAATAAAATACATCGCTGAAGAGTGTACCGTGTAGTATAGCCTGAAAGCCGGGTACCCTGAAACAGCCGCAGCTGATGTTAGCACGCCTGCAGCCAGCGCTGCGCTCGTTCACGGAGACCTGAGCCCTCCTACATGATTGAGCTAGTTGGTTAAGTTGTTGTTGGAGATAATTTTTTATTTTTTATTTTTTTGCTGTCTTGGTTGACATTATCTTAGCATTATCACTAGCCAAAACCCCACACCCACATGCTGTTTAGCACGCTAAAACAGTGTGTGAGGTTTGTTAGTTTGTATGAAACTGATAGATGAAGTGCATATTGGGAAATATTACTGTAGCAAGCACTGCTGTAGTGACAGCAATGAAATAACAAAAGTGTTCTTTGGATTACATTTGTTGTGCTGTGCTGATATTCAGTTTCTACGTTTTAGTCCAATTGTCCAGGTTGAGTTAAGTGTTGCTTAGAGGTCTTTAAACAGCTTGACTCAATGCCCGTCGTATCTGGTGACGTATTTTTTCCAG
This sequence comes from Lagodon rhomboides, assembly GCA_039737535.1. Classification (NCBI taxonomy): domain Eukaryota; kingdom Metazoa; phylum Chordata; class Actinopteri; order Spariformes; family Sparidae; genus Lagodon; species Lagodon rhomboides. Next base: position 13,127,177 of record CM077793.1, read on the forward strand.
GAAGGGCATTTAAGTAAGGGTACGAAATGCCAGGTACCGGTATTGGTATCGGTCCAAATGCGAAAGGTACTGTACCCAAACCCACTTACCTGCATTGTTGTACGTATAGAAAGAAGGCGGTGTAGGACAATTTCACTTCAGCTCCATTCCTTTCATGTAGGCCAGTTTTTGAAAAAAATAAATATGGGATTAATAAATATCAGCAGCTTAGTATAACAACCTTGCATGTCAGAACCAGAAAAGCTGCTGTCCTGACAGCGGGCCTGTTTACATCCAAGGCTGTAGCAGTGAGACAGCATTGATCAGCTTCTTGCTCTCTGCATAATTCTCAGCATCATGCTGCAACGAAATGATTAGCCCCAGGGGAAGAAATAAACAGGAGCGGGTAAAAGTTGCAAATCATCTTTTCATTATATTTCTTTTTCTGCAGCCTCCCGTGTAAGTCCCCATCACGGAGCCGAGGCCTCTATCGCCAAACTCCGCAGAAATATCAATATGGATTTAGGAGTCTCCCTGAAGCAAGGTCCTCAGCTAATTAAATCTGTAATCACTTTGTACTGTAAAAACACAAGCAGCGGGGGAGGGGCGGGAGGGGGTGCGTGGCGGTTTAAATGAGGGCCAGTGGAGTTTTATTTAACAAAGACAGCTAATTGGGTCACAGCTCTTTATCCTCATAAAGCACAGAGGTTTCCTGCCATCCAACCGGACCGCTTACGGCTCCTCGCTCTCAAACAGAGCTCGGCTCCTTCTTGGGAGAGTGAGAGGGTGGGGAAAGAAAGGTTATGGCGGAGACGGAGCAGAGCCACTGTTGTCAAGGCTACAGCAAACAGGTATTTTAGATTGTCTTCAGGGTTTGAAGTCAGTTGCACGATGAGGGAAAGCAACGGGATTCAAAAGAGCTCCGTGCAGAGAGTGAATTCTAATTGAGGGAGAAACTAAAGTGATGTTCAAGTCCAACTCTTTCCATCTTTCATCTCGAGGGGCGAGCGCTTCACTGGTGCCAAGCGCGAATACGATCCTACTGCTGTCATGCCGAACTGTCATCACACAGCCTTTCTTTACCTCCTCAATATATTGTGTAAAGATTGTGTGTCAAGAGACTAGTGCAACGTAACGTGAGTATATTCAGCATTGCGCTTTCTTGAATAGTTGAAGAGTTAACATTCTGATTTGTTATGATGGAGTGGACTAAAATCGCAGAAGACTAATTGTCGCTGCAATGTTTTCTCACTTTGCTTTGAAGGGGTAGCTTGTCTGAATGATTACTGATCACTGATCAGCTGGGTGCCTAAGTTAATTAAATTCAGCACTTGAATCAATCAGAAAGGGGACATTTGGAATGTGAATTGGAAAAATTGATTCCGTCAGGTTTTTGTTGGTCTGCAAAATAAGATTTGGCTACCTAATTGTGAGCATGGCTTAGTGTATCTGATGCTGAGAAAACTCTCTGTGGTCCGTCTTCTTTGGTTCAACGTTTACTTAAACGCAATTAATCATTAGTGTGCTATCAAAACTCAACAGCTGTCAAAGTTAAAGGCGAAGGTGTAACTTACAAAAGTTATATTTTTTATACTGGATACTATCATGAAAGTTAGGCAGTTTAAATTAACGATACAAATATGAATTATCTGCAAAAATGTGACATGTTACATGGATGATTCCAAAAGCGATATTTCATTAATTTAATTTTTCCCCAATCACGAGATATTTTGAGCTCGCTGGTGGCAAGCTTAACATTTCAAGGTTGTGTCATTAGTAGTGTAATAATATAATATTTTAATGAATGTGAATAACATTGATGTTTTTTGAATAATTAAAAACTAAATTAAAAACTATTTTGTCTGTTGCTCAGTGCTGGTTCACTTTGGAGCCTAATATTCAGTGAGATAAAGATGTTGTACTTTACCTCATGCATGCAGAACTGTGAGCATTATCTTTCTTAAATTGGACACGAATTCGACTCATGCTTAAAGGATTCAACCAAAGATCACCCAAAAATGGAAATTTAGTCATTATGAAGTTTCACAGCCAAGCGGAATTGCAGAATTTTCCTAAACAACTGAAGCAGATGGGGACTTAGAAAACTACCGGACAACACTCGAATGATTTGAAAATATACAATATTGAAGCCCTCGAGGTGGGTTTGAGGTCAAGCGAAAGCTAGCGCTTTTAGCTTAGCCACTTCTGGAGACTTGAATTACACTGAACAAACTGCGTGGAAGTATTCCTGTGTTCTCTTTTTCACGTTCTTTTTAACGTCTTAAAAAAAGTCCCCATCTCTGCTCTGAAGGAATGTTCTGTGGACCACGAAACTTCACCCGACTTTCCATCGGTATGAGGGCGAGTAGATAATCCCTGAATTAAGATTAAATGAAAAACAAACTCATGTGACGTGTTCTAAATTTGTGTTTGTTCGCAGCTCTGATAGTGTGAAAGATTAACAATCAGAGTTTTATTAACTACAAGTGAACAAGCAGATGGCGTTTTGCCACTCAAGTTCACTCAAGTCAGTTTCAAGTTTCAAGTTTTGTCTCAGTCAGTTTTTAGGCTTGTACAGATTTTTCATACAGATGTAGTGTATTCTGCTCATTTCTGTCTCAAAGCAGCAGCAATCGTATCAAACTGTGCTCTTTAGTATTCCCCGCTACGCCTTCAGTTGCTACACATCAACAGCACTTACTGAATTAAAATGAAAAAGGCTCGGTAGATTCAGAGCAACACGTCGTGGTTTGAGAAAAAAATTACAACAATATACAAGTCATTAAGATGTTTAACTTGTCGTAAGCTGTGCACATTACATCAAAAAGCACCTTCCATCTAGAGTAAATAGAGGCAAAGCGGACAAACACTTCATTAAAACTTCACAGAGAAGACAAATGAACATAAAAAGGGACAAGCTCGCCAGGACTGTCTCATTACTCTCTCTTTTCCCTCGGAATTCTAAGCCGAAGGAGTCGCTGTGCATCTGCGGTATCTCGGCTCCGAGGGTGGTGTCCTCGCGCTGCCTCCGTGTTACTCACATTTGTGTCTGTCCCCGGGGCTCTTCGTCTAAAGAGCCCGGACTGAAGAGGCAGGCGGGCCAAGCACAGTATGGCGGGGTTAGCCCTGCCCTGGAGAAATCTTCACAGCGACCTGATTTCTCTCCGTTGCTCCCTATATTCCCCAGATCTTCCGCTCATATTCACCTGATCCTCTGTCAGAGCCATTTTGTGGGCAGAAAACTTCTTTAGCGACACTGAAACTAGAACAAGAGTCCAGCAGCTTAATTGTGGATTGAATTGCAGTCGCCGTTCTTGCGCCGGGCTGTCAGGTGTCCCCGCAGGTTTTTGTTTCAATGTTTAATACGGCAGATAATTGCATCCATTATTAGAAATTATGCATAACGTCTGCCGAAAGATCTGGTTGTGGCTGTTTTCATGAATCCTCATCAAAATTGCGTATTTTCAATATCAGTGGGATGGCGATGGGGTGAGATGAATCTCCCGTCGCAGCTTGTCATATTCATCTCGCGGAAGATCTGAATTAATATTAGTGATTGGTCCCCAAGTCACGCTCAGCCCTATCTTTTCATTCCAGCATCTGGATTTAATTGGCGCTACGCTGTAAAGCCACAGCTGCTCTGCCTGTTAGGACAATAAATTACCCCAATTAGGAGTCGAACAAAAGAGGCTGTCTGACACCACAGCCCGCTGCCATGCCTGGAGATTGCAATGCAACGAATGAGGCTTCTCGCTGACATGAAGCTGTACCGAAACACCTGCCCCATCATCTCTCTGATCAAAACACAGTTCCAGTCCAGCGGATATATAGAGCAGGGGGAGATTGCTTTGCATGGCCCGCAGCTCACAATAGCCTCGGTCGCAGGAGCTTCTGCTGTGCGAATGAAATTGTGTTTGAAATCAATGAAAGGTGTGGTGGAAGGTGTGTAATTGCTGGGCGGATGATTAATTGGTGTTTGGATGATGAGTTGTGGATACATCCAGGCTTTTTTTCTGTCTGCCATATCGATGGCACCTGTAATGAAGGCAATGATGAGGGAAGGTTTAGGGGGACGCAGAATGGGAGGAACAATAGGAACATCTGCGCCTCGCTACAGTTAGAGTATAATTGAGACCATATTTCATTTTCATCTTCGAGAGCCAGCCCTAGTATACTTGCTCTCTGAAAGATGAGACATATTTATTTGCCGCTGCAGCACGTTCAGCCACTCGGGCAGCCCAGGTGGTCTACTTTTGAGGAGGATGTAGGGTAGCTGCCGCTGTGATGATGGCCTCCATCCTGATCGGCACTCCTGCCACATCTCGGCCCGGCAACGCCATCCCTTTGTCTCACCACTTGCTGTGAGCACGCCATTAAGCCAGCCGGAGTTTGACAAGAAAAATGAAGTGTGCTATTTCCTGTGGCCTCGAGTGTCTTCCTGAATAATGAGCGCATTGCCTGGACCCCCCCTTGTCCCTCCCTCTCCCTGCCATCGGTTTTACTCTTCCCCTTGAAGTTCCAGTCTGTCGAGAGAGCGAAGGGGTCTTTAGGTTGGCGCTTGTCTCGGAAAAAAAAAAAAGAAAGAAAAAGAAAAATGTGGTCATGCAGGACCTGTCGAACTAAATCTGGAAAACCCCGAAAAAAGAAAGCGGATTAGATGAATGGAGTGGATTGATGAAATCCTCATCTCATGTCACGGTATTAGAGAGCGCAGAACGGGCCACGCTGTATCTGAGGAAATCTCCGTTATGATAGAGCATCATGTGAACAGCTGCAACTGTGCGGTGTGAGCCAAATTAACTTGCACTCTTCCACACATCACTTATTATATCCTTGCTTTTTTAAACACCGTCAGATGGCTCCGCAGCACCGCTGGATCATAGCAAAATGCTTTGCCTTGCATGGCAAACCACTGAAAAGAAAGCGTAGCTCCAGTGCTATTTCCCCCCGTCCGGCCTTATTTCTCCCAATTACCAGCGTGTGAGCAAACAGTCTGACACGACTGACCTCCTCTCTGAGCGCTGTGGTCATGACTGGAAGGCTCTCCCTGCTTATTATGACAGAAGTGTTATGGTAATGGAAGGAAAGTCTGCACCGTGGCGATAGCACTGCAGGAACGGATAGCCTATTATCCACCACTGTGTGCCGGTAGTAATGGTGAGAGAGAGGGCATCCTATCTGTTATGGTGATGATGCATTTTAAATGGCCACTGCCTATTATATATCAGTGGATGATAATGGCGAGAGAGAGAGCATCCTCTGGGTTACGGTCATGATGCCAGGGAAATGGTGAAAAGGTCCGTGCAGCGTGTGCCGCCGTGGTTTTATGGTGACAGATTGAATGAAGGTGCCGGGGCTTTTCTCTCTCTGTTGTAATAATGGCGGGCCAGCCCATGTGTTCAAAGAGCGTGAATATCCAGAGAAGAGGAGACAATGAGCTGTGTGTGTGTGTGTGTGTGTGTGTGTGTAGGTGGCCGCATGCGTGTGCGTACGACAAACAAGAGCCACGCAGTAGAATGAGAGCCTTAGTTAGCTGTCTGCTTGGCGCTTCACCGCCCCTGTGATGTATGTTTATGGCCCATCATCTCTAGCCAATTACCCTGCCTCAGTGTGGGAGCACCGCGCCTTCCCCATCACAGCCGTCAGTGTCTGAGCGTGGAGAGAGACGGCGACAGTTAGCGTTCCTGGACGTCCCTGGCAAAGTGCTGTTTTCCTTAGGGGGCTCTGGATATTCATCTTCAAAAGTAAGCCACCGGGTAGCAGAGTCTGCTGAGTCTACAGCTGCTCTGGGAATTGGAGGCTTGTTGACTGTGTGTTTGTGTGAAATGTGCCGATCCGTGGGTGTGTGCGGGCACTATAACTTAGCACAGCGTGCGTGCAAACTTCGCAAATCTCATGTTATCCCACGCACGCTCGCATTTGCATCCATTTGAGCCGCGGGGATCGCTCACAGTTCGATACGTTGACGTGCGCACACGGTTAGATGGTGTAAATTATGTGTGATCATCAGTGGAAATGCCTCACAGCTGTGGAATAACCTTGGCGTGTTGGGTCTCTCTTTGTTTACCAGATACAGCTGAGGCAGACGTGTTCATGTATCCCGTCCAGGTCAACCTGCAGACTCTCTCCGACAAACACATCTGACTTTTAAGAGGTAATCTTTTCCCCTCTCTTTCTCTCTTTTTTTTTTCTTTTTGCATTAGAGGAATGTGTTTCGTGCTATATTGTACTTTTATGTCTAGTTCACAGCAGCTGCCTCAGATTGTTTTTCCATAAAACGCTGAGACATTAGGAAAGGTTAAGCGAATCAGAGTCGCAGCGCAGCAGCCATGAAGAGTCATTTGCTTTTAGCGGGGAGTTGTTCTTAACCCCGCTGACACTGATGACGAGTGTGACTTCATCTCAGGCAATCCCTTAAAACTTCATATTCGGATGATTCCTCCGTGCGACTGAGAATGCAGAGTGGCAAGACAAGGGTTTATATTTTTTTTATTTTTATTTTTTTCTTTCTGGCTCGATATTCACACACTGTGACAGATTGAAACTGCAAAGCTGTGTTTGTGTTGGCTAGACGAAGGAACGCTCCTGCCCAGAGGGTTTATCAGGGAGAGAAAATATTGACCGCCAACAGTTGCACTTTGGTGGTGTTATTGCTTTTCACACTTGTGTGATACAGACAGCAGTCGCCAAGCAACAATTGTAAACCCGCAGCCATATTGACAGCCGCGTTGCTCTTCAGCGTGGGACAGAATATCCAGCTTATTGTGTTTACTTTTTTAGCTTGTTTCACCAAAGTGCTTGTTGCAGATAAATCTAACAGTGTGGGAACAAGGTGAGAAGAAAACGGTTGCTCTTTAGGTGAGACGCAAAAACCCAGAGGGGCCTCTAAATTTCCTTCTAAATTAGGACTACAAAACACACTGACAAAACAACAGCAGAGTGTGTGTGGGCTGTGTGTGTGTCAGTGTGCGTCTGACTCTTTTTTTAAAAATATGTTGTAGCGTTTTACTTGCCAGCCAGCCTCTCTGATTATTGCTCTGCCAGCGATGACAATTCATCACCTCAGTATTGGAGGGTGGCTCTGCACCTGTATCCGGCCTTCTGTTGTTGTAATTATAAACTCATCATTATCACATTTCAACTTTTGTTTGTTGGTAGACGCAAGAAGTGATAGATAATGACACGTTTGCCAATTAAGTCTGGAGGAAACTGAATAAATGATTATTTTAAGCACTGATTCTATGTTTTCCGTCTACGTCTTTAAACGGAGCCAAATATTGTGATGATATGATCGTTGTTTATTGTTCCAGACCAATTTTCAGTTTAAAACTAAGAGAATTCATCGTTTCAGTTTTTTGTTACACATTGAAAGTTTTTCTGTTAAATTGGAAAGAATATTGAAACAGTGAAAGCTAGTTTGATAATGTTTGGTTGGTTGGTTGGTTGGTTGGTTGGTTGGTTGGTCAGCAGGATCACACAAAAACTACTGAGCGGATTTCCACGGAACTTGAGTGGAGGATGGTTTTGGTCCAGCACAGACTCCACTAACTTTTAGTGCAGATCCAGATAAAGGGACGGATCCATGAGCTTTCTTTCACATTGTGAGATAGGCTTGTCTCAGCTGCTCAATCGCTGTTTTCACTTAGATATACGATATACCTATAACATTTTTAAGTGGTGCAGTCCAGTGAATGAGGCACAACCAACCGGGTTTCTTCATTATCAGTTAATCTGCTGAAAAACTTAAACGATTAATTGTTCATCAAAATATTTGTGTGGAGAATTTTCTCTCAAGCGACCAGTTGATTCTGTCTGATGGTCCGTGACTCTGCAGATACTTTCATGAGTGGTATCTGTGGGTGAGTACAATGTGATGATGAAATCTCTGTTTTGTTATCGTAGTGGTTGGCTGGTACAGATCTAGTGAGCTTAGATTATGGTTAAAGAGTTAGTAATATTAGTTAGTGTTTGATTTTGGATTAGTCTTGATTGCATTAAAGGCGACTGTTGGGCCTTGGCCGAGGTATGCGCTCTACTGAGTGCCATTCTAGTTTCATATGAGATTTTCCATACATTTATGTCTTTCTAGCCTGACTCAGGCTCGCTTGTGTACACTTACCCTTTTGGCTGTAACCACGCCCATCATCTGCCTTATTCTGTTTAGCCAAGTGTTAATTTTGGCTCAAGTATTGTAATTACCTCCAAGTATTTTTCTCTAATTAAAGGGGGCAGATGAGACTGTTGCCAGTCCTTTAGGAGATTGCATTTTAATCACATTTAGATCCAAATAATGGTGATACTGCACAGAGCAATATTGCAATAATATTGTTACTAATTCTAATTTTAGTATTAATTTCAACCATGTTACCCTTTCCCACAGTAAACAGGTTGTGCAATGCCTTTTCTGTGTTTCTACGGTTCTACTAGCTTTTAGGCCCGATACGTTCCACGCCGATGAAAGAACTCTGCCTTTAAACTGCCGTCGCTGTTTTCGTTTTTTCTAACCTATAACATTTTTAAGTGGAGCACTCCAGTGAATGAGACGTTTGACATTCAGAAACGGCTGGGACTTGAAACAGCTTAAATCAGGGATCGAGGTGATCCTCCACATTCTCATCTGCTTCAATGGCATGCCAATGTGGGCGTACATTAAAGATTCATGCAAACAGCTGTTTCTTCTACAGGACAGCATGGCTCGGAGCAAAGCTGTGTGCTTAGATTTCAAATCAGGGACGCCTGGAGGAGCCGGGTTTGAAGGAACAACGCAGTCAGGGCTGGCTACTGTTTGAGAGCAGGAAATTAAGACACGCTTGTCACCGAAAAAAAGGCGAGCGAAAAAACAGATCCTTGAAAACTGGGAGTAGGAGTGCAAATGATTCCTGCAGGCGAGAAAACAGACGGGAGATCAGCTGAGAGAGGCAAGAGTTTTTTTGGTGAAAGTGACCCGAATTTGCCAAATGAGACACATGAAACAATTCGCTTCTTAATCCACAGTGAGTGTGATACAAAGCCAGAGTTGATGGGAGTCAAATTAGTCATTTTGATGCAACACTTCACTTCCACTGACTGCCGATGACTTTCGACTCGTGAAGCACCATAATAGAAGGCTTGGAAGAGAGGCGTGCACTCATCCGGCCTGACATTTGTTCGACGTTTCACCACAGATGCCATGAGAATATATGTCAGACCCTGAGAGCCACTAAATGCAAAGTTATGTGTGTTTAGTGTGAGGAACATATTCACAGCGAGTTTGGCGCCGCCACCGCTCGCTCTCCCTCTCCGGCCCGCATGCACTCTGACTCATGTTTACTCTTACATTCGTTCTGTCTCATTTTTTCGCTGCATCTCATGTATCCTGATACGCTCTTTCCTCTTTGTTCTAGTGTCCTGGGAGACTGAGACGCTGTTGCGAAAGAAAGCTTCGTTATATCTGCGCTTCGGCGAAACAGACTAATTGTTCAGCTAAAATCACGAAGTGTACGCGTCGCGCCCCACATAAAAATACAGTAAATGATCTTTAAGAGTGCGACATAATAGCGTTCTCCCCTCCGCCGAGACGTGCCATGACCTCCTCACCGGAGCTTTGCAGTGACCATTTGAATGGTAATGTGACAGGCTGATTGCCAGTTTACAGCCCACACAAAAGCATCGCCCCGCTAAATCAAAGGACAGCTCTGTAATGACAAACACAAACAATGCGGCGAGCTGCAACCAAATGCTATCCGCTGTTTTTCCCCTCCTCTTCAAAATTATACACTCCATCACCCCCCCCTCCAAAAAAAAAAAACATAAAAATGATTGAAAACAGCACAGGGGAAAAAACAGAAAAGACTGTTTTCACCTATCAGCACAAAGTCGCACCTCGCTTAAAGCCGCCTGCCATGCTAAGTAATGCGATGGCGAGCTATTCCTGCTGGATATTGCAGTAATAAGCAGATGATCCCCTTTAGAAATAACAGCTGGCTGTGTTTTTTCTAATGTTGAGGCTCCATCACCGCCCGTCACTCCTTGTTCATCAGCAGCTGTTAGCCATGCATACCATGTTAATTGCTCTCTGCTTATAGTGCACTATTTTTTACAAGCACTTATCAGTGCATCATAATGCAAACACTGGGGGAGTCGAGGAATGACAATTTCTGCGCGTCTACTTTGCGAGCAACTTCATGAACCCGTCTGCTGATGATGACGATGATGACAGGAAAAACAATGACGGTCTCTGTTGAGGTGAAGAGCGGCAGATACTCACTTTGCTCTGTGGCAGCGTGAAAGCAGCCTGAAAAATATGATTTTTTGGTTTTTCAACAACCCAATAACCAGAATGTTAGCAATGAGTTTACATTTTCATTTATGTTGCAACTTTAATCTTAATCTTTAGGTAGAATTTTTTCAATTTTAGGTTGGAACAATTTTTTGCTTATTGTCTAGTTAGGTTTAGGCACTAAAAACACTTCTTTAGGGTTGTTTTTGTCGCCACAAAGACAGCAGGAGATGACCTGAGGTCTCATTAAAAATATCCAGTAGGTTCACATCGGCCTGGGCTATGAAAGGGCAGTAAGGTATGAGTGATAGACACGTCATCAATAGCAATAAGAAAATAGTTTGATAAATTGTTCGATAGGTGCATGTATATGCATGAAATGCAAATCAGTGGAAAGCACATAACAAATACGCCCCGGCTCATATACAGCCTGTCATATCCTTTGATAATGGAGCGTGTTACGAGTGACACATAAACAGCTAATCAATTAACGGACAAATCCCAAGCATACCCAGGCATGTGACTGACATCAACAGAAAAATAAATCAGTGCTGACGAAGAGGAAATTATGAATAAAAAGGGATAGGTCAGCTCGCTGGTATGGCAGTTTTTTGTTTTTTGTTACGTCAGACAAATATATGACTACTGTTAAACTCAGAATGAAAATGAAAATTTATTCAGCTTTTTTTGGCCTGGTCTTTATAAATGATAAATATATCAATTGAAATCTATCGACTTCAACATCGTGGTAGACTGTCCAGCCATGTTGTCCAAGCCTCGTTTCACACTTACAAATGTTGAACACAGTCTCGGACTGCAGTCACTGGCTTGTCAGCCCTGTACGGTAGCACATGATATGACATGTGATATGTCGATATGGTTCATGTGAACGGTGTAAATATGAACCAGTCAGTACTTTGCAGAAACATTAAATGCCAACATTTCATGCTGGTGACAGGGCTGACTGTAGAGTGGTGTACTCTGTGAGGATCTCTGAATGATGGTCGTTAAGCACAGTGTGCTTCCATCATCTGAAATTATGTTTCCTCTTTGCTTTTTATGCATCCTGAATTGGCGAGGCGTTCATCGATTTTTTTTTTATAATTTTTTTTTTTTCAGAAATTCAGACACAGAACAAAGACTCGTCAGAAGTCCCTTCATGTCTGTTAAGCTTTTCATTTTACTAATTAATTCTGAACTGTACCGGGGGGATGCTTAGCTTACAGTACAATATGCTCCGTGGTTTGGCAGCTCTGACTATGGACCTAATCACGACTCACCAAAACTGCCTCCAAAACTAAAGATTCCTTTTTTTTCCTGCAGTCAAAATAAAATCCACTCTTAAAGCCTGTAACAATATGTTACAGTAAAGCTACAAGAGTTTTATAAAACACTGTGTGCTTTCAGTCTAACCATCAGCATCTGGTTTTTGGTGTCAGTCACTCAGACTGGGGGACCGAGGGCCCGTGTGTCTGAAAATCACAGCACTACCACAGCTTTACTTTCGTACTTCACCTTTTCAAACTTGACACGCAGGCGGTTTGTTACACAGAACCATCTGGGAAAGGCGCCGTTAGAAACGGTTGGGAAAAGGGCAGGCATTTTCAAACAATACATGGCAGGTGATTGGACGGAAACATCTGTCTGTCATCGACTATCACAGGCTAACTTCAACCGATCCGATTGCAAACATCTTTTTCATCGACAGAACCCTCAGTGCAATACTTTGCTCTTCTTTCAGTGGAATCTACTCTCTAGTTCTGATAAAACAGATGCTTTAGCAGCATGAGGAGGCGCCATTGCTGTTTTCAAACGAGCAGTCGCTTTTCCCGCTGATTGTCACAGCTAAACTGCACCCACAGCTGCCAGTAGTTCCTCATGGGACGCATAGGTGTGTTTGCCTGGCAGGAGGGATTCGAGAGGGCACATGATCAAAAGAACTCGCAAATCCAGTTGCCTCGCAAGGTAACACCAAGGAGGAAAAAGTTTAAGGCAAGTGGATACAATAAAAAAGTAATTACATCGCTGCATCGCTGAATAAGATTTAACAATATCTCCAAGTGTGAGCATATTAAAGGAAGGATTTTTCCTTCAAAACTTTGAGGTGCACATCAGAGATGTGTAAAGCCTTCCCCTGGATTGTTGATATGGCACTATCTTTGGCTCACACCCACATGGTATTTTTCTGCGAGCTGGAAACCCACTCAGCATTCTATATTCCTCTCATTTTGGTGTGAGAGGAGACTGGCAGCGCCGACCCCACGGGATGTCGATTCCCACCAATGCTCGTGGACTCACAGTAACATTTTGCCCCAGTGTCAGGGAGGAGGAGAGGAGAAGCAGAGCGAAGGAGAGAAGACTATGAGCTTAATGTAGATCTGTCATCAGCTGGCTGCAGATCAAAAGAGCAGCATTGGCAGGCGGAGCACAGAATCCACCAGAGCCTCCTCTCTATGCCAAGCTCCAGCTTCTCTGAGGTAGACGAGCACAGAGAGGCCTGGCTCCAGGCGAGGAGTGTGTGTTTCTTGCGCTCTGTGTGTGTGCGCGCGTGTGTGTGCGTAGCTTCGGGGGCGGAGAGGTGTGGGCACATGCACAATGTCTCAAGGCGAGGATCTGGCACTTTGAAAATGTCACCAGAATCCCAGAAACAAAAAAACAAGAAGAGAATGGAGAAAGTGTGATGAACAGACGCGTATGCTCTGGGAGGTGTGGGATTAAGAGACTGTGGAAGGCAGAAACGTTTCTCTCAGAGTGGGAGACTGGGAGAAATGAAAGCGATGGCACAAAGAAACAGAGATGCAGATTTTTTTTTCTGAACGGCACACCTCTGCAGCATCGGTGTACAAATGTTAAGTGGGTCCAAGGACGTATCTAAATTGCAGCTTTCTGAGGTTTCTAAGTGGCTTCTTTCTTTCCTCTCTTGATGGTTAAATGTGTTGGTGCACTGTGGATTTGTGCAACTGTGAATTTGTCACTTTAAAAAATCAGCAATCAACAATCACAATTATTATTTTTTTGCTTCATTTACTATTGCATTTCGTTATATTAAATGTTTTATCATTTGTTCTCGGCCATCACTCCAGTCTATAATAAAATGCTGGTGATGTCTGCCAATAATGGTTCCTGCCTTGCTACTTTTTTGGTTACTATTATGAAAGCCAGCATGGTGATGGCACACAACATTTTCCGTTACTTGTTACCCCCGTGAGGTATCAAGATGCTAGATTTTCATTGTAAAACAAGACAGCCATGGAATCCCAATGCAAAGCACTGCTGGGTGATCTTGGCATGATCAGTGTGTTTTCTCTGCATCCCTGTGAGCTATACTACGCACACGTGAGCTATACTATCATTTGTTCATCAGCCAGCACATCGCATCTCACCGTGCTATGGATGATTATAGAGGAACCCGGAGGGGGTTGACTGCGAAGAATGGCTGCCAGATCTGAATCGAAGTGGTGGATTGTTATTGGATCTACATCGTGGGCAGGCCAAAATGAATACCGGCATCTATTTCAGCTGAATAATTTAGCACATGCTCATAAGTGTATCAGAACAGCTCAGGCATATTTGACAAGCAGTGTCATCATCAGATCACTGAGACCCAGACTTGGGTAAGTGGTTGAGGATGGATGGATGGATTTTGATGTCACACTGTCAGACAGAAGTCTCTATCTGCTGTGAATCATGTTCATGTAGTTCTGAATTGTTTTCCCAATATGCTCGTGGCGAGACGTTTGAGTAAACAGCAGACTAAATGTATTTACCACACCAGAGTCACATGCAGGGAGATGAGAGGCTACAAAGCTCCAGACTTTGATTGGAGTCCAGGGTTCGCATCCTGAGCCCTGTTTGTAGTTCAGTTTAGGCAACTATAGCACTCTGGTTAAGGTTAGGGGAAGATTGTGGATTAAGTTAAATGTCATTGATAGCTGTGTTGTGTATTCAACCGAGATCATAACATTGTTCCTTACCTTGACCGAGTGCTGCCAGCACCTAGGTTTTGAAAAATCTCAGTTTGAATGAATAGTTATTGATTCATAAAATATTTCAAAACCTGCCAAGCACCGAAAGCATTTACATTCTCAGTTTAACAAGTAAATCTGTTTCTGCCACACTGGCTTTTCTAATGTCTGTTTCAAAGCAGCCATGTCATTAAAAAAAATATATTAAGAGTCTCTACTGTGTTTGGTTTCATTTACTGACGTTACACACACACACACACACAGGGGACTGCTGATCATGAATTTAAACACTCACACACCTACAGGTAGCCTCTTGGCAAATATGGAAAAAATTACCAGCAAGCTTTAGACATGATTCTAGCATAATTTAAGGCAAGTGCAACAGGGGACCTAAAAAATGTCCCCTGTTAGATTACAAGTCCCCTGTTAGTGTGAGTGTTACGATCCAGAGGGCCGCTGTTAGATAGTTACACAAGTGCACACAACACACACACACACACACACACATGTGGGCACCGTACACATGTGTTCACCTTGTAAACTCAGAAATCTATATTCAAGTGCCACAAAGACAGGAGAGTTTTGTTTTTCTGTCTTATTTTCATTTTTTGAAACATACAGGCCTACATTTATCATTACTTTCTTGTTCTGTGATCCCTGTCATTTCTAATAATAACATGCTTAAAATCAAAGCAACGTCCCATTCATTTCTCCGTAGACAGATTTTAACCACAAATCTCTGAAGCCTTTTAGGTCAATTCTAAGAGTAAACATCATGTGGGAGGGTTCCTTGGACAATCAACAGTATTAGTTCTCTCAAAATCACTCTCATATCCAAGCAAACTCAATATTGTAACTTAGATATTCCTAACTGAATTGATAATGAATCTAATCTAATCTAATCAGATATAGAATTGAATCGGGACCTTGTGAATCGGAATCAAATTGATTCAGGAAATCGATGGCAATTAAAGTATTACAAAATCAGATATTTTAGCAAAAACAAATGAAATACTGGTTTGTTCAGTATCAACATTTTTGGCACTCACCAGCTATGTAATTGGCAAACCATTTCCTTCATTACCTACAAAGGTGCCTCCGCTGCTTTTGTCAAAACGGATGATGCACCCAGCGGCCCGATCCAGAGCAAACTGAGGCCCCGTTCTGTTTTACTGCAGACAGCAAAACTTATTGCAGCTGCTTGCAACTAAATCAGATGAGCCATCTTTCAGTTACTGTGATGGGTGCTTCAGCTGATTTCTTCTGTTGGTTTGTCAAATTTCTCTGAATCATTTCGTTTGTATCAATCTTAAGTCAAATGTAATTGTCTTTGTGCAGTATGCATCCTTGAGTGCCAAAAATGATAAGCCTGGTTCCGAGGTGGTTTTGTTGTAGGCAGCAGATACTAACAGGTGAGAAGCTCCTCTGACAACAAAGGTGTAAGGAGCACTCACTCTGTATGTTTATCTCTACGCCCTGAAAGTGTTTCTAAAGAGCTGCGTGCTGCGTTGGGAAATCACCACCTGACCTTGCCAATCTTGTCCCAAGTCTTAGTGTACAACAAAAGAAATCCAATTAAATGAAGATGCTCAACATCTCTTCCTCAGAGCTGTTTCCTCTATGTTCCTGTGTGTGTTTGTGCCGTGTGTGTGTGTGTGTGTCGCTCGAACTCAATGTCAAACCTATTTTCAAACCACTGATTCAGCTAGCTGTGGAGATATACAGTGGTGCCGCCAATGCTAACCTTAAGAGATTACGGTGACATTAAAAGCTGCATATGGCGAGTGGGGGATACCCAAACCACCAGGCGCCTCATCTGATGCAAATGTCCTCTCTCACCTCTATCAGCAAAAGTAATTATGGCAAACCGCTGTGACATCTCAGGCTGTGCGCAAGAGGGGAAGAGTACCTGGTATAGGTCACGGAAATACACCCATCTCTCTGGGTAAGGAGGAGACAATTATCTTTTTGTGAGGAGAGGCGGCGTTGAGGGAGGAGCCCTCCACCTTCTAAACCCCCCCACTCCTCGATCTGATGTATCTTCTGTGCCAGCAAGCCTTGAGGGAGTCGGTCAAGAAATTGACACTGCTGCTAGCATGCTCGGGGCTAAAGAGATGTATCGGAATAGCTCCTCCGTCTCTCTCGGCGACTGGGGCTTCATTAATATGTTGGCAAACATGTGTTTGGTCTAGATTTTATGATGTATCTTTCCAGTCAGTGCGTACATGTGAAAATGACATGTATATTGGCACTGCTGGGGTGGTTATATGAGAGGAATAAGTGCCTGAGCATAACAAATGCGTATATTAATGAACAGCTCACACAGTCTTTCCATAATGATAATAATGCCCTTTTTAAAAGAACAGATCTCAGTATAGGGTTGTCCGCATTATACACGCAACCACATCTATTTGTATGTTAAAGCTCTGTGACTTTCATAAAATGCCACCCCGTTGTCAATGCTGGAAGCAAACATAATCCTCATGAAAAGGTTTATCTATTTTTGTCTCCCCTCCTTGTCATGTTTGCGTGGTGGCTGTGTTTCTGTCGGAGGGCTTTACCTAGCAGAGGGGTCCTGGAGCCCCCACAGCCGACCCCGCTGTTCGGAGTCAGTGGGCTGCGGTGGCCCAGAGCGGCTTACGCTAACCTCTAACCCCCTGGCAGTCGCTGCTGGCTTAGCTCCGCTGAACAAGTCAACTGGGCTTTGTGCCCGAAAGAGTCGACCTGCACGAGTGTCATCTGGCCCTGTAGTGAGATCCCCTGCACCTCAGGGCGAGGCCCACCACATTATCCAGCGCACTCCTGAGACAAGAGGCCATGGCACTCGCTGAGGCTGCTCATAGAGCTTCTAGCGGTGGCTACATTCACATTCATTTGGCTGTAAATGAATGGAAAATGTCCAACTTTATTCATAGTACAATGAAATAGTGGAAAAATTGTGTGTGAAATTAATTTGCTACATACATACATACCAAGAACATGATGCAATGATTTAGATGCAGCATTTGTCTTGTTGTCGTTCATGTAAACAGACATGCCGAAAGCATTTCGGTCAACCTAATCTCTCAGCTGTGGATTACAGCCTTACTGCAGTTAAGAAAATCAGACTAATGCCCCGATTCACCAGAATTGGCTTAGTATGACCAAATCTGCCTTAGTCCGTCTCACGCACTCTGTTCCCTCAAATACTCATGTAAATCCAGTGATTATACAGTTTCATTTGGCGATGACCAGTGCTCTTTGCCCCAAAACAAATCCTGGAAATAAGTGGAATCAGGAATTCCGAAAAGCAGTAATTTATTTAGTAATTAAAGGTAGAGATGCACAATAATATCAGCAGTTCACCAGAATCGGTTATTGAAGGCTTTGAAATAATATATCACATCAGCCTGAAAGGAACATTTGTGCAGATATGACAGGCAGAGAGGATGACGCTTTGATTACGTGCCCATTGAGACTGTACTTTTTGAGAGAGGGCATAATAAAATGTTAATTCCACTGCAGGGGAGACTTGATGTTTTTTTGCAATTAGGTTAAAAAAAAGAATAAAATATATGTGCATATATCAGTGTTGGCATTGGCAGACTGCAAGAATGAGTTGGACAATATCCGCAATATCATCACTGTTGGATCTGGCTACAGAGCGCACTTCCAACCACAGCGATCAGAGATACTGACTGCTTTGTTGGTGTGAAGTTGTTTTTTTTTAAATAATTGCAGGCGCTGGACACAAGCCAACATTTGATCAAGTGACAGGGAGCAGTCAGGAATAGTTTTATGTTCACTTGCTTTGTGAAAGAATTCAAGTGGAAGCAGAATGTGAGAACCGTGCTCGCACAAAGGAGAAATTAAAACATCGGATTCCTTTGTCATCGAAAATGATAACGGGTGGTGGAGCTGGGTCTGTTTTGAATACCTGTACACAGTCTGTGTGAAAACAAAGGATTAGTTTTAAAGTCTGCTGTCAGTTTCGTATTTCATGAAATGCTGAGGAAGGAGAAGGAGGAAGGCTTCGGTCGCGCCTGTTTCTCTTCTGCTCTGCTCCCTAAGTATGTATGAAATATTTTAGGCAAGTTGGATATGGAACGGGAAATGATTTCGAATTCCAATTAGCTGAAGTATTGCCATAACTGATTAATATGAAGTTATTAGTTTGGATTTCAATGACTCCTTAATAGTTTAAGTTCTGCACACCCACTCCATCAATGTCACGCGTGCACAGAAAAAAGGGAACGGAGAAAGTTTTTCTCATAATCCTGCTGTCAGTTGTAAACAAAACAGCCTGTCATATTAATCTGGGCTGTGTAGGTGGGGTGGGGGCGATCGGCAGGTCTGTGCAATTAGTTATTGCACTGAGGGAGGAAAAGAATCACATTCATTATGTGAAAATGTGGCCACCACGAAGGAGCCCCTTGAATTGCAATGAAGGAGGCCCCTTGATAACCATGAATTCACCAATTAAGCTTCTCATATAACATTCAAATTATGTGCATTTTAACGACTAGTTTTGCCACAGAAACACTTGCATTTTCCTTTGGTTTCAAGACGCTTCCCTGCTTGCAAATGTAGGAGTAATTAAGATAATTAAAGCTTTTGATGTTCCACATATAATCCAATGTGCGGCAATAGCGAGAGAATGCAAAAAAAAGTTGTAATGAATTTCAAGGCTTTGTCCTCCTCTGTTCCCTCCCATTAAGGCAGCCCTCATTGTCTGAGATTTCATTTTCTTTGAGTGAGACGCTTCTTACATTATTTGGGGGGAAATTGGCTGCTTCATTTTGCAGAATTAACAATTTTGTCTCCTTCACATGTCAATTCCGGAACAGGAAAGTCTTTTTCTTTGAAACTTTCTGTCTCCGGGAATGGTTTTGCTGAGCGCACATGGACTTCTCCAGCACTGGTCCTCGTGGCATACGGTTCGAAACACATTTATTACTGAATGCTGTCTGACACCACTATTTGGCCACTGACAGCAGGAAAAGGTCTGAAAGCTCAGCCATGAAAAATAAAGATAGTGTCTACGTGCAAGAGGCAGTAGCAGCAAACTACAGGTTTCACTGTGTGTGCTTTTAACTCTGAATTTTTTGCCCCTGAAATGTCCTTATTTCCATTCCAACAAAAGACTTCAGACATGACAGCTATTTTAAAGCAAGGAGTAATATCTTCTCGAGATCAACTGAACGCATGTGCCTGCATTATGGATGATGTATGTGTGAGAAGGAAAAGGAGAGACAGCAGAAAGAGGCGGGAGAGCTCCCTGGCTGAGCTTTTATCATCCTTAAATGCACCAAAATGAGTCTTGGGGAAAAGGAAGCCGTGTGGCTTTTGAAGAATTAATAAGCCTGTCTCATTTGGATGTGTCTGGCGTCTCGGACAGCCTGTGGAAGCCCCAGTTCCACACTTTCCTGACAGTGCCTTTGATGATCACTGATAACGTACAGCGACTCCCAGGGAGCGAGGCATCTAACAATGAGGGTACAGTCAGTGGAGACCGGCTTCACTGATCCTGACTGAGCTTTATTATCTGGCCTCTCTCCAGCAAAGCAGTGCATTAGGTATTCCTGAGACAAAGCGTTTGGGACTGAGCTCGCGCACCTCGTTCTGTTATTCTTGTCGAGGAAATCTCGTCCTTTGACAAAGGTTACTGGTTTACTCACCTGCTGGGTGCAGACAGTCTGGTCATCGCCTGGGTCAGTCTGACAGTTTGTTAAAGCTCTTTGGATGATATCTTTCCAGCGTTACACCCTCTGCAGAGGGGGTTGTGTTTTTGGTTCAGGGTGTGTGTCAGTTAGTCAGTAGGATTACAGAAAAAACTACTGGCCCAATTTTCAAAAGAACTCGGTGGGTCTAGCATTGGCTAAGAAGCAAGCCATTACGTTTTGGATTGGACTAACAAATTATCTTTCACTTTCGCTAAAAGATTGGGCATTTAGCCTCGGTAGAATAAATGCCATGCACCTTCAAATCTAGTGGTATGTAGTAAAGTTGAATAGGGACTAAACATAGCCAAATATAATGACTCCAAGCCCGGGCAGTATATTCACATGATTTGCAGAGTGAATGATTCATACTTTCCATCCAGTATGACCTCAGCTGGGACACGGCTGCAATATAATCCTTTGGGGCAACTTCAACTGTCAAAGTTACGCCAACTAAATGCTTGTCTTTGCCACTGACATGCTGAAGTTGTTATTAGATAAGTGTCTCACAACATTATGGAAATGATTCCTATGGACATAGGCCTGTTTTTGAATAAGAAATGTGTTTAATCTCGCTAAAAGGGGAAGTCTCGCTCTGAAATCTCGCTAGAAGTGAGCTGTTGTTGTAAGGTGACGGTGGAGACGTCAATCAGAGTTGGAGAGAGGCGTTTGGAGTTTACCTAGAGGATCTGCCAGCAATAATTTATTTCCAAAGTCGTGGCTAACTATTCAACTGATTTTGAAAATGTAGATGAAGCAACAACTGTAACAACTCACCTCGAAAGATTTCAAAGCGAGACTTCTCCTTTAATGAGACTTGTGTTTCTGTTTAAAAACGCTTCCTTGTGAACATACAATAGCAAGCGGCCACGCTCATGATGTTTTTACAGTCTAAGGATTTGATTTATACAAATATATACATGGTAAACAAGTTTTCTGGTTATCTCAAATGAATGTTAAGTATGTGAAATATTTCCATTTTAAAGCACGTAATGAAAGCACGGATGAGATGATGAGGCTTCAGCCAGGCACAATCATATTCTGACATAATTCTAATGGTTTCAGAAATATATCCAGACAAAGTGGTGCTTGCTCTTGCAGATTTGCATGTCACAGAAGACTACTGGCCTCGGTCGCCGCTATCCGAGTGCTCTCCTATTATGGGATATTAATAGATGTCCTGCCTTAATAGATACTTATTTAGCTTTGAAGCTGCTCTACAAACCACAGAAGATCAAGGATGTGATATTATTAGGTAAATTGAACTTAATCATATTATCAGTGGGTTTTTTTTTAATCTCCAAAGCCAAGATATTTTGCAATATTCTCTCCGTCTGAAGTCCCTCTGCTGTTTGGTTCCAAATACCTCACATCTATTTGAGATTTCCCTCCTGTCATGTAATGTCTCTTTCGTGTTACATTACTGTAGCATGAGGAAGTAGGAGTGATTAGTGCTATTGTGATAAAAGCTGCCATCCAGAAAATTTGATGAAACCCGGTGAGTCAGAGGCCCAGAAATGGGCTTCAGCAAACAAAATAATTGGGCAGAGGTGATACAGAAGCAGGTACGTAACGACGAGCCTGTGCCAGGCAATTTTCTACTCGGCTACTCGTAACCTACAGGAAATGACAAAAAAGCATCGGCTGCTTTTGGTGAGGACAATTTTGTGATTATGGGGTTGATAGCTACATTCCGCAATTTGATAGCAGGCACATCTGCACTTTTTCAGGGCTACTTTGGCCAACTCTTGTTGCACCAATGTCACTCTCAAAAGGGGAAAAAAAAAAAAAAACATCCTTTCATCCTGCAAATATGGCACACCAGTTATTGATTTCTGTATTTGGGAATAGTAAGTGGTTGCCAGAGTGCAAGGTGCAGCATTAAGAGTTGTTAAAAGTCAGGATTTCTTTGACACAGTCAAACTCTAAGTGAGGTTTTTGAGGTGCATGAGTATTTCTCTGTTTGTCAGCTCCAGTGAATGATGGACTGTAATACAAATGGGGAAGTTTGAAATGTATGAGTAAAATAATTTGATCCAGTTTTGAACTGTTGGAAGATATTCTCTTTATGACTCAGGTTGGTGTAAACAGAAGAAAAAAAAGAAGTGCTGGAGTTGCTCCTCCAAGATCAATTGAAGTATCTGCTGTTAGATTATTGATGCAGTCACAGTCTAAACAATCATTTCTAATTCTGATGAGAGGGTGTCCTGTGTACATTGTACCCTCACCTGAAACAAACTTGTTACATCAAAATCAAACTTTGACAGGGAGCCTGGGGAAAACTAGCCTGTGACCCTGTTTTAATATGTTGCCTCAGGCAATCTCTCTGCTGCAATAATGTGCTCTCACTCACTGACACTGGTAACCTGACAACTGATGCGAAGGCCAAGAAAAAATGCAATACACCAACAGAACGCCTTGAGACATCGGTAGGAAAACCCTTGAGGCACATTTTTTCAGGAACAAAAACTTTTTTTTTATTGTCTAGAAGACAAAAGGGATGTACAATTTAACTTCTGGTACAACTTATCTTCTTCTGGCTCAAGCTAAAGAGATTCCTACTTCTGAAATCTTAGAGGATGTTTGTTGAACAGATTGGTACAAAGGACACTCTCGCTTAACGTAGTCCCACTGATTGATAACCACCGATGTTGCCTGCAAGTTTAGCAAAGTAACATAGCTAGATGATGGGAAACAGCGAGTAAGCCTGAATGAAAGCCAGCAATGAGCAGGATATCGACATGGAGAGCAAAATTAGAATTGATTTGCAGAGAAGAGGGGGTTGCCGCCTTGCAGAGGCAACGTCTCCTGTGAATTCCTAATCCGGCCGACTTTGAGGAAATCTCTGTGGCAGAACCAGTCTCTCATTACTCTCACAGACAGGCCTGCAATCTGTAGCAGATTGGAAGCTAGACAGGCATCAGGCTGTATTAAGATTCAACCCCTCCATGATGTTGGCAGACCACAGGCCTAACGGGAGTCTTGTAAACAGGCAGCTCACCAGAGGACATCTGGGTATTGCACATTTAAAAATAAAAAATAAAGATCAATCCAATCAACACACTATGAAAGTCTGTCCATATGACTGATCAGGGATACATATTTCCTCTGAGTCGTTTTTAGTCCTCTGCTTTGTTTTCCAGCTCATGCACATTTAAAAAGTCCCAACATGAAGTCAGCTTTACTGCTGTGTGTTGATGTCGGACAGAGGCGTAGGCCCAGCTCCTCAGCGGAAAGTTGTTTTTAATCCCCTGTCCCCTACAGTTTTAATTGGACAGCAGGTCCACAACAGCAGACAGAAGTCCCTCCACGGGAGCTTTAGTGCGAGGCTGCAGGGAGGCGGTGAAATCTAAACTGAAGTGACACTCACTGACTGGGCCAAGGGGAAGGGAAAATGAGCTTTTCCCGGGGAAAGGGGAAACCTTTGAATAGGCAGATTGACAGGTTGAGCAGTCAGAGGAGATGGAAAGCACTTGTAGCTGCTCGGACGCGCCGAGGGGTCAGATGCCAGGGCTGGCAGCTTTGCTGGAGTGGCGGAGGTTTTACGTGTGACATTCTTGTCAAATGTTTGGCAGCAGGATCTCTCACAACAAACACAGCGGGAAGCCGACGGTTAATCTAATTTCACCAGCCCCAATCACGCGCATGGCCTCGGGGGGGCTGTTTTGCCTCGACAACATGTTAGCGGGCGTGTAGACAGAAGTCTTGACTTGTATGCGTGCTTCGTGGGGGTTTCTTCGGGGGGAAAACCTTCAGAGTAATACAAAAAAGGGTATATAGCAAAATGAAAAATTCCTCTATATGACAGACTGTGTTGATACCGCAGAGGAAATTGCTCTTATCATCGAAACACTGCGAGCGATATAGTGTAGGGAACAAAGGGAAATCATGACATATCTCACTTAGAGCAGAATACATCAGCAACATAAAGAAATTACCATCGGAGCTTGTGGCAACCTGCACACAGGGGATGTGCCAGGTAAGGTTTCACAGCCGCAGTGTGTAAGAAATGACTGTTCAACTCAAGAACTGGCTCAAAATGATGATTAAAAAGACGGATTATGCATCACTGTAGTGTGTCAACTTTTGTGATTTCTGAAGGAAATAATTAAATTCCTCATCCTTGTCTTTTTGGTACTAGTTATTTAAAGCAACATCAATCAACATTTGTTATGTTCACATTGACTCAATGACAGATCTCTCGTAGTGTGAAACCCTCAATGAATTATCACGCAACTCTGCCGCTGAATGAGCTTTACAGCCTCTTTTTGCTCACTGTTTTGGTCGCGCTACACACGTACTGTATGGTTGAGCCACAATGCTCTCAACGACCCTATGACATAGCAGCAACAGCCGTTTTCACACAAAAAACCCTGGTAAACCAAGTGTGTGCAACCTGCCCAGCACCAAATAGCAGCCAGATGCATTAGCAACTACCTAAAATGTTGACTGCTTAAGTCCATCAGAAATACAGTTATTTTATCATCACCATCCGAGCCTCTTTTCTGCTCAGCTGATGAGTATAAATCCAATATTCACACTATCTGTAACTATGCTTTGGTCTCCACCTGCTCCACAGAAACAGTCGTGGAGTTTAGCTGTTAAAGAATAAGTTCTCCCAAAAATATAAATTCAGTCATCAAAAACCTGACACGGCACTAATATGTCTTGTTATCTTGTATTTGAGTTCTTCCTCCCATTGGCCACAGAGCCCTAATGAAGATTTATACTCACCATTCATTATTTAGTTAGTAACTAGAACGTCTTGCATGGCAAAATGCCACCGAGTCAGTCGTCAGTCAGTTGTCATAACTGGGTCACATCTGCCCTTGGGGGCAGGGCAGAGGAAGTACATAAACAAAGTAATTATATTTTAGTTGACTTGATAGTCTGCTATTCCAGCAGACCTGCCAGGGGATGTTTGATAAAAAGCAATGAAACGTCTGCTCCAGGTTCATTTGATACAGCGCTGCCTCACCAGCCTTCACTTTGAAATGAGCTGATAGCAGGAATGGATGTTGTTCTCATTATTTATAAAGCCTCCATTAGGTTGTGTTCTTGACAGGATGTGCCTTGAAATTGTTCCCTTGGCACAGCTCCAGCAGTTGAAAACATATTCTTCAAATGGCAAATACTCTAAATATGTAGCGTTATCTCTCCTGCCTTTTTATCGGTTGGCGTGCACAGTTCAATGTTAAACACCTAATAATGTAACAACAACAAACAGAAGGATAATGGAGGGAGGAGGAATATTTTTCATTTGAAATGTGAATGAGTTACCTGTTGAGGCATGAATCAAGGACACCGACAGGAGGAGAACTTCCATCTTTCATTGACCTTGGATTATTTATCTTATCTTGTTTGCAAATACTGCAGAAATATAGTTTGAATCGATGTGTATAAAATGTCTATTAAACTTTGGATTGAAAGAACGGATTGCCGAGAGCGCATTTTCCATTCTACCGTACAACCCATACTGTTGAGGGTTATAAGAATTAATATGCATAACTGATGTACTCACAAAATCCCAGATTGGCATTTTAATGTTCCCATTATCTGCTGAGGGAGATACCGCTCCCACGTGCAGCTGATCTTGCTGACTTGTGGAGATCTACCAAAGCTAAGGCTAGACGAGAAGCTGGAGGGGTAGAAAACAAAATCATGGAAAGTGCTTAATTAATAAACGAAAGATAGTAAGAGCTTTGAGAGTTTTCAGCCGAAGAAATTTAAATTATTATTTAGCGAATCCTCGACTGATGCACGCTGGGTCGAGTTTGAACAGACCCTTTGCATCAGTTAGCAACTTTTAGTAGTCATCTGGGATCAGTTTCTCCATTCATTCCAAGTCAAATGAGCTATTACAAAAGCATGGGCTACAACTGAGGCATTTAACAGCACAATTAAATTCCAATGGCCTAGTATCTATTGAGCAATTAACCTTTGGTAAACCAATTATTATTTAGTGCATGATGACAAAAGTTAGGTCCTAGAGGAGCTATGTCCTGTTTTAATAGACGGTCTTATGCCCTATAAAAGATGGAAATGTGGAGCCATTTTAGTGCCCTATTAGCTTAGCGCCACTGAAACACTGCCAACTTGCTTCAGCCGTGAGTATTGATTAATTGGCACGGAACAGTCTCACGAATCAGTCTGGGCTGGCGCGAAGGAGAGAACAAATGGATGCAAACTGATTCGGCCGAGTGAGGAGAAGTCAGGGTGTCCAATCCACTGAGAGCTGGTGTAATGAGCGGGATGCGGACCAAGGTCCTCAGATGGTCCACATGGATCCTGTAGCAAGGGCTCAGGACCTCTGTCACCTGTTAGGTCTGTGAACCAGCTGTTCCTCTGCCCGTCGAGTGCCATCCCGCCGCTGTCATTTCCAAGGCAGCTTGCATCGAGTCACCCAAATGAACTCCACGCCGCCCCGTATTCTCTACCTCACAATCATTCTGGAAGTTTGACAGCTCACTGTACAGCCCGTCTACTCACGCAGCATTGTGTAAATATATAATGCATTGACTGCCATTAGAGCGCACTTAGTCATTTGAACGACATTGTAAATGACGTTGTTGATTTGTCACTGGAGGGTCATTTGTCATTTTAGTTGTGACTTCAACAATCTGGACAATTCCCAGCCTGTTATATCCCTCATGGAACATGGAGCAGCTCAGCCATAAATTTATCACAGGCAATGCCATTACCTTTAGCTTGACGGCCCTCAAGCAACGGCAGTGCAATAATAGAGAATAGATTTTATCCCGTATGGAGCCGAGGCTCTCGCTCGTGCTTTATTTCCTCCTCCCAGCCTCCAAGATAAAGGAGAAAATAAGGTAGCCGCTGAAGTGTTATACCTACCTTAATGAAAGGTTTTAAACTGATACTGGTATTGACTCGGAAGGCCCGGGAGCATGCCTGTATATCAGATGCTGTGTCATAAATGAAGATCAACACTCCTGTTAACTTTCCCTCACACCAACCTGAAGGGAAACCAAATCAAGCGCCGCATTGATGAGCCTTCTAATTGCATTTTCTGTTGTGATACGGTTATTCTCAAGTGAGATCACAGGAGAGATGATGAAATGCAGCAGATGATGAAAATGTCAAATCTCATGATGGTCTCTGGCAGCTCACAACATCTCTTCCAAGTCTTGGAACAGGGATTTTCCATATAAAGAGACAAAGTTAAGTAGTGGCTGATTTTGATCTCCACCCCCCCACCACCACCACCACCCCGATTCTGCTTGTAGATCGATAATGATAATGCAGGCTGATCAATAGCTCACCTCCGGGGACCACGTGGCAGAGTCGGTGTCTACTTGAGATGCATTGTGTGCGAGATGTCATCCGGAATATTGATATGAGCGCTCATTTCCTGTGTACCACCGATGCTTTGGTGACGGTGTGAGCTGTTAATGAAAAAATCAGCGGGGCTTGTCAACTGTCATCACGGCCAAATGAGGCAGAAAGAGGGCTGGGAGGAGGGGACTTAATAAAGCACACATTTCTCTTTTCACGAATATGAGGCCTAATCAGAATGTTTGTAAAGAAAAAAAAAAAAAAGGACTCTTTTTTTTGAAGAATTAGCACGGAGCGCTGTCACCACCAATAGAAAATCCTATCAGGATGTAAATGTGAAACTGCGAAGGCACACATTTTTTCTGCCAACACAAATTATGACATCTAAGCCGGATTAGGACACATCCTTTTCATTACTTTATTTGATTTTCTGACTTCCTTTTTTCTTGCGCTCACATTTTTAGGCTGGCTTGCTAAGGGGCTTTAGATGTGCAGTGATTAGACGATAGTGGCTTAACAAACTGCGCTTCTGAGGACTGTATTTTGATTATTTTTGCAGAGAAAAATGTTGCAACCACCTCGAACCATTTCCTCATGCCTGTTGACGCTCCTCTCGTTGTTATCTCTATCTGTTTTTTGTTTTTTTTCCCCTCCTCGCCCTGCTGTTCCAGATAGCACAATTCAGCTGTTTTTTTCCCCCCAAATTGATCTGATAGTGTATGTGGGCTGGAATGGAGATGTTGTCCCCCCCAGCCAGACCACAAAATCTTTGCACTCTCCTTGTCACACTTCTTGCCGCTTTATTAGCATAGACTCATTTGTTTCTTATTAATTATGCATTAATGTCAACCCGCTAATGAAGGCAAGGTCAAGACACCGAAGTAATATTCCGGGAGCGAATGTACCCAAAGGAGCTTGAGAATTTCAAGAGGTTGAATGCTGAAATATTTCTCACATTTGGTCGGTGAATGCGAGTGCAGACATCGCGGGATGACGGTGTGCTTGTTAAAGGTTGCACGGAGCTACTGGGCTCACCCTCATCACAGGGCCTATTATTCCTTTCTTCCCTCCACCTTCGACACCTTTTTTTTTCCCCTCACGGTCTCTCCGGTCCTGAAGTCGGTGCTGAGCCTTTGCTCTGCCTGAGCCCTGGCCTGAGAACAGCACGACTCCCCTTCTCCCTACACCTCCACACCCTCATTATCGGCCACCATCTGCCCGACCTTAGCCTCACATCACTCCTTTCCACCCAGCAAGCCCATCAACACTCCCCTCTCACTCTCCGCTGGCACCTTGGCTCACAAGCCTGCCACAGCTGCCATCCCTCTCTGAGTTACACATTTGTCCTCTTCGGCCATGTTTTGTGCTCTGTAATCCCTCTGTCTCGAGTCCTTCTTACATGAACAAGCTGTGTGTAAGCCACTCCACCAGAAAACACTGATCTCAGAAGTGGTCTCGAGACTTTTCTGTCAACACACTTTGATCTTTCGGGGCCTCGAAACAGCGCTTGGACCCAGTCGCCAACTTCTGAAAAAGTGGTCTGTCCTTTATTTGACAAGGTAGTAAGGTCTAAGAGAGTGAGAAGAACTTTCTTCGAATGCGGTTTGATAAGTTTGGTGTACCGCAATTTATTATAGACAAAGAAAGTCTGAGTTAACCCCGAGCGCTTCTTTCAAAAGAATACGAAAGTCGAAATCTGAGCGCAAGCCTCTGCAGTCACGGGTAATCCACAACTGACCGAACTTCTTGGTGTCAGGAGTGTCGATGGCACAGTAAGTTTTGCTATCAGGCCTGTCTTTCTGTCTCCATGTTGTCTAAGACTTTGTCTGCCCGGAGAGCTTACAGGCAGAGCCGGGAGAGAATGGTGGGCTACAGCCGCTCGTCTTGACAGATAAACAGGATTTTGTGTCTGGCAAGCCGAAGATTGTCAGCTCCAATCTCTTGAGAGAATTACAACCGGCAGTCAATGCTGGGACACTGGCTCAACAGACAGAGCATCAGACCCTGTGTATCTATGAGCAGGAGATGCCGAGTCCTTCATCACGATAGCGCTGCATGGTTTATTCATGGCTGACAGAGCCACGGGTACAGCTGAAGGTTCCTCGAGCTTTGTTTTTTCAGCGGTGAAATGGCCTCTTCGTAAACATGTTGAGGAAAAAAAAAAGACAGAATGTAAATGTCACCGGGTTTGTGTAAAAGCATAATAATTGTAGTTTGAACTGCAGAACGTGTGGGTGACAAGACGTCTGAGCAAACACTTTGTGATTTATGAGCTTTTTTTATATTTTCACCTTTCATCTCAAGATTGCCTCTTTATCTCAGGCTTTCCCTGCGCTGCCTCTGTGTCTACACCACAGTGGTTGCGGGAGCACAGAGGCTTTAATTGCATAACTAGCATCAACATTTAACAAATAGCATTTGCAGCCGGTACTGCTCTCTCCCAGCTTGTGGGAGACCAAGTCCAACTTTTGACCTTTCTGCTCTGAACGGAGCCCTGGAGGTCACGCTGTTGTCTTTGTTAAATGTCAGCAGTTAGTGTCTCAAAGCGATGCCGGCAGTTTCAAGCATGTGGGCTGGATAAAAGCCACTTCTCCGCTGTCAAGTACTTCAACCAGGTTGATATTTCCTTTCCTAAAGGGGGCGGGTTCTCAGTGCTCTAAATCAATTGGAATGAGTTGGCTGTGATGCCCCTTTGGCGTGGAGCGGCATTACCCAGAGATAAGGGAGCTCGGACGTGACGAGCCATATTAAGCAGCCGGCTCTCCTCCTGATTGGATCATTGCTGTGCTGCTCGCCTTCAGGAGGAAGCCGGGTGTCTAATTGAACAGTCTGCCTCTCTGTTGACAGGACTATAATTTCTACATATCACCAAGGAAAACACTCATCTTGTTTTTCTGCCTGTGTGATGAGATTCTTTATGGACGTTGGTTAATTTCTCTCGCGGAGTCAATCAAATGAAAGACAAGGTTCCTTTGATGATAATTTACTGGAAGGGGAGATTAGAGAGGGAAGGGCTGTGTATTAGATGGGGGGCTGTGGACAGGGTTAAGTCGATCAATGTCCATTTCTGTAGCCCACCCGAAGCTCGGATGTTAATCTAATTTAACATGTGAAGGGAGAGGGGGCGCAGAAGAGAGAGAGAGAATGGATTACATCAGATGTCAAGGGAAACATGAATAAATTATTCAGTTAGCTAAGTGTCTACTGACATTTATTGGATTCTGACTCTTAATAGCATAAAGGTTGGAATGGAAGATATTATACCATTTATTACATCTTCACTGCAAAAGTTTTCATTTTTTTGCAGAGGGAAAAAAAGTAAAAAGTTTTTTTTTTTTTTATTTTAGGAGTAGGAGTGGATGTGTAACATGGAAAACTTCCTGCGGTTCAAGTCAGGGGTATCCAACTTTCTTTTTGGCTTGTGACCGTTTATGACTTGTTTGACTTGACTCAGTCCAGAAAAGCTCAAATTATTCAGTAACTCACAGGAAATGTAAAGGTTAGAAAATACAGAGTATGTATATATATATATATATATATATATATATATATATACATACATATATACATACACACACACACACACACACATATGTTATATGGTATATGTTGTATCATAGCATAACCGTGTAGCATGTTTGTTCATAGCATAAC
The DNA here is from genome assembly GCA_039737535.1 of Lagodon rhomboides. Taxonomy (NCBI): domain Eukaryota; kingdom Metazoa; phylum Chordata; class Actinopteri; order Spariformes; family Sparidae; genus Lagodon; species Lagodon rhomboides. The sequence goes on from CM077793.1 coordinate 13,158,028, forward strand.
CGTGTAGCATGTTTGTTTCTTCTTTATTTCAGATTCGAGATTTATCTTGCGACCCCTTGGAGTTAACAAAGAACATGTTGAGATCAGTAGTAAAGTGTAGTAATTTTACGGCCACACTTTCTGCTAATCATTACTTAAATTGTGACATTTATAACCCTTGTTCACGGTCCAGTTTATAGGCTGATGAATCTTATTCTCGCTTACTACTATGCATGGGATCATGGTAAACAGATAATAGTGACGTGCTGTATTTTCCATTTTATCACCGCTGATAACAAGTGAAACAATCAAGCCTGCCTAGTTAAGTTTCTCATCAAACAGTCAGCAGGTCAGCAGTTTATTTCAAGCCATTCATCACTTTCAATTTACCGACTGAGCCCATGCAACTTCAAATTGATTGAATGAGCTTTATACCAGAACTGGACTAAGTGTATTTATTTTAATGCTGTGAATATGGTTTACATCTGTATTGTTGGCTGGATTTAGGCTTTATTTTGAATAATGGAAGGATCTGGAAGACATTGCTGTCTGTCATCTGGTCCCGCCCTTCACAAAGCTGTATGCGTATACCCAGAATTGATGTTTTCAAAGAAATCCTTGCTTTGCGGCCCCGTCAGAGTCGGGAATGAAAGCTATCAGCAGCATCAGACAACTGTGTCTAAAGCAATGTTTCAATATTTTGTATGCTCTGGCTCCCATATGGTGTGTTACATTCCCTCCTTGAAGAGCCCACCATGCATATTATTGTCTTCTATTTTGAGAGACTCCCCGTCGTGCAGCGCGTAGAGTGAAATGTAAGGGTTTCACCGAACGTCTGTGCCCACCAGGGCCAGCCACACAGCAGCTGTGACTGATAAAGCGGATCCTCTCCACGAGAGAAAAAAAACTTGTTCTCTGCTCCCTCTCGACTCTCAACCCACAACTCCTGTCCTGTCCCCGAGGCGCAAAACGTCCAACTTCCAAATGCCAACTCAGTCAGGAGTTATCGCCACTATTTCCCCAGCGAAAAATGTCAGATGGATGGTGATTTTCTGCTTTATGATTTCACAGGAGTGGTGACCGTACAGTGTGAGAGAGATACTCTGTCCCAGTTTGATAAGTGGGGCATAATAATGAAAATGGCTTTTTGAAAACTAAGGTAAAGCCTCATTTCTGCTCCGGCAGGTCAGTTGAAACTGCAAAGGACAATGTTTAGTACACCGTTATAATCATGAACCATACATCCTCGTGCTCTCGATATTGTGTGCAAACTGAAGTTGTTTGCATCGACCGGCTGGGGTGTTATAAATCTCATCTAAAACGTACTTCCGTGGACATGACAACATCCATCATGCCCTGAGCTGTGCTGTCTTTCATGCCGTTCATTTAGGGTGTATTTCACAGCCAGCGAGACAAAAACGAGAGCGCGAGCAGGCCATGGCTCAGCGCCCGTAGTCACTCTTCCTGAACACAAGGCAATAATCGCCCATGCATCTCCAATCTGAGCCGAGAATAAAACAAGGTGAGAAAATGAGCACCCCGGCACCACTGCAGGGGGAGAGAACGTGAAAGGACGCTCAATGACACGCCTAACACATTTAGCATCACTGCACATTTTACAACAAACCTTTTCTATTTATAAAAAAAATGTGTTTCATGGACAGTCAAGTCCAGCAGTGTTAGGCCACTAGAGACAACCACGTGTTTTTCCTCTGATTGGCATAGAGGGTGAAGTAGTCGAAGAGTCTGGAGATCAAGGGAGTGAGAACAGTGATTTGACCGCGGGTTGATGCATAGTGTCAGTGTAGAAGCTACTTAAAGCTGTTACAGTGAGATTTGACTGCCATTTGTCATATTTCCTTTTCGAGTCATGAATGGAGCAGAGAGAAGAGGCTTACTGGATATTTTTAGACTCTCTTTGATGGCTTATTAGCTGGACTGGAACGTTGTGACTCTCTTAAAACCAATATAAATATATCACAATGATGGCAGGGGACCAAGAATAAATCACCGTTTCTGTGACCATCAGTGACAGAATGGAAATGAATGTAATGGATGGCCTCAGTCTTAAAATAAATATATATCATCTCTATATGAGACATTCATGTATTTACTCTGGAATATAGAAATATCAAAATATTTATTATAAGGCATGTCACGATTTAGATTATAAATAAAAAATTGAGCCTTCAATTCTGATCGTTAAAATCAAAAGCAGGGTTGTCAGTTCTCCCTGTTTTGTTTTTTTTCTCTGCCTACGCCTACTTGTGCACATCCAGAGAATAAAACACAACAAAGATGACACAGCTAGCTCAGGGGCAGCTTGCAGCTGCACTTCCAGACACTTGCACGAAGACAGTCATCCGCCTGGCACCGGAGGAAACTCCCGACAGGTTTGTTTTATTTTTCAGAGATCCTTTATTGATTTGTTTGGGAAGAGGGTTTACTCTGGAAAGCTTTGAGAAACTGAACTTTGTAACGCAGTGCATTTGTATCTTTTGTTGTTTATTGGGGAGTCCGCGAGGGTTGGTTGAGTGCTAGAATCTTTATTTTTTGGTGAATTTGACAAAAAAAAAACGGCAGGATAAAATCAAGTTACCTCTCAAATACCTCTCTTTTGACTGTTGTCAGGACATAAAACCAATACGTTAAAAATCGACATGTGATAGACAACAACGGCAAAGCAGTCAGTGGTGAATTGAGTTGTGGAGTTGGAGAATCACAACACCTCTATTTATTATATTTATCATAAGGTAGAGCTGCTTTTTTATGTGTGACTATAACCGAAACCTAATACATTTTCTCATGGCTTGTGTACCATCTGAATAGTATTTCATTTGTTCATAGTTTCCTTTGAGGTAAATAAGAGTCATGTTGATGAGATGATAGCACCCTATTTAAATAAAGCTAGTTAGTGTCAGCTAAGCTTGTTTTTTAAAAATATTTCCACAAAATATTGACACACTGGACCCAAATGCAGGAGATGGTGGGCAGGAGGATCAGCTGCAGCACATTCATTCAAAGTATACCACGTGAACAGAACAGGAGGCTCAGGCAAACACGACAGAAGACTCGACAGAGACTGAGCTAAGGACTGGACTTAAGTAAAAACTAAGCTAACGAGGGGATGAGGTGAAGGTGGAGAGAGGTGGGGAAACACAGGGCAGGGAGGGAGCTGATAGGCTAGGAAGAACACTGGAAACAGGGCTGGGCTAATGAGGGTGACGCAGATCATGTGTGGAGGGAAAGCAGACTGGGGAGGAGCGCAAGAACACAAGAGGGAAACAGAACACTGGAAACAGCAAAAGACGCCCCGAAACACAGAAACGACGGGACCACGACAAATATAGTCAAACTTTTAATGGCACCATGCATGATGAGAGTTTTTTAAGTCGTTGGCAAGACACTAAACGGACTTACATATAACACTTGTCACATTCACGGACTAACATGCACATTCATACACTGATGGCAGAGGCCGCCATGCAAGGTTTCCGAGCTGCTCATCAGGAGCGTTACAGCGCTTCCCAAGCGCCCTGTGATATTTTCTATACTCGCCATTCACACACTCACACCTAGGATCTGCGGTTCAGTATCATGCCCAAGGACGCTTCGACTCGCCGGGATCAAACCACCGACCTTCCGACCTCTACCGCCTGATCTGCAGCCGCCTGGTGTGAATCCCATCTTTCTGTATTCAATACAGAGATGTTTGGGATGCAGCTGGCACGACACACAAAAGCTCAAGGTAAACGGAGGCTGCTGGCCTGGCTCCATCATCGTTTTACCTCAAAAAAAAAAAATCTAAGCTGTCCTAGTTACAGTTCACAGTTTGCATTCAACATGTAGAAAACAAAATGTCAAGGTTAACTGGCTAAAGCAATACATAAGACAAGGGTGCTTTTTAATCAAAATCAACAGCAGGATGCTGTGACTGAAAGAACAAGTTATGTAATTATACCGATGTTGTCAACTTTGCACACAGTTGTAACAAAACAAATAACTACTAGATAGCAAGATGCAAGATATTAAAGAGACATGTTTAGAAATGACAGTGCTTCACATTGTGACAGATGGACACAATGACCCCTGACTTATTTCCAGTGTAAACACAATCCGACTCTGTTAGTTGCCGGGACCGGGTGTTAAAGACAGTATATCAGAAGCAGGGCTGATACCAGCTGGTCTAACCACAAACTCATTTTGCACACTTATAGACCAATCCAGACACGTCCCTCTGATTTGTATGATAGTATAATGATTAGAGGCCCTTTTGGTCTCCATCTATTTATTTCAGTTGCCCAGTGGTTCAAACAGCACATCATGGTTTGCCTAACCACCAAGATCACTGAGAGAGATGGGGGTAACTTTCACTCTAAGAACTAGTTCAGCGCAGGTTTTTTTTTAAACAAATACAATCTCTGGCTAATTGAGTGTTTGTTAAATTTCATAAATAATCTCCGTCCACTCCAACACGCCTGAAAACGCATAGCACATGGCCGTCCGCGTACACTGGGCGACCGAGTGAGGGTGTAACCACGATGCAGGTTGTGTTCTCTCTGGTTGGCTGCTTAGCACCAGAAAATACTATAAGTTATCTGAAGGGTCCATTTCAACTGGCCTGTGTGTACGAAACGCCCAAAGGCACAGATAAAGCTTCTCTTGAGAAACACAGATGTTCGTGTGTCCAGGGCTGTGACGACATGCCCCATATAGCTCAAAACCGGGCACCCGCCCATCCTCCCCTTTCTTCCTGCGTGACAGATGTGAATGCAGCACCTACGCTGCCAGATGTACATACCGACCTCACATGAGAGGAAAAAAGCTACATTAACTCCGTGAGCCAAAGACTGCGCACACAGTGGGTGTCATGAATATTTGACGTGGGCAGTGCAAAGCTCGGAGATTTTTTTTAAGCTCAGCTCACCGGTCACCATGCATCTTTAATCGGGTCTTCCCCCTTATGTCCGACAGCAAGAAAAGGATAACTGCTGGGACCCGGAGTTTGAGAAAGTAGCGGGCCCTCTCCACCTTGATGAATAAGTAAACACATTCAACCAGACAGAGACGCAGTCAGCGGGGCTTTGAGTCGATAACAAGTAGATTTGTTTTCTTCTGAAAGCGGCATTGTTTACAAGCTACCGATTACCCCTCAAATTTGATCCATCTCTCGACAGTTTTCGCCGAGCTCTGACACCGCCCGGCTCGCAGTCTGACCACATTCTGCTCCTCCTCCGAACGTGTCCGAGCAGCAGCCGCTGAAAGGTGTACTTCATGGTGCAATAAAAAAGAAATTAGGTTGTGTCTGCGCCGAGCTCCTGTTTATGAGGTTCCCATAAATATTTTCCATCTGAATTTGTGTCAGATTTCGAGCGGCTTCCTCCTATGGACACAAACATGATTTTCTTGAGTTATTGTGGTGTTGGTTTGCATACGCTCGAGATCGCTCACTGCCTAAGGTTATTTTGAATAAGAGGCTGTTTAATAATGTTAATGCAGCGTCGTATTACTTCTCTCTGTGTGTGTAGCATTAACCTCTGTGCACTGGAGGCAGCGCGTCACAATGGAAAGGCGCATTTTCTTTACGTTAAACATTGTTTTTATTCGTCACAGAATCCAATCGGTTCCGTTGGCTGCGTGTCATCCAACAAATAAACAATAATGTTTACCAAATGGCTTTGTTGTACAACATACCCGCTTATTAAAATGGCATCTCATTAGAAGCATTGAGCAGCCGTTTTACATGAGATTAATTGGGTTTTTTGAAAGCACTTTCTCTTCATTATCATTCTGTCTTGCAAATGGATTCACTGCAAAGGCAATGCATATTCATTTTACAGGAAGCTTGAAAATTGTTCGGAAATGAGCCAAAGGTGGAGCCGGGCTGGTGTGCCGACTTACGCTGAATAATAAACACCAGATCCTCGGCTCTAGAGGTGAAAGAGAACGGCTGTGTCTGCAGAATACATTTGGAGACCTGCTGAAAACACGGCTCTCCCCTTCAGTGAAGATGTTGTAGTTAATGTGCGCAAGTCTTCAAATGAAATTAGAATTAGGTCTAAAGTGCTCCGAAGACGTATTTATTATTGAAAACATTTAATCGTACTCATTTAACATGCTCAGACTTGTAATGATGAACAGGATCTGTGTGTATTTGTTGCTGCCAGGTGAAGATCGGGATGCGAGGCATACTCTTTGCTACCTCTTTCACTCTTGTGGCATTAATAATGCACAAAGACAAGCTTTTACTGGATTCTGATTTGCTTCTTCAAAAGGTAGGAGGAAATGTGCAGCATACTTTCCTAATAGAGCGGTCGGGTTGCACTGTCATGAGGAGGGTTTTGTCCCTTTCTTTTTTTTTTTCCTTTTTCTGAAGAGCTACTTTGAATGTGTAATGTGTGTATTTCGACATCAGAGGAGCCAACGTGGTTAAAAGCCTGCCCGAGGCTGGGAACCAAACAAAAAGTTTTCCTTTTTGCCAAGTTATGGACTCTTTTACCTGAGGCAAGATGAGCTACTTCAAACGCAAAGGGCATCTTTTGTCAGCATCTCAAACTGACAGCAGCAGATCCACCTAAAGAGTAATTGCGGAGAACACAAAAGAGACAGTCCCTGTGGCTACACATCCCAAAACAGGAGAGACAATGTGACTGAGCAGTAACACACTGTGAGATCGTTCATTAACCTTAGTGGGGGTCAATTAAGGATCTACCGTCGGTAGAAAACTGAGTGATAAAGGCTTTTTTCAAAGAAGAGGAAAAAAAACTGTGAATGGGACTAATTAACAATCAGGATGTTAACGACTACTCTACCCGATGTTTAAACGGTGATTTAAACTTTAAGTTCAACTTTTTAGACTACTCAGCTTGTCTGAAAGTAAGAAAGCACTAAAAACAAAATCTAAAGTGAGCACAGTTTAATCCACACAGGTAAAGAATTGTAAACTTTATGACTTTTGGACCGTTACTAACATTGGTAATCAGCTGTGGTTTGGTTAGGTTTAGGCTCCAAAACTACTTGGCTAGGTTTCAGGAAAAATCACACCCCGGGTTACAAATAGTTACGTAAATGATGTAACTGACATAACTCAGGTCATGTCACATAATGTAACATACGTTGTCATACTGACTAATTTAAAATCAAATCACTTCTGACTCTTGGACATAAACAGGACGAGGACCCTGGTCTCCAGAGGGCAGGTCAGGTGACCCGGTCGAGCGCCACGTCCTAACCTCGCTCTTTTATACTACTGCTCTAGAGGGCGCTTCAAGAAATGGCGCTAGAGGGGCAACTACAGCATCAAACCTAGACGTGCAGGGCAGCTCACCAGTCTGCTGTATTTGAATTATTAGAGGTGAGAATGGGTTTTAATATCATACAGTATATGCAACAACTGGTGTTGTTAACAGCAGTAACAGATGCTTGTTCTTTTGTAAAGCAACATTTGTCTTGGAGGACATTTGAGGTGCAAATTATATTCATGTATAATTTGAATGTGAACATTAATGAAATAATACTGGTGCCGACTAGCGGGGGCAACATTAAATTGACCCGCTGACACACTAGTATCCAACAGTCCTTGTAGAAACATAATTAAGAAAAAATATTAGTAGTAGAACATTACACTCTTTCTTGGCTGTAAATTGGCCCTCAAGCTGATTCTGAATACATTTCTGGAGGACAAAAAGAAGAAATCCGACCTTGGAAATTAGTCCCATGTCATATTTGTGGCGACGATGTTAGTCCTTTAGCTCTGAGCATAAATGTCACTGAACAGTAAAACTCTCGATAATTAAAGTGTAATTGTGTTTCAGTTGGTTTGGTGCCTCATTTAGTTTGATCTGATTATAGCAATAAATTGCCACCACAGATTTAAATACAAGTGACAGAAAAGAGCCATAAATACACTGACTGAGAACCTCTGTGTGTTATAAATCTAATCAAATAGTGATGCATTATATTGCACCTGCTTTTTTTATTCCACCACAACCACTGTCCTCTACTGTTGGCCACGGAGCAGCTCCACAAGAAGAGATGGAGGTTAAAGGTGCAATTAAAAATACTTTTTGGCCCATAGCACAAAATGACTATAATACATCTGCAGGGGGTTGATAGAGTCATTGATTGATAACAGTAACTCGACGATTTAACGCTCTTGGACACGTGCCTTGAAAAGTCACTGTGTTTCGGAGCAGAAATTCAACATCGTCCACAGTTTTGATACTTTTCCAATCTCATTAGTCGGAGACAGAAGAGAAGGAACTGTAATCGTCGAACTACAGTGAAGAAATAGCTCAATTGCAGCATCGTTAAAAGGGTACAGAATTGGAGCGGGGATTTTATGAGGACCTGGGAGCTCATTTCTGTCATCACAAATGCCACAGTGTTTTGCATAACCAAGGTTATAAAATAATAGGCTGATGATGGAAGACTCAAGGTCAGCTACGTTGTAGCAGTGACCGCAGGAATTTGCTGAACACTCTGTAATGTTGCTGTGGCACAAACAGGGTCGTTAAGGTTGAATAAGTACAGACTTAAGTCCCAGAATGGCTAATTAATATGGAGCATGTGCTCTCGGAGACTCATGGGAGGCCAGACGCAACAAACACAAGCAGGCGAGATGTACAAAAAATAGCCCGCACTTTATCATGTTGTTGGCGGTGGCAGTGGAAAAATATAAATGTAAGATTTAAAGCGGAGGAATGTGTGTCATGTTTGTATCGGCTTTTGAAATCCTAATGCATTCTCAGCATGCAGCAGAGCTAATCTTCCATACATACATTACAGCGGAATCAATGATTCTCTTCAAAAGGCCTTTTCATGCATGAAACGTTTGTTTTTGATTACCAAAGGAGAGGCTCTGTGAGGGCTGCCCAGTCAGGGGTATTTGAGATAAATGTCTCTTAGTGATTGGCCATCCCACACATCTCTCATCAAATATTCATGCTGGAGACTTGGGAGACTTCCGAGGATGCAGGGATATAGGATGTTCTCCCATCAGTGAAGCACTGGGATAGGTAGTCAGTGTCTCAGCAGAGATCCGCCTCTGTACGAAATCCGCTTTTCAAGGCTGGTGAGGCAGGCAGGAAACATGGGCTTCTCCACTGAGGTATTGTTCTGTACATCTCTATTTCTGCTTGTTGCTCTTTTGTTGGGGGAGACTGAGACTTGAATGATCCTGTATTTGTTGATGTATTATATTGACAAAATGCAAATACTGACTGTAAAGATAGTATCATCACCTAATGACTATTACACTTGTGTGCAATTTCAGGCTGTCGCCATCAGAAAAACGTCCATATAGGTTGACAGTGAAAGCAGCTTATTACGACCCGAATTTACGTTTGTATTTAGCCGGTGCCCTCTAGTGGACAAAGTAATTATTACAGCAGCAAAGGAGGAGGTCAGGGGAAGTAGTATAAAGACTGACAACTCTGCATGGGTAGGAGGGGATGGATGGACACAACCATGTACAGTGCGAAAGTGAATGGAATATGGCTAATATGTTCACAAACAATTGCAAATTCACACATCCTTTGTGTGAAGGACTAACATTTGCATCAAAATAAAATTTAAGTCAGGTTATAGCTACCTGTCGAATGTGATCCCAGTATTCACTCTCTTTTAAGCTACCATCTCCTGAGTACATTTTTCCAACAGCTAATCACAAGAGTTAGTCCCTAGCTTTGGTGCTGTGAAGATAGCATTCCGTGGGTTTAACTCGCTGAAACTAAACTAAATTTACACCCAATAAGCATTTTGACAGCAGCATCCATTATTGTCTACTTAATACGGGACTTTTATACAAAAAAACAAATACATCTAAAAGTATCTGGGTTATCAGTCACTGAGACAGTAGATGGGATCAATATTGGATGACGTCTGCTAAGTGATGTGTGGTTGGGTCTTTACTTCACACAACACGGACTTGGCTGAGTCACACACCATTAAAACAGATACCCATCTACAGTTATCACAAATCCCAGTGGGAGCCCACTTCTGTGTGCAAACAGGACTTATATATCATGGGCACACTGGGTCATAGCATATGAGTCACAGCTGCATGCCTATTGATTAAATACTAATCATTTTGGTGGTGTATGTATCACAGAAAAAAAATCTATGAGCCGACAGTGTCAAGAGAAAAAACAGTGTCAAGTGAGATAGTTGTCAATGTTTTTTTAGATATCGATTGGTATTGGAGTATTGGATTAGCACAAAGTCAATTCAATTTCAAGATAGATTTTCCTAATGGTGCCTATGCTTCTTGACGGAAATAGAGGCTGCACCTTTAAATTTAGCTGAGTACTTTCAGCTGCCGTGATTGAATGCGAAACCCAGTCGTGTGAGCTCGCATTCAGCTCTTTGGCTGTCCGCTCGCCGCTTGACCAAAAAGCTCATTCCCTAAGAGCACTTCAATGTATGCACTGTCATACTGGGGGAATCTGGGCCATCCTTTTGTGTCTCCAGTCCGCATTTCAACACGGAGCCTTTTGAAAAGCCTGCCAGTGCCCCGTCCTCCCCTTCGCTAAATGTGTAGGGAGAAGATAGTGCATTCTCATGTTATCTGCCACCGGCCTCTTGCCCCTTCAGCCATTTTCTCATTTCACAGATTTGACCAGGAGGTGACCTTGGCTTTTTAAGTGCTTTTAAGGCAGAGCCAAGTCTCCTCTTCCTTTTTTCCTGACTCACAAATGGAGACAGAGAGAGAAGAGGAGAGGGAGAGGGGATTTCTTTCAGGCCTTTTCTTCAATGGCCTTTCCCCCCTCCTCCTTTTTTTTCATCGTGTCTCATGCCCGTAGCCACTGACCAGTTTTTTTTTTTGTTTTTTTTTATGGAGTAGACATGATGACAGGCTGTTGTCTGCTAATGCACGTGGGTCTGTGCTTTTAATGTAGAAAAGTGCCTCGAGGGAGGAGCAGCATATGTTTATGACACATGACGTCAGGCACAGAGGGCAGTCAGGGAGTTCGAAGACGGGGAGACACGCGGTCTATTAGTTGAATGTGATATAACAAAGAATTAATTGAATGTCTTTGCCCGAGAGAGCACTCCACAATACTCAAATACTAATCATCCTGTGTCTCAGATGTAGGTAATAATTTATATCACCTCACCACAACCTCACACAAGGGATGGGGAGGAAATGAAGACCATATGCATGTGTCTGAATGTGTACAGAGGGTGTACACATGTCAAGTGTGTTTTCTAGTGGAAATAAGCAGACGGTATCGCAGTCCTCCATCGCCATCCCTCCCAAGTGCACCCCTGGCGGCGTGCTAATCTGGGTCAAAGTGCTAACTGCTTAGAAGGGCCTCAGAGAGGCTCGGCCATATATGAATCATTTCTCTCGCCTCCCGTCCTCATTATTCTCACCATAGCTGGAAAAAAAAGGCTTTAATATTTCCCTCAGACCTGAAACATAAACATCTATACAACACAGTAAAAAGTGTGATTCAGTGGCGACCACGTCCTCAATCACTTTCACGTTGATACATCGCTGCAGAGACTCCAAGAGCCTCCCAGCGGCCCTCCGTCATGAAGCAAGTGCTGTATGTGTTGTCACATAATCAGTACATTAGGCTCTTTGATTGCACTCAGTTTGTGTTACATGGTGAATGCAGCCTCCCTTCCACATCACTGATGGCATTAAGGATTGGCTGTGCAGACATGGCACAAGTCCATTCAGAGCTAAAAATGATATGAGACCTTTGCCTCTCCAGCCAAGTTAGTAAAAAATCAAATGATGTGTGTGTGGGGGGGGGTAGTATGGACCGATCTGAGGAAGCTCTTTACAATCACATATCAATTACAGACCGGGCTGGATGATCTGGACAATTGAACTGCAGTAGAGACGGGGCCACAGCCATTTGTTCTAAATGTTTTGATGCTTGATTGCTCTGAAGGTAGCATCAATGGATGGCACTTGCTCAGTATTTTCGTGAGAATGTACTCCAGTAACTTGCACCACCTGCGCCAATGCCGCTCTGGACAAAAGAAGCCCTAACGCTGATGAATAAAAACGCTTTGTTGATGTCTCCAACACATCCTGGAGCGAGAACAAGGCACCGTCCTCCGACTGTACGAGCTTATAAAGGCAAGGACATAGGACCGTCCGGAATAGAAAAGGCTGCTTGGCGGTGCTTGGAAATATTCTTGTATCAGAGAGCCTGACAGGCCGAGACCATTTGGGTTTGGTTTTTTTTACGCTCCAGGGCCTGTCTTCCACACCGGTTCCTTATGGGAGAACAGCTGGAAGTGCCGTTGTCACTGGACTGCTTGTTTCTCCCTCGAGGACCAGTGGTAGCGGTGGCAGTTGGTAGAGGGGGGGGGTGGGCGGCACACTTGGACAGTGTGTCTGTGGGGAACACATCACATTCAGCGCACACACACACACACACACTATCTTCTACCGCCACCTCCACAATACCTCCTCCTCCCATTAGAGTGAGTGAGCTCGAGCTGCTGACAGCGGTGACAGGCCCAGTGCAGGGAGGCGATGGGGGAAGGTGGTGCTGCTGCTGTCGCGAGCTGGTACATCTGCTCGGGTCCCCGGCGCAACCGTCTGGCCTCCGGAGTTTGACGCAGCAGGGATTTGTAAAGCACACCGTGTTTGGCACCATTTTTTTTTGATCAGAAAACCGCTTGGCGGTTTACAGATGTGAAGGGGAGAAAAAAAAGCAAAATAAGAGAAGATTACCTTTGTGGCAACATGATTGCCTGTTGTGACACACATGGTTGACAGGAATTACATGGTGGATCTCCCAGTAACACAGCTTTCAGGCTTTAATTTACCAGACCGTGAGAAGATAACACCCTCATTGATGAGTCCCCAATGCATCCTGATAATTAAGATCATTTCAGTGTTTCCATAAGAGGCGTGGATGTCTGACAAGGGTCGCTAAGTCTTTGTAGATGAGAGATTCCTTTGTCTGGCAGTCTGTAAGAATGTGGTAATTGGTAAACTGTTTGACCAATTTGAAATTATTAACAAAACAGCCATTTCGTAATAAAGGGATTTATTATTCCACCATGCGCCACAATTTTGTTATCAACAAAAGCCTTTGTTACTCCCGGCTTTTTATCAAGAAGGAAAATCCATTGAAAGTGGCTGAAGGCCTGACACAAAGCAACTGCTGAATCCCCGCAAATCTTCAGGCTTAATTGATTATTTGTGCAGAGCTGTATATCTGCAAGGTGCAGGATACCCAGGGGAAATAATGTAAAACAGATAACAAGATGAAATGTGGGAGAATTGCTTTCTGCTACCCATTTTATTAATCTTTTCCCCTTTTCTCATTCACAATGAGTTTCCCATCTAGGTTTTCCCATTACAAAAACGCAGCTTCACATCTTAAAGACGGAGTGGCCTAAATAGAAAGTTGAGAGTTGATTCGAGCCGGCAAGGAAAGTGTTTGTTAAGAGGTTATTTTGATCTCTGAATACACATCAGTGCACACGGAGGGACTCACACACACTGTGTGTACCTGAGACTCTCGCGGGAGAACATTTTATTTTCAAATCTCATCTTCATTATTCTGCCTTTCTCAGTCGGCTGCTGGCATTCAAAAAGAATGAATTCATTATGCTGATACTCTACGCAAACATTTTTTTAAAAAAAGTAATATATTCAGATTTTGGTCAGATTCCGGTCTGCAGGTGTTACTCCACTGCCAAGCCACGTGTTCTCCGAGGCATCCTGACATTGTGGTTCCACTTTTGTGGGAATGACTTTAAGGAACAACCTTGGGACGATGGGATGTGAAATTACTGTGGAGCTCGGCTCATGTTTGTGGCATGTCAGTGCTGCTCTCCTCAATCCTATACCTTTTTTTTCCATTTACGCTGCACTTCGCTCCCCTTTCACAGCACTCGAAAAACAAAAAAAGTGGTGTCATTGGCATGCAGGAGGAATGCTTCCACTCGGCAGCAATCAAGCCATTACGGATGGAGAGGGAATGGAAGGTCTTTTGTTTTGTTTTGTCTTGTTTTTTCGGTGTGATATAGAATTCTTGGCATTAGGTTGCACATCAGGCCAGACCATAATTGCCTTCTCCTCACTGGGGAGCTCCTTGTTTTCCATTTGAAGTCTGCCTCCGTCAGATTTCACCATTAGAGGGAGGGGGTGTAGCAGGGGAGAGGAAGACAATTCCTGGATCAGTCATCTCATACGGGCTGCCAGCGAAGCAGGGAGGACATTGACGATGAATCCAGAAATAGCTTGCCAAGGTTTGCCTGGAACACAGAAAAAAACTAAATACTGCTCGCAAAACATTTATGAAAACCCAGATCCTACTTTCTCACTACAGTGTTGAAATGACTGGACAATTTATTGATTATTTATTCATCAAATGTGGGCTTTTGCTGAATTTCTGTAATTATTATAATGGAAAGTTAAGGGTCCTATAGTATGCTCAATTTAAAGCTCATACTTTTATTTTGGGCGTCTACTTGAAAATGTTTTCCTCTTCTCTTGGTTGCTTGTCCCTTTAAGGCCCCCCTCCTGAAAAGTCCAGTCTGTTCTGATTGGTCAGCTCTCACAGGCTGGAGCAAGCCAATTCCCCTACCACATTGCTGAGGGCGGTGATTTAATAGTTGTGACCTTTCAACCTTACAGAAGTCCTGACAGGCTTGCTTAAAAGCGCAATTTCATAATTGTGGGTTTTCACATTTCTCTAAGGATCTATCTATTTTTTATCAGTATTAATTTAGCACCTAAACCAGTTTTATAATATAAAAGACCAACAAAATCTCAGAAAGAGATATCAAGAAATCAACTCCCTAATAATGTAATTTCCAAGTCCTGAATTCTTTGCATCCCTGATTGTATGACGCAGACAAAAAAAATTCTCATCTTCATCATGATCCTAGTTTACACAGAGCTCTTTTTTCGTAATTTTACAGTTCCTTTGTTTCTCATTTTCACTCCCTCGCTGGCTCATCTTTCTGCACAGCAACATAATAACCCCTGGCTTGCCGTGACGTCAAGGATTGATGGGCAGAAGATTTCCAGCAGAGAGCCATTTCCAAACCCCAAGGCAGTAGTCGTGGCGTGATACAACCAGGTGATAGCTTCCTTGGAGGATTTTTCAGAGGCTTTCTGGGCGTCTTCTCTATCTTATCTCTGTTGTAAAAATCACAAGGAATTCTGGCTCCTGGCAGGGTGTGACTGTTTGTTACAGCCAAAATGAACGACAAACAAATAGAGTATCTTGATCAAATTAAACACTTAAGCCACAAGATGGAAAATCTAATTGAATTTGTAAAGTCTGGCTCTTACACTCTGCATTTGTCACAGTTTTGTTGCCACCCAGCTCCCTTTATATCAGTCTAACGGGATTTAACCTCTCACTGAGAGCACGATTTTAAAAAGGGGTTCAGCAAAGACAGCTGATATCTGTTAAGTGCACCGCGCGCTGGGTACAAGTGAGCAGAGAGGCAGTGTTGTGGTTTATTTGGTCCAGTTCACACACACAGTGCATAATGGATATTTAACAGCCCCAGCCTGCTGGGAGTGTGCTGTGTCCTGAAATGGTGCTGGAGACATCTGAGTGTGTGACTGCCAGGATGACACACCCATTAAAACACACTTAGTCCATTTCACTGCTGCAGTTGCACTCGGGATTCATGCCACAAGAATGAACAGAACAACACACACATGACCTCCTGATGCTCGCAGCGATCCATCATCCATATCTCCGCGTATACCTTATATCCTAGCATATTCCAGGAATATACAGTAGAGTGGAAGCAGGGATGATGATGTTTTAGTTGTTCTGCCATGCATCTCAGTCACAGTTAAATCTGGGGTAGGGGAAGTGAGCATGTTTCCCAGCTGCGCCTTTGGCAGGATGAGCATCTCATCCTCTTCCTGCACTGAGCTCACACTGAATTATTGAAATAAGAGGCGCCTCGCTTTGTCTGGTATCATCGGGATAGACACCAAAAACTCCAGTAAGAGAGATCAGCTCCCCTCGAACATGAAGCAGGAAAGTACTTTAATTGTCGCTCGCCCACTGGATCACGCACAACTTATTTTTCTTAGTGTTACTGTAGGTCAATGGGTGCAACATAGTTTGTGCTGAAGGGAAGAGCTTCCGCTGAGCGCTCACTGAAGAACGCAGGGCAGGCACAGAGAAGCGAGAGTTACCTGAGCTGTGGTGTCAGGAGGGCTTGTGTACTTGTAGTCATCAGCTGAGATTCCCCCAAAGTGGCCCTAATGACTCTACTCATCATCAGCATGCTGCTCTCAGCTTTCTACAGCGGAGCTCTGCAATTTATTCAGGACATGCCACAGATATAGTGGAGACAATGCAACATATTCTGCTTTGAAAACAGAGCTAGAGAGTTAGGATAACTGAATTTGTATGAAATGCATGTTCATGGTAATCAAGGCATTGTTGATGTCTGCATTGACACAATGTTTGGAACAGCCCGTTCAATTCCCAATGCCCCAAAAATAGCAGCCTGGTCAGTGGCCCTATTTCAACCCAAAGTATGATAGATAGTTTGTGTTTGTGTGCCTAAACCTAACCAAGTAGTTTTTGTGCCTAAACCTAACCAAGTAGTTTTTGTTCCTTAACCTAACCAAGTAGTTTTTGTTCCTAAACCTAACCAAGTAGTTTTTGTTCCTAAACCTAACCAAGTAGTTTTTGTTCCTAAACCTAACCAAGTAGTTTTTGTTCCTTAACCTAACCAAGTAGTTTTTGTTCCTAAACCTAACCAAGTAGTTTTTGTTCCTTAACCTAACCAAGTAGTTTTTGTTCCTAAACCTAACCAAGTAGTTTTTGTTCCTTAACCTAACCAAGTAGTTTTTGTTCCTTAACCTAACCAAGTAGTTTTTGTGCCTAAACCTAACCAAGTAGTTTTTGTGCCTAAACCTAACCAAGTAGTTTTTGTTCCTAAACCTAACCAAGTAGTTTGTGTGCCTTAACCTAACCAAACTGCGACTCTGCAACAACATAACAGTCCATGTGGCACAATATGTCAAGTGTTGTATATTACGTATTATTGCTGACATAACTTCACAGTCCTTCATTTGCAAAACTGGCGCTAGAGGGTATCTGAGTTGAGTTGGGAGTAAGAACGTTTTGTTGCTAACACAAGAGCTTAGAAAGAGCGTATGAATGATGCATTGTGTACTGTATATCATTACAAATATGATCAGTTGCTTTGTGTGAAACATTCAACTCAAATTCCAGATGCAGTACTAGAGAAATGTTGACTGGCTTGTAGCGTTGCATCAGATTGTTATGTTTCGGGGAATGTTAGCTTTACTTAGCTTTAGGTTAGACTTATCAGGCTGTGGTGCAGTTCATCACTCAATGCATTAAGCTGACTGGTAAGAAGGTAAGTTCTTGTCAGGTAACATGAAGATAGGCAGAGATTAAGATGTAAGGGTTAAACTGTTCCAAGCGTGGCAGCTGGTAAGTGCTTAATGACAGGAAATGTAATGGAAACCACTACAGCTGTGTTGTGCTGTATTGTGCTTTTTATTTTAGTGCACGTGACACAGAATTGACTCGTTAGACGAAACTTCTCAGAGTATTTGGTGAAAACGTGTTATAATCTAACACCCTCATACTGACTCCTTTATTGATTTGATCAAACTGTTGGATTCTGTGCTGACAACATGTACAATTAGGGAGACAGGTGCTCCTTTTGTACGCCAAGCCTTAAATACTGTTTCTTTGAATTCAAGATTGACAGTCAATATGAAATTGCAGCAATTAACCAGTTCATAATTAAAGCACATTCTTATGTATGCTGTGGGTAGTTATGGATGTTTGTCATACTGTGTAAGGTGAATAACAGTTCTAAATGTTGTAATTACTGATAATTGCCTGCCACATTGTGCCACACTGAGTTGAAAATTGCATAGACCAGGCTGCAGTGGACGGATGTGTTAAATTCAGTTTTCAAGTGTGCACAAAGAGGTATTGACTAGCTGAGTCCCAGGTGAGGCCGACTCCTGGTGCGAGTGATCGATGTGTGTATGGTCATTGAACTGAGCTTAGAGGTAGTTTGTATTCTATTAGGCATCTCTGGGGTTTTGCAGCAGTGGAACAAAAGCGCATGCTGATGCCTAATTGCTGGCAAAGAAAAGACCAGCGCCATTGCTAGGCTGTTACTTCTGCGGCTGCTGTCGGTGGGCTTTTTCTCCCTCAGTCAGTCAGCAAAGTTGTACGGTTGCTATGAGGAGTTGCCAGTCTTTTTGTGACTGAGCCTGGTACATAATTGTGCTGTAGCTGAAAGCTGTATATAGGTTTCATTGCTGCTTATCAGGCTCCTGATATATCTAAGTTTAGCTGTCAACATCAAGCAGACCTTGGATTTCTTTTGTTTGTCAGTGCTGAGGGGAGAGAAACACACACAGATCATTTACTATTAGGTTAAAGGGGTATAAATCAATTTACTGTGTGACTCTTTGCCTTCCTGCCCTGAGTCTCTGACAGCCGCAATATTATTGACACCATTAAAATCGTAATGGAACCCAACACATTGGACCTCGCCTTTTTGTTTCGACTCTGCGTGATTGAAGGAGGCTGCAAATCTGCTGTTTTAATGGATTATATAAAATTGTGAGGTCCATCCATGATTATTACCCACATATGCATTACCGACAAGGGGACGAAAGCAAAAGACAACTTGACATGTACCAATACATTCTTACAGCAGCTATCAGTTTCTACAAGCAGGGATGTATACAGTATAGTGTCCAACCTGTCAACGTGAATTTATACGAAGTAACACTTTTAATTGCAAATAAAGTATAATACTTTTTCCATATCCAGCATTTACAGTTGTTCAAATCAAAGTCCGTAAGGTTTTGGATTTTTTTAATTGTCATCACCTCAGGGCATAATCAAAACCTTAACTGAGTATTCTTTGAATATGTAGCTCTAATTTAATCAAACATTTTTACAAATGTCATCTTGGCTGATAATAGTAAATTGTTTTCTTCTAATCTGTTACTGTCCAACCCTGCTCACCCCTCACAACCAACACACTGTTCTCCAGTTATTTATAGAAGCGTTAATTGATAAAAGCTTGTTTACAAGAAATCACAGAAAGATCTTTTGAGAAAGTCTCTTGGCTTCATGCCTGCCATCTCCTTTCCCCTCATGATGCTAGTACAGCTGACGTCTTCCAGTATTGGTGGGTTTTATCAAATACAAGCACACCTTCGAAAGGATCTTAACTGGTTTGTGAGTAGGAGAGAAGGACACCAGTCCAAACTCCTGCACCAGTTTTCTGCACACCCACATATCTCACCATTTAAGACATTTTAAAGATCAAACAACTAATTGACAAAATAATCAACAGATTAAACCACAGTGAAAATAATCGGTACACTCAGCCCTAATACTCTAATACTAGTAGAGCTACTACAACCTTTCCTCTGCTGCACCAGTCTCTATTTATGTTTTTTTTTTTTTTTTTTTGATGAATTGGAAAGAATGTTTGATTTACAGAGAATTTATTGAATTGCGCATGAATCGGTCAATAATTTAAGCTCTTTATGAAGCAAATGGCAAATTTTGTTCCAGCATATCAAATGTCAGGATTTGTTGTATTTTACTATGACAGTCTTTATTGAGTACCTTTGGGCTTTGGACTTTTGTTCTGACACAAACACAGACATGAGGTCTGATTGGCATCTTTCTCTATTTTCTTTAATTCTGTAAAATAAATGATTGACAAATAATTAATAGTTTGATCAAAAATTAAAGCAAGTCTCCATGTTATGCTCTATTTTGTCTCTTTTTGGTCTCATCTTTTACCCTTTATCTTTTCTATTGTTTTCTTCTATGGACCTCAAATCCAAAATAAAGTGAACGGAATTGGAAATTGAATTGACTTTTCCCTTTGGTGACGGTGGCCGGTAATCTAAAAATAGAGATTCACATTTTCACAACAAAGAGGAGAAGGCGAGCGGATAAGAGCAAACAGAGGCATCTCTCTTTTTGCCCATCAAAGAATAAGAATGTATTGGAATGCTGACCGTCCACCATCGCACCACCACCCATCACTGCACAGCTAAAACATACCTGCAGGGTGAGGTATGTGGATGCATTAAAAAATTCAGCTGCCTATTGGTTTGGCTTTGGTTGTTAGGGGTAAAGACACATACTTGATTCAAATCAGTAATCCATCTGTGGGGAATGTCCTGCAGTGCCTTTACTTTTTCTCTCATGTGATCCAATTAGTGGATTTGGTCCACATCTTTCCCTGAAAAGGAAAAAAAGCACCACTCTACAACACGTCATTAGAAGTCTGTTGAAGAACAATTATGATGGTAGTGGAAGATAATCACATACATGACCACATGGTCCCAAAAATTAATTCCCCCACAATCTGATAATGCTTTGATAAAAAGGCAAATTATTCGCATGCAGCAACGATGGCTGACGACATTCAGAGCAAGCCGGCCTAACGTGTCGTTTCCCATGTTCTTCTCGTGCAGATCCCAGCGAGAGCGTGTACAGCATGAGGCTTGTGTGGAAATCTCTGGACAAGATGAGGTGTCTGAGGAAACGCTCCACTATTCCCTTCCTCGGCTTCCTCATCACCTTCCTCCTCTTCCTGAACCTCTACATTGAAGATGGCTACGTGCTGGTCAGTACATTTTTTGTGTGTATGTTTTTAGCAAGCATTTCGCGAATTGAAAAATGGTGATCAAATAGATCACTAAGGCCCTGTGATGATCTGGCGACATATCCAGGGTGTACCCCGCCATCGCTCAGCGTCAGCTGGGCTCGGCTCCAGCCTCCCCCCGTGACCCTGAAAAGGATAAGCCGTTTCAGATAACGGATGGATTGATGGGTGGATAGATCACTAAGTATTCCTGTATTTCTTCTGAAGTTTTACCAAATATGCTTTTGAAACCAAATGTGTTCTTGTATTTACTCACTCCGCCCATGTTGTCGCCGTCAATAATTGCTTGTTTTTTTAAGGACACATGTTTAAATTTTCATGACATGGACCCAAGTTGAAATCATCCAGATGATTTATTTCTTATTCATGACGCCATCAAAAGTTGGTGATCACAGTACATTATCTGTGTTTGTTGTTTAAATTATTTAAAGAGAATTCGCATTCTCAGCCCCCTTGTGCTTTTCTCAAGTCATGTGACATATTTGCTCGCCTGTGCAAACTGCTTGGAGAGGTTTCAAGATTCCCTTTGTCTCCAAACGTTGGGGCTTAGCTCAGCTACATTAGAACACATACTGTCTCAGGTTTGCAGAGGATGTCGGAGGCAAGTTTAAGAAAGCAAATGTCTGGTTTTCACCTTATTCGAATTATTCACAGTAGAAACGTTTTCAAGATGACTTTCCCGTCTCTTTTTCTGCAGTAGTTGTGACAGCTTGCGTGTATTTTCTCATGTTCATTATGTAAAGTAATGTTGTGTTTTTCATGTTGTGTTCCAGGAAGGCGATAAAAGACAGCTCAGAGAAACATCGGTCCACCCATCGAGCTCAGAGCGATATGTTCACACCTTCAGAGACCTCAGTAATTTCTCTGGAACCATTAATGTCACGTATCGTTATCTCGCTGGAACCCCACTGAACCGCAAGAGTAAGTTTAGTGTTTGTCTAAAAAGGAATTTCCATTGACTCTTTTTTTGATCTTGGGGGAATTATAGTAAATCATGGTTGTGAACATGAGCCAGGAATAAAATCTAAACCTTATACTGTCTGACGTGGGGCTTGAAGACAGAGCAATAAAAAGAAACTGTTCCACAGAGACCTCAAATTTAAACACTACGCGCCACTCTCCTCGCATATACCAAGATTTAGTCACCCAGCGGTTTTTACTTTTACCTAAAGTGAACACAAAGCTCCCCTGGTTGGTTTTACAAGTGTAATAAAAGTTTGGTCATAAATATTTCTGATGTAAAAATGTATTTTCAATCAATTTTATGGTCTGACACCATAGGCTTAGCTCAAGGTCCACTCATTAGCTTTTTTATTATTTAGAACTTTCATCAACTGCATCTCAACATCTTCATAAGCAGACTTAATTAGAATTCAATGAGTTGTCATCCATGTAACCTATGAGACTTAGGTCACTTGATAACAAGTGGTTGTATAAGTAGGGAATCAGCTGAGTAAGATTGAGAGATGAAGCAAGAATTGGAAAAAAGTGTGGAAGTGGACCTTGAGATTATTTTGTCTATTTTGTCTTCTATTCCCAAGAGCTCAGGTTCCATCTGGAATTTATTTACGTTAGGAAAATTGTTTGAAATGAGTTTGAAAGTGTTGATCTTCTCAAACCTACCACAGCATGTTTATAGAATATACTGAAAAGTATTTCTGTTTACATGAAATATGAATTGCTCACTTTCATTCACAGAGTATCTCACCATCGGACTGTCATCAGTCAAAAGAAAAAGAGGAAACTACCTCCTGGAGACGATCAAATCCATCTTTGATCAGTCCAGTTACGAGGAACTCAAAGAGATCGTGGTTGTGGTCCACCTGGCAGACTTTGATCTGGTCTGGTGTGAGAACCTGGTGCAGGAGATCACCAGGAAGTTTGCTCACCACATCATAGCCGGACGTCTCCTGGTGATCCAGGCACCAGAGGAGTACTATCCATCTCTGGATGGGTTGAAAAGGAACTATAACGACCCAGAGGATCGGGTCCGTTTCCGCTCCAAGCAGAATGTGGACTACGCATTCCTTCTTAACTTCTGCACAAACCTCTCTCACTTCTACATGATGTTAGAGGACGATGTGCGCTGCTCCAGGAACTTCCTGACGGCGCTGAAGAAGGTGATCACCTCCAGAGAAGGTTCCTACTGGGTGATGCTGGAGTTCTCCAAGCTGGGCTACATCGGGAAGCTGTACCACTCCAAAGACCTGCCGCGTCTGGCTCATTTCCTCCTCATGTTCTACCAGGAAATGCCCTGCGACTGGCTCCTCATACACTTCAGGGGCCTGCTGGCCCAGAAGGACGTGATCCGCTTCAAGCCCTCGCTGTTCCAGCACATGGGCTACTACTCTTCTTACAAAGGAGCGGAGAACAAGCTGAAGGACGACGACTTCGAGGAAGATTCCATAGACATTCCTGACAACCCTCCTGCCAGCCTTTACACGAACATTAACGTCTTTGAGAACTACGATGCCACAAAGGCTTACAGCTCTGTGGACGAATACTTTTGGGGCAAGCCTCCTGCTACAGGAGACTTCTTTGTTATAGTCTTTAATAAATCTACCAAAATTAGTAAAATTAAGATTTCTACCGGTTCTGATGACCGTCAGAATGACATTCTTCACCACGGAGCTCTGGAAGTAGGAGAGAAACTAGTTGGGACTAAAAAAGGGAAACAGTGTTCCTCTTATATCACATTAGGGGAGTTTAAAAACGGCAACATTGAGGTTCAAGATGTAGACCACAAAATTGCCTTTGACATTGAGTGTGTTCGCATCGTGGTGACAGCCAGTCAGAAAGAATGGCTCATTATTAGAAGTATAAGTTTATGGACTACACAACCCCCCAGCCAATGAGGACTCAAGACTCTTAGTAAGTCATAGAGGCAAAGGTTTTTATTATTATTATTATTTACTAATGTATGTATTTCCAGGTTTATTTATTCATTTTGTATGTATTTATTGATACTCATTTTGACTGCCAAATCAGTCTATAGTTTTTTTATACCTGCAAGTTGTAACCTTAGAGGAGAATCATCCCAGTCATTCTTAAGGACTGTTCAACTGACCTCAGAGTATTCATGAACGTATGCTTTCTTAAATGTCTTTATTTATCTCAGCTTTTCAAAGCATTCCTAAATGTAGGGTTGGACAATAATTGAATATTATGTTTTAGCAAATTTAATTGATAATGTATTACATGATATATCATTTTGTATCATTATTTTACAACATTCTGGTATCTAGAATAAGGCTCATAATATTCCGTATTTGTCTTACCGTCATCAAGTCCGATGAAAAAACCAAAACCAACAAAGAACTGATCCTACTAACAAGTATGATATCTTATTCTCATTCAGAATAGGTTGAATTCCAATAATCAAAACTGCCACCAAAACGATATGGTTAAGTTTCGGTAACAAGTTACATTCTGTGGTTTAGGAAAAAGGTTATGATTTGGGTTGAAATAAGTTATGTTACACACATCACGTAATTTAAATTAACTCACAGTCAACTTTTTTGTTGACTGTTGTCTCATTTGACACGAGACAGCAGTCTGCTGACTTCCTCTTTTGCTCCTGTCATAATTAATAAGACCAGTAGAGCTCGCCGCCTACCAAACATTGAACATAGTAAGCTGCTTACACAGATGACCTATACGTCTGCTTTTCTGGTGAAGACAGACTGCCTATTCCTCTACGACTCCATTGTCATCTAAAAACTACTAAAAACAGCGAGCCGTACAGTTTAATTGGGTGACATGTTACTTTATTACTTCATCACAATTAACTGTAGTTGATTTTGATCCAACCCTCATACATAAACCTGCTACTGTAAATAATCACAAAAGCACCAAATGTGTATTAATCTGCACTTGAAAATAGCCCCCAAAAATAAAAAAGCAACAGTGGCTTTCATTTCTGCAAAGCATTAGGAGATGGACTAACACATTCATGGTTTTGGCCTTTTTATGGGATTTGTAGACAAACATATAGAACCAACCCAGCCTTTTCTTTTACAAATTCAAGGAGGCTTTGTCTGGTGTAAAGCATAATTTATTGCATACATATCGTATCACATTAATAGATATATATCAATATAATTGAATATTCAATAGGGACATTTTCATATCGCCCAGCCCTACTATGACAACATATTCCGAGGCTCTTCAGAAAGGTGCTTCAAGTGTGGAATGAGGACAAATGAAGCTGCTGATTTGATACAGTTTTGTTTATTTTTATTACAATTGATCACTGTTGCTTTTCCAAATCACAAAAAACTGATTAAGTATTAAAAGGGGAAAGGGATAGCTATGATTTCTTTCAGAAATTAAAGCTATTGTGTCCTCAGAAATCTTTTTGTGACTGATATTGAGCCGGCACAAGTGTAGCCCTGGGATCCTCTGAGAACGGCCCCATCTGGCCCTTTATTATAGTCCTCCTTTAAAACCCTCCAGGAAAGTATCAGAGGTCATTGTTGCCTTGAATATTCATCATGTCGCACTTAACTTTTCCAGTGTTAAAAATTATTTCCCGGTTTAATCATCTTCTTCTTTGTGTTTGAAGGCAGGCGTGTGAGTGGGCTGAGCTCTTTTAGCACTGTATGTTCCGTCAGGGCTGCTGACAGGAGAACAATGTTTGTTTTCACCCATCTTCTCCAAGAGCTGAGATTAGATTGCACAGTGAAGAATGGGCCAGGTCTGCTCTTAGGTCTCTTTTTTTTCACCACAGCACAATTTTCCCTCAGTAAATTGGTCTGTGTTTGCCTCACTCTCTACACCAGCAAAACAACATCTCCCCTGAAGCTATAGGATCTCAATTCGTTCTTTCCCCAATGTTGCGCTCTCACAACTTCAATGTTTCTGCTCCTACATGGCTGCCTCCCTGTGATCTTTGCTCTCCGATCATACAGTCTGCCGCTGCTTTGGGGAAACTTGCTTGGCTTTCCTTTGAAGATCCTTTTATAATTCCCCACCTTGCTTCATGTTGTTTTGCAGCTAACATTTGCGAGAATTAACGCCGCACATGTTAACTCATCATCACGATGATGCTCAAAGCAATTCAGAGCCGTGCTTTGAAAAATAATCTTGTCATTTTCCATGTTTGTGTAATTATCATCTGTCAGTGAGCAATCGTCAGTGGCAGATTGGTTTCTACACTGAAATGGCATCAAGAAATCACTCAACAATGCAATAAAGAGGTAAATGTTTACATAAAACTGACGTTCTTTCGGAACATGAGGTGGAAGCAGATCGTCATTGTGCATTCTGCAACAGTTTCGTAAAGCTTTTGTTCCGCTGTTGCGGTAGCCACCTGTCCCGTGTTTTCCCTCAAGGTCTTGTTCAGTGTCACAGATCGAGACCTTTCGCAGATTGGCTTGTACCTCAGAAAATCCCCCATGTGCTATCTGAAATGAAATTAGAATGCCCACCACCTCACAATATGGCGTATTGTTTTTCCTCAGCATTTCCCTTGAAATGTCGCCATTCATTCTGGTGAATGATTCCGTGACCCGCATGGATCAGCTCCTTGGAAGGGATCTTGTTTGAATGGATGATGCTCAGAAACACAATCTACATTGTGCTGTGCGTGTGGTATTCTTTATGACGCACACCATGGTGCCAATTCAGCCTAGTATTACCTGCTTATGAGCTATAAACACATGATGTCACCGCGGGGCAGTTAGATGTTTTACAAGTGTTATGGATGGCTTTGATACGCCTCGTGCCCAAGTAGAGCAACCGTGTTGAGAGGCTGATATTTCTGGAGGAGAAATTGCTGTCTGATCTTTATTTGAAATAAGATGCCAGCCAAAACTAGCTGCACGCTGCAGATTTATGGACAGATTTACATCTTGGGGATAACAACAAAAGCTGCATAAATTCCTCAACTGGATGTCAGCAAACTGCTGTGCGCAGCATTCTTTTGCTATTGGCAGCGTGTTTGGAAACCACAGTCCATAACAGGGCCTTGAGTGAACAGCGTGTCCAGGATCAGTTATACTGTACATTTCACTTAACACTGAAGGAAAAACTGCTCTTTCCTCCTAATGAGTACTTACAGCTCGTAAACGGCCATCTTCACTGTCCATTTGTCACCAATTAAACACTAACTGCATCAGCAGATCTCTGTGAGAAAAAGCGCAGAGGTTTGCGAATCTCTTGCAGGCAGGTAACTGCACAAGTCTGTTTAACTCTATTGGCTGTGAGGGTCCGATCCCTAAATCTCCAAGCAAGTGATGAATGTGAATAAAATGTGTGGATCCTGAGTTATTTGAAATGTGAGCTGTCTTCCAGTGGAGCATGTACAAAGTGCATGAACAAAAAGCATTTTCAGTGGATAAAACAACTCCTTTTGTACGTCAGGATCTATGAATTATTGTTCAGCTACTGCTAATGAAATTGTCCTGGGTTTGTACGTAGAAGCCTACCGATACTACCTTACAACAGGTTCGGAGTTCACATGTGCTGTATATTGTTAAGTGGAGCGAGTGTGTTAAAGATGTTGTTTCCGTGTCTGTTTTACTTTCCATCGTTCTCTAAATGGTACTGTATTGTAAGATGACATATATTTTTTTACACGTATCATTTCAAATGTTGTATTGTATATATTGTATTTAAAAATTAAATCCGATTAAACGAATGAATGCCAACTTTGTGTTGCACCGACTGCTGAGACAGAGCTGCGAGCGAGAGACCTCAAGAGAGCACGGAATATGGAGTGTGTTCCTGCAGTGTCATGGCTTAAATGCTGGTTTGAAATGTCTTGAGGAAAACAAAACATTATTTACATGGCCCTGAATCAAAAGTGTCGTCCCTGTTGTCTCTGCCTGAACATTTGTTTTGTTTCACTGTTTGTAGATAAAGCAGAAGACACAGTTATGATGTACATTTCAAGTCTAAAGAAAAAGAAAAAAAACATAACTGACATTTACAGTTCCTTGAAACTTGCAGCGAGCGAGCCTGTTCGGCTCAGATCTCGCCGTAGCCAAAAGCAAAAACTATACATTATTCATTTCAATATTCATGTGCTTTCTGCTTTTTTAACTGCATACTTAATGAAGGCGTGGGGACGGCGCTGGGAGGGATACTGTACTATTAAAAGCTGCGTGCTCTCTGTGTATTCGTCGAAAGGGGTCGTACATTTTCTCCTATAAAGCGCACTGGCAGACACCTGGAACATGGCCGACAGCGACGACGCACAGGAACATCGTTCTGGAGGAGCGCGGATGGTAAAGCAGTTTATTCAATGCAAGTGACTGTTTTCATTGCCTGTGTAAAGGGACACACGAGGCGTTATTATGTGTGGTAAGTGCCTGCTTAACCTCCAGTGTCCAGAGTCTTTAACATCAAAAATCATACCACTTCCTTGAGTGTCATTAATAAGTGAGTGCACAGATATCATTCGACCCATGTGCAGAACTCAGGGCAACTTACTCTTTACTGTGATAGCAGTATCGCCAACGTCCACAGGGGATTATTGTCCAAAGAAATTCATTGTGACAAAACGGCTCCATTCAGTGTCCAATCTTAACTCACAGACATCAAAATTCCTAGAGTTTCTAAAGAGTGTGTTCATGGTTGAACTATGAAGGAGGCACATTTTTAACTTTCTAGGCCAGATTCAGTAAAATCTTAAAAATTCATAAAAATAAATAATAAATAAATAAATAAAATCGGACGGGGCTCAGGTGAAGCCCACAGCTAACTCAAAGGCTGAATAGCAGCATCACGCAGTCCTCTTCTTGCCAGCATCTGTTTACAGTTTGAGGGATGAGTAATTTTGCGTCAACATGATCTCATGTTCTTTATCACTAGCATCCTGATATCTGTCTCCAAACATTCACAGGTGTTTGTCGTGCATTGGAAAAATTTTGACAAACAGGCAAAAACAACTAAAAATTAGAAAAGAAAAGGTATCTTAGCCTTAACAAACATATGGCTTATAACCTCGTTAGTCCACTTACACCATGTCCTAACCACATGTAACGCGAGCGAGCGAGCGTCAGCGGGAAAATGAGCTTGATTTCATTGCTTCCTAGTGGAGTGTCTGCGAGTGATTCAGCACGTCATTTTGAGCCCGACACCCCGTTTCTATTTCCATTCCTGTCACTCGTGTTGAGAGCACAGCATGGACAAGGTGGCTGGCATGAGGGAGATCACCGGTGAATTGAAAGTTTCTGGTAAGAAATCACGCAATCCCTACTTGCTGTTGGTTATAGTGTAATTTCGAGACAAGAAACAAGTAAATAGAACAGTTTTAAATGTCTATTTTTCAAAAATACAGTGTAGGTGTATTTTATTGCCAAGCCAGGGTCCAAAAGGAGTAAAACATGAAACGATAAGGCAGCTCACACACTGCAGGGCTCCGACATCCAGATGATTTAACACACTTAACTTATTGTAGTTCTACTTTAGTGCATTGAATCATTTGGATATTTGATCCCTGCAGCGTGCAAGCCATCTTTTTGTTTTAGATTTTTGCAAACTAACATACATGGTTAGCTTACATGGCATAACAGAACGCATATGTAGTGTGGACAACGTTACTAACTTTTTGGAGCTTTCAACCATATCCAACGGTCTAAGAAACAGTAGTGTGGAAGTTGGATTATAGATGTAAGCGGCCTTAGTAAGTTTTGCAGGTTGCGGCTTGACTTCGACCCGACTTGCTATTTGTACCAGATACTTTTCTATATTTCATTTACTACTGCAGATGATATCCTCTCAACGTTGGCAGGATTCCTAGCTGATCTTCTTGCGTCACCTTTTCCAGCAGTATGCAAACAACACACAGGAGCTTTACTTTGGTAATGAGAAGCTGCGGCTTTTATTCACTGACAAACTGTAACCTACGCTGTGCATTTACTGATAAACTGACAGCCTCGCTTCTATCCTTTTCCCTCTGCTCTGCCCGCCCCCTCTAACTCACGTGAAGACGACTTCTCTATGTAAACACAACCTTAAAGGAGCTACGCTACTCTTAGAGCAGATGATGCCAATGTTTTCTGGCCTGCCCCTTTTCAAAATCTGGGTCGAATCAAAAAAAATTGCACTCGCCATTGGTGGAAGCTCGGTGATTTAAAAATGCAGGGTTTGTGCAGGATGTGTTGTGTTGCACAGTGCTGATTATGGTGATAATTCTCTGTGGTCTTCAGTGCTGTCAAGTCACCTTTCAGTATCAGCTCAGCAAATTATTTTTTTACCAAAATAACTCACCACATCTGAACCAGACACAGGCACTGGCTGATGACTTCAACACCCTCAAATGTCAAACCCTACGAGAGCTCCATTTAATTTGTGATTCTCCCAAGAGTCAAGAATGAGGCTTCCATATACAAATGAACGGCCTGACTAACTGAGACGTTTAGTCATTATGCCAGAAGACTGTCAAAAAGGCAGACGGCTGAAAAGCAAGCAAACAGCCTGGGGTTAAAAGTGCTTTCTACTAGCTCTATGTGCAAATCATTAGTTGGAAACACACTGACAAGAATAATTCCAATAACGCCAGCTCGTTGTTGACAGGCAAAATTGTGCACAATTTCAACATTTCACCAACAATTTCATTTTTAGCTGTCAAACGTCTCATTGGTTCTGAAAGGCTTCCATGAAGCCGAAGATTTAGTGAATTCTCTCAATCTACTGAGGAGCATTTCATCGGTTAATTGAACCGATTGGGCACTCACAGTCTTGTTTCCACTGCAAATTGGATGTCCGATAAAGAGAATTGTTCATATTGCAGTTGACAAGAATGCTAATGAAATAAATGCAGAACAAACAAGCTAACGCTTCATCAAAACACTGGGAGTAACACAGTAGGGATCTGTACACTGAATCACTGTTATTAAAGTTTTTATGACAGGTTTAAATCAAGCTACTTTTTATAATGGCGTCAAGTCTCAATTTAACACCTTCGGGTGTCACAGTACCAGCACCATTTCAGAGACCTTGAGCATTTTGTCACAGTCACCCCCGCCTCCATCTCCTGTCCTTCAAAGTCAACCTGAACCAAATGGAAGGTAAGCGTACATGACGGCTGGGTACCTGAGAAACCACGGCTAATGCACACTATGGAGGGGCCAGGGTAGCAAGTAAAAAACCAATATCCCACATAACAAGACCTGCGCTGTGCACAGCGGGAGACATGGGCCAATCAATTGCTGTGGTTGCCATGGTGCTGTCAGCACGTACCTACACGGGAGAGCAAACCCCACATGATACCAGGCTGATATGGCTTGTGTGGATTTCCTCATTTGCCTTTTGATCTGCCCCGCTCTCGTGCCTCTGGGAACCTTCCTCTGTGGTGGGATTTTAATTCCACCTCATATTCACTATCCATCTATTAAGAAGCAGCAGCAGCGTGCGCAGCAAATCAAAAGAACAATGACCACGGCCCGTTTGATTTTTTTTTTTTTTTGGCTGCCTCTTCTCTCAAGGTGCCGGTGTAATATGATTTCAAGCACACACCAGTGCAGCATCAAAGCGTTGTCAATAGCTTTTGATTAGTACATTTTGTGCCGTGTGTTTCATGGAGCGTTTGCAAAGCAGGTCCGCATGAGCCAGGTGCACAGGCTGTGGCAGGGCTGAGCAGGGAAAGGTTGGGAGATAAAAGACACGCTGGAAAAGCGGAAAAGTAGCGCCATGAACAGACAAATGGTCGCGTACAGGGATATAAAAGTACTGAAGTTGAAGTGAAGCTGAAGGCGCGGAAACACGAAGCAGACGCAGGTGATGAATGTCTCGTAATAACCTGGCGAGGAACTTGTGATTGTGTGTCTAGCGGTGATGGAGGGGCCCCTCAGCGTTCAGGTGCTCTCCGGTTGATGAGCAGCCAGTTGCGGCGGATACCGAGAGGCCTCAGCCAGCCTGCGCCGCTGGGTATTGAACCAGTTTCATGATGGGCAAGGAAAAGGACGTGGTCTTATCTGCCAAATCTGGGATGAAAATGGCTGAGGATGGAGCCGAAAGCGCGTCGAGCGTTCAATCATCGTTTTGTTTCCAGGTGGGGGCAAATCAAAGCCATGTGGAGCAGAATCTGCACACGTGCGGAGCGGAGGTTTGAGCTGGTAGAAAGGGACGAGGTATAACTGTGTAGGTCACAAGTGTAATTACACAGGTTAAGCCACACTCTTATTGCACAGATGATCCTTTGCAGTGGTGCAGGCAACCCAAGAAATTCCTTTCATTTGCTGTCATGATGTTGAACATTAACAGTGAACCAGCCCAGCAGAACACTGTGTGCTTCGCTTTAACTGCTCCCATGGCATTTACAGGGTCTTCATGAGGACCGGAGATAAAAGGAACAGTGCTGCAGGCGCTGCAGGAGCCGGCTCCTTCCTCAGAGTGTGTAGTCCCCACGGCGAATGAGGGTTTAATCGCTCCCAATTGCTTTGCCTCACAAAGGTGTGACCCCCCCCCTCCCCTCCTCTTGCTACCACCACTGCCATCCTCCCATCTGTCTCTCATTGTTGCCAGCGAACAAATCTTGCCGCAGGGAGATGTGCTGCCACTTTTCCTCAGTCCCTTCTTCCCCAAACCTCCGCTTTCAGCTTTGCAATGCCTACATCCTACTGGGAAGGAGGGAAAGGAGTAATCAAAACAATTACCTAAGTCCTGTTTTGTTTCATAGGAGACTCGTCTTTTTTCATGTGAATCTTCAGCCAGAATGAAACAGGTTGTGTCTCGAGGGCTTTTTGTGGAACATCACAAAGACAGCAGCTGTCACACAAGACAGTCAAAAGCTTCAGCGGCACGCTGGTTCTACCAGCAGGTTTATCACTTGGCTCTTTCAACAGGAGATCCACAACCAATTACCCAAAAAGCGAGGAGAAACCGTGCGAACCAGAAGCAGTCACCTTGATGTTTTCACACAGGGAGTTATGAGAAGACATCATCTCATCAAGAGCTGTGGAATATATAGCAATCTGGATCCCCGTGAAGCCACACTGCACGTGTGTGACTGCCACTACCTCTAGGGATTCTCGAGTATAAAAACAGGACTGTCTCACTGCCAAGCTTACCTTACAGTGTGTATCTTGATCTAAACAACTGAAAAGAGAAGCTACACAACGCCACGGAGGATCAACATATCCTTGACTTTGATGAGACAAAATGAGCTCCCCACGAGATATAATATGTTGCTTGCATGGCCCTCCCCACTGCCCACTGTTCGTATCTATCCCCCTCAGTAACTCTCATACTCCCGGGCATGTCGTCCGAAATTGTAAAGGCCTTAATTAAAGATTAATGTCAGGGTTTCTTGCATGCGCTCCTTAGATAACTCATTTCCCAGGGCGCATTGCTAAAAATCGGCCAGGCTGGACACCAGATTTTTCAGCTTTCAGAACAAAAGCCCTCAGCTCTCTGGCCAACACAATCCTTTCAGCTGAAGGACAAGCAATAACAGCTCTGCTGCTTGCTTTGCAATGCCACCACTGTGACTGGAGGCTGGGCGGGGGGGGAGTCATTTTAATTATCGCAGGCAAAGAGACACAATCAGCCAGTTGAAGGCCCGCTGCACCGACTGCCCGTCCCTCCACCCCTCGCAACAATTACTGATGCTCGTCTTCTTCATGAAGCCTGTTTATAATGTCAGGGCATGCCACAGAGTGGGGGATCTGTCCGTGGGAATCAGCCTCGCTGTATGTGCCTCTGCACACAACGGAGGTATAGATGCATGGTGTGTATGTACAGGCAGGGCCAATGAATCATGTGCATGCCTATATGTTCATGTAAACATGTTTTGTGTCAGCAGTTTCAAATTGATATAGATGAGATCTGACCAACACGGGTGCAGTTGCCAGCAGTACAGTAACAAGTCTTTGTTTCACAAAACACCGGACCCTTCTTCCGGCAACTCGGGGCTGTTATGAGTTTCTGCCATGAAAACAATGCTGATCCACAGTCACTGACACAGAGACGTCATCGTCCATGTTTATAATCGATATGATGAGCATCGCAGGAGGGTGAAGGGCGACACTTTGATAGTCTCAAAGGCTTGTTATTTAGCTCTCTCTCCACACCTCCACAAATCTAAAAGAGCCTCGCAAGAAAGGAACAACAAGCACGCTCTGCAATATCCATCAGGCTGTCCAGGCCAGTAGATTACAGATACAGTACATCTACTCTGGGGGCATGATATCTGATCATTGCTTAGTTTGCTTAACAACGCAGATGCCAAATGACTGTTTCATTGTAAGTGCTGCTCCTGAGTAAGCAAATCTCTAGCCTGATATTTAGAGTGAATGGCAGTTTCAGTCATTGATTCAATCTGGAGCCTTTTGTTAGCTGTTTTCTGGGGAAGGGAGGATTGATTTTGCCTCTTTCAATAGTGGCTGACATGTTGGGTCGCTCTGACATCATTTCTAGTCAACAGTGAAGCTGTATCATTCAGTGTATACTGTTAGCATAACGTATACCAACCTACAGGGAATGGCAAAAGCAATAACAAATGACCAGGCGCAGCGATGCGGGAAAATAAGAGACGAGGAGGAGCTGATGATATCAACAGTGCCCAACCACTGTTGTCCAGTATCAGGATGCCTCCGAGGGCATTATCACTGTTTTATATTGACAGTTACCAAAGAAACAAAGGAGACGCTGTGTTTGATTAACTCAAGACAAATAATGAAAAAGATCTATAGAAGACTCTAACTGTAACTTAGCTCAGGTGTTTTATCCTTAAAGCCAATGATCAAGGCCAGAATACCAACCGGCCAAAGTAACTGTCCCCCCCGGCAGAGCTCAGGGCGACCTGACAGCTCACGGCCTACTGTGTTTCGCTTCATGAAACATTGTTTTGGAATATGGCCAATTAAAGACAATGTCATCAAACATGACGGGGGCCCTGTCTTGAAGGGGGTCAAGTTTTTTAGTTTCTCACTTCTGACGTGCATAACTCCACATTAATGTGTAATCAAACTACCGCACAGAAACCCTCTGGGGTCAGAAGAAAAAATGCGCTGCTCCTACTCACACTCTGCAGCGGCTATTTTAGCAGGAGCAGGCACAACACCAAAGCTTTTCTGTGATAACACACAAAATATTTAGAGTAGTATGGACAGGAGCATGATTACCAACCTGACCCAAATCAATAACTAAGAACAGCAACCGAACTGAATGTTTCAAAGGACCCTCTCTAATTCTGACAGCCCAGAATAAAATGTTGGCTGTTCGTGTTTCTATTTTATTTTTGAAGAGAAGTCAAGGCATCTCCAGCTGTGTAAGTGTTGACAAAAGCAGGTATTTTATCTTTTCCTTAACCTAACCAAGTGTTTTTTGTGCCTAAACCTAACCAGACCACAAGCACAGCATCATCACAACATAAAATTGACCCATATAACTTAAATAACGTAAAATTACCACATTAAGAAATGTGAAGTTCCAACATATCCTTGGTTTGCTGAAATGTACATTGCCAACATTTATTTGGGTGATTGGGGTTGAATTCTGATGATTGAAACATGTTTCTGCACAGATGTCGTTTAGAGGTGTTTGAGTGGGCTTGATTTTGGGTAAAACATTGATGCCTTCGTCTCGAACCTGACAGAAAGTTGAATCAACCAGTAGGCTTGCTTTTCCTCTGCTTGATGCGCAGAGCTCGACTAGATGTTGCCGAGATTCTGTTGCTGTCGTTGACCCATCCCTTTGTTGATCCAGTCACCAGAGCAGAACCAACCAACCTCCTTGAATCGCCACTCAGATCTCCAGTTTAGTCACTGGTTCAAAGATATGTAACCAGGGTTTCATCTCATTTTAGCTGAAAACATTGTTGTTTTTTAGGATGGTGAACACCAACTCTTTTTAACAGCCATCACAAAGTGTTTGTGTCATTTTGGAATTAAAAACCCTTGAGTGAACTGAGTCTCAAGTCTGTTTTTTGTTGCAGTTTGTCTCTATCTGTTGTCTACCTCTTGTAACCAGGGGGCGCTACTCACAAGTGATATCGGTTACAATAAATGACTGTGACATGGCTTGTCCCACCACAGCCATCGCTGAAGGCTTCGGTAATGCTGCCCATATGTGAGGCCTAATTACTTTCTCAGCTGGCCCCTGCAACAAGGTCACACTTGTTATGCCACTGTCCCATCCACACAATCAGATTTCTCACAAAGGGAGCTAATCTCATTCCTTCACAAGCCATTATCTTGATCGGACTGGCTTTTTACACAATTTGCAACGCTGTCCAGATGAGAGAATGACTTTCCCTTAGCCTGAGTGAAGACACTCATCAGCATCCCACTGAGAAGTTTCAAACTGTCAGCCAACATCCACCAACTCCAAATTGGAGTTAAATTGAAGAGGCGTCCGGCTGGAGAAAGGCCAAGACAAGCAGGCCCCAGCATCGCTGCAGCGGCAGATGTCGATGAAGGTTTTTAATGGAGTTGAATTAATTCATGCAGGGCGTAATTTGTGCTGTGGATGTGGGAGGCGTACTAAGCCTGAACTTTTTCAGGGTCACAAGAGTTGTTATATTGATAGACATCTGCTGGGGCGGCCTGCAAATTCGCAAAAACTGACAGATCTGCTCTGATGTTGAGATAATGATGAATTGCAGTCCTCCGGTGTGAATCCTGTTGTGAAGCCGGAGATGTGTCCTCACATGTGTTTGGCCAATCCTCTGCAAAGGGTAAAGTGTTACAGTGCTCGAAAAGTAAATAACTGCATCTACAGTTCAAATCATTTTTCAAAAAATAGATTGGTCCAGTAATTGGAACTCCATGTTG
The DNA here is from genome assembly GCA_039737535.1 of Lagodon rhomboides. Taxonomy (NCBI): domain Eukaryota; kingdom Metazoa; phylum Chordata; class Actinopteri; order Spariformes; family Sparidae; genus Lagodon; species Lagodon rhomboides. Next base: position 13,194,387 of record CM077793.1, read on the forward strand.
ACATTATGTTCAAATATATTCAAAGGTCCAAACCCAGTTTGTGTTTACATTTCCATGCATTTAAGATTAGCCTTGAAAGGAGGAGATACACATGCTGTGATAAAATATTGGCATTTCAATGCTTTCTCAACTAATCATGATCAAATTAGACTGAATTATTATTTCATGGTCACTTTCACAATTCAGCAGTGACTGGCATATCTGTCCCATTGAGGTGAATTTTAACGTGGGCACTTGAGCAGATTACTGGAAGTTTGTGATATCAATCCGGAAATATGACTTGTTAGCTCTGTAAATTGCATACTTATCGCCTGGATAAACGTTGGCAACTTATACTTCTGCAAATTACAGATAACTTAAATTTGATATGCTTTACATTTACGTTAGATATGTTGAATCTTAACATTTCTTAATGTTGCAACGTTACGCGTCTTTATGTTCAGTTTTAAATTTTCTGTTGTGGCAACGCTGTGCTTATGTTCAGGCACAACAACCTCTTGGTCAGTGTTGGTGAAAGATGATGTTTTGGCTTGTGTGGTTCTGTTGCCACAAGCATGGCTGGAAATAGTCCCGACATCTCATCAAAAATATGCAGTTTTGCTGCCACTAACACGGCATGAAAATGTCCAACGTCCAAACATATCCGGTGGTTCCAACAGCGGTCTCTTGCTTGGCAGTACCACCAACATCCCCTCCACTTCCTGACAAGAAAAGTCAGTGCATATACACTTAATCTAAACGTGAATGTGTGTATGACATGTATTGTGAAAATGTTGATGTGAAAGGTATAAAACCTACAAGTTTGAACATATCCATGATTTGTAGAGACATTTTAGTCAGGCTGCTAGGCTGGTAAATTGACATATAACAACCCGATCAGCTCCCTCAACCTCATCTCTAATCATTTCAGCTCTATTTACAAGCCGAACTGTAAAAACACGGTTATCAAGACTATCATTGTAACCACTTCTGTGCCTGATACCATCACATGTGAGAGTCTGGAGCTCCATTTAGGCAGCTCGATGCTCTGGGCACAATCCAAAGCAAAGTTACTGTAGTTCTCTTTGACATTGAAACTTATCTGAGATAGCCTGAGGACTCACACTGTCAGTTTTTAGAAGGCGCTCTGAGTACACTAGCTTACAGAATGTGATTAAAATGAACCAGATGTGGTAAACACTGGGAGATAAATACTGCATTGTCTATCTAAATTAAGGTCAGGACCAGTTTCCTGTGTTCTGACAGGAGAATAATATCCTGTCAGAACACAGGAAGAAGTTTCAGATTAATTTTTGGTGGTGGAAACTGAACGCTTTTTCTCAGAAGATACTGTTGTTCTCTTGCCTGCGTTTACGCCTGTTAACCGAAGCCTTGATTACTGTTGTACTGTACTACCACCTGCTGGTATGTAGCCTACATGTGTCCACCTGACAACATGAGGAGCTGGGGAAAGAGAGTGGGGTGAGGCTTCTCAAAAGACTATCCTGATACTCTTAGGGAAGGGTTGAGGTTTCCTGCTCTAATATTTAACTTTTAGTATTGCACCGCATGGCAGAAGCTGTTCTCTTTTAACCAAACACACACACACACACACACACACACACACACACACACACACACACACACACACACACACACACACACTCATAAGTATTCAATACCACTCCAACATTTGTTGCTGTGAGAATCTGTTTTCCCAACTTTGATTCAGTTATTTTATTCTGGAGACATTGTGTAGGTTTTCATTTGCAGGTGAGAAAAGGCAAAATTACTCTGTTAAAAAAAAAGAAAAAAGAAAAAATGTAACTCCCTGGATAGAGAATGAAATAGCACGATCTCTTTCTGCTTTTGCAGCATGTCAGTGTGTGAAGGTGGGATTTTTAGGCTGTTCACCTGAAATGTTCAAAGACTTGAAAGCTTCTTGGCTTTTTCTAATATCACTAAATGACTTGTGGTGCCTCTGGGTCGTTCGCCGTGGGCTCTAAAAAGAATATCTTGGAGCACACCACTATTACAACTTTGTATAATGTAATTCCACTGGGAGAATCAGAATAACAGAATTTCCACAATTGCTTTTTGCTGCATGATGTTATGTGGAAGTGTAATGCACCCAAGAAAGTATCTCTGATGGCCTCCTTTGTGTTTGGAAGTGACTGAAAACTTGCAGAAACTGAACAGTACAGTGCTTTTGGACTGGCAGCTGCATTATACACAACTCAATTTGCTCCGGTAACAAACACGCTTTGTCTCTATTGGATCCGCGAGAGACAAATTAGTTAAAAGGTCTCAATCAGTCAGCATGGCCCCAATCAAAGGCAAAGTAGAGACATCATACAGCTACAGATTGCGTTGACCTTTTCACTGTCAGGGCTGTCAAAATGAAGATGTGCTGGAGCTCTATCCGATGGAATATTTAATTCTCTGTGTTGTGTTCTTCATCATAGTCACTGGCTACCTTTTGTAACATGTCATTATTTACATATACAGTAACAGTACAGTAAAATAAGAATATTAAATTGACACAGGACTGAGGAAAACATCAGACTTCTCAGTGACTGGTGTTAATTGAGTAGATTTTCTCTCCAACTGATTTCTTTTGATTCCGTTTTCTGTTTCTTTCAGTGAGCTGCTCTCCTGACTGAAGGGACACTTTTGGGTTTGAGACGCTTTTCTGTCAGTCACGCCGTAAATCAGGCCGCCGGACTAGTTAAACAACAGTGCCATCCGCTGCCTGTGATGGGCACATACACTGCTGGTGGTCACTGACGTGAGGGAAATGATAATGGAGGCTGTGTATTGTTTTTTTTTCTTACCTTTATTTATGCAAAGTTTGCCCTTTTCCTGCTACACATGAACAATCTGACACATTCAGCGTTCAAGTTGATTCGACTGAAGCTCACTGGAGCATTCACGGTACTTACAAGTTTGACTCAAAGGCACCTTAACAGTAATTGCTGAGGGAAAGCAGCTTTGCAGCTCAACTTTTACAACATAAGTAGATAAAAAGCTAAAACAGTGATGGCTTCATTTGGGTCTGGGTCAGTCTGTTAAAAACGGGATTAAATGAGATAAAATTTGGGATGCACCTGAGCATATGCTCCGCTTTCTCTCACTCTGTCTCTGAGGCCATTTATTCTTTATTTTCAGGAGAAAATAGAATAGATTTACTTGATTCAGTGCCTGGAGCAGGCCCTAAACTTTTCACATTTTAGGGTCGATGCAGTTAGATCAGGTTTTGCTTTGCCTTTTATCTCTCTGTGAGATCGCTGCTGTCACTCAAATACAAAGGAGGTCAATGTAATTTTCTTTTCTGGTGCCCAAAGAAATGAAAAATTACATTTGAAGATGTCATTGTAACCTTTAGTCTCACTGAAATCTCTGGATTATTCACAGTAACTGAAACATTGTTTCTTGAGACGTATCAAACCTCAGTTTGACCCAATAAAAATGTGTAATACTAACTTTGGCGGTTAGAACAGCTGACTTTGAGCCCTAAAAAAAAACAAAGCAGAGCCTTAAATGTCACTTTAATGTAGCATCTCTGTCTACTCTTGTATTGTTTATATTATTATAATATATTATTATAAATTATTATTTATTATAAACTTACAAAGCGAGGAAAGCCTGAGACATTAATCTTTCATTCAAAAGGTGCAATATGTAAGAATTGGCTGCCTGTTGAATCCATACCGCCAACAATTATGGCAAGCACATCACCAGAGTAACCGCTAACTGCCTCTAACTACATTCTGTTCCATGGCCGTAGTTACTGTTAGCTAGTTAGCTCAGTTAGCAGAGCAGCTAGTTGGTGTTTACAGTGATTGCACAGGAGCTTTAGACGGAGGTTTTCAGGCACAGGGCTAGCTGGTTAGCATTCTACTTCAGTAGACATCTCTGCAACACAATAGATAGACGTCTTTGACATAACGTCAAAACTGTTACGTCTTCACATTCTGTTGATAATTCTGGTAAATGTTTTAAGGTTTAAATCTAACATTCAAAAATATTGCACCTTTAACAACCCTGTTTTAAACTTTAGGGGTCTGTGTTTATAGACTAAAACATGACTATTGCATCATGCTTGCTTAATGGTTGTAAGAACACTGTGGTTGCGCTGAGTTCACATTTTTAAGGCTGACCGAGTGAGTTTAATCACTTTTATATCTGGTATTGAAGGGCCGATCACTGCACGAGTGAAATCCAGTTTTTGTGCCTGCTGATTTAGCACTTAACATCTTGAAAAGTGTAACAGTGGCTTTGTAGATGGAACAAAAAAAGTCATTTGTAGGTAATCCTGTGGCAGCGATCGGCGCGTTGAATGAGTGGGCTTCGGGGAAAGATGAACACACGCAGATACAGTCAAAAAGGATGTATTGTTTTAATTAAACACAGTCAAGTGTCTGCTGAGGGAGCTGCTTTTCCTGCTCTTAAATTCCAGCCAGACTACCTCACTCGCGCAGCCGGCTTACAGTGCGAACTGGGCAGGTGCCAGCGTGAATTTGTCGAGTTAAACTACACAGAAGGCTTCTGGGAAATAGAATTCATGTTTTTCTTGCAGCTACCGTCTCTGGAGAAACAGAATGAGGCTGTTCAAAGCATGTTTGTCTGTGTGCTACACTTGGTCCAGGCTCTCTGGCTGGCAGGGTTAAGAGCCAAGTTTCAAAGAGGGACACCAAAGCACTTTGATTTGGAGATGAAACTGCCATTTATAAAGGCCAAGACTCTCATTCGCTTCACTCAAAGTCTGTTTTATCCGCTGAAGTCAAACAGCCTACGTGCCCTTTTGAAAAATGTTCAACAGCGCACATACTAATGAGAGCATTCACTGACCTAATATGTTGTTACTAACGGGGCAATGTGCTGAATTGTAACATGAGGAATCATTCAATTCCCAGGCATGGCGAATGTATTGATAAAACCAATCAAATTGGCAGCGTTGACGGGGCTTTTTTGCCTCATTTTACTCATTTGGCAGTAACATCTGCTGGTTTGACTCGTGATATTTTCATGTGGCACAAAACAGTTTCTTCTTTCATTAAGAAAGACTGTAGAAGGGGGTGACCAACACAAGCAGGCAGCAATGTGACTCAGGAGGACTGTAAAAAGAAAATTGGTAACAATGGCGCCAGTGTTTAGCAGAGACTACCAAACATCTCCACCATAACCACTTATTATACCAAATTTTACAAATTTGTTTCAAAGAGACAAAGTCACCATTACTTTTTAGGAAACTCATGTTGAGTCCAGAAGTTTTTAGATTTGATCGTCTCAATCACAAAAGTATTTTTGGAGATAAAGGAAGACTTCTTTGTTGCATGACAGTTAGGCGAGATGGCTGTTGAGCGAGAGATGACCACGGCTTCCTGTCACACCTGATCATTTAAGGGACTGTTGGGACTGCAGCCGCCTTTGTGGCAACAAATCCAGGTATTTATGACAAGCCGTCAGGATATTTTCCAGCCTTGTTTCAGGCTACAAAACTGGGTATTTTGAGCCGAAAACATAACCTTTCCTAGACCTATCCAAGTGTTTGCTCTGATTAAACAGGTTGGGGTGGGCTTAAGTCACGACATTTGACAGGGTGCTTGCAAGTTTGATTACTACCCTCAAGGACTTGGACGGGTTTGGACAGAAACCGCAGACTTAACGTTCAAAAATGTGTCACAAATATAAAGCTTCATTTTTGAAAACGCCTCAACAGTTCCCAAAAACAGCTGGTCACTGTAGTTTTTTTCAGCAGTAAATAGTGCATTTGTTCTGGACCATTTTCAGCAGCAGATTAATACACATCTGGCCCTGTAGCAGGTATTTCTGGTAGCAGGATGGTGTATGTCGTTCCTGCCCTGTGGTAAGTATTGTACCCCTTTCACACTGGACAAAAAGCCCACTCATATCAGGCTTTTGTCTTCAATGTAAATGTCGGCAAATAATCAGCATTCACTCCTGAGCCAGTTGACTCTGCAATAGTCAAAAGAATTATTTTTAAATGTTTTGGGCCGGCGATCTCACACACATCACTGCAAAGACCGCTTGGTGTTACTGAGGATGATGGAGAGATTCGGCGGTCGAGGGGAAACTGGCGCTTTTAAGTCATTGTGAATGGCCAAGAGCCCTCCAAGACTCACTTTGCTCGGATCGTTTATGAGCAGGGGAGGAATAGAGTCTCCTCTGATGTCTCACGCACAGGAGTCTCCTTGAATATGGGCTCCACTTGTTTGCCGGGGTAGACTTGTAATAAAAGGTGTAGAGACATCAGAAGAACAACACACCAGGGAACAAACAAAAGCAGCTACTGACATTTAGAAATAATTAATGCACCGAAGATTTCAGTGGTTTTCATTGAGTTTTCAATAAGCGAGCAGGACCAGGGGTGGTTTCCATGTTGCTGAAAGGTCACATGATGCTAATTAATCAATAACCTCATGCACTGGGATAAAGAGATAATTCCAGGGGCCAATAATCTAATAATCCCCAGTGGACCTCATGTTTTTATAAAACCAGTCTGGTGTCTGTGGTGAGTGAATTTTTTCTGTCAATGACTGAGCCGCCAGCATTAAAGGTCCACGTTGTAAGAAAATTTATGTTTTTATAAAACCAGGATTGGCTCCATCTCCAATCAGCTGTCTTGACAGAGATCAGAAAGAAGTGCAATGTCACACTCCTTAGCAACTCCTGTTGTTAGCTCGGGAAAAAAAACATGCGTCAAATTCAGACTTTTATTGTTTAAGGCTTTTTAAAACATGTTTTAATGTCTTCTGGATGTTGCCTGATCTGCTGCTTTCTGCTGTTGCCCAATTTCCCAGTGCTCTGGTGGTGATGACAGGGGGAAAAAAAGAAACCTCCTGGCAATAAACCCACTTCTACACGCTAATTCGGGTGTGAAAGTAATAATAGAGAGGCTGTTGGTAAACCAGTGTATAGAATCAGTTTGATGAAAGAAAAGATCACAGGTCACATCACACTGGTTTTGTATCATGAATCCTTTAATGGTATTTTGAAAGAAAATAGACTCAGTGTGCAGTGAAGAAATAGAGTAAATAAATATAGTTTCTGAGAGATACACGATTTGCTCGATGCTCAGGATTTTATTTTCAGGACCTTTACTTGAGGAGCAGAATACAGGAAGGCCTCGGTACTGGACGTACAATCGCAGAGTCTGACTGGATGAAAACGACGACGGGAAAAGTAAAAACATTGCAGCTACAAGAAGAGAGAAAAGAACACAATCACGTCTTCACAGAAAGTATATGGTCTGGTCCCGTGAAGCATCGCCTCAGCCTCCAGGATGGCTGTCAGTAAATCGTACTCCGCTTCAAGATGTACGGCCTCCGGGACTTGGTGGTGTGTGCGGCTTGCCTCTTCAGGATGTAGGGTGATTTCCGTTTCAGTGGACTGTCTATGTTCTCATCTAAATATTCTAGAGAGTTGTGCAGTAGCTGTTAGGGGCAGAGAGAGAGACAGTGGGGGGGGGGGGTTAGTGTCACACGACGAGGAGGAAATGGCAGGCAAACACATGTTTTGTCGCTGAGCGGCGGGGTAATGCCGGTGTCACTGTGATTAAACGAGTGCTTCCATGCATGGCAAAACAGGTGCTAATCTGCAGTCCCTGTGTTAAGATGGAGAAAAAAAGGAGAGAGAGAGAGAGAGAAAGGCTGTTGTGGAGGGATCTGAGAGTGAAACGGAGATGATGGAGTGGAGGGAGGAGGAGAAGGAGGAGGGGGTGTAATGAGGTGTGTTTCTAGTGAGGGGAGGATGGATGGGCTCTTGTGTGAGTCTTAGAGTAAGCCTTCATGCAGGCGCCCGTGTTTATGTGTGCATATGTGTTTTTTTTTTCAGAATTTATAATGGTCAAGGCGTGCTGTTACTGACTACATTGGTTTATTTTTGGTCAAAGGACAATTGAATGGTTCAGGCGCACTGTACTGAGCCACTTGTGCTGTCTTTCACTGCTACATTTGAACCAGTAATTCATTTCCTTCTAAAATGATTATTTCAAAGAGACTTCCTGCTCTCGTACTCTCTCGCAGAATCTAGGCATAGGCATTATAGGCACATGTCCCTGGGGGACCCAAGAAGAGAAGAAAGAAGAGCTGCCTGATTTAAATAATGTTTAGCACATTTTATTTACATACATTTTCAACATTCAAATATTTTTTGAAATAAAAAAAATCTAAAAGAATCTCCAGTCTACAACTGTATATAATATATAATATAAATATTTAAATATTTATTTATTCATTTTTAAAACATACGCAATTCAAGCTGTACTTTTTGTATAGGACTCACCAACTGCATACGAATACCGAAATATATAAATAAATTAGCTAAAGTACATTTATAAGGATGATGATGATGATGATGATGATGATGATGATGATGATGACGAAAATGTGGCATTTAAGTAATTTTGATTGTTTACCAAATGTTAAAATGTGTATATGGGGGGCCCCGATAAAGGTCTGCCCAGAGTGATGTGTCCATTCAGTGTAGCCCTGCTCATATCTGTTACAAGGTACTCATTCAATTCAGCATGGGATATGCTCATAAATAAAGCCATGTTTTAACTGATTATACATTTTTTAACATCTAAAAAAATACTTTTCTCAATTTAAAGAGCAACATCTAATCATTCGACTTATCTATAGAATCTAAAAGACTGTGGAGATCTCCAGTTTAACACATCAACAATTGAAACCTCTGAGGTTATACACGAATGAGTGTTTTAACTTATGATGTACTTTGCCTAGTGCCCTAGTGAGTTCTTCTGGCAGAATGATTGTGTATGTAGTGTGTGTAGAGAGACTGTTAGAGTAAACCAGTTTTAGTTAAAGAATAATACACATAAATGCAAATATTCATGTCACAAAGTTGACAAAAGACAGTTTATTGCCAGAGTGGGATTCGAATTCTTTGTATGGCAACATAATGTGTGTGTGTGTGTGTGTGTGTGTGTGTGTGTGTGTGTGTCTGTGTGTGTGTCTCACCCTCTCCTCCCGGCTCTGCAGCGCTCGGCAGATGTGTTGCAAGTTGTACAGCTCCTCCAGCAGCTGGAGGCTCCCCTCCCTCAGCTCGCTGTCCTCCTCCTCCTCCTCGCTGCTCCACGACTCCTGCCGCAGGCTGTTTACCATCCTGCAGAGGTTGAGCAGCGACACGCGCCAGTAGGGGGCACTCTGCTTATTCTGTTTCATCTGCAAAAGGGAGAACGTGGTTGGTGGGGTGGTTTAATATTGGGTGGAAAAATATTATGAAGTTTCATACTGAATCGATCGGTCCCCATCAGTTGAATCAGATGTGTGTTAGTTCTTCCTTTTCTATTTCAATTAGGAATACTGAATTGAATTTGAACGTGCTGTGGTCGAAATGCTAATGTGGAGGTTTTCCAAAACAATTTTCAGAACAGTTTCATTTGCTGTGTTTTTACGTTTAAAGCCGTAAAATCTTTGGCAGTTCGCTTTAAGAGGCACTGAGGAGGATGCTGCGTTGAGACCTGCACTTTACATTGCGAGCACTGCCACTTATTAAGACAGCTGTTAAGATATATGTGTAGTATTCGTTAAGCCTTCTCCGGCACCAGACACCCAGAGTGATATTTCACTCACGTCTAACCTCATCTTGCTGCAGCCTGTTGTGTCATAATCTAGTTTGAGTGCTTTAGGGAAGCGGAGCGGCCCCGGGGCCCCTGCTGCGTGGGCCGGCGATCTCACACACATCGCCGCAAAGACCGCTTGGTGTCACTGAGGATGATGGAGAGATTCGGCGGTCGAGGGGAAATTGGCGCTTTTAAGTTATTGTGAATGGCCAAGAGCCCTCCAAGACTCACTTTGCTCGGATCGTTTATGAGCAGGAGAGGAATAGAGTCTCCTCTGATGTCTCACACACTGGAGTCTCCTTGAATATGGGCTCCACTTGTTTGCCGGGGTAGACTTGTAATAAAAGGTGTAGAGACATCAGAAGAACAACACACCAGGGAACAAACAAAAGCAGCTACTGACATTTAGAAATAATTAATGCATCGAAGATTTCAGTGGTTTTCATTGAGTTTTCAATAAGCGAGCAGGACCAGGGGTGGTTTCCATGTTGCTGAAAGGTCACATGATGCTAATTAATCAATAACCAGGGATGAAGAGATAATTCCAGGGGCCAATAATCTAATAATCCCCAGTGGACCTCATGTTTTTATAAAACCAGTCTGGTGTCTGTGGCGAGTGAATTTTTTCTGTCAGGGACTGAGCCGCCAACATTAAAGGTCCACGTTGTAAGAAAATTGATGTTTGAGTCTTATCCCCAACACTTTGAGACTGTAGGTCAGGTGGTCCATCACGCCAAAGAGTTGGTAATGAGACTTTCTTGCTGACTGGACCTTGAAGGCACTACGGCCAAATCAAAATGTGGAGCATTTTCTTAATTTTAACTTTTTTGTGACCATTCAGAAAGTTCCCTCTTTACTATGTCTTTACTACAAGAAAATTATAATCACTGAAAAATCTCATTAAATCCGACTGATGGGTGAACCCTGGCTGGGGTCCAATGCAATCATGTTCAACTGGGAAATAAGAGCCAGAGAGGAAATCTACCTCCTGCATCTAATCAGATCAAAAGAAGAAAAGACACGCAGGCCAATCAATTAAGCGGTCGCTTTAAAAAACCAAAAAAAAGATCTATTGTTGCGATAGAAAGCCACATGTATCCTCGACGGCACTACGCTTTCCAGACTCTTGAACACTCTATCAGTCATCCGACAAGTTAGTATTACAATCATCACCCCCGAGCAACCTCCGAGCATCAGCGGCAATGAATCACATGGCTGATTTGTCACCGTCACGAGCGCCACGGTTATTTATCAGGGAGACAGAGAAAGAGAGAGAGAGAGAGAGAGGTGGGAGACGTGTCGTTATGATGCTGTCATGTCCATCTGAATCCTATTAGGCCCGGCCGATCCATCTCCTTGTGCGTCTAGTCCCACTTTCAGCTTGAGCTCACACGACGAGATGAATGTGCGCAAAATCATAAAGATAAAGATAACTTCCCCCTGCTCTTGTTTTCTTTTCATCTCAGAAGACATGCCCGTGGCTGCAGCAACTGGAGTGTGCTGATTATATTTAATTTGCTCTGCACATCTGAACTGTGTTTTTTTTTAATAAAAAAAAGACTAATCTAATTTGAAATCAAAACAAGGCCAATCCAAATGTAAGTTACATTTGGATCCGGATCTCGTGAAAGAACACCTGTTGGGTGGATGTGAACGGTCACTAACTGGTCCAGGTGGGCTGCAGCTTTTTTGGACAGTGAGTCTCTGATGTCGCAGGTGCAGAGATGGAGCCCGTACCTTAGAAGTGAAGATACTGCTGAGTAGCTCCTCTTCTAGCGCTCGCTGATCCTGGTCGACGTCTGTCAGTGAGAGGAGAGACGGGAAAACATACTTTAACTGAATCTAGTCAAGACTAAAATAACTCCTGCATTAGAAATGTCCGTCAGATATGGAAGTGGACAATGCGCTGTGTCAAACTGTCGGATGTATCAACTGGCATTTAGTCTGTCTCATCATCTTTATCAGCTGCAGTCCAGATGGCGTCTTTTTACATCTCAAGCACTATTTGATGACAACCTCAGCTGAGACCGAACTCAGCACTCACATCTTCATTCTTATTTGATGGTTTAAACTGTTCAACAGGTGAGATATTACTGATTTATAGACCTCCCAGTATGCTCTGTCCTAAGTGAAACAAAACACAAGTTACCCAGTAAAGCTTTGTTAATCCAGCATGTTTTTTAAGACTGTACAGATAGACCACTCATTGATGATAAATACTCCTCTCATATCTGTCCCTTCAACATGTAACTTCAAAAGTGACTTTGTTTTCTGATTCCTCGTGGATCTAGACAAAGTTTAGTGTTCGTTATACACACAAACACTGAGGAAAGGGGGTTCATAGAAGACTAATTCTGCATCTGAAACCACTAACTACCCACTATATAGTGCACTATATAGTGAGTTTGCCATTTTATATTCCGTCCAAATGTTAAGTGAGACTTATTATACCCTATATAGTTGACTCAAAGTATCCCACAGTGCATCGTGAAATGGTTTGTGACCATCGTGTACAACTGATGGTCACAAACCAAGCATTATATACCATGATGGATTAAACTGGAGGGAATTGTGTCCAAAAGTGTTTTTTCATTTGACCAATGAGCTCACTATATAGTCCTCCATATGGGTCTCCAGAGATAGTGACTAGGGAGTAGTGAACAAGTGGGTGATTTCTGACACAACCTATGAGCAACGAGTCATAACTTGTGTAGAAAATAGGAATAAAGAATGAGAATTAAAATATATATATATTAATCAACGCTTCAGTGGTGTAGCCTCCTCAAGTCCTACAACATTTCAATACATTGTGGGACCAGAAATATTGAATAACTTCCTTGAGAATAAATCATTAAGGCTGTCAAGTTATTTCAGTTTTTAACCCAGAAACTCAAAAAAGCAGACAAGGATAATGTTATGAAGACACTTTGAAGTGCAACTTCTTATTCTAAAACAAGGAATATTTCCGTGATTAAGAATATTTCAATTTAAGTTCAACACCTGTAACAGCGTCACCACAATGATGCACCTGTTGCATAGAGGAAGTTACCTGAGAGGCGAATGGCTTGACTTATTGCAAACTTAGTGTCAAGGCTTTTTTCTCTATTTTGATGCTTTGAATAAATCATGCAATCATGAAAAACCAGTGAATGTGCCCCGGTGCTTACCTGTGCAGAGTCCGCCACATGTGAAACAGAGGAGAAGCATGCACGCCAACTGCGCCTGCATCTTGACGAGAAATCGGACAAAAACAAAAACAAGGATCCAACACTGAAGAATTCACCTGAGGAGGTTTCTAGTCCATAAGGTTAAGGGTCAGACACAGACAGCTAAAGAGGCTGGAGAAGGAATGTGTAGTGATGCTGCTGCTTCCTCTTCTTTTTTCTCTTCCAGCTCTGAACACTCTTCCCCTTCCTCGCAGCTTCCTGTGGTTGTGGAGTGCAGTGGGCTCCATTCCCTCAGTTTATAAGAGCCAATGTGATGTCAGAGGATCAGTCTCTCCCCCCCTCGCCTCATCTCCACCCCCACCTTCCCACACATCAGCACAGCCCTGTCCCCGGATCCGTCCATCCAGCTATCTCTGTCTTCATATCCCCCCCCGTCAGCGTGTCATCGTTTCATCAGACGTCACTTTGGCATCACAGGGCGAAAGCGTTTTGCGTCAAGGTTTGGGAGATTTGGTGATTTCACCTCTTCAGTGCACACAGTCTGAGGGGCTGCTTTGCATTTGCCCCCCGGGACTGGCTGCAGGGGAGTTGAGGGAAGGTGGGAGGCTGCACGACAAAGATTCGCTCTTCATGTCATATAAGGAGAAGCTGTGCTTCACCGCCCTCATCAACAGGTGATTGTCTGCACTTGCTGAACAAATGGGTGCCTGCTGAAGACAGGAATCACAACAATAGCTAGTTATCTATATCTGATTAAGTGGGCTATTATGATTTTAAAAGTAGAATTTTATCATGAAGTAAACTTTCTTATCACATTGGAAATAATAGTGTACTTAGAAGACACAAAGGGGGTTATGATTTCACCCTTGTCTTTTTGGTTGGTTGGTTTGTCAGCAGGATTTCACAAAAACTGCAAAATGGATTTCCACAAAACTCGAATGGAGGATGGGTCTGAGCCAGTAATAGACCCCCGTTAACTTTTGGTGTAGATCCAGATAAAGGGACAGATTTGCTCTTACTGTCTTTAACATTGCATGATAGGGACTTTTTCTACATGTTTCTCAGGGAATAATGGTCGGATCCTGATTTTAAAAATTTGACATACTTAGGTGGCTGGTGTGAGAAAGTGAGGAGGTATACACTCTACTGAGTGCCATTCTTCTAGTATCTGCTTAACTCATCTCAATATCAATTTTGATCGTATATATGAGCTTCATCAGCAGATGGAGTTTGCCAAAATTTCACAACATTTTTAGATGTTTCCTTTTCCCTTAACGACACCTCTTCGATCGAGGTCGCTGGTTCAATTTCTCGGCTCCCCTGGCTGCATGTTGAAGTGCCCTTGAGCAAAATATCCTGAGTTTCTTCTTCAATTTTACTTCGGGTTCCTTTACTCTAAACAGATATCTGGTGAGATTTTTTAAGTTAAACCTGGAGCGAACAGGGGAGGAATGTTAATCAGTACCAGACAGTAACATCTAGCTGTTGCTGTGGTTTGGACTTCATATAAACAAAAGTTAATCACATAAATGTTATTAAATTAAATATCAGCAGCCTCCCTGCTGACAGTAAACAGCTTTTTATATAAAGAGTGAAATGAGAAAATGACTAACTTTGACTATGACCTGTTTTGCTTGGCCAAACATAAGTAAGTACAAACCTCTCTAATTGCTGTTATAATCACAAGCACAAACACAAAACAAATGTAATCTGGCTTCCAAACCTCGGATGCCTTTAATTGTAATAACAAATAAACAGGACGGGATATTTCTTATGAAAAACACGACGATGTGGTACTCTGTCACGTGAAACCCACTTTGATTTAAAGCCACAAAAAGTGAGTGCAGGTATAGTTTTGTCAGCACTTGTCCACGCTCACGCTAATCAGTCCCCGCGGAGAGTGGTATGGTTTTAATACAGAGCAAACAGCCCAGATGGATGGAGCGGCTTCAAACCCTATGTGTTCTGCTGCGGGAGAGATTTACAGCATTAAAAGCAGACTGGAGTGAGAGCGGGCTGAATCCCTCTCATGTCTGAATTTCATCTTTGTCATTTGAATCCAGCAGGGAGAGCCACTTACCAAAGCCCGAGAGGTTTGGTTTCCTCCTGCGCCTCCTGTTCTGCCGCTCACTGAGACTGTAAATCCGATTGTTACATTACTGTACAAATAAAGGCAATGAAAAGTAATCAGAGTAACCTGATTAATGTAATGTGAATTCTGTTATATATTCTTCTGATATTTGTGCACATGGGACACTAGAATCTTGTTTCTTATGTCCAAACTGTGCAGAATCTCGCATTCTTCTATACTTTCCACTTAATAGTGTGTTTCGTGAGACTAGAAACCTTCTTTACGGTATGTCCCTTTAACTCCCAATTTTTCACTTTAAAGTGCCAGAAGCATCCACTTTTTTTTTCTCTCTCTCTCTCTCTTTTCTTTTTTATTCCTCCTCTGTGGTAGTTTCTCAGGTTGCTCCTGCAGGTGGAAGGGGGCAGAGTTTCACCGATAAATCTCGGTGGAGTCTGGGGAAACACCTCCCTCCCGCTCCTCGGATGGGGCGGACAGAGTTGCAGTCGGGACAGCTCTCAAACTTTTTCTGAAACACTCCGCAAAGTGCGTCCGACGTCCTGCCATGCCGCGACTGTAACGCGTTTTCGGATCGCTGGTCTGTTCCCCTCGCGCTCCAGAGAGTCATGGCTCCGTTCGGGAAAAACTTCCTGAAAGCTCGACTGAAAAACAGGTAATTTGACGAGAGTGGAGTTTGTTGACGGGAAACCTCATAAGTGTGCGGTTTTGTTTTGGGGGTTTTTGCAACTTCTTGAACTGGAAGGCACGATGTGGCGAGCTGTTGGGGAGGGAGAATTACGCACGACGCAGCAGTGCGCATCGGATTTATGAGTGGGCTGATCAAAGGGCTAGATTGGCCGATTAATGTCATTTGTTTTAATGTCCTTCATGGCAATTTATGATATTAGAATGAAGTGTAATCTATTTGCAAATACAGGATATAGTAACAGGTGGCAGGCCTACTGTGGGACATACACATATACACTTCAGAGGAAGACAGATGCTACAGTATACAGGCTTACCACCGAGAACCACAAGATACAAGATCACTGCTCTGGGAATATTAGATTATAGCATTTTTAGGGTAATTGATAATCATGCACCATGCTCCCATCATCGCTTTAAACTCAAAGCAAGCAGCATTTGTAAATCCTAACACTTCTGTCTCGCCACTATAGTGGGTATTTGTGGGAATATTACCGACAAGGACAGCTGCATCTTGCAATTTTGAGGACAATATTGCATGTGTGTGTATTAGGCATCTGGAGAAGAGGGGAGGGCACGAAACACAAGCACTTGAAAAACGTTTTTCTTTAATTCTAGTTATTCTCGCCCCATTATTTGACTTTGAAAAGGTGTTTTCTTGCCTGCAGGTGGGAGATATTTTTCCACTTATGGAAACTTTGGAGTGAAATATGCCCTCCGACTGTGGCTCTTTGAATCCTGTCAAAGCACACTGTACTGTACATCGACTTATAACAGATTTCACCTTCTCTTTGCTCTGTAATTACCGCAAAGATGTTACTTTTAATGCACGTTTCATCTGGAGTCCTCCATACCTCAGGTTGAGAGAGATCCTGTCATCAACACCCTGTATACTTTGCTTCAGCAATTTCCTTGAGTGTCTAACTCGGCCTTTTGATGTGCCCCCTGCTGCAGCTGAGATCCAGCCTCAGCTCTGAAAAGGTGGGAAAATTAGATTCACTCGGGCCACAAGCTGTCCTTTGTCATCGGTGCAGAAATTCTATTTGGACAGTTGACTGCAGACTTTTTGTTGAGCAGAGTTGGTAAACAGAGTTTCTCTTTAGGAGTATCTAGGTCACGATCCAATCCCCTCGCAGGGTGCAAACAGGATTCATGTTGCCAAAACCGGGATCAGAAAGGTTTTAATTGTGGGTAAAGAACTATTTTCATTAGCTTTCCTCATTAAGACTCTCGTTTACCACCAAACTTAGCAGGAAAGGGTTTGGATTAAGTTCAGAAATAAAAGAGGCTTTTATGCTAAATTACTGTAAAAAAAAAAAAAAACAACTCTCTGACAGTGGCACCAGCAGCAAAATGGATGTATTTTCGCATCACACACAGAGCTGAGATGAATTATCTTTGACTTCAAACAGTCTGACTGAGGCTGTCTCCAGTCGACGTCCTATTTTTCATGTTGTGTAGTAATTACCATTGCGCCACCTATAATTACCTCAACTGTTTAGATCTGTAGATATGTCAAACACTTGACTCGCTTTTACTCACGCTGACACATCGAGCTGGATGTTTGCTAGAGAATGACAAGATGAAGCCGATGTTCGGTTGCAGGCAGTTAGAACGTCAAAACTTTTCGAACGAACTTTCAAGATAAATGTTGTGATAATTGCAGCTGTCGACATGTCTTTTAATGCTCTTTTATCATCCGTGCGTCATCAGGGAGTCCTGCGTGTCAAACCGTTGTCCTCTAATGAAACAGTGCATTCAGGCTGGTTACCAACCACTGACATAGCTGAAGCAATGTAGTGACCACTTCCACTTAATCCTGCTCTTAGCCACAATTACGGCATGACAGCATTGTGCGCAGGACCAATTAGCTGCTGAAAATGCTTGGTTAACACGAATTAGCAGGCCACGGCAAACAATGAAATCATTCAGTTGTGTTGAAAGGGAAGAAGTCATTTCTTTTCACTGAGCAAGAGCTTATTTGGTGATTCACAGACCTGCTGGGGGGGGGGGAGAAAAATAAGAAGATCGGGTGGTTTCACAAAGGAAGGGATGGGGTGTGTTGTGTCTCTGCTCGCAGATGCCTATCAGGGTGGGAGTCATCCCAGAGATCAACATATCCAGAGAGAAAAGTGATGTTATTTCCTCGCGGATCCCTCATCCTCTTGCAGATAAGAGCGAGAGGAAGCGTCTCCTGTCCATCTTCTTTCCTACAGTACCTTTCTTTTAATAGACAAACCAGACACAGAAAACCCCATGGGCCGTATGTCCTCTCCACATCTTGCATATCTATGTTTTTGTGACATAGAAAATGTAATTCTGGTTCTGCAGCTGAATTGTATGCCGGCCTTCTGTGGTCTCATACACTGTCAACAGACAGAGCAGATGAAACCTTTTCCAAACAGGATGAGTAAACTCAGAGCTGTATGGGGGTCAGTCTGGGAAACAGGGCGGCTTTAATTAGATTAAAACGTTGCATTAGCGTTTCCTGAGCTAGGTTTTATGGCTGGACGTTATTAACATTTAAGACTATATGGGAAACAATGCAAAGGTCGTGCGTCTGTGAGGGGATGTCTCATGTCTTCCTCCCGCTGATTTTAAAGCAACGGTTCACCGCTAACCACAGACAGAAGACATTGTTTTGCTTAGCTTTAGTGGTATGAAGACGTGCACAGGGACACTGACGGTGCAACTCTAGCGGTGTGTCTCCATCGATGTCAGTCCACCAGCATTAGTCCGGACGAAAACATCTCGACAGCTGTTGGATGGATGCCATGAAACGACTTTCCCCCGACTTTCCCTCTAGTAGCGCCGCCATTAGCTCGACATATGTGGCTTTAAGCTAAGTTTCTCAGTGGCCATTTACATGAGATTTAGTACAAGCATTCATGTTTCTCTCAGGATGAATGGCAACACATTGGTGATCCCTTAACTTTCTGTATAGCTGTTGTAAAGTCAAAGTTGTGTTTTGTTTTTGTTTATTTTTTTGGTATTTATTGCTCGTTAGCTTACGTTGCTAACATTCCCAACTATAATAGTGAACATGGTAATAAACATTATACCAGCTAAACATCACCATATTAGCATTGTCATTGTAATCATTTTAGTATGCAGGCGATAGCATTTATAGCTGTACACCCTCATTCTTGTTTTTATTATGTAGAAATTGGCATTTTGTGGGTTTTGCTCCCCCCCACAGTTACTGAGTGCAACACTGTCTCAAATACAAATCCCAGATCTGTATCGATTCGTCAGACGTAATGTAGGTGCTCACTACAAACAAAACTCATAACGTCATAACAACGTTATACGCTGTGGTCCTCCCCTCTCACTGAAGTTACAGTGCAGAAACAAAAAAAGGGGGCCGGCGTGGCTGAGACAGAGGCACCATTAACACTATTACAAGACACTGTTCCATTAACATGATATTGAAGCTGGTATTTCAAGGTAAAGAGTTACACAATGTTGTTTTAATTTTTCATTGCTGCGGCACCGCAAACAAATTCCCAATTAACTTCATTGTTTTGGGACCGGCAACATTAATCTCAGAGATGGATGTCTTAAGATGTTGGCTATAAAACAAGCGTTGTCTGCACGGCTACCACTAGATGTTAATATATAAATACGTTAAAATATGTCTTGTGTATTTAGGTGAACCACCATTTATCAGAGATTTCATCAGAAATGATTTACACATATTTATGTATCATGAGAGGAAACCTATAATTACCACCACACCGCGCTCATTCCATTGCAAGACAATCAGATCCTGTTGACAGCAGTGGCTACGGGATATATTTGCTGATGCTCTATCGCCGCTTTGTTTCTGCTGGAAGTATCCGTCTCATTATCATACCTTATCGCATCACTATTGATCTGAGAAAACACGTTGAGACACCAGAGAGCTATAACTCTGTCATTTGTTATGACTTGTTCAAACCACCAGCATGCAGTCCTCTGTGGTAACTTGTAGCGCGCAGATTTATGACACAGAGGGAGTTGTTAATGTCTACAAGGTTGTCATTATGAGTATTACAATGGAGGAGAGCGATGCCACCGCGGTGGAGCTGTAACGTAATCGGCCCACGCAGAAACTTGTGCTGAAAATTCATGGGATTTAAATGTGGTTTTCCTCCCACATGTCTGTTGTCTCCAGCGGGTATCTCAGCTTTTAAAGTTCAAACTGCGGTCAAGCGGGTCTGCTCAGGTTTCTCGGGTTCACTCAAGTGTGAAGTGTTGAGGTCTAACCGGTCCTGTGTTACTTATGGTGGAGCAGAACCTTTATTGAAATATTTCTGTAAATAATCACACACATCTCAAGTCTATTGGCACATTTTCTAATCGGGGGGCTTTGAGTCTATCATAATATCAGTGTCGGCTTTGTCATTTATCGCTCAAAGCTGTGACCTATGAGGGCACCCTCATTTGTTTGCGTCTGGAACCGCAGTTTGATCCCAAGCTATGAATATCAAATGGCACCCAAAGTGACAGCCCTTATGAACATATTAGCTGCGATGTAATCAGCCCAATGGTGCGTGAAGCGTTTGTGTTTGTCCTGACAGGGAGTTGACTGGAGAGGGTGAGGGCTTAAGGTACTCCCAGAGACTGATAGCGCCAGTCGTCAGAAAATAACTTTGTTTTGTGATACAGTTTTTGTATTTTGAGCTGTTGCAGAGTGAAAGTCAAATTCCTTCAAAGTAAAAAAATGAAAATAAAATCCAGTGTCTTCTTAGAAATCCAATTTTGTTTGATTTTTTCCAAGGTCTCCAGATTCAATTTGTCCTGTTGCGAGTCATTAAGGTGGTGTGGAGGCTTACAGAGAAGTAGGAGGTGTGTTTTCTCGATTGTCACATCACAGTCATCTGCCGTTTATCAGTGATGACATGTTTTTCTACACTTTATGTTGGGTATGCTGCTTATAAAGCCAATATATTGTCACTGAATGACTGAAGCATTATGGGAACTATCATCTTAAGTAAAGTAGACGATTGGAAAAGTCAACAGAAACCTCAAGAAATCTATCTAAACTGGCATTTAGGTAGTTAGCGTAGCTGCACTTCTAATTTACCACACAAATCAGCCAATAGCTATACTGCTAATCCAGTTAGCCTATCCAATATCATAATGTCTCCAAAGCTGCTATTTCAACAGGAACATTAGCTTCAGTTGTAACACTGTTGGACAGGTTTTATTCCAGACAGTTAAAATATACCGTAAGTAACGTGGCTACAGTCATAGATTTGTCAACACTTTCTTCACATTAGAGTGGAGCTGAAAACAGACCGCAGTGACCGGTATGGAATCCATTTTTCCCCTTCCTCCCTCTGTCCATTGAACTGTGGTGGCAGGATGTAGTGTGAGCGCTGGTGATTGTGGCCCAGGACAAATACAGGTGTTTCCCAGCCTGGCTGTGCCCTCTTCCTGCACAGCTGAGGGGCTTGGGTCACCCCCTCTGAAATACCCAATTGTCTGTAGCGTGTGTTTATTCACCTGTATGTTCAGATATGAACGTACGCACATGTTTGTCACATGTTCAGGCCCGTTTGTAGGAAATATCTGTACCTCACGCCGGGGTACAAAAAGATGTTTCGTGGAGTCTTTCTTTTCCTCTTCTTGTCCTTGTCTTGTCTTCATTGTCCTGTCATTCCTGATTGTATCCGTCTTTCCATTCATGCATACTTGTAATTCCTAGTCACACCTCTCCAGTGGCGCAAGAAGGTTTTAGATCCTTGTGTGTGAACGCAGCTTTTAAATGTTGCATATCAGATAATCAGGTAATTTATAACGTACATTTGTTTAATCACTTAATCTGCCGTATACTGTGACGGTTTAGATCACTGCAGGACAACACCACTAACCATTAGATCAAAAATTTCTAAAGCAAATTCTGAAACCGGCTCAACAAATTTTGGCTTTTCTAAGCTGTACAAACAGATGTTGCGGAGCTGTTATATTTGATTGCACTGGGTTGTACAGGTGTGGCCGTCACTGTGTCCACCCACTGCAGCAGTAGCGTTTGCAGGGTTTCCTGACTGTGAGTGGTGGCTGGAAACTCCGAGGTCAAAGTCGTGGTGGTGGTTGTCTTTGATTGCCAGAGGCGTGCTGGATTTGTTTGGCCTGCGCATAGCTCAGGTATTTGCTCTGCCCCGCTCGTCTCCGAGGGTCTCCATAACCATTAACCAGCCTCTTGCATTGTTGCATGCGTATCGCATTCCAGGGACCTTATTCACCGCCAGTTTACACAATGCTCCAGTTGTGTGTTTTCATGCTGTGTGGGAACCAAAACACAGCGCTATCGGACTGTAAAATCAGCAAAAATGTGAGATAATGCAGCATTTAAGCTCTCCTGTTTAATACATCTCACTTGCTTGTGATGGCATGCAGGCTGGTAGTATCTGTATCATCTTCAGTGGATGTGTATTTTTGTCTACCCTCTCTTGTGAAGATCAGTGGTTAATGTGGGCTACAGCAAGATAAAAAAAAAAACAACAGCAGCAGCTACATGATGCAAGGCTCAGGCCTGAAAACATTACTACATACTGAGGAGATTAAAATGATTTGACCTTCGATAGCCAGGCTGAGCAGTTTTATGATTTTAATCACAGCATTTGATTTATTTGTTTGGAAATAAACTGAAGATGAGGCTATTCTCTCTATTCTCTTTGTTTTCAACTGAAATGCAAAGTGACAAAAATGCCCAGAGGAAGAAAAATCAGATAACATGTCTCTTGCTGAGCTACTCCTCAGTGAGTTTGATATCTGAGTTTGAAACTTCACACTGACAGGATTACAAGCGCATTACTCTGATTTATTGCCGTTAACAGGTTAATGAAGTATCGCGTCTGTGGTTGCAAAACCACAGACCAACATTCCTTAAACCCCCAAAATTAATCTGCAGTTCAGCGTTAGAAGAAGGTGCTCCAGGTTTTGTGTCTGGGTAATATAATCTTTCCCCGGTTTCTTCCAGATTCAGTTGTCTTTAATTAAAGGAGTATTACCTGTGGCTTTCAGCGTCGGCGTCAACTTTAAACACGAGACAAAAACTTGGCTGCAGTACACCAGGGCTGATCTAATTCATCAAATCGATTGTAAGAGGTTCTTAACATTTCATCTTTCATATCAGTGATTACCTGATACATCATTCTTTATCTTGAAATCAAATTGAAATGTCTGGCAATGTTATCTACTTATTTGATTACTTGTTCATGTTGTGGATGTCTGCTTTGCCAGTGCCTATCATTTAATGACTGGATATTAGGTCCTGGATATTACCGGTGCTCCATTAAGCACGTAAAAAATGGATATCATCGAGCCATCAGGGGTCAATTTTTGAGCAAGTTTTACGGTCCTGACGAAAATGTAATGAGGGCCTTGGGGTTAAATAGCTCAGAACCGAACCATTAAGTGATCATCTCTGATGAGTAAGACGATGAGTAACAGTCTAATAGAATCAAGCCAGGGAGCACAAAATGAGTCAATGTAGTTTTCTGCTCACTGACCTAATGGAAAACCATCAAAGTCGGATCTATTTGTGAAAATATACTACTCTGAAAAGTGAAAGAGCTTAAACAGCATGAGTGGGAGAATAAGTGCGTGTTGGTGTGCGCGGCTGATGTAAAGGAGCTTGTGACGCATTCGAAGATAACTCCCTGTGAACATGAGTGCTTACGGAAACTACTCCAATGAGGAAGAGTTCCCACGCACATTTTCCACCTCTGCATTGAGTTATGAAAAATATGGATGTTTCAATCACAAGGACTTCTCTGAAGACGTCAAACTCAAATGGCATAGTGGTTAGATACAGCCCACAATTACACCATGGTCCACGGCTGTGCCTGAGGTGTGACCACAACCACAGGCAACAGCTCACCAAATCCAGATCACCATGAGCCAGCAAAGTCATACAGTATCTATGATACCTGACACCAAGGAAAACAGTTTTCACTTTTAACAACAATATATATTGAATAAAGTCAATAGTATACAAATTGCCCAAGAGGACCTACAGCTCTGAAGTCATCCAAGTACACATCCCAGAACACATTTACAAAGAAAAACTAAAGAGAATAATACCTATAAACCCTTGTCACGGTATTTTCAAAGGATTCAGAATAATTATACAAGTAGTTCAAAAAAGTAGTTAAAATGGTATTTAAATGAATATGATTTTTATTTTTTTATTCTTTTTAACTCTTACACAGTGGAGAAGGCATCTCCATGTCAGATGATCTGTATCAGGGCTTTCCAAAGTGGGACGTGTTGACCAAAATCAGCCCCTACATAAAGTTTGATTTGGCCCATCAGACGTTTCATGCGGAAAACAATATTTTCATTCATTTTGAAAATGATTAATATGAATCACTGTTTATGCTGTTTTATTTTGTGTGAGGTGAAAATGCTCTTAGATATGTAGGACGCCTGATTGGTAATTATTTTTCATAATGAGCACGGCGGAACAAGTGACACTTTGTGCAGGAGGTCAGTTCAGGTAGGGGAGCTTGGGATCCTCGTTCTACGGAAGCCCTGAGAGGCAAGTTGTAAAAATAAAGAAAAAAATGTATTCAGTCAGTCTAACATTTGTCCGTCAATACTTCCAAGGGCGAAAGTGTTTGTGTTTTCAAAATGTAGAAAAATACTGTTGGGTGTCAAAGACCCCTCTGTCAAACTCAATCAAATAAAGTAACAATTGATGAGCCTACTGTCACAGTTGGATTTGAAGTGTCATTCCACTGTGTTAAGTGCCGAATGCATTATTCGGCAAAATAATTTTAGCTTATATTAACACTATCAAAACCATTTGCTTCACCGATCTCTAGAGTTGCAGTATGGTTGCATTAAGGTGTGTTGGTTTGAACTACCAAGATTTGGGTCTACCCATTCTTCTTCTCGTTTTTTCATATACATGAAATTCTCGATGTTGAGGCATAAATAGCCCAAAGCATGGAGTCATGGGTTTTGACATTTTAGTCAGTGACAGCACATCAGACAACACAGAGTTCTTTGTGACATGAAAGCAAGTTAACAACCTTAAAAGAAAATTGAATTTTGTTTTTCTGTCTCTTTTCCCAGAACGAAAGATGCCGAGCCTGTGGTCGGGAAAGAGATCCAGGTTACTGTCTGCAATGAGGAGAAAGTTGTCTGCGGCGTAACGAAGCACACGACATGCGTCGATCTGATTCAGGCATTACTGGATGATCACAAGTCGATCCCAGAGAGCAAGCGGCTCCTGCACGGCGAACCCAAAGACTTCTGTCTGGTTGAGCGGTGGAAGGGTTTTGAGAGAGCCCTGCCTCCGCTCACCAGAATCCTGAGGCTCTGGTATGCTTGGGGTGACCAGAGACCCTTCATCCAGTTTATTCTGGTCAAAAGCAGCGACTTTGTGCCTCAGCCCTCCAAGAAGGCTGGAAAGTCCAAGGGGGCCAAGCCCAAGAGATGGGAGCACAGTCGAGCTCAGCACACCCAGGCTCTGCCGGTGGAGAGGCAGAAGCGCATGGTGAAGAAAGCTTTCAGAAAGCTGGAAAAGCTTCACAAGGACAGCAAGAGCTCTCCAGGTGCCGACGAGGTCGACCGGATGGTGCAGCTTATTCTGAACCAGGACCACACCATCCGAGAGCAGATCCAACGCATGAGGGAGATGGATTCGGAGATTGATCGGTTTGATCTGCAAGAGCAGAAGGAAGCTGGGTGTGAAGGCCCACTGGCTCAGGCCTGTGCTCAGAGTCTGGAGGTGCTCAACGACAGGCAGCTGGATGAGTACCTGTACACCAGCGATGGAGTGGAACAGCTCGAGCTGCAGGTTCAGAGGCACCAGGAGCTCATCCTGCAGCTGTCCCGGGATATAGACGCTGAGCTGAGGAGGGCCAACTTCCCCCTGAGCCAATATGAGGACAGCGAACAGGAAGGAGCCGCTGCCGCTTCCTGGATCCCGTCGGAGGCCGACGAATCGTTCTACACCGCTGAACTGGAGAGGCTGCAGGATGAACTGAAGCACAGCCTCTTCACCGGCGTGTCCCTTTACAACCAAGCTGCAGAAATAGACAAGCAGCTGAAATACTATGACGCCACGCTGGTCTCCAAGGATCAGGAGTGCTGGCAGCTGGCTGCCCACCTGAGCTCACTGCAAATCGGGGACGGAGGAGAAGAGGAGCAGTCCAGTCCTGTCCCTTTAAAGAGTGAGACTCAGTGCAGCGTCTCACAGACAGTGAAGCTCAAACACAGCCTGTCCCCTGCAGACGTTACAGACACAGACTCAGACACTGGGATTAGTTCCACACACAGTCAGGACTCGCTGTCACCATGTCTCGACTTCCCTCCCCCACTGGACACAGATGTTTGAACAACCCAGTTGACCCTGCAATTTATTGTCCTGTATGCAGCAGCCCCGGTTTGTGCCTGTCACGTGTTGTCATTACATTCGAGTCACAGAACTAAGCATCTGTTTTTTTTCTGAAGGATAAATCCCAGGTGATCTTTTATGACATGTTTAAACAAAGTTGTGTCTATTTCAGTTGTTATTTAAGCAACAACACAAAACATTTGGCTTCAGCTTCTGATATGTGAGGTTCTTCTGCTGCTTTTCTTCGTCACACATGATAGCATGATTATTTTTGGCTTTTAGACTGTTGGTCAACAAATATCAATGTGAGGATCTTGCTTTGAACTACGCGGAATTACAAAGGAAATATTTGTAAAAACTGTATAGAAAAAAAAGATTAATTCATAAACAGATGTATCTATTTTTAAAGGTATTTTCTCAATCAAAAGTATGGTAGCTGCAAGTGAAGTTCATCCTGTCATGATTTATGTTAACTGAAATGTAGTCTTTAGTCCTATCATCAGATACATTTGATATCAATTTATATATTTACAATGTTATGTTTCGTTGTCTTCATACGTCATGTGTACTTTTTGTGTATTTTTCTAAATTCTGAAAAAAGGAGCAAGTGACACAGGAGTCACGTCTTGTAAATTTTGCTTCAGTGAGCAAGACTGACAGAGGAAATGCCTTCAAAACTGCTGCGAGGGTCACACAGTGTTGGTAAAATGATGGTAAAGTCAGTGTAATGACATCACACGCATGGCACAACACTGGAGCTATTTACACACCAACTATAGTCAATCACTGTTTATGACAGAACGGTTTTCCAACTTGTAATTGTACATTTTTGCCGCTCAAAGAAGCAAAGACTGTTTCCGCAGCACAGCCGTATCTGAGGTGCGCCGCGCTTACTTATTTAGTGTTTCCCTCCCTTCTTAATGATGATGAATGTACGCCTATTTCCCGTCTTACAGTTCTCAAGCTATTTATGAAGCTGCACTTCTTTGTACACAGTTATGAGTCTATTAACAGTGTTTTATATTAAAACAGATAGCTAACCGTTTTTTGGATGTAGAATTTAAATTTTGTTCAAGATGTGGCGTCACTCTCGGCTTCACTGTAAACACACTGCTGTAACCACTGAAGATGATTGTTTTTATGACACAGGCGCAATTTGTAAAGACGATTTGATAACAAAAAAAAAATGAGAAAAACATATTTATTTATCACGTAATTGCATTTCACAGATAAGATTTTTATTATGACTTGTTTCCCCTCCTGAGGTGATAATCTCCCTCTGCCGCTGATCTGATCAAACGCATCATGTTCCGGACCAAAATAACACAAATACCCAGCGCTTGCATTTGTGTGAACCGTGCTTGAAACAAAAGCTGTGTGCTTCAAGTAAAAATGTACATTTCAACTGTCATAATAAACACTAATACTGTTAATGTCACAAAGACTAATCCTCTGTTGAGTTGTGGAGTTTGTTGGAAGCCAGGCGGCGAGGATTTAATTCTGTTCTCCGGGCTGTTAAACGCGGCTTAGCAACGGTGCTGCTGTTCTAACAAGGTGTTAATGCTAAAACCACAAGGAAGAAGAGAAAAAAAACAAAAAAAACAACTCAAGGTGCCAAAAAAACACAGAATTTAATTTTTACAGATTCCTTTAAAAGCTCTGAGTCACCACAGACAAATGACACAGCTAGTTCAGAGCCCCCCCTCCCTCCTTCCCGCTTCCAGTCACTGCAGCTTATAATCAGACAAGATGGTCGCCAGGCAAGCACAAACAACGGCGAGCACTCTCCTCCTGTCAAGGTACTGCTGACAGACTAACACTTTGTACTCGGGGCAGAGTGGGGCTGACTGCTGGAAAAGCAGAGGATATCTATTTCACACACTAATTGCTTAACCCCCCCCCCCCCCTCTCCCGTCCTTCGCCTCCTTCGCCTCCTTCACCGCTTCAAGCCTCTAAGTAACTCCACCAAGCATGAAAGGCCAGAGGACTTACAATGTGAACGATCGTGCACCGGCGCCTCACGCTTGTTGATGGGGTTTATTACGGCGCTTGTTCTGTGTCGGCACCGGGCACGCACCAGGCTGGAATATAAAGGGCCTTTTTTGGGGGGGGAATTTATATTCTAATGCAAATCAGACCTGTCTTGTGTTGGTTCGAATTTGACATAAAGGAATGTTGAATTGCTTTATCTTGTGTCAGACCAGAGGCCAGGTGCGTTCAGAGGGCTCTGTTTGGCACCCGTTCTTTAAAGTTTTAAAGAAAAGTGTTTCACCAACATTTAAAGGTATAGTCCAACAATCCCCCCCATGTACAAAACCAGTCAGCGCTTCAAACCCGTAATATCTTCAGTGAAATGCAGGCTTTTATATTGCTGTTGTGTAGAAGTGCCTCAACATTCCTCTTTTATGTAACCTTTTTTTTTTTTTTTTAAATTTTCAAAAGGGCCTCAAGGCCTCCCTCGATTCACTGCGTGTAAAACTGCGCACTTGACTTTTGTGCTATATTTGCGTTTGGAGAATAATAGTCTTAAACTGTACTGCTATTTTTAATAAGAGTATCAGCGATTCAGAGTTTTTTATTCACCACAGGCAGAGGAGGGTGGGTGGGGGTGGGGGTGGGGCGGGGGGGAGCACAGAAACAGCCTCAGTTCACCTCATTATTTTATTGGCAGACGTGTCGAGGCACCTGCCGTTCTCAAATGGCAGTAAATAATGAAGTGAACTGATTCTGGCTCTGAGGTTTTTCAGCAAGGAGCTCCCTGTACTTTCTCGCACATTAGCCGCTGTTAAGACAGCTGAGGCACCGAAAGAAGTTGAACAAAGCACATGGTGTGTGTTTACAATCCCCGACGCGTTATCAACGCTTCGGAACAGGACAATACATTTCTCCTCCGTTTAGTGTCTTCGGAATAGTCTATGCCTTCAACTGAAAATTTGGTTCTGGCTTTGCAAAACATTACGTGTTGATTTGGGGACTTTTTCTACTCTCTGGACTGGAAAAACAAAAGAACGAGCCGATGTTCCCCTCTGCAGTGTGTCTTCACTTCCTAGCCTCGGGTAATGTTTACCTCTTCTCTCAGAGACTCGCCAGCTCGGAAAATGCGTTCGCCAATAACAATAATTACACGGACCAAAATGACAATTAGGCCGACTGCAAACCTGTCCTCGTTCAGCCCTCCCAGTTACGATGGCTGGCCAGTCCCAGCTTGAGTAAACCATAATTTGTTGTCGGCTGTGGTTCCAGGGCCGAGGATGAAAAGCTGAGATTTCATACAACGTGAGTATCTACCCATACTGTACGGTACAGACTCAACACAACATATGGAGCACATATAGCTTGTCTCAAAGAGATTTATCTTCTCAACCTTTACTGTGCCCCGAGCGTTCTCCGCAGACCTTCGGAAGGGGAGCAGTGAGATACGAGTCAGGAAGCCATGACGTGAGAGTCACCGTGTTTAATAAGTGTGTTTGATCTGGTGGAGCAGCTCTCACCATCAGCAAGCAACAACACCTATCTGGAAATTAGCAGATTTCAACAACAGCCTTCAGTGAGCACCGTCTTGCACTATTTGGGTTATTTCTTATCAGGTTATCAGCGTTTCAAAGAGAAAATATTTTGTCTGGCCCTATGGAATGTTGTGAACACACCAGCCCGTTTAAAAATGGAATTAGCTCGCAGCTTTGACTTTCCCAGCCACTCCTTTGACGCACACTCATGTGAAAAACTGCACATTGAACACCTGAGGTTGAATTTCCAACAATCTGGCTCGACTATTTTAACACTGTAAATGCATAGGCCAACCAATCACATTTTAAAGTTTGAAAAACAATTTGCAAGCTCTCAAAAGTAAGAAAAATATTCATGATTTAAAAGCTTTGAAGCTGAATGACATACGGAATACCACTGAAATATTTATGTCTTATGGACGACAGTGAGACAAAACAACCCTTTCTGCCGGGGAGTTTTTTGAACCCAGTAACTCATCATTCAAACTGACTGTTTTCATACTGCCACCCTGTATTCAGCGGAGTTGGATGATTCTCAAGAAGCATGCAGACGCTTTCTATTTGTCTTCACATGTTTGTTTTTCAGGAGAAACATACATCAGCCTATGCACGTGCCAAAACCCTGCACTGTTTTTGGTGGTGTTCCCACAACACGCCCCAACGGTACGCTTTATGTTTATTATGTGTGATTATTTTACGATTGTGCCGAAAGCAAAAAATCGATCTCCCTCCACGTTGTTTAAAAATTTATGCGGCCACCATCGACCTATACGTCTAAACTCTGCACTGAATTTGTTGGCAGTGTCTTAGGATGAAGTGGGAAAAAATCATCTGTGTCCATAGAGGATGGCGTTCTTGCAGTGGCTCTGCAAACGGTCACATCAACCGATCAGTCACATTTGCTTTCAGGCTGTACGAGTCAGGACTTGTCAAAGTAGTTCAAGGGCCTTGGGCTTAATTGCCTCAATCAAAGCACATTTGGAGTGCCATCCCATCAAACAGGCATGAATCACTTGATAAAAAGAGCCCAAGGGGCAGTAAACTGTCGCTGCTGCCAGGGAGCAACAAGAGAGCTCACAGGGAGAAGCGAGAGTGTGTGTGCATAGGTGTGTTTGTGTTGCGGATGGTGGTAAACCTGTTGGCTGCTGTTTTAAAGATGGGAAATTTTAGAAATATGATCCAGGTTGTGTGTTGTTGTTTTTTTTTTTTTGTTTTTTTTGCACAATATAATATAATCACCAATAATATTAAATTCAGTATCAAAATAAAGGCTTTCTGTGCAAACACATGCACACACTCTCAAACTGCTGCCCTCCCTGCCTGCTTTAGTGAACACATTTGAGTTTGGCGTGGATGTTAATTTATCTTTATTAACACGCCTGTCCTTGTTGATGTTTGCTCTTCCGCAGGTGTTCTCTGATGTCGCACAACCTTTCATTACAAGAAGGTGGAGACGTGTGTCGCCACTTTGATAGACAGTCAGACGAGGGCCGACGGGAGAGCGATCTCGGTCTGTTCAGCCAGACAGAGGCAGGAGCTAAGATCCTTGTGCACAGACACATGGTTTTTTTTTACATGCAGTGAATATATTAAAACATAAAATGATGGAATCAAACCATAAATAAACCAAACAGAGTCAAATTTTCTCTGGCTGACAACTTAATATGAACTTCTGGTGAAAATTGCGAAGAGAAAAAAAGAGGAAGCTTTTAACGTTCCCCAGCGTGACGTTCAAATACAGGGAACACAAAAGCATTCATTATTTTTTAAAAAGAGAACAAGCCAACAGTCATACATGTTGTCAGCAGAGTAATCTCACAAGATAAAATAGCTGCACACCAAGCGCAACATGTGCCCCGCTGCTCGTATGTAAAAACAACCTTGTGAGCTCCGCTTGAAGGTCGCATTAAAATTCATTTTTTGTTGAAGCGAGGGCCTCATTATAGTTGACAATATAGTTCACGCGCTCCAATCTATAAAAACATTGGTGTGGTGTATGTTGTGAAATCTTTAGGGCTGTAATAAAGCTCCCACTTTCAAAGTAACAGTACACACACCGGTACAGTGACTCATTTCTATGGCCGTACTAAACTCCAAATGATGGCGCCACTCCCTCCAAGTTTATAGGTCAACCATTTAGCCCTCTTAACCTTAAAAAGGTCACCCTTGTTATTACGTAATTATGTTTTAATAACATTTAGCTCATGTCGCTATTATAAAAGCCAATGTCGAAAAAGACATATGTGTATTTTCCAGGGCAGTAGAAGCCATCGTGTGTCACAGGATTGTCCACATCCTCAGTCAAAAAAAAGAGTTCCTTTGAAATTGAATTTCATTTTTCATATTCGAATACATAACTGATCCTGTGCGAAGCTGGTTCTCACACAGAAAGAGGAATTGGGTTCCTCAGATTAATGGTAACTCATCGGAAATCATGACGAGCGTGGATTCTGACTCAACGTTATGAAAGGTTCTTACATCCGACCATCATACTTTGATATTGATTAATGGGGGTAAATGATTTGTCTGAAATGTTGGCTAACATGTCTCCTCGTCTCTCCGTCAAATTACATCTAGGACTCATACAGTCGTCAGTCAGAAAATTCGTAGCGGGGAATGTCAAAAACACAAATCAGGTTCAGTTTATCCATCATTAGGAGTTTGAGTCTGATGGTGAGAATAGTCACTATAATTTCTTGTATGGCGTTTGGAGGAGTTTTGTAGAGTCGAAGAGGTTTTCTCAGCTCGGAGATGCCTTCAAAAAAGTCTTTGTTACAGGTGTGGAGCTTTTAAAGACTTTAGTGTTTTCAGAGTATGACCCACATGTGGGCCTAAATGTCAGGAGACCTCAGTCTCCATCAGTTTGGATCTTTTTTCTGTCTCTTGTGAGCTGGACAGCTTTATCGGATCATCAGAGCACTCCTGACTGACTGCGTGCCTCATCACATGAAAAAGGACTCCCCTGTACTCTTTACTCATTTCATTTATTCAGCACGAAAGGTAGCATCAACAAAATGTTCATAAACCAAGAAAATAAATCCAAAACGAATACAGGAAGTAAATGGGTCACAGCAGTCCATGTCGTCTAACCTCTCTTACATTCCTGTGAAACACAGGTATTTTCTTCAAGTCATTTCATACACAGCTTGCCACGTAAAGATGATGGCACTTGATGGCGTTTGAACAGCGCTGTACCTGCGGAGGACGAGGACCTGGCCAATTGCCTCCTATCTTTCTCTGATTGCCTGACTGCGGCGCTCTGATTAGCTACTTAAGTAAACATGGAATTCGCTCCACAAACCCGCGGTGTGACCTCTACACTCTTCAACACTTCCTCTGTGGTTTGTCTCCATCCTCGTCTCCATTCTCCAGTGGATTCCTGATCAGTTCTGTTCTGATTTGGTTGAGGGGTTTTCCACGGTGTGTAATCAGCTGCTGTGTCGTGAATTGATAAATTCACCAAAAGGTCACAATCTAGCACCTGTAAGAGGAGAAGGGGGGAGAAAATCTGCTGCATGCATATAGATTATTATTATAAAGAAGCTGCTGTGATGAGCCTCCTCTAGTTTCCATCCAATTAGAGTTGGTTTCATTTAATATAATCATTTGTTGTTTGGTTGATCTCGAAGAGTGTGCAGTCAGGTTAATCTAGCTGATGAGATCACTTCAAACGCGGATTAATCAAAAGCCAAAGTACTAACGCATGGATGTCATTTGGTCCTCAATACATTATTGGCCCCGAATAAAATATGTCAGTTTCATCAAATAATAAAATCTGTCATGCAGTGAAAGATAGGGCTGAAAGCTTCCACAGATTTGTAATCTTGTCTGTTCTTTGACCAGATAGCTTCCGATTTTTTTCAAAATTTGGACAATTTTATTTAGACCAAGTTCTTAAATGACTATGATAGGGAAGACAACATTAAAAGAAGAAGAAACGGAAAAAAGAGCTTATATTTATCAAACGGAGATGTCAAAAAATATTGAAACTGCTGTCAAACGACACTCAGCCGTGCTTGTAAAGATCATTTGTAGGGGTAAATTGCAGACAGTGATTCAACACGTTTCCTTCAAATTTCAGGCCCGTTGGACTTAAATGTTCCTTTTGAGCACCTCTTCTCTGTTCTTACAGCCACACAAGTAGACGCAGACACTCACGTCATGTTCTAGGAAACAAGATGCCGCAGAGCAACGAAACATCTTAAGAACAACTTGGCTGTGCAAACGCTGTGAGAACTGCTTGTCTCCAGCACGGCGACATTCAGACATTTTCTCCCAGGAGGAAGACTTTGAAGGCAACGCTCGGGTCGCAGAAGGTTTGAAGTGGCAGACGACTGAATGCCGGCGTGCTCTGTGTTAGATCTGCTGTGCCTTTGATGGTGGGCAAGAGGCTCTCTTGTTTCCTGTGCCATGTCGGGGCTAGATGACGGCACTAATCTAGACTCACTTCCCCTCCAGAGCTGGCACTTTGAAGACCCCGGTCTGTTTGTGAGATTAATATGATTGGGAGAATAATTTCCTGAGTGGGGTCCTGTCATTGTCGTAAAGCTGCCCACACTGTAAACACGATCACGCACATAAACAGCACACACACCGGCAGCGCAGTCCATGCACAAGCAAACACAAAAACAGCAAAGATACACACACTCCTTTTGACAGCCGCTTTGTTGTTCCCCCCTCGTTGCCACGGTAACTGAAAGCACACTCCTCGCTGTTCCCTGGCAGTTCACCCCGTCTCTGGATTTTAGAAAAGGTGAAAAAGTCTCCATGGAAAAGCCTGGAAACCTTGTTATTTGTTACATCCACTGCAGCCAAAGTTTCTCCGTGCCGCTCCTTCTGATTTGTTTTTCCTGTTTATCATAAAAACACAATATTTTCTGAAGTGAATTTCTCAGAGAGGAGATGTGCGGGAATTCATTTTAATTTCAAATAAACTGTCAAAACCAGACAGATCGGTTTTGCTTTCCAGACTCTGCTTTTCTGTCAGGCAGAGAGGCTGTGTTGGATTTACAGCAGAGATTGAGGTTGTGTTGACTCTAACACAAAGAGCGCTGCATTCCTCTGGCTCTGGGTGTATGACGGAGCAGGGCCTGGCCTGGCCTGGCCCGGCCCGGCCCGGCCCGGCCTGGTGGGCTGGGGTCTCTTCCCATTAACTCCTGTGCACTCATTGGTAGTGGCTTCCTGTGATGTTTCCTGTCAAAAAGGGCTTTCGGGGCAGCAGTTATAGCCTTGTGGAATGTGAAAGATACCAACAGACCTTGGCTAGCGAGTATGTGCACACAGTCATTTTAATGGTTTGTTATTGTTAGGAGATGTGCACAATCTGTGGGAAAGTGCAGTAAATGTCAGAAAGTAGTAAAGCATTATCTTAAATCAAACATTTGAATAAACAGCTTTCACAGAGTTGCCCAGTAAGCAACAAACACTGGTTCGCAAACGTATCCCAAAATACATTTAAAGATACTTGAATGAGTCACCATCATTTCACAGCTTACAGCCCTGCATTTGAAAATATGGCCTTCTGGGAAACACACCACATAATAATAGTAATCCTTATAAATGTACTCAGTTTTTGCTGAGTAAGAGTGGTTTACTTCTAAAGTCAAGGTGCCATCATGGTAATGCTCAAGGGAAATATTTTTCTATATCGCCTGTTTGTTACCTCCAAGAGTGCTCATTGAGATCGCTCACTGGGGATGTGCCTTTGTGCCAGCTGGGCCAGGCATGGTCACTTTGCGTACATGCTGGGACCATGTTTCTGGCCTAAGGGATCACTGAAGTGATTACAATTCATCCTGTCGGCAACAGAAATCTGAACTAAATTTCGTGTCAACCCTCATGGCACACATTAAATGTCAGGTGACCATCAACCATTAGGGTTTATCCTCCGGGCAGAAAGGATATTTGTTCCAAATTTCACGGCAATCCAGTCAACCAATAAAAGATTGTGACCTCAGGTGCACAAAATCTCATTACAGTTAACCTTATATTTGTTGAGACCTAAAGTAGTGGATCGACCAACTGAGTGACCAACAAACGCATTATTGTGTTTTTGTAACTTGCGTTCTAAACTTTCATGAAGATGAAGTTGGTTGATGGTTCTGGTACATGTCTAAAAGCACATCATATACAGGAACCAAATACAAACTACTCATGAGGAACTTATGAGAAAAGCTTGAGTGGATTTTATTTTTTCCATGTGCAAATGAAAAAAAACGTAAAAGTTAATCATCTCAAGGAAATTGAATCGAACGCAACTGGATTTGGTTTTTGTCTTGAAGACGTTTCACCTCTCATCCAAGAGGCTTCATCAAAACTAAAAGTAAAAGTTAATCAATCTGCATCTCCCTGGCCAGTTAAAAAAAAAAAAAAAAAAACACTCAGACTGGGTGGGCATGCTCCTTGGGACTAGTAGCAGGCAGCACAGGAAGCGAGGGAAGTGATGTGTTTGTTCAGAGAAAGAGGTCAGTGCTCTCGATGGAGCCTGGCTATATGTTGTCTTGGGGTGGGTGGGGGATTTAAAGAGTTTTAAAGACATAAAAGAGTAGTCTACAGAGGGACGGATAGGTTGCTGTCTGCTGCATCTTTATTCACTTACAGCAAACTTTCACTGTATGGCGACAACAGGCTCAGCCTCTCAAGTGTCTCAAGTTACAAGACTCATTGTGAGCACATGATGCAGCCAAAACTAAACCCACAGGGGGAGAAAAGTAATTTACAGTCTTTATTCACTCTAATATCACACAAAACTAACCGCAGGTTGACTTTGCTCTTAAAATGTAGGCCCTATCTCAAAAAGTTTAGTCATGGGAATGTTTGTAAATCTTAATTATGAACGATGCTGCCAAAAAAGTTGCACCAGAAGATAAACAGAATAGACAGTCCATGTTTGACAGTAATTTACAGTGGAACACGTCAATCAATAAATACTTTTATGTCCCTAAAGTCTCTGTCTTTAGAATTGATTTATGGTATTTTGGTAGAACGCACACAAAGCCTTCATTTTAGCTCAACTGCTAAAAATGTATTTGAATTTTAAACTCCATATTTAAACTTCATTCGTGAGCACAGAGTGTATTTTTGAAGCTTCATGTTTACCTTTTGCTCTGCAAACTCATTTATGAAAATGAGCTTTCACTTGAATCTTTTTACCTCTCGGTTGAGAGAATGTTGAAGAATGTGCTGCATATCAAGAGTTTGGATTTTCTTCCTGTGGGTGTCGGGTGATTGACAGGAAGTGGAGTTTATTCCAATATAACACTGATATGAAAACAGACAACTCAGACAATAAATAAAAAGCTCCCAAGCTCCCAACCAACTGCATTATTCACACGTGAACTTAAAGGGATTTGTTTTTACCATCAGTGAGTTAATTACAAAAACCTTGGTGTAGATGACGGACTGCTCGTGGACAGGCGCGGGAAGAGTGGCTGGTTAATCTTCTCAATGGTCTTGCATCTTGTCTCTCTCCTCCGGTCTGCCATGAATCCCATTAGTGATCACATGTTGAGCACCATTCCACCATCTTCTCATACCCCTGACAGTGCTGTCTTTGTCTGTGCTGCTCGAGATTAAATGCTAATTCAATTAATGTCCTGTTCCTGTCATATGATGAGCGCTACAACAAAATGTTGCTCTGCCCTGATTTAGGAGGTGAACCGTCTGGGCTTTTGGGTTTATTGGATGTAAGATCAAATTTCTGTCATCTGGGTTAGTATAAAAATAAATCCCACACACTCAGTCACTTACGCTCACTTTATCGACCATGTTTTTCACGGCCATTGAAAGGCTGTTAAAACTGTTGCTCATTTCACTCTTCGCTCGCTATCTTTGGCTGTAGCTAGCTGCTGTTAGCCAGTTAACTGTAGAGCTAGTCGCCCTATTAGCTGTCAACAAAAAATGTGTTTAAACAATGCCGTGCCGTTATGATAATGTCCTGATGAAGACTTTTTCAGTCCTGATTTACATCCTCTGTCTCTCCGAGCTGCTGTGTTCACTCTCACAGTTGAAGCGTTTACTGTATTTGGTTACGGAGGAAATGGAAGAGTGTAAACCCCCCCTTTATATTCTTCTATTTCAGTCAGGCATTTCCTGCAACAGGCCTATGACATCCCTCTGTGACACAATGGGCTGAACTGCACATTACCTTAGAACAACAGGGAATTAAATTACCTCAGCAGAACAAGAAGTTCAACTTTGAAAAGCTGGAAAATTGCATTTGAGAGATAAGCGGCTTAGGGTAGAGTTCAACTTAAAAGTAGTGGAACAAGGTGGAGATTTGATGATCACTTCTGGCAGAGATACTTTATGTCCCTCAGGGGACAATTTAAGAAGCAAAGCAATGACTGACAGACTGTGTTGAAAGACTTTCGTGACCCTTATGAATATGACACCTAGTAAAAGTAATGTCAGTCTTCCTGGAAACTTTCTGTGGGCAATGTGTTTTTTTTTTTCTTTCTTCAAATACAGTGATGTCCTCAGTGTTTCCATTAGCTCCGACCGTCACGATAGCGCTCTCCGGGGAGATGTAGTATGTCGTAAACATCGACCCCTGCCGGACCACTGACATCACACTCTTTCTTGTCCGTCCATCCCCTCCCTTGGACTTCAGTCAAAACCTCCGGTCTTAATTATCACTTTGCAGAAGCCATTCACAGCGGAGATGAACACCCCCCGTAGACGGTAAACAAACAAGTGGACTACTTTCATGAAGCATCATCACAAAAGTTGATTGCTCCACAAAATTGGCCGCTGCCAACAGTAAACAGCAATTACGGCACCCATGGCTTTTTATCACCCTCATACATATAATTCAAGAGCTCATTCTCCACAAAAGCTGCATTTGTATTAATGTGTCTGTAAGTCTCAGTGGCCTTTCTGGGGAGTTTACCTGGCATTATTTTTGCAACATCGCGTCATGAAAGCGTCAGAGAGGGTTGGAGAAGTTGGATGAACAGATCCGGAAAAGTGAGAAAAACCATTTATGGCAGACAAAGCAAACTGTCCAGGAGATGTAAACACTTCCTCTGCCGGCCTGTACAGAACACAAAGGAGGAATTTAAACATTGAACTGACAATGCCAAACCCCCTTGACAGTATAATAACATGAGCCTGCTGCCTGCTGGTGAACAATAGTTTTAAAACATAACCCTTTCCTGTTGCCACAAATCTCCTCACAGTCCCGAAACCTGTTTGTCTCAATGAGACAGAGAGAGAAGAATCAAAACTGGAATGTTGTCGGCCACTCTGATAACGTGACAAGCAAACAGATTGATCTTAAGGAAGTTTTTGGCAGATAAAGTGTCGTACGGTGAGAACTTTAGTTTCACTTTTACCTCTGCTTGTGTCAAGGCCGGTTTAAAGCTCTTGCTCCAACAAGGAGATAGTGTTACATTCAACACAACACTGCTGGTGTATATCACACAGACGTACAGAGGGGAAGTTGCTGACTGGAGTGTCGTCACACTCATTATGTTGATCATACATCTGCATTCCTTTAAATGTGTCACTCACACAGTATTCTAGTATTTTCTAGTATTTTGTATCCTTTAATGTGGTCAGTGGATAAACATATCAATATAGCAACAATATATTGCACGTATGGCAATTGTTTCAGGCTTTTTACAGTTATGCGAGTTGATGTCAAAGAGGCCACACCGACAGAAATGTGTATAAACAGTCCAGAATATCAGCAAATAGATGACTTTGTGACAAGACATCAAGGCCGGGGAGAAAAAAATTCTAAATCAAAGTGGTTTAGGTGGAAATGGATGGGTGGTATCATGAAGTGCATCCAATTAATCAAAACCATTTCACTTTTTCAATTTTCACCTCATGGCGTAAGAGGAGTAATGAGCTTAAATTAACAATAATAAGAGCTTCTGCAATAATATGTCTAAAGACAACTAGACCTTTGTTGTGTACTGTTGTGTACTACATTTGTGTCTGAGTCATGTCACGTACATTTTCATTAGCAGTTGTGGTTGTTTAAAAAGGTGTTCGCCAACAGCGAAGCAAATTTGGTCAACTCAGCACTCACCAGAGACTCTGGCTCCCCCTCTACTTTACCTTTGTCTCCTCTATTACGTTGCGTTCATGAAATCAAGTACCACAGCTGTAGTCAGGTTGATAAACGGAAGGAAAGAATAATCCACTTTTTACTCCCTGAAGTTAACAAGTTATGTCCGCTGTCGGTAAACGAACAGTGAGGCCTACCTTATGACATTTGTTCTACGCTAAAAGCACATTTTATTTTCTTTGCTTTACCACAACCCAAACTGACCGATCTGTACAAACAGACCAGACAACGGCATGTCTAATTTTAGCCCTCCACAGTTAATAGGGGAATGTGATCTCTTCAGAAATCCAGCAGACCAGAGATTGCGCTGCTTTTCCGAAATGTTGGATAAGCCCTTCGACCTTTTCAAACAATCTTGGCGCACTGCCGCTGGAATCAAATTGCGTAGGAGCTCCACACGTGTGTTTTCACCTCTCACTCTCACATTGTCTTTGCTCTGCTTTCTTTGGCTTGAGTGCTGCCTGATGCGGCTGTGCTGTGGGACATGATGTCAGGACGGACGTAGGGAGCACCTGTTGGTTTACGCACGCAGGCGGGGAGCGAGCTGATAGGTTCATGACCCTCACCAGCTCTTATGTGTAAGTATGTGTTTGCTGAAATGGTCCTGCCGCCTCTTAGGTACATACACGTGCTGTGTATAACCCCTGTGGCAGTGTGAAGCACCTCTCTACGGTGTTAGCCAGTCTTAAAGCACGGCATCGGCAGTCCTCCTTCAGTCTATTTCACACGCACGAATACTGCAGACACACTCCAGCAGTAATCAGAGGAAGCTGGTAGCAGAGGTGCTTTGACTCCAACAGGAAACACCCTCCATTGTTCTTCACTGGTAGCTAACCCACACCCACAGAATGGCCTCGCATTAACACATCATTTTTACACCATTCTTCATTGCTGTGACAGGCTTCTCTGCTTCAATATAGCACTTGTTTTCCTGTCTTACACTCCATTTCCATTTTAGGCATCTTGCTGACACTGTAAAAGTAACCAGCTTTACAGAGATGCTGCAGGAACGCGTTTGGAGCTGTGTCATTATGAAGCTTTGACTTGCAGGGCTTGTTAGGAAGCTACAAGCAAACTGCAAACATGCTATTTATGATAAATATACCTGTAGATCTATAACAAAACTACATAGGACCAAAACTTGCAATGAGAATTGCTCACATGGCGCACTCCATTTTCCATGTTCCCCTCCGGTATAGGCCTATGCAGCTCCCTGAATATGTCCAGTGTTTATCCTGCTGGCCTCGCCCATGGGTTCCCACTCTGCCCATAGACTTTACATTGTGCTGACGTCACAGACACCTTCTCCACTCAAGGAAAGATTTCCAACTAGAAAACCTCCATGGATCAAAAAATTTGTGATCACAAATATAACTGATAATTGACTGCAGTTTGAGGCTCCCTGTATATCAGGAGTTGTGCTTCATATTGGTGCTCTTTTTGGTTGCAACACCACGAGTTGCCGCTGGGAAAAAATGGCATGGGTTCATGGCCACAACAGCCCGTCAAGCAAGCTAGGTGGCTTCCCTCGGAAAATGGCACGAAGCAAAATCTAAGCTAAAAACATTTATAAAGCAGTCAGTTAAGTTCAGCGGCTTTTCAGTTTACTTTCATTTCTTAAATGAAAGCTGCGTAATGACATCATGTATATGCACATTAGTGCTTAACGTCATGTAGAACAACCTGGACCCTTTTAGAGCAGGCTTTAACTACTTTACTATTTACTTTGGAAATGGTTCACAGTCACTAAAGGGACAGGATTTTAAAGGGGCCCACACACCGGGTCCGACGTCGGACGTCTGAAGTGTTAGGAAGGAGTCGGACGAGTTAGGGAGCTATTCTGTTCGGTGTGTTCAGTGTTGTCGGAGCCGTGCAGAAGCGCGAGGACGGCGTCTGATCCAACTGAACATGTTCAGTCGGACGTCTGAGTTAGGAAGCCGTCGGATACTCTGCGCGGCGTGTGGGAGGGGTGGCGGAAGTGCCGATGATAAACAAACCACATAAACAGAGACGGCACAGAGTTACAAACAACACTTCGCCGTTCGTTATTTTGGGGATAAACCAACGTATTTTTGGAAGCCATGGCTGTGTGGACCGAGGACTTTGAGGAGCAGCTGATTGCCCTGGTGGAAGAGAGACCACCGTAATACGACATCACGCAAGTAATGCCGAGCTAACGCTGTGTGTGCTTTGTTTTGATAAGCTACGGTCCGCACTCCGTTCCGTCATTTCCTGTTTTTATGTTTTGGGTTACTGGCACGAGACTAGCGCCACCCGATGTTTAGGAGACTTATTGCATCTTGCGCAGGCGCAGAACGTATACGCTACTGTGTAGCCGGGGCGGTGTGTTTCAATGCAACTTTTCTTCCTAACGGATCCGACGGAGTGGTCGGATAAGGAAGTCGGATAAGGAAGATGTCGGACCCGGTGTGTGGGGCCCTTAAGAGTTTATTCAAAGAACAAGTTGATACTGTTGACTCCTGTCTTGCAAGATGCAAGCCGATCTTTTGAAATGTAATGATGAGAAACATGAGAGCTTAATTTTAAACTGTCTGTTCTCACGGAAAACTTTGTAACTCTGTCAAAGCTAAGCACAATGTACTTTGCCTCTGTGAAAAAACCTAATTATTGCAGAGATCACATTGGCTTCGGCCCAGGCCTACCGGGTTTGAGTACAACATTTCACTGGTAAAAATGTAGGGTTGGGGGGTGGATGTAGTTGCAATGCTATGTATTCTACAGGTGAGGGATCTAAAAATGAACATTTAGAAAAAAGAATGCATGAGCCATTTATCATTATGTGAAAATGTCTGCGTTCAAATGTTTTGAATTGAATGCACTTGTACAAATGCAATTGGAAACACAGAATGTCTTCATTAGTATTCCACACTTATCTTTAGTAGTAAGTAATCTACATCCTCAACACATCCTCCAGAGCTCTGGCCAATCAGCCGCTTGATTCATCGCGTGAAGATTCCAAAAGACAGGGCACCCACAAAAGGCATTAATTCCCATTCAACAAAATCACATTCACATCGCATTGTTGAATACCAGCACATTCACAATAAGTGGGTGCGTATGCATCATGGAAATTCAGGTCTTCAGGCTTTTAGAAAACATCTGACAGTTTTAAAGATACTCTAACATGATCCAGCTCTTCATGAGGATTTGAAATATTCAAAACCCAGGACTCATTTTCCTGGTTAAACCAACCCATCAAATGGAAAATATTTCATGTGGTGACGTCTTGTGCATCATTTTATATACATTTTCCCTGAATTCTACAGACCTCTTTGGTATTCTAAGAAACTTTGGTTCTGTGGGTCTGATGAACATTTGACTGCCCAGTTTGAGTTTTTAGTGACAGACCCACTGGTGGGTCGGTGATTCATTCATTTTTATTTATCACCACTGGATATGTAGTGAATTAAAAATCTGCTGAGGGGCGATAACTTTGGCCGAGGACTGGTGACTGCTGAACTGTAAAACACTTTCTTGTCACAACAAATGCAACCACAATCCAACAAACAGTAAGAGAAGATTATAGAGAAACACAACAGCACTCCAAGAAACGTAGTTTTAGTGTCAAGGGGGGTGGGAAAAAATAATGGGCTCTTGCTTCAGTTCTTTGACTTAGTCAGTGCATTCAGGGCCGGCACTAGCCAATTTGGTGCCCTAGGCGAGATTAGGATTTGGCCCTG
The DNA here is from genome assembly GCA_039737535.1 of Lagodon rhomboides. Classification (NCBI taxonomy): domain Eukaryota; kingdom Metazoa; phylum Chordata; class Actinopteri; order Spariformes; family Sparidae; genus Lagodon; species Lagodon rhomboides. The sequence continues at coordinate 13,237,537 of CM077793.1, forward strand.
CTCCAGTAGCTGTTGGAGGCTTCCGCAAAAATGTCCTGAGTGCATCTGGACAGTTATAGAGTATATAAGCCTGATTATTACTGTACAAGAAAAAACACGTAGCTGCAGCCTGCACACTACTACTTGCACCAGCGGTTCAACATAACACATTTCTACATGCTTGTGATTATGCATTAGTGAAATAAAAGAGCTGGTACTACAATTACATAGTTTCACATGCCCAACAATATGGGTAATTATTTGTCCATATTGGTCAGCGAATTTCAGCACAATGTCTAACACTCTTGGAAGGAGGAGGAACAGCAGCAGTTAGCCAATAAGCTAACAGGCTTGATATGTAGACAATTCATAAACATCCTTAGCAGCTAACGTAGCTTCGTTATCTAGCATTATTAGCTAGTTTTGCTTTATTTTTATTTAAGCTAGCTAGTACAAATTAAACGTCTTTATACAACACGGTATTGCTTTTAATGATATACAAGACGACATAACTCTATAATAGGATTTATTTTCCTCCTCTTTTCTCCGTTTTAAAATAGAAAACCTATAACCTGCCTCTTGACATCAGTCAGTCAGGTCTCTCTCCCACTGACCTGAGATGCAAAGTGACACAGCACCACAAATGCAGGCCAGGGTCATGGCATTGGTGGCGCTCTCAGGTGACTGCCTGTGCCAAGAGCCGGCCCTGAGTGCATTCAAACGTGACGGGTGGTCATGGGTCTTTTTTACACCTCTCCTCAAAGATTGGCTGATTGCTTGATCAGCCCCACCTGGGGTGCCCAGCTGAGCAGCGCTGACCTCCAGAGTGAAGTGAATCGACGCTGCAGGAAGAGCAAATCAGCAGTAAATGAAGGTGTTTGGCCATGAACAAAGAAAGAGAAAAGCGCACAGACAGAACATACAAGGTATTTTTAGAGTCATAAACATCCTTAGCAGCTAACGTAGCTTCGTAATCTAGCATTATTAGCTAGTTTTGCTTTATTTTTATTTAAGCTAGCTAGTACAAATTAAACGTCTTTATACAACACGGTATTGCTTTTAATGATATACAAGACGACATAACTCTATAATAGGATTTATTTTCCTCCTCTTTTCTCCGTTTTAAAATAGAAAACCTATAACCTGCCTCTTGACATCAGTCAGTCAGGTCTCTCTCCCACTGACCTGAGATGCAAAGTGACACAGCACCACAAATGCAGGCCAGGGTCAGGGCATTGGTGGTCCCCCTCCAGCATGTGGCGCTCTAGGTGACCACCTGTGCCAAAAGCCGGCCCTGAGTGCATTCAAACATGACCGGTGGTCATGGGTCTTTTTTACACCTCTCCTCAAAGATTGGCTGATTGCTTGATCAGCCCCACCTGGGGTGCCCAGCTGAGCAGCGCTGACCTCCAGAGTGAAGTGAATCAACGCTGCAGGAGGAGCAAATCAGCAGAAAATGAGGGTGTTTGGTCATGAACAAAGAAAGAGAAAAGCGCACAGATAGAACATACAAAGGTATTTTTAGATCAAATCAGTTCCTCCGCTCTCCACTCAGAGTGTTACATGTTTCCCCACAGAGCAACCATGTTTTATCAAATGTTATTTATAGTTTTCAGTAACATACCACAATGTGGTTAATGCCTGAATAATGTCACTTGTCAGCAGACGTACATATCTAAATAAACGCAGGCATCTTTTGATAGAGATTAAAGAGACAAATATTTGTTTCCATTGAATATGATCACTATAGTATTGTAGGATGGCGATAACCATATAATACATATTGAAATGACTGTCAGAGTGGGAGATTGAATGACATATCACTTTAAATCACTGGTTGGAACAAGTGTAATACAGCTGTCTGGGACAAGTTTACATCTTATTGTTTTATTCTTTGAGGTCTGAGAACATGAAGTTGCTGTGTTTTTTTTTTTGTGTTTTTTTCTCTGACATAAAAAGAGAAGAAAAGCATACACTTCTAACTGTGGCTCCTCAGAGGATGGACCAGCATATTATCTGAGAGAATACTGTTGGCCTAATTGCCGCGCCCAATTTTAATACTGCATTTCACCAAACTGGTACTATCAATCAAAAATAAATCATACTGAGAACCTGCAGAGAGCCGGTGAGTATAAAGGAGATAAAAACCACAAGAGCAACTTCATAAAAGAGAAGCAAGTCAAAAAGTTGCATTTGGAAACTCATCTCTAACTCCATTTCAACTGTCTTTTTCCTCCAGAGAACTCTGAAATTCCAAAATTCCCATCACCTCTGGAATGCAGAGATGCCTTCCCAATTATTAACAAACTCCTCAGAAACACATCCACAACATGCCTGAAGGCCCTGCCTGGTGCCAAGGCAGGTCGTGTGATAGTTTTGTCTAACGGAGTCTCTGTTCCTAATCTCAGTGAGACCGAAGAGTATCTGGTATCTGGTTCAAGGCCATGCCGTCTATAGGGGTGAAATGGGAGGTCTTGTTTTGACACCATGGGACAGCACGCTTTGTTCTTACTTATCTCTCCTTTCTGTAGCTAACCCCTACGTACTGTTTCCCTGTGATGTCTAGGTGTAAGATAAAGGACCATAAATACACACTTTGCTCATCTGAAAGGGTAGCTGAGACTTCCTTTGGGAAGGGATTTGTAAAAAAAAAAAAAAAATATGCTGCTCAGTTGATGATGACAAGATTTATGCGATTTATTTATTAATGTGCTGCCACCAGTGAAGATCCAATCCAATTGATATGCTCCAAAATATTGTGATTACTGATCAAATTACAAAGCATCACTTGTTTGTATAAGTTAAAAAAGAATTAACACTTTAGGAGTGGGTTGCACCAAAAAGTATTAATTCAAACAAAGAGTAACAGAGTTAAACTTTGTTTAAAATTATCAAACCAAATTTTAGGCGATCCCTTCTGCTTCCTTTGCACAATCCAGTTAAATCCTGAATTAGTACTCTTTAAACTTAACTTTGATATTAGCTTCCATCCATCTTTTCCCATTTATCTGCTAACAGGTCACAGTGGCAGCAGGCTAAGCATGGTTCTCCAGAAGTTCAGGCTTTCCCAGGCCAGATGAGGTTTATAATCCCTCCAGTGAGTTCTGGGTCTGCAGGTGCGGGAGGCACCCAGGAGGCATCCTGATCAGATGCCGGAACCACCTCAGCTGGCTCCTTTCAACATGAAGGAGCAGCGACTCTGAGCTCCCTCCAGATGTCTGAGCTCCTTGACCTGACTCAAGGCCTGAGCCCAGCCACTGTGTGGAAGAAAACTTATTTCAGCCGCTTGTATCTGCGATCACCCCTGCTATCTTTCAGACCCTAGCCAGCGTCATGAACATATGCGAGGGTTGGAATGAAGATCGACTGGTAAATCGAAAGCTTTGCCTTCAATCTCAGCTCCCTCTTCAACACAGCAGTCTGGCACAACGCCTGCAGTACTGCCGATAGCAGATTATATCAGTTAGCTAACCTAAAATACAGTGCAGGCCAGACAATTGACCTCTAGTTGAAAAGTTCTACTGACAAAAGGCCATAAATACAACCATGGTTTGGTAACATCCTCAAGCACCCGAATCCCAATGAAAAAAAGACATGCATTTCTGGTTGCTGCTTGTAATGCATGCTGCACTAGATGCTAGCATTAGCTGGTTATGTGAGTGACAGGCACCGATTGATGCAGTTTAAGCTGAAGGAAAAGAAGGAAGAAGCTTTCAGCAGAATGCAGATCGACTTGTCGGACTTGGAATAAAAGTTTGTAACAACTGGACTGATTGTAATCTGCATTCATAGAGACAGGAGAAGAAGAACGTGCACTTAAATTAGGTTCAGAGTTGTGTGACAACAGGGCTGTAAGATAAACTACAATTTTCATATTGTTTTTAAAGTAAACCCAGGTTGGTGAGAAAACAAACAGCTCTCTCAGTGTCAAAGAAAAATCAACCCTTGTTAAGCGCAGACAGATTAACTGTCATACTTGACTGGAACTGCATACATTTCTCGAGGTTTGGTATCAGAAAGAACTGCTTTCAGGAGCATTTGCACTAAGCCATTAGCCTGTTTAATAATTCCACTTGATCCGTGAGTTCCTCCCATTTCAAGGCCAATATGACGCACCTGATATATTGTTTCAATCCTGAAATTGTCAAAACCTTGCATGTATCCATTACAGTTCATACCATCCACTTTATCTTATAAGCATTCTCCCCCGCACCCCCTCCTCACCATACAGTACCTGGGTGTATTGTTTCCCGGAGAGCCCATGTGATTTGCTGTGCAGAGCTCAAGATTATATTTCAGCCTGAGGCTTTGGAGTGGCCATACATCTTGGGAGAGCGAGAATTGGCTCTACGGGGGGACGGCCAAACAAGCAACCACCGACAGGTTCTCCTTCTAATCCTTTGAATGGCAGTAAGAGGTGAGAAACTCTATCGCACATAAAAAGGCTGAGGCCTCATTTTACACACTCCGCGCAGAGATCCCTGCTTCCCACAGCACGTCTACAACAGGGATTAATGGGTTTGCAGCTTTCTACAACAGTGTTTGACCAACGCGCCCTGAGATTTGCATGAGAGCCTGTAGTCGGAAAAGATGGAGAGCACGACTTTGTGCCCAAAGTCCCTCGACTGCACTGAGGAAAGGATTAGCTCAACGCTTACTTTTGTAATTGTGTTCGATACAGTTCTCTGGGCTTCACAACAGGCCTCTGAAATGTTATCTCACAAATACACTATTTCTGCTGAACGTTTGAGTACGCTGTTGATGGAAACTTTGCTCTGCAGTGCAAAGAAAATAGAAGAGCTGTTCAAAGTAGCAACAAAGAACAAACTGTAGAAGGATCATCTTAGAAAAACCATATAGAGTCTTTGGAGAAACAATTTTGCCTCACATTAAGCACCGATCTGGTGATTTTCAGGTCAAAAGACATCTAAATATTGGGTCAGAACTGGGCCAAAATCTGGTAAACAGTGTTCATCTTTCTATTCAAGTTGATTGCTAAGTCTCATTCCCAACTCGCTTTGATTGGGTAGGTCGGGACAGCCAGCAACCCAAAGCGTCAGTATTTGACCAGGTTTGACTTTAAAGTAGAGTTTTCAAAACTGGACTGACTCTGTGAAAGCTTCAACATGTTGTGTTGAAACTGTATTCTCAAGTTCTTAAAGTGCAAACACATTTGGAAATGTTCCCAGATTAACCCACCTGCTGATGAAGATCAGGTGGCATTATCAAAATCTACACAACAGCTGCTAAATGGAAGTCTGTTTTCTCAACAGATGAGTCTGGTATTAGTGATCATGACAGAAAAATATTCATTTAGAGTACATTGTGTCTGTGCCTCTCTGTGCCTCTCATAGGCTACACTTGACATCTTCAATATTAAGCTAATTCAATTCCCCGGTCTCTCCATTGTGCATACATTACAAGTTAAACTTATTGTATGTACATTGTTTTTGCTCTTGTCTCATCATGTTCTAGATGTTTCCCTGCCCCCAACACACCTGATTCAAATGATCAGCTCTACATGATCAAGCTCTGCTGACACCTGATAACAACCCAGTCATTTAAATCAGGTGTGTCATCTAAAACAGGCAGAAGTCCCCTGGGACTTGGACTGAAGGACACTGACCTGTATGAGTCTTCTTCTGGGGACGTTGCACCTTAGTAAAACTGAGTTTAAACTTTTGGGGAAACTTTTGTTGTCTCCCAGGAAATGTATATTGTTTAAATGGGTCAAGCAATTACCGTGTTAAAATGAAATACAGTACTTAGGATACTTCCTGTAGTCCTAAGTGGTGATGAAGGAAAATGCAGTAAAATATGGAATCCTTTCTTAAATCATGTACCACAGGCAACTGGAAATACCTTGATTGACTGTCTACCAAATTTATTTTTCACACACATCAACATTGTAGATTATAAAAGGCGAGATATTCCTAATTACGCTCTCTTTTTTTTGTTTTTAGCTTTGTTTTAGCATTAGTGTGATCTTTCGTCTCGCATTCCTCTTGCTTTTGTCAGGAAGCACTGTTTGTATTTTTTTGTAGTGTTGTTGTCTTGGCTGATGGCATTGGGATGGTGAGGATGCGTCATTATCGATATATTTTGTCTTATATTTATGATGTAAAGGGTTCACTGTGAAATAATAAAAAATATTACAAAAAAAACAGCAGCTTTGAGTCTGGACAGCTTTAAATGTCTTCATTTGCTAGAATAATCACTGAGGTTTCATCGGAAATGAACATATTACAATGCTCATCATCCCACTATGGCTGAGCATCTCTAACTCTACTGAAAGGAACAGAGAGCTTCCTTCCTCCTATGTATTTGTTCATGCTCTGACAACAGTGCGTCTTTCTTATTAGTCGACTGTGCAATAGAAGTTTTCGAAATTGCCTCCGCGAGTGCCAAGTGGAGTTCTCGACTGCAGCGGCTCTGTGTTTGTGCCACTCCAGTATACGAAAAGCTCGATGCAGTGTGTCTTCATAACGCACGACTGGCACGCTAAAACGGCATCCAGGAGCTTATTACTTCCACCTTATTAGCAACCTGAGAAAGCGCATGCAGTTCTTGTAGGAGAAAATTGATACTAAGTGCTGGGATTAACTCGGTGTTATGGTGACAAATTAGTTTTGGCTTTGTCTTTGTTACGACTCGATCCTCAGCGAATGATAAAGTCTGAGAAGCAGAAAATATGTGAGAGCTGCATGATTGTGTCAGTCGGCGCACTGGCTATGAAGCACAGTGAACACGGCGTGCTTTACCAGATGAACATGCGTTGGGAATCAGCTGGAAACTGGCCCAAGTAGATCACAGAACTGGTGCACAGGTCCAGACATATTCAAGGTTTCTGATTTGCCTTTGGGGAGTTGAACACGTCGTTCATTACTGATGCCAGCCAAGGGAGAATTTGTTTCGTTCTGCTCTCTCTCACAGCGGCTTTCACCTCCTTCTTCTGATTAATTTGTGGTTTGTTAACTTTCGCCAGATACCAAATGTTCGATCACTCCAAAGTGATCAAAAGCAGAAGTTTCCCGAGAGCCTATAAACCACAGATTGGCATTCAGTTTGTTTGCTGACAAGTGTCGGCAGCTGCTGTAAATCAGACTCCTTGTGTTTGCATATTGTGAATATGGTGTCTGATCAATGTATTGTACACATGTACAGTCAGTGGGTGTTGGTTTCACAGACTGAAAGCCTGTCATTCGTTGCTGAGGACGACTGTGACTCAAGGAGCAACACTGTGAGCGCTCAGCAGAAATGCCAAGGTAACAGTATATGTTTTCATGCCCTTTGCATTGTCCCGAGCTGTTAGCCAAACTGCCCGCTTTTGTTTTCTGAACAAAGGCTCAAGGTTTGACCATGAAAAATGGCTCAATGGACCGGCGTTCCTCCCTCCAGACAAATTACAATCATTTTTCTTCTCCTTTTTTTTTTTTTTTTGCTTCTGAGCTCAGCAAATTTCAGAGCGCTGAGCAGAAACCAGGACATGTAAACAGCAAAGTCCCTGCCCTTTTTGGACAGTAAACTCTGAGCGTGTCAGGTCAGGTTTTGCTGAAATGCGCCCAGCGACAACCTCCCTGTTAATCAAAAGACTCTGTCACCTGTAAGCAATAAACCTGATTCGCACGGAGCAAACAATTAATTCGCATGTTTGTCGAAGCTTCGGTGCCAGCTGCAGGCACACATGACTGCACATTTCTTTCAGGGGTAACTTGAAGTTGACCAAGCATTAAATCACTTGAGTCCCGGCCTGCATAGTTTTGTTGTGTATTAAAGGAGCTCAGTGGGGGGAATTTAAAAGTTAAAGGTGTTTCTCTGGTGTTGTTAGTCTCCTTATCTGGGTTCGTCAGACCATTAATAATCATACTAAACCACTATGCGTTTTACAGTGCTGTAGGTCTTTAATGTACGTCACATGTTACATTTACAGCAGGCATTGGCAGTGGCTACACGTGTCACTCAGAGAGACCCTTCTTCTCAATTAACAGCAGGATACATGACAGGTCTAACTACTGACACAGCTATAAAGTCTTTAAAATTGTATGTGTTTTAATCTGCTTTGAAACCTAACCCAGCTGCATTGGCGCTATTTCTCCTACAGTAGGTAGAAATGGTTGTTTTTGTGACAAAGGTGCTTTCAATTGCATTGTGTGTGTTGTCCTCATGGCCACTGATGGAGATTTATTAAATAAATAATCATAATCATGAATAAAGACAGACAAAATGAATGATACCATTTTAAAACTGGAATTATTCCAATACAATTAAACTTTACAACCCAGGTGATTATTGTAAAATGCTATTTCTGGCAACTAAAAACAACAAATTGATGATTTGCTTTGAAGCTCCAGGAATGTTTGGCGACTCCTGAACTTCATCTGATTTCCTATCAGCATGTGGCCGAGTACTGTACATAATTACTTTTCATTTTGGGTGACGTTTTCCTTTCATTTTCTGTAGATATGACACAAATCAATACAACTCATTGAAAGATGTGTTCCAGGTCCAGGCCTCTCGTATTTTCGAGGTCAGATCGCTGGGACGCCTGATTGGAACGGAAACATCATCAGTGTTGTAAGTTACATGATTTTCTCCCATATTAAATCAAAAATGTCAGAATCCATATGCCGCATAACATGACAAGAGACTGGGAGAGGTAGAACTGCACAAACTCTCTGCAAAAGACTTCATAACAACCAACTCAACACAACATATGTTTCAGTAATTTTTCTCCCAAAATATGGAAGACGTTTACTGAGTGAGCATCCTGTTGTGTCTCACAAAACATTGAAAAGAGTAAGAAAAGAATGAAAAAGAGTCAGGAGTCATTTGTAAAATAAAAAGTGTCATCAGTCTTCTCATCACCCTGTCACTTTTCCATCAGAGCAGTAATTGTTGTCGACAGCTCGTCTCAGGTGAAACAACCTGCCTCCAGGCAACATCTCACTCTGGATACATGCAGCCAGACTGTACACAGTGCTGACTTAAACACAGCTCTTGCTTTTCACCATTGTGACACTGATTTATAAAATATTCCCTTCTTTGTAAATCAGATCACAAGGAAGCGCTGCATGTATCCCAGACAAAGATGGTTAAGACACTAGAAAACAATCAGCAGTTGTAAAATAGCAAGCAGATTCAGCAAATGTGCTCATTACACCAAATCATATGAGATTAGCTGGAGAATCACAAGCTAAATGTTGCTCAACTGCTTCCTGTGACAGGAAATTGTGGGCTATAAAACAAGAAAAAAAGACTAAATTCCCTTCATGCTATTATCATCAACAGCAATTTACAGCCCAAATCAAAGTCGATTGATGGTTATTCCTTTGGTGGATTTAAGTATACTTAGAGCAAGAATTACCATATTTCTGGCAACAGATGGTATCTACTTCCATTGTGGTTCCCAACGAAAAGGGAACAGTCAGTGCATCATAATCAAAGTCAAGTTAGGGTGACTTTTTCTGTTTTTCTTTTTCTGTTTGGAGAAATTAAAGCTGAGATTGATTTGGTGCCGGAGCTCAGTGTAGGATGTGTCTCTCATCAAAGCCTAATTATTTAGATGGATCGAACAGGGCAGCTCAAATCAAAAAGAGGTTTTCCGACTAAGAGTTCCTGATCTCCTCTGCTCGCAGGCCCATGCTCATGAAGGCTGTGAGTAAATCAGAACAGCAATCAGGCAATGTGTTTTGTCAGATATTAGGTTAATTAAAGCACACAGATGTGCGTTATGCAAAGCGATTCTGCTAATTCCTTTAATTGTCTGCTGAGTAGTAAAAGCAGGGGAGGAAACACTTCATGTGATTACGTTGTAATTTTCAGTGTGTGTCAAGACTGAAAGGGTGTTAATTCATGGTTTGTTCACCGTCATGGTTTCATCTCCTATGCAGGAGCCTCTGCGTCAGACATGTTAAGTCCAAACATGTCCATTTAGAAGTCAGAGTCTGTGCAATCTATACACATCTTGTTTGATTTAAGTTGACAGCTCATTAACGTTATTGAAAAATGAGTTATTTCTAGTTAGCACCTTTGCTCTTGAGATGGCAATGTTGGTTTGTCAGTTGATCCAAGGTTTAGTCCTGAATGAAATATCTCAACAACTATTGTTTCACAAGGATGAAGCATTGTGACTTTGGTGATCACTCGATTAATCTAAAGCTATCAGCAGATAGAGCTAGCTAGACAGTCCTGTATAAAGCCAGACCCTCTGGATAATTAACCCCTGGAGCCATATCGGATTCTGCTATGATGCGGAGACGTTTACTGACGATAGGAGAGCTCAGAGCTTTTAAACTTCTGGGATTAAAAAGTAGATTTATCTTCACTCCTGTTTATCAGCCCGACTGCAGCAGCGATCCGCGGAGGCGACCTCCATTGTCGAGTGTTTATGTTCTGTATTGTTGACTGCCAACTGGAGCTGCAGAGGAAATGTACTGTACTTCATGAAGATATTACAGAGAGGAGAGGGGAAAAGAAGAAAGAGAACCGGAGTCACTGGTGAGTGCTGAATTTAGTGAGGGTTGACCTGAATTTAAACACACCCACAGCTAGCGTACAGTGAAGGAATCTGGCTGTTTAGGGAAAAACGCTTCATGAGTTACGTAAATAAACACAAATAATTTTGTGGTCAAACTCACTTCACTGCTGATGAAAATCTGTCTGACATGACTCAGTCACAAAAGTTCACAGAGGAGGATATGTTTTAAAGTTTTATTCCTGTTAAGCAAACTTTGGAAAACATTGGAAACGTTTGGGATAATCTTAGTACACAACATTCTCGTGGTTTTAACATTTTAATGCACATATTATATCAAATGTGTATATTATATTATTATATTATTAATATACAAATCACATGTTAATACATTCAGCTAACCACTTTGCAAACAATGCTGCTGTGTTTTCGATATTTCAGTGTTTTGTTTTGTTTTTTACCATTCTAGACATTCCATGTTGAACCATATGAAAATCAACCATATCTACCTTATAATATATCATAAGCCCCTTGCTTCACTTTTTGAATGACATGATTGATATGATGTAACCAGCTGCGGTCCTTCTGAATAAGTGGGCACTTACTGTAATGTGCTTTATGGTGCAACTATAATTTAACATTGACAAAAAGTACTGCAATCTAGATTTTCACTGTGACTTAGGCTATTACACAACGTTCAAGTTTCAACATGTGTTGATTTTAGAGATGGTTTGTTTGAAACAGTAGACAAACTAAAACAAATATATAGCATGCATTCAAAAAAAATAATTTTATCAGGCTACATCATTTTCAATAAAGGAAATTAAAGGAAATCAAACTTGTAAACACACTGAAGATTTTAGTCTGTTTGGTTCAAGAGACAATCTTTACCTTGAGCTCACAGTGTAAAAGTGTTTCCTTTCCAAGCAGAACTAAATCTAACTGCTGTTCACAACAGCATCACAGTTTCTTTCTTTCATTATGTCAAACAAAGCTCTGTAAGTTTTACAGCCCCTGAATTCCACCACAGCTGAATAGACCTCTTCTGGCTCGAGCATCCAGTCTTTAGGATGCAATTGAGATGTTGTGAAAACAATGAGGTCAGCCAGAGAATCCTGAGATGAGATATAAACCTCTCTCTCTCTCTCTCTCTCTCTCTCTCTCTCTCTCTCTCTCTCTCTCTCCCTCTCTCTCTCTCTGTCTCTCTGCCATCAGGTTTCAAAAGCTGCTCCTGAATTATTTCCAAGGGGTTTATAGAGCAGCTCCATAAATCTGTCACAGAGTGAAAGTGCCGCTACAGCAGCTGTGCAACAATGGCCACATTTATATTTTACTTTTAATGCTGGTGTACATTTTAGCCTGTCTGCTCCTGTGGAAAGGGAGCCACTGAATCTGACTTATTTAAAGCACTATTATCCATCTGGACAACAGCTACTGTATGATGAGAAAAACGGATAATAAAACAACTGGATAATTCTCACTTTTTTAAAGTAATTTGCATTTAAAACATAAGGCTGCCATTGGTGTATATTTCTTTTGAGCACGGTGGTGCAGTGGTTGGCACCGTTGCCTCACATACGTGGGTTTCTTCCAGCTACTCTGGTTTCCCCCACCATCAAAACATGCACGTTAGGTTGATTCCCCAGTCTCCGAGAATATCTGAAGTTGGTCCTTGTACGCTGCCCACTGCTCCTTGCTACCTGCTTCTTCAGTCTTATTGTCATCAAATTCCATGAAAAGACCCAAACCAACAGTCTCTCTCTTCTTCTGACTTCCCTTGTCTGTCTTTATCTCTCAGGCCAAAAATCTTGAAAATCAATCCACAAAAATAAAGTTCAATTTTAAAAAAAGGCAGGGTAATTTCCCAAAACAATAATAATTCAGAAAACATCACTCAAAGAGGAGTAAATAGTGGACTGTTTTCAACAGTGGATTAATACACACAGTATTTGGTGCTCAATTTGAGACGTTATGTTAGTAGGACGGTGTCATCTTGCAACCAAATTACCAGAATAAATGTAATGTAGTATGTTTCTGCAAAACCACTGGTAAGTTCAAACTGAATGATTCTTTATAATGCAGCTTCCCGCCTGCTTCGGTTTATTAACGTTCTGTTTCTGTCTCGTGACAACGCTGTGTTTGTGCTCTGCTTAGATTAAGGCACAAAAAACACTTGGTTAGGGTTAAAAACCTCATGGTTTGCCTAAAAAATACCTGTTTTTGTCGCCACGATCAGGAATGGAGATGGTCAGACTTTCCGTGAAAACGGGCGGCCTTGGTCGCCACAAAGACAGCTCGAAATGTTCCCCCGGTGCGGTCGGTCATTTGGCAGCCCTGTTGACGTCACCACTCTCCCCTCCGCCTCCTGATGTGAAAGTCAACTAATAAGCATGTGATGGGAACCTGACATGCCATGTTTGCTACAAATGTCAACCTTGGACATATCTGTGCTTTGCAGAAATGTTAACTGCTCACATTATATTCTGGCAACTGGGCTGCATCTGGTGCTTCAGTGTGGCTCACTGAAGTGTTTTGGACAATCAGAGAGCTCTGGCACAGAGGAACGCAAGCAATACTTGACAATACATGAATATAGAGTATCACCAAGCTTAGGCTTTAAATGAATCCTTTAATCTTTCCCATTTCATACACCGACTGTCCTTCTGGATTTGGAGCTGGCAATTTAAATCTACTGTTTGAGATTTAAACATATTCAGACTTCAGTGGGAAGGGTGCCGCTCGCAGCCTCTCCGGGCTCAAATGATAATGTTAAAATATATACATGGCTATGAATAAGGAAACAGTGAAAATGTGCTATATGCGTCATCCCTCAGTGAAATTACATCTAAAGCAGGTTCTTCCAGACCAGCGACTATTTATTATGGCTGAGATTTCAACAAGAAATTGCTCTGCGTCAGTGAGCGCTTAGTAAAAATCATCATCATCGCCAGCTGTCACCCAGAGCCCCCGATGAGACCACTATCGACCACAAATACGTAAATAGAATAATTGGGTTGTTTGATCCAGAAATAGTGGCAAAGTGAGCCTCATCTGAAATGTAAATTTCCACAGAAAAAAGCAGCATGGAACAGATGGACAAGACAAAACAAAAGTTAATTTTGTTTTCGTGGCTGTCAGAGCTGAAAAGCATCAAGCAGTTGTGTTGATGTGTTGTGTGATGATACACTCCGTAGACTCACAGATGGTCTCATTGTAGTCACACTGAAATGACACTGTCTTTTTTAATTTTGTAATCATGCCAATGAATGCCGAACAGCAGAAAGAATTAAGTAATCTGTAGATGCATGTTCATTTACATACTTTCACCTTTTAAACTGACACATGTGTAAACAGTTGGCTATTAGTCATCTATCAGACACAAAGCAGCATTAACATTCAGTCAGAGTCATGTTTTGATCTCCACCAACTCCTGAAGGAAATCCTCGGCTGTTTAGACTCTGAATGCTCCGTTATGTTCACCTGCTAATTGCCGTTCTCATCTTAGAAAGTAATTTAATCTGCTGTTAATGTAAAGATTTTGATTAATGAAGATTTAGGATGATAACTTCAACAAATTGGGTAAACCTAAAGGGTTTGTTTTTTATAGAGGACTTTGGTGACGTCGATTTAGACCTTACTTTGAACCCTCTGATGGCTGATGAAGGAAAATGAGAAATGTTTTAAAGCAGCGCCATTGCTGCTGCAAAATGTTGTCTCAAGGACCTTAGATTTGTGATGGCCATCATGTGTGGCTTCTCTGCTGTACTCCTGACAGTGCCTGCAACTGTGAAGCATGTTTCCTGTGATCTTCACCAGAGCAAAGTGGGTCTATGAATCATCACAAATGATGACGTCCACCTGTGACAGCAGTACATCTCTGCGATGTTAAAGGTTCCTCTCCTTCCAAACCTCTGATTATGATCACAGCATCTCGTGGTCGCAGCTACACCAGAAAACACACTTCACTGTCGTCGGCTTATATAGAGCCTTTCTTCATCACGAGAACAACCGTATAGGTTGAAAATTCAAGCAACTCATTACGACCCGTATTTACGTTTGTCGTTAGCTAGTGACGTCTAGCAGCTATAGAAATTATTACAGCTGCAGAGGACAACCTGAGGAGAAGTAGTTTAAAGTGTGAAAAGTCAACAAAGTTTAGTGCCTAAACCAAACTGCAACCATAGGATAAAGGCATTTTTTAGACAGGCTGGCAAACAACCTGTTCATTAGTTTAGGTATGAGGATACGTTGCTTTTGAAATGTGACGGTATTGTTATAGTTCAAACTGCACACAATGATGTTAAGTAGCTAACACTTGGCCAACTACAACAATTAGCTAAGCTATGAAAAAGTATGTAAGCGGGTTATGTTTTGTACTTTTGTTGGTTGGTTTGTCAGCAGGATTACACAAAAACTACTGGACGGATTTCCACGAAGCTTGGATGAAGGATGGGTCTCGTCCCAGAACAGACCCCATGAACTTCTGGTTTAGATCTACATAAAGTGGTTCTCACTTTCTTTAACAGTGCGAGATTGCGGGTTTTTCGACATTTGTCAATTTCAGGCATATTTAGGTAGCTGGTATCTCTGAGTAAGTACGATTTGATGCGGGTCCTAGATCAGATGAGTTGAAATTATGGTTAACAGTTATGGTGGTTTAAATTTAGAGTTATACAGGGCTATTGAGTTTGATATTGGATTGGGATTGATTGAGTTAAAGGGGACCATTGGGCCTTAGCGGAGGTATGCACTCTACTGTGGGCCATTCTAAATTGATAAATAAAGTACCTCTATAGATACAAATATATTTTCTAATCATTGTGTTTTTGACATATTTTATTTATACTTGACGTCTGTTTCATTTCTTGAGAGCAAATCCACGTGGCCACGATCAGGTAACAGAAACGTGTGACTCAGTGCTCTGAGCTGTTACTGATTACTGATTTTAGACAACATCAGAGTCACATGTGAAGTGAAGTTTACAGTTTTGATATATCAAGCTGCAGTGTGAACAGAATAGCTGTAATCTTTGTTCACTTCGATAAAGCTGGTCCTCTCTCTACGCACACCAGACCGCAAGCAGCAACTTGTTACCTGAGGGGTCGGCCTCACACAAGAATGGAGCTTTTCAAGGATCACTGCAAAGCCACTCAGATCAAGAAAGGCAACACAGCCACAGTAATGGCTGGATCCTTTGAGTTAGCAAACACTGTTAAGTAGCATGGGAGATTTATGTGAATAGGGTTTTTTTGTTTGTTTGCTTGTTATTATTTTCAGCAGCAGCAAGTTAAGCTACTGACTAAGAGCTTTTTATTTGTTGCATTTGTATAAAGGTTTACAGTGAGACAGATTCATTAAAGGAAAGTTCACCCAAAAATGAAAATTCAGTCACGATGCAGATGGAAAGTCGGGTGTAGTTTTGTAGCCCATCAGACTTATCCGGAGCTTCCCAGCAAATCAGCATTGTAGCATTCCCCTAAACAACCGCCAGGGACGAGTTTTTAAAGGTTAAAAAAAAACTTGAAATATTTTCATACAACTCATCCAGCACAATTCAAGTCCCTGGATTCCAAATTGATTTGAAAAGATGTCATGTTCATGCCGACCTTGATGGGTGGTGCTACTAGCTTAGCAGCTACAGTAAAGATCTTCAGCTTAAAACATTTTGTAAATAGAGTTTTTCAGATTGATTTTGGATTTTGGCATTAATGAGCATTTCATGTTTGTTAATTCAACTTTTTGTCGACTATCAGAACTTCACCTGACTTTTCATCTGCACGGGGGTGAGTCGATAATGACTGAATTTTCATCTTTTGGGTGAACTTATCCTTTAAGATTTAACCCTCTACCTTGCTGACATGTTGAGGGTTAGGGTTAGGGGTCTCGGTTTCACCTGTTTGGCATCCAACAATCAGATTCTCTCTTCACTTATAAATCCATTTGTCTTTTGAGGGATTACCCTTTGGATTGATTCTAAACTTGCTGTAGACTCTACAGAATCTTAAGAAGTATATTCTTTCCCATTCAAGGATTTCTTTCTTCTTCAGAACAACAGAAGGCTTTCTTTCACAGCATTTTGACTTTTTTTTCATCATTTAATTTCTATTCAGTTATCAGGTGGTTCCACGTTTGACTTTGAGATAAACATTATCAGAGCAGCGAGATTAATACGTCAACAGACTCGATACACTGTGCTGTATCGCAGATACTCTCGGTGGCACTGTTTGAGTAACACATTCTGTGCATGCCATTTAAAAGTCAATTAGTGTTTTCTCTAGTGCGTTGACAAATGGGAACGCTGAACTCCAAAGAAGGACATCTAATCTCTCACTTCTCATCTGAGGTTTCTGGTAACACATCAAGTACCGGTTCCTGCATACCTCGGATTCCGCAGACCTCAAAAGCCTCAAAAATATTTACCTTTGACCATTTCCCTGGCTAAATATTACCTCACTCTGGTTACCGTACAGTATCACAACTGTGCACTTGGAGACATCCTAACTTCAGAAGGAACTCCTCTATAATGGAAGATTTTGGTTGACTGACTGGTGCAAATATTTCTAATGTTTGAGATGACATTAATGACACCCTGCCCTTGTAAACGCTGCACATCTAATCGGTGCATCAGTGCGTTTTTTTTTTTTCCCCTTCTTCGTAGCGTGAGAGCATTTAGTGGGGCCTGAAGAGCTCATTCATCCCGTCCTGTGGCGACCAAGCTCATTCCTTACACACTGAAAAGGAGCACTGAATGTGGTGGGAGACTGCTCAAGTGTTTATACCCACACATTCCCCCTGGGCCTTCTTACAGTTGCGGCAACTAAATCTATTTCAAAAGCTTACGTAAGCCGACCACGGCCGCGGTGCCAAGTCCCCTCGAACTCGTGGGGGTGCCCGGTGTGTGAATACAATTTCAGAGAGGAGACGGGGAATATGTTTGACCTTTTGTGAGGCGCACGGTAAGGGCCTGCCTCCTGAGCTCTCCGGGGCATTAACCTTATCTCAGAGTCACATAATAGCCTATTGACTGCTGCCTGTATCTATCCTGTGGCTTCAAGTTCAATGGCTGCTGATGTATTTTTCTCTGGGAGGACTTTTGCTCCACCGTGGCACTAACACCAGCGGGATGAGGGGTTTATTTCCTACTCAGGCCACCAATGACACCACATTCACGCATTACGCATTGATGCGTGAGAATGAAAAGTTGCAAAGTTTGAAAAGTTATTTTCTTCTCAAAGGAGGATTAACATCTTCTCCCTCTTGATAAGAAATGAGATACATGCGGTAAACTCAGGGGTTTTGCAGATCTGTCATGGTCGTGGATGTGTCATAAAAATGAATACTAGACTCCAAGATGGCAGCCATTCATATGAATGAAAATTGCTCGAGCTGGCCCTGCCCACTGGGCTCAGGATTTTATTTGCAGGGATGATGCCATGCTCTGTAAAACCGCTTTTCCAAGCTCTGGGAAGCGACAGGTGTAGGAGGTAGGAGGAGGTCTTTTTTCTTTAAGTGTAGTCAATGAAGGAAATGCTTTTTGGCCTGAAAGGGACTTTTATGCTGCATTCCTAGACAAGAAGAAGTACAATGGAACGCCTCTTGAAGTCCCTACTTGTAAACTCTGGGCACATCCATCCACCCCGACTTTAAGGGGGAGCACTCATCTGACAGCACACAACAATGGCAGCACCCATGGGGAGGGGTTAGGATGCGTTTTTAGACGGCAGTATTTGCATTAGGTTAGTGAATGGGATATTTAGATACACGTATAAAAAAGTGCCGTAAAATAAAACGTAAAAGACGCCTGTTGCCTTATGCGTCATTTATTGTCAAGGAGGCTGCAGGGCAGAGGGTTCAATTGTGTGTACACTTGCCAAAGAGACATAATTTTGTTACAGCCTGACAGGTTTTGCGTCGCACACATGGAACACTTGGAGATTTCAACACAGAAATCAGTTGCAGGGCAGTGGTTGGCGACGGGAGCAAATTGGCAGCAAGATCTGTGACTCTGTATCTACCTCTCTTAATACACCCATGGGTGAGACAGGTAGCTCGTGGTGGCAGATGTTTAAACAACTTTAAACAGACTCTGTTGTGTTATTGACACAACTGAGGCGGTTTGACTCGTCTGCTTTCACGCCATGTTTAAACACGTCACAGCATTTCAGCGATCTTATCACAAAAGTAAACCGAGAAGTAAACACACAGAAGCGTGAGTGAGTTCCGAGAAGAGGAAACTGAAAACAAAAGATACAGTCCCTTCCATCCGTGCAGCTGTCAGTTGTTTCAGTCATATCAGTTTAAGAAAATCAACATGCACCGTGACCAGTTGGCTCCCTTCATTTTTTTTGTGAAGGTTAGTTATATATGTCATGTGATATTGTTGGTTGCAGTCTGTCCATGATCCAAATTATCAAAATCTGCTGCCAAAGAAGCCCTGCGTTCATGATCTGTTTTGTTGTTGTGCGTATTGTAGAAATCTAAATATTTCCTGGAGCAAACACAGTTTCCGAGGTACAACTCGTGAAATATTACAACATGGTGGTGCAAGTCAGGAAGTCAGACAGTAGTGTAACGTTACGTGTTTTTTTTTTAAGCAATACTTTTATCCCATTTCTGTCTTTCTACCTCTGCTATTTCCAACATGAATGATAAGAAATGCATAGACATCTGACATTACTAAAGTCATACCTGCAGTCTGAGTCAGTTCCATGTTTCTATGTCAGTGTTTTGATCATACTATATGTGCTCATTGATCTATTTTCTGTCTTGTTTTTGCTCTGCTCCTTTTTCGCAATGTTATCCAACCCGGTAACATTAGAAAGTACCACTTGAGCATAATATGTGTTTAACTTTGATTGTGTTTTAATAGAATGTAAATCCCACAACTAGATTGAGCCAATTCAGCTTGTCTCGGGGCTGCAGAACAATTTCACGTAATAAATACCATAAACACCCTATAATTGCCTGAGCTTGCCCACAGGCTCATCTTTGCTCCTCCACTACAAACAGGGCTTGGATTAAAGCTTCGTTTTGGGTTTAATACTGTACAAGCTATCATTTCTCAGGCAGAGACACATGCACACACAGCAGGCTACATGCATCCCCCCATATTGGATCAAATGTAGAAAGTTCAGCGGTCTATGGTTGTATCATGGAGAGCTAATGCTACTCAGTCAGCCTTGCCGTCCACTGCAGCCTCGATGTTCTCATAGTTTGCGTGACACTGCTGCCTGTCTCATCCTAAACTCCACCTCAACACCTTAATCCCAGGTGACTTTTTAACTAAAATGCGAAGGAAAACAGCCTTGACGCCATGAATCATGGGAAACTTTTTTCACTATGTTCGAGATAAACTCTTGAGACAATAATTGTATGTGGAAAGCACTGATTAATTCCAACATTAATTTTTATCAATAGCAGTATAATCTTTCATCCAGTTTCTACCTGCACAAACATAATAACTGATGTGTGTAAAGGGTTTTTCTCCCTGTTTAAAGAGATTAAAAGCTCAGTCGCCAGAATGAGATGTTAATAGTTTTTCTGCAAACCACTGATGCATTTGCATTTGTACGTGTCATACATTCACATGACATGTTAATTGGCTCACTGTCATATTGCAATGATGAGGGGATGATGGTGGAGTTACAAGCTACAGGGCTTGCAAGCCAGTGACTGCAGTTCAAGACTGGGTTTGAACATTTGTAAGTTTGAAACAACTGTATATCTTTGGTGCAGAACCGTACTGTTTCACCATTTGTATGCGTGACATCACTGGATATTTCAGAGGAGACCCCCGACACCTCCAGCTGCATTTGTGGCGGCAAAACCAGACCTCCAGACTTCACCTACCATGTTTGTGGGGACCACAGCGCGTATTTTAAGCCCAAACATGATCTCTTCCCAAGCCTGCAAAGTAGTTTATGTGCCTAAACCCAACCACACCTTAATGAGACTGGGACTTGGGAATGAGACTCAGAAATCAACTTTTCTGACAAATAGAGGTTCTATTTGTCAGAAAAGTTGATTTTTGAGTCTCAGTCGAAGCTTGTCAAAAACTGACGCTTTGGGATTGAAGGACGGGTCGGCTGCCATCCCAAAGTGTCACTTTTTGATGAGTGGGAAACCCAGCGCATCATCATTTGAGGAGTTGGGAGAGTGAGACTCAAAAATCAACTTTCCTTACAAATAGCACCTTTCAGCACAGCATGTTCAGAACATTAAAAATAAAATTGAACCTAAAAAAATGAAAATGCAATGTGAAGTTTGGACTGGACAGCAGAAGCAAACATTGTCAACATTTATTCTGACATAGGGCCGTCCAAAAAACTGTTAAATGCAATAGAGGTAACCCTGCAGGATAACGGCCTTCTTCTCCGCGACCACAACGAAGAAGACATGAATGAATCTCAAATTGTCTCCATCCATGTGCTTTTTTTTTTTTTTTCCAAACGCTTTATAATATGGCATTGCTAATGATCAATAATGCGTTGACATTATTGGAAGAGCTGACTTGTCTTCTGTGAATCTCCTGTTGAATCTTAATGGGCTGCTTTTCTGCTGCCGTGGGTCCACGCAGAAGAGAATCCCCCGGAGACCAGCGCTCCAGCTGAGGCCCAGCAGGCCTGGCATGGATCGGCGCATTTGAACGGGTTTCAAGAACTAATCTGAGTGTAACAGAAGCCTATGAAACGATGATCCGCCGCTACGTTTTCATCTTGAAGCAGTCACCAGGAGCAGCGCAGCTTTAAACAAGAGTGCAAATTAACATCATAGGGCACTGAATACAGATTCTAATGGAAGACAATATTCATGTTTGTCTGTCACACTTGAGCTGATTTTGGGGGGTAATTATTACAGTAAATGGGCTTTATTGAAGAAAATGCAATTGAGTGAGAGTGGACACTTCATTTAACTCCAATTTACTCCAACTCCAGTGATTAAATGGATCATTTTCAATAAGCATTACGCCAGTTAATGCCTTTGATTTGTGATATTGGATAGACAATAAGTTAAGTTAGCAATAATCTATGTTGAAGCACTTTATGTACTGCCACATGGCACAAAGACAAACTCATTTACCGTAGCTGGCAGGCACAGCTCCAACTGGGGAAACTGATCCATCTTCCTGCTCCAGCTTGAAACAGAATACGATACCACGAGAGCTCAGACTTCCTTCTCACCGGACAGACTGCAGCCTTTATTGGTTTTAAGAAAAATGACACTTGCTGTGCGACAACATGAGCCTCAAGAGGCTGCTTTAAAATTTCATTTGTGTTCGCGAATCACCAAACTGCTTGACTGTCGGTGTTCCCGCTGTCAGTCTGCTTTGATCAAATTGTTATTAAGCGCCTCCTGCACCAATTTAAGAAGCAGGCGGGTTTTAGGAATAAGTGTGCGTGACACACAACAGAGACAAGTCTCGGTATCATGAGCTGCTTGATATAAAGAGATGCCCATCAGCGCCAGACAGAACCTGACTCTACCGTGTGAAGCATTTTGTTCTGCAACACGATAGGGAGCAGATGTACATGCTGCAAATAAGCATCCCAGGTAAATGTAATAAGGGATGTAGACTTTTGTTGTGTGACACAAGATACAGCCCCGAGGAGAGATCCTTCACTTCCTATCGCAAGGGTCCATGAGCGCCGCAGTCACGTTAGCATCCATATGGGACTACGAGGTGATATCCTGACACCACTCTGTTGTTGACCTCAATGCCCACTGGGAGTGTTCCACGGATAAAGACGTGTTGGACAATGTACTTCAGGGTTGTTTTCCACCTAGGTGCTGCTCCTGTCTGCCCTCTGCAGCGGGACAAAAAAGGCCTTTTAACAAAATGACAAAATAGATCATTTGTCACTGCCTTCCAAAACAAACCAATCAATCAAGCTTGCAAACTACGTTGGGACGGCCAGTCACTGATTGTCTGGCTATGACTGTTAGGATTTTTTTTTTTTCATAATCAGAAGCAATTTAACTAACAACTTAGCATAAATGGAGCCAGCAACTTTGCTATAAAGCATGTCACCAATATTACCATCATGCTGAAATGAAAATGCGACACTTCCCATATATTCTACCTTCTAACTTTTCATTTGAGTATTCATTGAGTATTCGTCTTCATCGCATTATTTTGCTTCAGGTTATTTTTATTCTTCTTCGAGGCTCAGTTACGTTTTCCTCCCCCTTTGTTCAGCAGGGCTGAAGATGCATTATGAAGGAGCCGCTCATCCAAGAAGTGTACATCGATGACTCACCGTAACCTATTTTGCTGTACATCGCCGCTACGAGCGTGAAAACTAAATTCTTCAACAGCACAGAAGTGATATAAGACGACGCCAAAGTGGTTCAGTCAGACATGTCACAGCATAAATAATTCCCCGTACGCAGCTCTATTTGTCATTTTCCTCGATATTTTATCTTATGTAATCTTTTGGCGCTTGTACGCTTCACTCTTGGCTGCCTGCATGATGGAAATCTAGGAAATGTAACTTTCTTGTGACACTTCATAAATGTATTGAAGAAGAAAAGTCCTACACCTCAACAGGGAGATCTGACCAACAGCAGCCTGAATCCAGATAGTCCAGCTGTCGGACCCACAATGAATGACGCACCAGAATTGGCTCACATATATACCAATTTTAGGGGCAAAATGATGGGCGCCAAGATGGCCCAAGATTGGCCCAAAGCCAAAATAATCTCAATTGCACACCCCAAGAAACTTAACCAGACTGCTGACAGGACCTTGAACTTTAAACAAAGTCAGTTACGACTCTTTCTTTCATGACTTTTTGATCCATAGAGGGTTTCTATTTGTAAAACTTTGCCATGCGCCATGTGAGTAATTCTCACGTAACTGAATAGGCTCCAGTATCTAGTTCAATTATACAGAGGAATCAAACTTGCCAACCAGATTTAGTTAAATTCTCGATCTCTCGTGAAGAAAAAGCAAAAAACAAGATGTGGCCATAAATTGTCACTGGAAGCTGCCTCTTGTTTTCAGTGGTGCTCCGTCATAATGGCATCATGATCAAAAGACAGGTGGCACTTCTGCTTGTTCAGGGCAGCTGGTAACACTCTCCCCCTTACACTCAATCCCTGCTTTTAGAGCAGACTAATTGTAACGAAGCCATAAACAGCAAATGTAACCAAGTCAGAAGTAGATTATTGGCTCAAAATATACCTGAGTAAAACGTAGAAGTACGGTTTTTATATTAGTAACATGAACAAGAACAACAACTCATTCCTTTAAAAAGCTACATTTTTTACTCTTGTGTGTTACTTAACATGTGACCAGTGTTGTAAAAAGTACCTAAAAGTCAAACTTGAGTAAAAGTAAAGATATTGTGTTAATATTTTCTTTGGTAAAAGTGAAAGTCTCCCAATTGTACTTGAGTAAAAGTCATATAGTATCTCATATTTAATGTACTTAAGCATCAAAAGTAATCTTCAGGCAATAAATGTACTTAAATACCAAAAGTAAATTATACATAGTTACATGTATGTATACACTACTCTGGGTCGACTGATTGTCAGTTTGGCTGATTATCAGATCTGAGAGTCATCTTTTTAATCAGTGTTCCTTTTGTCTAATTGCCGTTATGGTAAATTGATATAAAAATGTTTTACTTTGGCTCTGATGCAACATGCAATCTGCAAAGTAACTAGTAACTAAAGTTATCAAATGAATGTAGTGGAGTACAGGTAAACTATAGTGGAGTATATTGTGTAGCGTACACAATGTTGTGTCCCTGTTGGCACTAAACACACAGCTGAGACTGTAGACATCAATGAGTTGAGATATTTGAGTGTTTCTCTCAAATGGCCTTCAAACAACTGCAACCTTTTAGACCCCAGTGTTATGCTGTGAATGTCTGAGTTAGTTATGATGTGTTGGTATATTACGGTTGGTCTCAGAGAGGCAAACAGTGCTGGAGAAGATAAGTAGCTTCCTCCTCACACTATGTTTACTTTGAGCACTTCTTAACACCCTATTTCCTGTTTCCTGATTCGTATTTAGAGCGCTCATCTTTTATCTTCTTGGGACCCTTTGACTTAAAAAGGTTTATCTCGTTCTATCCTTGTTTTTACATTTGTAAACACTCCCCTTGTTTTTTCCTGACGAGGAAAAACATGGCTGGGTTTACATAACTCCTACTATCTGCCACAGCCTGGAACCCAGAAATATGTAGATTTGTTTGCTCTGAAGGAGCGACGCCCCCCTGCTGTGTCATGTTGTACCAAACGAACTGCAAATGCGCCACCAAATCCAACCTGGCGGTAGACATGCCTCATGGAGGGCTTGTAATTTGTCTCCTCGCTGGGCTTGTTTATTTTATTTATGGTGGTTAATGTAATGCTTTAAAAAATGAGTGCTGTTAATGATTGCTTAATTGCTATTATGCCATTAACGTGAATCAGGCAAGACAGTCGTGACTAAAAACACACATATGAACCATATCTACTCAATCAGTCCACAGCTGCAGTCTGTGTGAATAATCCCACACCGTGACTGATGGCCTCATGCCAGGCGAGACTTCACACGTATAACGAGGCAAGATAAGGGGTGTACGGAAAAACTGGTTTTCTCTCCTCAATGCAAGGGAAGTGTCACACCCTCTGTAGACCTAATTCTCATCTCAGTAAGACTGCTCAGCACTCCTGGGGCCTCCTTCTTGCTCAATAATTCATTCAACTTTCATTTCCCGGTAACTTCTAACGAATTCTGTAAAAAAAAAACTTTTTGGAATCGTGACAGACGCAGTTGGACCTGGTTTAATGTATGACACGTGACTGAAGAGACGAGTTCAGTCAGCTTTGTCATAAATCAGGACTTTGGCTCAGAGAAGCTTCGTTCTTCCATCTACATAAGATTATTCATTCAAGCTCTGTCTTCAGCAAGTAGTTTTCTTCACTTATCAGTATTTTACTGGAGCCCCTCATCTTTACACTTATATTAAGTATATTATTGATCCGATACAGTATTTTTTGCAGTTTTTAAACTCTCAAAAAGAGCACTGAAACTGTCGGGGTTTGGGTTCAAATCCCCAGAACAGCTCCTTAAAAATCTTTGTAGTTATGCATGGATCAATAAAAACAAGTGCAATAAAATCCACTGTCATTAGATCAAATCAGACACAACATAATCTGAAAAAGGCTGTATTGTAGGGCAGGGTCAGTATTTAGCATTTTCAAGCCCAGAACATCTGGCTTATTTTGCTCTTATTTTGAAGCTGTTTGAAAAATATACATGATTATCTCTAAGTTGTTGTGGTGTATGTTTTTCTGCCATCTTTCAAATCCAGGATACACATAGAGACATTAGCATTTACTGTTTGGAGTGTGTTTCCGCAACTCTTTTTAGCTCTGTTTTTGGTCTCCTCCAACTCCTGAGAGGAATATTTGGATCTTTAGCTGCCAAACGTCCACTACGTTCACCAGCTAAGTTCATCCTGAGTGTAGTTTTGGACCAGAAAACTACACTACACACTCAGTAATGGTCAAAACAGACTTCCTGACAGGCGGTTAGGGAGACTGCCATGTCCTTGTTGATCCGAGCAACTCCTTTCACATTACATACAGTCCTCCTCTTGGAGAATATTGAGTGCAATTTTTCCACATCCGATGCTGTATGTTGTCATTTGAGCGGTAACTTATGGATTTAAAGTTCACAGATGGGTGATTAAAGGAGAACAGCTTCAATGCTCCTTGGCATTGTCTCACTGAAGCACAATGGAAAGAGGAACAGCTTTCTTCCAAAGGATATTACCTCATTTGGTGTTTCTATGATGGTGGTTGAGACCACTGTTGAACACATCAGTCCAAAATCCCCCAGAGGTGGTCAGTTTGGTCATTGTCTGCCTGCTCCTGAAGGAACTCAGTGTATCTGAAAGGTTGGATGACATGTTCAACCACGTGTACAGAGAAACACAGAGAGCTGATCAGTGCCACCGCCACCTGGTCATCACTGCCACTCTTTCTTGTCTTTTGTGTATGAAGTGCCTTTGTCTTTCCTTTTATGCTTTGGTTCCGCCGACTAAGTGCTCCATCGTAACACCTGCGCTCTGCCATCTTCCATCTCCACTGATGGAAAAGGTGAGAGAGTGAAGTACTCAGTCCCACCTGGTGCCCCCCTCCAATGTCTCCAAGTGGTTTCAGAGCTGCTTGTGCCATGCTTTAAGAGAAATATCATTCCGTCAAAAGTTAAAGGACAGCAGCCGTGTCGTGGCTGTCCTCAAACTCAACGCTGAACTCTGCTGCTGTTAAATTCATACAGCCGTAGGCTGGCAGCAAATGTCTCACTACAGCACTCATACAAGTACAGCTGGCTTTGATTAGTGACAGTCAAGCGACAGTCGTGCTCTGTCTGTAGGCTAAGGTAAACTTCTGTTACGCTTTTTAGTGAGCCTTAAACATTACAGTAAATATGCTAAAGAGCTGTAAGTTACTTGTCAGCTGGAAGGCCTTGTTTCTGGCAACTGTTGTTAGAGAGGTGAGGAGCAGCTCAGTGACATTCACAGCTCCATTGCACACCATCATTGTCTTCGTCGCTCCCCTGCGGCACTTCTTCAGTGAGAAGGCGTAGACTGATGCCTGTCGTTTGGGAATGACTCACATATGGATGTGACGTTTGACTGTCCATATACTTTTGGCCATATAATGTCTGACCCTGATGTCTCAATAAAATGCTTAGCAAACTCATCCCAACATCTGACAGAACACGTATCCCCGTGGTTTTCAGTAATAGCAAGTGTTAATTGTTAATTATCACCTTGTGATGCTGAGATCTAGACCACAGAGTGTATGACTGTGAGGTGGTGAGGGAAGCTGTGAAAGGGGAAAAAAAGGCTGTTGATAAGTTTAGAAAGGAGGCTTCTCCTCAAGACGGTCTCGCGGTTTAGCCAGCAGATGGCGTCCTGATCCAAGTGTTCAGCACTTTTCATTTGTGATTTCCAGTCATCTGTAGAGAGTTTTCATATAGACTATACTGTCAGAACTATGTCTACGCCAGAATGTAACACCCAACGTGACTGATCCATATGGAATCTCATAATCATTACATTACTGTCTAAAATATAATTTTGTTCTGTAGCATTAAGAGTTCCCTCAACACTGACAGCGGTGTCCACATACCTTTGGCCAGACGTTGTACTTCAAAAGGCATCAAACCACCAGGACTTTAAACTGCCACAGTTGGGCTGTATGTGAAAAGTGTATTTTTTGTGTATTTTTTACTAGGTCAGTTCTGGTGGGTTTTTTAAGCATAATTTAAAAAATCTTTAAATAACAAACAGGCATTATTATTCTACACACCTCATAGAAATCCCAAGCAGCGTATTTTAACAAGGAGGAAAACAAAAACAAAAACAAATACATGCAAATATTTAAAGCTTTTCAAAAATCGAGATAAAAAATAATTTCTAAATTCCAGAAAACTTGGAACTACTTCAAAAAAATGTAACTGTAACTACTGTGTAACCAAAAGATGATCACGCACAAAAAATCCACATCTTTGCTTTGCATGAAAACACCAAACTATGTCTGTATTATTTATCACTGAAGCAAATGGTACTGATCCTGTGCTGCCATCCAGTGGACTAATACAGAACCAACTGAGACTGAATACAGCTTCACATTTACATTGTATCGCCTCCAGATTCACATTCTATTAGTGTAATTTGATAATAATAATAATAATGATAAATTTTATTTGATGGCGCCTTTCAAGGCACCCAAGGTCACCTTACATGAAATAAAAGCATAAAATAACAACATCACAGATGTGATGTACACATGCTACCAATATTCCCATTGTCTTATCTTAAAGTGAGCAAATCCATCATTTACATCAGCTTTGTCTTACGAGTCTTGTACTTTAACCCTCCCTCAGCCTGCATACACGTGCTCCCCACGTATATTTACAGCGTGTATGAACTACCTGGGGGTGTTAACCAAACACAGTGATGTCAGATTTATGGGCCACTGCGGGGCTCCCGCGGGGGCCACACTGCAGTTTGGGTTGGCCAACACGCAGCAGGAGCCGTCTCCCTCCCTGTCAGCTCTCATGTGGAGGAGACATTCATCTCTGTGGAGGCAACAGGATCACAGGACGATGAGAACTGTCTGCCTGTGGTCGGATTTCTGCTGCCGGAACATGGAACTTTTCAGAAGGCATTTCATATGCTTTTACGGGACTGTCCTTTGATTTGCTTGTCTTAAAGTTGATGTGACACCTTTTTGAAAAACAGCTTGTAAATGTCAGCGCAAAATACAAATGTGCTATTTTCCTTTGACTTTAAAGGATAAGGTTACCCAAAAATGAAAAATTCAGTCATTGTCTACTCCATCCTTCCACGCTGATGGAAAGCCGAGTGAAGTTTCGTAGTCCACAGAACATGTCTTTAGCTTCACAGCAATTATCATTATTATATAATATTCTCCTCAACAAATGGAGTAGACACAGGGTCGAACTTGTACACCCACTGCAGACGAACACTTTTAGCTGAGAAGCTACATTGAAGACTTTGGCTTAAAAAGGGGTGTAAAAAAATGTATTTTCAAGTCAATATTTGAATCTCAGGGCATTTGAAGACTTGGATTTTGCTGTACAAGCTGTATGGCATTTTATATTTTCTTTCAGTTGTTTTTCTATGTTTTAAAACAAGTCCTGATCTACTTTAATTGTTCAGGAGAATGTTGCATCGCTGTTTTGCAGATCCAGAAACGAAACTTCTCCTGACTTTTCATCGGCATGGAGATGAGTAGATAGGACTAAATTTTCATTTCAGGTTGAACTTATCCTTTAACTTAAATCAAATCGCATTGACATTATTTTTGCTTTTATAAAAAGGAAAATAATAGTAACTGAAATAAACATAACTTTAATTTCAATCATAATAACGACCTTCATTTACCTGTTCGTACAATACTTAGAAATCCGAACATCTAAATAAAAATCTTCCTCATAAAGTCTTACAGACCACTACAATATCATTACAGGTATAGTATTAATGAACTGTGATCATTATTTGAAATGTTTTTTATTTGTTTTATCTTATCTTCCAGTTAAATTAATTAGTGGAACTAAAAAATGTACCATTGGCAAAGCTGCTATAAAGAGTGATCTTTCC
This sequence comes from Lagodon rhomboides, assembly GCA_039737535.1. Lineage (NCBI taxonomy): Eukaryota > Metazoa > Chordata > Actinopteri > Spariformes > Sparidae > Lagodon > Lagodon rhomboides. The sequence continues at coordinate 13,267,120 of CM077793.1, forward strand.
TGGTCATTTTGTGATGCCATTGACATCTGAGACGATGATACAATGTGTGCATGTTTTTTTCAGGTCATTCTTCATGATGTCATCCAGTTAAATTGTTTTAAAAAAATAATATATAAGTGCAAAGGGTTGGGAGAATGCAATAATTTGCAGATCTTTTCCCATCTAAAGTATATTCAATTGAATACTGTATTAAGACAAGATTTAAGTTCAAACTGCTCGACTTGTTTTTTGTAAATATATTCTCCTTATGAATTTGACGCCAGCAACACGCAAAGTGAGAAGAACCACAGTGTTGTAAGCTGGGTTGTATTCTTTAAATTCTTTCTCATTCTTATTTTGATCTAAATACCACACAGAATTCAGATTCAGGGCATTTCCGGATAAACTGTCCCACCAGCAGCAGTAATGATTGTTCCCAGGCAGACTCATTACAGGATCAGAGAGATCCCACACTCCTAATCTTCTCCCCTGCACAGCTCCTCCCTGCTGGGACTCTTGAGCCTGACTGCAGGCTGAGGACTCCAGGCACATCCACACTGGGTCCTTTATCACTTCTAAACAGTGTGACTCCCTTAAACCTTTAAATACTGACGGAGAAGGAAAGGAACACAAGCTTCTGTGTGGCAGTTTACTGCCTTTCTCCTGAAAATGCCGCAACACCCTGCTGAGATCACAGCTTCGCCTCATTGTCCAAAATTCTGACAATGGATGTGGACTGAACCATCAAATCTTAATGGTAAAACACAGAGCTGTTTCCTACACAGTATTGACTTACCATGTGTATTCAACTATGTTAGTGGCATCTCCATACAAACAAGTAAATGTATTTATTTTAATATGAAATTATTTCATGATCTTAAAATGTAGACAAAACTAAATTAAGATAAATGGCAGAGGAAAAATATCATCAGTTTGTACAAATTGCAAATAACCGTGCGATAGCAGTTTGGCAGAGAGCGTCATCCTGCAATTATGGTTTTGTTCTTTGCAGTTACAGTGTCAAGATTAATTTGACAAGATTACATCAACTACTCACTGGGTGAGACTGTGGAACAAAAAAATCATGACTCATCAAAGCAAAAAGAGCTGAATCTAAAGACTAAATCTAGTGTGGGAAATCATTCATATTGAACAGTGAGTCTAGGAAGTCATGGCGCTATATTAGGCTAATTTTGTCATTTGAGAGAAAAATCACTGATTCAAGTTCAAGCATCCAAGTAGTAAATCATCAACAAATCAAACCACAGGAGGAGGTTGTCACGATGGAACAGAGAAGGTGGACCCAGATGCAGGAGACGGCAGGCAGGAAGCGCAATGGATGACGTTTAATTCATACTGCTAATTCTAATTTCATTCTGATAGACAAGGAAAAGGCAAACACAAAAGGATGACGCAACAAAGACTGAACTAGAGACTGGACTTGTATACAAACTAAACTCACAAGTCGGGTGATAATGAGTGGAAAACACTAGAAACAGGGCTGGAGATGCAGTGCAGGTACGGAACAAAAGACACCACGAAAACCAAGAAAACAATGACAGGATAATGACAAAGGTGTCATTTTCAGCATGTCTCTAAACTCTCTAACTCTCTAAACCTTCTATTTTGCTGGAGAGATGAACTGAGATGTTACAGTTTATATAATATACAGTAGTTGCTGTAGCCTATGTGCTGTATTTTACGGCATGTACAAAGGCGAGGCCAAACTAACCATCACATCAGTCAATCGGTGTTGTCTGATGACCATGTTTGTTTGTGATCGAGTTTGTGATCCAGCCTGTGTCAACATCATTATTCCGCAGGGGTCCTACCTCGTCTGACTATGCATGAGTGAAGTGCTCCGCTAACACTAGTTTGCGGGCTAGTACGCTAACTGGCTGGTCAACTGCAGCACATTGAGTAGCTTGTAAACTCACCTACAAATATCACGTCTTGATGTCAAGATGCTAGCGTGGCCACAAATCAAACACAGACACCATCATGCCCGTCCAGTCCGCTGAGATGAAAAAGGATTATTACTGATATATCCTTAAAGAGCACATTTGAAAACACACTGATATTATTTTTGACTGTAATTGATCACTTTGCTACGATGGTAGCCAGTGAGAGTTGTAGCTGACTCTCATCCAAAAAGCTTCTCACTCGAGGGTTTATTTTGGGAGAGGGGTTTTTGTCTAGGCATAGCGGGTGTTGTATGCAGTGCAGACAAGGCTAACCAGTGATTTGTGCTGTGGAAAATGTGGATAAATTCTATTTTCCCCTGCATAACACCCGAGTGGAGGTTGGACATTGGTGGACATTGATGCATAGAGATAACTACTGGCCCCTCACCGCAGACCATATTTCTTAGATGACACATGTGGTATGAAACTCTATTAAACCAGACTGAATGCATGCATTTTTCTCTATATTTGATATATTTTCTTAGATCCTAAAATCTAACTATTTAGGGCCTATATGGTCACATAATGACCCGCCTGCATAGCCTATCTCAATATCCCGCAGACATGGACAAGGTGAGGGATGAAGTCAAAGCACGGTGGCTCAGATAAACAGCTCCATCAAAGAGGACTCATTTCACTTTCCCTTCAGCGGGAGCTGTTTCCATCACTACAGCCTGATCACAAATCCACTTCAACTGCAGTGGGAGGAACGGGCAAACGAGAACATCAACAGACCAACACCTCAAACTGACATCATCAAAGCGTGTAATGATGAATTAAGGTCTGACGAGAATGTCTTCTGACCACTTGTGGGAGAAAAAAAGAGGAGCAGTAGGGGAAGAATTACTGGAAATCACATAACAATCTAGGTGTCTGTCATCCATCTCCCGCCTGCTTGGACCACACACACAGATAACAAATACATTTGAAAAGAAATAAAAACTAATAATGGGCTCAAGAAAAACATAATATCTAGCAACCAGACAGTATTTTTCATCCATAAATCAATACATTCAAGAAGCTGGAGCCATAATATGTTAGACGTTTTTGCTTGAAAAATTACCTAAATGATTAATTGATTATCAACGTGGTCTGCAATTGATTTTCTTACAACCAACCGAGCTCGACGTAGAGTTTGAATATATACAGATAACCGGATTCGGTTCCAAATTTGAATTTGAATCCCGCTTATTAGCTCAAAGCGTTAAAAAATCTACATCTATCATGGCTATCTGGATTTACTTCTGGTTACAGCATGTTTTTTTTCCCATTAATATTTAAAATTTGAAGTATAGAAATAAAAACAAATCATGTTTTTGTTTGCTTTGTATGTTTTAAAAGAATCAGAATTGACTTTACTACTAACTTATTTTAAATGAAACAATGAAAGTAAAAGCAAATGCTTTAAACAGTGAAGATATTCTTGTTGTCTAAACGTTTGACTTCTTTTTTTTTTTTTTTACCATATAGTAATAGAAACAGGAAGTCAATACGAGTCGGAATCAGTCACATTTAAACAATACCCAACCCTTTGCATAATGCCGCTGCAACCACAAACCTAAAAATAAATGTCAGCTCCAAGTCCCTCCTTTAAGTATGTCTGAGTATGGCATGACTCACACATGCTTTGCATCCTGACTTGGATCAAGAAATAATCATCCCTGGTGTCTTATAGATCCATCATGATAAGACAAATGCTCTGTCTTAGTGTTTGTTTAGTATAAACTAACAAAGAGATGGGTGTAGCATGTGTCGCGAGAGCCATCAGAGCACCGCCCACACAAAGTCACCACAGCGTTCGAGTGACATGTGTGAAGTACTGCTGTTAGCACTTAGCAAAAAACAAAAAATGTGGCTGTCACATAGTTAATAGTTTAATGATTCGATAGCGGCCTCTGACTTTAAAGACACGACTTTCGTGTGGCAGCCTCCACGTGATGTCAGTCAAAGCTCGTGTGCAGCAGGGAGATGACATCAGTGATTAGGTAATAGTCAGTTAGAGTCTCCTTTGGTTACGGTGGATTGGACTACATTTACCAAGGGACCCGGCCCGCAGCTTTCCCACAGTAACGCGGCTACATGCCCTGTGTGTGTTTTTGTATACGCAGATGATGCACACAAACACATGATGCGCATTAATAGAGTCCAGACGCAACACACACACACACACACACACACAAACCCGGCTCCATCAAGCTGACACACACACACACACACACACACACACACACACATCATATTCCGCTCTGACATCTCTGGTAACTGGACACTTGCTCTGACTGACAGGCAGCAGCAGAGATCCAGATCCCGTCCCAGCTCTCCCTAATTGGATTTGCGAGGCATCCTGCCGCAGGCCTCTAATAGCCTCTTGCAAGCCGCCTCGGGCCTGTTGCGGACCACTTCCTCCGCGCGCTGAGAATAAGGGACCTCCTGAAAGGCCTTTTTGGCTGCACACCCTGATTCCTCAGAGATATTAGGCACTTGTAGAGCTTGACGGACTTTGACAACAATGTCAGGAGGACAGGACATGTGGTAGAAAAAAAAGCCCTTTAGTGGGACTTCTTTTAGGCTGGTTTGGAGAATTTGGATAAACATGTTAGCTCACAATTTGTCCTGTTATCTGAAATATCGCTTCAGATCTCACAGTGTAGTCTGTTGAGTATGAAGTTATCATGATCTATAGAACGAATTTCCAAAATAATTAAAACAAGACCAAAGTTGTAATAAAAGGGATTATCTTTTCAGGGGCATTACAACACTTTTGAGTGCTATGTCACAATGATGTATTAACATATTTCTCTTCACTTGGACCAGATACACTGATAGTCTGTCACTCTTTACAGTAACATTAATAACATGATGTGATAATAAATCATAAATTACTGCTTATAATAACAAACACAATGTAGTACATTTTTTTAAGTCAAGGGACATTTCTAAAAGAAAGGTGAACTATTGATATAATATGTAATATATAAGATTTACTATAGCTACGTGTACCCATTGGCACTAACTAACTAATAATAACATTTAACAAACAAAAGAAAAGGCAGAAGGAATAACTCCCACACAGGTTTTTTCATAACCCTAACCCCCTAGAAAAGTTTCATAATGATGATAAAAGATCTTATAAGTATGAGGAAAGTTCTCCAGACAAAGGGGTGCGCAAGAGCAGCCCTGAAACACAGTGATTTTTATTTTAACAAATGGTTCAACAGTGAGTCTTCCAAAAAGAAAATACAAACCTGCCAATGTGTGTAATGGCCTCTTTTGAATTCTTCGTGGAAAAATCTCTCATGCACATTATAAAGTGCAGGGTTTCCCAATCCCAGTCCTCGAGGACCACTGCCCTGCATGTTTTAGATGTGTCCCTCCTCCACCACACCTGATTCAAATGATCAGCTCGTCATCAAGCTCTGCAGTGGCCTGATAACGAGCCCCTCATTTGAATCAGGTGTGGTGGAGGAGGGACACATCTAAAACGTGCAGGGCAGTGGTCCTCGAGGACTGGGATTGAGAAACCCTGATATAGTGCGTTTTCACAAAACATGGTCGGTACAAACAGCTCGTAGCAAAAAGAAAAGAAAAAAAACACAGCAAAAAATAAAATTGATCAAACACAGGTAAGACTAAAAGTAAAGATATGAGCTTGATGGTTTTTTGTTTTTTCTGTACTATAATGTCTTTAAAGAATTTATCAGGTGAAAACTCATCATCGCTGTAGCTGTATGAAAATACACATTACATTATCAATAATGGCAAAACTGACATCTTTTCATAGTGCATGTTCTGAAGGTCTGCGGATTTTATCTGACAGCGGTTAAATGAGCTCCGCACGCTGACTTAATTAAAGTAGCATGCATCAAGTCTGACAGTGTAACCACTAGAGGGCTGTGAAGAGCAAACTATATGGATCTTTGGACTTTCAATCTGGATTAGCAAACGTTTCACTGCTGGCTTCCAGGCGTGGGGGAAAAGACCCAGTGCACGACGTCACTGCCCGAGCCTGCCCAGAAACACAGCTTTCATAATTAATGAGGAGTGCAGAGCAGAAAGACAGTTTCTGAGTATCTGAGCAGTACACTGTCCTTTCAGGGCTCATTCATTTCATACTGCTGAGACCAAGGTCCTTTAAACTTTCAGAAAATCCAAAAGTCGAGCATCTTGCCTGTTGATTTACGCATGAATAACAGTCTTCCATACTGCGTTTGTGAGAGAGAAAAAAAAACAGTAATCATCATCATCAACTAAGAGAAGAACCTTTCAAAAGCTTTTGAAACTGGCTGAACATAATGTTCTTTGTTTTATCACAATCGTGGATTTTATTGATACATCCAATCTGTGAGTCATAGGTCTAAAAAGTGAAGACACAAGGTCCGCCTGCTGCTGACTTACATTAACAGCAGGTCAAACGGGTTACGTCAGGTCACGTTTCCGCCTTCAGGTCTCAAGACGGGGTCAAGTCCTCACTCCTCACTTGTTTTCCATTTCACTCTGTTCAATTGATGTGAATTAATGAAATGCTTTACACACAGCCCTCCGCCAACTCTTAGTTATGGGAGCAGCGTATGTTTATCCTTAATTCACGAAGTTTGCCTTTTTCCAAACACTCACGAGAAAAGTCTGATATCAAAAGACCTCTAAAGGAGCACAAACCGGTCTAAGAATATCACACACAGCCAGGGAGGGAGAGGGCTTATGAGAAATAACTGTCCCGTTGGAAAAAAAAAAGAAGATGGACCGGTGGTGAGCACGTCTATCCATTCCAGGGGAGAAGAAGAAGTAGAACATCAGTGTTGAGTGATGAGAATAACAACAGTGGGCAGACAGCAAGTGTAGATCTCTGCTGTGGAACATACGTGACCGCCGGCTCCATTTTTCAGCCTCCTGCCGGCACAGTGTTTGATCCAGTGTGTGTGTGTGTGTGTGCGTGCGTGCATGTTTGTGTTCTCAGATGCACACACACATGCCTGTCCTCCCCCGTGTGAGGTAGTGCGGGAAGCAGGGAGGCAGGGGAGGGAAGCTCTTATATTAATGGCTGCGGTTAACCTGAGAGGGTCAAACCCATTGGAGCTGTTGATGGATCTGGTCTGCAGGAGCTTTCTCCGTCTTTCTGTATCTTATATACGAACACACACACACACACACACACACACTTGTACACATGTGCTCGGGCCTGAGTCTCATGACCATCAGTCTGCGGCTGTCGAGGCACAGCGTGATGACCACGGCCCTGCAGAGAGATGAGGGTGACTGGAGGGGAGGGCAGCGATGGTGGAAAAAAAAAAAAAAAAAGATGACGGATGTAAAAGAGCCTATAGGAGCTTTAGTTACAGACATGTTTATCAGAGGCAGAGGAGGAAGAAGTCATGTCAGCAGATGAGGTAAACCTCAGGGGGTGGAGCCAGAAAATGAGTACCTCAAGTTGGTGAAGTGGCAAAAAAAAGGAAATCTGGTGGAAATAGAAACAAAAAACAAACTTTTTTTTTGCTTTGTCATGAATCTGTGACCAAGCTACATGAGCTCAGCTACAGTTTGCAGCTGAAAGCTCTAACTAGTGGATGGCCAGCACACATTTCACCAACATCTCTAGGTTGGATACAATAAGGTCTTTCTCATTGTCTAACTCTGTGTGATGAAAGTCCTCCAAATGCTCTCTCACAATCAGCTCATACCTCAAGAACAAAAATGGGTCATTTGTCAATGTCTGATAACTGACAAAGAAGCAGTCAGGTTTATCCAGCTCAAACTTCATGGGTAGGGTCAGGGAAAGATCATGGTCATGGTCAAAGGAACACAAGGTTAGGGTTTGGATTAGATGAAAAAATGTACCGTGATGTAAAATGGTCATATATAATGTAACGCAGTGGAAAAACAACTAAACAACAGTCACTCAGAACTGACTGCTACCACCCATTGAGCTGAAGCAGAGTGAAGAGCACCGACTCTCTTACGTGACGTAATATGATGCAATGCTGAACAAAGAGTGTTTATAGGAGCTTGGCTCAAAACGGCCTCTTTTTATTATAAATGTGTTCAATATATAAAATCCTGCGTTAACCCATGAAATGGTCACACAAGGTGAAGTATGCATTTTTTAAGAAATCTAACCTGCAAGTTACACGTTAACTGTTCATGTAAACCCTGGTCTGTGTTGTTTTTGCGCGAACCAAAGTCAGATAGCAGGCGGTTCTGGTGAGGGTGGTTTCCTCAGAAACATCAGCAAAAGTCAAGAACGACATGACATACAGCACATACACTGATCTAGTTTTAGTGGTTGATTTAAGATGTACTGTAACCGCGCAGAAAGCTACGACACAAAAGCCATCCATTACAAGTGTTCTCTTTGTGGAGCCCACCCAAGACGGGCTGATGGTTATAGCTCGCCTATGAAGATACAGTGCCCCATGATTATTCAACAAGGTAGCACAAACCAAGGACAGCTTGTCACATATTGCAATTAACAATGGTAATGTAATGCAAGGACAATAGTTTTGCTGTGATGCATTTGCAAGAACATCCAGCTATGCACTGCAAACTAACTTGTGTTTTTTCAATGCATGCCATTTTAGCATCAAGAGGAAACGATGAGCAGTACCAGTCGTTTGACATGTTTCTGATCATATCTGTGAAATGAAGCTACATGCTAGGACAAATCTAGCATCAGCAGGGGTATGTAAGAAAGAAAAGCAAGAAAACTCTGAATTTACTGGAGCTGAAAAAGACGAAACTGTCTAGAAATACACAGGTGTCCAAGCACTGAATAAACATATTTCTGAGATATGTTGTTATGGCTATAAAATATTATAAAGATTAGAACTTGAAAATTGAGAAGCATTAATGTGTTTTACTAACTTAGATTCTGCTCATCAGCATAAATGTTTTATTGTTTTAAAGTCACATTTAAAGACCCGCTTACCAACCTGACTAACAGCACAACTAAAGCAGAATATCGATCCACGCAGGTCCTGCTGTGTGTCCCTGTCTTAAAGAGCAGCCCTGTGCTAAATGTTCCAATACTTATTTTAGTTTGTTTTGTGCTCGTATAGCACATTTTTTAGATAATGATGGTATTTAATCGGAATTACCACAAAATAGATGACACGCTACACTTAGAGCCATGCTAAGTCACGTTATTACGAACCAACAAGGTTGCGAAACGGCCAACCGCAGTTACACGGCCGGATATTTTTAAGGAGATATGGAGATGTTTTCAGCCACTTTTGTGGCATCACCACTGGTTATTGTTCATGGGAAGTAGGAACTTTTTGGCGACTGAAACAGGTATTTTAAGCCAAACCATGATTTTTTCCTAACCAGAATGAAATAGTATTTTCTAAAACCAACATAAAGCGGCAACAAAAAGAGACGTTCGGTTTTAACTTATCCCTGTTTTTGCAGAAACGTACCTAACATTTATTCTGGGGATGGGGTTCAGCTAAGTGGGAACTGCTAATAAGAAATGAAAGGACTCGACCCTTATCCTCAAATGCTGCATATACTTTAACATGTGATTATATGTCTGATCATAACATAATCACGATACAGTGAATACAAAACGTGTCTGTGTTAAATAAGACCAAGGAAACACCTCGCTGCAGCACCGGGGAACACATCCAGCACTGTTTCCAGGACACTTCAGGATCAAAGCCTTTCTGTCATGATGCGTGCAGATAACGTACTTCGGTTTGTACTCCTAAATGGCAGTAACCAGGAAGTACCCCAAGGAAACAAACCGGTTTCCCGAGCGAAGCATCTGACACAAGTTACAGCCCTAATTGAATCAAGCCTACCGTTCCTATAGAAAGGGTTTCCCTGAGATGCTATCTGTGATCTCAGAGCAAAACAAAGGGATGATGTCAGTAAGGAAACAGAGGAGAAGGAGAGAAAGACGTGCTCCCAATTACATGACAGTATGATGGATTAAAGAACAAGCGCTGCACGTTTTAGGGCCAAACATGTAGTAATGAGGCCTCGTGGAAATAGCTACTATTGATGAATGAAGAGATTAACTGTGTTTAATGAGCTGACATGATTGTTTCCAGACTACAAAGGTGAGGCCTCATTTTGGGTGGAGTTTAAAGGATACGGTTGGTTATATCGTATAATTCTTATTGTCAACCAAACCCATTTAAAGACAAAGCCTAACAATGAATTTACCTTCTAACCGGTATTCTCCGTGTAGCCAAATCCTGATCTATCTACTTCCTCTGTGCCAGAGAGCTCCGTGTTGCCACACTGTCCAACTGGGTGTCATGTTCCTTCATTACCATGAACATGGGGACTGCAGGTTCATTTGAATTAATCCCACATAAACCAGCTTGACATAAATTCTCGCTAAGGCACCGAATGTGTATTAACCTGCAACTGAAAATAGTCCCCCAACAAATGCATAGGAAGTATTTTTTCAAAATAAAATCAAATATGTGTGACCTGTTCTTCAAAGTTGTACATTTTCAGTTGGCTGCAGGCTGAGCTACACAGACAGGACACAGGGAAGTTGGGAAGTAACGAGTTATCAAATGTTTTATTTGGTCTTTTGTAGCACTGTTGATGGTAAAAAAAAAAAGAAAAAAAAGTGCAGCAGTGTAGTGTTTCGATGATTAATCAGGCTGACTAATCTACAGCAATGCTTACTGTGTGTCATTTATTTTTTCAACTCTGTGAGGATTTGTTGTTTTTCTCTCTGTTTTACATCGAGTTTGAATTTTTCTGACATTTTATAGACTGAACAAAAAATTGATTCAAATAAAAACATTTTTTAAAAAAAAACAGTTTAGTGAATATCAATTATGTGGTGTAGTTATGTGCCATTGCTGGAGATGAAACCGTCGCGTCAAGCAACAAAATATCTGCTATAGCTCTTTGTTTTTTATGCAACCAATGTTTTTAGTTAGGTATGTCATTTTTCTCAAAAACATAACTTCCACAAACTCTTAAAAGTGTGATTTTAATAGTCTTAAAGCTGCTGTTACTCTTAAGCATCTTAAGACAAAAACCATACTATCTGAAAACGGTCCCACTGGTTCCTACTGACGATGTAAACATTTTAAAAACAGGTCTTAAATAGAAATCTAAATAAAAGTCTGAGGAATTTCCTAGATTACTTGGTCACTGTAGTTTATAGCAAACATTACTCAGTCATAGTAAATCGTGCAGGGAACTACTTTCGTTAATACAAATCTGGTGCTCTAGTGAGCATTTAGGACAGCAGGGGGGTTTATGTGGGATCATTTCAAAATAAACTTCAGTGTGTGTTCATGGTAATGAACACTGATGTGTTTTTTATAGTTTTTGGGCAACAACTGAGCTTTATGGCACAGAGGAGGAAGACACATCAGGCTTTAGATAAACAAACAATACTTAGTGGGATCAACTAATGGTGCTTTCGGTCTTTTCATGATGGTTGCTGACAGTAAGAAAAATTGTTTTTTTGTTTTTTTTTCAAAAAGTACAATCATGCTGGATCAAGTGACATTCATTTATTATGCGTCCATGACATAAATTTACAACACAGTTTTAAAACCTGCCTCCTCTGCCTGCACCGTGCACCTGTGGCACAGAGCAGAGGCAGACGACAGAGACTATAGAGCTTTGCTGCAAAGCACACAGACACGTCAGTACGTCAAGTCAGTCCGTCTCCACGCTGCTCATCTTCAGTCCTGAGCTCCAACGAGTGGGGGGGGAAGACGAAAAGCGCATGTAAAGAAAGCTTATTCACAGTGCTTAGAAATGCTGTAGTGGTTCGGGACCCCTCCCTCCGGATCCACACGTACCCACACCGGGACGACGACAACGAAGAAAGCTTATCCACATCACAGCTCTCACCTCAACACATCATCGACTGTCTGGTCCGACCAGAGAGGTTTGTGGGCTGTAAAAAAAATGCACTGAACATTACCCTGAAAGTCTGAATGATATGAATGTATTGCTTTAATTAAGCTACGTGAAGGTCTGGACCACCACCTTTCGAAAAAGTATCTCTGACCACATGATAGTACCAGTCCAGCCGATTGCCTCAGACACAAACACAGCTGATTGTCTGTCACACAACATTACCGCTATTTAATTTTTTTGTTACGAGCTTGAGCTTATTATTTTGCAGCTTTATGAATATGCAAGGAACACGAATCCTGACACATTTTCAATTTACATACTTTATCCAGACCCTATTTTATTGACCCCGCAGAAAACTTGGGTCAGAGTTACACATGTGCAGATCTATATAGCAGGGCGGTATGACTGTCGAACTGACTTTCACTCACGACAAATGAGCGACATCTAAACGTTGTTACATCTGTACCGTGAGTGACAAATGATTTCAGACCCCCAAAACTTCGTAAAAATGGAGCAATCCTAAAATTAGCTTTGCCAGACGTACATATGGGAGCCTGATCACATGGCCCACGAGATGTTGGCTGTGTGCTCCTTGGCCTTCATGCGCAGCACGGCGATGCTGGATGAGCGCCTCTCGAACTCAGGCTTGGTCTCGAAGGCGTGGTGACCGTTGGCGGCCGGCGTGAGGAGGGAGTCTGCGCTGAAGAAGTTGTTGAGGGAAACGTGACCGAACTGGTTCTGCTGATTGGGGAAGCCCACGTAGCCGTGGTCGGCGGCGCCGGCGGCCGAACGAGGGGAGTGTGAGTAGGAAGTGACGCAGGGAGGGGAGCCTCGGGGCAGCATGCAGGAGGAGACCACAGAGCCGCCGGGAGCAGGACTCGGCCACAGGTTGTTGGGAATCTGTTGGGCGAAAGGAGGTTTTAGATACTCGAGAAGATTTCCTTAATCTAATGAGGATCTATTACAGAACATTCTCTATTTCTGATAATACATGGACGATTTAGCAAACACAAAGAATTCAACTACATAGAAGAATCATGTGAATATGAATGCGTGTTCAAACTGCACACATACATGTACAGCATAAACACTTCGCTTGATGACAGCTCAACAATTTCACTCACCATTCATTATTAATTCATCATAAATGTATTTTATGGGAACTTTAGTGTCCCGTCAGTAATTGAACGTTTAAGCACATTTATTCGAGTACTCTATTTAAGTACAATTTAAACAGTAGTTCCAGGCAAACATTGAACCAACCTCTGTTACATTTGCTTTAAAAAACTTTAGTTAGTAGGTTTGCACATGTCATGCAGCATCAGAGCCAAAGTAGAATTAATGGATTTATCAACTATGGGAATTAAAAAACACACACACACACACAAAAAAACACTGATTTTGAGAATCAGAAAAATGCTTTAAGACATTTTCTCAAGTACTTTTCATACGGGTGAATTTTACCGCTGTAAAATTTGAACGTATCTTTACTTTCCCTCAGGTACTATGGGGTACTGTGTTAAAAAAAATACACACCACATTAAGCGACAGAAATACAACTGTAGCTACAGATCTGTATAAAGTGTTTGTAAAGTAATACTATGCTATACCTTAAAATAAATATAGCATAGTGTGCAAAAATGTAGCACACATGTAAATGTGTTACTGGAAAGGCTTATTTCACACATATTTCCACATATTTCACAAAAACAAAAAAACAACCAACAAAGCACATATTTTCTCATCTAACTCTATCTGAGCGTGCGCTGGGTTGGTTTTTATTTTCGTTTAGTTTTGAGATATCCCTTTGACTTTTATAAAAATGCATCCTCCTCCACGGTATCAGGACGGAGGCAAAAATCTCAGAGATATTCAAAATCTGGACAGATAAAAAAAACAAAACTATCAGCGTGGCTAGAGGACGATACAAGTAAGTGAGAAAGTGATCGTCTCTGCGTCGATTATCTCAAACGCCATCTGAATGTACGCTGGTCCAAGCAATTCCAAAGATACAGGGCTTCTTAGAATTTGGGGAGGAGTACACTTATTTCTAAATTCATCATAAAAGTGTCATGTAGCCTCTTTTGGCATTTTATTATCATTATTATTATTATTAGATTATCAGAGAGCGAACATGACAGACCGAACCAAGAGGTCTGCGTACAGCACACATGACTCCGGTCCACCAAACAGTGTGTCCGTCTTTAATGTGAAAATACGGGCCGAGCTGACGGCTCAATCACAGTTAAATCACTTCATCCACTCTGAGGCAGTTCATTCGATCCCTTCTGCCAACATTTCATTCAAACCGAGCGGACGAGCCAGTGCGAGTAAATAGCATGTGAACGGCATGCAAATTCATTTACTCCTTAATTGTATTTTGTCAGAATTAAATGTGCCACTCTCATTTTCTTTCCCCTCAACATGAATCCCTGTGACATTTCAAAAAATAAATTTCCAAAAAACAAATGCGCCACAATAGTTCTGTATCTTTTACATCGATAAATAAACTGTGTGTACCTGCGGTGTTCACAGGAAATCTGGGAAAGTATGCAGACAGCACCTTTGGCCAAAGTGCAGCTTATAGACAACAAATACCACAGACCAATAGTGTTTGGTAAAGAGTAACATTCCCCTTTGAAAGCTGTATAAACTTCCTTTGGAGCACGAAAAAGACGGTTGTAGCCTGAGAATCAGAGTTTTTTCCCTGTCAACATGTTCCATCAGTACAAAAAGACCAAAACGCAGCTATATTGGCCAAAATCTCACTGCTAACGAAACAAAACAGAACTCTTTCGAACCCACAAGAATGCAATCCATGTCCACTGTGTTCAGGGGGACAGAACTCCACCCACTGCCAGCACAATTACACATATGACGGTCCATTTGGTGACAGTAATCCGGAATAGCTGTAAGAAAAGGGCATGGCTGGTATCCAGGAGTATCTATCAGAAACATGTGTGAAGAAAACACGAGGCAGTCCAACAGATCTCTGACCTGGTCGGGAGCCAGAGCATAGCAGAGCTGTGACTCTGACTCTTTCTCGTTTTTTTTTTTTGTAACAATTCTTCCTCTTTGAATTCAGCACAGAAACTGTTTTCTGCGAGCTTAAAATGTCAGCACACACCCCTCTGAGGAGCAGCCCCTGGCCTCCGGAAAAATCTACAAGACACTTGAGGCCTGCTGTCAGTTTCTGACAGAGAGCTCTGACACCGTGCGTCTCCTCTCACCTCATCTTGTACCTGACCTTTGTCCGAGCAGCAAGATGAATGTTCAGCTGACGTGAAATCTGATATAAGGCCATTCATTCAGCGGTGACACCCAACGAGAGGCTCTAATCAGCGCTCGGCCTCTTATCTGAAGATGGGCTTCATAATAAGTGATTAATAGAGCCACGGTGACATGAGCTGATTTATGCAGATTGATTTCTCGTGACGCATTTTAGAGGAGGAGAAGGGAGATCACAGGCCGCCGTGAGCATGACGCACCAGGGGCGTCGCACACGATCAGTCTGCGTTAGACGGATATGTTAAACTCCCATCAGAGTTTAATTTTACATCAACGATAAAGGCCTAAACTGTTAGGAAACACCGAGCACAACTCGCCTGTGTGTAGCTGTCGGTCCGCGGCAGCACTGATAAATCGTAGGTGGCTGCGAAGTGAGTTTTGGCTTGTTGGATCTGCCCGTAGCGCTCTCTTTTCCTCCACTTCGCTCTTCTGTTCTGAAACCACACCTGATGGGGGAAAAAAAGAGAAAATGTAATTAGACAAAACCAAATATATACTGAAATAATTTGGACAATTTTGAGAGGGCGTTTGCGCAAAGAAAAAAAAAAAAAAAAGGCCGTCAAATCAAAATCATGGCGAAATATTGTGTGAAAGGAGAGTTGAAGCAGCACGAAGCTCAAATTAATTCTTCTGCACTTGTTGAATAAAACAAGAGGAAGTATTAAAATGTGTGTTCGATGAAGTAATTCGTTTTCGTTACTTAATATCTTTTTGTGTTTTATTTTTATGAGCTACATTGATGATTTGGGGTTTTTTACGCACAGCGGCTGACTATCGCTCCACATTCAACGTCTTTCTCTATTTGTTTCTTATCTCGATATGTGGAAGTTAATCAAAATGAGAGCGTGGCGATGAACTCTACCTGCACTCTGGCCTCCGTTAATTCCGTCCTCATGGCCAGCTGTTCCCTCACATAAACATCTGGATAGTGAGTTTTCTGAAACACTTTCTCCAGCTCCTCCAGCTGCGCGCTGGTGAAGGTCGTCCGGTGTCTCCTCTTCTTGCTGCTGGACACGTTGCTGTCGCACTTGTCTCCCATGTCGTCCAAGTCCGTTTTCTCCTGTCCGGTTGTCACCGGAGACGCGCGAAGGGTGCAACAATTGTCCATCGACCTCCCGAGGTCCGAGTGCAAAGTGTCGTCGTCCGTTTTCGGCACGCCGTAATTGCCTAGAACGAAGGAGTGAAAGTCAAATAAAAACACTATGTTCTGCTCGCCATGTCATCACAGCTACTGCAACTTAAAGCGTAAAATAAATCTGGACGACACAAATTCTTAATGCTCCCATTTCTTAAAAAAAAAACGAAATTAGGTCAAATTTGATCTTTTCAATGAAAAATAATCCAAGAGAAAAAAAAGAAAATACCAAGAAAGAATAAAAAAAATTTAAACTGTCGAAAACGCAAAGTCATTTCAAAATAAGCCACTTCTAATGAGAATAACTGAACACAATACATGGGACATTTTTGCCAAAACAAATAAAGGATTTTTTGGGGATGTTAAGTTTCCCGCATGTCCCTCTCTGTAGCTCACACACACACACACACACACACACACACACACGCACGCAGACGGACTCCTGTAAAAACCTGCGGTGTCGACGCACAAGAAGTCAGAGTGAGAAAACCAAACTTTTTACGCACCGTTCTGGTCCCCGCAGGGCGAGGAGCGGTGCTCGCCGCTCTGCAGCCCGAAGGCCTGCACACATTTCGGGGAGGACTTGTTGAAGTACTGCGCGCTGTCCAGGCTCTCCATGACTTGGTCCATGTAGTAATCGCTGGCCTTCATCGCTTGGCTCTTCAGCGCAAACTTATCCTCCATGTACTCCATCGTCTCACCCGAAATCCGCTCGCTTTAATCAGATGTCACCATAAAAAATTAAAAAAAATAAAAAAAAGACACTAATCGCCGTTGCGCACCGATGAGCCGAGCGATGCCTCGTAATGCAATAATTCGCCAATGGAGTTAATTTGCTCCGTCTCGGAGGCGCAACGTCTTTATAGCCCCGAAGAGAAGGAGCTCCTCAAAGCGCCCCCCTCCTCCCTGAACTCCACCCACGACCCGAGTCCAAACCAAACAGCAGTTTGAAGTGATTCTGGACGCGCGAAGACTCCGAGAGGAAACAATGAAAAGTGACTTTAATTTACAGCCTGTTTAGACGTCCACAACGAGGCGATCATTCATCTGCAGCGACAAGCTGTGACTGCAAACAGGATTCAGTCTGAGTCCTGCTCACGTTTCGTCTTTGGTTCAGTTTAACCTGTGATAAAGTGAACAGCAAATCTCTAATGCGAAGTGAGAAGGTGCAAATTAACATCGATTTATTTTATTGTAATTATTATTATTATTACCATTATTATTATCATGACCTTTATGTTCTCACACTAATCAACTAGATATTTTTTTTATTAATTAGGCCTTCCCAATGTTCCAAAACCTTTTATTTCAAGTCTGTAAAAGCAACACATCGCTAATTTAACATTTGCAAACATTAACAGAAAAGCAAATTGATTTTAAACGTTTAACGAGGAAAAACTGGGACTCATTTTGTAAGGCTACTTCAATAAATACCGAAACGTGTTTTCAGTACAGAAAACGTGTGATTGATTGATTGATAATTGTCAGACGGGGTCTGAAATGTTTCTCGCACCACAACAGCTCCACCTGAAACATCCGGCTGCAGAAGAGACACGGAATTAACATTTAACGTGACATCACAGTCAAAAGAAAAGAAAGAAAATGAGGATCCAAATCATTTTTTGTTTTTCATTTTTTATGAAATTGTGGTTCTTAATTAGTTTAATATATAGTTACACGTGCACGCACGCGCCAGACTGAAGACGCACTCCGAACACGTTTTAAACACAGAGGTTTTCATTTCTGACATCTTGACAATATATATTTTCATGTGTTCAGAGGTTTCAGACAGAGATGTATTTTTCGTTCATGTCCATTATGTCCAAAACTATTTATCGCGCTCGGAGCCGCACTGGAGAACTTGGTAAAATGTTAATTGCTTTATTTTCGCTCATGTTTAGGACGTTCGACAATTTGGCGCACGACGGACCACGAATTGCTGTGAGTGTGACCCCTGAGAAATCCGTGTTTTGGGTCACATTTTTGAAAAAAAAATATTGTCTGTTTTAAGTCCAGAGAAAAAGTCAAGAGTGATTATGAGGGGGAAATGGAAACTGTGACAAAAGAAAAAGAGGGGGGGGAAAGCTGTTAAATTAAAGAGAGTGTCTCTGAACTTTGGCAATTTGTTTTCTATCTATCTATTATAAGTCGCATCAAATCAGAAATAATATTCCACATTGAAAAGTATGTGCGGTATTGACCCTTCCTTGTTGGACTTGCAGAGCAAACATCCTCCTGGTGCAGCAGAGCTGGGTTTCATTGAAGCCAGCAGACACACAGGGCTCAACAGGGAGGTTTGCACAAAGCACAGGAAGAGCTGGTCTTCTGTTTCTTCTCATTGGAGGAATTATGTTACCGCGGACCGAAGCCCATCTCCCACCTCCACGTCCCCACCCACAGCCGCGCCACCTGCAACGCACGCCATGCCTGTAGCTTTTGGTTCGCCCCGGGGTCAGTGGCAGTTACCTGGAGCTTCCCGGTGCCACAGGAGAAAAAAACAAAATAAATAGAGGTGCTCTTGAGTAGCGGGGGGGTGTCTTACTGGGCTTCTAGGATGACCTCGCACGCTGGCTCACGCTGGGGAGAAAATGTGAAAAGTTCACTGTGGTTTGGTGGGTCTTCAGCTGGAAATTCCTGCCACAATAGATGCTGCCTGAGTTTTGAGGGCTCGGTCACCTTTGGGCCGATCAGTCAGACTAATTCCTGCAGCGCCGCGGCCAATATGTCATGTGAGCCACCTGGAAAGACCTAAACCTTCACTTTGAGCGCTGCCAGTTTGTTATAACATTATGTAGCACTCATCATGGTCAAAATATGATTGAACTGAAGTAATCATCATTCATTTCAGTCTCACGGCGACTGATCCCAGTCCAACACAACCAAACCAGGGCCTGCGAGGCCAAAACGTGCCACTTCAGAAGGCAGGAACATGACATCATGATGCACAAAGCCACCCTTGGGTCTAATTCAATCTATTGAAATGTCTTCAAACTCTGACTAGCCACGAAACACAAAAACGACCAGAGATTATTTTCCCCAAAAGCACACATTTTCGTGGAGCTCATACAGAAATGGCTGTCATCCGATCCCGCAGGAACTTCTGGCTCGTAAAAGCAGAATTATCAAAAAGTGAAAGCAGCTCGTTTGTGCTTTAAAAGTTTGTTTTCATTTTGTTTGTTTGTCTTCTGTTTTTCCAGGAGTCAGGCATTCCTGAGCACTGACAAACTTCAGCGCTCGGTCACGTGAGCGAGTCATCTGGGTTCAAGTCGACATGTTATACAAGTCACCTATGACTGAAACCAGAACTAACCCGCCAGCAAACGTGGTTCAGAATAAACCCAGATGCGGACGCGATTAAGAATAAAGCAGCGTTTTAATAACAGTGAAACAAAAAAGAAGACTTTTCTCACGTAACCACTTTGACCATCAAAAAGCGCTTCGCAGAGCAAATACTAAAGCATGCAACAACAATCAAGAAGGGGCAAGGCGAGCCCACACATGATCACATCTTACATGGCAGCATTAAAATGCGCAACAGATTTGGGTCAAAGCAAACAGCCAGGAGCGTCTACGACTGGTTGGTTTTACTCTGATTATTTTCATTTTAATAATAATTTCATTCAAAAGACAGCATTAGTCAAAATAACATTCATCATTGTCAGGTTCATAGAAAAGTTAAAATGTGTAAACAATTTGTTATATCGTAATTTTTGAGTCAAGCTGCAAAAAGAAATGCTGTTCATCATTTAAAAACACAAACTACACAGACCTGGAGATATTTAAGCCGCAGATACAATTATCATACCGCACATCAATTCTTTTTTTCCCCATTATTTCATTTCCTACTGCAAAACAAAATATAAAAACACAAATAAAAAAATCAGATTATTATAAAAAATGTACATATGAAAAAGATTTGTGTGTATAAACACACATTTCATGATGAAAGTCTGGACATTTTACAAGATATTTCAGGTGTCACTTGCCTACACATGAGACGACTATTCTGAGATTACAAATACGTTAATAATCTTTTAATTTGGGGTCATTTTTTCTCAGTTCCTTCCACACGTGACATCGGTCCCGCCCTCAGTTCTGTAACTCAGTTTGAGCGACTCTGTGATGTTTCAAGCCAACAGTTGTCACTCGGAGTATAAATTAACTTTGACTTTTACCAGCAGGTTCCAGAGCAGAGTAGTTTCTGCTTGTGTGAGTTTTTTTTTATTCCCAATTTCTTTATAAGTCGGGCTCACGTTTCCAGGAGAGCTTGCACATTCCTCGGAGTTTATACCCATTTTCTTTACTTTGGCGAAGAGAGTTGGCTAATTGTGTCATGAGGCAGGAGTACATGAGAAAAGAAACCTTCTCTTATGTCAATTTCTTCGGCAAGTGTTTGTGGGATTTACGGTTATTTAACATTCTGAAGTATTTCCAGTGCTGAGACTCGGTGCAGCCATATATCTCTGGTCAGAGCTGTAATTTTCTTTTTAAAGGCTTTACCTCCAATTCTAGTCACATGATTAGTCTTTTTTTATGATTTATTATTCACTTGAATATTAAATGTGACAGCACAAGGCTAGACCTTCAGTTCAGCTTTGCTCCCTCTACAGTACAACCACGTTCAGTCAGTACGTCCTGCTGCTGCACACACGGGCTGCAGATTGTCTACTGTACGTCTGTATTACTGTCAGTATTATTATTTTTTTACACTTTTAATACTTTATATCAAAACTACTTATTTTGCAGGCCGCACTGTTGAGATTTTAGATTTGATTATTTTTCAAGGCAGCAACTCTCCTCTCCTATTAATTTAGAGATATCAATCAGCACACTCTCGAAAAAGTCATTTTAAAAAAAAGTAACAATCTTTTTCTATTACATCAAGTGCATGACCATATCAATAGGGGTCGACCAATATGGCTTTTTCAGGGCTGATACTGATTATTAGAAATCAAGGGGCCGATATATAGTGATGGAATGGACCTGAGTACAGTTTACTCAAATACTGTTCTTAAGTACAATTTTGAGGTACTTTATTTGAGTATTTCTGCTACTTTATCAAATAAGTGTTGTGGAGAAGAAGTATAAATTTAGTTACTAGTTACTTTGCAATTTCATATCATTTTATTGTTTATAGGCTTTTAGTTGTGATGCGATAACAGTCAGACAGTGATGTGGGCGGGACATTGTGTGACGGGATGTGGCATCAGAGCCAAAGTTGCACATTTTTTAATCAGTTTATTTTAACGGCAATCTGACAGAAAAACCACAGATACAGATACAAAATGCAGAACATCAGCCGACTATCAGCCAGGCTAGTAATCGGTCTATCTCTACCATATTACACTGACACAAAATTAGCGCACACTTGATGTTCAGCGGGATTAAATGCACAACTCAAGCAACTCAGCATGAGTGAGCTAACTGAATTCATTTCCAAACATATGAAAAATGAATGGAAACCAATGGCTGCCAGGAATATTTTACAACAAATGTCGAGAAAATGTAAAAAACCTAACACGTGCATTGAAAAATGATTGAAAAAATGTACAGTATACATCATTTTTCTCTGAAACTTGCAGGCACACTGTTAAATGCATCTGGGATTCTGATCTGAAAACCTCTGTGCCAGACTTGAGGTCAGGCTGGCAGGGCAGTCCGGGCAGAGAGGGCCATTCTTCATCTTATCTAAATGTGTGGTGGAGCGCTCACTTCACCAGGCAATGGATTTTGGATGTCTTAGGTTACATGTAATTTACCCATAACCCCGAAAGTAAACAAATGTAATGAAGACTGCTGGACGATGGGCTTAACAAGTCAGAAGTTGTAAAGAAGAACTCTGAAAGCCAGGAAAAATCTGATCGTGTGTCAAACAAAACATCAGAGACAAGATGTGCATTTAGAGCACTTTAATGTCACCTGTGTGATCTGATTTCTCCAGTATTATAGCTTGGTAATAACGAGTTGATGATAAAGAGAGCCTGAGGAATCGGTCTGCCCCCTGAAGTGGGACAGAGCTCTTGGGTTTCACAACAACCCCCAAGTGGGCAGGACCACCGCATCTCTGGCATGCGCCACTATCCAAGACAAAAATCCCCCATCAGCTCTCCTACAGTCAAAACACACCCTCCAGACATGTGCGAGTGAGAGATAGAAGGAAAGTCAATAGGCAGATATGCATTTCCTGCCAGGGAGCCACTCTGCAGCTCTGACTATTTGTTTTGACATTCATTAAGTTATCGTTTCCAGGCGGCGGACCAGCGAGAAACCTCCAAGCCTCCGAGAGGTTCGCCACCTCCGGCAGGGCAGTGTTTGCAGACCAACGCCTTAGCTCCCCAAATTCAAATAGACAGACAAGGCCATTACAATCCACGACTGGAAATAAAGAAAACATTGTTCTAATTCTAACACCAATGTTTGTGCTCGCCTCATAAAAGCAGAAACGTCGAGCCCACTGTTGGCAGCAGGAGCTAAACATAGCCACAGAGTGGGGAAATTGCACTTGGGCTTTATTAAACTTTACTCTTCAGAGGGGCGCAGGAGGAGTGGAAAAAGCAAGTCTCTTCCCATGGCTACAAACTCTATTTTTTTGTCAAGAGATGGTATCAGCTCAGAAACAACAGCTCAGCATCCCAAAAGCACAGGTATTAAATGTCCTGGTTCTTATTTCCTGCCATCCTTTGCATATGAAGCGTGACATTTGCTGAGGGTTTGTGATTTCGCTCCACGTGTTTTGGTGCTGGCTGGCTGCGATCACGTTCAGGCAGTGACACTTGAGCAGAATCAACATAATGGAAGTGCCTGGAGATATTTGGGCTGTTCCAGGTCCTATTGGTCTTAATTGATTTTCAGGAGAGGGAGCTCGAGTTTTCAGCTCAGTTTAAAAGGAACAGCTGCGGGCGGATTCGGCGCAGGCGATGAAATAGCATTACAAATAAAAATAAAGACAGTCTTCCTCGTGTCAGGGGAAGATAGAATGTTACCACCACAACACACGGATAGTTTACTGAAAATGCTGCATTCTTTGTAGGGCTGTGTACCAGAAAAGACAGCAAAAAAAGGGCGATGCAGCTGAATAAGAGTTTGTGTGTTACTTGTACACTTTGCCCCTCTTCTTGCCCCCTCCCCAGCCGCCGCTCTGCCGAACAGGGTTGTCTCGGAAAGAGATGCGCTCCTTTATTGATGGAGCAGATGTGGCTCCTCTAGGAGATGGGACCTCTTCTCCTGGAGACACAGAAGGAAAATGTGTCAATATCTTATATCTAAATAGACCGATCATAGACTCGAAATGGAAATTGATACGATTTCTGCTACTCAAAGTCCCCCTCCAGTCAAACACGTGTCTTTCTCCTTGTCTTCTCCTAACTGTGTAGAATGATGCACGTGCACAGTTTAACTTTCATTGTTGAAAGTGTCCATTTTCTCTGTGCTCATTAAAAATCAGATTCTAAGAGGCGTGCCTACAAGCATGATTTGCAATATTCAGCATTCATAAGCGCGACATGGAACCTTGAAGCCTCCAGTGCACACACACTTTACAATGATGTAGGAGATATCTTGAGTCCAGCACATATTTTTTTATGAGGAGGAAGTGGGGTAATTATACTGTCTTTTCTGCAAAAAACACATCAAACAGAATTTTGATGTATGACTTAATACATGTTCGGAGGGGATCTTATATTTGATCCTTGGCATTCATTGCTGTGTTGTTTTTGCATCTGGTAATCACGATCATGATTTTACTGGATTTTTGCTGACCAGGTCTCTTCTTCTTGACTGTAGAGCCATTTCTAATGTCCTGGATAGAATGGGTATCAATAATCAATATCAGAAAACAGGTTACTAAAGAATCTAAACAACTTCAGTTTCTATTGTTGCACAAAATATATAAACTTCAAGCAACCGTAGGTTCATAAAAAATCATGAAAATTCAAACTTTCCACCATGAGGTCATTATCTGTACCATGTACGGCTGTTTGCAATTTTTTTTTTTTTTATTTCATCGATTTTGTGGTAACAAAAGAAAATGTAAATTTGAAATTTGCTTTTTCAGTTGGTCTTTCTAACCAGCCAATCAATTTTAAAACTTAAAGCTTCTTTTATTGATTTTAATCAGACAACTAACACAGAGACTAACATTAATCAATGAATTAAGCATTTAAAAAAAAGTCACATTAGGATATATAGAATTTTAAATGAATTACATAAAGTTTGACTTTTAATTGCTTTATATTGAATGACAATAAGTAGGTTTTATTATGTGGAATTTATTTACTATAGTAGTTTGACAACACCATGTTAAATCTCACTGCAGAGACTTAAATTTGAGCAGCTAAATTTTGAATTTTGTGTGCTCCGTCTCCCAGGAGCGCTGTGTTCTGTACCAGAGGCCCTTCCATTTCACCTGGGGATCAGTGCAAAGCTTTTCAAACACACAGAACAAAGGCAGCGCTTCTACCGGGCATGATGCGTTCCACGTGTAGAGCCCAGGCCCGCGGTCTCCACGGCCGCCCCACACAGGGAGCCGAACAGCGGGGAGGGCTCTGGAGGAGATGGGGGGCCTGGGACGCATCACAGGTACTGACCCAGCTCCAAATGCCTGCACAGCTGGCACACTGTATAGAATATCAATACACTCACGAGTCAAACCTAATCCTACTTTTTGATTCAAGTCATGTCCGCAGTGTAACGCTGTGATTTTCCTCTCCTCGTGGTTTGTGTAATGGAGTTTAAAGATAAACCACCGCAGTCTTTTGTGTTTATTTTAAGACATTTTAGGCCTGCTTTGGTGGCTGCGTTTAGTTTATTAAAGACTTTTGTCCAATTATCTGTTCTAAATCAAAAACAGAATGCAAAAACCTGACGCACATGTTGCTAATTCCAATGCAAGTCGTGCAGTCATGCTATTAAATGTACAGAGGTTTAAACAAATGGCCACACGTTTGACCCACCCGCTGTGACCAAACAAATTGTTTTCGATCATTTTACTCCTATTAGAGCTGAACAGCGGACAAAATTGAGGGAGCAGATACGCAACTTAAGTGGTTTCCTCTGCACATGTAATGAAAATATTTTGTGGGCCTGGAAACGCATTTTATGGCACCGTCCCAGCGAGTGGTGAGTATCGCATTGCAATAGGTTATAGAGTAGGTTATAGAGTATTTATGTAGTCTTTACTGCTATGGCAAACTAAGTGAACCTTCTCACTTTAAACCTTCACTTTGATGTATGCACACCACTTCAGAGGCAGAGGGATATACAACTGTTTGATAAATACAGTTTGTTTTCTGTTTTTTCAGTCTCACTCTTTTACTGACTCGTGTGGGCCGACTATAAAAAGATTTTTTTGTCAAAGCAGCTGCATTCCTACATTTCTGATTCCCCGGTTTCACCCGTTTTCTCTGATATGATGGGTTTTTGATGAGGTGTTCCAAGTTTATGAATTATCTAATTGGCTTTTTGAGAAATGCTCTTGCCTTACACATACATTCATATTTCAATTTGTCCTAGACAATTTCGATAAGTGGTGTTTTCAGTTCAGACAAAGAGGCTTTGTTTCTCCCAGCCGTATTCCTCAGGGGAACAACAGTCTGCCTGCTTAGCCCGACGACTCTCGCTCCTGCTGCTGCTGCACCTCGTGGATATCATTTTGAAATCATCACCGGAATCCAATTTGGCTTCGTTACCGGGGACAGGGCTCTCCTTCACTTGCTCGTTTAATGTGGTCATCTGCTTTCAGCCTGTCAGTGGCATCTTTGTCATTCAAACTCCTGAGCCCCACTTCTGCTGACAGAAGGGCCAGTCATTCTTCACTGAAAGGACTGTTTTTTTTTTTTCTTTCTGCCCGTTTCCTGTCAGAGGAGAAATTCACGGCACTCTGTCCCCGGCTCGACCTTGTGGCCCCCCTCTCCTCACGGAGCAGCCGGCCGGTGGACTCAATCTGAGCTGAATAAGCAGCAGCCTTTATCCTTGGCTCGACGCACTCAACACCCATGGGTGCACGTGTGCAAACACAGAAACATCTGTACACACATGTGCTAAATGTACAGGTATATGCACACACATGTGTATACATAGAAATGGTTGGTGTGGTGTTTGCTGGAGTTTATAATTACCATTAACTTTATGAATTAAATGTAGTATTTTCATGTTAGTGTTTAGTTTCTGTAGAATTTTCTGTCATTGCAAGACATTTTTTAATGTCAGCTCAGTGCTGTAAAAAACATATTTGCATAAATGATACTGACTATGCTGTATAATCATTCTGTTGCATATACATTACATCTTCGTATGTCAATCATTCCTAAATACAATATGTTTGTATTTTTGCATATTCATGTGTATAAATCAATATTACATTTTTGGTGCTCTGAGTGAATCAGCAATGCCCAACTAGGTAAGTTTGCTAAATAATTTGCTTTAGCATTAGCATTGGCAATAAACAGGGTTCACGCGCCTTCTTTAAGTGGAAACAGACAACTTTCCCCCCTAGTGTTCTCAAGTGGTATTATTGGGCTTAGCCTGACAGGATCACTTGTCAGCCATCATTTTCCCGGGAGATTTCATGCCGGGTGGCAGACAAAATTGCATAGTAAAAGTGAGGTTTAAAGGGAACCAATCCAACCGGCGATGGTGTCCAAATTCTCTGGCTATTCAATTGTGCAATCAACTTTTACTTGGTAATGATTGGTTACAACAATGTCTAATTTGTCTAATGCCAGATTAAACATCAAATTCAAGGACTTTTCAAAGATTTTTAAAAAAGATTTTTAGTTTCGACATGGATTAAGGAGCATTTAATGATGATAAGAAACAGGCTTTACAGAAGCTCGCAGATAACAATTAAAGAGAATGAGAGGCTTAAATGTGTGAACACTTCTCAGTCGTGCTGCTGTGTTACAGTGATGGAGACACACTTGCAGATGGCAGAACGTAGAATGAATTCAATTTCTATTCCTGCACAAAATATATATAAATTCAAGCACTTTCAAGGATGTCTATTTTCTATATGTCTATTTTCAAAAATCTTCAAGGCCTTGAATTTGTTTCCTCAAATTCACAAACTTTTCGAGGATTTCAAGGACATATGGAATTATTATTTAAATAATTAATTATTATTACTGAATACATGTCTTTAAGACAATTTATGTGGATAACCAGTGACAAAACCAACTTACTTTACGGGGATGCAAGAGTCTGTTAAAAGTTCAGTGAAAACTGTAACAGAGTGATTCTGCTGTGAGGTTCACAAGACTCACTTGCATGACCCAAAGAGTTTCTGCGAGGATAATTGTTCTCTCTGCAAGGCTGGGCAGTTAAACTGCTGTTGGCCCACAATCCACTGGCGTGATGTAGACGTTCTGTGTATCCTGGGTCTGCCTGCACACACCGCACACAGAAACACACACATAAATGAGGCCCAACATGACACGTCTCACGCAAGCAGTCCAGCATTTTGAAAAACATTCAACAACCAGCGGCTCTGCTGTCTGAACATATCTAAGAAACAGGAGGAAGAGGGCGGCTCCTCTTGCCAGTGATCGTAACTCAAACTGCTCTATAACGGCACAGGGAGACCTGCAGTTTCCGACTTCAAAGACCTCACGAGCATCAGCATCGTTCTCGGGTCCTGGCAAACTGCTCCAAAGTGACACTGGGATTTCTGCAAGTAAAATGCAGAAATTGCAGCCAGTTGATCCAATTGAAAGTGTCACCGTGGAGCTAAACCTCAGACTCACCTCCCCCCTGCCTCCTTTAAATCGAAGCTGATGAGACAGGCTCCAGGGGAGGGAACCTACAGCGCAGACATGACTCTGACTGGTGAATGTAAATACTACATACCCTCACATACATGCAACTGCCCCCCCAGAAAAGATTCAAATCAAGATTCACTGTCATTCTGCGAAGTGAATGAACTGCTGGGAGGGGAGTGTACTCACCACAAGCTGCACTCGGCCTCCATTCAGAATGTCTGAGCTGATCTCCGGTAAGAAACGCACGCTGAGGAGAGCATAACAGAAAAAGCCCAAACGTTTGGGCCGACTTCTTATCAATTCAGCAGTTTCCTCTCCTCAATTCTGTGCAATTACCTCCGACATATCATAGAATAAACACAGATGCCATGTATGATAATCTGTAATGTCTATTTGTTAGGGAGGGTTTAGCACAGGCCTGCATGCTGACTGCCTCTGTTACTCTGTTTTCAAATTCATCTTCCCAAGGGGTAAAGTTTCTCTGTTAACTCAAGTCAAATCTGAGCTTATGAAGTATATATGATTTTATGACATCACTGTACTGTATTATTTGGCTAATGCACTATTTCTGTTTAGTAAGGAAGTAACTATCAAAAAGTGAAGATTTTAATGAAGTATAACTTATCTGTTTAAATGCAATATATATGCATATTCATAGATTCTAGATTACTGAGGGAGAAGGATGAGATTTTAAGAGGTTAAGACATCATACAAAAATGATTTTTTTGAAGCAGAATTTTACTTATGTCTACACATGTCTGGATAATAATAGCAGCTCATTAAAGGGTCAGTTTACCCAATTTACAAAAGTCATTATCTCCAGTGACACCTAGCACAAATACTTTTGGCTTTTTTGCCCAGGTTTAGAGATTTCTGCCACCTCCTATTCTAACACATTAGAAGTTAATCTGTGGTGCTCATAGGATTGACATGTTTGGGTTAGGGTTAGAGTTAATCCACACTGGTGAGAAATCACACAGACAGATTCTCATGGGTAAATCAGAAAATAAATGTTTTGTCATTTGGTGACGCAACCCTTTCAAGCAATTTGGGCTACACACCACCTACGCCACCTTCTGACCCACACTAAGCGCCTCACCTCTCCGAGTCCCTGTCAGAGTGAGCAGCCTGGTTGTGCAGCCACTGCCGAGCTTGATCCTGCTTCACTCGCTCCGTCCTCTCTGCCTGCTGAAGGCCCAGCTCGACGTCACGAACTGCAGGAACACATCACATAAGCGCGACAGGCAATCATTTATTTTCCTCCTCCCACTCCTCTTTTCAGTAAAGTAACTTTGTCGATGACAATAGTAGCAAAGAATGAGCGTGCTGCTTTATCAGCGAAAGTTGGGGTGAAGGAGGAATGTTTCTAATTGACAGGAGGCGTAATCAATACTGCAGTGAATGAGCTCTGTTAACAGATGCCCACCAAAGTACAAGTTTAACAAATAAACAGCTCACGGGCCTGATCTGTAGCAACATTTGACATGTTCCACTGTAATTACAGCTGGCCAGGGTTTCTAGCACTGGGAAAGATCAGTGGTCAAAGCTCTCTGTGTTTATGTTTGGGCTTAAGGTGGTGTATTTGTTTGGAGCAGTCAGGAGCATTACTATAATACATTTAACGTTGCTGAAAGATGCAACAGGAGAGGATCTGCTTTTTTTCAACAATAGCTGGGGCCCTTGTGGTTCTTGGTAAAATTAAATCCAAGCAGTGTTCCAGCAGTTTGTTAAGGAAAGAAATCTGAAAGGCCGCTGATTTACGGGTTGCGCCGAAATCCCATAATAAGGTCGTAATTCAAAGTAAACATTTATGTTGCGCTGACAGTAATGCTGCCGTGGATGGGTGTAAACTGATAATGAATTTTGACAGCTCAATGCTGGAACTAATGATGCATTTATTTAAGCCATTTACTCGCTTTTGCTGAGCTGTAAAAAGAAGAAGAGAAGCTTTACAGTTTTCATGGGTTAATTGAGAAGCCCCACTAAAAATGTCAAGTGATAGATGCTTCCCCCCGGGGCAGCAAAGGCCAGGAAACGGCTACTCGCACTTCCCAAAGCTGAAAATACACGGACAGACAGGCAGTTCAGAAAAAACCCTCTGAGAAATGATTTTTACACAGCAACTATCTCGTGTTTTTTGCTTGTTATGGCTCTGTATGATCCAAAAAAAGGCTCTGTACTGCCTGTTCAGTTTTTATGAAGGTCCCTTTAATCATGGGATCTGATATGGATAGATTAAAAACTTGCTACAAAGGCTGACAATAAATCTGAAATCAATAACGCGTAGCTTGGCAAACACATGTTCAGTGTGTACATACAGTGTGAAAAAAGTTCACGTTTATGTTGCACTCCAGTATCACAGAGACACTCTCCTTTCCCTTTTCCCCAGTGAACTCCACTCTAAACCCCCCGTCCTGACCCCCTCCAACCTCCTGAATCCCCCTCCAGAACTCCTCCAGGACATCAGGAGGGGGCCTGTAGGAGTCACGCCTGTTAAGAGAGGCTCTTAAGTGCATTAAGTGATCTCGTCTCTACTGAGAAGGGGAGAGCTCTGACTCAATATCAGAGAGTTTGGGAAGGAGGAGGAGGGTGAAGGGTTTGGCCTGCAGCACACGGGGCAGGAGGAGAGACACGATGCTGGCACTTAGTTACTTGAAGAGGTCGGAGGGGAGGAGGCTCTAAAAAACACAAGGTCAGGCAGCGGATCAGGACCAGCGCAGACCCTAACAAGAAATTAAATGGTGCCATGAATAAGTTTATGACATGGTGTTTTTGCGACTCACAAATAGGGGTGCAACTAATTATTTCATCGATTATTCTGCCAATTATTTTCATGGTTAATCGTTTAGTCTATAAAATGCCAAGACATTGTTAAAAAGTGCTTCTTTAGTCCAAACAACAGACCAAAAACTCAAAGACTCTTTATTTACTACCATAAATCACAATGAAAAGGAGCAAATCGTTACATTTAAGAAATATAAGTTTAATATAAGTTTGACATTTTTGCTTGAACAATGACTAAAAAGATTTAATAATTATAAAAATAGCTGGTGATTAATTCAACTTTAATAACAGTTCTAGTCATCTTAAAGGACAATTCTGTCCTCAGAAAGTGGCTGCTGACATAGGGAGATATATGATATAAAGGACAGGGCAATAAACAAAATTAGTCAAACAATCAGACTCTAAACTACTTGCGATGTTGTAATATTTTTTCTGCATTTGCAAAGAAAAACTGCAGTGAGCATGGTAATTCAGCAAATAACATGAACTACAAAGTTTAAGGTGTCAGTGAACTTGCAACAAACTAGTGTGACATGTCCTCTAACCACATCTAAAGGCAAAAGCATTTTCCAAATTTGCATAGGAAGTAGAAAGCCTGCCATCATAGAAATGGAGATAACCGTGCACACTTCTGGACTGGATTGGATAATGTCTCCTTAAAAGCATTCAGTGTTGCATTCATTTTTACAAAAACAAAAAAGTGGTCGTGTGAAGAATGAAAACAGGGAGCTTGAGAGAGAAGGACACCATCTAGTTCTCAGCTCTGCAGGCCTGGCAAATTTATTGTAAAAAGCAGGTGTGAATGCTGGATTTCATTGTCCCATGGCTATTCTATACACGACAACGGTCTGATACGATCTTCATTTGATGCATTCACTTTTCACGTTCTTGTCTAAATAAGTTTGGCTAAGCTTTTGGTTCGTTTACACTATAAAAACATAAAAAAAACAAAATGTGACCAAAAATTATCTGTGATTCATCTGACCTATTTGAAAAGGAAATATTAAAATGCTGTGTCAACTTAATGGTTATTAATGGTTAATGGGTTTTTGTCTGCTGATCGGACAAATGAAACAATTTGAAGACGTTGGTTTGGGCTCGAGGAAATTGTGCAAAAATTGAGCAACCATTTTACGACATTTTATAGACTAACAGTTAATTGATTCATCGTCAAAATACGCCACAAATGAATCAGTAATGTAAATATTCGTTCACTGCATCCCTATCTCTAGAAACTTACCTCATAGCGCCTAAGAAAATCTAAGCTTAAGCTAACTCTTACCTTCTTCTGTATAGTACCACGAAAACCGTTCTGAGAATCTTATTTTCGTGACATTTGCAGAGTGGAAGAAGATCAGAGCATATCTGAAATTTGAGGACCCTGACTCAGAGTTCTCAGTCGGATGTCTGTGAGTGCCAGTGCATCTCAAACATACTGTACACTATGAAAAGAGAGTTCCAGTGCCTGGCATAAATAGAAGCTCTGAGAGTATGGGGGAGAAATTGAATGCATATGAATGGTGGTAAATAGTCTGACATTAAGTTAGTTTGGATGATGGATGATAAACAAGATGATTGTGTTTCAGTTGGACTTTGTAGATGACTTGAAGTGTGAAATCGAGTTAAGTGCTCGGGAGGTAGGGGTTCCAGGCTGGAATAAAAATATATACCCTTGTGTCCCTCTGACATGAGGACGGATGTTTGGTGGGGCTGGATCTCAGTTTGGATGGAAGAAGGAGGTTGGAAGAGTGTGTGTGCCCGGGGGGGGGGGTGAATGGAAGGCGTTGGTGGAAAAGAAAGAGGAGAAACAAGGAGAAACGCTTGGAGGCACACAACATCTTCAACATCTGCAGCACACAGACACTTGACGATTTAAAAAAAAAATGCATTTCTAAATTTTTTGCCTTTAAAAGAAAATGTCTTGTGGCTCTGCTACATTCTCTCCCTCTCTATCTGCCTCTCTGGGTATGTAAGCCGATACCCATTTCAAGTGGGTTACTCATGTCCAGCACATCCACACAAAGAGCCCGGATAAAATAAACACGCCGCGTCGGATATCTTGGAAAGAATCTGTCATGGGTTTGGGGCTAATCACCTCCAGAAGGGGCTTGACTCGAAGCCTGAAACGTTAGCCCCTGTCGGGGAGCACTGGCTGGGCTGGGCTAGGCTGGCTAGGCCCCGGGCACTGGGGATGGATCCGGAGGAGGGGGTGCCTTCCACAGGTCAGGACCAGGGGCGTAAGAGGGGAGGCCGGCTTTGGCCCGTTTACAGAGTCTCGGGATCACAGAACCATGAGCCAGTTCCTGACACGCCACCTCTGACGCCGCTGTCGCCACTGTCACACAGTTGCCCTGTAAAAAGGCAGCAGGAGTCGTCTCCTCCAGAACCAAGCTGGTTAGGGTTACTCATTTTACAGGATCCCTCTCAGTCTGATCAGAAAACCAGCTGAGGACACGGGGTATTAAGAAGAGAGGGAAGGGTGATCCTAACCAGTGACCCTCGTTACTTTATCAGCTGATGTAGCTGCTTCACTCCACTGCTCGAGAACACCAGTCCTGTTTGATGAATTATCAAGACAAGGGTGGAGAGCAGAGATAAGGACACTGGGAAGAAACTGAACTGGAAATATTGTTGTAATGTAATCGGTCATTTGGATGAAACCGGCCCTCAACTGCCAACTGGCTGAGAGCTTATCCACAGCCATATTGTGCTCAGACACGATTCCACTGTGAGTAATTATAGTGTTGGAAGGTTGTCATACTTAATACACCTGCAGTTGATACTGTTGTCATACTCAAACTCAGTTTTGAATGTGATAAATAAATTAGTAGGAAAAAAAATAAACATCCATCTAATAAATTACATGTTTGTCAATCTTCGCTTCAGTTTGGCAGTTACTGGCTGCTGACGAAAATAAGTAATCTTAAAATTTTGAAATAAGTTGTTGCTTTATCTTACACTGCATAACAATGGATCAGATTTAATGGAAACAAGGGGACTCCTTCACAATTATTCTACAAACAAATGACCAAAGCGTTCCACCCAAAAAAGATAAAGTGGAGTTGGAGGTACAGTTTGTTCTTCTTTTTCTAACTGTAACATAAAATGACATGCTTACTGTACATACTGTATTCCTCCACAGCTAATCTAGGGGTATTTCATGCTGATGGCAGCATCTGGACTTGGACCAGAAAGAGACCAGTCACTTCACTGCCTGTTGGCAAACGCTGTTGTTGCAGCGTCCCTCTGACTGCTGGATGACCGCGAGCGTCGTGCTCTCTGGATGTGAGGCCTTGACCCCGGTGGGTGGGGGTGGCGGCGCGGTGCAGAGGAGAGATGGAGACAGGCCCTCATGATAAAAGCCAACTTCCCCTGTCCTCCCTACTGCCCTCCCTCCAGCTCTTCCCTTCCTTTTAAGTCTGGCTATGAATGTCGCAATGCCAAATCATCTCTCCACCTCAGGGCAGGGCAGGAGGCCACAGCAGAAAAAGATGGAGGGAGTAATTTGCCTCTTCTCAGACTATCCCAGTACCCAGTACAACAGTCTGTACCTGTTAACTCTCAGGATTACTTGACCAATTATTCAATTATCAATAAAAAAAACTTAAGGGAAAGAATGTCATATGTGATAAGATAACAGCTGTGAAACCACATATACAGAGAATTTGAGAATCATACAGGTATACAGTTGGACTTTTGAAAACCAGCAAAGCAGCTCATTTCTATCTGCCTATATCTACGTTTAAAGGGATATTCTTGTATCATACAACCCGAGGCATTTTTTGATGTGATATTTTCGCAAAACTTAATCTTATGAAGCTACAAAACACGGCACTATCAAGATAAAATCTGAGGTTGATCTGGTTGACCTAGGAGGCTGTCATTTCCTGTGGCCAGTAGGTGGTACTGTGACTGAAAATTGGCATGTAGACATCTTCAGACAAATTTGAAGAGACAACATCCACAGGGGAATGACGTAAACACAAAATTTTAGTGCATTGCATGTAAATGGAAACAATTTAAGATTAAGTTCATTAAGTAAGCCTTCTTCATGTTGGGTTTAGGGTATGGAACCAAGAGGCTTTTTTGTAGATCTTGGTGAAATGTACCATGAGGGCGACCTCCTTGAAATTTTGTAGGGGGTGCTGTCAGCTGTTTTTGCCACACCTTATCGTGTGACCCAAATCAGATTGCAATTTTTGCCGCTTCGGAAGTGCAAATATTAGTGCGTTTTCGAGCATCCCAAGCCCCTCAAAATTGTGTTGCAAAAGTAGTGAATTTATTATGTCTGCAAAAACATTAGGTCCATTGCAAATATTCTGCATCCTGCATGAAACTGACCAGCTCAGGATCTAAGTAATGGTCATATTGTACATATTGTTTGTATACATTTTTACATGTTACTGACAACTTTCTGTTTTCCATTTGTACTTCTTGACTTGCAGTGCTTGCTTTTATCTTTTTCTTTTATTTTAAATTGTCTAATATTATGTCCAGTGTTATGCACCAATATATCAAGGCAGTCTCCTGTTCGTGACACATGCTTAATACATTCTTGATTCAGGTTCTGAAGTGCACAGCTCTACTCTGCACAAATGTTCATGTCTGACCAAGACAGACTTTTAAGAGAAAAAAGCTATATCAAGGTGTTTCTACAGGGTTACCAAACAAATAGCATGTCTCAAGTCTTACCTTTCATATCATTGCTGCTGTGTCGTGTCTTCCTGTTCCGTGCCTCCACTGGACCCGGCTCCAAACCGCAGTTTCTGAACAAGGCAAGGCGGACAGAGGGTTCTAGGTAGAGTAAGTGAGAGAGAGAGGGTCAAAGAAGGACAAGGCAGGCTGAAAACCAGAAGCAGAAAACCAGAACCCAACATTCGGAAAATATTAGAACAGCGTTCTGGTTCCACTGAGGTGGATGCCATTAGGAGTTAGTGCAGACAAAGACCTGTGTGTCAGTGGAGCGAGATGACAAGAGGCCTGCTTTTGGAATCATGCATTTGCAATTGTGATCAAAGAGCAGCCTCCCTCTACATGACCGTGGCATGATAACCAAGGCAGGACTACTGTTTCTTGGAGCAGAGCAGAGGTGAGGTCACCTTTCACTGCAGCCACACTCAACCACTACAATGAATCGTAATGAAAATCATCACGGAATGACATGTCAAGAGGTTTCTTGGCAATAGTTATTTCCTTTGCCGGCTCTCGACTAAGACCCAATAAGAGGCGACAGGCCCTGGCCTCTGCTGTCTGTTATGGCTCGTTAATGTACACGAGGTGGAAAGGTTCGCTGCTGTTGAAGCACGGTTGAAGAAACAAAGATAGGAATGAACAGGAGCAAAAATCAGTGTGGATTTTTTCCCGTTTAGAAAATAGACTTATGTCCTCATTGGTTCTTCTATACCGTGAGGGATTCTTAAGAAGGAAACCATGAGAGCTTCTGACCAAATCTGCCTATATAAGCGTATTTCTGCCATTTGCTCACAATAATCTTTCAAAATTATTCTGGCAAACCTGAAATATTAGACACATGAAATTAAAACAAAGCTCAAATATATATTTTTACCCATACATTTCTACACATACTCACCTCGACGTCTCTTCTGCTGGTGCTTCTTTGACTTCATATTCTGGGCTCTCTTGAGCATTAAAAGAGCTGTGTGGTGGTTAGTGAAGCCCCTACAGACAACAAAGACGAACATGAAAATCCAACAACATAACAGAACACACACACACGGTGATAGAAACAATCCTAGAAGCAATCATCACGAAGACTCGGCGTATGAGAACATAATGATTTACCATTCTTCGAGTATCTTTTCTGATCTTTTCGAGAGACCACTGACCGCTGAGGTTGAGGCAGGAGATTTGCTTCTGAAAAATCATAGATAGAATATTGTCCCCATAATCATGAAATGCAGAAAAGAATATTGTCCCCATAATCATGAAATGCAGAAAAATATACATTCACATTCTAGTATTTTACTTCACATATCAATATACTATCCCACCTCGTCTTTTCTCCTCTCATCTGGGTTACCCTACCTGTTGGAGCTCAATGGGGAAACTCCCTGCCTTTCAGAGTCCACCTGTTCTGGAGCCACCCAGGCCTGCTTTGACTTTCTTTCAACCGGTGGTGGGAGTATGTACTTGGAGGGTTCAGGAAAGGGCCGCGGAGGCTGAAATACATACATCAATCAGTGTCACTGATAATTTAAAAAAGTTAGCACTCATTTGAGTAGATTTTTCATAGCTCGCTTTTTAGACAAAAGTCTGTAAAGCAGTCATGTATCTTAGGAAACTTTACATGTGCCTGAGTAAAAACTGAGTCCACATTTGAGGTGTGTTTTTAAGGGTGAGGAGAGCTGAATGGAAAAACAGAGTTATATCTCTGTCTAGACAACATACAGTATAGATTCAGAAATGAAATACAATGTATACAATAATGTCCAATCAATTTAACATGCATGTTTTCTTTCGAGGTATTTGGCTGACTCTTTAACCAGAGCAAGTTTTCACGCTCAAGGAATGCTCATATGTAAGTCAAACTAACAGTTTAATTACTCTCCAGATCCCATTTTCTCTTAGTAGAAGCGCTAAATTGTTCATCCCCGCCTTTGATGTGTACCTCAGTGTCAACACATGCAGGCCGGCCACGACAGCAGCTGCACCACATCAGCTGGCCTAAACCGGCTACCATGATGTACAGCACTGAGCCCGCTCCAAAGAAAAGATCCAACGAGAGGTAAATGAAGGGGGAAAAAAACAGGACGACAGTCCGCCAGTGTGAAAAATGACATCTGCTGATGCAGAGCAACCTTCAGCCCTCCAGGAAATAATCTTGTTTTTTCAAGAGAATAAATTTAAAGATCAATCAGGGAGAGTGAGACAAATCCTGGAGGGGGCAATAACCAAGATGCGAAAGGGACAGGGCAAGAAAATAACTCTTTCATTGACATGACACAGGGGCTGGTAATTCCCAAATTTCAAAGGCCACTTTCTCTAAAATACCAGCCCAGCAAGTTTTAAGAATACTACAGAAAGGCCAGGGACGGTTGCTTTACCTTCGGAGACAGTGGCCACTCTGACACTGGGTAACGTCTGAGAGGCGAGTCCTCACAAAGTGGCAATGTCCAGTGTTTCTCCAGCATTGCCTTTTTAAAAATAAAAATCATTTTTATATACACAAATGTCTGGACAGCAACAGGTGAGTAACAACAAAGAAAAGTGCCTTGAGATTCAGAACAAATCAAATAATACCATGAGTATTACATTTGTGTGTATGTGATTTGTGTGTAATGTGTGTGGGTATGGGTGTACATGTACAGGTTGGTGTCCGTCTGTACTTTACTGTGTGTCTTTGTTTGTTTCTCTGTTTTTGTGAATGTGTCCAGATTTACATTTAAAAAAAAAAACAGTTTTGAATATATAAACCATTTTTTTGCCATTTTCAATGCAAATATGCACATACGCATGTTATTGTATGTATCTTTGCAGATGTGCATGTGAATGTTGGGAAAGTTTATGTTTGCGTTTATGCATTTTTGGATTGTCATCTGTGCAGGTTTGTGTGTGTGTGTGTGTGTGTGTGTGTGTAGGGGGGGGCGTGGGGTGGCGAATTACTGAACCATGAGAGTGAAGAACACATGAACTTGTGTGCATACCTCATCAAAGACAAATTCATCCATGTCTACCTCCTCAAAGGTGTCGTCCTCTCCGCTGTCGGAGCATGTGACAGCAGCCAGAGCAGATGCGAGCCTCCTCCTCAGAGTGAAGCCCCTCCAGAACGCCTGGAGGTACCCAAAGAAGAAATGGTACAGTAGAAAACCTTTCATGAATCAGGCAAACGTAAATATTGTGTGCTATCCCATTAGGGAAATAAAACATGTTAACCTCTCTTTTAATTGCTGAGTGTTCTGCTGTCTGAACTCTGCGTGACTCCGGGCTGTTCCGAGACAAATGGAGCTCCAATGTGCCTCTAAATCCTCCAATTCCCAACGGGCTGGGGGGCACACCTCACTTCAAGTTGAGCCGAGCAGGAATCCTAGAACTCTTACTACCGCACTTCTTTGGAATCTGATTAATCACCTTGTACCCCCCCAACAGGCACATACACTATTCCACTAGACCACCACCCCCACCTCCTACCTCAGAGAGCCCTAAAGGACTCATCAAACACTTTTTGTGTTGAAAAGGGATTTGGGAGGAGTGTTGAGTAGCATGTTTTTTAGAACAGCAGCTTATACTTATGTACAGAGGATTAGCCAAATAAGCCTGCACAGCACGTATGAGGCCTGAAGATGGATGTTCAAGGGGGAAAATGGTCATTTCTACTGAGTGAAAGTGATTCCAGCCCTCAGTTACAATACTTAAAAAATCTAAGATGTTCAGTATCAGTAAGGTCCTTGACTACACATCAACAGGTTAACAAGAAGTCTCTCGTCCATGCTAAACTAGGCTGCTAGTGCAGATTAGTGCTGAATCAATTGTTGAAAAGCCAACTGACAGAAAATGAATAAACACATGAATACATCTCATCATTGATCAATCATTTAAGTAATTTGTGAAGCAAAAATGCCACATGTGTGCTGAGTATTGGCATCCTGAGGAGAATGATGTCACACACATCTGAGCTTCTCTGTTCTTTGTTCTGGTGGCCCTCTCTGTCCTTCCGCATTCGTTTTCAACATGGCGGCCTGGTAAGAAACAGGTCACTAAAGTCTATTTTTGAAAAAATTTGAGGTGAGAAATATGCAGTAACAGAATCATATTTGATTAGCCTAGTTTTACAGTACGATCCAAGTTTCCTGAACGCTGTGTGTTTGGATGCTGCCTAGCGTCTAGTGTGATATCTAGTGACAGTGAATGTCCTATTTTTAACCTTTAAATTGTGGGAACTTGTAATGGGTATTGTTATTTTCTGACATTTTAAAGACTAAATGATTAGTCAATAAACCAAAAATATAATTGACCAAATATTTGATGTTGATACTCATTAGACACTGTTCTACTGTATCTATGGAAAAAGTGATCTTAGTGTTTCCCACAGAATCGGCCATGTACTTGACAGGGCCACTGGTATTCGACGATCTGAAGTGGGATCAGTCTTTTTCAGAATCACTATTAAAGTTTGACAACATAGTGTTGCCACGTGCATCATGTGCAAATGTCAGTAGAGGGCTAGAGCAAGGGCAGACTGTCCACTAGTTAATCGATCGCGGATGGCAGTTTTTTCTCTGATTATTAAAGAAACACAAGTTAAAAATGCTAAAACAGGTCACCAAATACACTTGGGTGTCCATTTACATATCTGAGCGGCATGTCCGAGTAAAGTCTATGTGTGAAAAACACTGGTTGTAATTCAATTAAATTCAACTTTATTTATGTAATTGTTGTTTTGAATTAAATACCACATAATTATTAGAGCATTGCCACAACCTACATTTGAAGAAACCTACATTTGTATCTCTGATTATAATCAAACTAACCAATCATTCACAAATACTGAAAGTAGTAGGCAGTCTCTCGCCTGTAAGGTTTTGTGGGTGGACTGTGTTGAGCACATTATTTACATACTCTGACTGGATAGTTGTTTCTGATGTAACCACCGTACAACATGCAAGGAAGTTGTTCATGTCCAACTAAACAGACAACATAACAGTATCCTTTCAAAAGAGCATAAGAGGGAAACTAGTTCGGTGGTGGATGTTGCAAAAATGACAAAAAAATCTATGTAAGCTGCAGAGGTTTGCTTTTACAGTTACTGTACAGTTATAAAGGCGACACACAGTTTGAAAATTGCTGCCCCTTATTATAGCCTCAAGTTATTAGTTATGAGATTTAACCTCCTGTACAGTAACTCAAACAAAAGGGCCAGAATGTCTGACAAAATTCCAACAGTTTTACCTGGATGACAGTTGCTGCATGATCTTGGCCAACGACGCTCCCGTTAATATAGGAGGGTCCTGGCCCTGGCTTCGCTCCATCTCCTCCTCTTCCTCCCCTTTTCTCAGCTGTGGAGGGGCTGCTGATGTTCCCACATTTCTGTCTGTATTTTCTCCACAGCTGCTGAATCACGACTGCTGCTGCGCTGCTCCAGAAAGGACACACACACAGACAAATCACACATTCACACACAAAGTGAGAGCTATACATGATGTCATAGCACCTTCATCTTTCAAAACATGAATTTATTTCTGAGCGGACATCTGGAGACCAGGCCTCTGGAGAGTTTAAGCCTGTCCAGAGCCACCCTTCAGATGAACGATATATTGTCCTCCCAAAGATAGTGCAGTGTTAATGATGAAGCTGCGTGTTAAAATGAATAAGATGTTCAACATCTTCTGCTGTAAATCACATAAAGGAGGTTCCAATGATGACAAATGCTCTGCAACAGAAACTAATAAAATGCTGAACTGCTATAAAAAGAATTATATTAAAAAAAGGGTGTTTGCTTTAGGCCAGCAGTGTTCACGTGTGTAATATGAAAAAATTTGGAGGCTTCCATTACAAACACTACATCAGCTGATCTCACTGATCTGTTGTCGACAGTGTAGTGTTGGATGGAATGGACGCACACAAGTGAACTCAGAATATTTGGTGACTTACATTTGGCGGTCCAGGTCCTGATGGTTGAACACAGGTGCCATTTTGACATTGGTGGAATTTGTTTTTCTCTTCGTCGCCAAAGGGTTTACACTGCCAGAGTTCACTTGGCTTGCTGCTGGCCCTGTCTGTGGACGCGTTGCATCAGTGTCAAATGTGTCATACCGACTCTCTGCAGCTGACTTCTCATCCAAAGTCGAATATCCGATATTATCTCTGATTGGTATAACAGGTGGAACTTTTTCAATGGACTCAATTTCTGGTCGCTCAGAATGCTTGTCAGCATTGGCACTGCCCATGTCAACTGTTTCCTCAGGTACTGTTTGGCCTGCTGCCCTGTGTTTGTCAGCAACATTGGTGTCACCATATTCATGGGCAAATCTCTGGTCCGCAGCCAGCTGCAGAGCCTCGGTGAAGTGTTGGCAGGAGATCTTTACAGCATCCAGGGAAGATGAGGCTTTACTGTGAATACACAAGAGCACACTGTTTGAGGTATGAATGTTCACTCTTTTTTAGAATGTCTGCATGTGCTGTATGTGAGCCTGTGAAAAACTTCCACTCACACACACATTTCAGAAAATAACAGTGAGATAAAAT
Organism: Lagodon rhomboides; assembly: GCA_039737535.1. NCBI lineage: Eukaryota > Metazoa > Chordata > Actinopteri > Spariformes > Sparidae > Lagodon > Lagodon rhomboides. The sequence goes on from CM077793.1 coordinate 13,309,062, forward strand.
CCTAGCTTCAGTCCTCATGGATAAAAAACAGACCTACTTATTGGGCCTTTGCAGTGATTGATGGGGACTGGACGCACTCTTCTCTGACCTAAATGGCTCTAACAGTGTACTACACTTGATGGTTCTGCTGATGCTGCATAAACACACAGCAGATACATGTCAGGAGCAGCAGTTTTCCAGTGTAAAGGCTGCTGATTATGAATTGATTTTTGCAATATTATGATTGATTCGACACTGGTAATGGGCAGTAATATTAATAAATCATCTCAGAGCTGTGGATCATTGGATCTGGAAAACAGCGTAGTAACAACCTGTGTGAGATCAATTCTGTAGGCCTGCAGTTCAGATTTAAACACTACCTAAAAAACATGTGTTTCTGAAAAAGATTTCAATTTTTTAAAAGTGAATCAAAGCTATACTCGTATACCACATATACGACAACCAATAATATATCGGCATCTATTATTACCAGACACAATTCTAACAAAATTCAAAAAGGTACTATATGTAATGAGAAGCAATTTGGAGCTAGCCACTTTTTGTAAGCTAGCCAATTTACCAGCCAGATACATGAACTAGAAATTCTATCCTTTCTGCTGGAACTGAATGGAATATCAGATTTAGCTGACATTTAGTTCTTATCATCTGAGGTGAGGTGAATGACTGTGAGCTTGTGTGTGTGTCGCTCTGTGTGCCCCTAATACCATATAATGTCTCTTTCATTGAGGGGATAAACTGACTACAAAGCCACCTCAATGGAAACTTAATGAATCTATTAGCAATGCTCAGCTCTGCTCCCCTCCCTGTCTTTAACCCTGAGGGGGCAGAGACACTTTAGTGCCCAGCCAGTCTGGAGGGCCAGTAGCCTTAGGTAGTGCAGCTTCTTCGCTACAAAGACCTAGCTCTTCCTTCTCAGTGGGACAAGAGAGAGAGGAGTCGGGAGGTCCTAAAGGATTGTGACCCCACTGACCCCAGCCCCCAGTACCTGCTGGTTCACTGCAGGGTCACCATCAACATGTATACCACTGATATAAGAGAGCAGGAATGAACAAATTGTGTTACTCTGTAGAAATAATATCGACAAGACTCGTATTGAGTATTGCTAGCCTGTGTCTGTCTGTAACCCTGTTACCAAAATCCCAACTGGTCACTTGTCTTTTCAATTATTTTTCATTATGGAGATGTCATGACAGCAATAACTGGTGGAGAGCAGTAAGCAACTGAAGACCAGCTAGGGTCAAGACAAAGCCTGTACCAAAGTGTGTTGAATATAGTGTGTTTTTTACTACAGACTTGATATGCATCTATGGCAGGGGATATACAGATGCAGTTAATCTTAACCTCAGGATAGATGGCAGCTGACAGGATAAAACAAAAATGGTGGGATGTCAAGTACTACGTTAATGAAAACTAAAAGCAAAAATTCAGTCGATGTAGTATATGGTTTCACACACAGGGAATTTTGTACTAAGAAGACTACAATTGTTTTGTTCATTGAGCAAATAATGATAGATATGTGTCTCCTGTATTCAAAAGATCGATCAAAAACTACCAGACACAGTGTTACATATTGAATTAGGCAAATGTTGATTACTTTTCCTTTGGGTGGCTTTATATCTGAGAAGTTGTTCTTTGTAATTTTTCACCTTTTTCCAACATCCCTTGGAAGTGTATATTTACCTGAAACCTAAAAGTTACCCCCCCAAAAAAACAAGCCCTTTATATCAACCACACCTCTAGATGCCACTAAATCCTACACACTGGACCTTTAAATAGCGTTAATCAATCTTTGTATTAGGAAAAAGAGCTTTTAGTTGCTCAAAGTCATAAAAATTCATATGTAGGGATTAAACAGAGGCATGTTGTAAGGAACAGAGGATTCAGCCTCCACCCTGCACCCTGTAGAGAAAAGTTGTGAAACCATACCCCTGATAAACCCCATGGTTTCCCACCTTACAGCCACCAGCGGACTGACGTGTGGCACTCTTCTCACCTCCTCTAAACCCCAGTCAGACACAAGGTCAGGCCAGGGGTTAAATGGCTGTGTTGGTCCTTGCAAAGGCCCCAGAATGGCTCATTGTCCAGAGGCCAGGGGGGTAGAGGGCACCCAGTGAGGGGTGAAGCAAAGGGAGCGCCACGCTACCCCTCAAGCCATAGGAGTCCTCGGTCTGACCCACACGGGCAGCCGCAGCCACGTTTCATCTTTTGTGCAATGTAATTTGGAAGGGTCATGAAGATAAGCAGAAAGTTGACCACTGTTTTAAGTGTTGGTGGTCCATCTTGCATAGGAGCGTCAATGTGTGCAGAGGCCAGTGACATCGAAGGACTTGTGAAAATAGATGGACGTTGTCTTTAGGCTCACTACGCCCTGTGTATCAGACATAACAAGAGGATAGCTAACATTCCTGACTGCCTCGTATCTGTCCGTCTGACAGGCTGATCAGCATGAGATAAAATGTGTAACATGACCCATTTATATTGTCTTATCCTGTTCAATTTCACTCAGGTTTGCCGTTTGATTCAGTTTTTCTTTTTTAGTGTGTTATAATGCCTTCAGGGTTTCACCCATCGCCTGTATGTTTCCTTACTTTTCTTCTTTCTTCTCCTCATACAAGAAATAAATTATAGAGAAAAAAGCTAAATGAATGAGAGGACAAATATGACAAATGCAGATGCTTTCATACAAGACGCAGGGTCAGTGAATGGCTCGATGAGAATGAAAATGTGAATCAACTGAACACCTTTGGGAAAATGGAGAAAGTTACAAAGACTAGGAGTTTTGTGTTGGTGTTTGCTTTGTAGCTGTCGCATTATGTAGTAGAGTGAGATTTCTTTGTTGCCCTTGTTCTTTCTAGTTGAGGGAAATTGTGAGCAAATTTGTAACCTACCTTTTGGGGCTGGTTTGTAGGCAATTTCCTGCCAATAGCACCACACCTTTGATTTGTCACCCATACAGTACTGGTTGACCATTTTTGTTGATGAAACTGGAGACAAATTGCAATTTCTGGAATTTCCAAGCTACAATTAATATTATTAGTACATTTGGTGTGGAACAGATAATTACTAAAAATCTCATTCCTCCGTCCCTATTTGATCCTTAGTGTCAGTATTAAAGAAAATGATTCTAAATGAAAATAAGATTTATTTCTATGACAGTTTTAGAAAGGATTAACAGTCAAAGAAAAAAAGAAAAACAAACACCAAACAGCTTTCTCTGATTGCTGTTGACACCTACACTCACCCACACTAGACACTGGCGGCACATCTACATAAGCAGCTAGTCATTTGTCTCATACCTGAGCTCCCTGCTGTGCTGCTGCTGTAAATCACGAGTCTGCTGAAGCTGAGCCTGGCAGAACGCTAAGAAGCTGCCTGAGGCCAAGCTGACTTGTTGAGCAGCAGGTGGCGATAGAGACGAGTCTGTCCACTGGCCATCAATGACCCTCAGGCCAGGCACTGCTTTCTGTAGAGCGGATCTGAAAGGAGAGCAAACTGGATAAAATATCAGTAGTCACTGCAACAATTAAGATTTTTTTAGTCACTATAATGTCAATACAAAGTCATTTAGTACAAGTATCATTTATTCGTAAGACGTGATGTTTCTCTGATACTAAATGGTTAGAGCATGAGAGGGTGTTTTGTGCTGCTCTGTATGCACTGTACATTTTGTCCTCTGGACTAACTGGACTAATCTATTTACAGTGATTTAGCAAATTTGCTGTACTTTATCCACTGGTCTAAACGGTGCACACTGTGATCTGGAGTCACAATCTGAATGCAATTTGAGACAGTTTGGAACTGTTAACTCTGTAGTGTTTTTTGGGAGTGGAGTCACACACGCCTTCACAGTGGAGGGGAGCCCTGAATGGCTGTGAGTCTGGGGGAGAGGTAACCGCTGCCTGAGGCTAAGGATGTACAAGCAGAGGAATCCCAGCTATCTGCCAGAGAAACAGACTCAGAGCGTCCACCAGCAGAGGCCAAATGTGGTCTGTGTTCAGTGGGAAAATGTGGAGCTGGAAACTCTACAAGACACTGGGGAACAGCAACAATAAAATCTGTGAAAAAATACAAGCCTTCAGGCTACAAAGTCAATTTTTTTTAAAACATTTTGAACAACTGGGTTTTTCGAAATTGATTCCCAGAGCACCATATGCTCTTAAATCTTGTCTTCCACGTCACCAGAGGAGGATAAAACATGTGTAGAGGGCGAACCTTTTTTCATTTCACCAGCTCAGGATGTGTGTTTTTGTGAATATTGGAGTAGTTCTTATTTCATACACATGTGCACCTCAAGATGTTTTACCTATTAATGGCTAGAATTGAATTTTATGAATAGATCTTGCTCCATTTTACTGTAATAATGAACTGTTCCCTACAGTCTCAACTGATAAGATGAAGTAGAGAGCAAAGTATTAAATCCAGTGTGAAAATAAACACACTGATGGTGGAGTAATTGTAGCACTTACGCTGATTACGTCTGGATTGTAAAGCCTTTTCTTCCGATCCTTTTGAAGAATTTAAACCTGTATAAATGCTTCGTACTGTATTCTGATAGCATGCAAAGTTTTCCAGACCCTACTGCCACGCTGAGACAAACATGACTGCAAAGGACAGGGTCTGTGCATTGTCAGAGGGATGCGGTTTTGATGTGGCCCACTTGGTCTCTCCAACACAGATCGGGATTAGATTCCAACCCTTCGGGCATGTTGTCGGGTTGGCTGTCTTCAAATGAAGCTCCAAACCTAAATACGACCTTTTGATCGTTACATGAGCTCATTGAGGTGGGGAAAGTAATTCAATTCAGGAACCGACGCCACTTAGACACACTTGGGAGAAGGCATATTATGTACAAAACAATTAGATGCCATCAGTTGTGGATGTTTACGATAGATGATTCCAGTTAAAGAACTGGGGACACTGAGTTTTTCAGGGTCTCTGAACTAAACCAGATAAATAACTTATAATTCTTCAAAAGAAGGTGGGAGCATCACAATTTAGATGCTATGAATCTCTCTCCTCCCTATAGCTATGTCTACTTTGACTATACTTGGACTTGAACCTGAACTTTTCCTAAATTGATATAAATTTCAACCTCCTCTCTGAGGGAAACACTGTGCTTTGCACACATTCCTTCATCCTCCTTCCACAGCCCGTATGAGCACAAGTCCGTATTTCATTTAGTGAAGACTTCCTCCAAAACACATGCTCTTAAAGTGGCCCTGATTAATCAGACCCAGTGTTTTCTTCTTCGTCGTCTCCTGGATCACGGGCTGCCTACAGGGAGCGTAATTCGTGGAGCTTTCCTTTTGGTGCTTTAATTTAGTCCGTGTTATCACTGGCCCGGGATGAAAGGGCCACGGCATGAGTGTGGAAATACAGAGGGTTAATTCCACTGTTGGCATTGGAGGTTAGGTAAAGTTCAATGAAAAATTGAGGTAATGTTTCAGTTAAGGCTTAAGAAGGGTAAAATGTCCCGTTTTTTTTTTTTTTAGGTTTTTGGACAGAGAATGACCCACGACACAAGAACATCTACAAATTAATAATCTGAAATGTTCAAACTGTCAGCGTTATTGACCCAAATGGCCGGTAGTACATAAGGCGGGAATATTACAAGTGCAACCGGCATTCAACACCTTACACTTGTGATTTTTATGGTTTAAAGGTGAAAAAATGACAGATGAAACTGAATACAACAGTGTTAATGCAGTTAGCAAAACAACCTATAAAAGAATTTTCTAAAACTGAAACACAGGTCATGGAAAAGAAAAACAGGGTTTGGGGCTGGGCAAACAAAGTATAGATTTCATTTTTGGGACATTTTGCTAAATGGGTGTGAGTAGCTCTGAGGAGCTAAACAACTTTGCGAACTTCTATCAGCTGACATCATTGCTCATTACAGGCCAATAGAAGCATGAAGAAAATAAGTGGTCATTGCATATTTTTCAAATAAACTCACAGCAACTGTCTTCACATCGGTAAAATAGTTAGGCAAGATAAGTGAATGAGCAAATTGACACTGAAAGGATAATTGATTTTTCTGTTGTGTCAATATTTTGGGAATTAGGAGCACTTAGTGCGACGTACGTACACGCAGGTGTCAGTGGCACATCGCAGTAATCTAATAGCGGACGCGGATCACAGTGCTAATCCTGGGAAGTGGACAGGAAGGCCTGTGCTCTGCTGGAATGTTTAGACTACCTGAGCCAACAGAGAAATACTGGCTTTTCACTGGTATGCTCCTTTGAACATCCATCACTGCGAGTGATGTTACAGAGCCGAAAGCTGAACCTTGGACTTTTGTCCAAAGAATTGTTTGAAAGAACTGCGGAAATTTCATGTTACACCATCTTGATTTGAAACTTTTTAGCAGGCACTCGGAGGAGAGGGCGCTATAGCTAGAAGCGAAAAGCCATCCCGAAATTTAAAAGCGCGCCTTAATACGGCACTGCCCGATTCGTCATGCAAGGAGATGCATACGGATTACAAAACAACGTATTTAGATCCTACAAAACAGTAGCCCATATATTTTGCTCCACGTCCTCCATCCAACTCTCGCCTTACCTCCAGCCACTCTCCTGCTGAAGAGGATTCCCTGTGAGGTGGATCTTTTGCAGGAGGTGACATCCCTCAAGACTCTCACACACACTCTGGAGCTCTGAGGGAAAAGTGGAAAAAGCAACTTTTTCTACTCAATGTCTATTTTTCAGTGTGTTCCTCACTTTCACCAGTGACCAGTTCCAGAGACTTGTCAACATACTGTGAGCATATTATTCCCACAGAGTCATATAACGTCATATAAGCAGCAGTGTAATATAATGAATGGAATTTTAAGTTTTTATGCCTCAAAGTTTGGTGCATGTAAATTTGTAACTATTCCAACTTCTTTTGTTGAGTGAAATCAATCTTTGACTGTGTGGGAGTAAGAGAATTCGATTATGCAAGTGTCACATAATAGCAGTAATAGCATAATAATCTTTGATATTAGAATTTTTTTCAAAATAAGAGTTACAAACTGCTTCACACAGGGCAGCAAATTAAAATCAACAAAATATAGAATCAATAGTTTCAGTCAGAAAACAGAAGATAAAACAGCACAGGCTTTGAATTTGTCCACATTACATGCACAGTTGGTCAGCATTTACGATGAGGATATTGGATTTATACGGTCTGTTTAATCAAGACAATCTGTTACCTGACATGCAGTTGAATTGAAGATCCAGATTTTCAAGGGACACAAAATCAGATATAGAGGGCAGCTGGGTAATTCTAGGAAAAACAGAAACAAATTATGGCCTTTCGAAAGCTTTACACTCCCTCTTTAGCTAACAGTCATGTCGCTGATGAGTACAGACAGTCTGAATTAAGTGACTGGAGTTTAAATTTTTTATATCAAATTACTAAAAAAGAAAAAATTGCGGTATGTGTTATTTTCTCCTTTGAACTGGAGGAATGTACCTGTTTTGGGCCACAGAGAGATGTTGCAGGAGGGGAAGCCAGCAGGCAGTGAGGCTCTGCAGGGAGGAGATGCTGTTGTCCTCGAGATGCAGCTCTCTGAGGAGGACCTGGTTGTTCAGACTGGGGGGCTGATGGACGAACAGGGTGAGGTTGACAGTTAACACTGGTCAAACTGTGGGGTTAGACTAACTTTACACTGCAGCTGCTGCTGCTGCTGCTGCTGCTGGCCATGAGATGTCTAAATGACCTCGTCCATCACTGTCAGTAGCTTTTGTCCTACTGTGTTTATAGTCATCACTGAGTGCCAGAAGTTAAGCTCTGCCGCAATCAAGGGGCGCCTCAGGAAAAACTAATGTTGCATATATTAATATAATTATTCTTCGTATTTATGTGCCTTCATTTTGAATGTATTCTCTTTCTTGAAGGGTTAGGGTTAAAAGAAGAGAAAGATACGCTTCAGTATTTGGACATTCTCTCCAAATGACATTCATAGAACATTCAAACAGAAGATATTGATTAATTGAGCTGATAACATTAATTAGTGCCTTTGATTTCGGTCTGGCAGACAGAGCCCTGGTAATGTGCATGCTGACTGTTTTGCATGTCTTTTCTTAGTTCAGACGTAGCCTGTGCAACTCACAAATTCAAGAATGCGCATCATGCTTTCGGCTGATGTGTCTCAGACTTGCAGGTCAAATTTCATTTCTTTACATCTTGCCACATCAAATCCTTTTTTTGATCCAAAAGGGCAATTTTGTTTGACTGATGGAAAATGTGATGTTCCTTCATTTCATCCATCCATTTAAAACTGTAACCCGTGTTTGGTTGCAGAGATTTGGTCACATCAGTTCTTGTGAAAAATGTTTTCACCTCAGGGTTTGTTTTAGTCATTTTTCCACAAGAAATGTAAACTTTGGACATGTTCTATAAGTGGCCATGGCATTAATTTATAGAGTAAGTGGGAAATCTGTTACAAACAGAACTGCCAAACAGCAGCCTGTGGTTTTGTCAAGATAATCTATTCAACCATGATCTGCTCAAAGCGATAATGGGAGCCTACAACTTAGCTTCCTCTCTTTTCTTGTTAATTTAAATAGATCAGCTCGTATGTATCTGTAACACTTTCAAGCTTTTATTTTGAAGCTTTGAAAACGAGGTTATCATAATCACTTTCTTTTCAAACAGAATCCCTTTCAGAAAGCAAAATTGGGGTTTTTACTTTAAGAAAACAATAAATGAATATAATTTCATATTTTCTTTCAGCAAAGAAAAAGAAAATGAAGAAAATATTATTATTTACACCCCTTTCAAGATGAAAAAGGAATGATTTGGGCTGAATTCAATACAACCTGTGGAGGTACAAGCATCTTGCCCTCCTCAAACATCCAAATCGGTTTCTATACAGACGTCAGACATTATTATTATTTATTTTTTTTTTTACCTCCGTAAGGCTGTTGGCTCTCAGGTCCAGTGTGTTGAGCAGAGCACTGTTCTCCAGCCCCTCCACACTTGCCAGGTGATTGTGTGAGCAGTTCAAGTGGAGCAGAGTGTAAACGTCCCTCAGCCCTTTGGTGCTGATGAGCTGGTTATGATCCACTGACAACCTCTGCAGTCTCTTCACAGACTCCAGACCAGCTAGGGATGAGACGGAAAAGAGAAGCCACTTATTCAGGTAGGAAAACAGCACGAGTCAATCTGCATATAGGCAGTAAATAAGGCATAAGCATGTCTAAAAACCTACGTTGACATGACCCCTCCTTTTTTATGAGTTCATGAGTCACAGAAATATGTTAAGAGTAGCTGAATGTACCATTCAATGTGTTTAACCTCTTGCCTGGCCGATATCTTTTTATGACTTTGGCCCGAGGGCCCAAGTCTGCTTCAGTAAATAAATCACTTTTCAATGCACTTTGCAGTAAAGTGAAGGAAGACCAGGACTGAAAAGAAGAGAGACGCTGCCCCCCTGTGGAGTCTTACAGACTTGGCAGGGTTCACATTACATTTATTTTCCGTTTCCTACCAATGCGGGTGATGGAGTTGTGCGAGAGGTCCAGAACGTCCAAGTTTTCAGCACCAGCTAAACCGTGGATGGACGTCAGCTTGTTGTGTCCGAGCTTAAGAACTCGTAAACAGATCATGTTTTCACAGTTGATAAAAGAGATGTCGTTGTCCTGTGACCAGACAAAACAAAACACACAAAATTGAAGTGATATTTCACCAACAATACCAGCGAACTGCACTATTACACAGCACAAAATGGAAATAGATAAAGATCTTGGACTACTTGAATTCCCTTGAAAAAGAGTGGTATTGGGGCAATGAATTATAATCGTGTATTGACTGAGTATCCACCTGTACATCGATGTAGCAGAGTTGTGGTAAGTGGTTGATGCCTTCCAGGGATTTGAGGCCGCAGCGTCTGAGGCTGAGGGACCGAAGTTGCGTGCACTGGGCGAGAGTGGATAAGCTACAGCCAGGCAAGTCCTCCAGGGTCACTGTGGTCACCTGGAAGAGAGGCAATGATGCTTCAGTGCTCAGGAGTTTTCTTGGATTTTATTTAGTTGGCATGCGAGACATCCCTGTGCATAATGTCATCATTAAATTAAACATTATATCTTTGATTTCTGATTTGAGCATTTACCTCTTGCAGAGATTTCCAGCCCGTGGACTGAAGCAGAGACTCTGGGCACAGAGGCGGCAGACTGCTGGCCTCGGCTGCCCTCCTCAGCCCTCTCCGACTACGGACGGATCCTTTCTGCTTCCTCCTGTTCTGGAGGGAGAGTTTAGACCAGGGGATGCAGTCCTTCATCCATGACAGCCTCCTCTGCTCTGTGTGCTCGGGGAGGCACACAGGTAGAGAAACAGACCCAGTGGAAGGCCTTGCAGAGGTCTGACTGATCTTCTTGTCTAGGTCTTGTTGTTGTGGTGTGACCTCAGTACCGGTGGGGCAAATTATAGACTCGAGGCCTGAGGAGGACCAGGAGGTGCTGTCTTCTCGTTGTGAGGAGTTTTCTGTTTTATCTGCCTGTTTTTTCTCCTTGTGACCTTTCACGCTGTGTTCTTCTCTTTTCTCTTGCAGCTCGTGTGCTTTTACCACTTTTACCTCCTTTCCCCAAACCTGCATCATTCTGTTTTTGCTTTTCTCCTTTTCTTTGATTCTCATTTCTTCTCCCGTTGTTTTGTTAACCTCTTCCTTGTTTTCTTCTACATTTTGCCCATTCTGCTCATTTTCGGTCTCTCTATTTTTCCTCCCCTCATCCCTTTTTCTTTTCTCCTCCTCCTGCTTATTCTGTTCATCTTTTGTTTTGCTCTCATGTTCCGTCTTCCTGTTGTCCAAATCGTTTTCTTCCTTGAGCCTCACGTCTTCCTCTGATTTTCTGTAATTGTCTTCATCCTTCGGTCTTCTCATCTTTTCCGTCTGCCTCCTAGCCCGTTTTTCCTCTTCTGTTTTCCTTTCATCCGTATTCTTCTTCTCATCCTCTACAATGGGTCTTCGTTCTTCTTTAATTTTTCTGTTTTCCCCTTCCTGGTTTCGAACCACTTCCTTTGAATCCTTCTCCTCCTCCATGTTTTTTCTGTCTTTCTTCTCCTCTACCCTTTTTCTATAAATGTCTTCTGTCTTTTTCCTCTCAAGTTTTATTTCTTCATCTATATTTCCATTTTTATCCCCATTCCTCATCTCTTCATCCATCTTTTCCTGAGCCATCATTTTTCTATCATCAGCTTCCTTTTTCTTTTCTGTCACCCCGTCCTGTTTCTTCCTCTCCTCAATCTCTTTAGTCACTCTCCCCTCTTTGTCCTTTCTCTCTTTCTTCTTTCTGCACTCCTCCTCCTTCTTCAGTCTTATTTCTATCATCATTTTTCTCTCTGTCTCCATCTTTTCCATCTCCTTCGTTGCCTCTTCTATCTTATTTCCTTCCTCCTCTTCTCCTTTCCTTTTCTCCTCCTCCTCCTTCTTTTGCCTCTCTACCTCTTCTGCCCTTTCCTTCTCTTGTTCCTCCTTCATCATTCTGACCTCATTCTCTAGCTTCCTCCTTTCCAAATCGATCTTGATTCGCTCCTCTTCTCTCCATTTTTCCTCCCTCTCCATTCTCCTCCTTTCCTCTTCCTCTTTTTTAAGTTTCATCTCTTCTATTTTGATCCCTTCCTCTTTCTTTCTCCTTGTCTCTTCCTCTATTCTTTTCCTCTCTGCCTCCATCTTTACTTTCTCCTCTTCTCTTTTCCTCTTGTCCTCTTCTTCCTTCATCCTCCTCTGCTCCTCTTCCCTGATCCTCCTCTCTTCCTCTTGTCTTTTCCTCTCTGCCTCCATCTTAACTTTCTCCTCTTCTCTATTCCTCTTGTCCTCTTCTTCCCTCATCCTCCTCACTTCCTCCTTTCTTTTCCTCTCTGCTTCTAACTTAACTTTCTCCTCCTCTCTTTTCCTCTTGTCCCCTTCTTCCCTCATCCTCCTCTCTTCCTCTATTCTTTTCCTCTCTGCCTCTAGCTTAACTTTCTCCTCCTCTCTTTTCCTCTTGTCCTCTTCTTCCCTCATCCTCCTCTCTTCCTCCTTTCTTATCCTCTCTGCCTCCATCTTAACTTTCTCCTCCTCTCTTTTCCTCTTGTCCTCTTCTTCCCTCATCCTCCTCTCTTCCTCCTTTCTTTTCCTCTCTGCCTCCATCTTAGCTTTCTCCTCTTCTCTTTTCCTCTTCATTCTATTCTGCTCCTCTTCCCTCATCCTCCTCTCTTCCTCCACTCGTCTCTGTAAATTGCTGATCAGTTCCTAAATGGTAAATCATTACAAGTCAATACAACATTTCATTAGAAACATTTACTTGCAGGTACATAAAACAAAGCCTGAAAACCTAAAGAGGAATACTGAACTATGACCACAAAATGTTGTTCGTTATAATCTCTTAATTGAAAAGTCAAACATACTCAAAATGGCAGGTGGTTTTCCACATTATGTGCTGATTCCATATTGTTGAGATAGTAATGATTTTTTTTTTCTGCTTGGAAGTCTCAGGACTTGAGAGCGCCAACAACCAGCAGTGGCCGTGGCAGGTGGACAAAAGGTGAAAAATGTGACAAGAAGATTGAAGCCTACCTGCTGGAGCAGAAACTCCTGTTCAAGTTTTTCCTGAGCTCTCTTCTCCATCAACTCAATTTCCTTCTGATGCAGCTGGAGAGAAATACATGAAAGAATAAACATGATAAGGTTTTTTCTCTTTGATGCCTTCATTCACACAACATACCTTTCTTACTTGCTGGCAACTTGCTATCTGTCAATCAACTATTTATCTTGTTGTCAGAGAATGTTTTGTTTTTTTGGATCTTCTCTCGCTACAGAATGATATTTCTTAAAAATCAAGGATGCAGTATCCTTCTAAAAAGCACTCGAGTCTGACGGCTCTTTCTGCTGGTTGTCTGCTTCCCTGATTAAAACATCTACTTTCAGACATATGTGAAGTTCCAGGTTCTGTTTTAATTTTTTCCAGTAAGACATTTATGAGGACTCCCTACAAAGTGGGGGATTAAACATTTGCTCAACTGAAACACAAAAACAACATCTGCTATATTAAAAAATAATTGTAACAAGTAATCATTTTGAGTAAAGACGGTCCAGAGTGAGTCACCTTTTCTGCTTCCATTATCTTCCTCAGCTCCTCCTGGAAGTCTCTTTCAATTTGTCTCTTGTGCTCTTCCATCTTCATCTCTTCATAACGTCGTTTCTTTCGCTCTTCCTCGTACTCACTCATTTTCCTTCTCTCCTCGTCGTTCAGTGAGATGTCGAGGGGCCTCGTTTCAAACAGCAAATGCTCCTCACTCTCCATATTTGTTCCAGCTTCATCTGTGTACAAATATGTAAGGCTTTTTTAGTAGCTCGTCAAGCAAGAAGGGAAAACATGCACATTCAAATTTGGCTCCCTTTGAGCAAGGCAACCCTTTTATCTGCCTTCCCATGATTTTGGCAGCAGGTCAGGAGGAATTACCGTCATTCTTCCAAGTTTATTTGAAACTAGACTAGTGTAGCAGTTATGGTCTGTCAAAACATTTAATTTATACTGTCAATTAGAGAATTTCCATCAGTTAGACCACTAATATATATATATATATATATATATATATATATATATATATATATATATATATATATATATATTAGTGATCCATATATATATATATATATATATATATATATATATATATACATGATATATATATATATATATATAAAACTGTTTAAAGAAAAAAAAATCTAAAACATTTTAATGCCAGACATGCAGCCAAAAAGATTAATTCCCCTCAAAGTTATAACCACTGACAGGACTTAAGAGAGGGAGAAGGTTCAAGCTTGAACTTCCAATCCAACCCTTCATTATACGTTCAAAAGACAATGATCCTTATTATTACTATACCACACGACTGTCATTAATGAGAGCAAAAAGTGGACAACAGTGACCTCTTGTGGGCAGCCGTTCTATCACCAAAGAATTTTTTGTCAGACCAGATTATGAGACTTTTAGCAAGGCCTCAATCGTGCAATGAAAAGGAGAGGAAAGAGATATAACTTAGAATCAACTTCCACCAAACATGTGCAGTTAACTTCAATATTTAACATGTTGCTGTCACTCAAGTACACAAGTATGTACTGTGCACGAATTTATCATGTATTATTTTTTTATGTTTCCAAAATTCTCCTGTATTTCACTTAATTTCTCTAACCATGTACTGTACCTTCATTGTTGGGACACAGTGACACATTGTGAGTACAAAGTCTGTCTGACAGTGTTTCTGTCTCTGTGGGTGCAGGAAGAAGGCGAGTGTCAGTGGAAGTGTCGTTCTCTTCATTTTCTGGGTCACAAATGACCTGCATCAGGGAGAACATAGATTAGATTAAGAGTAGTTTTCCACATTTCATGAACCGAATGCACTGAGATGTTTGAGGACCTGTAAAGAGAAGCATTTACCTGCTCATTCAGTTTCATCATGTCCTTATCGAGTCCAATGGACAAGTTGGTCATGTCCTCAGTGTGATGTGATACAGTGAAGTCTGACAAGCAATTAAAAGAAAACCAGATATGACCCACTATCACCCATAAAACAGTCTCAATCATGGCATCATTTGGCGGTCTTTTCTTATAAATGTCTTGAAATACAGATCAAGTCAAGTTACTTTATTAGTACCCAGAGGTAGATTTTGTTTGCAGTAGAGTCCTCATACACACATATGGAAAAAACATAGAGGCACATATCAAACATCATCCAATTTAGGACAGTGGAAATTAAAAAATGGCGTGATTGCTATTAAACAAAATGTTGTACCTTCAAGGTCCTCAAGGATGAGCTTCTCACAGACTGCTGCTCTGCTTTTTGAGGTTTCAAAGTAGCTGAGCAGAGATGGTGGAATGTCATCGAACCCCTATTGTCAGAATACAATAATGGTTAATGTTGACATCTAGTCTTGTATCTACATAGCAGAGATGTGAACTCGAGTTGAATAGAGTCATTGTTTTATTAAACTGTAACTTGACTTGACAGAAAATAACTGACTTGACACTCAACTCTCGACTCAAATTGACTTGGAAGTTAAAGGCTTGTGACTTCACTTAAGACATGATGAATGTAAGTATTTCTGATTTAGAAGAAATTAAGAAATAAGCTTTTCTAATGTTATTTGTTTTATTTTCATATTAAATGTACTTCACTGAGTAATTCCAAATGTATTTTCTTGATGGGTCTTTCATGCATTTATACAAATGCAATGAACGATAGTTTGTGAGGAAGTAAACTTTGAAACTTCCCCTTTGACTTATTGGCCCCTGAGGCTAACTTAAAGCCTTAAAGACTTGAAAATAAGCTATAAGAAATTACATTTAAAAATACAATAGGAAAAGCCTACGTAAAATATATGCTCAAACCCAAGACTGCAGCTGACATAAACTAATAGCTGCTACTAACGTTAGCTTAACGTTACATCTAGCTTGCTGTCAATATCACCTGTCCGCTGAATGTTATATTAACGTTATATGTTCATTCATTTAATGATTTTATTTCAGTGTTCTGGACACTAACGTCATACTTACCGCCTCTTCGTGAAAGGAAAAACTCTGCTGCTCTTTACTTTCATCAGTATCAGACAGCACTAGATCGTTTAGCTCACGCATGATGGTGTCATACATCTCATTAGCATCGGCCATGGTTTTAAACCGTCAGCCACTCGTAAGCATTTAACGTTTCCACTCAGTTACAACATTTGCGGTCACAAAGTTATCTTAAGACGTTGTTATTATCGCTCAAACCCAAACTTGCTGTTTATCTTGGCACGTCAAAGTTAATTTCACTCTTGCTAGCATGCAGAACAAGGTCCTTTCGCGTCTGGTAGGTACTTCAGTCTCCATGGCAACAACGCTGTGAAGTATGATGCCTGGTGAGGGACAAACCGTGCAGTAGGCAAAGGGAAAATTCAAGTTTCTTCTTGTGTATGTGTAAAACTCACAAGTAACATGTATTAATTACAAATGTACTTATATTTATCACTATTATTATATACATATGTACTTATTTAGATTTTTTTTCATCTATGTAATTTGAAAAGGACACTGGTACATTGATATTTTACAGTTACTATAGCCTACTATAAATATTGTCAGCATTGTATTGTTTTTTGTGTTGTTGGTTCTTCATTTTCTTTTCTTTTTTTCAGAGGTTATCAAAGGCGAGGTGGGCCACTCCAGGGAGGCTCAGTTAATGGAACTGAAAGATATTACATAAGCCTAGTTATTACATCGGTTATCATAAGGAAGTCACATATGAATTAGGGGGTTGCAGGAGAGAAGAGCCACCGAAAACATAATCGACGGAGCTGAAGAAGCATCAAGGTGGCTGCGGGTCAAGAGGGGTGATCTATGGTGTAGGGCGCCACTTGGACACAAGTCGGGTACTGATCACACCCAGCTGGTTCGTCCAGGTGTCTGATGATCAAAGACCTGAAGAAAACCCTATGACCCTGGGACCATCGCTGAAGATGATTAACTCAAATGTTGAGTGTTGATGGGATCAAATAACACAATCATGATCCCATAGGTGTCCAAGAATTAAGAAAAAACGTAGCACTTAACTAACAGGTGGTCAAGCTTTTCCTGCAGGAAGGCCCACTTAAAAAAAAAAAAATACATACATACAAACAAATTGAGACATTATTCTCCGACAAACATTTAAAAACGTTCCACAACTAGAGTTAAAGTTTGGCAGAATTAGCAGTTTGAAAACATCTGAGTTATTCGGTTGCAGCACTGCTTCATGGAGATAAAATGTAGTGTCATGGACCTGTGTGGGTACATTGGGCAGCCAGCTTGAAGGGGTCAGTGGGCCTAAGACCTTGTAGGTGAATCACAGGACCAGAAGAACAAAAAATGTGTCAGGCTGTGAACAATGCACACTTTTTCCATGGCATTTCTGATCACAAAGACCGGTTCCTCTCTCCCGTGGTGAAGTCTCTGCACTCGTGCTGTACTCCTTCTCTTTGAGGAGATTCCAGTGGCCCACACAGGTTTTCCCATACACATTCCCGAGGGCTTTCTAAAAGGAACCCAGTCTCCTTCCTCAAACTTTCAAAGAAGAACAGCGTGTCCTTCATCCCAAACCGTCTGCTCCGGAGACACACTCAGGCCTGTTCTCCGCTCTCGTGACGATCCAGGACGAAAACAAAACAACAGAATGGCGCCACATCAGACTACTTTTTTCCTTCAAAGCCCAAAACTGAATTCCATAACGACAATGAAAGGCACCACATTGACAACACTTATGCGGGACTACAAGGTCAACAGCATCAGAATCTTCACAGGTCCAGCACAGAAGGGCTTTCATAAAGGTCATAATGGGTCAAAGCACAACTTCAGTCCTGAGGCTGATGGGCAGAAACAGGACACTTTGGTGCTGCCCCCGTTGTTGGAGTCAAACTGCCTGTCCCTTATGTTTCATTAGGTCCTCTAAGAATCATTGACCAAGTTCAATTGCTCAAAAAGGCTCCATCAGCAACCCTTGTCCACTCCGATTAGGGCCAGGCCCTTTGTCAGTGGGCAAGGTGTCCGTCGCTTTTGTCCAAGTGCACGGAACCCAGACAGCAGCCAGACAGGGCCAAGCTGCAGATTTATACAGCAGATTATGCCAGTCAATGGCGGCTCCGGCCCAAACGCAGTAGTGGTTTGGATAGCAGCCGTGTGTTTACACTGTCAAGGGTTTTCTGTTACTCGTCTGTAGCCATTATCTTGGCAGCCATTGGGCCTATCAAGCCTATCATTTCCATCTGGGGGCTTTGACGAAGGAAGGGATAGGAGGAAAAAATTACCACAACACAAAACTACCATTTCACTTTCTCTTAATGCCCGTTTGGAATGCACAGGTTGCACGTCATAGATTTATTAATCATGATGTATTAACCATGCATGACATGAAATAATTCTAATAATAATTGTGGTTTTGTGCTTTTGGATACGTTAAGAATGGATGATTCTTCTCAATGCACTGAGCCAGATTATAGGCTTCTGAGGGTAAGGCGCCTTGTATGTAGACCTGATGGTAGTTAAAGCATTAGGTGCACGTGAGGGAGGAAATATTTAAGCGAGCTAATCCTACACGAATGCAGTTGTAAGCCCAATCACTCAGTTGCATTCTTGTGCTGTCGAATCAAATTCTTGCCTGCACAACCCATCTCTGATGTTGATTCTTCACAACTTTCCAAAGATGTACCTGCCCCGCATTTTCTCAAAGTTCGACCAGTTCATCCTCAGCACCCTCCTAACCAAGATAATCTCTCCTTTAGTGGGATGACAACATCAGTGAATCGGTTGGGCTTGGACACAGACTTGGATTGCCTTTCAAAGTTATCATTACGCTGCCAGTGTGACCTTAGCACATCTAAATCTGCTTCAAATGACCGTGGGATTACTGTAATCACAATTCCCCCTAACAAGCTGGGGGCTGGGAGTAGTCTGCTCCAGGTTCACTGAGTCACATTAACAGATTTGCTTGTTTTTATTCATCATTTTAGACACTTCCTCTCAGTTATTTGCTATGTAAACTATATATATGTATATATTACACAATGCTTTGAAAGTTAAATCTGAACATTTGCATGTGTCGTCTTTCAAATATTTAACAGTCACATGCTGAGTGCGGGATATTACCACAGGGCTGTCAGTGGTAACATTGATAACCAGGGGCAAAGTGAAATGTGAGCTCTTTTGTTTGCTGTAACTATAGGACTGAAGACTGTACAGGCACAGAGTACCTCAAGCCAAACTCACTATTTTGTGCTGAGCCACAGTGACTCCCACTGTGTGGAGGCAGACTGGCTCTCAGTGAACAGAGACAAACTGTAGAGGACTCTCAGTGTCAGCTGTCTCAGAATATTAAATGCAACATTTGCTTTTGAACAGAACATGCAGAATAGAGAAAAATGATTCATGATTCTATCTTTTCTTGATTTAGCGCTATCACTTTATGTACCGGAACGTAAAATGTGTTTACAGGTCTTGGGCAGTAATAATGCAAATGTAAAAAAATAAAAATAAAAAAAGTAGCAAGTAACATAAAGACTTTAGTGGCTCTAGAGAAGGATGCATGTAATTGGATAAATTGCCTCCAGTGATGCCACCCAATGACTAAGTTGCATTGTGGGTAATGTAGGCTCCAGAGTTTGAAAAGGAAGAAAAATTAACTCATATGATAACTGCTTCCTTACTAATGACCAAAAAATCACAAGTAAACATAAGAGTAATGTGCCTGACAGTTAACTACATTCACATAACATCAGCATTGATGCTTGTTATTGGCAGCTCTTCAGGATCCCTAATTTTTGCTTGATAACATATATTGGTGTTGTGAGTTTACATTTTTGGAGGGTTTTTTCTCCATTGTTAATCCATTGCGGATGATCTTGAATGAAATCTAGAGATTCAAGTACGACTTCAACAAAAATTGAAGTGGGTTACACCTGCTTTCACCTCTCCGAAGTACCGCGTGGATAGAATTTACAACATGCAACTTCAGATGTCACTTCTGTCAAATACCGACATCTAATATCAAAATGTGATTTTATGACCTTTATTGCTCTGTCACGCATGGCAAAACCCACCCACATGGTGTCTAAGTGGGATAAAACAAACCATAAAAAGGGCACTTGGCCCAGGTCTGGTGTTATTGCTGTGATGTTCTCTGTTGGGTCCCATGACTTGTTCTTGGCCTTGTGTAACAGGACAGTTCCTGGTGCAGCTAATCCTCTCTTTGAAAAAGCATCTCCATCTCCAGCCAGCCAACTCCAGAGGTGAGCCCGAGCATTACTGCGATTATGTTGTTGAAAATGAACTCTGTGTGTGTGTGTGTGTGTGTGTGTGTGTGTGTGTGTGTGTGTGTGTGTGTGTGTGTGTGTGAGTGACTGTGTTGAATGTCCCCTTTGACATGGATGTCATATTGTGTGCGAGTGCCTGTAGGGCTGGGCAAATATTCAGTATTATTGTTTATCATTCCAGAGCTGCTCAAGACAATAGACCACACATACTGAAAGCTTGTAGGTTACAGAGTTTAGTGTGTAACTATGATGTTATAAATAGTTAATCTATATATAAATACATCATAGGGTTTGATAACAGTTGCAGGATGTTACCTCTCTATGTGGGAATAATACAGATCTTAAACTCAATGACTTTTTGCTGGCCAGGTCCTACAAGTTCAAAATTCATCTTCCACTGTTTTACTGACTTGACTTTATATCATGCGTGTCACTCTCTATTCCTTTTCTAACTACCCGCCACTTGCTATATACTGTAAGTGGAATGTACAAATTAATAGGAACACTCGTCAGTACCTGTCAGCACTGTTAACACCTCTATAAACATTAAGACCTTCGTTAAGGTAGTATTTATTATTGTATTAGATTAGTTAGTTCCCATTTAAGTACAGGACATTATTTGTATGGCATTAGAGTAATCTAAGATTTGTTTCCTCTTTCGTGAAAACCAGTGTGCAGTGGTGTGGGAGAGGTCAATTCAGGACAACTGGAAGGCATCATGTTACCAAAGTATTGTTTTGCATCTGAAAAAAACCACTGTGGCTTGAATATGACTTTAAAGCGTCAAATGTAACTTTCTGGAGAAAGATAGTTGACTGTTACGTCTCATCTTCAGACCGTCAAATGGTGAGGATTTGGGTTGGCAGCTGGGCTTGTATGCCAACCCAAAGATTCAGCATTAGACGATCTGCGGAGGATACTCAATGTTCAAGTTTTCTTTCTCCAAGAAGTTTAATTTTGTTGCTTTAATCTTTTAATATCATTGGCTGTTGTCGGCCACAGTGTGGGCATAGAAGCTCATATCTGGTCCAATTAGGTGACAGACACAAAACTACACAAAGAGACAAAACAATCACAAAATGGTTGCATTCCTATATAATGCAATGGGAGGCCTTTTACTGTCTGTGTCGAGGGGTTCGTTGTATCTATGGATAAAAGACCACCTGTTATGGCCACATTGCTGGAATGATTGGCAGCTTTAACATTTCTGGTTCTTGGACCTGCATTAAAATCTTGTATTGGTGCTAATGACAGCTCAAATGACACACTTTAGTCTTAGGAGCAGGAGAGTGGTAATAAAACCAGAATCTGACCAGTACCAACAGCTGCACCTACTGTATGATATATAAGATGGCAGGAAGTCACCTTCAGCTCAGTAGTTCAACAAAAAAAAAAGGAGACAGCGTGGAAACAAAGGGCAGAAGAAAATCCCTTGGGTAAGACAGAAACCACCTTTAAGTAACCCACAGAGTCACAAGCTAGGACACTTTGACTCAGACAAGACACAACATGGTGGGAGCAGATGGCATTTATCATCATCTAGTGTTTCCATTCTTATTTCACCCATCCAAATTCCAGCCATCAGCACTTCTCATGGCCTCGCCATGTCGTTTTGACTCTCACACAAAAGCGCATCAAGGTTGTGAGGGTGAGCGTCACTGTTGCCTCGCCACTCGCTGTTTTCTTTTGTTTTATCAGAGCAGGTTTGAGCTGCACATTGCATACAGTATCACAGCGCACAGGCTTTACCGTTTATCAAAGCAGCTCCCAGGCAGCACATGAAATACACTTTGTTTCCCCTGGGTGTAAAGCGAGCATTTCAAGACAATAGCACAAACACACACACACACAGAGAAGGTTTGTGAGGTAAAGAGTTTAGTGTGTAACTATGATGTTATAAATAGTTCATCTAAATATAAATACATCATAGGGACGGATAACAGTTGCAGTCTCTTTGTTTGGGAGTAAAATAAAACTCCAGGTAAAAGTTCATCTTTCATGTGCTTCTGTGCATGTCACTCTTCACTTAGGATTAAAAATAATAAAATAAAATAGCCATTACTTGTTGTTTATACAGCTAGCAGTCTCAAAAATGAACATAAAGTTGAATCTCCTCTTACCTCACCTCTCTAAAACCTTTCTAGAACTGCATTAGTTTTAGGTGTCCCCAATAAACTGGCTTAAACAGCAGGGATGGAATATAATAGTATGTTTTAATTAATGTATAATCACCTGAAACTTAGAATCATTGTGTTTTCATCAGCTTACAGTAGCCCAGAATGGACAAACGTGTTATTTTGCCTTTAAGCGGCCACCATAGGGGGAGGGGATGATGATGATGATGATGATGATGATGATGATGATGATGATGATGATGATGATGATGATGATGCTAAATCATAAACACTGGACCTTTAATTGCCAACTCTATACACTACGCATTTATCCTATAGTACTTGGACAACATCAGTGTGTGACCGGGGTGAGCGTGAGGAATCAGGAGCAGCATTAAAACATGTTCTCATTCATGACAGCTGTGGGTGATTCCATTGGCTGAGAACTTGGGTGTCTGTGACACAGTGAAAACCAATATGCCTCGACTTTCCATCAAAGGTCTGGGAGGGGTAAACTCGTGACGCCGGAGGGCATCGTGTTCCCAAATTCAGGGTCAGTCCATGAAGAATTCAACAGGTAGGCAAGGTAAGCCGCCATCTGTGACCGGCTCTGTGTTTACCATCGTAAAATCAAAACAGCAGCGCAGACTGGAGAACACAGAGTGCCTGGTGTTCAACACAACATACAAATTAAGCAACTGTTTAATTCCTATTTCAGAACAAGGAACAGTTGTCCCCCTCGGACACTTTGGTTGCTTTTCGACATAAATACAAATTTCACAACTGACAAACTCAAGTCTCAGTTCAGGTTCCAAAAGAACAGGGTATGAGTAAAAAAAAAATAATTTCCATTTCTGATCTGAGCTATCAACAAGATGACCTACGCACACGTGAGACAGCTGTGTTATTGACAGCTCAAGCAGCTGTACAAATATTGAAAATACATTCTAATACAAAAACACGGGGCAGCAGAAAACAATACTGCAGATGAAGAAGAGAAAAGGTCACAGCACTGCGAGGGGCAACAAGGAAGCCGTGAAAAAGTTCATTAATTAATAATTCATCTTCTGCATAGCAAGCTCTTTGCTTTTTCTTTGTAACTATTCACCCTTAGATCTTTACTTCTTGCCATTTTGATCAAAAGATTGACATCAGCTATCCCTGCCAGGGTTCACAGGGCCTTACTGCTTTATTTTATCAGACAGCACACCTTCATAGAAGCATTAGTGTTTCTTGTGTTCTCACTCAATTTATCAGGGTTTCCCTTGAGACTGTCGCCCATTTGTGTGTTATAAATATAATGAAAATTCAAGAGAGGCAAGCTTATGAAGAGGTTTTGCGCTGCAACATGTGGAATGAATAATTAATAAACATTTCTGCCAACCATCACAACTCAACACGAGACACCACCCACTGAAAATAGACAACCTGATCAGTCAGTCCATACACACAAGAAGCTACGTCATTTACTAAATGAATATCATAACTGTAAACACTTATTATTTACAACATTATTACATAATTCCATGTCTGCCAATGTCACCAAAACCAATTTTCAAGACCTTTTGTTGGATCATGAAGAGTATTTATTACCATTACAATTTTTTTTATTATTATCATCTACTATTAGATTTGTTGGACATTTTCTCTCAAAGTCTGATCTGTAAACCTATCCTCCAAGTAAGTTGACCTTAAGAGATGGGAGGTTTTAATCATCCTCTTTTAAATACTTTATCTTTGATGACATAACACATGGCTGACTCATGACTAGGTCACTGCACTTATCATCATGTTCTGTGGAGAAGGAGGCATTCTTCTAGCCAGAGGCTCAAACATTGATATAAAGACGCACACAGTATGCATACAAGTAAGCATAGACACGCACATTATCATACCCACTACCAGGAATATCCTAGACATTATTATATTCGTGGAGTTGTGATAATGGCTCCTCTCAGATCTGTAAGAGTGTGACCTTCAGACAATTCACAGTACGCTGAGCCCCAGCTGATGCTGCATACTGCCTGCAGATTAGACTAACAGAGTTTAGTTTTTTAAAAAAATACGTATAATAATAAACAGCATCATTGTTGGACTAGACCCGACCAGCTCAAGTTAATATGACCTGCATAAAGGTCCCAGGGCCCACCAGAGAAACGGTTCTTCTTTGTCTCTGTAGACTGAGCTGTGAGCTGTTTTCTGCCTCTGAATCCACTCTACCATTGAAAAGATCTTCATAATCAACCAGAGCTACTGCTATCCTATTAGCCAAAGCCGCTGGCTGCTCCTCTCAGCCGCTGCTTTATGACTTGACAAATTCCCTGACCACAAAAACCCTGAATCACTCACAATCACCATAATACTGTACATGATGCCATAAATCGACTGCATCCAATTCCCAGCGAGTTAACCCAGGCTTGTCAGCTTTGCTGTTAAGCCTCAGCTCATAGTTCTGTGTATTTGTCCACTGTGTCTTCAGTGAATATACAGAGAGGACAATCTGCTGGATGATGAACCAGCAGCAGGGGTAGTAGTTAGGTCTTTGTGTTGATGCTGACGGTCTCTGCCGTGACACTAAACTCCAGACCTAAACATCGTCTTTCATTTCAAATTTCCTCGCTTCATGAAACAACGATGGTTTCACTGAAATGTGTATTTTTTTTCCCTTCCCTGTTATGTGAAGCATCATTCGGTGAATGTAGTGTTGTCCTTGTGTTTGACATTTTTCACCGTCCTATAGCTGCATGGCTCTAGGGATGTCGATCCACCTATTTGATCATGACTGAAATATGTCAATAACTGTCACATCGCCTTGACATTTTGTCAGATATTCAATCCCCAGAAAAAGAATCCAGCTGATTTTAATGATCCTCTGACTTTTCAAATAGCACAATAAAAGGTGACATTTGTAGTTCTGATCAAGTATCTTAAAAACTGTTGGATGGAATGCTATGAAATTTGCACATTTAAGTGCCCCAAAGGATGACTTTTATCTGGTGCTATCATCAGGTCAGTTTGTCTGACCCTTTTTAACTGACAATCAAATACTTGGACTATTGGGATACCCTCAGCTGTTCTTTTAAGCTCAGCTCAGTCGCTAAAATATAAGTGTTGTCATTTTACATTTCTGCAGTCTTGTACTTGTCATACGTGTCATATCAATATTTTCACAATATGTGTCATATCACATTTACATTATGTGTATATGAGCAGACATTCCTCTAATGAGGTGGAGGGGTTGGTGGTGGAGTAACATCTGGGTGAGAAGGCTGCTATGTGAGAGAGCACTGTTGGAGGCGTCACGTCTGCATCTCTAAGTGTGGACATCTGGATATTTTAACATTTTGTGCCGAAACCTGATCAGAGCATGAGTACAGAGTTGTTGCAACTTAATATAGAAAATTGAACATACAGAAATGTATAGTTGAAACAAAATATATCTGTGGTTTAACATTTATTCTGGTGATTGGATTGACTTTATGTTGAGCGCTATTTAGCAAACATTAAAAGCATGTTAGCAACCTAGGCAAAACAAGGTACGTTTATCGATATAGGCACCATTCAGGCACAAAGCAGATCAAACTGCCTTACAGGGGAATAGAAAAACACTAGAAATAAACATAAAATACTAATAATAAAACAACATCATCATGTTAGCACTGTCAGTGCTAGCATGCTGATGTTAGCATTTAGCTCAAAGCCATACAGGGTCACAGGGTTGCATGGTTTTATTCCCTAAGTCTTGTTAGCGCTCATTTATCTCACGCAGTTTGTCTCAACACATCTTTTATCAGTGTGTTGCACTCACACTGGAGGTGATGTGCTCAAACTGCCTTTTAAAGGGGCTACGAAGGAAAAGAACAATTACATTTTTACAGCTTTTCTTTAACAGGAATCCACAGTGCTGCTCTCTGAACAGATGGTGATAATACCTCTCTTGGTTTCTGGATGCGTAGTAGCACGTACCTGTGGTATGTATAAGTGAACTTCAGTGTCGTCAGCCCAACAAAATATACATGCACTAATAGAATTACCATGAGCATTGGTTTTCTTTCACTGCTCTCAGGGTTTCCGTGCTGCCCTGCTGATGAGATGGAGGCTATTAGCAGCAATCAATAAGTCTGCTCTCTCTGGGCATGTGCAGAGAGGGGAAACTGCTGTGAGCAGGCAATATCTCTGACATTTTGCACGGCGAAGGACGGCGGCCTGTGGTCATGTCAGGAGGACAGAGATATAAGACACAGCGTCTGAGATACTCTTCATCCTTCAACAGAGCAGAGTTGGAAAGAGCAGCGATAAAGGACATGGACTGGAAGTAATGGGATTTGTGTGAGCATCAAATGCACAATCTCACACACTGGCAAAGACCTCCTGATCACTTCTGTGAGATTTCTGTGATGATGTCCTTGACGCACCTGAAACACTGTGGGTGGGTGTAATACCAGTGTTACGTGCCAGGCAGGGCCCAAGTGTGTGTGTTGTTTTTTTCTTTCTCCCCCCCTCCCTTCCTTTGTTTTCAAGTGATCAACCTGATTAGCTTCCACCTGTGAGCTCCCGGTCAGGCTGCTTGTTGGCTCCCTCAGGTTGGAGTTGGCCTATCAGCATTCGGAGCCATGGATAAAAGGGCCAGCCGACGGAGTTCACGAGCTGATTCCGTTGCTATGTTCCTTGTCTGCCTGACCTCTGTGTGTGCGAGCAGACTTATAAAACCCTTGATGGTATGTGGTGGGAGATTGTGGGCGTTTAGGTGAGTTGGGGGTACCCTGTACATTTCATACACCGATACATACACTAGGTTTATTGGTCGGTGCCACCCTTGTATTTGTTTCTGAGAAGCGCTTTTTTTTAGACAAGCTAGTTAGGCTTTTGTTTGTTTTTGTTCTTTAAGATAGGGTCTAGTGAGGCCACGTTTTGTTATAATTCTTTTATTTTATTTGGCACAACCACCTCGCCCCATCTCCCCCACGTTTTGTGTACCTCTTCCGCATTTGTTAACTGATAAATAAACCACTATTGTCACTTCTCCTTCGACTCCTCAATCTTTGGTAGTCGTGTTGTTTCCATGTATTGTGGACGTAACACCAGGCGCTGGGGCGACTCAGGACAGAGACTCGGGTGGTTTTGGTCTCTTTTTTAAAAAAATGTACAGTTGCATGAATTCCATTTCAGTAGATGAGCCCAAAATATCAAACACTGATTTCCAGAGAGAAAAAAAGGGGGGTTATGTGAGGTATACATTTCTTATTCTGCTGTCTTCGTGTCTATGTTCTCCAGTAGTGGATGAAGTATTCAGATCCTTCACTGAAGCAAGTAATACCACAAAAAATACTCCACAGTGAGTAAAAAGCCCAGCTTAAGTCCTACTAACTATTATATCTGATGTTATTGGATTCATATTACTGCTGCATTTATGCATATGCTGTATTTTGCTGCTGTAGATTTTTAAAGTTGAGCTTATTTTACCTTATATAATGTTGGTATAAGATCATCATATGTTTGTAGGGTCACTGTCCTGTGAGCATCACATATCTCTTAAAAGTCAACTTTTGGTGTCAGAAAACAGCCTGCTTTCAGCTTTGTGATGATGCAAAAGGGCTTTTGAATAGTTTATTTAGGAATCGTTTGGAAATGCATGTTTTCTTTACCGGACAGGAAGGGTATCTGAAAAGTAACGAGTAACAAAAGCTGTCAGAAAAAATATAGTAGAGCCTATTTTTCTCTGAAATGTAGTGGAGCAGAAGTATAACATTGGAAAGTAAAGTACAAGTACTGAGGATTTGTTAAGTACAGTACATGAGTAAATGTACTTAGTTACATTCCACCACTGATGTGTCCCTTAGATTTGGAGTGTGAAGAGGCTCTTTCTTGTTTCGTGATCCATTTTTCCCATTTTCTGGTAAATGTCTCCTTCTGGTTCTCCATCACAAACATAATTCCTTACGATGCCTTTCCACTGTTCCACTTGATTTTCTGGTTATTGACATTTAATTGGCAGCAAATACAATTTTACAGCAATAAAAGTTGATTCTTATTATTTCTTCTGTAATCAAAGCAAGATGCAATATGTTGCTGTCCTGAAACGAATACAATGTATCAATTCCGCATAAAAATGTCTAAAACCAAAACCAAAGTGCTGCAGTAAAGACTCAGCCTTGAAACGAGGTGTGAACCAGGCAGAGCTGTTGTGCCCCTCAGTTTCACTTTGAGTCATACCTTTTCACAGTGAGGTTTTAGCTGAAGTGCTCGATCTGCTTTTGCCACACTTTAAACTGCCGAAACTGTATCCTCAACCAAAGCTGTGCACTACATAGCGGTTAGCAGGCTCGATGGTCTGCAGGTAATGTCACGCTGTAGATGGCGGAACTTATATGTTAATGTTCATATGAAATCTGTATTTTGACGTTGTGTTCACTTAAACAGATCCGTAGTTCCTCCGTTGTATCATAGTGGGCAAATATTTAATTTAATTTTAGTCTTTACCGGGTCACATTTACAAGATGTGTCACAGTTTGTCCGTACTCAGTAGTATCTTGGATTTTTATAGCGCTTTGCATGATGTAATATCCAATATGCTGCATTTTTCTGACTATTAGAATCAGTCCCAGTATCCAAGGCACGGAGAAAGGAGGGATGAATGATAAAAAAAAAACGACTGAGCCAGTTTTATCTATTTCTCACACAGAACAGCCTGTGCTGAGAAAAGCAGAGAAAGGTGCATCACATTAAAGCTGCTACACGACAAAGAAAACATGCCCTTGTATGAGAATGCATCATGGTTCAACTGAGGACAGATGCTCTTTATATCCCAGCAGCTCTTCAGCACAAAGCTCACGGCACAATTTTATCAATGGAGTTTGATTTATCGACATTGAACTTATACTGAACTCAATTTTCCCATAATAATCGGAATTAGTTTTTTCTTCTTTTTTTTTTTATTCAAACATTGACCACTTAAAGTGACTCATAACCAGCTTGTAATTGATTACATCTAGCTGTAACAAAGGGATTTCATTACTTTACCTTAAGCACCCCGTGGCCAACTTATAATCACATTATAATGCATCATAAAAGTGATTCCAATGTGTTATGGGAAAGAAAAAAAGATCTACATTGACTTGTGTTTTTATGCCTAAACAAACTAAATAAACAAACTCTCTTTGTTTTCATGACGGAATAAACTGAATACACAACCCGACCTTAAAGGACACGCTGTTGGTGTCATACTGTTTTCCTTTGTTTATATTTGGCGGACCCTGACACCTCTCTAGCTTCAAACAGGGTTCTGGGACCTTATTTTCCTCTGAGAACAGCTTGATGTAAATAATCTCGTCACTGTGCAGTAGTGTAAATATTTGGGGAGTTTTTGTTTCTTATTTATGTTGTTTCTACTGCTTTTTTTAAACTTATATTTTCTTTATATTTTGCTTATTTATAGCTTCTGTTTTAATTGATGCTTTCTATTCAATAATGGGGATTTCAGCCTTTGTGAATATTCTGGTGTATGGACCTTTGTTTTAACTATATGTTTAAGCTGTTTATCTTTATTTATGGCAGCACCAGCCTAATGTGTTACTATAATGTGTAAGCTGTAGTCTAGTTGTGTGAAATGACTCTACATGAGCATACATTTCTTGATTTAAGAGAAAAGCCTATTTATCCAATTCTTTTAACATTTTCTCTGATAAAATAAAAAAAAAAAATCAAACGATCTATAGGACTAACGTATAAAGGCTATGTATGAGTTATTGTTTGTTTGTTTTGTTTTTTTCCTGATTAGGAGAAAAAGATGTCTAACTCGTCTTCTGTCTCACATTTTCGCAATATAGCCACGGAGGTTGCGCGAATGGATGACGCGCAATTACTCCGACCTTGACTAAACCCTCGCTTTTTAAATGTTAGAACGATGCTTCAATCCTCGACACAGCCTGTGACGAGATATGAAAAGACATCATGGCAATTACATCGGTATAACGTCCAAATGAATACATCCAGTGAAGGAAATGAGCGTTTATAAACAAACGCACATTGCATTTCTGAGCCGAAATCCTTTCCTTGTAGTAGTGGAGCGTACCAAAGGAGGACAACAGGGAGGTCACACAAAGGAGCGCGCTCAATTCACGTGAAATCTTGCTTTTTCTGGCATGTTTGATGCGCGCTGTCGTAAAGCAGAGACTTACAACGCGTTTGCCGCGACACATAAAGTGGATAAGGAGTGGGAAATCGCGCGTCATGGGGGGCGTGGAGGGCGGCGCACCCCTCCGAGCGCGCCGTGTCTCCGGCTGAGAGCTAAAAGGAGCCAACAGCCGCGACCGAGGCTCACTGGCGAGTGATTCACACAGAAGCAAGTATGCCTGCCCCTTGCATGTGCTCTCACAATTTCATTCCTTGAGACGCATCGTTTCAGAAGACGGACGACTGTTATTCCACACTGGTGAGTACCAACCGCTGCATCCTCAACGGGATTTATTAGGTTAACGATAAAGGCGTGCGATGTGTGTGTGAGAGAGCGTGTGTGAGGCTGACTCAAGGTGCCAGTGCGCATGATGTGGCCGGCCAGTGCGAATGATGAAACACTTCACATGGATGTCATGAAGACTGGGCGGGATGGTGGTGGTGGTGGGGGGGTATTAATTTATGCACATTTTTTTTCTCGGAGAACAAATTGTGCCCGGTGTGGAACAACGAGCCACATGGCGCCGGTGTGACTTTGTGGGGTTCATCCTCTTTTAATTGTCCGTCCGCATTTTTCCCCATTCTGGCTCATCCATCGGCCCATCCATTTTTTTTTTGTGTGTGTGTGTGTGTGTGCTGTTTTTTTTTTTTCACTCCTCATTCCTGAGTCATGTGCAGTCAGGGAGGAGAGGGGGAGAAAAAAAATAAATAAAAGCCTCTTTATCTTTTGTGCGCTCGCTCATCCTCCGCTTTAACTCAGTACGTACCCTGATTTGCCAGCAATACACTGCGATGCCATTTCCCATCACTGCCTCAGCATCACCCGTCGTTTTTTTCCTCGCTGGATTATGAAACGACGGCCTTTTGCCTCATACAAACCAGGCTAATCTGGAAGCGGTAAAGGAAATCTATTAATCACTTAATCCCCTGGTCGGTGGTTGTATGTTGTATTTGAGCAACATGGGCGCGTCGGGATTGTCCCATCATATTTTATGAGGATCTAGGGACAAACACATGTGAAACGCATCGCCCAGACGCCCCGAGGATGCTGAATTGTGAAGCACGAGGATGTTGCGCACCTCGCCCGCCTTTGGGTGGACAGTGTCCACACCCATGACTCTTTCCTTGTGCTATTTATACTTAAATCGATGCCATGCAAGTAATACATTATGATTGCGTCTTTTATAGGACAAGGAGCGTATAACCCAATGCTTCCTCGGCTCTATTAGTCATGGAGCGGGCACATGTCTGCGCGTATTTTGATTTTGTAAGTTGATATCGGGGGCTTTCCCCATCCATCCCTGAGAGCTGCGAGGCGGGGGAAGGAGTGTTTGGGTTCGTATGCAAATGGCCTCCTCCCTTTCAATTATTCACGAGGGCTGGAAACGCGATAGTCTCCATACCTCCGGACCTGGCTGTCACTGTCCCGGTCAGTGTTCCCGGGGTTTATTGTTAGAGCGGCCATTCATAGGCTACAGTAGATTTTGCAGCCTGCGTCAGCCATGTGATGTCCATGTGAGGAATAACTCTGCATCCCCCGGGATAATAACACCCTTCTGCATTAAGGGGATAAGCAGGGAGAGTGAACCTACGGATTATGCTGTGTGAATGAGTAGATATGATGTGCATGCTCAGAATCAGAGGGGGTTTAACTTCATTTCTTATATTTGAAAAGAAGAAAAGGCGAACAAAACGTTGATTCTCGTCCTTATTTTCAGAAGTTTGCAGGTGTCATGTTGTGCAAAGTTCATTCAGGGTGAAACCAGACAGTCGCAAAAGTCAAACTGAACTGACGACGAGGCTCTTAGCAGCGGCTCATCAAATGTGTTCCCTCAGTGACAAAGCAGTGGCAGAGTTTTCACTTTCATTGGCTCTTTACTGACTGACATGTTTCTTCTTCTCCCCCCGTAGACATTTGGTGATAATGACGAACTAAACTTCGTGACCACCCAATCCTTCCACAGACTGTCTCAGACCAAACCCCTTCACGCTCGCAGCTTTGCACGGTCAAAGTTCAGAAAGTGACATTTCACAGACGACCGGCCTTGCCCTTCCAGCCCGCCAACCAAATAGACGTTCCACCCCTCGCCCTTGATTGCTTTATCAAATGCCCAAAAACAGCAAGGCCGTCAAGAGAGAGCTTGACGACGATGTCACAGAGTCCGTCAAAGACCTGCTTTCCAACGAGGACGCCTGTGACGATTCCTTCAAGAAGAGCTCGCTGATCGTCAACAACCATGAAGGGGAAGGGAAAGAGTGCGACGTGGAGGAAGGGGGATC
The DNA here is from genome assembly GCA_039737535.1 of Lagodon rhomboides. Classification (NCBI taxonomy): domain Eukaryota; kingdom Metazoa; phylum Chordata; class Actinopteri; order Spariformes; family Sparidae; genus Lagodon; species Lagodon rhomboides. The sequence goes on from CM077793.1 coordinate 13,341,411, forward strand.
GGACGGCGAGGAGGAGGAGCGCCCGGCCTGGAACAGCAAGCTCCAGTACATCCTGGCCCAGGTTGGCTTCTCTGTAGGCCTCGGCAACGTCTGGAGGTTCCCCTACCTGTGTCAGAAGAACGGAGGGGGTGAGTTACCGTCAGCAGACGTCTTGAAGTTTCACTGTTGGCAACCACATGATCAGTAGGAGTGAGCAGTGTAGAGCAACACCGCCACGGTGATAGTCACAAGAAAACATCCAGATATTGATTAAGTTGATGCATGAAGCTACATTTCAGATGGTCTATTTAGGATTTTCTTCACAATTGAACATCACCATGATCCAACTATGTACTGTGTACGAGTTAAAGGACCATTCTGGGTGTTGCAACGTGGCTTTTATATCAGAGTTTTGGCTGATCATTCAAAGAAGTTAATCAAGATTCAAGATTCATTTTGGTGTCGTTATTATTATTGTTAGGATCATGTAACACAACTCCAGCTGAAGTTCTCAATGCTACACACTCAAAGCTACGCAAGCTACTAGATAAATAATCGAGTCACAGAAAATAACTTCTCGTGGTGGAGTGTTCGGGAGTAACAAAGCCGCCTCACAGTCTGGTGTCACAGCAGTGGATACTTCTGTATCTGTTAGTCAGATAACATCTTACCGATAACAACTTATCTGCTAAAGTAGTTGCTTAAATCTGGAAATGCAACAAAGTCCGTCGGGGTGGGAAAAAACAAGCGACGAGACAACGAGATCGGTTGTAAATAATTCAACAGATTTGCTTAATTTTATTTGGAGGTGAAACTGAAAGGGAGAGCACCCCGAGATGGCGGTATAAGTAAACCAAAGTCAAAGTTGCATCAGAAAGTGTGTCTGTAACCAGTGACAGTTTATGTGATGATTTTACCCTTTGCTCCTGGTTTCTCCATTTGACTAACCAGAAGACTGGTCGAAAACATGCCTGCGCATCTGATTACTCGAGCATCTTTCCACATCAGAATTCTTTGTGGAAATGCTGATCTGAGGGGCGGGCGCTCGGACGAAACACCCGAATAAGTGTAAAGACGATGACTGTAATTGTAGTTTCTGAGAGTTAAGAGATCCGAGTTTGGACACATCGGTGCACTGTTTATTTAATAACAGGGGGCAAACGAGGACAACGAGATAGATTTCTGTGATTCACGCCTGTGGTGCTGAAGAGGAAGCTGGGGTGGATAAATGTATGATAATAACACAGGGACATGCATGTAATTGTATCTGAATACTGTCAGGTCAGAAGTATAATCTTCCTCTTTATACTGTTTTTCAGGTTGTGTAGCTTTTTCTATTCATGTGTACTGTGTCTGTGTGTTTGAGAAGGGCTATGATCAGAAAAACAGTTGCAAGAAAAGATCAGCCAAAACCCACCAATAAGTAACAATGGGTCATCAGGTTACAGCTCTTGGCCCCTAAAAAGACTCATCATGATTAGTCCTGAAATGCGTATTTAGAATCAGACGGACGCTGGTGTAATGTGCAGTGTGTTCGGTGCCGCCTGTGTCAGAACGATGAAGTCCTTCCTGCGTTGCACGCGTCTGTCAAAACCAGACTGCTCGGTGACCTTCAGTATCGACACGAGAGTCATGTGACCGCCCGCGTCTCTGTCGGCGTGCAGCCTGCAACATTTCACTGGCCGAGCAAAATATATAACCTCATAACGCTGCTGTCAACGTGCTGCAAATCATTCTGTGAGCGGCTCCGGTGCTCACGATTGTAGTCTAATAACAAAACCGTTCGACCCAGCTGCGATCAAAACCACATATCCCACAATGCCCTGAAATCAGCACATGCAAGAGCTGACCGCGGTCTGTACTCTAATGTGTACGTGTCCCGGGAAGGAGACAAGGTGTTGCACTTCCCACCTGGAGATTATGTAAAGCCATTGACTGACTCAAGAAAGCTGATTAAATGAAAACCGTCTCAGACAGGTTGTCTTCATCCATGTGGAGTTTATTTGTGTCGCCTATTGTTGTTGTGCCTGTGGGCTTTACTGAACCACAACGGCAACAGTTCCTGTTTTCGCCCGACTCTCGAACAAGACAAGGAAAAGTCCCTAAAATATCGTTAGCATGTAAGGAAAACAATGGAATAAAAGAAAGTCCCCTAATCTTTAAAAGGACAGATGTGGAATAAGTTGTTTAAAAACAATATTTATAATTTTTTATATTTTATAATATTTATAATCCGTGTCTATTGACTTTTCTGTCTAACTACACAATTTATTACCTTACCATAGTGGAAAAAAAAATAACATTCACATAATTCTCGACTAAATGCGATATTAAAAAGTATTCTTCAGTTTCTTCAGTTGTCAATCTTAACAGTTAATTGCTATCAACATCGATTAAATCATTTTATGTGTGATTTTGCATAGATTTGCCATCATGTAATACTAATACATTATAAAGGTATTTTGAAATATTAGCATTAGTGATTTTAAACCATAACATCCAGCTCTAATACGCACCTGGGATTGTTGAACCTGAATGTCAAACTCCATTTATCCATGCATTATTATGTGTCATCATCGTGCGTTAAGTAATCCCATGAGGGATCGTCCGTTTCAGCAGTGTGACGCCGCCCAAAACTGTTTTAAAAATACACATACTTTGCTCGAGAGTTCAATACAAAGTCTTTACATGGTTCCAGGCCAGGTAGTGATGAGGGGGGAGGTCTGTGGACGGGGGGATCTTTGATGGATGTGAGGTTTGATCGATGAAGTTTGGGCAGCTTGGTAAAGCTTGAAAGATTTAGGAGGGCCAGCTGCGTGTGTGTGTAAAGTGAATCATGTTCTTACAAGTTTGTTCTTGTACATAATTTGCGTAAGACCCATCTGTTATTATCTGTGTGTGTGTGTGTGTGTGTGTGTGTGTGTGTGTGTGTGTGTGTGTGTGTGTGCGTGTGTGTGCGCAGGGGCATTTCAGTTCAAATCATGACCTCTCTCTAGATGCTGTCATGTTTTCGCATCTGTTTTAAACAGCTCTGGTCACCCTGCTGTGTTCAAAATAATTAGATTAAAATGGGGCAGGTCTGTGTGCCTGTGTGTGTTTTTTCTACGTCTTCTGCGTCTTTATCACCGCACACAACCACAGGAACCTATATATATCATGTGCGGTGTTCATACACGTGTATGTTCATCATTGCCTTTCATCTACTTACTCTAAATTTGCTTTCATGGCTGCATGGCGAGCACAGATGGGCCTTTGTTCTTTGAGTGCTGAAGTTAAAGGATTATTTCCATTTCATATTTTCAGTTCAGTCTGTCAAATGTAAAAAAAAAAAAGGTCCAAATTGACCGATTCAAGTGTCTTCAAGTCGAGAGTGGAATCATTTTCAAACTGCTTGTTTTCAGTGAAAAACGAAATGATGTTCAGGACAGTTGACTTTGAGACAAACATCAAATCTTCACATTGAAGGTGCTATTTGTGAGAAAAGGTGATTCTTCAGTCTCATTCCTAACTCGGCAAATAATGACGCTCTGGGATGGCAGCCAACCCGTCCTACAATCTCAAAGCGTCAGCTATTGATAAATTGGGAATGAGACTCAGAAATCAACTTTTCTTACAAAGAGCACTTTTAAGGAAACTTTGAAAAATGTACAGCACTTTTGTTTAAAAAACAACCAAAAGAATTTATCAATCATGAAAATAGTTGCCAGGTAAAGTAAAGGTCAAGTAACTGATCAATCAACTAACCGTTTCAGAGCCCAAAAACAGGCTTGACGACTTTCCTGGGTAAGGAATAATCATGAGTGATGATAGGTGGAACTAGCATAAGTAACAAAATAACATATTGACTGAAGCACTTTGGCACTTTGAAGGCTTTAGAAGCGTAAGCTAAGTGGGCTAAGCAATAATAACAGTGTTGTTAGTGTTCACTCGATAAAGTTGCTATCCTGGATCTTGATGAATGAATAACACGCTACTAATCGCTCTAAAAATAAGGATCAGCATCCTGTTAACATGGCAAACACTGGTTACGGTTAAGTAACAGGACACGCTGGAAGTCTCGCTCATTATTCATGCAAGGGATCACGTGGGCTGGGAATAAGATTGGTAAGAAAAGACGGCCATTCAGTTTTGGAAAAGTAGCAGATTGGAACATAGCAAATTCAGAATGACTCATCTCAGCAGTAGATATACCAATTGATACCTGGTGTAGGAAATTTAAACCATAATCATATGGTTTGAGGAGCCTTTCATTCATAATTCACTGTTCATGTTGTCCCCCATCTTCACATGTGTGTCTGTCTAACCACAGTGGTTTGGACCAATCCCCATATTCTGAGGAACTACTGGGAACTGTGGGTGTGGTTCAGGTGTGAAACCAGAGAGAAACGCCATTGTTTATTGGAAAAGGCTGCGTCTCCCAGCTGGCTTTGGCAGGAGTTTGATTAACCAACTCGTAATTTTAGGATTACTTCGGAACATATGATTCCTAAGTTAGGACATTCTTCAGATAGGACAGTTCTGCAATAGCTGTATTTCTATCCTAAGATAAGACAGGAAAGGCAGTAAGTAAAGTAAAAATGTCTCTATCATACAAAAAATCGGAAACATCATAATAAACTAAGATAAGATTTCAGACTTTCAAACTGAGGAAGGTTCTGTAATGAGGCATCATCCTCTGTTTTATTTCTCGGTCCAATGATATTCAAGATTGTTTTGATTCAGTCATTTGTCATTTCTCGTAATACAGATTGTCCATACCCCATGGCTACATGCGGTGCTGCCAACAAAACAAGGAAATGTGGCTCGTCTGAACAGACTGGATAAACCAGCTACTTTACATTCATGTACTGTAGGAGAGAAGAGATGTGAAACTATTTTTAAGGAAGATGAAATGCACTCTTTTCAGGCTGTTTGCTTTCTCAAAGTGCCATCAAAGTGTTTGAATGTCAGATGGGAGACTGTCGAGGGGTTTTAAAAGACAATGGAAACCGGAGAAGGTTTTGATGTCAAAAAGCCTCCTCCCAGAGAGAGCTGTGTACTCAGTGAACCAGAATTAGGTGTTTTAATATTAGAAACCGGTTAGCGTACTGTACATATACAAACACACGTGCTTAAAACAACAGATAGACTCGCACACACACACATGTACTTCCTGCCTGTGACCACTCCCATCCAAGCCAGACCTGGGAGGGGGACAGCAGGACTCAGGAAAGGATGTGAATGAACGTCCTGCCAAGATGAAACAATAAACTGTGTCGAAACAGGTATGAAACCAGTCTTCAAAAAAAATACACCCATGGCGGAAGTTTTGACACCGTCACCAGTGACACATGGCAAACATTACAGCGCTGCACCACGACCAACCACCGGCGTTAACATGTAACGTCGTGGTGTTGCCTGTGAGGAGAGTTCGCAAAAGGGGATTTTCAGATCTTATTTTTCAAGTCCAAGCATCAGCGTCGCAAAAAAGGTGTGTTTTCAAGAAAAGAGTGGCTGGTTTTTCCACTCGTAGCCCGACATCTTTGAAATGATGCAATGGTTTCTCACCAAACCTTCACTTTGATTTCAAGTGAGAAAAATGTCCCCGCTGCACTGTGCCCCGTACGGAGCTGGAGGACAACAGGCACATAATCTTAAAATCTTCTTCCACTGAACACATCTCACCACCGGCCGTTTCTCCTGAACAAAGGCTCTTAGGTTCTCTTCCCGCCATCATGTGCCTGGTAGTCTCCCTGCTCACGGGCACTCTGACTGTCACAAGAGACGTGCCCCCCCTGTGTTTTATTGCACCACACTATTACAGCCTCTCCTAATGTTAGTCATTCACCCCGAAACCTTAATTCTAGAGAGGAATGTCGTCTTTATAACGTGCCTCAGAGTAATCCCACTGTAATTAAGGTAATTTTAGACTTCGGTATCTTTCCTGGTTTCCAGAATTTTTTTGATTGCACCACGCGCCACGGGGGACGTATTAGGTAGAGACGCACAGATACAGCTCAGCAGATGTGTGTGTAGTAATTTTGGTGTGTGTGTGTGTGTGTGTGTGTGTTGGGGTGATAATGAGACAAATACGGTGAAAGAGGCTGCTGTGTATTTTTATGTGCTTTTAGGCAAATGTGTCACCATCAGGGGGATGTTAGGCAGAAGTAGTTAAAGTTTAGCAGGCTGCTGTGTTCGTGTGTGTGAGAGTCTGAACAGCAGTAACAACGTGGCAGATAGAAAGATAAAGAAAAGCTGGTGTCTCTGTGTTTGCATGGGTGTGTGTGTGCGTGTGTGTGTGTGTGTGTGGGGTTGCATGTGCTGCTTTCAGGAACTGAAGTGGTTTCACCTTACAGCTGTCTGATGACATTGTTTCCCTTCCCTGCGTGTTCTTCATCTGACATGCTGCCTGTATTGTTGTGACTGGTAGGAGCGTACCTGGTGCCCTATCTCATCCTGCTGATACTGATCGGCATCCCGCTGTTCTTCCTGGAGCTCGCCGTGGGACAGCGGATCCGCAGGGGCAGCATCGGGGTGTGGAACTACATCAGCCCTCGGCTGGGGGGCATCGGCTTCGCCAGCTGTGTGGTGAGTCGGACACTGATCAAGCCTTTAATGACACATCCATCCAGCGTTGGAATGTTACCAAGTACATTTTAGTCAACTACTGTACAATTTTGAGGTACTTTACTTGAATATTTTTTATTTTCTGCCACTTTATATTTAGGCAAATATTTTTACTTTCTACTTAACCACATTTATTTGATCATTTCACTCACTAGATATCATGGTGCATCATAAAATAGCGTCTTTTTTTTAATCTGCAATTACATTTTTTTTTAAATGCTGAACATCAGATCCAATATTGTATGAAGTATGAAAAACATTTTAGACTAGAACTAAATTTAAAAAGTTAAATTTAAAGATATGTTACATTGCTGCATTAGAAAATCGTCTTTTGTTTCAAAGAGAGACCCCTATTGGCAGAAATGACATAGCATATTGTTAATACTGTTTAATAAACAAATTCAACATTCTGACTTCGAAAGCAAACAGTTTTGACCCCAGGACAACTAGATATTCCATTTTGAAATGAAACACATTCGGGAAATTGTTCTTTTGGAACATTGCTATACGTTAAAAATAATACAACCTATTTATAACCTGAAACCACTTCATTGCTATCTCTGGTGGAATACAGGAAGTGATGTAGTGTGTGTTCCCGGCAGCGGCTACAGCAGAACTACGTGTTTGTACAGTGGTCATTCATGCATGTCCAAATGAGGCGTGAAAGAGAAGCAACATTTCTGTAGTATTCAAAGGGTTTTTTCTGGCACTTTTCACAAAAGTTTAGAGCTTGAGTTTCTTCTTGTTAGAGAAAAATTAACTGAATATATGAAGATGGATGTCATGTTTGGTGCCTTACAGGATGATTTACACTGCCCGAGAGATGATTTTGAAACTAACTCGCCTCTCTCGCCTGTAGGTGTGCTTCTTCGTGGCTCTCTACTACAATGTCATCATCAGCTGGAGCCTCTTCTATTTCTCCCAGTCCTTCCAGCAACCTCTGCCGTGGCATGAGTGTCCGCTCGTCAAGAACAAGACCAATACATGTAAGACACGTCAGGCTTCTTAAGACCAGGTTCCCCAACCGAGTCAGGCCACGGTCTGATTTTTAACTCCCTCCAGAAGCCTGAAGGGCTTTTCATAGCTGAGGCATAACTTCTACCATTTTGTCCAAAGATGTGGTGCCAGAGTGTGAGAAGAGCTCGGCCACCACCTACTACTGGTACCGCGAGGCCTTGAACATCTCCAACAGCATCTCTGAGGGTGGAGGACTCAACTGGAAGATGACTGTGTGCCTGCTGATTGCCTGGTCTATCGTTTGCCTCGCCATGATCAAGGGAATCCAGTCTTCTGGGAAGGCAAGTGTCTTTGTTTGCATTGTTTGCCTTCTTGATATTTTCTGCAATCCTCTCACAAATACTTAACTCACTTTAAGGTAGGGTGCAAACTGAAGCCAGGTCCAAAGACACTGCTAACTGACTCCTGCAATGTGATTTGACAAATTCTTCTAATGATTCAGTCTCAGATTTGACCCTCAGAGCTCATGTGATCTTGAGTGGGATCAGTTTCTGGATCATCTTATTTTATCTCCGCGTTGCAAAGCTGACAGTAGCGTGACTAGCATCCGGAAGGATTAGCCCACTGGCTAGAGGTTGGCATTTTGCTTGCAAACTCACCCGACTCCTCTGCTCTTTTACGGTTGATCTTCATCATTCCACACTTCTCATCACATGACAAGCATTGGCCAGCGTACTTCCAGGGTCATAGTCAAGCTTGCGCTAATTGGAAAAATGGTCTTTTAATCTTCCCAGAATTGGCTTTGATGGGGAAGTCATTTGATTCTGGTATTATCCCCACTTCTTATGGCAGGCCTGAGCCGGGTTGCAGCAAAGTGCAGGGTCACAATTAATACATTATATTTCAGCGATCACATTTTTTCCTTGCAATACAGTAAGGTTTCCTTGCAATACAGTAAGGTCATAGATTTAAAGGAACTTAACTCAGTGAAATGAGTCTTTGTAATAGTGTCAAAATCATGAAGAATTAGCTCCCAGATCTGCAGCTCTATTGGGATTTTTAGCCTCTTTTAGCTCATTAGTTTGGTTTTACAGCACATTCACTTCACTCTGCTGTTCAGTCTCAGCTGCATTCATCAAAGTGTTGTGCACAACTGTTCCCAACACAAAGGCTCTGATATACCTGCTGTGTGCTAACCTGCCCGTTAACGGGAGACACGAAGTGAGCGACTAGCTAGTGAGGAAAGTGGAACATCTAGCAGCTAATGAATCTGATATTTATCCCAGTAGATTGTGGATAGCCCCTTGTACCTTATTTATCAGGTAGTTGTGTTGCTCTGTGCCTGTTGGAAGTAAAGTTGGCAGTTGTTTGTTAGCTGTAACATCTTTTGAATGTGGTTGGTGTTTTGTGCCCCCTCCCGGGCCAAAAATATGCATGCATCTTTAGAAACATGGTCTTCATCGGGTCAAACAAAACTTTAAAGTAAGGTCTTGGATTTGAATGTAGTTAATCAAATGAGTCTCGGTTTTACAGCACATTTATTCTGTGGTTCAGTCTCAGCTGCATTCATCAGAGTGCTGAATGCAGTAGACACAAAGTTAGCGACTAGCTAGTGAAGAAAGTGGAACATCTAGCAGCTATGACCCAGATATTTGTCTCAGTAGTTGGTGGAGAGTAACTCGTACCTTATTTATCAGGTAGTCAGAAATATGACTGCTATGTGTTACTCTGTGACTGTTGGAAGTAAAGTTGGCAGTTGCTTGCTAATGTAATGTTAGCCATTAAAGCTTTCCAAGCCAGTGGAATGTGGTGGATGTGTATCAGACTGTTGGACCCCTATTGACCAAAACAATATGTAGCTTTAAAGATTCATTTTTCTGGTTACTAAACACTGGGTGAAATGTTTTAGGTGAAAGGAATCAAGTTTCAACTTTGAAGAAAGTAAGGCTAATCTACAGTGATATTTTTAGTCCGTATAGGTTCTTGTAATGGTGTAAGAAACGCTAGCTGTCACCAGCTAAATAGACGTTCCCACCTTTGTGGCAGACATTGTCCTTAGCTCAAGTCTTATCCCAACAGCTGTCTGCTGTTTGCTTGGCTCCACTGAACCTACGTCTTTTGCGCTGCATTCACCAGAACAGCCACAGACAAAACAAGATGGATGCCCTCCACAACAGAGGTGATTTAGTCTTGCACCGTGCCACGGTGGTTTTACAGTGCATTTCCCTGTCTGTCTGCCACATGCTGCTTCCTGCCAAGAAATCTCGCTGATAACCGCACAGTCACTGTCACAATCACTGTCAGCTCTGCCTGAGGGGTTGTATTTGCATAAGGGATGTTCAAGTCCTTCCACTGACTTCGTAGAAAGAAAAAAATAAAGAATTGCTAAAACAAAGATATTAAGGAAATAACTCTTAAAGACAAAGAGAACCACCCAAGCTACTTATTTATTGTACAGTTTGAGCCAGATGGTCTTCCACCAACTACCTGGTGTGTTTGGATGGCCTTTTGAGTTGGCCAGAGTAGAAAATGGGCATGAACTTTTCCTCGAAGGGGCCAGCTCGAAGCGTCTTTGAAGTGTAATCAGCGCTGTGTGGCACAAAAGAATATTAATGCCCTCTCCATCCAAGTCCACAAAAGCCTTTTCCAAGGAATATCCCCACTGCGATCTGCATTTCTCTCCCATTCGTGTGTGTGGGTGGGCGTGAAAGGGATCAGACCATTTTGGTTACCATGGTTATACGCGCTCTTTTGGCTTGGCTTGATTGTCAAGAGTGTGGCGAGGAAAGAGGGGAGGGGGGCGTGATTGGCTTATGACGAGGGAAAGAAGCGAGGGGGCTCGCATGGATTCAGTCACATAGTGGTGAAGTTCATTGAAAATATTTGAAAGAGTTAAAAAAAAAATGTAAAAAAGCCTTTAGATTACCTCCGCGCTGTGTATGAAAAATCTCAACAATAACATATCTCTGTCACCATGGGAAAACTGAACCTTTTGTTTTTGAAGACAACAGCGCAGTTCTCAGAAGATGACCTTTGCAAGAGGCACATGCTATCTGGCATGACGCGTAATCCTTAATAAATAAAGTCCCTTTTTTGATGGCACTTAAGGCCGAGGTTACAAAGGAGCAGACGTCTCCTTATCACACAAAATAGCAGCCTGTTTGGCTTTGTGCTGACCAAGGCCACAACTGTGTTCTTAAACAAGAGCACAACGCTGGGAGGTGTAATCAGAAAAGGGCTGACAAGCGCTGCAGCTGAGAGAGGTTAAAAAACGGAGCATGGAAAAGTATTCCAGCTGTAACATTTTGCTCTATATTTTGTCATAAATGGCGATTCATAAATGTATTTGAAAGCTGTAATGTGCCATTTCGCAATTACCATACAACCAACTTTGTATCCGGGCTGTTGACAAGAAACCAACCTGTAAAATGTGTCTGTGTGATCTATGCGGTCACTGCACAACAGGAAATTCCCCAGTATAATTTCATTTTACGTTTCAAAACTGCAGACATTTTAGACGCTAGAATATGACAAAAATACTTGTTTACAATCAAACTTGCAAAATATATGAATGAATCCTGCTTTCCCCCCAGAGACGAGTCATTACGCCATCTCCCTCAGAGCTACATGTGGACCTCCGTGTAGTAGACGTAACGTCTCGGAATCAACTATGACTCAACCTTCAACCATCTCCTAGTGCCTGCCCTGCACCCACACCCTCTGCCGGTCCCGTAGGCCCACGTGTCACAGCGCAGCGGCTGAGTCAGGCCTCTCCCTCTTTAAGTAACACCTCGTCTACACAAAAAAAAGGGGAAAAAAGGACGAGAGGCCCGCTGTCTAATTAGCACGATGACTGGACAAAGGGTGCTGCAGAGGCTCAGCAGCTACCAGTTCTGGCCGGGGACCCTGGTTACACAGCTTCAAAGATACACTCAAGTCATTACTACATTGAGCACGTTTAAAAATGTAAAGACGTTTCATCAAACTTAGAATTGCTCAGATTTCACTCTCCTTTTTGCACAGTATGATGTCAAATTGTTTTTGACTTCCACTGCATAAATAGTCGGATAAGAAGATCACACCAAATGTATTTTTACACTCTATTGTCTGACAAGTCGTCTTCAGAGAGGAACTGAACACAGACACCAATTCTAGATGTGAAACACAATCGGGCATCTTCTGATTGTTAGAAACACATTTTGTCCTTGCTGCTTAAAGTTTTGCCTCTCATTGCCGCTTCAGCTGCGCGTCCATTGTTCAGTTTCATGTCTTCCAGGCCGCGGTGTGACACGCTCAGAAGAGGGACGAGACATTTCAGAGTGACGTTACTGGAGTTTAGGTGTTTTAACATGATGTTCTATATGCCTGCAGGTGATGTACTTCAGCTCCCTGTTCCCCTACGTTGTGTTGATTTGCTTCCTGGTGCGGGCTCTGCTCCTGAAGGGCTCTGTGGATGGAATTCGACACATGTTCACACCAAAGGTAATTCACATTTCAAGCCACTTGAACTGTTCAAGAGCACATTCAGAGCAACGAAGCTTTCGGGATTTCAAATGAAGTCACCAGAGAAAAATGTTTCCTTCGGGCATTTAGTCACAGGAGGGATATCTTGATTGCAGGGAGTAGAAAAACAGAAGAAGAAGAAATGGTCACAGTTCAAAACCTACGTCAAGTTTACTATCTTACATGATAAAAGGAAAGCATCAAATCCTCACAGTTGAAAAGCTGGAACCAGTAGAATTGTTTGCTTGAAAAAATGACAAAAAGAATGGATTGATGCTTGCCAGTTCATTTTCTGTCCATCGACTGACTGAGCACCCTTTGTCGGAAATGTTAGCTGTCCCCAACTGAACCTTTGGAGTGCACATCAAGGCTTTCTGTATCATCAAGCAGCCACTGTTAAATTGAAATCGCTCTCTCTTCAAAAAAATTACATCTCCGCTGTAATAGGCCGGCTCTTCAGCCGCAACGGACCAATGGCACCTCAGGCTGAAGAATCATGTCACCATGGAAACAGGAGTTAGTGAGGCGTTATGTAACGGACCAGCCGAAGACGCTCAGACGCAGCAGAGTCTCGTCTGTCTCGTGCCTGCTCAGTCTCATCGGCCGACATCTTACGACTTCAAATGACACCGTCTTCCGTGTACGCGCAGACATCAAAGTCCCGCTGCGTGGTGTGTTCTGCTTTGTGCTCAGAACAATCCGAGACTCCTGTAACAGAAAACCATCACGCGGCAACTGTCGAGGTGCCGCATGTCATGCGGCACGACGGTACATTGAGAGTCTGCACAGTACAAGCGAAAATAAATGTAATGATATCAGATGAGCGGAAATGATGGACAGGTGATTAAAATGCGTCCTTGAATTAACTTAGGAGACAAATTCATGACCAAATTTTCACACTTTTTAACTTTCAGCTTTAACTTTATTGTGCTGAAAGTCAAAATTTCTCTTGTAAACACCCCAAACTAGGTCCAATAAAACACGTGGCAGCTTAACACCCAAACGTCAATGTCCAACCCAGATTTCAACCACTGTTGCTCAGTAATCTGACATAATTTTACAGCATTCATTCAGTGTATTTATAGCCATATATTTACGTATACAGCTGCAAGTATGAATTATAGACACCATCAATTTCTTAACCTGAATGTTGTAATGTTCTCATCCAACTGATCATTTATCATATTTAAAGTATTAAGTTAGTTTGGAAAATAATTTATGACCACACTTCACAAATATCACTGTATAAGAAAATGTTCCCTAAGAATATACACCTTTATCTCATATATTAAAATAAATATATACTATTTCCCTTCTGTGATTCCAAACTCAGCCATATCTGCCCTTACTGTGTTCTCAGCTGGAGATCATGTTGGAGGCCAAGGTGTGGCGCGAGGCGGCCACGCAGGTCTTCTTCGCCCTGGGCCTCGGCTTCGGGGGCGTCATCGCCTTCTCCAGCTACAACAAGAGGGACAACAACTGCCACTTCGATGCTGTCCTGGTGTCTTTTATCAACTTCTTCACCTCCGTGCTGGCCACCCTGGTGGTGTTTGCAGTCCTGGGTTTCAAAGCCAACATAATGAACAGCAAGTGTGTCGCACAGTGAGTACGAGCTTCCTGTCACATATAGGTATTTATAGACATTGATGTAGACAGAGGCATTTCCTGCCGCTGATCAAAGAACTGATCTAGAAGTTCAAGTGTGAATGAAACTCGAAGTCTAACTAATGTTATCTTACTGTCTACAGTAGTGGAAACAAGTGTGAATTAACATGGTTTCATATTTTGTAGGGTTGCTGGAGCTGATGTTATTTAGCTAGCTACAGCCAGACCAAGAATCCGACATCCTGACCTGTAAAAAACTTTTGCCTGTTTTTTAGGAACACTCACAAGATTGTGGCGTTGTTGGGGAATGGCATTGACCAAAGCCTGATCCCTCACCACATTAACCTCACTCAGGTGAGTGAGATCAGTGCTGAGGACTACGATCAGATGATAGAGGTCATCAAAAAGGTGCAGGAGGGCGACTTCGCGCAACTGGGACTGGAAACCTGCAGCATCGAGGCCGAGCTCAATAAGGTGCGTGCAAAAATCGAAAAAAGTTAATGGAGAGTTGGACGAGAGGATTGATACCACTCTCATATTTATTTTGTAAATATGAGGCTATAGCAGCCGGTTGGCTTTCTGTTAGACTGCTGACTGACAGATTAGCACAAAGACTGGAAACTTTGGGAAACAGCTAACTCGACACTCGTGTATAAAAATTACGCAAATGTTGAACTATTCCTTTTTCTCCATCAGTATAGCAACATTGTCATGTCATACTGACTGCTGCATTGCTTAGATTTATGATGTTAAGCTGCCGTTAAAAATCCAAACGCTTTCACAATTAAAACTTTTCAGCAGAGGGAGGGGATTATGACTTCATTTAAAACAGGTGAGACTGTTGGGTTTTCATTGTACTTACCTCTTCTTCTTCTCTCACCCTCACAGGCGGTCCAGGGCACAGGCTTGGCCTTCATTGCCTTCACAGAGGCCATGACTCACTTCCCAGCCTCGCCCTTCTGGTCCGTCATGTTCTTCCTCATGCTGGTTAACCTCGGCCTGGGCAGCATGTTCGGCACCATCGAGGGCATCCTCACTCCGCTGATAGACACTTTCAAAGTGCGCAAGGAATTTCTAACAGGTTAGATTGAGCTCTAACCACCTCTCCTTTGACTCATGCAAGGATCAGATAAATAATCAAATACCCACTTTCTTTAAAGTAAAGAGAGGCTCATCTAGATGACGTCGCACAAACAGCTTTTTGTGTCGTGTTCAGTAACGGGACTGTGATCCTATGGGTCATGCAGGTCCCAACAAATGTTGCGGGTGCAGGATATATGGCGCAAATGTGGGTGGGTGCAGGATTGCAAAAAGTGTTGTGCAGACTTCTTGTACTGTGTGTTGAAAACTGAGGTAAGCTTTAACTTAATCCCCGGATGTCTATGAAACCTGAAGCAACTCCAATCGGAAATATTCAACCTCTCCATATATGGAGGGGTCATCTAATATGGATGTACATATTTTCAGATTTATACATATGCAAATTAACAAGGACATTATGGCACAGTACATCAAATTGCAACGTATAGTACAAGTAGTGGCATAAATTAGTATTATTTAAAAACAAATGTGTCTAAATGTGTAATATTATGTTATATAACAAATTTAATGGTTGATTTTGGCCAATGAATCTGTAAATCGGAGATGGACGTCGGTGTATTTGTTGTTTACTGTCTAAATGCATTAACGGTTGGATGATCAGCCCCTAAAATCAAGCATCGGTCAATGCTCAAAGCCTCAGCAATATGGATTCCTTTTTTATTTTTGCAAAGCAGCTGCTACTTGATTCCCTAGACATCCATTAACTAAAGCTCAGACACACGTACCTACCATACAGCATCAGCAGTCTATACCTTTATACAGCATTCAGATGGCAGACGAAAAAGGAATACCCGTCTCCAAAGGCACCCAAACTTGAGCCATTCCCGCATACAGCGGAGCAGATAGAAACAAAGAAGCAGCAACATCACAGGTTTGATTAATGGTGCTCCTGACTCGGTGGCGCTACACACCACACTGAACAGATGTGGGCCATCCCTCGGGTCGTTTGACGCCATCAGCTTTAAACGCACTCCATTTTAGTTCAGTTTACCTCTGCTCCTCTTATTTGAGTTTTGCGGTGAGTGGGAGAGTAACGACAATAATTAACCGCACTGTCACTAACCAAATGCTTCTCTCCTGCAGTGGGAGTCTGCGTGTTGGCCTTCTCCATTGGTCTCCTGTTTGTTCAGCGCTCAGGGAACTACTTTGTAGCCATGTTCGACGATTACTCGGCTACTCTGCCTCTGTTAATAGTGGTCGTACTGGAGAACGTGGCAGTCGCTTGGGTCTACGGGATTGACAAGTAAGTAAA
The DNA here is from genome assembly GCA_039737535.1 of Lagodon rhomboides. Lineage (NCBI taxonomy): Eukaryota > Metazoa > Chordata > Actinopteri > Spariformes > Sparidae > Lagodon > Lagodon rhomboides. Next base: position 13,357,414 of record CM077793.1, read on the forward strand.
CAACCTCATCATCTGCATATTGTTGCAACCTTTTCTGAATAGCCAATCAAACAAGTGCAGAATGTATGCTTTTAATGGCTATTTAAGTCTCTAAACTAAGTAGAACACCAGCTATCATATCAAATCAAGTTTCAAATATATACCTATTTGAGTTTTCTATACCTGGGGCATCAGGTTTATGAAGCAGAATTATGAAACTATTGTGAATTCTGTACCACAAGCATCTGATCTCACCTCCTGCTGTGCCACCTCTCTCTCAGATTCTTTGAAGACCTGAAGGACATGCTGGGCTTTACACCGTACCGCTTCTACTATTACATGTGGAAGTTCATCACGCCCATCCTGCTGCTGGTCCTCCTATGCAGCAGCTTCGTTCAGCTGATCATGACGCCGCCCAGCTATAGTGCCTGGATACAGGAAGAGGTGAGTAAATGTCTCCGGTTTGTTTCTCCTGGGACCAGGAATCAATGGGGGTGGAAGTTCTCCAAACCTGGAACAAGTTAAAAGCAATTATTAAAGGGTTCAAAGTAAACGAGGCAGTAGCTAAAATTGGTGGAAAAAAGGCAAAGTCTTCACAGATAAACACATGTTCAGGCGTCTTTTAACCCTCAGACAATCAACAGGATGTGTGGCCTGCCCCAGAGACGTTCAAGCACCTGTTTGATCACATCAAAAGAACATTAGTCATTTTTAAAAGCTTCAGTAAGTGGAGTAAAGGCCAAATGGGGGAAAGTGTCCCAGCATGAACTCGCTCATTTGTCCAGTGAGGCTAACAGTTCTCATCTCACCCGAACAGCGAATTAAATTCACCTGCAGCTGAACTAAGCCTCATTGTGAGATGGATTTACCTTACCTGAGTGAACACAGTGACTGGTCATCATTTCATGAAGTGCAGGCAAATTCAAGTAGCCCCTGAAATAAAGCAGTGAGAGTGGGGCTGCAACTAACAAACATTTTCATTAATATCATAATTTATAGATTTTGTTGTTCTTCATTAAGATTAATAAATACTTTACAATCAAATTACTGGTTGTAATTGTTTAAAATTATTTTATTTTATTACCACTCTAACTATTTTACATGACTGCACTTTTATTTTACCTAATATTATTTTATTTAATCTATTAAATTCTCTGGCATAACTGTAGAGTTTTGTGTAGTTGAATGTTATTTTACATTATTTAAATTTGTACATTTTGAATGGCTTTGGCTGTTTTTACTAGGGATGCAAAACCAGCAGCAAACCATTACACTGAGAAGCTGAAACTAATTGAACTTTCTGATTTTTATAGTGTAACAGTATTGAATAACATAGGCCTGATATAGAGACGACTTCAGCACAAATCATAAAAAACATTATAGACTTATGAAATATACCATTAGCCATATTTTAATGAATGTGGCTTAAGGGAAAGAGTCCCTGCTCCGGAGTTTCTGTTATTTAAACTCTAAATTATGAGCATTAGAAAATTCAACAATGACATCATTCAGCATGTTACACTAGTTGCTAACGTGCTGTCTACTTGTGTCTGTCTTCCAGGCCAAAGAGCAGACCTTGCACTTCCCCACATGGGGCATCGTGGTCTGCATCTCCCTGGTGGTGATGGCCGTCATGCCGGTGCCTGTGGTCTTCGGCCTGCGCTACTTCAACATCATCGACGAGAACACCAGCGGCCTTTCCACCGTCTCCTACAAGAAGGGCCGCATCATCAAGGAGAGCGCCCGGCCGGGGGAGGATGATGACGCCAGCCTGATCCAAGGCAAGTCGCCCAGCGAGGCGCCCTCGCCGATGCCCGGCAACAGCATCTATCGCAAGCAGAGCGGCAGCGGAGGCACCGATGCGGACACCGCGCCCAACGGCCGTTACGGTATTGGTTACTTGATGGCTGACATACCGGATATGCCCGAGTCGGACTTATAGACTGACTGCATAGTAAGCCCTGCCCGGCCATACCGGCTGGCCACTCCTCCCCTCCAACCCTCTGCGTGCGTTTAGTTGGCCGTATCATCCATGTAATTTCACTTGTCATGTATATTCTTTGTAGATATCGTAGCTGCTCTCTTATTTGTCGTCTCTGAACCTTATATGACTGTCTACCTTAAAAAAAAAGGTGTGGGAATAAATGTCATCCTTGTCTAACCCTTTTGCTTGGCTGCATCCCAAACTCATCTCTAGCTCCTGCTCCCTCCAGCCTTTGCTTCCTCCTCCTTGCAGACGCTATAGAAGAGAAAAAAAAAAGTGTAAGCAATAAGGTGCGTGCTCCACAGGGCCTACTTGAACAAGAATCTGCACAGAGGAGTCTGCAAAGGGGGCGGGTGAGGAGGTAAAGAGGTCACCCTGGGACTGTACCTGTGTCTGTGGGCAGTGTAGATCAAGCCAGCTTCGAGTCCTGCTGTAAAATAAGTGGCTGTGTACATTATGACCCCTAACTGCTGGCCGACGAGTACTCAGATTACTGTAGTAGCAGTGTAGCCGCTCCGGATGGCGTAAAGGATGCAAGACGAGATTTTTGTCGATGAAAGTTCAGGTCAACCGAGTTCAAACAGCGAGAGGATGGCCTTTGAAAACCACTCCCATGATTGTTTGAGACAAAAGTGTGCCTAAGTAATTTATATTTGTTTATAGAATACATGATGGACGTTGTATATTTAAGGTATTCTGTAAATATAATATAAATATTATAAATATATTTATCTTGATAGTTTGGATATCAGAACACCATGTTTTTAAGGTTCAGAAGTACTTCAATCCCTTAACTCCTGTGTCTTTGTTTTTTTTTTTACATTTTACTAATGTGCTGTCAATGTTTGAGAGGACTAAATCCTCCTTGTAAATATTTTTTTCCATGAAATGGCTTCAAATGCAATGTCTTTTTTTCCCCGTCGAGATTAAAGATCAAATATGGTCCATACCCTGAAACTGATGCTTGTGATTTTTTTCTCTCTCTTCCAATTTAAATTTTTAATCGGGACATATTTCAGGTTGTTCCCAATACGCATGTCATTATTCCTCTGAAATGACAGATATTATAATGTAAAAACCACAATATCAACCATTCCAGTATCCATCGACAAATACAAAATAAGAATAATAATTTCACTTGTAAAAAATAACCATTACACTTTTCCACTCGTCTCCTGTCCACCACGTCCTTTGTACCCTGACAACAACACACACAGAGAGCCATCACAGTACATAAAATAATATTTACTCGCTTGTTCTGTTTGACACAAACATCACAAACAGTGACTTCAGGTAAAACGACATAAAAACTGTGTACAGAGCAGGCAGCATTGGACAAAACCCGTGTTCCGTGAATGGGCTCACAGGTGAACACACACACACGTACACATGAGAATAAATAATCAAATATACACGTTTAGAGGCTTTTTTTTCCTTTGGCTTTCTTTCCAGTTTCATAGAAAGGTAAACTATTCTCATCTCTAATCATTAGCAGCAGGAAGTCCTCCTGAACATCTGCACTGCTCTCAGCCCTGATAAAAAAAAAACACAAATTAGACCATCTGTGTCCCTTTTTACAAAGATTGTCCTCATCTGGTAAAACATGGCACATTATTTCATAAGTGCATCACAAAAGAGAGAAAAGGTCATTGCTTGAATCAGATTCTAATGTGTGCCCCCTCATGAGTTCTTTGTCTTCAGGATCAGTGCACTGGAAAAGTTACGTATGTCTGTCAGAAAATGAGGTAAACATCCCCTTCAACGTGTCCCGCTGCTGACACACCGATCCACCGGAGAGTTGATCCCTTTACGACGAACATTCTGTTCATAAATCAAAACAAAATGGTAGTGTTTATTTAATAAAAAATTCACACAGACATTAATTTAAGAGGTTATAAAAGGGGAAACAATACATACAAATGTGTAAGCTCAGTTATGATGGAGCTGCTCTCTCATTTTGGCTGCGATCTGCTCCCTTTTCTCGCAGTGTCTGTTCAGGTCTTTGACCTCCATCGGCAGCGTGCTGTTCCACACCATCAGCACCGACTCCTCGTCTGAGAGCAGAGGCGATTCACACTTCAGCACAACGCGGAGAAAATGTTTTTATAAAACGTGACACAAACCAAACAAAAAAAAAATCTGACTCACCGAACTGATTCTTGTCTTGTGGGAGTCTCCTGCCCAAAACCAGCACCACATTCTTCCAATTTAGTGTTTCTATTCATGAAAAAAGAAAAAGAAAAGATTTGTAATTACTCACCAGACACAAAGGCTAAACAGAAAGGCTTGTTTAGATGCAGCCTTTAAACAAGAAAATAATGACAACAAAGCACGGGGGGAAGGAAAGACATATTGTTGTGGGAGAAGAATCAGAATGACTCAATATGCAGACAAACTGAGCGGCATGCTGGGTTGTTTGTTTCACACGTTTTTTTCACACAAACAACCGCGACAGACAATGAATCACTCCGAATGAAGACAAAAGAAATACCCAGCTGCAGCGTTGCGAGTTTCTTCTACGGACTACGCTTATTCTAATCATCTACCGTCAAGTGTTTGCACCGCTGCGTTACGTGTTACTTTAATCAACTACTGCTGCTTCTTTACAAAACCAGTAGAATGTTTAGAAAAGATGTAACCAATAACTATTTAACCTTATCAATAGTCACCTGAGCTGTTGTTAACACCATGTCTTATAAAACATGAACACTTATGCCAATGAGGTCAATAATAAGGGTAGGGGATTGTATTATTTAGCAAAATCCCTCTATACTTACTTACTATGTATACTTATTATGTAACAGCTGTCAGCACGGTGCTCCAAAATCCAGTGAACTCATTTAGTATATATGTGGTGACTGTGGTGGACTGTTAGACTGAGGTTTCTGTATCAATAAATGTACCAGGGCCAAGCTTCCACACTGTGACAGCATATCACATAAAAGCTTACACATGGGGCGCCATGCTCTAATGGTAGAAAAATACAGCTAAATGATGAAGTGAATATAAGTGAAGCGCCACCTATGAGTGTCGAAGCGATGTAGCGGATGGAGTCGCAGCGGGGGCCGATGACCTGCAGCGTCTGGTGTTTGGAGAGCTCCAGAAGCAGCAAGTGGCCCCCCCTGGTGCCGATCCAGAGAGCTGCAGCGCTCTGCACCAGCAGGGCCTTCACTCTGGCCCAGGGGGGAGCCGCCTCGGTGGGCAGCTCCACCTCGCTGCCCTGCCGGCCTCGACAGCCAGAGTCGTGTCTGCGGGGAGAGATCAACACACAGCTGCATTCTGGTAGACTGTAACAGCAGATCGTGGACTATATTCGGAAATGACACATGTTTGTTCGTGCATGCATGCGTGTGTGTGTGTGTACCTGATGATCTGAGCACAGTCGATGCAGTCCACCATCCTCTCGCTCCTCTTGTCCCAAACCTCGACGGTCGGTGTCCCGGCTTTGTTCAGGTAAACGTATTTATCCACGACCATTCGAGACACACACGCTTTACCAGCCAATGACCGCTGCTGCCTGAGGGACACACACACACATACGTTGTACTGATGGCAATGACACAACGACTGATCGTCACTTGAAACTTCACCTTTTCATCAACACTCTAAGCTGGTTTAATGCGAAAACGTTCTCTTTCCAAACTGCCTCAGCTCAACTATCAACAACAAGCTGCTTCTCATTTCCCTGCGTGACACGGACTCACTGGAAGATGAGGTTCGGTCTCGTGTCGATGGACTTGCACACGTCGTAGTCGGCGGTGAAGGAGTGGATCTTGGTCCCGCAGCCGGCCCACACGGACCTGCTGTCCAGCGCGTGCACCGACTGGCCCAGACACATGACAGGCGTGCTGATGTTTCCCACAGCGAGGGTTTTAACCGGCTGCCCGTTCTCCTGCTGGAAAGAGAGGAAGAAGAAGAGAATGAAAGTCCAAACCGCTGATGGATACAGTATCAGGATATATTTACAGCAGGGCAGGATGAGGTGGGAGTAACATCTGAAAGAAATGTCAGAATATCAATGTTTAAAGAAGACAAAAATGTTGTGTTTTCAGAGCAAACATAGTGGGTGTTTTATTTAATGTCTAATATTCACCTTGAGCACAGAGTCCTCATAAACTGTGAGAATTCCATCGGCTGTCCCAACCAGCAAGTAATTCTTTCTTTGGCTGAGAAGAAATGAAAAAAAAACAAAAAAAACGCTATTTTAAACAATTCTGGTATCATGTTTTAATAGCCCTTGGTGTTCAAGACCAAATTCAGTCCAATATTTGGCAAAATTACCAGCCTGTGATACTGATAGCTGCATTATGACACAATGCCGATGTTAGTCAGGATGCTTGGTTGGTCGGCTCATATCAATCTTTGGCCAGATTCATGAGATACTCTTCATCATCAGAGAGTGATTATCTAAATATTTAGCCGACCCTCTGACTCACAACATCCTCCAGCACCAATGTTAGATCGAGATGCCCACATGACAAGAGATCTGTAAAATCATTTGTAGGATTCAAATTCACTTTGTACATGTATATTATGTATGTATGTATGTATATTATTATTATTTTATTATTATTATTTTATTTTGACATAGAAGAGTGGTTAGTAGCATAGATCAGCATATGTACGAGTAATATCACACCATCTACTGTAACAACATATACCAGAATAGTGTTAAATATTATTAAAGTCATATAATGTGAATATAATGTGGCATATATAATAAACGCAATAAAGCAGTATAGCACATTAACATAATACAGTTAATATAATACATGAGAATAGTTTAATGCACCAGATAATAAAGTAAAAAGGAAAGTGTAGCAGCGAGACATAAATGAAAATTCTCCACGAGTGTACAGTCGCATCAGTTTTTAGTGTTTGGTGACACTTACGTGCGTCGTGGGTGCACGTGGAAGTACAACGAGGTGACGGCATCTTTGACTCTCTGCAGGTGGTGCCACACAGACGGGTCCTGAGTGCTGATGACCACTAAGGAGCCCGACTGTGTGCCTGCCACCAGCCAATCACAGGCCTCATCGGGGATTTGGACGGTCACAAGACACAGGACGGGACTGGTGTCGATCTCCTGCAGGAGTGAGAAAAACAAACGTGAAAGGAGAACATGTTGCGATAAAACACTGGGATTCAAACACTCTTCCGGTGATGATATACCAGCCAGTGAACCTTGACGGTTGGTACTGTGCTTATTTACAGCTACACAGAATTTCAAGGCAAGTCTCAAGTCAAAATCAAGTACATATTCGGTGCTGTTGGTACCTGTGTAGTGACTCTGTTGGTGTCTAGGTCCACAGCTGTGACGGAGCCCAGTCGCTGGGTGCTGCTGCCTCCACCCAGCCAGGCTCTGTGGCTGATCGAGGAGCCCTCACTGCTGCCGGAGCTCACAGTGAAGCACTCAGCGTTGAACGCCCGGGGCACCACCAGCTCCCTTATCAGGCACAACATTTCCCCTGAATTTAGTCTATCGAATACCTGCGAACATCACAGGACACACAAACACTAAATGGTCACTGAAATCATGACATATAGTCTGATTACAGAACTCCTCTACAGCTGATCTCTACATCCCTCTGCCTTCTTCGACTATCTCAGTAAAATGATGGCAGCGGCGCCCTCTAAACACAGATACATATTGTTCAGGTCCTGACCTGAGCTGAGGTGGGTCGAGCCTGAGGGCTGTCCCTCAAACAGTCCTTCATGAGGGCCTGGAAGCCCGGCCAAGGCGAGCAACCGTAGTGTTTTACTGGATCTGTGTACAAAACAGTGAACACTCTTTCACAGCTATGAACAAATGAATAATCAACAGCATTCACACCCATTTTTCTTAGATAAAACAAGAAAATGTTTAGACAGTATGGTAAATACAATTCAATATGACCAAAACAAATCATCAAAGGACAGAATTTGTGTATTCTCTATTGTATATATATTAAATGAGATCTAACTTGCTACCAAGCTGTTTAACATAAAAATGGTCATCATGAAATCCCAGTTAAAGGCACAATCCCACTGTCTGGTGCTTTATTAAAAGGTGTGATGTCAGATAGGAGCCCCATAACAGAGAATGTCACTATTTATGTTGTCAAAGGTTTGTTTACATGATCACAATTGCAAAACGCAGCAGAAAGCAGTTAACAATTTTGTGTAATTAACACGGTTTCGTCCTCTTATAATTATGATTCATGCGCTGCAGTTTGAGAACAGATCAATCCATAATTCATTTTCTTTGTTAATCGTAATTCTGTATCTAACTGAACTGACACATTTAAGAAAAGAAAAAGTTGTCTATACAATGATTAATTAAAAACGTGTGATCTCATCATATCTACGAGAACCACTTGCAGTACGCAAGCTCCCTCTAGTGGAACGTGGAGGAGTCCCAGATCCTTTTCTTTTTTCTATAAAAAGGTTAAGTGAAGAAAAATACATATAATCCTATCAAAATAAAGCAGAGTTTTGAATAACAATACTTGAACTGAAAATAACGGATCATTTAAAGTGAGTTTCCATTTTCCTGTAATATTTTTTACGTCAGCCTGCTGTGTAGATGGTCAGCGGAGGTTAACTGAAACGTTTCAAACAACTTCAAATGGGACTCCAAACAGTAATGTTGACAGCAATGAACAGAGCACCACAGCTGGAGCATCCAAAACACCCGTTGACAGCAGCGCAAAACAGTTGAGTAGACAGCCGAGTAAGCCTACGCTACTGTAATTTAGAGTCGGTAATGACTGTGGTACTTGAGGGATACTTTCCGAGGTGGAACTGAAACATAACAAGCATCAGCACTTAAAGGATAGTGGCTCATCATCAGTTGTTTTAATGTGAGTTCATATCCGGTTACAGATGTTTAAGCTTCAGGGAAGAACTCTTTGTTTATTACCTGGCAGTTTTCCCTGCACCGCGACCTCATCGAACTCGCTGGGGAACTTCATGCCGTCAGAGATTCGCTCGCCACAGGTCAGCAGGTCGTAGAGCAGCAGGCCGAAAGAGAACACGTCCGCCTGCTGGTTGTAGATCACGTTGCCTCGGGCGACCTCTGGTGCCCGGAAACCTGCCCGACATACAGTCATTAATTTCAAAAGCTTGGCGTGACCTTAAATACAATCGGGATGTGAGCTCGGGGTCTGCAGGGGTGCCTGACCTGGCGTTCCCTCGGAGCTCCTCACTCCCATGCTGCAGCAGTACTGAGCGATGCCGTAGTCTGTGATCTTGGCGATTATCTCCGAGTCCGTCTTCAGGTTGAACAGAAGCACATTGTGCGGCTTCAGATCCCGATAAATGATCATGGCTGAGTGGAGGTACCTGCGCGCGCAGATGAAACGAATTTTCACATGTTTCACGCCATAGTTCTTCAAAATTTGAATCTGATTTAGGGGAATAATTTGGTGTTAGATACGAGTCATAAACTGTCGCAATCCTAATGCTAATTTTGGTTGACTGTGTTTACCAAAATGAAAGATGATCAACTATACTTCCATGAATTCTATAGAAAAAAAGGCTGTACAGGCTCGACAAGAAATGTCACAGCATCATCCCGAACTCTCTACCTGAGTCCGTCGGCCACCTGCAGGGCGATTCTGTGCTGAAGTTTTTGGTTCAGGCTGCCGTTTTCGTGTTCAAACAGGGAGTCCAGCGAGCCTCGCAGGGCCAGCTCCATCACCAGGACCTGCGGAGACGAGCCGGCCGCCAGGAGACCCACCAGGCTGGGGTGACTGAGGCGACCCAACACCACCAGCTCCTGGAGAGAAACAGACCAGGAAAGAAGCGACGTAAAGGAAAGACTGTGGCGGTAAACTACAGGTTAGAAGAAAAGCTGGCGTTCACAAAAATCCCTTCAGTTTCTTTATTTTAGGTTGTCAGCGGTACCTGTCTCAGGAGCCGGTAGATGTAAAGCTCAGACGCATGCTTGTTGAATATTTTCACAGCCACTTCTTCGTTTTTGTAGACACCTCGATAGACGGTCCCAAAGCCACCGTCGCCTGAACACAAAATATATCATATAATAATCTGTTTAGTATTGTTAAGGCTTTATGAAAGAAAGAAACTGGTAGGTTTTTTTGATTAAGACAAGCAATAACAGAAAGTTTAAAACAGGAGAGGAAACAATCAAGATCCTTTATTTTACCTTGTATCTTTTTACCAAACATTATAGGTTTTAACGGTCATTTATCAAATTACATATTATAAAAATGTTTACGTGTGGAAATCAGATCAGCGTACCCAGTCTGTTCTCTTTAGACATGTCTACCTCCAGCTCTTCACTGTCCAGGATCGTCCCTGCAGGCTGATCACTCAGCACCAAGTCAGGAGCGATGTGGGAGATGGGGAGAGTGCAGCGGGGGTCCTCTGAGCTCACCAGCAGAAAATCTGTGGTAATAAAATCAATGGCATAATAGATCACTGATAGATAACTGGAAAAAATGCAGGGTAACCAAACACAATGCATTTAGAACAAAGTTGTACGGAACACGTTCGGCTCCACGCTGACAAAAACACGCGATGTTCTGAGCGTGACTTCCGTACCCTTGTCGAAATAGGTGAAGAGGTCCTCGAGCAGAATCTTGCTCCACTCCTGCCCGTCCTCGAAGCTGTAGAGAGCCCACTTCTTCAGCAGAGCCTCGCCGCTGCCGTGCATGTCCGTGTTCAGCAGGCCGGGAAACCACTCCTCCAGCAGGGAGTCGATGTGATCCACCACCTGACCCAGCAGCACCCGGCCTGGTGGGTGAAGAGTGAACAATGACGGTCATCACCACTGACATGATCGCTACTAGCAACAGCAGCAACATGTTAAGTTTACTTCACTGATAAATGACTGAATTAAACTCCCAGAGCGTCATAGTCACTTTTTGACCTGGAATTTTAAAAACAATGGCACCTTTTCTTGAATAGGGCACAGTGATCCTGACGAAGCTGGACGGGTTCTCCTCCACCGAGGCAGCCTCCACCAGACAGTAGGCCTCTGGGGACCAGCTCAGGTACACGCCTCTCCTCCAGTAGATCCGGTTGGGTCGCATCACTTTTTCTGGATTAAACACACACCAAGATAATGAATTCTATAAACCACTGGGTAATGGAACAGGGCCTGTATCTGCTCTGTATCCACTTTACCTTTTCCACAAAGCAAATAAGAGGAAAACTCCAGTAGACGGCCGATCTGGCGGGACCAGAAATCCATTGGGAAGTACGGCATCTCGTACAGACGCACGATCACCTCTGAGTTCTCGCAGTGAGGCAGCTCTATCACCGGTCTGTGTTTGGACAAACTGTGAAAGAAGAGAAGAGTGAGCGGTAGAGATGGTGGAAGATGTTCATTTCCCAAAACGAAACATCTGCAGTTGCAGATTTAAACATACCTGCTGGGCACCAGCAGCTGGTCCTCGCCGAAGGGCAGAGCGATCTGAAACTTCTCCAGCAGTTTGAAGAACTGCGTCAGGTGGCTCTTGGGGAAACATTTGGTCTCGAACAGAAACTTCTCCACCACTGAGCGCTGAACAACTCCTTTAGGGTGCTCCCAAAGGCCACAGCTCTTTAATGTCAGTTTCTACACAGAGACACAGACAACACCTGACTCTGTGCACCTGGCAGGGCTGACACAGTCTTTAACAATCCTTTCTTTTCATTGATTTTTAATGATAAGACACATTAATCACCATTTTCAGTTTTCAACTCCTTGGGTATGTATTGTAACCTATTAATTGATCAAATTTGCGCAACGAAGAAAACGAGTTGCCATAAAGAAAGCAACGACAACAAAAAGAGAATTCTAAAGACAGAACACAAAAAAAAATTGTCCACAGGCTTTTATAGGAGATAGAGAGAGACGGGGAAGGTCTCATTTTTCAATCTGCTCACATGTGGCAAATAAAAACAGTGATTTACGAGTAAATTGCCCAAAACAAGATCTGAAACTGAACAAAGACACAAAGCTTGTGTGATTGTCTCTGTGTGTTCACATGAGGCTACCTGGGAGATGATGTGGCACAGCCACTGCGGGTCGATGAAGTAGAGCTCTTGGAGCTGAAGTGCCGGATCGTCAAAGTGCAGCAAAACCCCTTCAGTGACAGAGGATGAAACAAACCAGTCAGACAAATACATTGTTGATTCTTAAGATAATACTTAGAACATTGAGGTCATGGTGACATATCAGTGTGTTCAAGGGGAAAACAAGTTGTCATCCTGTTGTCTGCCTGTGACGGGGACACTTTATTCTACTGAAGCTTTATAAGAATCATCCATTTGTTTGCATGAAGTTGAAGGTCTGTATGATGCTGAATGTCTCTGACCGGCTTCACTGAGGAAGTGGACAGCGTGAGGCAGCTCGGCTTCCTCCAGCTGCAGCTGACTCTCCTGGATGAGCTGCAGCAGCTCCTGGTGCCGGAGAACGGGGAACTCTGGGGGAACCCTGGCTCTCTCCTGCAGAACGCGGCGCTCCAGCTCCACGTAGCATTCCGGAACCAGCTGGCCCATCACAGGCTGGCCCTGGATCTGTGACAGGGTGGAGGAGATCAGAGGGTGAGGACACGGGAGAGAGGAGCGAGAAAGGAAATGTTTCACCAGCCGTTTGAGTCGGTTTACCTTAAAGCTGGTGACCTCCCTGGCGATGGCCTTGCGGAGCTTGGTCATGGCGTCCGAGTCCTCGCAGACGGAGACCATGTGGTAGTCCCTGATGGCAGGGAAGCCCTGGTGGTTCAGCAGCTCCTCTCTGATCTTGGTCAGGCAGGCTTGTAGCTGCAGCTCCTCGCTCACATCGGTGTGTGTTCCCACCAGGATGACCGGGGACAGCGGAGCTACAGCCTGAAGGAACGATGAGCAAATAATTTGAGAAAAGATGGACAAAAAGATGAATAAAATTGAGAATGAGGATCTATTTGTCCTGTCTACAAGGACATAAAGGATGAGAACCTTTTTCTAAATTGAAACACATGATTAATAAAGAAATAAGGGTGTTCATCACCACTCTGATCTCAACAGTTCTTCATGATAACTGTGTGAATCTTTGGTTTATGCCTCACTTTGATGTTGAAGAGCCAGGGTTTGAGGGCGTCCACCTGACTGGCTCCTTTGCTGAGGTTGTACACGACCAGGTAGAGAGCTCTGGAGGTCAGGAAGTGAGGGTGAGAGCCACTGAACTCCTCTCCTCCTGTAAAGGGGGGGAAACATGACATAACGTACACGACTCAAGACATATGAATTACGTACATACTCTTGTAACTACTGTAATAATCTTGTTTTGTTCCTCGTAAGAATGTCTACAACTTGTTCTTTGAAAATGGATTTCTTGGACGCGGAGGAAGATACAGTTCACTTCTCTGCAATGAAATCCACCATTATCACATGGTTGAAGAAACTAGACATTTAGACACGCCAATGAAGATTAATTTTACAGCAACTGTAAGTTATCTGTGAGCATAGAGTGCCTGAGACAAGAAGACTGATATTTATAGCCTATATTGAAAAAAACTAATGAGCTTAGATGGAAATAGAAGGAATCTTCGAGAAACGCGAGATACATATTCATGGATTTTCAACAAAAGTGAATCACTTTTTCCTTCACTTCTAACTCACTTCTTATCCTGTTAATACTTTTCTCTGGGAACCTGCTGTGCATGTGAAAAACTTTACATTTGCAATTCTTCTTTTGATCGTTTTTCTTGCGTGGGTACGTGGTCTTAAACTGACAACGTGGACCTGAATACGTCAGACACATTTTTGATATGATCTTGGTTACAAAGAGGATTTGGGTTCTAGTATACTGTTAAACACTGTTTTTAAATGATGCATTATATGTTGACCAACCTGAGAAGTCCCAGACGTTCAGCACCACCTTCTTCCTGTCCCGTTCCCTGATGGTCCAGTCACGGACGTCGATGCCAGCGGCGGTCCGCTTCGAGTTCGCCTGCGAGCGCTTCAGCTTCATCAGCTGCTGGATCAGGGTGGTCTTCCCGCTGCCTGCGTTCCCCACCACGATGAGCTTCATTCGGTAGTACGGCACCGCCTTCTTCAGCCGCTGCTGCAGAAACCTGGGAAAGAGGGAGGAGGATAGGAATGGCTGATTTATTCTGAGGTTAGCTTAGTTATATTTCTTCTTTTACAAATTCAAGATCATAAAGTGTGGCGAAAATAGAACAAATGTGTGATATTTAAAGCATCAAAAACAAGCCGCCGACCTGACGATGTCTTTGGTCTTGCTGCCGATGAGTTTGAGGTCCAGCTGGAGTTTCAGGCCGTCCAGCGGCAGGTCCCACAGTCTGCTCAGTTTGCCCATCTCATCAGGGAAGGAGCGCAGGTTTGTGTTACGACTCACATCCAGCGAGGTCAGGCCCTCCAGCAGGCCGATCTGTGGGGGGATCTGAACGGAGACGAGACAACCATCAGGAGCAGTGCTCTGTCATTAACGCCAGGATATCCTCAAAAAGGGCTCGTGATAGCTGAGAGAATCCCGTCAACCCTTTTAGAAGGTAACCTATTCTTTACCTCGGTGAGCTTGTTGTCGCTCAGGTGGAGTTTCTCCAGTCTGACCCATTTGTAGATCGGTCCGCTCAGATCCAGATCTCTGATACAGTTCTGACTGAACATCAGCTCTCTGAGGTTGCTGGACTCCCAGAGTCCCGGTCCGGGCAGAACAGCAATGTTGTTGGTCCTCATGTCGACCGACCGCAAGCTGGACAAAACGAGGTACGAATCAAGTGTTTGTACTAAAACATTACATCTTCAGTACAAAGCTGAAAACCAAGCTTTGACAGACAGTTGGTGTTACTGGTCTGGAAAATTGTATAAATTAGAACCACAGGAAACCAGTTGAGTGTCCGACTTACTTTGGGAGACGAAGTATCGCCTCAGAAACTTCTGTGAAATTGTTGTTTGCTAGTTTCAGTGTCGTGATCTTGGGCGAGAGATGTGGAAGGGAACCTGGAGAAAAACAGTAAAGATCAGACACTTTACAGTACACATATTAACCAACAGATAGTTGCTTGTTAGCATGCATATTAGTAGCATATTGGCTCTTTATTAGTCATTATAAATCACTTATTCTGCCTAAAAAAAAACTTCAAATGTTAATATCGTCCAAATAACTCTAAACTGAGTCAAACTGTTTCTATCCATTTTTCAATTAAACTGACTGGCCCATAAAGCCAGTGTCTACATTTCTGAAATGCCTTTACAGCTACGTTAACGCTCCGATTCTACTGTGTTCTGGAGGGAATTCTGTTTTGATTAAATATTCTCTCTTTAAACCCATTTACTTTTTCCGTCCACATGATCCTCGTCAGGGTCACTTGGCGCTCGAGTGTTTTCCAAAGTGCAAAGCGGGGTAGACAAAGAAGGCACAGTGCTCTTCGGCGGCAGGATTCGAATCCTATCGACAGCTACTCGAGCGGTACTCACAGATTTTGTTCATGGAGACGCTGAAAGTTTCCAGTTTGGGGCAGCCGGTCAGGAAGTCCGGAGAAATGCTCTCCACGCTGTTCTTGCTCACATCCAGCAGCTTGATCTCCGGCAGACAGAGAGGCTCACAAAGCTCAGTGATACTGTTACTGAGAAGAGAAAAACGAGAATCGTCACCACACATGGAGGCTTGATACTGTTGGGATTAAAAACGTGTTTTTATGGAGGAACCTGATTTGAAAACCAAAATTCTGACCATGTATCCTCTGATAAACATGACTGCAAACATTTTCTGCATGAAAATAAGAGGTTTGTGCAGCACCGGTGAAGCTGTGTGCTCTCCGAGTGCTTTCTAGTAATCCCTTAGCACCGCGGGGATTTATTTAGAAAGGCATGTGACAAGACTGAATCAGGAAAATTAAGTTGAGTTTATTATTGAGTTGATTGCACAACCCGTTTAAGGGAGAACACGGCAATCGCTGGAGATGCGCCAGGCTTTGTGCTGCGCAATAAACGATTGAAAGTGAATTTTATAATTTCATAATTTTCTGCATTTCCTCTTTCCGAAATGGGAAAGTCCAGAGAAAAATGTGTTACGTGGTTTTCGCTGTTTTCATAGAAACCGACGCATCAAAACAGTGACAGCGACATTAATGCGAGTGCATTCACTTCCTTGCAGCGAGAATGAAGGGAGTTTCTCATCGGAACTTAGAAAAATAGAAAACAACAATACACTTTCCCCCGCTCATGTGTTCAAACCAGCAGCCTACCCTTCCATGAACAGCTCCTCCAGCTGGTTTACAACACGGCCCAGCTCGCGAGGGAACGCGGCGATCTTGTTGAAAGACAGATTGAGCTGCCGCAGCGACGGGCAGGTGACGGCGGGGTCAAAGGTCAGCAGAGGACCCACACAGTTGCGGGAGACGTTCAGCATGCTCAGCGAGAGCAGAGACAGCAGCTCGACCGGCAGCGACTGGAGCTGGTTGCCCTGAAGGTCCAGTCGAGTCAGACTCTTCAAGTTCTGTCAAATGAAAAACAAAAACAGCTTCAGCATCTTCAGAGTTCTTCTAGTCGTTTCATATCTCGGTGATTCAGCACATATCAGAGGGATTACCTGGCAAAGAGCTGAAGGAAACTCCAGCAGACAGTTGTGGCTAAGGTCCAGGCGGAGGAGGTGTCCCAGCTGCTGCTGGATGAAGACATCGTCCATCAGACAGGACAGAGAGTCCAGCTCATTACCTGACAGGTCCAGCAGGCGGATCCTCTCCTTCTCTTTGGGCAGAGCAGCCGAGTTTTCACCTGATCCGAACACTGAGGAGGAGACGGATCATTAGCTACGGTCTGTCTTAAGTCAGGTGCTAAGACAGATATCCAAAAAACACATCCTACACATGTTTAAGCTTGCATGTACTTACTGCATAAAAGTATATATTCCCTCACGTTCCTGTTATTGTTATCCAAAGCAGAGTTGTGTATTTACAATAAGATCTACAGGGAATCTGTGTTTTTCTTCAGCAGTTTAAATGACTGGAAGCAAGCTTTTGTTAGTTGACTAACAGTCGCTGATTAAATGAACAGTGTGTGCTCATTATGTTAACTGTCGTATGATAATGCAAGTTAAATCATCATCAACATGTGTGGGTCAAACAGAAAAGCGAACAGCAGCAGTGTCTGACAGAATCGAATCTGATGGAGATACCTTTTTGACCTGAGCCGGTTCTTCCATATCTCCTGTGTATGGACTCGCTGTGTTCAGTCTCAGTCGGACCACTCTGGAAAAAGAAAGAAAGGAACAGACACCAGAGAGAGGAAGCGACAGTGAGGGAACAGATGGACATTTGGGTGGGATTTACAGTCTTATTTCTAAGAAAGGGAATGCAAGGAAAGTCAGTCTTTGACTTGGGACAATAAACTGCTCAAAACAATATCACACAAGCATAAAATTGGAAATGCTGATGAAGAGGTTTTACCTCTGCGCTGGCATGTCTGCGACGCCCCTGCTTCCTTGTGGAGGACCCTCCTCTCAACTCTTCTGTCGAGTTATTGTGCGGCTTTGGAGACAAAACCCCTGACAATGAATCACTGCCTACAGAGGGGAAAAGGACACGCTGAGAGGTGAGGACATCGTCATCAGAAGGTAAACTACATTTCATAATCAGAAACTAGCTTTGCTATGAATTTCCACTTTAGTTCAGGTATGTTAGAGGTCTGAACATTTGAATTCAACCGTTACCACTGACATGTAAAACTCTTTTCTTCTCTGTTTTCAGCTTCCAGACAGATGTATGTGAGGACAAATCTATTTACAGACAGTGGAAATGGTCATATATTGAACATGTGAGGCTTTTAAAGCTACGGTCACTTAAAGAAGACTTAGAACTAAATGATCACACACCAATGAAACACAAAGTGCTGATAAAAACATCACTATGCAAAAAAAAACAACCAAGACAAATCACAAGGCGCGATGTGATCAGTGTGACTTATTTGATGCGCAACAGACTGTTGGAACTGTAACTGTTGTGTAAAGAGTTGAGATGGATGACATAATGTTAATCAATGAAGTGGAGACATAGAAGATGTAACTGTGCGTGATCTGAAGACAGTGTTACAGTAGAGAGGTTTTACTTGAAGTGAAACAGATTATTGTCCTCAGTTTGGTCTGCAGTAGAGATACATTGTTTGTCAGCACAGCCGTGATTCAGGCGCATAAATCGAACATCAGTTCCACTTCGAGTGTGAACACATTTTCTGCCTTTGTTGGAACAGAGTGTAAAAATAACTTATATAGGTCACACTGTTATTAGTTATTTGTATTAGCTCAAGCCAACGTCTGTGAAACTTTACCATCGCTCTCCATGTCGTCATTGAAAAACAAGCCGTCGTCCATGGAGACAAAACTGAAGCTGGAGTCGTCGCTCTCTTCGGAAATGTAGCCAGATGTCAGACAGGGGTCGGCCAGAGATCTGGGAGGACCGCTGCTGCTCTTGGACCTCTGGAAAGACTGAATGTACCTCGCCAAACTAATGCCTTTACCTCGAAGACAGAACACAGGACGTGGAAATTAAAATTCATTCCATCTGCTGTTCATTTCTTTCAAATGATTCATCGGCTGTTAGGTCTAGAAAATGTCTGAAAAGACAGAAAAGCGTGGACTCTTCCTCACTGTTGTTGTAGCGCAGACTGTGTGTTCTGCCTCTCTCGGCCAGCAGGGGGCTGAGCCAGGCGGCGTCCAGGCGGCCCAGCCTGAAGCCCCCGAGGCAGAGGGCGCTGTTGTTCAGGTCCAGGCCCAGACGGCCCAGCAGCTGGATGACCGTGGGTCCGTCGCCCCGCCTCACGCTCACAGCCAGAGCCCTGCGGAGGTGCTGCTCGTGGGCGCCTCGGCCGAGCAGCAGCTCCACCAGCTCAAGGGGTCCTCCTCTCTCGCACACCTGGAAAACATGGCCACGATTGAGTCTGAATAGTTGATTATTTGAATTATTGATTAAGCTTATCTATTGGTACGGCTGTGCATTCAAGCTGAATTTGTCTAATGGTGTCCTGTAGGTTCCGTGACCTCTGACCTGATAGATGAGAGATTCAGTTTTGGTCTTCTTATTGATGTCAGCACCCAGCTCGATCAAACACTCGGCTAACGTCGTGTCTCCATCCTCGCACGCTTTTTCCAGCATGCTGTAGTGTAGTTCTGAGTCGCACCACATCTTAGCCAGAGCGAGGCACATCGACTTGCGCAGCTGACAGCAGACGGAAGGAGAGAGGAGACTAATCTGTTTATTCAGTCACAGTGAAGGTTTACAATATTTGTATAATATAAGAACAAGAACAAGGAAAAGACAAGTGGTCCTACACACTTAATGTGAGCAGTATTAGGCATGTCTGGTACTTTCTGCTCGGCCCTTTTGTACTGTTTGTTCCTCTACGTGTACAGTACAGCCTGTGTTTCATCATGACAGCAGATCTGACTGAAAAAGTCCAGAATCTGGGAAAATGCTGCCTTGTTTCTTTTGGAAAATAGCAATTAAAAGACAAACTCCTTTTTTTCCCCATGTGCTTGTCTGGAACCTGATCTGTAAATTCAGTTTTTACAGTCTGTAATGAGAACTCACAGGGTTGTTGCACTGGTCAGGAGTCTCTTCTCTGAGGTGTTGGAAGATCTGCCTGTCAAAGTCTTCTCTCTGCAGTTCAGCTGCAGCTCCTGAACAGGCATCCAGCATCCTGAGACCCACCTGGAAACCCTGCGGCACACACCACCAGAGACAGATCGCACAAATCAGCACCAAGCTATAATCAGTAACAGTCAAGAGAAGTCAAGTCAATTTTACTTACAGTATATAGCCTGTAACATCCACAGAACACAACAAAGTCTACACCGTGTCTAGTCATCTTGCTGCTAATTCCTGACAAACTGTCAACACTTTAGGATCACCATGTGCATGATAAAAGATGGGAAGCAAATATTTAACATGTACGGTGGTCAAACAGAATAAAAAAACAAGACTTTTCTCGATCAAAAAAATGGGAGTGCAGCAGTCACGCTGATTTTCTACGTGTCCTGTCACTGAGGTCACCTTCAGCAGCATCTCAGAGTCTTCTTTGTACTGGACGAGTGAGGCGACCACAACAGAGGCCAGGACAGGTACGATCATCCTCGACAGCTTCTTCTTGGATACGAGGTAGCTGAGCAGGGTGAGACCCCAGTAGTGTATCTCTGGAAGAAGTTTGGAAGTCAGTGAAGGTGTGATTTGACCATTTTAACAATAAAATCATTACTCTAAATCACTATCATTGTAGAGGCACGACCTTCCTGTCCTGTCGCAAATTCTGTTTAAGACACTCATGATTCATCATGAATTATCAACGATCGATCACCAATCAAAAATCATCAATTATGACGAGGTTTAGCAGATTTTTCCTCTCCATTGCAATCATGAAACTGGCAAAAATCTACATCTTGTTCCTCTCTTTCAGGGCTATTTATTACAAACTAATTAAATGCCTACCTCGTTCCTGCGGGAACATCTGTAGTGTATGCAGCACTGTGTCTATCGCCCCCTGCTGGCAGAGCAGGTCCACTGCACCGGAGCAGTCAGCCAGAGCCGAGAGCACCTTCAGACCACACTTCTGTATGACGGAGCTGCTGATGAACTGCACATAAGCACACATAGCACTGAGTATCAGGCTGGTTGAAGCTATTCGTACTTTGTCTAAATAGCAAATATTGTTTTAATAGAGTACAATTTCAAAGTACTTCGGCAAGTTAGGTCAAGTTGAGTCCAAGTCACCCAGTAGAATTTGTGTTGCTGTTTCTTCTTTTATTTTGGACATAAAAAGATGTCCCATCTTCAAATGGATTATATCTACTTCTATGACAAAACTCTTTGTACGGTGAAAAAAGAGTTAACTAGCATAGATATTATGGTTAATTATTGGCTTTTAACTTTCCCACTGACATGTGATGCTTTTTTTTTTTTCTTGTTCCTTCTCTTTACAGAAGCTGTTTTTGTCCCTGTTACACATCCTGCCCTCAGGCAGAGGGGTACCAAACAACCACATGGGGAGAAAAAAAAAAGAACATGCTCGGCATTCATTCGTACCATCAAGTCAACTGGTAAATTCTTTTTAGAAATGTAATTACACCGTTCCGATGTTCTGGTTGCGGGAGAAGCTACTGTATAATTTCTACAATGAATGGATGGACTGTTGTTTAATTTACGTAATGAGTGAGAACTATATGTACTGGCTGAGTATCTGTACACTGCTTCCCTTTCATGTGCAAAACAAAATGTTTACCCTCTGCCCTCCTGTATTTTCTTCTGGGGGAGGTTTATATCATTTTGAATTTAATGTATTTTGTCCCGAGTGATTTTTTAAAAACGCGCAAAGACAAAAAAAAAGCATCAAACAGTGAAAAGACTGACAGAGAACGGAAAGAATTAGAGAGATATTTCTGGGCTGCTCGGCGCTTCCGTACCCTGTTGAGCACCTCCAGGTAGAGGGTGTGAGCTCCTTCCACCACGCACTGGTTTTTCAGGACCTTCAGCGACACGTCGGCCATGTCGGGGTCCGCGACCGAGGCGCCGTTCTCCCTCAAGCTCCTGTCTGAGAATCCACGGACACCGAGGAAAGATGTGAAGACAAAGAGGCGAGCAAACGTATACACGGGGACAAAACCGCTCTGTTACATGCAATAATCTCATTAGGAGTGTTAACAGGGCAGTGCTGGGAGCAAAGGAAGGGTGAACCGCAGCCGCATTCCCCTGAAGCAGCTTTGAATTCCCCTGCTGGACAAAGAAAATGTATATTTGCTCTGCCACGCAGGCATACAGGCCGTGCTTTTGTGCGTGAGCATTGTTAAATCCAGTGCGTCCACCTTGGTTGTATGCACACCACACACACAGACAATAACACACACTGTACATGGACACTTCTATTAATGAACTTCCTGATGAGTATGAATGATGAGATCCCAGAACTGTGCTTAGAGCTGTTCCCCGATTTGATGCAGGAAGAATCGCAATGTGACGGTTATTGTTACAGCTGCATAAATAGATTTTTATTGGCCACTTTGAAGGCTGCAGATTTCCAAACAAACTGAAAGACACAAACTAGTCTATTGCAATTTCTTGAGGAGCATTTGTTAACATTCATTTGGACTTTTGCTCCTGTCCACCGAATGAATCCAAGCCAAATAGTTTCATCTGCTGTCCCACTTCCTTCAGCAGCCACTTAAACTTATCAGCCTCTGTCTGTCTGATGTTTGGTGCAGGGCAGGGAGTGTACAGGGTTTATTAGAGCTTGTTTACTGCTGGAAACGATGTGAGGCTGAACCAGAGAGCACTTGTGGTGAAAATCCAAAACAGTGTTTGGTGGATCTTTTTAGTCTCCTCTTACTGGAGGAACAAACTTGGTATTTCGCAAGAACACAAACGCTGTCGCCAGAATAACTTCACCATCAAAACCAACATCGATTGTCAAGTCAACTCTGGGCCATTCATAAACATGACAGAAAGAACGTTTCTATGTAAGTGAGGGTAGAAAATACACATTAGTGTACCTGGGCAGAGGAAGACCAGGCTGGCCTTCAGCGCCTCCAGCTGAACATCTGGCTCGAAGTTGTGGATCTTCATGGTGCTGAGGATCTGACTCATGGCCATGTTCAACTCATCTAGATTGGCCGTCCTGAAAGGCACGAAGAGACAGGCTTCACTCCAAAATGAAATATCAGTGTCGTTGTTTTGGAGCGAGTCAGCAAACAAAAGAGCGGCACACAAATGTGGAAAGCGACAGTGTGCTCCTCGGCGCGCCTGTTTTTCTCATCCTGACTTCCTTTTTCCCAAATCCAACAAATGAGTCATAGAATGGGAACTCGTGCTCACCTTCCCTGGAAGAGCAAACTGAGCAGCTTGCAGGCGCTGATGGAAACTTCAGCTGAGGTTGAATGTCTCTTCATCATCTCCACTAGGTTGACGTGGAGGCCGCTGGACAGCAGCAGAGGACACATTTTACCTGCAGACAGAGAATAGCAGACATTCACTGTGTGAGCCAACAAAACAGTATTTCTAAATATGGTTGCATCTGCACAGATTTCTAAATAAATTGGGTTTTACTACATCAGCATCTTTTAGACAGAGCACATGGAATCACATCTAGAATGAACTTTCTCACACTGTACTGTGTGGTATGGTATGGTGTGGTTTTACTAATCATTTCGCAGCCAAACACGTTGAATATGGCTTTAAAAATGAAAAACAAAAAAAACTATAAAGCTTCCTTAAAAAAAAGAAGCGCTGCAGATTCAGGTGATGATTCTCTCTGGGCTTAATATGCACTGTCGTGATGAAATATCACTTATACGCGTGTTCGGCTGAAGACTCACTGTTGTGTGTGATGAGCGTGGCTATGGCACTGGTAGCAGCTTCAAACACGCTGGGAGAGGACGAGTGGAGCAACATGGCCGCCATTAACTGTCTGTGAACAGGAGTCCTGGAAACCATATCCGAAAAAAATGTAAATAGATTCTCTCATCAGACATTTTAATACATTTCTCAAACATCCCTCGTGACGTGAACAGCTCTAAAGTATGCTGACCGCTTAATGTGATTGCTGGAATTTCTGGAAAGTCTAATAGAAGTCAGAGATCAATTTTCTTTTCTTCTGTTTGGATTTTCTTTGTCTGCTAAGAAAATGTGACAACTGACCACAGATATTTCAACCTTTTCACAAATTGGTATACGTGCTTCAGAGTAAAGAAGTCCAGATGTGATAATAACACAGATGTGGAGGGTGTGAGTGTGTCTGGTGTGTACCTCTCATCCTGCTCCTCCTCTGAACTGTTCACTCCAGCCCCGTGCAGTAACAGACTGTGAATGGCCCAGCTTGCAGCTTCCTAATGCAGCAGAATCATACGATTAAAAATGATCCTGTGTCAAATATGCGCCGTAGTTGAGCACCAGCAGGAGCCGGACTGACCTGAACGGCCGGCTCGGCGGCGTGGAGATCCAGCGCCATGCAACAGGCCTCCATCCAGCCCAGGCCCATGTCCTCCACCTCCTCCGTACCCCTGTCCTCCTCCTCCTCTCCTTCCTCCAAACCCTGCTCGGCGACCGCTTTGTTCTGCACGATGGTCGCAGCTGACGGAAAGGGGACATCATGGTGTAATTATTGTACCGTGCAAGATTCGATTTAACCATCAGATTACATTCACAGACCATGCGAGTCTTCTGTTCTTCGAAAGAGTCGCAGTCGAGTTCAAAACTACTAGTTCGTTCAGTTTTGTACATTTTTTAAGGTAATCTAATTAAATGCTTATTCGGAGTTCCCCACAGATCTAATGCACAGCCTGAACACAGCGGTAAGCTATTCATGTTCACATTCGGCACTCTGGAAGACACAAGTTGGACGACTCGAGGGAATAAATCAGCAACCGAATATAAATAGAATGTGCTGTTTTTGTACCCCGATAAAAATATCTTGTGCTGCACTGCTGCGCATCAGTGATGGTCAAGGCATTGTTCTGTCGTTTCCATCGCTAATCCATCTTTGTGGATATAAATAAACGGGTTAAATATAGCGTGCGAGTGTTTGCGTGTCCTCACTGAGAGCAGCCAGGCAGGAAAGAGCAGCGGCCTGCAGCTTGGCATTTTCGGGGAAAGTCTGGCAGGCTTTCACCGCGACCCTCTGGACGCCGTTCAGCACCAGGATGTTGTAGTAGCTCTCTGCAGGACAACACAGAACAGACGCACCCTGGGTTAAGATGACGTCTCCACTGACCTCTTCGATCTTAATCTGCCGATTTGAAAACGCATTAGCTTATCAAGGATGAATACAATCCAAACACTGCTGGTCAGATAGCGAGGATTCATTGATTTCACAAACACTGTTATCACTAACAACCTTCGATAACTGAGGAGAGACTCCAAAGCTGTTCACTGACAGTGCATTAAAGAGCAATACCACTTATTTTACAGATTCGAGTGTGTTTACAGGTCTGGAGTGATGGAAGGAAAACTGAACTTATCCACAAATGCAACTAAAAACGTCTCATATTGGAAGAAAGAGGGCATATTAAAATGACCACTGGCTCTGACCTAATGTAAATTTCTTGAACAGGCGGCAGGCCGTCTCCTGCAACTCCTCCGCCTCGGGGAAGGCGTCCATGGCGGCAATGATCATGCTGTAGCAGCGGGCGCCTCCTGACATCAACATCTCCACGTTACTGCCTGGAGGAGACAAGAGAATAAACTCAGAGCATCTGTTGTGCTCTCTGCTTTTCATGCTTGGGCTGGATTTGATCATTTCAGTCTGCGATCAATATATGAAGCGATGTTGCAGGTTTACACAGTACAACGCACATGTCGGCAGGGTAGGTACTGACAGGCAGTCACAACTATATTGTACTATTAGGTTCCTAAACCAAAAAAGGCTTGTTTAGCAAATTTAAATGGTAATAATACACAAGAGAAACAGCAAATAAAAGAAAAACAAGGAGGTCAGAGAAGAGTGATTTCTGCACACAGCCTGGAATCCCCCCATGACCGTGATAAATCACACATCTGTGGAAAAACACAGATTAAAGTGGAAAAGGTTCATGTCTTGTCTTCCTTTTTTACTTTTCTTCATCTGCGGTTGTACTTTTCATGCAGAAATCATGGGAAGAGAGCGACCAGAGCGGTCTGAAGCTGAGTAAGACATGTTTGTTTCTTTGTTTTGTTTTTTGACATTATAAATAAAAGTCTTCCTATTGTTTTTTTTCCTGCACAACCCTTGCCAGTGTGATGTTTTATCTTCCATCATGCTTTGCTTGCACCTCACCTCATGACAAGGGCCTCCCTGCATTCTGATAACTGCATTTGATATTCCGGTTATTAAGATTACATTTTCATGGAAACGACGGAACACTCCAAGCCAGTTATCTGTTACATCACAATGCCCTTGCGAGCAAGCAAACAGACAAAGTGTTTACACGAGGAGTTGCTGTGTTCTCCACCATCAGGGAGTTTCCATCGGGATCTGACCATTTCAACAAACACCACCTTCTGTCCCACAAACAACTGTTCTGCGAAACAGCGGTTGCGGTGGCCATAATCTCATTTTCATCAAGACTGATGAAAAAGCGTTACGGTGACATCACGGTCCGGTGGTGATGCTTGAAACAGACCATGTGAGGTGAAGAAAGAGTCCATGTGTTGATGTTCAATGTGCCTCCTCCTCCGTGATCAACATGTGGTTCAACACATCGACCATTACATGAGTAGAGAGGGAGCACACTTTCCGAGACCTCTCCACTTAGAGATCTAAACTGAATCGGACCCTCATCGGACTGAGGTTCAGATTTACTCTGTAATTTGCAAATACGCACTACGTCCAATCATGATCAATCAACCAATCGGAAATCTATATGTGGTAGATTTCAGGGCGCTGACATTTTAGCCCCAAGTAGTTAAATTCCTACTCTTAATTGTTGTCTTTCCCTCTTAGACCTCATAAATATATTAAGGGTGTAATGAGGTCTTACCGGGACGAGCCAGTGGGAGCAGCGCCTTCATGCCCTGCAGGAGCAGCTCGGAGCTGTCTGAGAACGTCTGAAGAGCCGCCAGAACCACAACATGATCCTGGTTCTCCACAAACTCTACGAGGTGGTCATCACTCACTGGAGACACAGACACATAATACTTATTCAGCTGGTGTATACACAAGCACATTGAAGGATGTGATTGCAAAGCTAGCTAAAATGCTGGTGATTGACACACATATCAACACATTTACACAGCGTCCCAACATTTTGGGAATCAGCCAGGCTGTTTTTTCTTCTTTAAGTGGTAAAACATTAATAATGATAAAGCTTCACTCTATGTAAAGAGCATTTTAGCCTCGCAGGACTCCAGGCATGGCTATAAGACGGCTATTAAGCTACACAAAAGTTAAACAAGTCGAACTGATCAGAAACATCTAAAATGTATTTCCATAGGACTGGCTGGGGTAAACCTTTACAACCTAGTGTATATATATAAGGTTAGAGCCCGCTCACCTCTCTCCAGGAGGAACTGCAGAGCTACACAGCCGTGGAGCTGCACCTCCTCACTCGTAGGGAACGTCTTCATCGCCTCCACCACCAGGCCAAACACGTCCTCCTCCTCCTCCTCCAGCACCAGCAGAGGAACCATTTCTTCATAAACACGAATTAAACAAGCATTAAAAAAAAACACGTCTCGCACCTAAACAACCCTCTGACCATTACGAAGAACAATGTATTCATCCGACAAATTAGCCATTTTAAAATCAAACAACTGCAGATATGAAAGTGTTTTTTGGGGAGGATCGCGTAAATACTTTCTTTAAAAATGCTACTGAGAGTCAGAAGCAGGAAGTATTGGGTTTGTTTGATTATTGTGCTTGGCTGTGCAGCCACTGACATTGTACTCTCGCAGACAAATTAGAGCATTCTGCAGACCGTGTGATTCACTTTTTATTCTAACCTCTTGCTTTTGTCAGAAGCTTCTCATTGCACAAAGCGTGATGAAGTACCGCACATTATATTGTAAATGAGCATAAACAAGAGGTTTGAGATTAAAATGTTGCTCTTAAAAAATGCAGAGAGACATTAAGTGTTATCTAAGTGGCCTTTGAAAAGAACCGCTACATAATACGATAAAAAACCCTCGACATGCACAGATTAATAGCCAGATGTGGACCGTAGTTCTTTTATTCATGACTGATTTAGTATTAACATTTTTCTCTTCTTCCCTCCTAAAATATCGTATAATTCAAATACCTTCAAGATTCCCTTTGTACTGCTTTGATAACACTTATGCAGCATAACATAAATCTTATTCCAATCAGATGTAGAATCAACTTTAGTGAACTGTGAGATTGTTTTTAGCGACGAATCACAGAAAAGGGTATTCAAATGTCTTTCGATCTTGAAGCACTTGTGCTCGGTGTCATATGCGGCAGGAGTGATGCCCCGATGTGTTGCAGTGTATATGTTGTGTGGTTATGTACCTGATCTGAGCAGGAGAGCCAGAGCTCTGAGTCCAACCATGGTCACTTTGCAGTCTGTTCTGTACTGAGATAGTACCTTCAGGATCTGCCTGGGAAGCAAAAATTAAGGGCAAAGATTAGCCAGGAATGTGGACAAGACACAGTCACTTTAACCACGTTCCTATCTACAAGCCAGGTCCTAACTTTTGCACACTTAAAGCAGTTGCAAACTTCAGGCTGATTTACAGACCTGCATATCATTAGGTAACAAAAAATATGTTTTATTACTTCTTACTGTCTAAGCACAGATGTAAAAGCACTACTGCAAACACTAGTACTAGCGGAAACATGGCTTAAATCAAGAACTGAAAAAGTCAAACAGTCTGGTGCAACACAAAGTGGTTTGGAGATGAAAATGTGAGACCCAATACAAAAGGAACTGAAAAGGTCAGCTGAGAAACAAGAAAAGGTAAAACTGACATTGCGTGACAATATAATTTGACTATATCCAGTTACTTACATCGAACAGGAACTGAAAATCTCTACACTCTGAACCTGAAACATCTGAGAGCCGAATCAAATCATCTATTAATCTGAGGAAAAAATGGGTTTATAAAGGGTGCGTGAGCGCCCTGCTCTAATGTACAATGATGCTTTCACAGCTGGACTTTCATGATGCAGGTATTACATCACCGTCCACGATTTACTCATTCTAAGAAAGACTTAGAGTTGCATGCTCAAGTTTAACAGCTGTAATGTTTACTATCTTCACAAGTTTAACGATTAGCACTAAACAGTAAGTACAGCTGAGATTGATGGGATTAACTAAAGTTTTGCAGGTACTTCATCATGACTCGAAGAGTTGGCCAATCAAATTTATTCCAGATGGTGACGCTATATGGGAAATTATCTGGCCACCAAATTCATTTGTGTTCTAAACCTCATTGCAATCCACATAGCTGCTGATAGGGGTACAAGAAGAAAAGTCAGGGATCGCCAAAGTCAAAGGGAGACATCGTCCGGGAACCATGAATGTGTGTACATAATTATGTATCTCTATCTATCGAGTGGATGTTGAGATATTTCAGTGGATAAGTGAAGATTCTAACCTGCTGGTTAAACTAAAGGGAAAAGCCAGGGGATCTCTAAAGTCTTCAGGATAACTCCTCTCTGAACCATCAATGTCTGCTCCGCAATAAATCTAATAGTTGTAGGGTTTCACATTGGATCAAGGTGGTGGACTTATTGCAAATGAAAATATTGACATAGCTTTGCCCTAGTTGGGGTCAAAATGTGCACCACAGCCTCAGAAGGATACAGTGTGTAGTAGAGGAATAAACATGTGTAATTACTGACCAAATTCATGCCTTCTTTTGAACATGAACGCTATGTAATCTGATCAACTATGTCTGTGTGACATAGTCATGGGACACGAGCCATCAGGGGCATATGACAAGAAAATGGATTCACTCTTTCACAATTAAAAAAATGGCGCATCACTGCTACTGTGCAGCACCCAGTAAGTATGACTTTACTTACTGGTGCACTCCCAGCACCTCCCAGTCCTTGGCTGCCTGCAGAGGTCTGGTCAGATGGTCGAGCGTACCGGGGCATATTTCAATCAGACGACACAGCAGTGACCAGCCCACCTGCAGGGAAAATATTACACCATGACACACTTGAAATCCAACAACCGACAAAGAGAGACAAGTGGTAATTCCTGAACAGATGAAGGAAGTGAACCTGACAAATCATCCACTAGTGGAGGTGCACTTTAACTTGCAGGTGATTTGAGCCAGTGAGTCGTTTATGATTCCATGAGTCTCACAATTTGACTTTCGTTTTGTGCGTAGCTGCAATCTCAGCTCTGATAAGCTGCAGGATACAGCGGTCACGAGACGCCATAAACATGCTGGATCAGGCACAGGCATGTCGGCTGTGGATGGCTTTTAAGCTGCGGAGCAGAAACCGTCTCAGCAGGGGATGCTGTTCAACACCTGTGTGTTTACATGAGGACTACACACTAATCAGTTTCCTTCCTTCCAGGCTGTGTTCAAAACCACCACATGATGCTTTTCCTCTCTGTTTCAGGCAGACAAAGTTCAAGGTTTGTTGCGAAAGGATAACCAAAGTACACAGTCAAAGGTTTATGAGGCACCTGCTGGACTCCTCGGCTGTGGATGTAGGAGGACAGCACCACCATGAGGGGGTCGTGGACATCTTTGTCTTCAAACAGCTCAGCTGCTGCATCAAAGAACAACAGACGAGAAGACGTGACGCGACAAGTCAGCTTTGAAGAAAGGAACGCAATGTTTACTTTCATTATCCATTTCTATTTTTAAGCGTGGATAGCAGGACAGTCGAGCAATAACACGGACTCATTTATTAGGGTGTAGCTGTCTTGTTTGTATTGCTAGGGATTGTTAAAATGAGCAGCACTCAATCACAGACTCAATCACACTGATGAGAAGACTGTAAGATACTAAAATAAGAAAGATTTAATTGACAAGTGGCAATTCAATTGTTTAAAAGAGAACATCCTGACGCTTTCTGACTACATCTGTGTAAGGCCATGCCACAAAACTTTCATAATCTAAAGATATCGAATGTATTATCTCACAAGACAAAGAAGAAACAGAACATTTAGGATTTTCTTCACTTCAAGTGAGAAGCTGAAACTTTAAATAAACAGCATTTTGATGAATTATTGCAATTAAAGCTTAAAACATCTGGATCTCTTCATGTCATCTTTATCTGCAGACTAATAACTTCTTTAAGTGTTGAGTGTAGGGCATTGGCAGTACAATTAAAACGACCAGAATATAAAATGTACAAAAAGAAATTGGAAAGTCCCAGAAATATTCTGAAACTCTTTGTCGGTGGAGAGGAAACCCCAGCAGACAGGTGAAACTTCCTTCTGCCCAATGGATCAGTAAGTTATCAAGTCACCCTATAAGCACATTTAATAAAGTGTTTTGAGGTATTTGTACTTCACTTTAAGTATTTAAGTATTCTCTGCAGCTTTAGTTATTGATTGCTTTGGTGATTACGTACAAATGTGTGATCAGTTTATCATATGTGATGAGGTGTTATGGATTAAATTACTGCACCAGTCTAAGATCAATCAACTACAACATTCAAATGATTTGTATGTGTTTATGCATCAGAAATAATAATCCAATAACACAAGGGATCATTCAGCATTAACATTTGGCACTTCTCTGCACACCTTAGTGGATACATTTAGTTGTTAATACTTTGTAAACTGTTATTTATAGCGAGGAGTGAATGCAGGAGTTATAACAGAGTACTTTAAGGCCTACTTATAATAAAGTCAAGGATGTGAGCACTTCACCTACCACTGCTCTTCAATCAAACAACATGGCCAAAGGAAATGGTGCCTGTTGATGAAGCGTGATACACATGCAGGGGGAATGTGTTTCCTACCATTGTCGGTGTGGGCCAGGAAAAGCAAGTCCTGGATGATCTGGATCAGTGTGCACAGTTGTCCCTCGTCTTTCGGGGTTTTCAGCCTCACCAGGAGCTTCTTCAGCCTTTCCTCCAGCTCCTCTCTGTTAACCATGGTCTTTGAAATACTGTTTCCCAGCTGACGAGCCGCCGTGCACTTGGGTCGATCAGTGGCGTCCCTCCGAACCGACGAAGGGCTTCAGGCGGCGGCCACACTGCTGAAGCATTGCTCCGGCCGCATGGGGAGAAACGACTAAAAGCGCCACTATATCCACTCATATCATTACATCACGCTGCTGAATATTAGCCGTGTTACATCATGTTACATTAGCAGTACAGTACGGCTAAGCGGCTGTCACGATTAGGGAAGCTGTCAGCGTCGCAGGGTTTCGGTTCCGACCGTTGACATCACCGTCCGCGGCTAACTTTCCTCGGCCGGATAAACATGTTCCTCTTTGTGGAGCTGGAGCCTCTCTCACTCTCTCTCTCTTTCTCTGTGGGGTGAAAGCTCCTCGCTGACAGGCGTGTTCCTCCTTCCTACAGTCGCATCATATGACTCTGGCAAGAAAAACTTCCCGTTTGTTAAAGAGGAAACTGGAAATTGGTCACCGCGCAGCAGCAGCAGGAGCGGGAGCAGCAGCGACGGCCACGGCTAATCAACTTAACTGCCACACAGACAAACAGGCAGGCAGGCGGACAGACCGTGGTTCAGACAAACTGTCGGTAAAGTTCCGACACAGATTATATCGCCGAATCGTTTTTTAGCTCAAATTAGACTGGGTGAGGATCAATCAAGTGGCATCCATACACACCTAAAAGCTGCCGCCCACCCCGCTGTCCAAATGTCAGCTACTGATTTACTGGTTGGGGAACCAGTGAGATACGCTTGGCACTGATTTGCGCCATATTCCGTTCAAAAAAACCCTAATTGAAGCGTTTGTTTACGCATTCGCGCACACACCTGGCGTGTAGAGCCGATGTCACAACTTTTAATGATTTCTTGAGCGATACATGCAAATTCGGCATGCTTGACTTCAAAAAAATCTCAACTTTTTCTGTCGGTTCTTCTTCGCCCACCTTTGGATTTGTTTTGTACTGCGCATCTATCACAGTAAATACGGCATTTTCACTGTCGCTGCTATTTCAACGCTACAACCTCTCAGTCAGTGTCAGTGATACAAGTAATATAAGCATGTGTACAACTTGGTGACTGGGTCAGAATTAGACTAACATTTTTCTTTAATAATATAGTGAAAAAAATATGACTGAGAACAGGTTTCTTTATAGAATATCTAAATATTAATATTTAATACATATTTGCGAATAATATCGATATGAGGAAAATAGGTACATTCACATTGAATTAACTATTTTTTTATTTTTATTATAAAAAAAAAAAAAGAAGGAGTTAAGCCCTTACTTTGCCAAAGATACCCCAGATTTATAAATCATTGTTAAGTCGGGGGATGGGGGATGAAAGAACAGCTGATATGAAAGCATGTTGAGATATTTCACTTACAGGCTTCTGTAGCCTGCAGCCTTAACATCTACTTCGATTAATGCAAATACCTGCTGTTTGATGAGGCTGATCGGGTAAATACAGCTGTCTTATAAGTGGAGATAAACTCGACGGACAGGTAAGCTGGTCGTTAGAATGTAAATGGGCGTGTTCCTCCTCTCCTGCGGCAGGATCATGTGAGTGAGCTATGATCCGGGCCATCAGACAAACTTCCCGTCTGTTGACGAGAACTCCGCCGCTGCAGCTGCTCCAAAATACGCTTCTCCGAGGTGAAGTTGTGAGTAATTTGCGCAAATAACATCTGTTTCGGTAAGACGTGGTATATGTGTTATGTGTTGTATTATATGTGTGACGTTTTATACCGTGAGTGAGGCTGTCCAGTGACAAAACATAGGCTTGTGTTGAAGATGTGTGTCTGTGTGTGTGGGTAGAAACTTGATGACAGAGTATGAATGGGACTACTTGTGTCGCTGAGTTTTTATGTATTCCTATCGTTAAGCATAGGCTAGTTTATAGATTCGTTTAGTCCAAATGATTAATTAAAGCAATACGTATACTCCATTAGCCCATATTATCAGATCAGATGCATGCGTAATGAGATATTACTGACCCGCAGTGGACAGTACTGTGTGATCCAATCACATTAGATTAGGTTCACATTTTTTGCATTATTTCATTGTGAACAGATAGTGAAAAAGTCATCCTCATACGATGATTAAAAGAAAGGGCGGGGGTATTAAGGCAGTTGCACCCTTACTAATACTTGAAAATCTTGTGACCAAAAAATAACGATTTTTTGATTGTTGGTCAATCAAGATATTTCCAGTCGCCTGTATCACATGATTTAAGAGGGCATTCCATAACTGGCCAAATGTCCTTTCACTAACACACAAGACTGGGGTTTGCCATTAGATTAGGTTCAACTTTATTATGCACGGTTACTGAAACAGTCACATGCAGTTGAAGAGGTAAGTGCAAAAAGCAGAGTGCAAAGTAATGCACATGCTGTATGAATAAACAGAAGAGGATAGATATGAATACATTAAAATATATAGTGTAAGAACAGTTAATAACACGATATTGTTATATGAATACACTTAGATAGCCAATACAGTGTGAACAGAAAGATATGCAGTGCAGGGATTAATAGTAATGCAGTAGTGAGACACCATAGACAGAATAAACAGCTTGAGATATGAGTGTATGCTCTATAGATCAGATATGTGCAGTATAGACAGTGGTATAAATATGAATGCTCTATAGGCCAGATAGTATGGATACAGTACATTCCTACCACAATCCTACACAGACTCGAATACAACCAGTTCATATCTGATGTTATTTAAGTATACATTTATTATGCAACAATGTGAAGGATTCACTAAAATGGAAAGTTCTGAAGCATGCTGTTACTATTTACAGGTATGCCTGGTTCACTTGTCAGTGACTTGGTCAATTGCTGATCAGCATGTAAATGGTGTTGATGAAAGAATTATTGATTTATAAGCTAAATTGCGCTAAATTAATCTGCCACATTAAGCCGAATTGAAGAGAAGACCAATATATGGTCTAAACGTCTGTTTTATCGTCTATAGTATTTACCAATAAATTAGAATTAACTAAAATAAGAGATTTCTTTATGGAATCTGGCGCTGCCTACTGGAGAAACGGCTGTCACCTTGTTCCCGAAATAAATAAATAAACATTTTCCAAAGAAATAGCAATCAAATAAATGAAAGATGACTTGGATGCGGATTACACATCTTATTTATGAATACGTCCAGTTTTAATAGATACATTTACAGAGCAAGCCGTTTGACAACTTTCTTTTCTCTTTTTTTTTAACCCTTTACACTGATGGTGACGTCACGTAAACATGGCTGCGCCCTGTGCAGAGTTGTAGCTGTCAGTGCCAAACACTCGTATGAAGTCAGATTTAAGCCATTTTACTGCTGAGTTTAGGCAAATTTCTCTCGTGATATGACACGAAAGCTGCTGCGATAACAGAAGCGTGTGCATAGTGAACCACAGGGACTTCATATGGGACGTTATCGTTAGCTAAATTAGCAAGCAAGTTAGCTTAAAGTTACATCTCGACGTGTTGTCTTCTCCCTTGTTACTTCTTTCGGGCTGGACTGCAAAAGTCAGAGGTCGGGATTTTCAAAATAATTGGACGTCTCGTATTGAAAGAATGTCGGACTATCATCTTTTATTGTTTGGGTCCACTTTTCCTCGACGACTCTGCCATGATTTGAGGGAGTTTTTAACAACAAATGACAGCACCTCATTAGTAGGGAAGTAAGAACAAGAAGGTGCTTGTAAACCCTGGCTTGAGCCTGACTCCTGGTTTCCCCTATGTCCAGCAGCCACGATGAGTACAGCTTGAAGCACATGGGAAACCTTATGGGCAGCAGGAGACAGAAAGCAGGGGATGATGGAGAGCAGAGTCTCATTGGACATCCATCTAGGGACTCTGCCACTGGTGGGGACCTCCTGGACCAAGATGCCCCCGCAACGGGATTTGTCTATCTGTTGGCGTTTTTCTCCGCCCTGGGAGGATTTCTCTTCGGGTATGACACTGGGGTGGTCTCCGGGGCTATGCTGCTCCTGAAGAAGGAGATGAACCTGAGCAATCTGTGGCAGGAGCTGCTGGTTTCCAGTACAGTTGGGGCTGCAGCCCTCTCTTCTCTAGGCGGGGGCTCCTTGAACGGGTGGCTGGGGCGCAAGATCTGCATCATTTTGGCCAGTTTCATCTTCACTGTCGGTGGCATCGCCTTGAGTCTTGCCCCTAACAAGGAGGTGCTTCTTGTGGGCAGAATCATAGTTGGTTTGGGCATAGGTGAGTTGATGTTTGAAATAGGGAATTTAAATATGTAGTCTTTATCTATATAGCTATTTGATCAGATACTAAAGCTTGTTTATGTTTTCTTAGATTCAATATTTTTTTATCCAAACCTTGACCTAATTTTATTATTGAGGTTATTAAATGCAACTTTGTATATTGTGTTCAATGAAAAACCTTCTCAGTTTTCACCTGTTTACAATTTGTCATGGAAATCCGACCAGAAGCCTCAAGCTTTCTTCTCAGCTCTGTAGGTTATCATTTTAACCTATATCTGAGCTATGAGCAGATACAAAGTCCCTCCAAGCAACCTTTTACCTCACCCCACCTGACCTGCTTTTCCAGTACTACTATCGGCTTGTGTTTGCCTTAAAGAAGGATAGGACTGTGCATTATGTAACAGAGTAGAATTAGAATGCATTGTCTTGACAATTGACTGACTGACTGATTACATGAAGTTGGTCGTTATCTGTGTACGTCAAAATAAAACCCTTTTTTTCCCCTCAGGCATTGCCTCTATGACAGTTCCTGTATACATTGCTGAGGTTTCCCCCCCTCACCAGAGAGGCCAGCTGGTCACTATCAACTCCCTCTTCATCACTGGTGGCCAGCTCATTGCCAGTGTGATTGATGGAGCTTTCAGCTACCTGAGTCACGACGGCTGGAGGTTTGCGTTGGTTCTACACTCTCTTCTCTGTTAATAACTTTCCATGACATTTACTTTAGTTTTGTTTAGTTTTACTTTCTCTGTGGTCCCTGAGGGGAAACGGAAGAGGTGTCGCTCATCCACTCAGTAGACAAACTGCAGTGAAATTTCTCCATCCAACCAGTTCAGAGACGCTTTCCCTTCAGCGCTCATTAACAAAATGTCTACACAAGCTGCGTAGTTAAAACAGTGGATTAGCAGAGCAGCAGCAGGATCAGTTCTCTGTCTAAGTCTACACAGGATGCATTGAGGCACAGCATTCAGTGAAAGTCACCCACATTTTGGCAGAGCTCAGAGGTTGACACACAATAAATGAATATTTGCACATACTGTAAAACTGAAGAAATAGACTTTAAATGTAAAAGTACTTCAATTACTGCTATTACACACATACTATATAGCCCAAGTCATTATGCAGCTTTTGTAGAAAGCTGATTTGATTAAGATAAGAGTGTATCCGTCCCATCGAACACACATTAAACAGACAACTGAAAAAAGTTGCTGAAACTCCTCTTGTGTAGACAAGCTTTGACAATTGATCTCAGATATATTGGTTCTAGCGAACAATTAAATCATCGATCGGAGAGCGCTGGTAAGAGTATTTTTCAGTTGTGAGCAAACAAAGGGTCTCAAGTGGATTGGGTTTTAAAAAGACATAACTGATCCTAAAAAAAGGTCAAATGCTGGGATTGGAGTCATGTGGATCAGTTCTGAACGTCCTCAGTTATGTGTCATTGCTTCCCCAGTCCATGATGATGCAACTTGAAATCAACCCCCTCCAAGACATTTGAAAGTATTCAGACCCCCACTTTGAGAATCGCATTGATCGAGTTGTGGCATTCTTTCTCCCCGTCACTCTTCTTCATCTCTCCATACTGTAGGTACATGCTGGGTTTGTCCATTGTCCCAGCGGTGCTGCAGTTCATCGGCTTCTTCTTCCTGCCAGAGAGCCCCCGCTGGCTTATCCAAAAGGGCCGCAGCCAAGAGGCCCGTGAAGCTCTCAGCCGGATCAGAGGAGGCCAGAACATTGACTTGGAGTATGACACCATCAAAACCAGCATCGAGGAAGAGGAGAAAGATACGGGTGGAGGTGAAAGATTTCTGTGAAACAGAAAAGAATAACAGCACTAACTGACTAAATGAGTTTTGCCTGGATGTGACAAAACCATGTTTGGTACAAACATTTTGTGTTATTAGTATTAAGTATTGTTTTTTGTTTTTTTGGTTGTTGTTTAGGAGGTCTTGTTATTTTGAGGATCCTCCGTCACGGTCCGACTCGCAGGGCTCTCATCGTCGGCTGCGGCCTCCAGATGTTTCAGCAGCTGTCTGGGATAAACACAGTCATGTAGGTCCACTGTTTATCTTGCTCCAGCTCCCACATAACTATCTTATCTCCCACCATTGTAAAAGCTCCTGACCTGTCTAACTGGGATCACAAAACATAAACATCTGTAAGATGATTTGGCTTTTGAGTGAGCCTCTGCTCTCTTATCTAGGTACTACAGTGCAACTATTCTGCAGATGGCGGGGGTGCGGGATGATAAACAGGCGATCTGGTTGGCTGCTGCAACTTCTGCCACCAACTTTGTGTTCACCTTGGTTGGAGTCTGGCTTGTGGAGAGAGTGGGCCGCAGGAAGCTGACCCTGGGCAGTCTTATAGGTTTGTCCTTTGGATGGTCATTTTTAAAGACAACTTGTGACTGACACTATTATTATTATATATATAGTAATGATATATGATATGTTTTTTTTCTTCGCGCCACGATGAGGTAATTAAAACACAATTAATATATATAAACCAATAGCAGAATGTTATTTTAAAATAGAACAATTCTTGTGCGGAGTTCTTTGCAGGATTTATGCATTTATAATTTATGCAGACAACATTGTTCTCCTTTTCCGAGCTTTATGTGGTGCGTTTATTTTCTATAATGCAGGTACGGGTCTGAGTCTCGCCTTGTTGGCTGTCGGGTTCTTGCTATCTGCCATGAATTCTCCGCCCGTCACCCTCCATCCAGTAGGACCGCAGAACTCAACCTGCAACCTATATGCGTAAGAGAACACACCATTTGAATCCTTACCACCACCCATTCATTTTCATTTTGAGATGTCAGTTTATCGTTATTTATACATCCACATGACGGGTTTATATATTCAATGTAATTTCATGGCAAGATGTTGCTACTCCAGTATCGTTTTGGCTTGATAGTTAAATATTGCTCACTTTAACATCAAATGTCAGGTTTTGTTGTTCAGTCCCAAAAAGTGAAAGACTCTTTGTAGCCTCACATTTCTTGCATTATAAAAGTAGAAACGCAGTGTATAAGAATCAGAAAAAGACCACTTTCCACACTGCCAGAAGCTACAGTCATGTTACATTTAAAATACTGGACATGACTCACTTTTTTCTCAACAAGGATTTTCACACCTCCTCATTACCATCACTCTCTTCACCTACAAGCAACCCAGAGTGAAATACATGGAGTCCTTTTCGAGGAGTTGTTGTAAGGCATTCTAGAAAATGTTGGAAATTGCTTACAAGAAGTACAACTAGGTTTTAATACTTGATGTCTAAAGAGTTGTAATAAATTGAACATCGTAGACTTCTGGGCTTCAAACAACTGTGAACTTACAATTTTTATGAGTGAAAAGTGGCTCCTAGGTAATCTTTTGTATTTTTCCCAGTGGGATTGTCCATTTGTATATCTGTCCGTACGTAGGTCCTGAATATCCTAAGGGCTTTTCAAACTACACATATGATCAAAACACACAAACAGCACTCAAATCGAGCTAAATCTGACTCCTGGATGTGTATCCGTATTTGCTTGTGTGATGATTTGGCCAAAGATCCTTGAGAATGAATCCATTGTTCTTGCATCTGTGAACATTGTTTTTAAAGCTACACTCTCCTTGTGTTATCAGAGGCTTGAGTTATCACTGCTGACAGTGGTATGTGTGCCTGTCTATTGCTTAGTAAACAGTGTGACCGCCCTGTGTGTTTGGACGGGGATGTATTAGTATATGAGAGGTTTAATTTTCCGCTCCGCCCTCCAGGTCCTGTGAATTCTGCATGTTGGATCCAGTTTGTGGATTTTGTTATCGTGACAACGGCACCACAGTGTACAACGCCTCCTGTGTTCCTGTCGATCAAAAGACCACAGATCACGCCTCCTGGGGAAGGTTAGGCACTCATTATCTGTGTAACCAAGAGGGTGAGAGACAGTTGAGATACAAACATACGTGTCACAGTGCAAACTCACGAACACCCAGTTCATGTGGGTCATTACAAGCTCATCATCATATGTTTGCCACTTTAAAATCTACTTACAGTTAAAGCACCTATAGGTCAGTAGGCAAAACCTGTAGAGAAATCCTGTTATTGACTTCTTGCAACATTTCTTTCATACAGGTGTTCCAACCAGACAGAAGCATCTGACAGCCTGTTCTGGGCCTATAACTACTGTCCAACATCCTACTCCTGGATCGTCCTGATGGGCCTCCTCCTCTACCTTGCATGCTTTGCTCCAGGTCTGAAACCACTTTCTCAATGTCTTTCAAACATCTCAGATCTAACAGTCGTTTTTAAGAAAAGTCATTTTTATCTTATTATGTCTCAAACCATCTCTGATTGCTATGAGCTAGCTTCTATATCTAAAAATAAATTGTATTTGCTTGAAAGTAATCGTATTTATGCGATACATTTACAACATAAAAAAAACACAAAAATATCACAACTTTCACATACTGTGACACAACCCATTTCGGCCGATGCACAAAATGGTTAGCAAATAAATGGGATGCTTCCCTGTGTTTTACCCTTAACATGGCAATAAATCTACCTGCTAACAAACACCTAAACAAACAGTTATTATGTTTAGGATCACAAAGAATAACAAATACACAATATATTGCCACGTAGCTCATATCAAGAAATGATACGTGCAGTACATATTATGTTTGTGAATATTAAAGAGCACGTCTGTGTGTTAGGTATGGGCCCCATGCCTTGGACAGTGAACTCAGAGATCTACCCACTATGGGCCCGCAGCACCGGCAATGCCTGCTCAGCCGGGGTCAACTGGATCTTCAACGTCCTGGTGTCTCTGACATTTCTTCACATTGCTGAATTTCTGACCTATTACGGTAAGACTCCATCAGGAGGTCATACCATGAACTGCTTTTACATGTAAGGTGAGAATATCAGAAAAATGTGTTCTCTGTGATCATTGCTCTGCTCTAGGATGGTATTTTAAAAAAAATATTTTAACTGTTCGCCAGGTAAGAAACTCTTTATATAACCAGGCGTGGTCACTATAAACAGCATTTTGTTTAAAGCAGCAGTGGCAAGGGAGATGAGTCGGACTTAAACTGAGTTTAGTTTACAGGCAGCCATAACTCAGAATGTAAATGTACATGTGAATCTCTCTACCAGGGGCGTTCTTCATGTACACCGGCCTGGTGGTGTTGGCCCTCCTCTTCGTCCAGGGCTGCCTCCCAGAGACTCAGGGACTGCAGCTGGAGGAAATCGAGAACCTGTTCACCGGTCAGCTCTGCTCCTGTGGAGTCTCCTCACCAAGTGACAATCGCCACATCCACTACATCCGGGTAAAAGGCAACAACCGCCTCCTTTCTGACAGCGATGCCTCAGATGTAGAGTAGACTGGGAAGATTTTCTCTCTCCACTCTGTCCTTTGGTTTGCTGATGTCGGGAGGAAAGGTGATCATGACGCCCTCTGGTGGCTGCAATCAGACATGAACAAAAAAAAAATGATACGGCTCTTCAGTGATTGATTCAAATGAGCTCTTTCTCCTCGCTCAGCTGATTCTTTCGCCAGTATTCTGTGTTTTGGTTCGCCTGCCTTTGTCTCAGCTGGGAGTTGGTCTACTTTTCTTTGTTTTGTTTCTTCGGAAGCACTCTTCTTGTTTCACATCATTCCCCATGTCATCATGAAAGGGAACACAGAAGCAAGACTTCCTGGGACTAAGGTAAACACGGTTCATGGGAACAGTGTTGCTGGAATAATTGATATTCCAGGAAAGCTATAGCATGTCAAAATAATATGAAACTGAAACTAATGGTGGTACTCTTCCCTGGAATTTTCTTGTTTAACAAACTGATCATCTGTGTCTTAAGGATATTAAAGATGAACTCTGGGGAATGATTTTTGTTTTCCCAGCAAGTAGCATTTTAGTTACAAGTCCTTGTTTTTCAAGTGAGTTCAGGTACCAAGTGACCTGGTTGTGAATAATTGTTTTTAGACACTGTAAAGAAATCTTTGCAGGAGTCCAAGTGTCAACACTCAGACTTTTGATATTCCAGCAAGAAACTGTTTGTATGTGAGCCTTAATTATCTGAAGTTTTAAATGTATTAAGATTTTAGATCCACAACATGGACCATTTCAAATACTTATCATTGATTTATTTGGCTTATTTATACATTTGCATATCTGCACACTCTTTAAAAACGGTAGTTTAATTCCTGTTTAAAAACTACTAACATGGGTTTAATCTTTTAGTCGGCGCTGGTGTCAAACAAAACAGTTGATTGTGGGTTGCTGCTATCGTGTGTACAGTGGGAGAGACTGCACTTTAAAAACCAAACTGGTGTCTTGCCTTTTGAAAGATCAAGATGTTTATAATGTCAGGTTGCTGGAACAAGTTGCTCAAGTCTTTGATTTTCTAGCGAGGATCGGAATCCAGCCCAGCACATTACGGAGCGGTGGATTCAGACAGCGCCATAGCCTATATCACTGTAAGTACGGTATCAAGGTGTTAAGTGTGCTAGTTACTTTTCCGCTATGCTACAACACTGCTGAATATTCTTTTCAATTTGATGTATTTGTTTTTGCAGCTCAGATAATGGTGACCAAGTATTCCAAAACAACTAACATCACATTTGTCCAGAACGTCCTGTTTGCACCGTACAGGATTCCTCGTTAGAAGGTTTCTGATGCAGTCGTCTTTTGTGAAATTGATATTTCTGTGCCAATAACAGATGTTGCTTTCAATGTTTTTTTTTTGTTTGTTTTTTTTGAAGAACAATCTTAATTTTGGTTCCAGTTATGTAGAACTCCTGTGAGCTTTAAAGAATGTTTAAACTGAATAGTTTTCTGATGAGTGAACTATTTGGATATTGCACAAAAACCTTCATCTTTATGGGAACAAACCTTTATTCAATATTTATAACGACATATTTTGTGGATGCCGATCTGTAATTCTTTCACATCATGTCTTATTTGTTGTGAAAACTCACGAACAGTAGGAAAGCAGTGATAACATCCAGCCACTATTCATGTAAATCTATTCATGATTACCAGCATATGTGAGAAATTCAGAGAGGAGAATGTTTTAACACTTTTGTATTGTAACACAGATATTGTAAGCCATTTTGTACAACCTTGTTTATCCTCAGGGGAACGAAAGTGATAAGTGTACTGAGAATGATGTCTGAAGAGACAGCAGTTTATAGGCCATAAACCATTGGAATCATGACGGATGGGGTGTGCTCATTTTGCTACGTGTTGTGCACATATTGTGTATGAAATGCTCGCGCTGTAAATTAAATTGCTTTCCATTTCTCTCATGTTCCATTCATCAATATGATCTTTAGGAAATAAACACAAACACATTGAAGACATGTGGTCAACTGACATTGTGTCATGACTGAC
Source organism: Lagodon rhomboides (assembly GCA_039737535.1). Taxonomy (NCBI): domain Eukaryota; kingdom Metazoa; phylum Chordata; class Actinopteri; order Spariformes; family Sparidae; genus Lagodon; species Lagodon rhomboides. Next base: position 13,400,468 of record CM077793.1, read on the forward strand.
ATTTGGGTTACCAGTAGGTGTGCTGTATATTTGTATGTCTACTTTGTTTACTATCGTAAATGACAAATGAAAGAACTGGATCTGCATATTTGAAATGCTTGAATTAGCAAAAGTATTGCCCGTTAATCTTCTCTGAACCCTTCAGTGCTTAATTCAAGAATATTTTGAGCCCTAAAAACAATGTTCTTTCCTACCTCTTGTGTTTTTCCTATGCAGATAGCTTCCGGGGGGTTTGAAATGTCCTTGTCTGACATTTCTGCCACCACAATGAAACATGATTAAAAATAGACTGACACAATGACACCATGGCACAATATCTCCAAAACTATCTGCATGGCTAGATACCACCAGAGTTGCTGTTGATGATGTTTTATATATAATGTTGTGAACCCGCCCTTTAAATGTCGTTTCAAGTTTTCAAGCCAAATCGTCCAAATCATTTTGTACCCTGTATTTGCAAAACAAAAGCTTTATCCAAGTAGAGTTTGATGAATTTTGAGTGTAAACATAACAGTTGTAGCTCTATTGATTCACACAGTGCAGGTCTGCAGTGAATGGAAGGAAAATGTTGTCATAGTTACACTGTTTAGGGCAATTTTTCTTTGTTAAAATGACTCTGTTCAGTGTCTGTAAAGCAGTCAGCATGCAGTCTTTGGCTTGGCTTCACTATAATATGCACTGACATGTGTTGAGTCATTAGTGAGCCTGTAGTTTGCCTGCTTTGCTGTGCTGGTAATTTGATAGGCTTGTAACGGGACCCCTGTATTGATGGTATTATCACCCAGCAGGAAGTTGTAGGGTGGAGTGCTGGAGGCCTTTACACACAAACCTAACTCTTAACATGTATCCTGGGCTTTGTTCTATTGCCTTTTGCTACCTTTTATTTTTGTTTGTTCTATAACACATGCGGCTCCAACAACAGCCACTAAAAACATGATATGACTTAAATCTGGGATGTATGATTTACATAATACATAGTACATATCACACACCAAGAGATCATTGCACACTCAAATAAATATTTTGTAGGAGTACAAACATACTGTTTATAAGAAAACACTGAGTCCCATTACAGTCGACAGTGATGCAACAAGTAAGGAGAAACAAAGAAGATAAATATTTACTACAAAAAGAAAAAGGAAACACATGCCCCACCTTATAACCCAAAGATGTCAGTTAATTTCAGATGTATCAGAAGTATTTTTTAGTGTAATCAGAAATATTTGTGCACAGTATCAATAAACAGAAAAATGTGCCTAAAGCTGGGTGTTTTTATTTCATCTATATACCAAGGAAACTTCCTTAATTGATGTAAAGTTCCCACTTAATCTTCTCTAAACCTCTCCAGCGCCCTTTCACACCAGTTATGGTCAACAGCCACAGGGTGGCACTGAAAGTTCACTTGAGTGAGTAACCCAGTGCAAGTAGGCCTAAATTATAACACAACTTCATCATGAGAGTATCACACAAATGTCAGGATGCGCTTTATGCCCTGTCACAGAATAAATAAATAAAAACATACATGTAAAATAAAACTATTATCTTAAAAACATAAGCTAGTAAATAGACCTTAAGTTGAGATTTTTTGTTGTCACATTTCCTGACGTACTTTTTGTTCAATAACAGTGAGAAAACCAATCTGATATCACAGGTCGAGCAAAACAGAAATCACATGGCCAAAATGACAACAATTCTAATATGACTACAGTAAAGGAAAATAGATTATAGTAAATAACAGAAAAACAATGGATGTTTTAGCAATTCAAATGTGCTGCAGAGACATTACATCTGGCAGTACAGTTGACACTCATAGACATTTCTTATTTTTGCTATTTTTTTTATTGAATTTTAAGGTTTGACAATTTTTAGCGTACAAAAACAAGGCAAGTGGTACAGGCATTCATACTCCTCCTCATCCTCTAGGATCCTGGCATAGATCATGTTGAACATGGGATGTAGAAAAGAAAAGCAGTGAAAAATAAGTATGTTAAAACAAACAAATAAAAAAAGGAATAATAACAAAAAGGAACATATGGAAGTGACAAAGTTCAGTGCATAAAAGAAAAGTGTAGCACATTCACTGATGTTCTATAATGACTTCCAATCAGTCATTATATGAGTCCAAAAGAGATCCTAGGGCGTTGTCCCCTCCTCCCCAGTACTTAGTCTGTTGTGCATAGACTCATAGGACGCAGTCCAGTTTTTCAGGTCCAGAGTTTTAAGATAGTCCTGGAGGCTGTGACCAGAACAACCATAATAACAGAAAAAGACTTGGGGGAGGAACTGCTGAGCCAGACCAGCTACTCAAGATATTAACAGCTTTAACCCAAAATGGTGTCACAAATGCACACTCATACACATTTCTAACTGGTAACTGTTGGGAGAGTTTAAACAGTTTAATTTATATACAAAATAAATCATTGATTTCATGATAAATCCCATTTGTTAAAATGAATAAAGCATTTATTTTGATTTGGGTAGACACTGTTGCAACAATGTCTTTGACACTAGACTGTATATGGTGTAAATCTTTACCAAATCAAAATGTTTTTCTGGATTTGTGACAGAAATGTTCACAACACCCTTGTCATGACGTCACCCCGCAGCCGTTTCCCAGGAGAGGGCGTGGCTTGCTGACGCATTGCGGCTCCCTCCCCGGTGCGTATACGGAGCAGGCACGGCGGCGCGTGAATCAAGCGTTCCTCACGTGTGCGTGCGTGCGTGCTTGTGTGTGTGTGTTTGTGGCCGCGCGTGTAAGTCTTACCTATCAGCGGCAGCGGCGTCAGTCTGCATGTGGAGCTCGAGCCGGAGCTGAAGCATCCGGGCCGGACTGCGCAGAGATGCGGCGCACATAGTCGCGACATGCGGACACACCGCCTCGCCTCCTCGCTGATATCATGGTTGAAAAAACTCAGTTGAGATAATTTTGGTGTTTGTTTTTTATTTTAAATGGCGGCGCTGAAGTCAAGGTGAGCAGCTCCGTTGCTCGGTCCTGCGCACTTTTTTCTCGCTCTTTTGCCAGGGCAAGCAGCCAACACAGAGAAATACGCCTTTTTTTGTTGTTTTTCTATCGACTGTTGTGTGAGGAATCATGACGACGGGACAGGATGAAAGCTCAGTCCGAGTGGCACTGAGGTAAGTCGCTAAAATGTCTTTTATTTTTATTTTTTAATGCGTAGATGTGTCTTAATTGCCCGGTGCCACCTGTCAGTCAGTCCCGCGGGCCTAGCAAACACCTGCAGGTCAACAGGCAACATCTGCTGACCCACTCACTCACTGTTTCTATAAATTATCAGCCTCATTTCACTTTGAGCACCGTGACCCAGATCCACATAAACTCCTGATGCTGCTGCCTGCTTTTAGGGGCACATCTTCGGTCTGTTTGTGGCTCACCTCCGCTGAGATTTGCTGATGCACAGTCCTCTTTTCTGCAAAAAAACATGAAGCATCACACCCTTTGCACAGGTGCACACGCACACACACACGGGGCTGTCTTCAGCACCCTCCGGCCTGCACGAAGAGTGATGATATCATCTTTTGTCACGGCTGAGCTATCAGAGAAAGAAAGACAGGGAGGGTGGGAGAGAGACAATCAGCCCGTGTGTCTCCTAAAGCTGGGCCTCTCTCCTCAAAGCCTCCTGCAGAGAGACAGCTAATCGATGAAAGAAGAGCTTCACTGACAGCCAGGTTTCAAGGAAAGGACAGTGGACCGTTCAGGGCAGCTCCTGTTAATACTGTCAGTGGCTCCAGTGATTCCAGCCTCTTAGCTTTTGCAGAAAAGAGACAGAATCCGGCTCCTTTTCCTCTGAGTGCATACACTTAAATGTACCATTGTGCTGAAGTAGGCCGCTCCCACCCAGCTGGTGAGGTGGCACAGTGACAGTGGCATAATTGGAAACCCGTCTCCCCCTCTGTGTCTCTCATTCAGAGCCATGCAGAGACCATTTGGTGATTATGAAATAATAGATAATGGCTGTATTGTTGCATTCATCTTTGTTTTGTTTTCCATCTCGTCCCTGCCCATGTGTCCTTAATACTCACCCTCATGTGCACTTGTTCCCAAAAGTGCATCATCATTGTTTGTGTGTGGAGCATGTTTGTCCAGAGCTTTCTTCTTGGATGGGGGGAAATTTGCATTTTGATGCTGGGGATGCAGCTGACATGTGATCTGATTTTGTTGTGTTTTGATGGGTTTGTGTTTTTTGGTGGGTTTGTTTTAATCTCAGATATGTGGCTTTTAAACATAGATGATGTGATGTCATGGTATACATTTTGCAGCAGAGGTTTATTTTAGCAGAAAATGTTCAAATTTCATGAACATATGTGATGTTTTGATGTCAGGCCTTAAAGATCACTGAACAAGGGCTTCTGTCTAGAACAGTCATACCGGGTGAAATCCATCGTAAAACAGACGGACACACCAATTTTGACACAGACGGTGTCAAAAGATGTCAGTTAAATTTGAGAACGGAGCAAAAGTTATCTTGGGAGTTGTATGAAACCACCAGGCTGCCTGACTGAAGCAAAATAGAACATGCAGGCTAAGTTAAAGTAAGTTAACCAAAGTGAATTACAATGCTTAGTGACAAAATGGTCTCTGGAGCAATCTGTAAAGCGCAAATCAATGATTTAAGTGTGCCACGTACTCTTCTGTAGTCTGTACTGCTGTCAGGTGATTCGCCCAATGTAGAGTCCAGCAGGAGATATGCTTGAGCCTCTCTGTTTATCCCTCTGACGCTGCAAAGTAGAGCTCTAACGATTATTTTCATAATCAATCGATTACGTTGCAGTCATTTGTGCTGGTTCCAGCTTCTCTAATGTAAGGATTTGCTGCTTTTCTTTGTCATTTATGACGGTAAATGAAGAGCCCTTGGGTTTTAGACTTTAGAAAAAAGCAGCAATTTGAAGACGTCTTTTAGGCACTGGGTAATTGTGATGAGCAGTTTTCAACAATTAATTGTGAAAATCAGACATGTGACTAAAGTAATTTTGTCCAAGATATGAAAATTTAAAGTATCCTGGCCAAAATAAATGTGGTTCTAGACATTATCCTGATACTCATGAAGATATGCTTTAAACATGCATACAAACACACAAACTTTGGAATCATTTTACATCTTTTGAGATCAGCGAGCATCCTTTTTAGTGTTTCCACACATCTGATTTTACTTTTTTAGGGGGGGGATACGATGGGCAAGCTGTGCCCTCAGTCATGTTGACAGGTCTAGGACTTTGGAATGACTTGAAAGATGAAAGATTTAAGATTATGTTAATTCATCTATTTTTCATGGGCAAGTCAAGAAAAATCAAGTTGTGTCAAGTCAAGTGGAGTCCTTAGTTAAGCCAGTAGCTAGTAATTATAAAGAAAAAAGACAGGTATTAGTACTTGTTAAATAGTGATATTATTAGCTTATTTATCAAACTTTTTAAAAAAGTATGACATTAAATTAATAATTGTTATAATAAATTAGTAATTGATACTCAGTGTAATGAAAGTAATCAAACACAAAACAAATGAAAGCTTATTTATGACCCATAGACCATCAGGTAGTGTTGCGAGGAGCTTGACTGGCAGGATACTCACCCAATCATGACAATGCCAGTGTGTTGTTGCTGTTGTACTGGACTGATTCATAGGAATATATTGAAATGCAATGTGACAGGCCCACAAACTATAATGACCATAGAGCTGAACTAATGTGTGATGTGTTTGAATCAACATAAATTACATATAAGCCAATTTCCTATCATGATTATGATACAGGATTTTTGCTGTGAAGTTCAAACAAATTATGACCACGAACTAAAACCAAAAATACGTGTTTATCCAAATTGGGTATACAGTAAGTATGTGTTTGAAATGACTTGCACTTTCTAAAAGAGTCTTTCTAAGAGCATGCAAATTGCAGTTAAAGGGAGGACAGCATTTAGCCAGTAATAGGTGGATGTTTTGTGTTCTGGTTCCAGGAACTAAAATTACAGCCCTGTATTTAGCACCCTGTCATAAGTAAAACTAGTTCTCTTTCTAAAATGTACCCCCAACAACTGAGTACAGTTAATCTCTGTCAGTAAAATATTTTGGGCAGTTTTAGGCTCTAGACTCGTACTAACAATCTACAATTTTGAAGCGTTCGGGACATAATGATGCCTGTAAAACCAGTGTTGTAATTGGTGCATTGCTTTCCTCAATGCTTTAGTGATGGTTTTGCACTGGCATGTTGTAACTTCTACCAACTGGCAAAATAGTTTGTCAGGACTGTTGACAAGTCTCGCCATGCACGTGCTAGACCAGTTCAAATTGGGTGAGACAGTCCATTCTCTCAGCTGCTTAAAATCCAACAAGCTCCAGTTTATTTGGCTGTGCTTTCTCCTCTAGTACGCAGGAGTAGGTGTGTGTCAACAAAATGTAAATGCAGTGGAAACATTGTGGAGCTTATCTGAGAGACCAGTGATTTTAAATGTGCACTTTAAGCCATAATGCTTGATCCCAGATTGCATACTACCTTAAACAGCGTTGCATAAGGACTGAGAGGTCCACTTGAGTTTGTTTAATCAGTTTAAGACCCCAGCTTATCTCAACAGAAGTTGTCCTGTTCTTTCAGACATCCACAAGGGACGCAAAGCTCCAAATACTTGCTTTCCATATGTATATGTATTTGCGTCCATAGTATGTGTTTACCCATGCACAGAAAGGCAGAGCGTTGAGAAGGAGTTGCACAGTGCAGCTCCCTGGCTACAGTGTACAGCTTGTACTGTAGTCGGCTTATTTGCACAGTGCAAGACGTCACAATAGTTTGTCTTAAATGGTTGGTGTGCATTGAGGGGAAGGGCTCAGGAGGACTTGTCAGACCTGCCTGCTGCTGTAAGACAACAAACATAAAGCAGCTATCATTCATTTTCACAGCAATGACAGATGAGCAGTGCAGATCAAAGAGAGAGGGACCGACTTAAACTGTTTATTTCTGCTCTAACAACTTTGTGTCCTGCTGTTTTGCTGCTGTTGCCAAGCTCTCAAACCACAAGAAGAAGAAGAGAAATTAAAGGATATATCGCATCGTGAAAATTCAGTTTCTTTCTTTTTATTTTTCCCTTTAAGGACTTGTTGATGGTCAGCTGAAGGGCATAACAATGACGATAATGAAATTAAATAGGCCCATAAACCCCTTAAGGCTTAAGTTACAGGCGTACTTTAATGTAATGACATGGAGGCATGCAGCAACTGGTATAAGTGGCTAAGACTAAGCCCCAGGTTGAAGCTCACGAGCCAACTGTGGAGACAGGGTTAACTGTGAGCAAAAAAGCTTGTTAAAATGAGCTGCACGATTAGAGCAGATATCGGCTATTGCTTAATGACCAGAACGGGCCGTAACACAGATGACAAGAGACAACAGCTGACAATAGCTGTGGGGGTTTACAGTGCCAACAGTGGCGAGGGGCCTCTTAACTGGGAGGATACATGGGGTGCAGAATGACTGAAAAACATGGAAAAAGAGTACAATTCATGTGCAAATATTCAGGAATAAATATACTTATTTTGAATAGAGCTGCAACGAATCAAGTAGTTATTAACTATTAGATTAATCATCCACTATTTTGATAATCAGTTTAAGTAATTCTTTGGGGGGACAAAAAAGTCCAAATTCTCCAAATTCAGCTTCTTAAATGTGAGTATTTTCGGATTTTCTTTGCTCATCTATGACAGTAAACCAAATATCTTTGTGTTGTGGAAAAAACAAGATATTTGAGGACGTCATCTTGGATTTTGGGAAATAGTGACAAACATTTTTAATCATTTCTGACATTTTAGGGAGCAAGCAATTAATTAATGAATCATAAAATGATCAAAGGATCAATCAGTGATGAAAATGATTGTTAGTTGCAGCAATGATTTAAAGTCTGAAATGAAAATGGCACTATATATTTAAAAAAACGTAACACATTTTTTGGTTTTGTCAGGATTTACATACAAAAGCTGAACCCTGTTGCATTTTCTAACAAAGCGTATGAGTATGATACTAACCTGAGCAGAAAGTACCACGGGTAGAGCCTGCAGAGGACTGGCAGAGGACCAGTAGGAGCTCAGATATGTTACGTTCAGATGTGTGTTGGTTACCCATGGCATCACCATGCAAACACAAAAGCCCCGCCGGGTCCAAAGCCTCTCTAAAGACCTCGTGCTTTGTTCACATCCACTGAGCCAGGCCAGTCTGTCAGGAATTAGCCCCTAGCCCATGGTGCTGTGAATCTGTGTGTGTTGGTCTCGAGCTGTTCTCTATTTCCTCTGATTGTTGTAACTATTAGCCTGCTGTAATATTTATACCCATCTCTGCTGTTTAAAGTTTTCACACAGGGAATTTCTTTAAGCTAAATATTCGTGTTAAACACCTGCTGATAGTATTGGGGGGAATCTGTACTCTGTTGGCCAATATGAAACACAGTATTTACAATCAATACAGGGTTTTCTCTGCCATTATAAGGCCTAGTTACAGAACCCGATTTGTTTTGTGAGCCACCTAAGCAGAATGAAAGTAAAATAAATGTTGAGACCATCAAAATTAATAAACGACTTTCCAGATTTGGTTGATATTGGTCCCTCTTAAAGCTGAAGATCTTTGCCCTAACCCGACGGAACCCGACGGGACCCGTTTTGCTCGAGCTCGGGCTCGGGCTCAAGCCTGCGCTACGGCTTGCGCGGTAAATGAGCGGTCAGGTGATACATTTCGATTAGCGTGAGAAAGATGCAAAAATGAATGCTGAGGAGGTGAAACGGAGACTGACGTTAGTAATGAATAAATGATGTTAAAAAATGTATAAATTTGAATAATGTCGGTCTGTAAACGGGTTCGGGCTCTTAAAAAGCTGTCAATGAAAATGTACTTGTCGGGCTCGGGCCGAATTCTGTCGGGCTCTGGCATTGTTGAGCCTAACTTTTAAGGCCCGATTACAGCTCTAGTCCCTGGTGGACTAATACGTTTTACAACTTTTGTTGTATGTGTTGTGTCATTGAACAACATGATTAACAGCAAAGGCAGGCATCTTTAGGCCAATAATAACGGAATGTCTGAATACATAAAAGCTGAGATGAGTGGACTGATAAATAAAGGGGTAAATTCAAAATTTACGATACAAAATGTAAACACATAACAAACAGCTGGAACCACTGTACATGTTTATTTCATGTGGACTAACAACCTCTCCAACCCTGAAGATTTATATCATCAGTCCGAACCATAAAATGAGATTCTACTTGGATTTTGTTCCACAGTGCCGTCGGGGAGTTGGCTTTTCTCTTTGTTGCTTTTGTCTGGAGCGATGATTGTTGGCTCGACCTTTATTGTTTCCATCCAGCGCATCCTCATGCTATGATCCTCATTCTTTTATCAGAGAAGCTGCCTGAGGGGAGCTCACATCACGCTGTATTACTGCTCTACACATGCCACTTGTCTTTTTAAGTGTTAGCCAAAGTGTTAAAGTGTTAGCCAAGTTACCCAGACGGATGCTATGAATAACACCTACTTCGCCTACAGCACTAGTTGGAGGAGGAGAGTGAAGAGGGGAGCTTTGAATAGACTCAACTCGTTACAGTGTAAGATAAACTGACCTTACATCACTCACTTTGTATTTTATGGCTCTCAGGCTGCCAGTCAGTATTATTTTATAGTGTAGCCACTCGAGTAGTGATAGGTGTATATGCTGTCTGTACCTGTAATCAAGCCTGTAGCTGATACTCTTATGAGCTGTCATAAGTGCAACAGTTAAATAAGCCTATAGTCTGTGTTTAGTTCATAAAATGTAAAAGAAGAAGTCATAAATGTCCTTTTAAAAGCAACCAGGGATTGAGGTGACTGAATTAGTCAGTTAGTCAATTAGTCAAGCATATTGTGCCTGTTGTAATAAATATTAGTTTATATAAACTCCTTATTCATTGACATTACAAAACATTTGCTATATTATGTATTCTAAGTTGGATTTGAAATGACCTATATCAGGATACGGCTATGACTGTATCTGTGTCAGGACTCCGGACCTCTCTGTCCAGTAGGAAGATTCCCTGTAGCAGCAATGATCAGATGTTCAAAAATGTATCTTTAGTAACTGACGTTGTCATGGTGACAAGCTGCCCTGTAACACAGTAATTTGAGTGAAGCCCTGATACATTTCCAGTGTTTAAACCGTCGTGACCCTCTTTCTAGAGAGAAGGCTTTTCCATTCCAAGACGATACCAAGCATAGCCTACACTTATATTCAACTTGCCCCGAAATAGACTGGACTGGCCGCAGCATAGCTTGAAGACCTCAGTTATCTATATCGCGACCTCTTCGGAGTCAGCGCATTTCTGCCAGACGCATCTGCACTGACCCAGAGCGCCACACGCACCACATGTGGACAGGTTTATGACAAGAGATTTCCTCCCTCATCCTCTTTAACCCATGTAGCACTTGGGAAACAAGCTGGTCATGCAGAATAAATTAGATGTAATTATAGAGTAGTTTACATGCACACCACACCCATGCAAGTATGTTGTTCTCTCTCCTGCTGCCTTTGTTTTTCTCTTTTTTTTGTCATTATCTTGCTCCTTGCTTCGGTTTTCATTTTAACACACCTCAGTTTGTGTTGTCAGCCTTTTCCTCTCTGTACAGATCTGTCCAGTTAAGGCCTCGGCAAACGGGATGAGGTCTAAATGTGGAGCTGGTGCCACGAATAGGATGTGGATGTAACTTAACTTCCACCATCAAACTGCCAGCAGAACATCACAAATAGGCCTCAGACGGTCACAAATAGCTCTGTTTGCATAGTGAGCTGCCACCTTGTTATTTATGTTAAGAGGCTGTCTCTGTAGTTAATAAGTAGGGAGGCATTTTCTATGTTAAGTGAGCTGGTCTGCATAATTAGGCTGTGTCTGTCAGTCCATTAAATTTGATATCTGAGGTTAAATCTGTTGTATCGTGACATCAAGGGTTTAATTTGGAGGATATTTGGAAATCCCCTCAAAAGCACTTCATAAATGTTAAGACTGGGCGACAAAATCAAATACCATAGCACTTCGATATCGATGGCAACAATATTGTAAGAAGGACTACTGATACTTTTGCAAAATACTGACACAATTAGATTTCTGATAATAATCTTCAAGTGTGCAAAGGCAAGTATTAGGACAAGAAGAACAGTCTGGTAAATTCAGAGAAATTTCATCACCTCACTGTAATGCAGCCTTTAAACCAGGATAAAACAACCTACTGTATACAAAGTCACGATAAAACGATATCTACAATCTTAAGATGATATAAAGTCTCGTATCATGATAACAAAATATATCGTATTGACAATTGGTTATTGTTTCAGTTCTTTTTTAAGCAAAAATAACAAATATTGATGTAAAAATGATGTCACCCTGATGATCAATCGTAAATAATGATAATGTTGTGGCATTTAGTGCTGCAACAATTCATAGATAACATGGCAACTATTATATCAATTGCCAACTCTTTTGATAAGTGGTTTGAGTAATTTTTCTTTGATTCAATCTTCTTAAATGTGAATATTATCTGCTTTCTTTACTTATGTCTTTGGGACGTCATCTTGGGGCCTTTGGAAACACTGGTTGACGTTTTGCAACTTTTTCTGATATGTTATGGACCAAACAACTAATGGATTAATTGAGAAAATAATCAACAGATTAATAGGGGGAATATGAACGTTAGGTGCAAATTCATAATGAAATTACTGCAACACCATAAGATCATGGTCTGTCCTTTTGTACAATGAGGTTGTCAGACACCTTTCTGCGTCAGACAGCCTTGCACCTAAAGCAGGCGTGGGTTAAACGGTGCTGAAGGCAGTGTATGCAAATGACCCCCACCACCTGCTGGCATCATGTGGCAGCTGTGTGAATCTGCATATTAATGAGGTGTTAGTAATTTGAATTTTGCTTCAGGTGTGAACCCTCAGCATTGGTGGTGGGTGTTGATTAGCCACCCACAGGTAAATAATGGCAGAAAAAAAATTAAATGATTTGTCTGACGGAGTCGCAAACAGTTAAAAGTGGAGCCGAGCTGACTTCCACTCGACCTCGACTGTTTACCTAACCTATTATCTGCTATCAGGCTGCCTTGAAAGCTGCAGATGGTGGCTGGCTGATGTGTCCCTCACCCACTCGTGCACACACACACACACACACACACACACTCACTCTTGCTCGCTCTCTCTCTTCACATTTTCATGGCTAGCTTTTGTGTCACTGGCCTGTGGTTGACACAGAGATGGGACTCCTGTGTCAACATCTCATGGTTGAATGACACTGCAGTCCAGGACGGACCCTGTGATTTGAGCAGTGAAGTGGAATCTTTGAGGGAAGTCCACATAGAGAAACATGTTCTGATTTTTTTCTTCTTGTCTAAAGTCAATTGAATGATATCATGTTTATTACTGTCCGTGGTGAATGTTTAAGAAGTCTGGACTGAACTTGCAGTAGTAGTTGATTGATGACTGTGTAGAAATTATATTCAAATTTGTTATTTGGTGCACCTAAATGAAAAGGTTGGACGCACCCGGGCAGCCAGCACAAAATCTTAGTCTGGAGCCTTGCAGACGACATCTGTCTTGTAAAAACACCCGTGACTGTTGGTCTGTTACATGAGATGCTTGTCATCATTACATTGCCAGCCCTATATTAGTCCTGCCAGGTAGTAAGAGTTTATTTGTTGTGCTAGATGATCCAAATTCAATTAAACACCTCTTATATTAGTTTTGATGTGTGGGGGTGTTTGTGTGAGTGTTTCCACTCCTGAAAAGGACGCATCATTCATAGCACACTGATGTATCCCCAAATAAAGTGTCTCAACCAGGCTGGAAAAAGAGGGAAGCTTTATAAACATCTCTGAACAATCAGTTTTCTGTACTGTGAATCTATTCTGTGACCATGTTCACACCAGGCATTGTTTGGATCAAAACTGTGGGACATTTTATGCTTCAGTCAGATTTGTTGTGGCAGGTGTGAACGAAACAGCAAGGAGGAGACTGAAGATTATCGGTCATGGCCTTCTTGCAAGCAAACTGAAGAGAAACAGTAGGGACTGATTGTATTTGGCACAAACATTGTTTGTGGTTAGATATTCAAAATGAAACAAAATCAAATGTAAAAAGAGAAGTTTTAGTTTCAGGTACATAAACCTTTTAATTGTGGTTGTGACAAAAAAAAAAAGTATTAATTGGGTAGGCCTGTAATAAAACACTACATTTGGGCTGCATTTTAAAAGGCCTGACATTATCTTTAGTGCTGGTGTTATTTCTTCTTCAGCTTAGACTATCTTGAGAGGAGTCAGCACAGTCAACCTGAATAGACAGCTGCTTTTTGGCATATGCTGTTAGCTGGCTATCTAAGCTTCAGGCTAATTCAACAGAGCAGCCAGTGCTCATGACAAAATACAGAATTAGTTCTGAGTGACATTAGATATGTCAGAAACACAGTAAGCTGCTAAATCCACTGTTTCCCACTAACATGACCACCAAAAGATGTTTTTCACCAACTGTACTGAAAAATGTGCCACTGAGAGGAAGAACAGCTCCGTGTCCCCTCTAACACTGACCCCATCCCGCCTGACAGCTTTTCCTCTCCATGTCGACAACTACAGATGATCCCTCGCTGACACCTCCTGTTGCCTAACCTTCCCCTCCCCTCCCCGCCCCCGATAATGATGGGGTGGTCTGCTCCCTGACCCCTGACCTGCAGGAAGCAGTAAAGCCGTTATCAGCGTGCCACGGGGACTCGCTGCAGCCCTGTTTGTTTTTGAAAGCACATTTTCCGAAAGGCTCGAGGATCAGTGGGATATCCATGCATGTCCAAAGCTTTATTAGAGGAAGATGAACCAGTTAGCTCAGGTCAGCAGCAGAGCTCCATGAACATGGTGTGTAGATTATAAAACACAGGCAGTGTGTCGTGACAGAGGCCTGGGTGTGTGTTCCTTGAGTTTGCAAGCTCTGGCCTTGTGTGATAATTTGTGATGAGTTTGTTTTGTGGATTTACTGTTGCTCTGTAACACACCCAGTGACAAGTCTGTTGAGACGAACCACTTTATGAATAAATGTGGCTAGGTTTGAAGTTTGGTTAAGTTGACTTTGCTCTGTTTAGTAATCAGGAGGTGGATATCTGAGTGGTTACAGCTGTGCCTGTTAGATAACAATAAAACAGAAATGACTCTTTCCCACTCATTCTAAATTCGTATGGCTCAGAAGATAGAGATTTTTTTAATACTAGTACAAATAGGATTTCTTACATTGAAAGCAAACATTACCTTTTTTCATATCTTACGTTGATAAATATAAACCCCTTGTCAACAAAACTCTTTGACGAAAGAAGCCAAACTTTTCAGATGTAACATAACCAGCAATATAAGATCCGAATAATTTAGATTTAGCGTCAGTGAGCCAGTGCAGCATGCTTGTTGTGCCAAGCTCTAATAGGTTGAGGTTCAATATGCTATAACTAAGTCAATTGCAAGTCAAGATTTGGATCTTTCATATGACCTTTCTAACCGTTTTCTTTCAAAGCTGTGTTGATACAATTTCTGTCACTTGGGCTCACAATTTTGTACTTGTGTGACCACACAAGGCCAGTGCGTCACTTCTGGATATCTTTACTACTCTGGGATTGTACCAGGCTAAAACCTTCAGATCTAAAGTCAAGACTTAAAACAGTGACGTTCTTTAGGGAATAAAGTCTCAGCGTTCTCTTTGTCTTTGCAGAGACGGGCGAGCTTTTACCTGTTTCAGGATAAGTCTGTGCACTGATGTCACGTTTGTGAAGTCTGTTGCCTAAACAACCTTTTGTTTATGTTGAAGTGATGAGAAAAAGAAATGACGGTTTTTGATACTTACTCGGATATCCACTCTCCCACTTCTCTTAGGGCTGTGGCATTAAGGATGTTTGACAGTTTTAGAGCCATAAACATATATTTCTTTCCTGATCTGAAATGAGGGCCGAAGGGTAGAATGTGTGTTGCACAGATGATGTACACCTAATATTTTATGACCCCTGCCAAGGAGGTTATGTTTTCACCCATGTCTGTTTGTTTGTTTGTTTGTTTGTTGATTTGTCAGGAAAACGACTTAAACGATTTTCCACAAACTTGGGTGGAGGATGGGTCTTGGCTCAGAATAAACTGCATTAACTTTTTGACTTTTGTCTGAGATTTTCCTTAATTTCTCAGGGAATAATGCAAAGACCTTGATGGAAAAAAATCAAGCATATTTAGGTGGCTGGTATCGAGAAGTGAGTACAATTTTGTGCAGGAGAGTGCCATCCTGGTTTGATAATGGTTTGCAATTTTTGTGAGATATGGATTATTTTTATTTTAAAATTTGAATCACTGAGCTGAATTTAAAACTACTTTTAGTAGTAGTTTTAGTCATTCTACTACTAGGCTTTGAGCAAATTAATATTTCACATCCTCTAAACATAAGTTGGACGTTTAACCTTGACTGAGTTGGCAGCTTTGTGCAATTAACAGTGTATAAAATAAGACTGACTAAGTGGTTATACTTCAAAAGAGGTAAAATTACCCCTGTAGGTCAGGAATAATTATATGATAAAAGCCTTTTTGATGATGGTGGCACAGAGAAAATGTTGTGGCTTTTTCACCAGTTGGGCTGGCAGTGAATTAACATCATCCTGAAGTGTGTGACGGGTGGCGGGACGCTGACTGAGTTCGTCTCTCTGATGCCCCTCCTCTTGCCATCTTTTAGTCGGCCAGACCAGCATTACCCTGCTGGGATCGGATTATGACTTTAATTCTTGGCTCCCATTGCCGGTCACCATGGCAACCACATCCCTCATGTCACGCAGAGTACAGTCTGTACAGACATAAAGACATACTGATGTAATAATTATTGAATATTGAACTTCTACAGATAGGAAGTTAAAGCTTTTGTCCATGATGGATTTGTGTCTGACTGATGCAGAGGTTTCATGCGCTTGTGGTTTTTTTCCTGCAGCTTGTCTGAGGCCTGCTGTTCAGTGAAAGTAGACGGTGCTCGCAGCTCTTTGTCTGCTGCAGTAGGTGGTCCCGTCTGGCTGAATGAGCAGAGCATGAAACCACTTCTAGCAGCGTTTTTTGATACTAAAAATGTACCGTCTCATTAAACTGCAAGGCACTTTTAAAGCATCCACCAAAGCCGCAGAGGATCTTTGTCATGCATCTATCCTGCTTTGGCACTGCAGACAGTTTGATTTCAAATTCTGTGCGGTTGTAGATTCCTTTCTTTCGTTCTCTTTTTTTTATGATTTTTTCGCGGTGCAGTCATGTTTGAGTCCGCAGCCAAACTGCAGTAGTCAGCAAACATACTGTAAAATTCAGGACTGTGTTGTATATATTAATGTCCTGCTTCTGCATCGTTTGACTCGTCTTTCACAGCTTTGTGAAACCCAGATATCATTCCGGCTCCCACTGTGTTAAGTCTTTCTCTTCAAACCTGCTCACAACCCCCCCAGTGACATACACATCAGCTGAGCTCTGCTGAACTAATCCCTGTACTGCTGAGGATGTTTTTCTGCATTTACGTGTAATATGCAACCACTGCCAGCATGCGGTCTTTTAAGGATGGCAGTCGAAATTCAGTGTAGTAAAATACTGTGCTGTATTTTTAGTTTTTGTCTAAACATTGGAGAAAATTAATGAAAAAGATGCTCTGGAATGCAATTTAAAAAGCCAGGTAAAGCCAGGTCCAGGCCTGGGCAATATGGCTGAAAAGTCAATTATGATAGTGAAGTTTCATATCTTTAGATATCGATAATTATCGATAAGTTTTAATTATCTGTCCTATTTTTTTATTATTTTTTACATTTAACCACTTTATCAGGGCATACGGGTACAGTTTTTATGTTAACAAAACAATGAAAAACACACTTAAAATTAGACAAATAAATAAAAATACTGCCATGCCAGCGAGCTGACCTGTCCTTTTTTTACTCACAATGATGGCTGGTGTAGTCAGTGAACCTCATGTCTGATTTTGAAGGTGGTGTCGAAAAGAAACCTCCTGCTCTTTATTGGGGGTCAAGCAGTGAAACTGCTGGACACCCATAGTGATTCTATGTTTTCTTATTATTATTATTCCTCTGCCATTGAAGTCTATGACAGCCCATAGAACACCTTGGTAAAAAGTGCTGAAATTTGGCTGAAAGTTTCGGAGCACTGTACTGAGCACTTACACTTATTTACAGAACTCTAAACCCAGCCATCTAGCGCCACCAACAGGTCAAAATTAGGTCGAAAATTGAACCGCTTGGTCTACAGTTATGAAATTCAGTACACAGATTTGGGACAGTCCCATGATCACTCTCACCAATTTACAGAACTTTATGCACAACGCTCTAGCGCCACCAATGTGTGAAAGTTGGAAAAGCATTTCTGCCATAGATCTTGACTTGTGCATCTGATTTTCACAAAAAAGGTATCGTTGTGATCCTTGGATCAACCCGAATGCAATGATCCATAGCCCATCACTGTCGGCCATGTTGGACCTCCGCCATATTGGATTATGTCAGAAAGCTTTAAAAATCTTCACAGGTCACAAAGTTTGTTTGATTCACTCGAAACTTGACACAGATGATCTTCAGACCAAGCCGCACAAAAGTTATTTCAAAGAATTTTCAATTTCAAGTTCATTCTCCCGTGAGAGGCAATCGAAAATGGCGGCAAAGCCGCCAAACAGGAAGTGGGCTGTTGTCTCACCGATGCTATGACTTAGCATAACCAAACTTGGTACCTGGAGTCAAGACACTATCCCAATCACGCACACCAATTTTCAGGCCTTTACATTGAACGCTCTAGCGCCACCACTAGTTCAATGTTTGACATGCATTTATGCTTGTAAATTCTTTAAAATGCGTACTGCTTACTTTGCTCACAAGCAGTCAAACTGCGCAAGTCTGCGCCGCATAACTTGCACAGTTTCACTGTTTGACCCCCTAATTCGGGGTCAAGCAGTAAAACTACGCAAGTCTGCGCCGCATAACTGGCACAGTTTCACTGTTTGACCCCCTAATTCGGGGTCAAGCAGTCAAACTGCGCAAGTCTGCGCCGCATAACTGGCACAGTTTCACTGTTTGACCACCTAATTCGGGGTCAAGCAGTCAAACTGCGCAAGTCTGCGCCGCATATCTTGCACAGTTTCACTGTTTGACCCCTAATTCGGGGTCAAGCAGTCAAACTGCGCCAGTCTGCGCCGCATAACTGGCACAGTTTCACTGTTTGACCCCCTAATTCGGGGTCAAGCAGTCAAACTGCGCAAGTCTGCGCCGCATAACTTGCACAGTTTCACTGTTTGACCCCCTAATTCGGGGTCAAGAAGTAAAACTGCGCAAGTCTGCGCCGCATAACTGGCACAGTTTTACTGTTTGACCCCCTAATTGGGGGTCAAGCAGTCAAACTGCGTGACACCCCATAGTGATTCTATGCATTGAACGCTCTAGCGCCACCACTAGTTCAATGTTTGACATGCATTTATTCTTGTAAATTCTTTGAAATGCATGCTGCTTACTTTGCTTACAACTCTGTGCTGCATAACGTCGCAATCACTCACATCAATTTGCGTGCCAATGCATTGAACGCTCTAGCGCCACCATCAGTTCAATATTGGACATGCGTATTTGATTTTAAGTTCATTAAAGTGCGTACAGCTTACAATGCTTACAGCTCTTTGCTGCATAACTTTCTAATCACTCACATCATTTTTGTGCCTCTGCATTGAAGACTCTAGCGCCTCCACCAGTTCAATGTTGGACATGCATATGTGTGTAAATTCTCTAAAATGTGTACTGCTTACTTTGCTCACAAGTCTGCGCTGCATAATTTGCACAGTTGCGTCCCAGCTTGACCCCCTCATTGCTGCTTGCAGCTATATTTTTATCTTGATTTTGGGATCCATGGCTTCTTTGTTGCCTGACACACGTACACAAGTTATGTTGTGTTTTCAAAAGCATCCAAGGACCTGAGGGCAGATGTGCAGGGTTTGTCTTTGTAGGACAGTGATTGACAGGATGATTAAGACAAACTGCAGCGAGGAGCTTCAAAGGCAATTAAATACGTGTTCCATAATATACAACTTACCTGACCAGTTCTGAATAATCATTGTGTACTAAGCTGAAAAGGTAAACCTCACCCTTCTGGCACATGATGTCTTGTTAAAAATGCTTCCTGCAGTGAGTGAGTGAAAGAAGAGAAAGGAAACAGATGAAGGCTGACGGCCTCGGAGCGATCAGCTGCCCTATCAGCGCTCCTCTGTCCCTGCTGCCTCACTACAGCTTCAAGGAGGCATGTAGACGTCCGCCTGCAGTGTGTGGCATCGAGCCAAGTGTGTGACAAAGAAACACACACTCTTTCTCTGTCATTACCTCTCTTTTCTTCTGCACACACTCTGTCTCTCCGTCCTTCACACAGGCTTAATTGTCTCCTCTGTGAAGGACGGTGAGACATTCTGCTTAAAGTTGAGTGGGCAGCACAGCGGCAGGTGACATCATCCCAAGCTGATGCACTGCTGCTCTCAGCAAATCTGCACATAAAGATCCGGCCTGTTTACTCTCCCGTCTGCAGTGACCACTGCGAGTGGAGCTGCAGCTTTTGTGCGTGGCTTTGAGTTTTGGCTTTGTGTGCACGAACAAAGGTTGCTCTGAATCTTATTTTCTCCTCCTTAGCCAGGTTCTCTGCAGTACTGCTTTCTGGCTGCAGCTAATGATTATTTCCATTGTTTTTTCCACGATTTAAAGGGGCTCTACTGTATGTAACAATTTGTAGCACATAACATTAACATGTATGAATCAATCAGTACATTTTTGATCATCCATGTGTGAGCAGATTGTAACATGGTATGAAAAACGAGACCTTCCCAGTCTCTTGGCTTCCTATACAAGCCTGTAGATGTTGTGTAATGCTGCTGGACTGTGGATTTCTACGACCTCGAGTACCTCGGCTCAGTGCTTCTCTCTGCTCTGCTAACAGAACTAACATTAGTTCACAGTCCACTGACATAAAGTAGCGACTGGCTTCCAGCACCACACAGATGTTTCACAGAGCCATTTTTATTGGACAATCATCTAGTCTTTTCAATGTAAAAATAAAAATAAATTGTGAAATGCAACCAAACCAAATGGCCAAAATCAAAAGACTCTTCCTTTACTGTCATAAATGCAAAAGAAAAGCAGCATATTCTCACACTTCGGAAGCTGGAATCGGCAAATGGACTGAAAAAATTAATCAGTTGTGAATATCGTCGGTAATTTTCTGTCGATCAACTAATCGATTAATCAAGTAATTGTTGCAGCTTTAGTCTGCAAACACAACCGAAGCTGTGGAATCAGAAAAATGTGACTTTTTTTGTACTAAGAAATTGCTTAAATCTATTAATTGATTATCCAAATACTTGCCGATTATTTTAATAGTTGAGTACAATAATTAAGCCTGTCACTACTGAATAATGACAGGTTTGACATGATTTAGTGTCATTGGCACGACCTCCAAAAAGGTGATATTTGGCCTTGATTGTTAATTTCTTTGTCTGTACATGGAAACCTGAAATAAAACCAAATAAAACCCTTGTCTGGTATGCAAGAATTGCATTTATTTGGCGCCACCTTTCTTCAACACGTCCATAAATCTTGTTAAATTTTTTTTTCTTTGATGACAGCTGGATAAGAAGTGTAACTGTAGATGAAGCTGAAAGGAAATCACAGACTGCAGTTTCACACACTCTCACACCTCTGCTGTTGCTGTATATCCCTCACCCGTCCCTGCAGCCATGTGTGGCACCCGTAATGATTTATTGAGTGCAGTGTGGTTTGAAGGGGGTTGGAGGGATTAGGAGGGGGTGTGGCAGCAGGTTTGGGCGCGCTCTGCTGTTCATAACTGAACAGTTCAAAAAGAAGGCAACATTTTTAGAAAGTACAAACAAAAACTGCTGATGTCAATAGACAGACTTGAACCCAAACTGTCATCTTGTTTAATACAGAGCCCCAGGAAACTGTTTCTGTTGTTTGTATCTGAATCTGTTACTGGCTGATGATGGCCAGACATCAAGTCTCTGCTGCAGAGACGTAATGATCTTTGACCCTGACCCTCACCTGACCTCTGACCTCAGCTCCTCCCAAAACACTCAAAATCCATCGCCCCTAAAACGGACAAGTCACCACAACTGTTTTTTTTTTATGGTTTTTGCATTGATACAGTGATGCTCAGTTTACTGTGCAGTTTACACATTTGACCACTTTCAATCAACATGGATTAAATTTGCTAAATCAGAATCACTAAATTTGCACATTTTTTTCCTAATCAAAATATCCGAATCCACAGAGTGCTTTCATTGTAATATTGGCCACAGATTTCCATCTTGAACATACAATTATTCACTTATATTTTCAACATATATCAAGTAGGGATGGGATGTTTTTATTGTTACACTTTTTTCGACTGTTTGATTTTCACTAAAAAACAAACAAACATGCCTGTTCTTCTGTGATGCAACAAAAAATATTTGACGAAAAAAGTGAATCCAAAGTGTTTTTAGTGCAATTTTAGTTTTTTATTTTAAGGTTTTAAGAATTATTTGATGATTATTGGGATAATATTGTGAATTGCATTTATGTTGGACAGGATAACGGTGACATGAAATCTTCATATCGTCCCGTGCCTACAATTGGTTTACACAGTTTTAGCAAGAATAATTTTCAGATTTTACTCAAAACAACGACTCACTTTGTTTTTATTCAAATGAAATAAACTAAAATGAAGTAAAGTCTTTAAATAGATGCTCATACTGTCATGATACAACCGTACACTTGAAAGTTTCTGATATAATTCAAATCTCAAACAGACTATTTATGTGAAGGAAATATAATAAGTTCCCTCCGAAAACAGCTCAATTCTGGCAAATTCTTTGGTAATTACTATAGACTAAATGTTGAATATTAATGTTTGCATTAATGAGAAATAAATCTCCTCCAAAACCGTGATGGTACAGTGAATGTTCTCTCTGTTAACATAGTGATGAAAAGAGAACAAATTTGGGAAATGCCATCAGATTCCCGGGTGTGAACGTGCTGCGGGAGAGAGACAGACAGGATTACACACCCAATTAGTGAGCTAAATTGTCTGAAACAAAGACCCCCCTTGTGGTTACTGGAAAGGATTAGATTTCCTCTTACAGGCCGAGGAAACTATAATTGGTTAAATACGGTGAATTTGACATGGAAGATAATTGATTTTCTGACTGGGATCACTTTTATTGTTACATTACAACAACATGCGCCTATGAGATCCAAACAATAGAGCACAAGCTCTGTAGACTCACTGAGAGGGGATTTGTGAGGTGTCTTTGTGTACTCTTGTTCACTCAGGGTTTGTACTCTGAGGATGTATCTCATCTAAACAGCTACTCTTTACTCAAACCTGGAGGCTGCTCAGTACTGTGTCAGTTGTGTGTTGTTTCTGTAGCAGATGCTTATCGAGGGAAATTAACACCACTCCTTACACCTCTGCCTGGATAACATCTTCACAGTCATCTCTGGCTTCAGGCGAGTAATTTTCTGGTTGTGTGTGTAAAGGTAAATATTAGAACAAGTAGTACAGCCAAGAAAAGACGGCACGTATGCCATATCATGATAACCACAATATCCAAAACCTAAGAAAGTCGCATATCACGATAATGATACTATATCGATATATTGCCCGACCCTAATGTAAGATATATAAATCTCTCTGATTGATTTTAAGATGTTACAAGTTAGTTACACTGAGAAAGGATAGTTTTCTTTTTTTTTCTTTCAGGGCCAATACAATATTGATTATTAGCAATAAAGAAGATCGCTAACAAATATTTGGAACCAATACACTTTGAATGTCAAAACTTTGAATATCCAAGCCGCCACCGCCGCAAGAAGCTGCAACTGTTTGTAGTACTGTAGTGCTGCAGAGATGTCCTGACCTACAAATCTTGTTCTCCAGGTGTAAGAAAAACATGTTCGTCTGGTTCAATTGGTGGCAATTGGACAAAACGAACCCCAAAAAACCAATGATTTCAATAATCTATCAAGCAGATAATTGGTCTATCTCTAATGCTGAAGCTCATCTTGTCTCACAATCAATTTAATTAGTCACTTCATATATATGGCATTTGCTATATTAGATATTGCATCATAAAAGTTTTGATGGCAGAAATTGTCTTGTTTTTAGGTGAAATACCCCAGCAACACTATGAAATGCTATAGGAAACCCTGAAGTGCCAGTTACCAGATTAGCATCATGAATAAAATACGATGTTGGGACAGGCCTGCACAGCTGCCAGGCAAGTCACATGACTTTGCTGCGCTGTGCACCTACTTTACTTAAACCTAGGGGTGGACGATATGACCTACAGCTTATATCACAGTGTTTTTATGGTTTTTTTGCAGTGACTGTATTATAACACAATATTTAAAAAATAAGAACGGATTCTCGACTCAAGCGTGATTCTTCCTCTTTTTGACTCTGTAAGGAAACATATCTTAAAGGAAACAGGGGGTATAGAGAGGAGTAACCTTTTAGTTTAGTTTAGTTTAATCAGTAAATGTAATGTGATTCCTTCTCAAAGTTAGACAGGGGGTAGGATCAGGCATCTCAACAGCATTTAATTGTCAAAAGAACAGAATATTTATGTAAGTAAGTACAGTACTGAGTGTACCACGGGGCTTGTCTATCAAGTGTATTTACATATGGCACGTAGAGTTCACTATTACTAAAATGCTATAATACTTATTACCATAATGATGGTGCTGCAAAATCCATGTAATGGCATAATGTGACACCAATGAAGGTAATGAAACCGGTATCCCACCCACCCATGCTTTAACTTACAGACTGTTGTCTAGTTGTACTAAAGATGGTTTGGAAAACAAACGTCCGATCTGCCAACAAAACGGCTGTCGAATTTAGATTTAAACCAACTTCTACACTAAAACTAGCTGACCCAAGCAAAACTACCCCCGGGGCCTGTCAGCAGCTTGTCATGATAAGTCTCACTCAATACTAAAGCAGCTTCTTCAAGTGCTGAGTTTGCTCATTTGCTTATTCCTAATGTTTAGCAGTGCTGCATCTCACATGATTCATTATGCTCATATGTTTACATATTTCATTGCAGTGTTTAATGCTGTCAGTAAGCACTTAAGATTGCCTGCTTTAGATTCAGATTGCCCGGCAAAATCTTCAATATCTTCACATAAAAGTCTTCAGTTTAGTCCGCTGCTGTGTCATTACATTTAAGGTGGTTTCATGATTCAAAACAACAGAAAATGACTCTAAATTCCTCGATGACCAACATTACAGGTGAAGTAGCAGCCTGAAAATAAGTGAACCTTTCAGGACTGTGTATCAACAAAATGAGCCAACAGAAGAATAAAGAATAGTTTGCATTTTAAGGTTTGATCTTTCATTTGTTACCCCGCTCAGTCACCGTCTTGTGTAGTTATTTGCGGACATGTCATGACCTCCAGGCAGGACATTACCTCTCCTCCCTCGCCTCCGTCCAGCCGTGTAATCCTGCAGCCGTGGCGTTGGTGTCAGCGCTGGGATCCAGTGTCACACAGACTGACACAATGGCCTCACTGTGCTCCCCTCACAGCATTGTTCTCCCCTGAACTTGGAGGCACAATGAGGCCCTTATCCACACTGGACAGGGGGACCGGCAGGCCCGCTGTCAGGTGCTTTTCTTCCAAGCTTGTTTGTGAGCTGAACCCATGAGGACAGTCTATTTAAAAACGACACAGTGATACTTTCTGCTCAGTCACAATTAACCATCGTGTGAAGAGAACAAAGATCCTAAAATGACTCAGTCGCTGCTACATGCTAACACTTAACGTAAGAGTAATCCTGGACCATCTGATTCTTTTCCCAGCAGTAAATTAGTTGCATTACATTATAATGCAGGTCCCTCATTCAATTCCTGATGTGATGATAAAGTTGCGGTTTAAGATTATCACTATATTAGAGTGTGTTGAACGAAGGTGACGAGCATGAGGTTAAAAGCAGAAAACGGATTTCTCCTCACTGCTCGTGGAAGATATTTAATGAATCAGTAAATCAAACGTTTCTTCCCTGCAGACCTTTTCCAGAAAAGGAGTTGTTATTATTTCATCATCTCAAACCAGCTATCACTCGGGGGAAGGTCTGAAGGGACTGAAACATTAGTTTGATGTACTGGTTCAATAAATGTGCTGAATGTAGAACGGTGTACGTGCATAAGCAAGAAGAGATGCTAAAATATAAGAATATTTATTAAAATATGTGTCTGATATAAATATACATTTCCTAATTGACACTACGGGAAAAATCCAATTGAAATGATCATGATTGTTGTAATGAACCGATTTCCTTTTTATCATAACATCATCCGACACTGTTAATGTTTAAAAAAAACAAACTGAAATTGCTTAAAAATAAAATGATTTGATCATATTGATGATTCCACAAGAGCTGCAATGATTAGTCGACTGATTTACACAAATATACGTACTAGATGCTTTTTCTGATAATATAAGATAATGAGTTTTATATTATCATTAGAAAGTAAAGACAGGATAATTTGGTGATGTTGGACACTTGCCTCAGACTTTCGTCCACACCCCTCGATCACCACAATTCCACTGGCTTTTTCTTCTACTTTTTCTTATTTGAGGTTTTTCTAGAGTCCAGAGTGACATTCAAAAAGGGGCTTTGTCTGTATTGTCTGTATTGTCTGTATCTTTGAACGCAGCCCCTCAGGGTTGTGTGTCTTATACTGTTTGTTACACTGTCTTTGTTTCACAAAAGAAATAAATGCTCAGTTTCATTGCAGAATGAACACAATGTCACGGTCTCTCTCTTCCTCTCTCATATCCACATTAATCAAGTTAATCCCTACCAGATTTCAGATAGCCAGTATTCAGGACAGCATTACTAGCATTTCAGGCAGACAGATACACTAAAGCGGTACATGTTAACCCAGTTGGCAGGTTTTATGGGACAAAGTACTGGGTCAGAGTAGGATGTTGACCCTGCACTGTACAAAAAATAAACATCTGCGGCAGATGAAAACGTATGAAATAAATTTAATCCCTGTGATTCAGGGTCGGCAGTCACAGTTGTCTATCACACAAGAAACAGAGACAGCAAGGTTTAGACTTACTGCTGGTCTTTTTTATGGATTTTTGAGTGAAAAGGTGATTTGTTTAATGTTTTTCACAGGCCAGATGTCAAAATTATGCTAATGATCATATGTGAACAAACAATAGCTCCAGTGTACTGCTTTGTGAAGCAGCTCCATGATTTTCTTTACTTATTCAGCAGCAGCAAAGATTGTAGTGTGATGCACACTGGTTGGACTTCACACAGTAAAGTTCAGGAAGAAAAGGATCAGAAAAATATTTCCTCTCCAGATGTTTTTGTCAATAACATCTTTTTTATTTTGCTGAACTATTGCACAAGGAACCTGAATCATATTGATTCTATTCTGGCTCAGATGTTTGGGTGGGGTTGGACTTTCCTTTCATTGCTGGCTGTGATGCCAACTATTTATTTTCCTGCTTTAGGCTGCATTTTACTTGCCCAGACTGAGCTAACATAAGATTTTAAGATAAGCTCTCACATATTAGATATGGAACCCTTCGAGGGACAGTGTTTGTGTTTTTGTGTGAATGTTTCAAATAATTGAGGGGAATTGTTGGCCTTTTTGTCTTTTAGTCTCAAGTATCCTTCATAACATTTGATGGCAGCCTTGCAAGAAACCTCTATTGTTTTCCAACACTGGTGTTGTTCACAAACATTTTAAACTATCACACATACTTAACCTATTAACTAAATAAACTAAAAGGTAAAAATATATGCAGCCGATCTCTTGTATATATCAGCCTCCTCACTGGATGCCAAACAAAACTCTCATCTCTGTTTTTTTCTATTTTCTGCAGGATTCGTCCTCAGCTGGCCAGAGAGAAGATAGAGGGATGTCACATCTGTACATACGTGATGCCCGGGGAGCCTCAGGTGATCCTGGGCAAAGACAAGGCCTTCACCTACGACTACATGTTCGACATGGACTCCCAGCAGGACGCCATCTACACCACCTGCACCGAGAAGCTGATCGAGGGCTGCTTCGAGGGCTACAACGCCACCATCTTTGCATACGGACAGGCGAGTCTTTGTCCCCTCTATCACAGCTGCAGGGCTGATGGTGCTTTATAGCTGGGTGGATGTAGCTAAATGGAAATGGGTGTTTGAGAAGTGGAGAGTGTTGACATTTGAGTAAAAGGAGACCAGAGGGAACTTGTGTTGTGGAATTTCAGCCTCTGTGACCTTGTCTTTGTTCAGCCATGGTTTTAAAGGCATATTTCGACATTTTGGTTAATGCACTTTGTTGTTCGGAGTAAGATGACAAGATCAGTGCAACCCTCACGTCTGCACACTTCATTTGAAGCAGTTAGCCTAGCTGAGCATAAAGGCAGCATTCTCCTCCTTCCACTATCAGTGTGTTAGTGTTTTCAAAATCTTCATTTCTGCGTCAAACAACAACAACAACCTCCGAGTTAACAAGCTACACGCTGAAAATGACACGTTACTGTAAAACTAACCTTGTCGCTAATGGCACAAAAGCTTACTAGCTAGTAGCTGTAACCTTTTTTTATGTGTGGGAGGGTTTAGCCATTTTAATGCCAGCAAATATTTCTCATTTTTCAAGTATAAATGTCAGACGATTAATGGATTATAAAAATAGTTTGCAATTAAATTTGCTGCAGCTCTAATAACAACATGGCAGTATGTCACTTTTATTTATTTTACCCAATATCACGTTTTTATCTCAGAGGGCTTGACAGTCTATATATGCAACACCACGGATTTGGATAAGAAAAAAACATCCAGCATTCAAAGGATGAAGAGGCCTCAGGAGGAGCAGCTTTCAGGATGAATAAACATGCACTGAGAGTACTCAGAAGTAGCAGTCGTAGAATTACAAAAGAGCAGTGAAACCCAACCAGTGGTACTTGTACCCGAGGGGGTACCTCTGCACTTGTCGGGGGGGGGTGCAAAGTTTGTGGAGTAGCTCTGCTAATTAGGGAAGTTTAGTGTGTCACCTTGGGGTATTTTTTAATCATCAGACCATTTTAATGGATCAAAAGAGTAATTTGGAAAATAATCTGCAGATTAATGGATACTGAATATAATCATCAGTTTCACTTCTACTCCTCTTTTTTCTTCAGTTACTCCCCCTTCTCCTCCACTCCCCCCTCCCTCTTTGTTTCCATCACCAAGTTCACCACATGGATTTAACATGCAAGTTTGGCCTCCTAACACCCCCACCCCCACCCCCCCTACTGCTGAGGTTGCCGTGGCGACTGAGCTTCTGCTGTACAGCGCTCACGCGATTCAAAGTGAAATCAAGTGCACACACACCTTTTAGACAGCTATACATCTTTAATGTGTGTCCATATTAACCCATATCTCCCCAGTAGCTGCTGCTGTCACTGCTGGCCTACTTCTGAAAGCACATTCAAACACATACTGCCACTGGTTATGCCTGGATCAGACCTCTGTGGCTTTACAGGGACTAATCTAGATTTAGACGACCCACTCGGCTGCATCACAAGAACTCTGCCTGTTTGGGTTACAGATATAAACAGACAGTGATGATGTGGAGAGCAAATTTTCTGTCTTATCAAAAGGACTCTGGCGTGCATCATTTTCATGATGCAAGCATTAAACCGTGGGAGACACCAAGCTGTAATAAAACAATTAATTTAAAAAATGAAGAGCAAATATCTTAACTGACAAAAGACTCAACAGTCTGAGAACGTCACCTTTTTTCTTGACTGGACAAACTCGCTCACCAACTACCTGTATAGCCTGTATGCAGTGAGTTCATGTCATGGCAAATTTAAAAAAAGACACAACACAGACACAACGTTTAAGTATATAAATCAGAACTCGACATGACAAAATGTAATGGTAATCATAATTCTTTACTAAATGTTAAAGCATACAATGGTATTTTAGACTGTAGTCTTTTTCAACACCATTAATAAAAGACCATTTTCTGACATGGCAAGGCCACAGTCAGCAGTTCTAAAAAAGAGACAACAGACATTATGACTCTTTATCCCACACATTCTTCTCCCTTGACAACACTTGACACCTTTATTACCCACAATTCAAGTGGACCGATAACAGTTTGGCCACAGATTTTGGGTTTGTTATGCTAGGAGCATTCAATTTAGCCTTGAGCTGCTAACCTCAAGCAGAGATGAGCAGTGAGCTACAGAGGTTTGGCTCCAAACATCCATATTTCATTCAAACTTGGAGGCAATTGCAAATTGGTTATTAGGCTTTATTCAACTTTCTTCACGTATGCAGCATGACTCCCGAAGACTGTAAAAGAATCTTTGATGTGTGAAATCGGTGGAGTTCCCTAAGGCAAAAGTGTGGTCATCCTGGGATTTTACATTTTATTAATGACTTATTTTTGTTTCTGATATGTGACATTTTCTCCTTCCTTTCCAGACGGGTTCAGGGAAGACCTACACCATGGGGACGGGCTTCGACGTAAACATTACAGATGAGGAGCTGGGTATCATCCCCCGTGCCGTCCACCACCTCTTTAAGGGCATCGAGGAGCGCCGAGAGGCTGCCCAGGAGCAGGGACGCCCCGTACCTGAGTTTAAGATCAACGCCCAGTTCCTCGAGGTATAAACCCACCTTTAAGCTAAAGAATATAAAGTAAATAAAACAAACAAAATATAATCTTTCTCTGACTCACGCTATGACAGGCTGTACAGAGATGTCATGGGTCAGGCTTATATTGTTGACACTGCTGGTTTAACAAGCTTTGACACCAGTGCTCCATCATTTAAAAACATCCACACTGACAATTGAACTGCAGCAGCTGTCGTCGGGGGGTTAGGAGGTGTCGGGGGGATGGTGGTGTCTCGGTCTGGACAGGAAGAGTTAACAGGAACGATGTGAGGAGACAGTTGTGCCAGTCCGTCAGATAGTGACAGTGTTCAGATTCCTCAAGAAGACCCTGAACAGGAGAGGTGGATGAGCTGTGGCCAAGAAATGTGGGAAATCAAACACAATCAGACGAAGATAGTTTCAGACATACTGTTTAAAAATGACCTTTTTTACATGGTGGCAGTTCTTATTTCCTCATATTCACTTTTGTTGTCTTCGATTGAATCACTTTTCTATATCAAGTGATTCTTTAAAAAAGTGTTTCTTTCTTTATAAAAAGTGTTAGGGCACCCGCTGTACCAGCCTCTCTGTTTTCTGCATCCGTGTCTGACGGCATATTTCCTCCCAGCAGCTGTTTGAACACACTGTTTTAACTGATTTCACCATTTACACCAAATTTATTAAAGAATATAACATATTGATGTTAAATATGTAATTTATGAATACAGTAAACAGTATCTTGTAAGAGATGTCTCTTTGTCGTCCATGGAGAAAATCCCCAGAAAAAAAACACTTAAATTTGAGACTAGTTGCATTTGGAGAAACTTGTAAACTCTGTGAAACACTATTTACAACAAATTCTTAACTGTTTGGGTCAACTTGTTAATTCGGCAAATGTTAACATTATGATATTTCTTTCTTTATGTCAAAAATGATATCCGTCACCTTCAGGGATGTCTCTTAACTTTGGTTCTTGCATTGTTCCTAAATACAATTCAAGAAGTACATTATTAGAGTGTGAAATGTTATGAATTTGAATCGTTAGATAATCTATGAATTTTAATGATTCAGTCCATGATTTGAAGTGATGTATCGGACCAGTTAAAATGTGCGTCTGTATGTGTGTTTTGGCTCTCTGTAGCTTTATAATGAGGAAGTTCTGGACCTGTTCGACTCCACAAGAGACATGAAGCAGAAATCTCACATCAAGATCCACGAAGATGCCAGCGGGGGAATCTACACCGTAGGAGTGACCACACGGACTGTGTCCTCCGAGGCCGAGGTAAAGGAGTGTGGGTGTGTGTGTGTGTGTGTATGTGTGTGGTTGATATGCCAAAGTGTTGATATGCCTGACGTCTTTACTGAGATGGGTCTTTGAACAGGACTTTATCATTTCTCAGATCTACGAACTTTGTGTCTGTATATTTTCATCGGTTTCAAGTTGATGCGCTTTTTTCACTTTTTATTTTATTGTTATGAATCTGAATGTTCTGCCATGTTATTAAAAGCTAAAATGGAATAAAATGATGATTAAATAACTAAACTTTTGAATGTTTATTAATGGATCTACACTCTTGATTGTGAATCTCTTTACCACCACGAGGCCTTTACAAAAAGACTTTTATTCTTTATTACTCATACATTATTCATTCCTTCACTGATGTTTACTTTTATAAATGTTAGTGTTTGTTGTTCCGAGCTGTGAGTTTAACATTTAAAGGTCTTTCTCTTCCTGTTCAGATGATACAGTGCCTGAAGCTCGGAGCTCTGTCTCGCACCACAGCCAGCACTCAGATGAACGTCCAGAGCTCTCGATCACACGCCATCTTCACCATCCACCTGTGCCAAGTTCGCGTCTGTGCCTCTGACAATGTTCGTACATTCTGAGTGTCTTTTAAAATTGCTTTTAAAGGGATAGCACAGTGCTGTATAACTAAGTAGTGTTTGTGCGTGTCATTGTCATTCAGCAAGAAACTGAGACTGATAACAGAGTCTCCAACGGAAACTCTGAGATGGACGAGTACGAGACGCTGACAGCCAAGTTTCACTTTGTGGACCTGGCCGGTTCTGAGAGGCTGAAGAGAACCGGAGCGACAGGCGATCGAGCCAAAGAGGGCATCTCCATCAACTGTGGATTGGTGAGTCACTCAGGGATGCAGAGAAGCCACTTATATTCAAGAGTTGGCTGCCATCTAGTGGCAGAATTTCATGAATGCTCATCCTGCACTACAGGAAGTATTGAACAGGTGAAGGATAAACACATGTAAACATCTTATTTTTAAAGCTACATAAGTGGCATGATTTACTGAATAAAAGCTTTTTGAACATCATTTCGGAGCTCTGTCAGTCCCAGTGGATTTAGATGTGAAATATGAGCTGGAGTAATGGTGCAATATTTTGGTCTTTATCAGGCTGTGTAAAATGGGCTATTGGGCCCCTAACGCACAAATAGAAAGGTCGAGGGTAAAATGCAACAGCTAGGAACCACGTGAATGTGATGAGCAGCATGTTCATATATTGTGTTTGTTTCATACTTGACATAGTAAACTGCTGAATCACCATGAAATATTTTTTCCTCTGATTCTCTTTCTGTTGCTGCAGCTCGCTCTGGGGAATGTAATCAGTGCTTTGGGTGACCGAGGCAAGCGGGCCTCACATGTGCCTTACAGAGACTCCAAACTCACTCGACTTCTACAGGACTCATTAGGAGGAAACAGGTTTGTGGACTGAACTGATTTCACCTTTTTCACCCATGTGCCCCTTGTGCGAGAGAGATTTTGGAATCAGCAAACAAAACTTCTTTCTTTCAACTTTTTATCATGATATATTAATGTGAAAGTGAGTTGCACAATAAATCAAAATCAGTAAAATGGAGTCTGCACACTAAATAATGCTCCTATGAACATTTATTTCCTCTTCTTCAAACAGGCCCTTCTTGCTGGTCTGAAGACCTAAACTGTTATTACAACATGATATTAAATATCCGCCTTTCTTCTTGTCTCAGCCAAACTGTAATGATCGCCTGCATCAGCCCGTCTGACCGTGACTTCATGGAGACGCTGAACACATTAAAGTACGCCAACCGAGCCCGCAACATCAAGAACAGGGTGATGGTGAACCAGGACAAGGCCAGCCAGCAAATCAGCGCACTGAGGACAGAGATCGCTCGACTGCAGATGGAGCTGATGGAGTACAAGACGGTAGGGAGAGAGGACTTCAAAGGGCAGAGAGTGCATTGGAAAACTGAAATAAAAAAGATGACTATGAATATCTCATGTCAGAGAGGTGTCAAGGACATGTTTTAATTGTCCTGTGTACTGCCTCTTCCTCCCCTTTGCAGGGTAAACGCATGGCGGGTGAGGACGGTGTGGAGAGCTTCAGCGACATGTTCCACGAGAACTCCATGCTGCAGACAGAGAACAGCAACCTGAGGGTGAGAGTGAAGGCCATGCAAGAGACCATCGATGCTCAGAGGGCGCGACTCACCCAGCTAATCAGTGACCAGGCCAACCAGGCCCTCTCCAAAGCAGGTGGGTTCAGACCTGCAGACTTAAAGTCTTTTAAGTATTGGCAAAAAAGTGTTTGTTGTTTTTGTTTTTTCATTGTTAAATCTCATCTTTTGTATGAATTACTTAGTGCAACATCCCATTGAATACATGATCAGGTCATGTTTAGTTTGATTAGAAAACCCATTTTCTGTTTCTTCCCTTAAATTGTCTTTATTTTTTTCCAGGTGAAGGTGGAACTGAAGAAATTGGAAACATGATTCAGGGTTACATCAAGGAGATTGAGGACCTCAGGTAAACAACTCTGACTGTAGATTTTAGAAATGCTAGCTGTGCCCCAGTTACATTCTACAAACTTTCCATTGCACCTGCATCTGAGATAGTTGAATGTGTGAATATCTCCTTTTTCAAAAAATGATCACATTCTGCTTACACAAACTAATACAAAGCCTGCTGATGGATATCAATCGACCTATGACTATTGGATATGCATAAACTAAACTGCATAAACTGGATACTGCAAACTATTTTACTGATAACCTGCTGAGCTGAGACAGGAGAAACATGACACAATTGAAAAAAACGTTTGGCCTTTCAGCACAGGATGCATCATACTCCAGTCTATTGTATTTTTGGACATATATTTATATGGGAGAGATGAAAAAGTGCAAAATTGAAAGGAGAAATTAAAAATCATGGCATATTTCTAAGCTCTTTGCCCTGGCTCATATGCGTCCTCCTCGTGTTTCTGTCCCTGGATTTCACCCTCAGAGCCAAACTCCTGGAGAGCGAGTCTGTTAACGAGCATTTGAGGAAGAACCTGTCTCGTGCCTCCAATCGCCAGTCGCTCTACGGTGGACCCGGCACTTTCTCCTCCACGTCGCTGGCCCCTGAGAAGGAGACTTCTGACATCATCGAACTCGCCAAGAAGGACCTGGAGAAACTGAAGAAACGAGAGAAAAAGAAAAAGAAAAGGTAGTAAGACTGTTGTAGACGTACTCGTGTAACCCTAACGTGTCAAATTTGATGTATGATTTGGCCGTTTCTGATTGGGTGTGTTGTTGCTGGTGTGCATATCACAGGCAGATCACTGAACTCTTTGCCAAGTCAGTTTGACTTGTTAGAAAAATGAATATGGCATCATCTCAACAGTTTTGTACATCGGAACATACATTTAAAAAATGAAACCTTTAATAATATATATTCTGTTTTATTGACTTAATTTCACAGACATAACAATCAATAGCATTGACATTTAATGTTTATAATGTAGGTTAATGTTGTGACAGTATTCGAATGCCGATGAACGTGACTGACAGGAGTCTGATCAGAGTCTCCAGGTTGAAAATGATCCGAGTCGTGCTGTGGGACACTTTAAGAGGGGATTAGAAGGTGGGATTTTCAGTGCAGAGCTTCCTCTGACCATTCTTTCCTCCATTCTTCCTTCCTTCGTTCATCTCTTGCTTCCTTCTCTCGTTTGTCCCTTCACCCCTCCCTGAAGACTCCAGCTGCTGTTGGAGGAGAGAGAGAGGGAGGAAAGGGAGGAGGTGGTGGAAGAGGTTGAGGACGCCAGGTTTGTCAGAGCTTCCACCCTCCTGTTGCCATTCACCTTCCTTTGCTTCCCCTAATTCAGCATTTTGTTTTACTTTTTTTTCATTTGGGCAGGTATTTCCCCACCTGGAGTGAGACTCATATCATAGAAGCACTTCCCCTCCTTTTAACATATTATAAGCCCTTTTCATTTTATAGATCTCCGGTGTGAACCCCGTAGCTCGTTCATTGACCCATCACGCTACATCCTCGCTTTCTGTTGCATCTTTGCAGCTTTTTATGTTTTTACTGATGTTGTAATAAAGACAACCTAGAACTAGAAAGAGTCTATTATGAGAGACTTTCAACACAAGGTCGACACTATCATTTGTGCTTTTATTAAAACATTTGTGCATTCAGATTAGAGCTGCAACCAAGGATCTGGTCAAGGCTCCCCAGCATGGTTCAGCTCAGACCTACACTATACGTAGGTCGTAGTTGGGAATCAGGATTTTCCAATGTCACAGGGTCTCTGGTGGTCTAGTGTGTTACCTTTGTACATGTGTTAATATGCAGTGACACCTCACTGCTTCTCCTAGCCACGCCTAAGACAGTGGTCGGAGTAAGTTGCCCCTGCTCCAGAGGACAAATGGTTTCAAACTGCAGAAACACCAATAAAGGGATTTATTCTAGAAGAATGGTGAGAAAATAATGAAATATTAAAAGCAGAATATATTACTGTGACAGTAGAAGTTAGGTACAAGCTATTCTCAGTATACTGCATTCAATTAAAAGGAAAATAACATTTATGAAATTCCTTCTAAGAGACATAATTCCGTTCTTATTCCAAGTCTCCTACCACATGTGTCTACTGTGAAAATGAAAATGGTCATGACAGTTTCCCAAGGACGCAAACTGAGGTCTTAAACCACTTCCTTTGTCCAACCAACAACCAACATCGAAAACTCAAAAACGAAGCGAATGTGACAACAATGTTTTTTTTTGATAAATGACTTAAGGGATTTGATAGTTAGCAGTAATGAACTTGCATTTATATACCAGTTTTCTAGTCAATTGACTGCTCAAAGCGCTTTACAACACTTGTTACAGTCACCCATTTATACATTGCACTACCATGCAAGGTGCTGCCCTGCTCACCAGAAGCGATGCAGTGCTTCCTATCCAAGGTGCATCACACGTTTCTGTGTTCAAGAATGGAAGGAACAGCCTTTGGGAATAATTTGGGGATCAGTATCTTCCCCAAGGATACTTCGATGTGCAGCTGGGGGGTCTGGGGATGAATTAGTGGACGACCTGCTCTACCTGAGCCACAGTGGCCTGATCAAATTAATTTGGTCAGCTAATCTATTTATTGACTAATTGTTGCAGCTCAGATTCAGATTACTAGTGTTGAAGGTTGAAACATGGCTTGAGGTTGAGAACACAGGCAGAATATGTATCTTCTTTTGTGACAGACCGGATATTCAAACATTGGACAAAAAAATTATCTTTTTCTTTTTGTTTTCCTATTTTAAACTTTCTTTTCCATTTTGGTCCAGATGATTTTGTGCCAAACACCGCGTAAACACTGCTAACCCTCTTTGTTTGGATAAAATATATTTATCCAACAGATCTGCTTCATGGACTTGATTCACAAACAGTTTTTTCTTTTTGCTGCATATTTCTTCCATGTTTTTTTTTGCTTTTTCTGGTTGTGTTCGGACTCTGATGAGATGCCTCCCTCCTTTGTTAAAACAATACACTGTCTTTTTCACAAACAAGCTTGTGAAAATGGATCAGTGTTTTCTCTGTGTTCAGCTTTATAGTCCATCATGTTATGATTTAATGATCAAGGCTCTCTATTTAAGTTTTATGGTTTTTTGATGTAAACAATGTTTTCTCTCATAAAAAATAAAGTGCCTACAGATGTCACAGAAAATGAACACCTTAACAGTTACCAGCTTTATTGCAACCGTGTTGAAGTCTGTCAAATAGCTTGTTTGCCAAAAAGACAGTGTGATTCCTTAATGAGAACTGTGCATTATGTAATTTACAATGCTAAGAAGAGGAAACAATGTCTTAATTACCCATGGATGTTTTGATTACATATGTGTCACAGTACCTGTGGAGGTGTACCATGTGCACCATGTGTTCTGCTCAGTAAACATTCATGGCACAGTCACAGAGGATAAATGTTTGATCTTTGACCATGTCTCAATGTTTCAGTGCCAGCAAGGAGGAAGTTCCTGACAATGAGCAAGAAAAGGGCACAGAGAAGGAAATGGCAGAACGAGTCAACGAGGACACAGAAATGGTACGACTGAAAGCCTCTTGTTTCATCTGTATTTATGAATTGGTGGAGTGTCTCCTGATATTGAATTGTTCGTATGTAATCTTTTAGGAGGTCCAGGAAGGCAGCGACCACGAGGAAGCAGAGGAGGAAGAGGAGGAGGAAGAAGAAGAGATGGATGTGGAGGAGAGCTCAGATGATTCTGACTCGGAGTCGGATGAAAAAGGTACGAGGGGCGTCATCTGGTCTCTCTCTCATTGGTTCACCTTGAAGTGTTTGCTGATTGTCCACCAGGGGGAGCTGTTCAATCAGTGACCTTACACAAAATCAACCAGCACCACAGAACACTGTGCTTGGGGCTGTTGTGGTGGACAAACTCAGATCATTTATTGAAGTAAACGTACAAATACCACACTGTAGAAATTCTCTGGTACAAGTAAAAGTCATGAACTGAAAGTATGTAAGTATAGTCAGGAAAATATACTTAAAAGTATTAAAGTTACACCACTCACTGCAGAAAAATGTCCCCTGTGACTGTTATTCTGTTATATATTATATCATTAGGTTATTATGACACACACATTGATGAAAAAAGACGGCTTTTATAATATATAATATTTATTTAATTTATAATAAATAGCAACTAATGGTATTGCCTGTCCTTTTTCTGCCAAAATCAAATCAAATCAATTTCATTTATGTAGCCCAAAAATCACAATCACATTGCCTCAGTGGGCTTTTCAATCGGTACAGTGAGCGACATCCTCTGTCCTTAGACCCTCGATTTGAGTGAGGAAAAACTTGCCATATTGTGAAAAAAACAACAACTTTTTAACAGGAAAAAAAAAGATGGAAGAAGCCTGTGCCATAAAGCAGTGACATACTGTGTTGTTGTTGACCTGCAGTCTTGATAGTAATTATGGCTGTTAACGTCTCTGTGAACATGTATACTATAATATATTCTATAAAAAACTCTGGAATCAAGACATATAAAACAGATTTAATGTCCTTCAAGTACATCCACAGTGGTCTCCCTCCGGCTACGATTCAACTCTGAAAGATGGCACAACTCAGAAACACTTCAGGGAAGGAAAGCAACAACATGCCAGCGTAATGGGAAATAGTAGAGCAATGAATTACTTAAATGGCGATGAGATGTTTACAGAGTTAAATGAATTTGTTCCAAACGCAACAATTAAAAGTACTGAGGCAAGCAACGAAGGGGTCCAAATAATCCAAATTGTGTTGAGTGAACGCTGTTACTTTAAGGATGTAAACACTTTTGTTTACTGACAATTGTTAACTGCTATCTTGCAAACAGAATGAAAAAAAACAAAAAGCCCACAGAAGTAAAGTAATTAATGGGACAAAAGAAAAATATTCTTCAAATAACATAAAATAGTTACAAGGGACATGTACTGGAGAAGCACCTTTTAACACCAGAACAAAACAGATTGTTGATTTGTGATCAATGTACCACTGTTAAAACTCTGTTGAACGTTTGAATCATCTGTGTCTAACAGAGAACTTCCAGGCTGATCTGGCCAACATCACCTGTGAGATCGCCATCAAGCAGAAGCTGATCGACGAGCTGGAGAACAGCCAGCGGCGTTTGCACACGCTTAAACAGCAGTACGAGCAGAAGCTGATGATGCTGCAGTGCAAGATCAGGGACACCCAGCTGGAGCGGGACCGCGTCCTCCATAACATGAGTAAGACAAGGAGGCCAAGTACACTGTACATGACTTATCCAGTCCTGGTCAGGAAGTTTGGATAAAACTGTGGGTTTAGGTGCTTTTGATCAGTTTATTTCCATCTTAAGTTCTTGCTTGTCCTACTTACATTTGGAAGAATTTATATCTTACCCCACATATTTGAGCTCAGTGTTTGTTCTTTAGTAAGAAAGAAAAAACACTGCAGACTTAAATTACTTCAGAGAACCCTTTAAAGTCTTTAAAGTGTCCAGACGATGACAGATTTATGTGTATCAGCACTAATGGATCAAAGCTTTGCCTGATGCTGATTTTAAAAGTTTTCAGCTTGTCAATTTTAAAAAAAGCAACCCAAAGAGATTTTTTGACAACTGCAGATGAAGGTTTCTAACTGTATAGCCCATTTGATTCTGTCTCTTAATGGATGGATTGATGATCAGTTTTCCATGATGTTTCTGTTTCATACTTTCAGCTTCAGTAGAAAGCGGCACTGAGGACAAGGCTCGCAAGATAAAGGTTGAATATGAGAAGAAGCTGAGTGTCATGAACAAGGAGCTACAGAAGCTCCATTCGGCTCAGAAGGAGCATGCCCGCCTGCTGAAGAACCAATCACAGTACGAGAAACAGCTGAAGAAGCTTCAGATGGACGTCGCAGAAATGAAGAAGACGAAGGTGCGATTGGTTACAGTAGATGTCTCTGATCATACTGTTCTGTAAAGCTGCGGGTGGAAATGTGAGGTCTCGAGTCTAGAGTGAAGTGTGTTTGGAGGGACCTGTTTCTTTTGTAATCAACATAAAATTTACCAAAAACAGTTGATATAGCACTCAAAAATGAAGGTAGGGCCTTATCAGAAACATCTAGTCTAGTTGGATCTGCAGGCTTCTCCGCCACCTGTCCCCTATATGTCTTTATTTTTCATTCTTATTTTGTATCCCCACTACCTGCCACTAATGTCTTGTATACATAACAATACATAACATATAAAGACATATAACACACGGAAAAAGTCTGATTAAGAATATGTTAGACAAGCAAAAGTCAAGTAAAAAAACCTCACACTGAATTCCATTGCAGTTCTTTTTAGCTCAGTTAGTTATTAATTCTATATTTCTATTAGAACATCTTTTTGTTATTTAGTTTTAAAAACGGAAATGACTCATAATTAGGAAAAATGGTTAGTTGAGTAGGACGGATTCATTGACAATAGTCAACAAGCAGAATTTTATAGGATGAAGCAAAAGTAAAGTATGATTGAAGAAACGCTCCTTCAATCAAAAGCTTTTAAAAATCCTATGAGAACTTTGACAACCTCATATCGATGTATTTTATATTTTATATTTGTGTGGATAATATGGATGTTTTTTATTTTTTTGTTCCAGGTCCGTCTCATGAAGCAGATGAAGGAGCAGCAGGAGAAGAACAGGATGAACGAGTCTCGCAGAAACAGAGAAATTGCTTCCTTAAAGAAAGACCAGCGCAAGCAAGAGGTTAGTGTTAATTTACACCACGCTTTCCTTTCAGTCGGCTGAGATAATGTATTTTTGATATCATAATTTACCTGTTGTTTATCCTGTTATTGTGTTACAGCACCAGCTAAAGTTACTGGAGGCTCAGAAGAGGCAGCAGGAGCTCATTCTGAGGAGAAAGACTGAGGAGGTGAGCAGCAGCTGGAAATGAATGTTTTGACAGTATGGATGACTCGTGTATGCAGAAATACATGTGATACATTATGGATGCAGAAGTGCAAGTGGAACGCTTTCAGTTCACATTACTGTGTGCAATGTATGTCAGGTGACAGCTCTGAGGAGGCAAGCCAGGCCCACCTCGGGTAAGGTCGTCAGAAAGGTCAATCTCCTAGAACCAGTCCAGGACTCCACCTACAGACCTCCATCTGGCCGCATGTACTCCTCCGGCAGCTCTGCTCCCAACGGCACTCGGTGAGTCTGTGTGTGCAGGTGTGTTCAGTGCACATTTATGTTTCCAGGGAGCAAATAAAGAGAGCAACTAAATCCTTCAAATCCCCAAAATGTAACACAAATCTCTCCATGCACATGGCTTTTTTGCAATACTTATGTTGGATTTTAAAACATAATTCTGTACCGGGAAGCAATGCAGACTTCTGATTACCAGCTCTGGAACAGCTTATTTGTTATTATTCCTGAATATGATTAAAAGATCAGTCAATCACACTACTGACTGATGCTGTGTGTGCAGGTCTTCCTACAGGCGCACAGTCGGTGTATACTCCACCAGAGTTGCACGGAATAAATGGCAGTCTCTGGAGCGAAGGATCACTGATGTCATCATGCAGAGGATGACCATATCAAACATGGAGGCCGACATGAACCGCCTCCTCAAGGTAAAGCTGCAGCAGCACGTTCTTATGCCAAAGTTCCTGTAAGATGTCTTGATCTATCGATTGCAAAGAAGGAAAATGACCAGAATCTTAAGATCTGAAGGAAATATACAATTTTTTTTTATTGGGCATTAACCTTGCGTGTACATCTAAAATAGACTTAAGGCATAAATACATGCTTCAGTTTGTGATTTTGCTCATGAGACAGAGCTGAGATGTGAGCCTGACAAGAGCTGCATGGATTAAAAGCAAGTGCAGTCTATCTCTTCTGGTCTAGACAGAAGGTTGTCAAACAAAACAGCGTTTCATTTTGTTTGGGGATAGTTTGGGTCTTACCCAGATGCCAAAGGCAAGTCGAGGATATTACTAAAGTCCAAGTCTGAGCTGGGCTAGGGTGTTGTTTTATATTATTATCTCTAATATCATAATCCAAATCATATCCATAACATTAACATAACACAGAACACTGTCAGATCAATGGAAAAGAGGCGGCTATGGTTTGCAACGAAGGATTTAATATTTACGTGTCAATCACGCTGATTAACGGGGCTCAGCTGGCAGACATGCTGCTCCACCAGAAACATCTCTACATGCACAGCTGGGCGCAGATTTCAGAGACTATTTTCATAACATCTTAGTTCTGGTGGTAAGTTAGCATGGGAAAGAACCTAATGTTGATCATCGCTTCAATCGTTGAAGTATGATTCGATCACCATTTGGCACAGGCCCTTATCCCTGCCATCCTCAG
The DNA here is from genome assembly GCA_039737535.1 of Lagodon rhomboides. Classification (NCBI taxonomy): domain Eukaryota; kingdom Metazoa; phylum Chordata; class Actinopteri; order Spariformes; family Sparidae; genus Lagodon; species Lagodon rhomboides. Next base: position 13,442,328 of record CM077793.1, read on the forward strand.
CGTCAACACAGAGTGTAACACCACATCCTTCACACGACCACAGTATACTATTAGAATAGTAATACACAAAATAATTCATCAATAAGTAATATCAGGTATTGTGCTGATTCTATTAGATTTTTTTCTCTGTTAATCCTATCCAGACAACATAGACTATAGAAGTGCAAGTCATTTTACCATTCACCATTTTACCAAATCCCTCCCAAAAAAGTATAAACATGTATACTTTGTGTTTCAGTCGTCAGTAATTTTCCATTGAATTCTCTGCTGAATTAAAACGATCTGGCATTAGAGAGGCTTGAGGATGGTGTAGCAGATGTCGGTGAGGGGGCTGTTGACATGTATTCGTGTCATATTTGCAGCCTATGATATTTAACCAGTGAGAACTCTGTTTTGCCAAGTCATCTTGTTGTTGCATGAGTCATCGTCATCATTAATGTGCAACAAAACAAAAATAATCCCTGGCATAACTTTGGGAAGGGGGAAACTGTTACTCTCTGTTTTCCATGGCCTTTCCCATGTACTCATTTAGTAACTCCATTGGCTTAAATCTGTTTAAAGTTCTGTCCAGTTTCTTACAAGTCAGTGTGTTTATGTCTCATAGCAACGAGAGGAGCTGACCAAGCGTAAAGAAAAGGTCATCAGGAAGAGGGACCGACTGGACAGGGAGGGGCCAGAGGCAGAGAAGGCGATGCTTCCTCTGAACGAGGAAGTGGACGCGTTGACGGCCAACATTGACTACATCAACGACAGCATTGCAGACTGTCAGGCCAACATCATGCAGATGGAGGAAACCAAGGTGAGACAGGCTAAAAGCAGACTTGAGAATTTAGATAATAGACTGAAAAATTTTCTGAATTCATCCTGTTTTTGTTTTTCCAGGAGGAAGGCGACACAGTGGACGTCTCTGCTGTGATTAGTTCCTGCACCCTGACGGAAGCTCGTTTTCTGTTGGATCACTTCATGTCAATGGCTATCAACAAGGTATCAAGCCTTATAATAGTGTTCATCAGGAGAGATCACAAAATATGTCACCATGGTCTTCACTATGCTTATGGCTGCTCTATTACATGAATAGGATTTTTAGGTACATATCAACGCCTCTCTTTACCTAATTTTCACAATTTTTATAACTTTTTAACATCAACTTGGTCTGAGATTACAGAAGGAATTTTGCCATTTGGTTAAATCTGCCACATGTTGATGTCATTAATCGCACATGATCCCTGATTTTAGATCATCATTGGGTCTTTGTAATACTATAATTCCAGCAACTTTAGAAAAATGCATCAACTACAGATGAATATAAGCATGTGTGATACAGTATGTAATTATGTTAATTATTAATGTTGTTATTTAATCTGTGGCAAGTGAGTAACATTGTAAACATTGTATGATTTCAGGGTCTTCAGGCAGCCCAGAGGGAGTCTCAGGTGAAGGTGATGGAAGGCCGGCTGAAGCAGACGGAGATCACCAGTGCCACACAGAACCAGCTGCTCTTTCACATGCTGAAGGAGAAGGCCGAGTTCAACCCGGAGCTGGACGCACTGCTGGGGAACGCACTGCAAGGTAACAGCAACGTTCAGTGAGGTGGAAGTGGAGATGAGGACCCAAAAACGCCGACCAGAGCCCTGGTTTAACCCAGCCCACCTCCCAGAAGTGTCATGTCAAAGAAAACTGGGATGTAGATTTTTTTTGGGATGATGATGAGGTCTTCTTCCACAGGTTAATTCTGTTAAAAACATGTCCACACATCTGTTACAAAGCATTTTGCCTTTCGGGATGTGGACTGGGTTGCTGGTCAGTTGCATGACGGGGCCTATTGACCTACTCTTGCCTGTTGCCTTCTGCTGAATAGAAGCTGGCCTAATTTTTGGCTCTACTTTTAAGTCTGGTACAAACATCATATTCCAATAACTTTAAAACTTTAAAACTACAAATTGTATAGGTTACGAATGTACAGTAATTGTATAAGAAATTTTGCCAGCCTCTGTTCAGCAGCATGTTTTGTTTACAGTAGCTGCACTTCATTTTCTTTGGTTTGTTTTTTAGAATTTCGGGGGACTGTGTTTTTGATTTGTGCATTGCCTTTTTTCTGTTCCCCCACGTTTTCTTTTTTTGTTTTCTTATGTTTTTACAGAGCTAGGTAACATCCCAGCTGGTAAGTGAAATCATATTAGACTCTTATCTGTGTTATGGATGCATGGTTCCTTCCCTTTGCACTTTGTAAACTAACGAAACATAACATGAACAGGTGCATGAGGTGCAATGCAACCAGGCTTCCCTCCATCTGTCTGCTGACCTTCTCCCTTCCCCTTCATCTGGATACACTCCTCCTCCTACTCCTTCTCCTCCTCCTCCTAGATCACCATGTGCTACAGCCTCCATGCTTTAGCACCCTGCTAACCTCAGACCCTTCCACAGGAACCATACAACAGGGATATTTTAGCTCTGTTGGACCTTGTATGTCAGCTGGCCCCATCAGGAGCAACGGAGTAATGATTCCTCACACTCCTCCACCTTGTTGTCTCATATCAGGTCTTTTACCTTCGCCCCAACTCGCCCACACATCTTTCTCTATAACCCTCCCCACCTGACTGCTCTCTGACCTCTCACCTTCTTCGATCCATCTGATCCCATTGAGCTCAGTGAGGACCAAGTTTGTCAAAACAGCATGGCGCTGCGCTGACATCGCCCCATCTGCTTCATTTGTTCATCTTCTCTACATCCATTCGCGCAGCTTTTTAATAAAACGTCAAGAAAACTGCTTCACCCTTTAGTGAAAGTAAGCAAAATGGTAAATCATGTAGTCCTAGACATGGTGTACTTGCTGAGAACGGTTTTAGAAAGTCATGAGAAGTAATCTCAGTCTTATCACCCACGAGAGTTTCTTCTCAATTCTGATATTATTCACTGATCTCATTTGACAGAAAATGGAGACGATAGCAGCAGTGATGAGTCTGCCCAGAGCCCTTCTGCAGAGGGAAAGTAAGTCTGTGTGCTGTGTCATGTCATGGTATGTCGTGTCATGTTGTCATCTTAATTTATGCTATGTTCTGTTCTATTGTGTTGCATCATGTTATGTCGTGTTGTATTATGTCATGTTGCGTTGTGTTTTATGTTCTGTTGCGTCGTGTTGTGTTGTGTTGTTGCATGTTACGTTGTGTTATACATTGTTATGCTTACAATTTTCGCTGTCTTGTGCTGTTATGTTAGTTGTGTTATGCTATTGTATGTTGTCGTTTATGTATCTTATGACATGTTTATATTATATTGTGTTCATGTATTGTGTTATTGTTTTATTTATGTCTGTTGTGTTCATGTGAATGTTTGTGAATCTGTATCTGTTTTTTTCTTGTGTTTGTCTTTTATGTTTGTTGTATTCTGCATTATGTTAATGTTATGTTACATTGTTTTTATCTTGTCAACATTGTTAATCATTTGTTTCATATTATGTTGTTTTATGTCACGTTTTACTGTGTTTATCTTATTTTAAGTTATGTAACATTATTGTATTTGATTTTTATATTTATGTGTTCATGTCATTGTGACATAATGTGTCGTATAATATGTTTATGTTTAGTGTTTTAACTTTTACTCACATGTCAAACACTTGTATTCTCTCTAGCACTTTGGCGTCAGATCTCATGAAACTCTGTGGAGAGACGAAAACCAGAAATAAGGTAATACAATGTTTATTATTGTTCTACATACTCTTCATACACTAGCGTTTCCCTAATTACTTCCTGTCTTAATCTCCACGTATCTTTGCTCCGCAGGCTCGTAGGAGGACCACCACTCAGATGGAGTTGCTGTACGCAAACAGCGACTCCGCCCCCGATGCGCCGACTGCGGACTTCACCAGTCCAATGCTGCCGTTAGCTGAAACACCAGATGGGGGCGGAGACGTGGACTCGTCAGGCTCATCAGTCAGGGACTACACAGCTCTCTCCCCCGGCTTTTCCTCTAAAATGGGCAGCATGTAAGTCCAGGCCCGGCACTCTTCTGCTAACAGAATAATTACTACTTCCTTCCGTCCTGCATGTTTGATGTTGCTGCTACTTCCTCTGCTGTATTTAATTTTGTTTCACATTATTCATGAGCATCCTTACATCAAATAGCCATACCGACCTCCAACTGATGAGTGCTTTGAGGTAAAAGCATGAAGAGAGGAGCCAATATTAACATTTGTATGGCTTATTTATTACTGTCCTCTGCTAAAGGCGCCTTTTCTAATTCCTCATTAGAGCTTAGTTACATGCTGAAGGCAAAAATACTAACCAAACGGCTTTAACTGGCCATGCTTCAAACCAACTGAAAGTGCACATTAACTTGTATGTAAAAAAGAGCCTTGGCTGACAGTGATCTATCAGCAAATAAAGAAATATAATTAAAATTTAGTGTAGCATAAAGTGTCCAAAGTAGTTAAACATGAGCTTGGCGAAGAACCACAACTGTTTTGGGACTTGAAACATCAGGTAACTGTGTGTCTGTGTACTGCATGCTCATCTTTTCATTGATGCCATGATTTTAAGTTTGGTTTGCCATCCTTCTGTTGTTTTATCATTATTATTATTATTCTTTGTGTTGTTTGTCGATAACTGTATGAACCTGAACGATCAGTTCTGGCTCCAGAACTTCGTCAGGGCTGGAAAAGCGAGCTCCGGAGCCTTCGCCGCTCTCGCGCAGGAAGACCTATGACAAGGCACAAGCAGCGGCTGACAGGGCAAAGGTCAAGGAGATTAAACAGTAAGAGCTTGCTGCCGACATTGTGGCTGCAAAGCCACTTCAACTCTACTAATACTCTTTTCTCGGTTTCCTGCTATGGAGAAGCATGTGGTCTCAAATCAGACTTGCTCTGTGCCTTGTGTGATAACCTTTGACCTGCCAAGTTCTATGCTGAATTTAAAGTCATATTGTTCCTTCTGACGTTCGATAGCATGTCTTTTAATTGAGCCATAATATGGATGTTTTCTCATTCACTCCGAGGAGTTTTGACTCAAATTCAGTGTTGAACTTGCTAATCAATCCGTCTGCAGCTGATCTACTTATGAAACGCATTTTACTTAGTCAGAAAATCGCCTTCCTTTCCTTTCCCTTTATTTTCTTTGTCCTATCACTAGATTCTAGTGAGTCAGACTGAAATAGAAGGAATATTGTTTATGCTTTTTCATTTTTTTTGTGGTAAAAGTGCTGTTTAAATATGTAGGATTCCTAACTATTCATTATTTTTCAGAATCTGAGCATGGTGATCAAGGTGACACACAGAAAGCCAGAAAATTAAGGGAACTTGGGTTTCTAGTTGTATTTTGCTTCTTAAAGATACAATTAAATACAATACAATAGGTGTGACTCATGACCCACCATTAAATCTCAAAATATTTAACTATTATATTATTGTTATAAACTAATAGGTAATTAGATCAGAGTTAATACTTGAGTTTTTTTCGCTTTTATTGGCATGAACTTTGCAGACACTTATCTCTGTGTTTTGCACCCAGGAAATGACTCCCAACTTGAACCAACAGTTTCTTTACATTCACTCTGCACTCCAACAGGCGTGGTCAGTGTGAGTGCATGGGGTCGACATATGATAATTAATATTGCTGCATCCATGTCATAAGACCAAGTCAGCAAATACCAGAGAAATAAAAAAGAACTGTTCATCTCAGCTTTAAAATTTCAATTCAGATTGCCTGATTTCATGCACCTTTCATACCTAATCATGATACTGATCACCTGTTACCAATGAACCTGGTCACCTGTGGAATGTTCCAACCAGGTTTATGGCTGTTTCACAGTTTTCTGTTGCCCCTTCCTCACCTTGCTTGAAACATTGAAATGTTGCTGGCATCAAATTCAAAATAATTAATGTTTACGAAACTCAATGAAGTTGATGAGGAAAGACATATAAAATATTTTGTCTTTGTGCTGTGTGTAAAAATAGGACTAGCTAACTATCACACTCTGTTACATGTTACGGCGTCCCAATTTTTGAAGAGTCAGGGTTTCTAAATTTGCATACAACAACCAAAATACATAATTTTCTTACATGAAATATTGTGATTGCACAGATACGAAGAATAAACATTTATTCATCCCTAAGGATTAAATCAAGTCAATTTTATTGATATAGCCCAGAATCACAATCACATTGCCTCAGCGGGCTTTACACTATGTACAGATTCTTGTTTGTTTTGAGTTTGAGTCCAGACGGACAGGAATCAAGAGGAAAGATAAGGAAGATGAATTGAACCAGGGAGTCTGCAATTACAAGGTGTGTGTTTTGACCACTAGGCTACCACGACAGCTCTTAAAGGAATCCTTCAGGCTACAACATAACATTTACTCTGCCACCACCCTATATGCTATATGTGACATTTTTAAAAAAAATAACAAACAAGTAGTCTTGTCATTTTTTCAATGTTGTTTTTTGGTGTTTTTTTATTACAGCCTCGTGCTGGCTTGGCTGTAGTTACAGCTGCTGATAGAACATACTTTGATATAATGTGTGTTATGCTAGTATTCATTTAATTATTATATTATTATATTTATGCATCTATTAAATACCCAAAATTGTGCTTTGCTTCAGATTTTTTATCCTTACATCAAAGGAAGGTCGTTGCTGTATGTTGGACAGGTTGTAAAAAAAAAAAACAGCCTGGTACTCCCACCGAACAGGAAACCTTAGTAATGTCTTCTTTACGGCTTCAGATGAGTCTGAACACGTGACACACACTTCCCTGACAAGCCGTCCTGACAGTTTGCTCCCATATGACATAAATGCAGCATATGCGTCTCCCGTCTGTCCTCATGCAGTCCTCCCACACTCCTGCCAGTAGTGTGTAAACAGCTTAGCACACACTTTAATTATGCTGCAGCTTAATTGGCAGCCCAACTGTCTTCCTTCACAGCCCAGTCATCAGGAGCCTGAAGAGCAGCCCACCACTTCCTCTCTCCCCTACCACTTGTCCCAGTAACCACATCGCTGCGTTTATGACAGGGTTTCTGGGGCGTGGTGCAAACGTCCTGCAGGATAAGTAAGAAGCAGAGATAAGTAAAACTGACACAATCCTGCCAGAGAGTCAGATTAGAGTTAGGAAAGGATGAGTTTGAGCATTGACAACATGCCTTATTTTCCTGCTTAGGGTAGTTATCTCTTATTAATGACGAGGTGGACATGTAGATCAGTGGGAGTACATTTTGATTTTGCAGCATTATATTGGAGTGTTTTAATATAACAACTAGCAACTCGGGGTAGAATTGGTATCATTTTGTCTGTCTTTTAATGTTAATAATCTAAAGTGCACACACATCTCAGGAATATCAAATACTCTCTTCCCCTTCAGGTCGAATGGATGCCTCCACCCATCCTCCAACCGCTTCCTCCATTCTGTTTCCCCTCCTTTCTCCGATCCACCAAAGTACAACTTTTTTGTTTTTTATTTGCCAAATGCTTCACTAAAACTTCACCTTTGGTGTGTTGGGCAAAGATGGATCTGAAACGCAGGCGCACATGGTGTGGACCTTTTCACTATAATCTGCAGATAGATTTTGGGTGTGACTGTAGTGTCAGCAGAGCCTCCCAGGAGTGTCATCCCACCCTGCTAAGAAGCCTCCTTGATTAACCAGACATGAATGGTTAATGTGGTTAAAAATAATGAGTGGATATCCTTTCTGGGATCAATGGATAATAACAATAACCCCAAACAGTGTCTTCTTGTTCAGCTTATTACTGCTATTGAACCTGAAACCTCTTTTCATTAGCCTTTTTCCACTTCAGTGAGCCTTTTATTCTGCACATAACAGACCTTTTTAAAGCTCATTCAATCACAACTCCTGAATATTGACGTCTGGATCTGTGGTACACCATCACCTCATCCTGCTGCTCCACTGGAACTGAGAGCTGCGACCGCAGGAGAGTAGTGATTGTACGATCAGATGGCAATTTGTCAACTCGACCAGCCAATTAGTGATCGATGTGTGTACATGTGATGCTATTGGACTTGTGGCCCCTGGTGATCCGACAATACTGGTTTCCGATGATTGTTTGTCTTTGTCTCCTTGGGTGTTTTATCATGGGCTGGGAGAGAGGGTATTTATAGATTCTTAGTTTTTCCTTTCTTTCGGCACAATGACTCTGTTCACAGCCTCATTTTTCTGTCAACTGTTACTGTCATCTTTTTCTGTTTTTGGTTTGCAGCATCGTGCTAATCACGGGAGCTGCATGCTGTGCATGTTGGTGTGATTTAGTTCCTCGCTGCACTGAAATTATTACACAGCGTTGTGTCCATTCTGCAACTATTGACAGAGAGATGTGTGTGTTTTCCAGGGGCGTCATTAACCCAGTGCCCGCTACTAAGGGCAGTCGGTCAGCGACGTTACAGTGCGTCCACGTGGCAGAGGGACACAGTAAAGCCGTTCTGTGTGTCGACTGCACTGATGACCTTCTCTTCACTGGATCCAAAGGTTAATACCCACAATCCTCCATCGTGCCTTCACCTCTTCACGCTCTCTCATCTCTCTCATCACTATTCCTCACATGTCTGCTCGTTAAGGCACCAGTAATTTATTACACTCTGACATGCTGTGAATGCTGTTATATACCAGCAAATAAAACCTGACAGGGATTAATTAAGATTGTCGTGTGCACAGTGTGTGGATAAATGAGGTGATGCAATAAAATGACATTGTACATACAGTAAAAGTCTAATGGTGAAGCAGCTTTTTATGATTATAGAAAGAGGTGAATATATTGGCAATCAACTAGATTGAAGTGCTCATTCATCCCCATAGAGCTTATGATGCCTCTGTGCCAGTGATGGCTGTGGCTGGAAGCCACCGGGTTGTCTGTCTGTCCCATTCTTGTGAACACAATATCTCAGAAACGCCTTGAGGAAATATCCTCAAACTTAGCTCAGACGTGCACCTTGACCTAAGGGTGCGCTGATTAGATTTTGGTGGTGAAAAGTCAAAGGTCACTGTGACCTCATATTTGTCCATTCCATTGTCGTGAACACCATATCTCAGGGACACCTGGAGGGAATTTCTTCAAATTTGAAAAATGTTTTTTGGATATTGAGCTCCAGGTGACTGTTGTTGCACTATGTGAAGAAGCTCTCTATCAGTCCTCTGCACAACTTTGTAAAAATAGTCTTCGTGAAGACTGGAAATTATATATTATTATACATAGTGATATGATTGATTTCAACAAGGACTACCTTTGACTAAATTCATTCAAAGGCTTCACTACATAGCCTATATAATGAGTCTGGACAGACATGGCTGTAATTTATATTTTTTTACCAGATAAATAAACTGCTCTTTGTAACTTCTGTACTTGGTTTTCTCATCATTAAGAATAAAGTTTATGTTGTTATAAATTCCGTATCGTTTCTAATCTTAAGCTTCACTAAATATGAAATAAATGGTGATAAAGCTGACAGACTGTGTGTCCTCCTGCAGACCGGACCTGTAAGGTGTGGAATCTGGTGACTGGTCAGGAGATAATGTCCCTGTCCGGTCACCCCAACAACGTCGTGTCGGTCCGCTACAGCTCCAGTTTGGTCTTCACCGTCTCCACCACCTACATCAAAGTGTGGGACATCCGGGACTCAGCCAAGTGCATCCGAACACTAACGTGAGTGTGTTTGGCATGTGTTGCCTTTAGTTACTTCATGAAATGACATAGAACAATAAAACAAATACATTTAAAATGTTTTTAAAAAGTATATATTGAAGGAATAGACTGTTTTCTTTCTTCAAGCATTCTCCACTTACTGTTCAGGTTGTAGAACTTGTGTTTACACTTAATTATCCCTGTTTTACAAATATTTAAGAAATGTATGTACAAAATTGGGCCCCCAATGATTATAAATGTATGCTTCAGTGCCGTCTGTCAAAGCATCTGTATGTAAATCTGTAATACGATTGTTGAGAACAACAGTTGTTAATTATTGTTATTTTACCAGAATTTCTTTTCAAGATCACAAGTAAAGAAATAAAGATAAACTTAACCAAAACATGTTGGATTGAACACCTTGAAAACTCAGACTCATATGTGTCTCATCCTTGTGCCTTCAGGTCCTCTGGTCAGGTTAATGTCGGGGATGCATGTGCGTCAAACACCAGCCGAACAGTCACCATCCCAGCAGGAGAGAACCAGATCAACCAGATCGCTCTCAACCCCAACGGGACGGTTCTGTATGCCGCCGCTGGGAACTCGGTCAGAGTTTGGGATCTGCGAAGGTAAGAAGAAACACGAGCACAGAGAAAATGTACACTTTGAGTTAATTCATGTGAAAACAGCCTCTACTGTTAAACTCTGCACATAAATCATTCTGTACAGTGAAGCTCAAACATTTAACTGCAGGAAGAAGAAGAAGAAAAAACACATTTTTGACTGGAGGGGTTAACTTTAAATTAAGTCTGACACATCTGAAGTTGTGTCATAAAATCCAGTCTAACATAAAAACTATAATGGCAGTCTGGTTATCTTTTTCTGCATTTTTTTACTTGACTCATCCTGATCCCACTGCTCCGTTTTTTCTGATGCATAATACTGTGAGTTAATTCAAAGCCCAGTTTCTCTCCGCTGCACACTTGAGAGATCCAATTCAATGTGACACCTGACAGGGATCCAATGCGAAGCTATCATCCATCACTGACAGCCAGCTAACAGAACTTTTGATGGATTACCCCTTTGTTCCTCTTAGGAAATAAAAAAAACATTGATAACCAGCAGTTTGGATGATTGAAATCATTTTGAATCAATATGCAATGAGACTGAACATTGCAAACTCAATTCATAAACTTTGATTACCCACATGACACTTTTTAACATGAGTGAAGTATTTATTAAGTGAATTTATTACACTGTTTCTGTCACTTGAAAGACTAAAACTGATATTTCATTTCATGTTGTGAGGCAAACTTAGAGACTGGAAGTTAAATTACTGACTGACGAGTGTTTTTTTATATTTTCTGTCTTTGTCAGATTTGCGTCCACAGGGAAACTTATAGGTCACCTTGGTCCAGTGATGTGTCTGACTGTGGATCGGTCTGGAAACAACCAAGACCTGGTGATCACCGGGTCCAAGGACCACTACATCAAGGTGTGTGTCCAGTGATCCTTCACCTCTTCATGAAATGACCTATATTTACCTCAGTACTTACTCTGGGATAAGCATAATGTTTCTTGTGAGCCTCATCTAAGAAAACTAAGGATTAGATGTGGATTATGATGTGTTATAGCTGTAGCACAACAAAACAGTGTAACTGCAACGAACCTCTAACATGCATTGTTGATGCTGTTGCAGCTGTTTGATGTGACTGAAGGCTCTCTGGGGAGCATCGGCCCAACACACAACTTTGAACCTCCCCATTACGACGGCATCGAGTCACTGGTGGTCCAGGGGGACATTTTATTCAGCGGCTCCCGAGACAACGGCATCAAGAAGTGGGACCTTGACCGCAAAGACCTGCTGCAGGTACTGACGTATTATAGATATATGGGTTAATACAAAGACAGACTGAGGATGGGATATTTAGGTCTTTATGTTGACCCATAGCGCTGAGGAAAAGAGTTAAGATAGAGTTTATCCAAAGATTAGCATACACAAATAATGTTATGATATTTATTGGTGTAAGAAGGGACATAGCAACTGAATAATCATTACAACAAGCATCCATTACTTTAGAGTATCTGTCCTACTATGAGAGTCTCCTCATATTAAATACCTAATTCCGTCTCTTCTCTCCAACAGCAAGTCCCAAATGCCCACCGTGACTGGGTTTGTGCGCTGGGAGTGGTTCCCGGGTCTCCGGCCCTGCTGAGTGGCTGCAGAGGTGGGGTGCTCAAGCTGTGGCACACGGACACACTGGGGACTCTCGGGGAGCTGAAGGGTCACGAGAGCCCCATCAACGGCATCTCTACCAACAGCAGCCACCTGTTCACCGCCTCCGAGTGAGTCTCACACCAAACAAACACACACTTTAAAGTGTATGTCTATATGTTCCAAATGTAAAAACTTAAATCAAGTTCACATCAATGCATTACCAACTACTACAGTCCAGTATCCGATATGTGCATTATCGCAGTATCGTCAGACCAATTTTGAACCACAGACTTCAAACAAAGCAGAAAACTGGTTCACATGTCATGAGTCGCATGATAATTGCAGTTTTGAAGCAATCTCTGACACAGTACTTGGAACATGACAGCATCAGAATAGTGAAACAAGTCTCAAAGCTCCAGTATCAGATACATCACGTGGGTCTGGAAGATTTTTTCTCACCGTTTAATTGTCCTGTCTTCCAGTGACCGGACTGTGAAGATCTGGCGTGCACGTGGCGGACTGGACAGCACCTTAGAGGCGGGTGACAATGCGGACGAGGTGGCCAGTAACTGAACACACCGCCACCTGCTGGGTTTGACTCTGGAAGGACATTAAAAGCATCTTTTGATGCTGCAGCCCTGCACTTTGACCCCTAACTTCTCAAACCCAGTGCTGACTCCTAAAACACATACCTTCCATGCCATGTAACCTTTATGACTGAGCCAACAGGATTTAATCTCAACAGAAACTACCGCATTAATTCTTTTCTTAGACTCTGTACGCTCAGAGTGTAGTTCACCGTACTGTTAATGACTCTCTGCAGCATAATCTTTTTCTCTTTTGCGCTGTAGACGATACGTCACCTCGGATCATGATAAAAACTTGTACTCACAAGTCATTTATTTAAGCGTTAAACAATACAAACACTCAGCGTTGTGTCAGGATAAAGTACACCTGTGGACACACCGTTAAATAGTAGCAGTGTGTTTTGTTAGATTAGGTCAAATAGACAGGAAGTTGAGTGTTCGAGGAGAAAAAGGTGGCAGATCTAACGGGTTGCTAGCTGGTCTTCGCAACCCAGTTCTCCGCTTTCTTGGGATTGTAGAGATCGTCTCTCTGCACCTGATGCAGAACCAATGTTGCCGCGCTCCTTTTCCCCCCAAATAACAGAAGTGGCTTTACTGTATGTGTTAAAGACAAATCACCGCTCCCCTTAACTTCCCTCTCTCCTGCCTTTAAGCTCCTCCCTTCTCAAGTTCTGCAGCTGTTTAAGACCAGCGACCAAAATCGTGCGAACTTGTCGTCTTTGCTGTCCTGCACTGCACTCGTGAACAGAACACACTTTACAGTAACAGTTCCACTTAGAGCATAGAGTTTGACATTTTGGGAAATATGCTTATTTGTGTCTTATTTGCTGTGATGCTAATCTGAATGTTAAATATAACGCTCCAGCCAGAAGCTAGTTAGCTTAACACAAAGGCTGGATAAATGGGGAGAGAGCTAGCCTGTCTCTGACCAACTGGGTGTCAGCAGTCAAAGCCTCCATTTACAATTTATTGCAGCACATTACCAAGCTAACACAACTCTGAGTGTTGTCCTTCAGTGCATCACCTTCTGAACACCACAGGATGGCGCACGGTATCACAAGCGATCACTTCATGTTCCATTTGCTATTCAAGTCACTACTTCTTGCTGCAGCTGAAAGTATACATGGACCATCATTTGTTCGTGAATTTTTTTTATATAGATTCCGAGACAGTGACATGGCTAGTTGGCTAGCTAGTCTTTCAGAGTATATTTACAGTTTGTCAGCTTTGAATCTTGCTAGCCTAATGTTAGCTTTCTAGCTAATAGCCGGGTTGTGTGAGCTCAGCGGACTAATTTATCTCTCATTGCTAATGATGTGATTGCTACAGCTATAAGTCAAACCTTATGGTTGTAAAAAAAATAATAATAATTTGATCACAAAACACATTAAAATATAAATGTATGGCTTTATTTGTTTTCTTTGGCCAGTGACCATGATATGGGGATTATGCCCTTCAAGGTGTCCATGATTATTCACTTTGAATCTTATTAGCATATCATTAGCTTGCTGGCTTATAGCAGAGACTAAGGTCTTTATGAGCCGAGCAGACTAATTTTATATCCCGTTGTGAAATAAAATCTAAGTAGCCAAAGTCATAAAGCGTTCTCCTTATTAGTCAAACCCTCAGGTGTTTCCAGGGAAATGGAGTTATGGCTTGGGAATTGCTGTATTTTTTTTTCTGCCAGAATGCATTAAAATATAAATTATTGGTCTAATGAATAGACGGCCAGCCTTACACGTTGTCAGGCGTCATATCTTGTATGTCTAAACCATGCAAGAACCAAAGGATCAAATTAGCAAATTGTTGTTTCGCAGGGGGTTATGTGGCAGACTGTTTCTTGGTGACTTCCTTCCCAAACGCAGTCACGAACAAGATTTAATGAGTTCATTAGCTTCGGAGGTGTTGCTATGCAGATTTTGTTCCCATCAGCCAGAGCCAGGCCTGTAGTCCTCCCCTGCTTTCAGTCTTTATGCTAAGCAAAGCTAACTATAGCTGGTTTCAATCTTCTCATGTAACTCGTTGCCAGAAAGTGAAAATGTGTATTTCCCAAGATGTCAAACTACTCCTTTAACTCTTGAGCACTTGTGAAAACTGACACAACTAGTCTTTGAGAAACACTTAATCCTTCTTAAATGTGAGCAGGTTCAGCGTTTATATTCTACACTTGTCGTTCATGTTTCACCGTATGTAAAAACATATTTTCACTCTTCACGTGTCGCAGTTAGCACTCACTGAACCTACACTACTGAGTTGTCGTCTAACTCCCATGCTGCTAAGTCGTGTGCTCACCTTCTTCAACCCTATAAGAGGGCTCTCTGTCATGGACTCCGGGTGAGGTCCGCTTTGTACCAAGCAATGTGTATGTATATATATGTACTAGTATCTTTTTGTTTTTTGGAGAGGAGAGGCCTTCAGACTCTGCCCATGTCGTGACCGACATCTGTCTCCCAGTTCTGATCCTCGTGGGGCCTTCCTGGAGACCATCGTGGTCTCCCTCATGTAACTGACCTGTCTGTCGCGATTGTGTGCTGTCACTTTTGAATGTTCGGTGAAACAGCAGTTGTAGGCATTATTCGAGTACATATCTGATGTATGTAATCATTGTATTTAAAGAAGAATCTGACTGAATGTTAGTTTTGTGGGACCACCGATCTGAACACAGTCTCACACGTTGAGCCGAGAGGACCAGGATTGGCAGGAAGACTGACGAGCAGTATTAAAGCTTTGGGGGTGGCAGGTTATGTTTAGTGGCCTACGGTTAGGTTTTTTCTCCCTCTGTGTTTCGTTTGTTATGCTGTCCCTGTTCCACATATCCTGGCCGTTCTCCCTCTGGAGTTTTAGTAGCCATTCTCAAGTGGCGGACTCTGTAGCGATTCTAATGTCAGATGCCTGGTGAGAATAAATGCCATCTGTCAAAAATTAACCAAATCGGTGTGTTTGTGTGTGTTTTTTCTTGGCTCTGTGATTCATTTAAAGATTCCTAGTGCTGTTTAGATCTCCAGGATGGTTACTCATCTACAATTTAATGTCTTATTTTTGTCATTTTGTAAACGTAGTGTCACATTTATATTTCTGACATTCAGCTCCTGATTTCCCATTTTGGTAATACTTCACTTTAAATCCCCCTATTTATCATTTATATGCAGTATACAAATATTTGATAAATGGCTAATAACGCACTATATAATAACATTTTAAGGTTTTATTCTTGTGCAGTGTGTCAACAATTCTAACTTCTCCTAAGAAGACATAACTTTGTTTTTGTACTTTTACTGGCGTTCATAAGCCTCCACTCCAATTTTGATGTTGACAAATACATTAATGATAGTTGTATCTGCTCACAACATCATTGTGATATTTTTTTCTTTTAAACAGTACTATATAACAAAATACATCCAGATACGACAGCATCCTTGTCTTCAATGAAGATTATCCATTATTCTGCCACTTATTCCTCAAGGGAAGCATTAGTTTTCCCTTCTTTATTGTTTACATCTGGAAGACTGAATTGTTTTAGTTATTGTTTTTGTTTGTTTAATTTTTATCAGCAACCCGAAGATCTTCTGGAGATTAAAGTTTTATTTTTAGATCCAATATCTTGCTGTTCTTGTGAATCTTATAACCTTAAACTGTCTCCCAAAATATGTTTTCACCCAACCAGAGGATGTGTGAATAATGAGCATTTAAGTGCTCACACACACAACCTCAAACACTGCTGTTGAGAGCTGCTCAATTTTTATCTATTTATTTATTTTTTTTAAATCTCCTGCTCTAATTCCTTCTCACATCTGTTTGCTGTAGGTGAAGCTACTTTCTTTAAAACAGATGGTGGTTTAAGTGAGGACAGCGGGCACAGTTTTCAGATGTTTGAACTGGTGAAAATGGACCACAGGGTGGCAGTAGCAGCACCCACAGGACTGACCAGGCACTGAGCTGTTGACGTCCAAAAATACTTGATATATTAGGTATTTGGCTAATGAGAGAAACTGTGGAAAAGCTTAGATTCCTCCAGATGAACGCGACAGGGATGTGTGGTTCTCACAGGACAGAGGTGCAACACACATGATGGTCTTTTGGTATATAATACATTGCTGTAGATTAATTTAGCCAATAGTAACTAAAGCAGCAAAATGCAACTTACACATTAATGCAGCGGTAACATCAATCCATAAACTTCAGATCTAATATTATAAACTGACTTTCATTTTTAATGCTTTACAATACACTCCCTCCTTCCCTCCCTCCCTCCCTCCAGGGACCTTTGTTATGAATGTTTACCAAAAGTACTTTCCATAGGTGCTGATGTGATGTGTTTGAATATGAGAATTGATCACTTTGTGCTGTTTGTCGCCTGCATGCAGTTCATTACATACAACTGCACCGCCGTCCAATATTTCACCTGCACGGTAATTAACTTCTTCTGTGGTGTTTGCCTCTGAGTGCAGTTCAGTAAAACTCTAAATTATTCATATGGGAAGTATTTTTAAGAGCCAGACCTTATGGCTGAAATCAATATCAGGGACATTTGCCCGGTACTGATTTGTATCAAGACGCAGTAAATGTGTGTTTGTAAAATCATCAAATGAATGTTTAGTGAACTGTGTTCCACTTTTTAAGCAGGCAGCCTGGAAGAAGAAATGAGTGAAAGAATGAGCATGTTGTTCAGCCACTAACCCGGTAACAACATCAGGTGGGTGCATCAGGTAGGAAGCTCAGACGTTGTTCTGTGGTTTTCTAAGTCTTATAAACCCAGGCAGTCTGTAGAGACAGTCCTCAGTACAGTCTGTACAGCAGCTAATGTTAGCATTCAACCTCTTCCTGAGCTAGTATAACCATCTGATAGGCTAGTTTTACATGATATAATAAGAGAGGTGTAATATAATTCTAAATCATCAACACACTGTCCCTGGCCCCTGCAAAAATGCGTAGGCAACCCCACATAGCCACCAAGGACTGTCCACCTCTGAGGCGCCATCTGCTACAAGAAAAAGAAACTGCATCAGGAGTCCTCGAGGTAAGAACAATACTTTTTCCCTGCTTGTATTTATCAAAATACTTGTGAAATTAAGCAGTTAACAGGTACACTATGATACAAAGGTTGTCAGAGTAAGCAGCAGTTTTTAGTAGCTGAAAAAGGAGCATGCACATGTGTTTTAGTGGAGTGGTGCTAAAGGAAGGAGCTTGGAATTTCTCTGTTGGATACTTTCAAAATGTAGCTAGCTCCTGATGGTTTCTACAATCGACAAACACTTACGCTTTTGGGCAGTCTCACAGCTTGAAGAAAGAACCTACTCTGCTATGGCTAAATTGGGTTTGCTGTGTCCACAGGGGCTACCAGATTCAACAAAAGTGAAGTTCCTTTTAAATGAAGGGTCCGAGCACTTCTTCCACCGTTAGTCAGCACGATACGCTTTCACCAAGAGGTGAAGTGATAATACTGAAACACAGATTGTATACGGACACAAAATTACCGACCTGATCAACTTTTTAAAAGTTTTACTGTGGCAGAGTGTCTAGCACATAGTGTGATGTTGCCACAATCAGTGGGAACTCATACAGAGACTTTGTTCAGATGGCTAATGAACGACTCGGGGCCATCAGGGAGCTGCTGTCATAAATCTGTGTGACAGGCAGCACCAATCACCGGCCGCCTGATGTGACAGTTACAGTGTTGACTGTGTGGATGTCACTGAGGTTATGTTGGGTTGAATTCGACCCAGAACACTTTAAAAGTACTTTAAACTTTATTCCTCTGAGTCGACAGACACCGACTCTGAACCCCAAATAGAGTCTTTCAATCACCTCCATTATAGAGACGGACAAAGCCCACCGCCATTACTGCTCCTCTTGCTGACTTTTTCCACAAACATCACACGTGTTAAACCGGTCAGGAGCCCGTTTCTTTGATGTAAGTCTATTAATCCTCATTTAAAAACAGCACCACCAGCTGTTTCACAAGATGCAGAGATGTGCACATTTTTTCCTCATTGCTGAGCAGATCTCCGCCCCTTGGAGAGAGGTTTTGACCGGCCTCAGCACAAATCTGAAAGACCCTTTTACACCAAACAATGTGAAATCATCACACCGGGTGATTACCGATGGTGGGTTTCTTTCATACAGAACTTCCATTTCCGTGGCGGAAAACTCTTTAATAAGCACTTACATTTGACTAAAATAAACATATTATTGTTGGTTCAGGTCTTAAAGATTTGCGTCTTTTTGACGATTTGTGTCTTTTGGTTCTTTTATCAGTTGCAAAAATTTGAATTTGGTCCAAAAAGAGACCAAACAATTCATGGTTAGTTGAGATCATGATCAGAACATTTATATAACCTGCCCACGATCATTTTATAAGCATTTTGACACAGTTGTAGCTCAATATTTTTATAAAGTTTGGGATCTAGCCTAACTTTCTATTAGAAAGATTTTAGCAACACTTACCTGAGCAACATGAGCTGAACTTGAGTTTGTAATAATGGAATCCATTGGTGAGTCCCGCAGAGTTGAGGAGGTTAATACATTTTAGAAAAACTCAATGCATCTATCACAGCAGGACTACGTCTCTCTCTTGCAAATTGAGGGAAAAAAGGGGAGATTGAGGAGACGGTAATTAGGAGCAGTCAGAGCTGCTTCACACGCTGATAATTTGAAATCTATTTGTGGCACTGAGGCATGAATATAATACAATTCTGTCACTTCAGATACACTGGCAGCTTAAAGCAAAAAAACTATTTCACAAATGAAAAGGATTAATACTAAATTCAAGTCATGCGCGAGTCATGACTGGCTTACTTGCTCAACTCAAGCTTCAGATGCATAATAAAAGAATGGTTCCTGAATGGTGACGTTTAAAAAAAAAAAGGTTTTGAAGGAATTTTAAACATTGTTTTAATCAAAGTGTGATCCTTAAATTGAAAATGATTTTCGGGCCAATAGGCATCTCCAAATACTTAATAACAAAAGCGAGGGAAGAAAATCCAATTACCTTGGAGGTGCGGTGATAAAACAGTTCCCCAGTAATAAAGCTCATTTGTCACACAACCACACCAAGGAGTTGTACAAACCCCTTTCTAAATCACTGTCCCTTTTTCATTACAGATGATCAAACTCAACAACTCATCTGGATCACTCCCTCAGCTGCTGTATGAAGTTAATATCGCACTTGCACTGAATAAAGGTTGAGATCATTTAGACCCATTATATAACCTCAAGTTATTGCTCCCAGCAGAGAACAACAGACTGAAACAAAACAGTTTCAGAGCTATCGCTTACGGCTCCGTAAGGTTGTACTCAGGCGTAGCCGTGCTTTGAGCTATTAGGCCATTGGTTAATTAAAATATTTATTGACAATGCTAACATGTTATTTAGCAGGTATAATGTTAAGCGTGCGTACCGTTTTAGTTTAGCATGTTAGCATGCTATCATTTGGTAGATAACCTTAAATACAAACCACAGCTGAGAATGATGTGAATTCCATTGGTTTTTGGGGTATTTGGTCGGAAATCAAAGTGAGAGGATCAGAAAAGTTGTTACAGTTCATCATGAGTCGGACTTGAACACCTGTACCAAATTTCATGGCAACCCTATCTTTCTCTTGGTGCTAGAGGGACTGCAGATGACTGTCAGAGTCGTAATGCTGTCATTGTTCGTATCCTCAGGATCTGTTTCCATGCTCTCCCATTCATTGTCAGTGCAAGCAGCCGTGCAATGCATTCTGGTTGCATGTTCAAGCGTTTCAAGAGACGGGGCATCGTGTTGCCCGCTCCTCATTTGCACGAGGGGTGCATCCTGCGTGATGCACTGCCAACAAACATAGTGTCTTTACAGAAACTCATTTCAGTAAACTTTTTGGGTCCAGTCAGGTGCATTTTTGCATGCTTGTTAGAGGGTGTTTCCTGTTGTAGTCAAGAAACCTGTGAACATTTACAATTATGTCCCACCCTAAACCCCCAATCAATCACAAAATGACACCTTTAAAGACCACCAAACCTATGGGATTTATGAACATAAACACATGAAGACCTCTAAATCAGGACTACCAAAAAAGACACTCTAAAAGACAACTCTAAAAAGACACGCTAAAACACAATAACCCAGGCTGAGAGGCATCAAGAGCAGCAGTCCTCGCTCCAGAAGCTTCTCTGTTTTAATGCTGTGTTCCAGACAACTCTGAACTCACGAATTTTGACCTCCTACATGAAAAAGTACGATGGAATGCCACTCAAAGTTATTTTGTTACGGTCCCTCAAGTGTTTTGCTCACTCTTTGCTTTGTGCACCTGGAACACTTTGAGAACGAAGTTGGATGTTTCAACAAGGAAATTCAGACCTCTGACGTGTCGAATGCAGCAAAAGCGCTTCTCTTCCAGGCCAGGTGCACAATCAGCTAACAAACAAGATGAAGCACACCTGGGTAGAACAAGAAAGGACAAGAGGAGAGAAGGGTCAAACAACATGGAACACATACAGCCATAACAGACAACTTGGAACATTTCTGAACTCCAACTATAAAAAAGTACAAGGGAAGGCCTCTCAAAAGTCGGACTTCCTTCCAACTTCTAAACTCAAAGCCAATCCATCCACCCTGGCTTCATTCAGAAGCAGTTGTCCAGTGTCACACGACAATCGCAATCCTATTGCTATAAAAATTCCTTCTGCATATCAGTCCATTTAGGTGCATGGACTACCTGAGCTGTGTCTTATCTCCCTGTTTTTCAGAATCAAAAATAGAAAACTCTTTATATGCTGATGACACCTTACTTTAGTTTCTTGAAAGCCCAACAGAACACAGTGTACTTGTCAACAACTGCAATCTGCAAAAACATTCATTAAATGTGTGAACTGAGTATTTTCACACTCCGTGTCTTCAGTGTTCCTGGCAATAAGAATAAGAATCAGCAGATATTTTGAATTCCGTGAGGAAGGTGCCCCCAGCGCTCCTGACACTCACTCTCTCTGTGTCACCTGGATAAAAGTCTCAAAGAGGGGAACAAGCACCACAGAGTCGAAATGAATTCATAGTTTTTTATTAATTTTTTTCTTCATGTCTAAAGAAAATATGAGTCACATCGTCTCAAAGTCATTTTTATGTTTTACCAAATGCCAGGTGCTGAATTCAGGTAGAGATGAGAGGGCCGTGGTGTAAGTAGAAACCATTTCAGCCAGACAATTGCACTGAAATTGTGCAAGTCCAATTCAGTTCCTTCAACCAAAATGTGACTCAGAGAATATGCAGAAAGAATCGGGTTTCCGACCTCTGTGACAAAAGACGTTGGAAAAAGTGTGTGGACACCACTGCCCCTGACCGTTTTCTTTTCTATGGTTTTGGCCCCCTACAATCTCAATGCTGCAGCCTACAATTAGACAAACGTGCTCTTCAAGCAATCCACTGCCAGCAAAGCTATGCGTTTGTGTAAAAATACGGACGTTATACAGCTGACGGCAATGTAAAGTGCCAAAATGTTCCAAATATAGAGTACACTACACGGATATATATATATATTTTTTTAGGTGTGCCTTCTTTTAGGTGGCTTTCTGTTGGTCCTGTTTAGCAGTACAACGCTCTGCTGTGCGTTGCTTCTCTACGCAGGGGGAGAGCTGACAGTCATTTACTGCAGGTAAAACACCGACCAGGGATAAGCACCTCATACAACCTCACACCAAAAGACCCCAGCTATCACTTTAAAGCACAACTCTGCCCAAGCACAGCCTCCTAGAGCTGCTGGTGTCCCTGTAGCTTCTTGGTTTTGTGGTAACAACTGAATTAGACTGTCTTACTTGTTAGATTTCTAATCAAATGAAACAGTCAGAGGAGGAATAATCACCTACTGACACACGCAGCTTGAGTCGGGACAAATAATTAGCAACAGCTTAATTCTAAGGGACAGCGTAAGACAAAAAGATGGAGAACTGCTGCTCTGTACTACAACAGGGTGGCGAGATGCTACGTTTTGATCACTCAGACGTTTGGCGCTTGCGTGTCAGTGAGACCATCCCGCTGAAAACACATGGCTCTTTATCCGGCAAAGCTAACAGGTGTTAGTCCTGCGGAATGAATTTTCTGTCTGTGTCTTCAGACTAACTGGAGCTGACACACACATTCCCATTTTTAGCCCGCAGTTTCATGCTGGCCACATTAATTGAGTTTGTTTTGCTCAGGTGCTGTTTGTCACCCGGCATCAACGTGACATTATTCTGTACAATCGTAATGCTATAAACTCACCCCGCCTGGCCCTGTAAGGTTTGACCCCGGCCTTGCGACACACCTTTTAAACTGAGAGTCGCTGTCAGAAGCAGCTTGCTCTATGTTGGCAAATGATAAAGTGTGTTGTACAAGTTAGAGGCACACAGAATAGCAATAATCCATAATTAATCCATAATTAGTTTTGCTTTGTGTTTCTGACCCATCAGGTACTTTACAGCCATTTTCAGTCTCATTTTGAGACGCTGCATGTCTTTAATTGTTTGAACATTAACACTGTTCCTCCAATTATGTTGAGTTTAACTTTATTGCTTTGCAAATTATTTTCCAATTTCATTTTCTCCCACCCACTAGGATAGCTCTGTTGGCTCTCCTGTGAACGATTCATCATATTTTGCATGCGGAAGTTGCCAACTTTTTGTTGTCTTTTCCATTTTTTGACCTCAATTACTATCATATTTTAAAGGATGGTTGTGTGGAAAATTAGCTTTTGGATAATCCAACCTCAGACACATAATTAGAGGAGCTCATTTGTGCGAACAAGTAATTAAATGACGAAACAGCTCATTTTTTAAACACTAATTGTCAAACTACTGCTGGGGAAAAGTGGTAATTCAATTGCAGCGACACAGGGCTTTTTCCCCACTTCATATCCCACTGAATTAACAGACAAAGTCTCATTTACATGAAACAGAAGAAGTAGCTGTTGCAAAACAATCCTAAATGTGAGTTTTAAATGCGCGAATCTCAGCTCCAAGCCAAGTCATCAGAGTTAAGAATAGACAACCTTATCAAGCACTTGCAGATCTTTGGTGGCTGTTTCATTAAAGTTTACTTTTTGATTTGGTTTTTTCACCCGAAAGAAACCGTGTTAGCTTAATTCCCTGAAGGTTTACCACAACCTTAACGCTTACATCACATGCTCGAACCCATTCCTCACGCCTTAACTTTTGCCTAATACTTTTTATTTATAAATCAAACAGTCGAGTGCTGAGGTGTTGTTGGAATTGTGAGCCTTTTGACGATGGCAGTGTCAGTCAGAAATATCTCAACAGCTACTGAGTGGATTGCTGTGACCTTTTAATCAGCTGTTCAGGGACCCCAGAGTGTGACGCTTGCTGACTTTTGGTGATCCCATGACTAGAGCCACCAGCAGAATTGAATTTTGTGACGTATAAGTGAAATGTGTTGACAGATGTTGGATATATTACCGTAAAATTTGCTACAGATGATCATGTTCTCCAGAGGTTGGATTGTGATAACTTGATATCCTCTGACTTTTCATCTGGCACCTTTATCTGATCGTTTTTTTTTTTAAATTTGTACAACACTTTGGTTTATAACCTGCAAAACTAATGGTGTTGCCATCAACCCCGATGTACTTTGTTTTTAGCGCCAATTAGCAAATAACAGCATGCTAATGTGCTTGACTCGCCCTGTGGCTCTCACCCACATCCTGATGAAGAGGTTTGAGAAACTGATTCTCCAGCACATCAACGACAGCATCACTGCCAGCCTGGACCCTCACCAGTATGCTTTCAGAACACAGAAGATACCACATCCACTGCCCTCCACTCAGTCTTCACACACCTGGAGAATAAGAATAAGCTACGTCAGGATGCTGTTTGTTGACTTCAGCTCAACTTTCAGCACAATCTCACCCATGAAGCTGATTGGAAAACTAAACACTCTGCAACTGGATATTGGACTTCCTCACGAGCAGACCCCAGAGAGTGCGGATTGGTAGTCATACCTTCTCTGGGTTAGCTCAACACCGGCGCCCCCCTGGGCTGTGTGCTCGGCCCACTCCTGTTCAACTCTGTACACCCATGACTGCACTCCCAGACTACAGAGCATCAGTGACATCGGTGAAGTGAGATTTCTGCACAGAGCCCAAAAGACACTAAGAGGCAACACCCACCCAGCTACAGTCTGTTCACCCTGCTGCCACCTGGCAGAAGATACAGAAGTCTCCGCTGCTGTACCGCCAGACTACAGAGCAGCTTCATTCTCCAGGCTGTGAGGCTCCTCAATTCATCATCAGCACTAAATTGTTATAGAATAGATGTAGTAGAAAGGACTCAAAGATTGTTTAGTTTTTTATTTAAAAAAAAAAAAACTTATTTTAAATCCTGAACTAAATTCTAAAAAGAAAGCAGAGACTGTCTGCTTCCTTGACAAGCTCTGTGGTCCTTACAACACTTACTGTACACTCCCGCTTTGTGTGTGTGTGTGCGTGTGTGTGTGTGTGTGTGCGTGTGTGTGTGTCTTCCCTCCCCTTCACACGGTCCTCTCTCCTCCGCAGCACCGAGGCGCACACAGACGCGACTCCGGCGCGCTGCAACTCCGCTTCCGCGCATCTCTCTCTCTCTCTCTCCGGTGCTTCGCGCTTCCACAAACAAACGTCTCTTTGGTTTCACGTTGCGAGGCTTCCTGTTTATTTCCTCCCCCCCCTTTTTCCCCCTCTTCTCTTCTCTCCTCTTCTCTTGTCTTCTCTTCTCTCGGCACCTCTCATGCCGCCGTTACGGCGCTGGATTCGGGGCGATTTGTGATCTACTCAGGCAGCAGCTCGATGAATATGGCGTGTATCGGGGACGCGGACCCTTTCACCGCGGCGATACCTGCCACCAAAGTTGAGCTCACGGTGTCTTGTCGGTGAGTACGGACTGCTGATGCTTTCCCCCAACATTCCCCTGCTGTTACAGAGACAAAAACATGTGTTCATGTGTGTGAATTGTTTCATAGTGTGATGTCTGACTCCGTGAGTAACTGTCGCTACTACGATGGATGTAGTGGAGAGAGCACACGCACCAGAAACTCCGTTTGCGCTCGGATTAAAAAAAAAACTAACAAAAAACACGTTATTATCATTGATTTCAGCCTGTAACGCAGGCTTTTACGGTTCAGCCTCCTCCAAGTGTTGCAGTGGTGGAGACTGAGCGATAATTCAGGGACTTAATGTGGAGTTGGAGGGACGTGAGGGCAGCTGAGTCTTGTGCGTCTGGCTGGCAGCACTTCGCCTGTGGACGATCACCAGCTGGAGGTCAGAGTTGACATGTCTTTACTGGACTGTCGCATCTCTAATACAGCTGCCACATGCACAGCTCTGGAAATTTGTGTTTTTATTTATTCCTTTTTTTTTCTTTTTTTATCACAGCCACTTTTCGTGCCTGGAAGGCCAATAATGTGATGTCCCATCAATTCATATTTTTTTGAAGGATTTTGTGCGGAGCTGGCTGAACGAGGCAGCGTGTGCGGTGTGTTTGGGTCAGATTGTGGCACTTTGACTGCTGAAGCACCATCTCCCACACTGACTGTAGCACTGATGCGAGAGCGGCGTACTGTAGATGGAGATAGAAAGTAAAGGGCTTGGAGCGATGGAGGGAGTCATTTCTGGATGCTGGAGTTTGCATAGTAGTCAGCCCTTATTTATACATCCCATGTGTTTATTCATTATTATTTATGTGGATGTCACTCAGGACATCTCCATCTGTCTGTCTGTCTGTCTGTCTATAGTACAGCTGAGACACTTAGTTGATTAATTGATCAGCCATGAATCGATAATGAACCATCTCAGTCAGTCCATGTGACAATAATGTGAGGATTTGCTGCTTTTTTCCCTTCTGTTACAGTTAACTGTATATATTCAGGTTCTGGTCTCCTGAACG
This sequence comes from Lagodon rhomboides, assembly GCA_039737535.1. Taxonomy (NCBI): domain Eukaryota; kingdom Metazoa; phylum Chordata; class Actinopteri; order Spariformes; family Sparidae; genus Lagodon; species Lagodon rhomboides. The sequence continues at coordinate 13,468,623 of CM077793.1, forward strand.
GACCAAACAGGACACATAGCATCAGTAAGATATCACCTCTGACTGTGGGAAAGTGTGATGGACATTTGAAACTGTTCTCTGACATTTAAATCGACCGACTATTCAATGGAATGCAAAGCTAATCGTAAGAATGATCAAACATGGAATTAATAATGATTGTACTCCACACTTGTCTCTGACTGTGGCACTGATGTGAGAGGGGCGTACTGTGGATGGAGATAGAAGGTGAAGGGGTTGGAGCGATGGTGGGAGTCATTTCTGGATGCAAGACTAATGTGAAGTAGTCAGCCCTGATTTATATTTAATGTATTTATTCATTATTATTTCTGTGGATGTCACTCACAATATCTCCATCCATCGGTCTTTATTGCCGCCGAGACACTTAGTCCATTAACTAACCTATCTTTCTTCTGTGCATGTGTAGTAATAAACAAATGTGTAGGAAATTAAGTAAAAAAATCAACATAAAGTATCTTTGCCAGCTGTTTATCCACCACACGCTTCCAGAACAGTCTCAGGGTAGATCTGCAGCGAACACTTGCTTTCACTATCAGTTCACCTGCTGAATATTGTTCTGATGATATTGAATATAAATGACCAAAGTTGTCGCCGATAATATTATGCGTTTTGACTGCAATGGCAGAGAGCTCTGTCGTAGACACTGCTCCAGAATCCTACACAGGTGTTCAGCAGAGGTGTGACTCTTCACTGGCAGCACGATTCGATTCGATCGTGATTCAGCTGTCGTGATGCGTCTCGGTGTGCGGCATCCTCAGTGATCCATAATACTGTGGCTACTTTTTCATCATTTAAATTCTCCGTTCCTTCAGAAATTCCTTCGAATAATCAGACTACGGCAGTCTGCAAAATTAAAGCTGCATCTTTTCAATAGATAAACATTACAAAATCCATCTGCAGTGCATTACACGTTTGCTGTAATCTACAATGATATTGTTTTCACATGGCAGCTTTGCGATAAGGCATTTATTGACTCTGCTGCGCACACCTCTCTCAGAGTTGGACGCCAAAGTTGACGGCGCCTCCTCAGATCTTGGCTGATTAGCTGGGTCTGCTGTCATGGTTCTCATTTGCGGCCGCAGACGTTGGCTTCAGGTGAAAATGGCTCACGTGATTGATAATTGTTGCGAGGCAGAAGTCCCGCGGAGCGAAGAGAGATGGTCCACACCTCTGGTGTTCAGTGGGGTTGAAATCTGGCGTCTGTGAAAGACATAGCAAGTGATTCTCACCGTTTTCATCTAATTAGACTGTGAGAAAATGAAACTGCGACACTTTTGATGGTTGATTAATCGTCAGACTTTCTGTTGTAGCAAACCTCTGTTCACCACAAGGTCCGAGTCATGGCTGTGCTGAAACCGAATCGATTGTATCTCACCATCTTAATCAGCGGAGAGACTTCACCGCCAACTTGCACTTGTGAAATAGTGACAGCAGTTTTCACTGTTTGAATGTATAATAGTGTTTAAAAGGCCGAATATTCTAAGGAAACAATTCTATATATGTTGCATCCATACATCAAACCATTCAGTGACCTGACCAGTCCTGTGTGGAAACCTTTGTTATGTGTCTTTACTCATCTTTCAGATTCTGTATATTATTAAAACATAGTTGAGACAGGAAACTCTCTCACCTGGGATGTTTCTTTCTGGTGAATGCTGCTCTACGGTAAATTGTTCTGTTTCGCTTCCCCCTGTTCGGTCGTCATATCCACACAACCCATGATCCTTGTGTGTGTACATTCAAGAAATATGTACTAGTGATTGCTTTCATTATTGATTATTCTGTCTCTCTCAAGGTGGCATCCTTAAATTGCATTTAATTTAAAGATATAAAACAGGGAAAAGTCGCTGCATGTGAAAAGCTGAAAGCAGTGCGTTGTGGTTCAGGTTCAGCCAGCTGCTGCTGGAGCTGCTGTTGCTGTTTTACATCAGTAACGTCAAGATAAAAGCCTGAAAATGGCTCAGTAGAAGAATTACGGCCTGTTAACGACCTTAACGATTTTGCCGTTTGACCCCTTGAAGATGCTTCTTCCAATGTGAGGAAGCCGCCATCTGGACAAAACATCTCTTCTTTTGAATTGATGGCATCATGCGAGAAAAGCTCTTATGACTCATCTCCGCTTTCCTACAAAATGCTTTTGCTCATACATGATGCAGAAAAAAAATAGCTTCGGCCCCACGAACAGGAGCATGTAGTAACAGAGAATGAATGGCTGGATGGTGACGAACAGCAGTAACATTTCTTTAATGATTCTGGAGGAGTTTTGAGTCATACAACCATGAAGTCGTATGTTTTTTTCTCTGTGTCAGCTCCCAGGAGGAGGAGATGTGCATGTAACGGCTCTTCGGCACATACTTAATGCATGTTATGTATGTCAAGAGAGGAATAAACACGATGTCGTCGTGCAGAGCTGTGGATGTGCAGCCAATCGGCAGGATACGATGTTGGCAGTTTCTACGGACCGCGGATAGATTCACATTTGTATGTGTCATCGGCTAATTACCATATTGACATTTCAACATAACGTCGCATATCACGTTTCGCCATACATGTGTTTGACCTGACTTTCAGATCTGGAGGTGGAGGGGGTGGCGGTGGAGTTGCAAGGAAGCCGTTTCAACTCTTGAAAGTGTGAAACCGCTGGATATTATTTTCGGAGAGCTCGGGACAAATTTCCAGCCGTGTTTGTGGCGACAAGAAATTTGTATTTTAGGCCAACACATGACATTTTCTTAACCATAACCGAGTGGTTTGTGTGCCCGGACCAAACCGGACCACGAGCACAATGTTTTGGTCATTTGGGCGACGCTTTGCAATCTTCCGCATTCTTCCTCATCTGGTTCAGCGAGTCTTTAAAGAGCATCTTAAATGTGAACTCCATTTACTTTATACCTCAGTAGTCAGTTTATTAGTCATGAGAAGTCCGGCCTGGGAAAGCCGTTGCATAAGGCCTTCATTTTTATAAAAAAGCCTTCGTGACAAACTGGGGAGTTTGTTCACCAGACACTGAGGGTCTAACGAAAGATAATATTGATTTGCATTATGGGAAACTGATTCTGAATTTTCGGAGCCTGACCCAGAACTAAGGACCAAAAGACGGGACATCTCGGTCTCTGCTGCATCAATTTTGAGCTTTTTCCTGCGTGTCCCCCAGCTTTACGGAAGTGCAACATTAAATCAGCACTCTGAAAGTGTAAAATCTTGTTTTTGCTCTACCCCAGCAGTGATGTAGAGGTGTGCTCCTGCATGTGTCAGCACACATCGACAGCACTGTTCTAAGCCTGTTGTTAAGTCACAGTTTGAAGGATTTGCATCCTAATCAATTATCGATTGACCTCCCGTTTATATTTTCTGGATTCATTGATTAATTATGTCTTTAAAACATCAGAAAAAAACTGTAAAAGGCCCACGACGATATCTTACAGCCAAAGGTTACATCCTCAAAATCGTATTTTGTCCGACTAACCTGCCCAAACTCAGCTTTATTGAATTTGCTCTGATTCGGAGAGGCAGCAAATTCTCACATTCTGGAAAGTGTAGCTTTGAAATGTTTGACAATTGAGAGAAAGACTTAAGTTATTAATTGATTATCAAAAAAAGTTGCTGATAAACTTTCTGCCAATTAATTTGTCACTTAATCTACTGTTTGCTGTGGCTCTTATCTGCGTAGCTCATTTTGCCCAAAATTCAAGTTTCATTTGAAAGATTTGTTCTGAACACCAGCGCTGTTACAGTTTTTTCCAATAGGATGAAGTGGCCAGTTTGTACTACTTGACAGACGCATCCATTGCCGTATCATTTAATATGATTATTTTTAATCAGAAGGCAACTATTTAGAGCTGAGAGCAGAGTCGACACCCTCGGCAGCCTCACTGACACTAAATTTACCAGCCCAGAGCTCGTGGGCGGTGTGATTTTCCCACTTTGGTGCCTCTGAATGTCGGCGAAGCTATTCTACAGTGAAAGCCCTCCTTCACTCAATATATCCGAACCCTCCCCGCGCTCATCGTGTGTGTAGTCAAGCACAAGAAGTGACAGATTGATTAACTCAAGTCCGATATTGTGCATCGCTGGGAAGTAAATCCCTCAGTCTGCGGCAGCGGCACACAGACGTTTGACTGATGAGCGCCTATCGCTCCTGATCACAAGGCCTCGATGACACACACGTTCACACACAGACGGGGTTGACTTTCTGTGCGTGGATAGCAAACGGAGAGCCCGGCCGTGTCTTTAGAGCTGCAGGATCAAACGAGCCCTGCAGCCGCTCGGCCCTCCGAGAATGTCTCTGTGCACCGAGACGCCGGTTGTGTCTGTCATCTGATCTGAGTGGTCCACAGCGGAGAGATAGCCGTGACCTTTGGACACAAAAGGTAGGAAGTGTAAGCCGTCGAAGAATTGACGTGTTGTGATGTGGCTGTATTGAAGTCGGACGCTGACCCGCTGAGAGGCCGGTCGATGTGTCACAGCCGATGTTGCACTTTCGGCGAGGGAGGTGAAGAAAGAGACAGAGAGACTTGTTGGGAGCAGAGGAGGAATCCTGCGTGCACGTTTGTTACGGTTCAGGACTGTACACAAAGAGCCGGCGTCGCTGCCACATCAAGCACGTCCATCGGACGCATCTGAAGAAAACAGATGACCTTCTCTGTTTGAATGCCATTAAAAGCCTGAAGGAGGGCTGCAACTGATGATCTTTTGTTGTTCTTGTTGTTGTTGGTGTCGATTAATGTATTGCTCATTATTTTTTCATTCAATGTCAAAAATGCCAATCACAACTTCACAAAGGTTTACAGAGCCCAGGAATGTTTTTTGTTTCCTCAGATCAAAAAAATTATAAATGACTCATTTGAGATGCTGGAACAAGAAAGTGTTGGGCAATTTTTCTTGAAAAATCCCTTAAATTAATTAATTATTACATTTTTTTCCACCTGAAGTGTCATTTTCTTTGCAAACACAAACATTAAAGATTTCTCTGTACTTTCAGTGTTGACTCTCCACATTCAGGATTGCCACCTGTGAGCGCGTGTGCGTTTTTTTCGACCAACAACTCAATAATAACGCGGCCGATTAACAGTAACACAGTTATTCAAAAAATCAACTGCTGACCCAGTTTACAGAAGACAAGTGATACTCTGTCTGTTACACGAAGAAAAACACCCGACCAGCCAGATGTGTGCATCAGCGACAGCAGTAGCACACTGGTTCATTTTTAATATGTTTTCCAGATTTTTACAGTTTATATTTTGATTTGACTGAAAAATCTGAAATCCATACATTTCTTTAGTTGCTCCTCCTCTTCGGGGGCCACAGGGTTCCCTCTGCCTGTGGAGGCGCTCGACTGATGTGTGTCTGTTAGCTCTTATGATCCCCCTTCCCTATAATACACGATTTAGAAAAACTCCACAAACAGTAGCTGACCATGAAACACACAAGAGACTTCTGGTTTAGCCCTCCGCTAACCTGAGTGGGGATACAATAACTCTGTGCAGCTCTCCTAGACTTTCTTCTTGGCCGGTGTGCCGGTTTGTCCACTATGTCAAATTAGCCTCAAAGTCTGGCGCTGCTCCTTGGTTGATGCTCACTGTCTGACAGCTGGTTGAGTCCGACTGGTGCTACAGTCTGCCAACAATGTAAACTCATCTTTAATTGACGTCTATATAGAGTATTGCCAGTTTTGGAGCTGTTTTTTGGCACGGGAGAGTTGAAGGAAGAGGGGGAGGGGGTGAGAAAGAGGAGAGAAAGTTAGTTATTGTACTTTGGGCTGCTGATTTAGGCCTCTTAACAACACTGTCAACTAAAAAAAAAATAGATTAAAAAGTATCTTATACGGAAGAAAAATGATTGGTGTCGAGTTGTGTCTCATGTCTGAGTGGTAGGTGCAGATCGGTGGCAGTTCAGGGAGGAGATAAGGTTCATTCTAAGACTTCTTGTCAGCTAATCCCAATGCACGATTCAAACGAATCATCTTACAATGTCGAATTAGCCACACATTGCTACTTCATGCTGGAATATTAATGTAACAGACAACAGTGTAATATAAAGGTACAGGTAGTACATTGTTATTTGGCCCCATATTCCGGACCACAGTGATTAAAGAATCGTGCCCTGTTGTCACGAGGGAGGGTGAGATTCAGAGTGTTGTAATTACATGCAACAATTCCTCCAGGTACAGTTTGTTTATGTAATTTATCACTTTTCCTGTTGATTTATTGTTCACTATCTTCCCTTTTTTTCATACGTATTGTTCCATACATTCCGTTTTTTCTCATTAATTACCGGCTGGATCTGTAGACCGCTAACTAAAGCAGAAGTACAACTTAAAGTTCAGTGAAATCAGACCGAACAGATCCCCCGTGTCTCCTCCGCTCCTCCTCCGTAGAGTTGCTTCACCTCGCAGCTTTGCCACCTGAAGTGTACCAATCAGTTTGACAAACCCTCCACCGTTTCAGTGGAGCGGAGCGAAGAGCGTAAAGCCAACAGATCGAGTCGGTCTCGTGTGGCTGGTCCGAACCGCAGGAGGCCGAGTGGGGGTCACGCTGAGCCGCTGCATTAATGAGTTTTTGAAGGACTAATTTGGCCTAATTAAGGCCCCGGCCAGCCACGTGGCTTCACCTGGTTACTCAGGAGAGCCAGCAGGGCTCCATCACATTACTAACCACCTCACCTCCTGCCCCCTCTGTCCCTCCGCTTTCATCTTTTGCATAGCCACTTTCCTCCATCTCTGTGATTGCTGTGGACGGATCTGAAGACATTCTGTTGATTAGCAGTGTTTGATGCCTTTATGCTGAGCACAATGCGATTTTAATGTGGTTAGTGCGCTTTGAGCTTAAAATAACCCAGGAATTATAGACCCTCTGAGCGTCACATACATGAGCATCGCACACAGCTTTTAGATCGATGTCATTTGTAAAGCTTTTATAGGTAATAAACACGATGTGACTGTGCCATCTGTGTGAGACATGCGGTTTGAAAATGTGCGTTTGCAGTTGTGCGGAATCGCTTCATTTTTCTAGAATGAGAAACGATCTAACTGATCAAGCCACAGAGTAAATTACAGGAGCCGGCCCAGTCGCCAGCACGGCAATTAATGCTCCCGCAAACCACCGATGCGTTCACATTTGTGCGTGTTGTATTTGTACCACATTGACATTTCTACAATCCGTGTCATGTCATATTCACGTTGAATGTTAATGAGCTGTCTTACATGTAAGGAGATGGAGGGAACGGTGGTGGGAGTGTCAACTGCTTTTCAACATTTATTCGTGTGAAACCTCTGGATGTTTTTTTAAGGAGACCTCGGAACAATTTCCAGTCGTGTTTGCGACGACAGAGATTTATATTTTTGGACATCTCCTCCTGTGTTTGCGGCGACCAAAGCAGATATTTTTGAGTCAAAACGTGATCTTTTCTGATGCCCATTGACATGGACGGATGAAGAAGTGATAAAATGTTTTTTCCTCCCGTGTTACGGAAGAATGTTGTTCCAAACAGTCATTCTTGTACAGAGTCATTCTGTTCTCAAACGTACATGGACTGCTGATGGTGTGTCTTCCTCTCAGTGAAGCCATGTTCACTGAGAGAAGGAGATAAGGTCCGTGTCATGTCAGGTGACGTGGCTTATTCGGGGCCAGGTTGGTTGGCAGCAGGCTAAGAAAGGTGGTCCAGCTGTCCATCGCTGCAGCAGCGTTTTCCAGCTCCCCCCTGGGGCATCCCAAGGCGCTCCCAGGCCAGATGTTCGATAAATAATCCCTCCAGGGCGTTCTGGGTCTACCTCAGGGTTTCCTATCAGTTGGATGTGCCTGGAAAATTCTCAAGAAGAGGCGGAGGCCGGGGAGCAGGCTTCCTTTACTTCATTATCGGATGCACATCACTTCCGCACATACAGACACGCAGAGAACCTGAGAAAATCGTTGAGAGTCAAGAGAGTGTCTCGGGGATTGACGTGAACATCTAAGAGTATTCCTCAGACTCAATTGACCTTATTGATCCGGTGTTACCCTCTCAGCAGGATGAGCTTTTGCCGTTCATTACTTCGCCGCCTTCACGAGGGGACCTCTTTATTAGCCGGTTTGTGGCTTCACACGCTGTTACTGCACACAGTGGGAAACCTGTGCATCGGCTGGAGCGCTAAATGTCTAGCTATTGAGCTCAGGGTGGGTTACACAATGGAAGCGACCGCCAACGCTTCAATCAGGACCTCAGTGACGTCGAGAAGCAATAAGAGGAGGAGGTTTTCTCGCTGGGAAGGTTTCGTTGCTACCTGTGCTCCCGTGGAGTCCGGAGGCTGGCACGAACGCCGCCGGGGTTAATGTTTGCTGCGCCACTGATGCCAGCCAGGCTAAAGACGTAGGCACTCGCATCCACCTCATAGCATGTGTTCGATTCGCTGGAGGAAGCGCCGCGGTTGAAAATTGTCGTGGAAAGCTTTGACGGTTGTTTCAGGGCGAGGGTTTGATACATGCTCATTCTTCTACAGGTATATGATCAGATGCAGTGATTCAAATAATTAGTTTATCATTACAATTAATTAGTAAAATCATATTATAGCATTTAGTCAAATACTTTGTGTATTAACAGGATCGTCTGCTGTTGAGTTGCTCAAACGTTCAACATTTTTGCCACTGTGGCATCTCGTCATCGTTAAAACACGCTTCTCCTCCTACATGTTAAGGCTGTATCAGAGAAGTACAAAGAAGAATGACTTTATTGTTAAATACCTGTATCACCTAAAAGTAATAGACAGGCTATTGTTGTTGAGAGAGGCTGGAGTGACGGGACGCCCTGAGCTGTTAGGGGTTCGGTGCCTTGCTAAAGTCGAGACAAACAAACATCCCTGTCTAATGAAATTCTTCCTTTGCTTTCTGCCCTGAAGGCAGTTTTACAGTGAAACAAAAGGTCTAAAAACAAAAAGATATCAGAGAGCAGAGGATATTCATTGCTTTGTTGTATTCCAGGAAGCCTTTTTAAGACCTTGGCCAGGGGAGCACAGATGGAAAATAGCCTGTTGGCTAATTCTGGCAATTTTCAGTCATTACGCTGTGTTTTATGAATGCTCACTGTCCCCTTCTTAAATAAACTAAGCTGATCACAAGAGACAAAGAAAGAAGAGAAAACAATGGGGGTATCTTGAAGCAGCGACCAGTCCTGGTCGTTCCGTCCGGCCTGTGCTGGTTTTGAACCCTGCACTTCCCAAGCCGAGTCTCCGCAGACCGAGCTACTGCCGCCCCTTTTAATACGATATGGAAACCCCCCCTGCGGATTACGTAACCTGTTTGCCAATTAGAGGTTAGGGTGCGTGGGTGTGTGAGCAGGGCAAATTGTATGTGAATATAATCTTTGTTTTGTGTGCGCCGACTCCTCTTTTTCTTGGATTTGCTCGAAAATTATAAATACAAAAAAAAATATAAAAACATACAATTGAGCAACGAGCATCACTCACACTTCCGCTGTTAGGAAATCCCTTTTGAACCCTTTACGTGTGGCTGGCTGTGAACCTCTGATGGCGAAGCAATGCTTTTTCAAGAACACGTCTTGTTTCGTCTCAGTCGCTCCCACAGATGGAAGAAGCCCCCCCCTCCGTCCTCACATGCAGGTATTTAAAGCTCCAGCTGCCATGTTTAGGTGGCTGTGATGTAACTGGTGGGATTTCAAATGTAATTCTGGTGTCGAGGAGGGACCGCTCTCGTAAATGTTTGATGAAAGACGAGGCACTCTGCTCGGGCCGCCCAGACGCTTCCCGGGCTGTCCGCGGCGGAGAGGCCCTTTTAAAGAGTCGCCCGTCTCTATCAGGGCCAGGTGGAAGCCCTAGGGTGCGCATGAATCAGAGGGAGGTTACCATATCCGTGTAAGCGTGTGCAGCTCTGCCAGCGCTCACACACGTGCAGTTATGCCCCTGTTCTTCTTCTTTTTCTTCACTGGGTCTGTTTCCCTGCCTCCATTCACACTCCTCTGGGAGTACAGTATTGCTTTTTACTGGACATTTATGCCATTTGGCAGGTGAAGTCGGCCACTTCTCGCTGCAACACAATCCCTCAGACTTTCCGCCAGTCATAAACACAACCCCCGATATGACTAGGCCGGATTCCATCGCTTATAATCATTTATTTAAGGTCCCAAATCCTGGGAAAAAGGCCGGTGGGCGTGCCTTGACAGCGAGGCAGCAGAGCGTGCCGTTTTACCATCTGGGCCACACTGGGATCAGCACAACACGAGTGCCTGATCTAGATACATCACTAGCCATCAACGGCTTCAAGACACTCGCTGCTTGTCACACGGGACAGGACGGGCGACAGAACGCTCGCCCCGCAGCTAGCATGATAGCAGGAGCCTCCCCCCCCCTCCTCCCCTTCGCCTCTCCCTTTCTCTGTCAGCAGAGCACAATATGGAGAAAGTCACGCTGCCGCGATTATTGCAGCTTAAAGTGAGGCCCCGCACAAGATCTCCCTTTGAGGATCTAAATCACACTCTGTAGGTTTGGAAAGTGGCTTTAAAAGTTTGTCGTAGCTCTCACGGCGCGAAGCACGGTGGCTACGGTCGACTTAAATTTATGTCAGGATTCAAATGTGACAGGTGAAACAGTGTGATCCAAACACTCGTATGTAATTTTTTTTAAAAAAAAATCTTTAACTTCTGTCTAAATCATCACGCTCCTCCATAAAACAACATCATAACAAGGGTGGCAAATTATTTTTCCAGCCACTCCGGTATTGATGAGATAATCGATAACTTCACATTAGTGTAGATAGTATAGAATGAAGCTCATAACCTGCAGCTCACGCACACCTGAGGGTTAGGCAGGCTAAGGTGTGGAGAACCCTTGTAGAACAAGTTCTGCAAACTACCGTCGTGTTGTCTTCCCCTGAAACAGAAATCAAAAAATGGTTCTGCACCGGTTCTGACTTCACTGCACGACTCTACCCGGCTGCAGCAGTTCGACCATCACGAGCGCAACATCGGTGGCTTGCAAACCAACTTTAAGGGGCTTCCTGCCAGCTGCGGTAGCCTAGTTGCATTGCATTCATGGCTCTCTTCTGCCGTTATAATTTTACAGATACCAGTAAATAGCTGATAATATAGATTTTCCCAATCACGGGCTGATAAATGATCAGCCTGATATAATTCATGCATCCTAACCTTTAACCAAAAACGTTAGAGGCACATGTCTGCCGCATAAAAACAACAGGAAGTAGCCAATATCCATAAAGGCAAGTGACTTCAAGCTCAACCATAACATCCATACAGGATTCATAGTATTCAGCTGTTAAAGAATGATAATGAATATTTTTTAACACACTGGTACGGTATCAGTATTGAGAAGGAAAATTAATTAATTCATTGAAACGTCTGTAAATTAAAAAGTCCTCTCAATTTATTCCCTTAATATTCCTTAAACTGGTGAAGTACTGTTTCACTGACAAGCTCCTGTCTAGTAGATTTGACACTCTGAATGTTTGAAATATCAATTTTAAGACGAGTAAGATTGAAGCCAACAATCTTATTCCCGATACTGTGTCAGTCTCCTGATTTATAATGTCTTTCAGTAGATTATGGTTATGACTTCCGTGCCTGTATTACCTTTTTTATGTGGTGTGAAATACTTCGAGCGGCTCCACAACAGCAGATTTTGGGGTAATGTGTCCCCGCTGACGGCCAGTGCACTCATATTATTTCGTTTTTTTTTTTCTGGGTTATCTCCATGAAAGCTTTATCGGGTTTTAATGTAGGATTTGGCAGGAGTACAAGCTGCGTGAGCGAGCGAAGGGTTCACTTCTGCCCCTTTGGGTGTTGTCAGGCTCGCCCCTGTCCTCCTGGCCGCCCCCTCCCGAGACCTGGGCACTGTAAGCAAATGACACACAGTTAAAACCACAGAGCCCCGGCAGTGACGCAACAGGCCGGGTCCCCCTTCTCCGAGCCCGAGCTGCTGCTCCTCCGTCTCTTTCTTCTCAGGTCTCAGGCAGCTGTGTCTTGTCGTCTTTGTGTGCATCTTTAATTCCTTCGGAGCTGTTTAACCGCGGAGTACCTCGGCGGCGCCGAGCATCTGCTCCGTGATGGGACCCTTCAGTGCATTTATCCCCTCGCCCTGCAAAGAGCAAAGACTGGAGTGTCATGTAAATTTGATGCCAGCCTCCGCTGTTGTTGCCGGGCACCCGGGGAGTGCAAAAAAAAAAGAGTGAAAAATAGGTCCTCCCGTCGGCTGTTTCCTCTGTATTTTTGAAATATAAATGTGCTTCACTCTAAGCGCAACTTTATAGTCTGTTTAATGTTGCTGCCTCGGCGACTGGACGACACGGCTTTTTGTTAATGAAGTCGGAGGAGGATTACGGTGAAACAACTTGTCGAGGTCAGTGAGGGACCTAATTAGGCGAGGTGTAGTCATGTGATAAGTTTCTGGTTAAACTTTATTTGTTGAGGAGGGAGAGCCGTGCAATGTGTTTTAATGCCAGTGTGTCTCTTTGTTTTCCTGTTTTTCAGAAACCTGCTGGACAGAGACACGTTTTCCAAGTCTGATCCAAGTAAGCTCCTCTCCCATCTGACACACACACACACACACACACACGATGAACACACACGCCAGCTCCCAGCAGGCCGAACAAACACACGCAGACACGTGCACATTAAATATCCGCAGACAAACATCCACCACATGCAGGCAGATTCTAACTGTACTAACACAGGCCGGCTTACACTACACATGGAGACACACACACACACGCAGAGACTCATACACACACACACACACTCACGCTCTGCCTCGCCTGTGTGAATCAGTAGACATTTGCATATGTCAGGGGTCGTATTCGTCACTGTTCTCCGCTCCCAACGTGAGTGAGGGGAACCAGATCATCCTCACACACCAACCAGCCACTTCCCTCCCACAGATTAAAAGACGCACACACACGCACGCACGCACGCATGCGCACATTCGCACACACACACACTCCTCACTCCCTTGACGGCAGGGGTTCAATTTGGCAACTGGTCCAGTGGTTTTTAAAGGACCAGTCTGCTAACCGACAGCAATTTGCCCCGATAGAGAGACGCAGAGTCGGAATGAGGATGTTTTTCTCCTCGTGAAGATGCAAACTGAGTTCTCATTTTAGACGAGAGGTTTGTGCTAGGCGAGCATTCAAGCACCAAGGCTGAGGATCAAACCTCAAATGTTTTCTTTTTTTGATACAGACTGAAGTGCATCCATCACTGACGACCACCTACACTATAAAAGTCACACGAGCAGTGAAAGATGGCATGCTTTGATTGTCTATTGGCCAGATCACAGCAAGAATCTATGACTGTGTGGTCACCTCATCTGACCCTGGGATCATTCTAGGGATGCAGAAATTCAATATACCAAATTTCCCAACTCATTTCGCCAGATTCCAGATTGCGATACTGATAAGTGCACATTTTTTACCACCTGATAGGGTCAATCCCAATACACCCCTTGCCCCTACCGCTTAGGCCTCCCTGCTGTGCGTGTTAACGTCCAGGTTGAGGGTGAAGTCCAAACTCATTTATTTTCAACAGGCATAAAACAGTCGCTGTTAGCTTGCTGATGTCTCCATAGCTCACTAGCTAGTTAGCTACGGTTACATTGTCATTTTGACATATTTCAATGCTGCAGGACGTTACAGGATGCTAATGTAAGCCTATAAAACACGGCTGGTTGCCAGGTCATGAAGCAGCGCTCTTTTTTTTTAACCTTATCTCTCGCAATCGACGACTGCCGGTGACATATGGGGGTACTCGAATGGCTGTCAAGGGGAAAATGAGTGAAAGTGAAACAGGATACAGTCTCTCCTGTAGAGGAGTTAACATACTGCTCCGGATGCAGACATACAGTGCTTCACAAAATGTTAAAAATACACTGAAAAAAAAAACGACTTATTCGCAGAAATGTTCCTTTCAGGCTTTTGATGCAAACGTTTGATTTCAAAGCCTCTACCGACAGACACTGATGATGTGCCCATATTATCATGCATCCATAAGTAAGGCTATTCTTTGATCAGTAATTCCAAATAAAGGGATTTTTTTATTGTTTTTTTTTACTATTCTCATGCGATTTGCTTGGTTTGGACAAAATGTAGAAAATATAAAGCTCACAAATAACATTACAGAGAGACAGCTGTATGCATGATTCGGTTATTGTCACCAACACTACGGTATCTTATCAGTTGAAAATAAAAGCCAGCCTGACTAAACGCTGAGGACAGGTCTCCTCGTAGCCACGCACACAGGCACACGTGCACACACCAGCTCGAGGATTGTAAAGTAGTTCCTCGCTGTTTTCGTCTGTCGTGCGTGCTTTGTTTTCTCTAACAGACTGTGACAGTCCTGTCTTTTAAAAGCCCTCCAAAAATAAACATGATGGGAGGAAATAGTCATGGCCACGGTTATGATGAAAGGATAAAGTTGAAATATATGTATCTTTTTTTTTTTTTACCTTCTGTTCATCCTGGCTTCATCTTGGTTCGCACACATTTTGTCCCGCATCACCTTGCTTCGCTCCCTGAATATTCAGCACTTTGCCACCTGGATGCTGCGCAGCGAACCCAGTGGCGTTTTTAGCACCGGGGCAGCAGTGTGTGTGTGTGTGTGTGTGAACACATAATTGATGAGCTCCCAGAATCGCAGATTGGACCTTTAAGTGTCAGACGGTGGGAGAGGAGGATGAGCATCCCTGCCCACCCCAACGTTTATGCAAGGAGGCACTTGTGCTGCGTCCATGTCTCTGCTCTGCTGACAGCACTGGCCCCAGTCACACAGCATTAGACCGCCTCAGCAGAGCCACACACACACACACGTACACGCACGCACGCAAGCACACACACAAAAGTGCACACATCCAGGGCCTCGGGCAGGCTCAGGCACCATATTCATATTAGCTTATAAAGCTGGACAACAATCCAGTGTTTCTGTTTGGCGCATGTTTGTGTGTGTTCGAGCCGTTGTTGCTGCGCTGCGGGAATATGGGTTTGCTTTGATCACCGTGGTTCAGCAGATTGGAAAAGGGCATTTAGCAGACAGGAACAGAATCAAAGTACTGTATCCACCGCTGGTGTGGCCTACATTCAAAACAGAGTTAGCCACTGTATGTTATTTTCCAGCGCGGCCCCCTCGTCGTCAGCCGGATGAATAGGAAGAGACGAAAGTGCGGCCATATGGACGGCGGGGATGTATCGCCATTTACAGGCGTGTGATTGATGTATCGCCCCCCCCCCCACCGCACACACTAACGCAGAGACCATGTGTCATCCCATGCCTCATTGCAAGATTAAAGGATGACTGTATATTCAACCAGCTGAGCCCCGGCTCGCTGCACACCATCCACAGTGAAACGTATACAACATCCAGACTGACAGTCTGCCAAAACACGGCGAGTTTGAGCGCTTCTGCCACCACACCAGACGCAGCGTAATTAGGGTGTCTGTTCTCCGTGTTTGTGCTCAAAAACAGTGACATTTTCAGTCGGGAAAAAACATCAGTTTGCTATAAAATGTTAGTAATAATTCAGTGTTTCTGGGCTCCACGTGAGCTGAACAGGAAATGCCAGTTTCGGGGGGGAGGGCGAAATAATCAAATCGGCCTGGTGATGATTTCCACTCACAGTCGAAACTGTTAATGAACCCGTGATTAAGTCAGCCGTGTCGTTTGATCATCCGGCGGTAGCTCATACATTAACTCAGGAATACATTTACAATTAATTAATTCTGTAATTAATGATAATGCATGGCACCTCGGTGGAAGGTGATGCCTTCATAATCAGATGTCACAAGATCAGCTCAAGTTCTTCGCTTTTTTAGCTCTCAGAGTTGTTGTTTTTTCTTCCTATGGGTGTCTCTGCCGACAGGACCTTCGTTTCAGAGTTGTTATGCTACATTTAAATGGGTTCACCTTTTGGCTTCAGTGAGTCTCTGTCCTGCTGATAAAAATGTTAATTTCTTTCTTCATCCGTAAGGCTTGTCAAAGTTCATCTTTTGTAATCGTTTGCACAAAAAGCAGGTCTGAACACGTCACACGTAAACCTCTGTTAGTTATTTCTAGGCGCTGTATCGTAGGCAACTGGACGTGTTTCAGTGTCTTGAAGACGTTTCACCTCTCGTCCGAGAGGCTTCTTCAGTTCTAACTAACTGGAGGGGAGTTGCAGGCGTTTAAACTCTGTGTGGGAGTGTCCTTACAGAGTCGTTAAGGACACGTGTGAGCTCTGAGTTTCAGAGTCGTTAGGTCCGTCTGTGGGTCGTTGGTCAAACCGGCCTTCATGTGGGTTTCTAAGGCCAGCTGAGCCCAGGTGTGAATGGTTGTTAGTCCGTCTGGGGAGGGAACTCGTCGTAGGCCACCTCCTCTGTTCAAAGACGGTCGTTCCAGTTTGACGCAGATGGGTTCCTTCACTCCTCTTTCAAACCATCTGTCTGTCATGTCAACATCTTGGCCAGAGAAATATGTATATAAACAGACCTCCACAAAGAAGGCTTTATGAATTATTTAAAAAGTGAACAGGCCTCTAAAATGCAAATGTCATTCCCTGAACAGAAACTTAAATTCCACACATACATTGGTTGATGATGCCAAAGAAAGGATGCAGCCCCACCTCAGTCCAATTCATCCGATGCACCACCTTTGCACCAACTGTAGCAGCTTGAGGTCATTTAACACAGCGTCCTACCTGCACGCGAGCGTCCGATGCGACACAATGTTGGACGTTCACTCTCCACAGAGAATCCAGTAGATACTAGGCGATGCAGTCTGTTGCATCGTGTAATCACACCGCGGGACCTAACTAATCACTGAGATAGCTTATCTTCCTTCGTTTGAACTTTTTAAACAGAAAACAAAAGTTTGGTACTGTGATATTTAGATGTGTCTCTGCTGGAAATGAAATATACAATATAGCCAACAGCAAGTAGTGTGTTTTTGGAAACTTTCAGCCCCCTGGTGATCTCTCTCCAGCCAGCTGGCACCTTATTTAGGTTTTTGTTGTGAAAGGTATTGTAAAGGTAACTCCTCATTTCAGCTTCATGAATCAACCATTCCTCATCCATGTTGCACTCTCACTAAACACAAGTGACAGGAGTGAAAGTAGACATGAGGTGCCCTGCATCGCTCGAAATCAGGCTGATTGTGTCGCTGACGCTTGCTCGCGTGCATGTAGTTAGGACACGTAATAAGTTAAAGGGATGGTTTGACATTTGGGCAGATGTACTCTCCTTCATTTTGCTGATGAGAGGTAAAGGAGAGGATTGACACCACTCTTTGTCCGTATGGTAGATATGAAGGTACAGGCAGCAGCCAGTTAACACTCACAATCTTAGCACAAAAAGTCTAACTAGGAAGAAATAACTTGTTTCGACCGGTACGTGGTGACAAAATCTGCCAACTGGCAGCACAAAATCTCACCAATTAACATTTTATATCTTGTCAAGATAGGATATAACGCTCGGCTTCATCTTTCAGACTATTTCTTGACCAGGCGCAGGTGCGTTTTTTCCCTCTTCCTCCTCACTGCCACTTTGAATGAGGGGAAGAATTCGGACACACCAGTCATTTTGTAAAAGTACAGGCAAGAGAAGGCTAGATTTTAAGAACAAAATTGTTTCTTTTAAAACATCGAATTCACATTTGTTTTTGTCAGAGACCATTAAGAAAATGCGCTAATCTCTGTTAAAGCTTTGTACCAGATGTAGCAAATTCTTTCCATCTGCAGTCCCTCACTAGTTAAACACAGACAATATTACAGTAAACACTCGCTGCCGTGTGTGACAGTTTAGACTCTTTCGTTTCATTAAAAGTCAATAACCGTACATCTGTAACCGCTGAGCTACTGAACCAGCTCACAGACCGTGTCGCGGGTCCCCGTGGATTGCCAACCCAGCCAGGCAGACCATCTTAGTGGTTACTTGGCACTCATCACAAGCTCACAGGCTCGTGTCTGGTTTTTTTTTTGTTGTTTTTTTTTCTTCTCCTTCTTTTTTAGTGCTTTCGTGCGACCAGACAGATAGGACAAGGACAGACAGAGGTTGATGTTGTGGCCTTTTAGAGTTAGTGATCATTGTTGCTCAGGTGGAATGGGTTGGAAACAGGTTGCTCTGCCTTCCTCATGAGCGTGTTTTAAAAGATTACCCTCAAAGAGAAGGCGCTCGGATTACAGTGGCGAACGGCGTCCGTATAAAAACAGAGCCGTCCGAGGCGTGTCGGTGAAGGTAACTGTGTTTTTTAAAGAGCGGAAAACAGTGAGAGAGTTGTTTAATACATGATGGCATGAAGTTTGCTTAAAAATGTCAGAGTTGTTTTTAACTGCATACTTTAATACTAGTATTTCTTAATAATTATGGGGAACAATAAATGAACCCAACTTACTTTATTTGGTCATTTAGTCATCATTGTCGAGGGTAATTCGATGTTGTGTATGTCATTGTACTTTTGTACTGTTATGGTTGTAGATATTAAGCGATACATGATCTCTATGTTGAACTGTTTTTGCAGTGCCACTGTGCAGTTTTCGATAATTTTTTACGCTTTATCTACATGTGTGAATCTCCTCTTAGGCTGATAAATGCTTACTTATGTTTTAACTAAGCTAAAGCTTGCGATATAGACAACACACAACAACACCAACACAACCTCATACTAGAATGACTGAATAGGCGTAGTGGACCTTCGCCGCACACTTGCATATTGCTGTTAGGTTTAGGAAAACACTGTGGTTTGGGTTGAAATATAATGACGTGTTATGTGCATGACGTAACTTCACTACATTAGTAAGTTAAAATAAGTCACCTTTGGCTTCAGGGTTCACACTGGACACGAACAGCCATCTCCTGAATGAAAGCGCTGTGCCTGTTTGACCCGACCGCCCATCCCGAACTCCTCCCTACGCAGACATTTTGCCCATTATACTCTCCTCGCTTCCTTCTTTGCCGCTAAATAATAACTAAAGCCCCGAGAGGTCACCGCCAAACAAGAACCATGAATATGGGTCACGATGAGCTGCACAAAACATAATGATTGGCCAACAAGAAGGTATCCCAAACATATTTGTTTTTTATTTGTAATTTAACCGTAGGTCAATCACGGCGACAAGCAGTCTGTGTCTTACATCCACACTTTCTCATTATATGAACCATTTTACCAGTTAAAACGCATTTCCAAGTGTCTGGTCCCAGGGGTTTTCAGAGTTGTGAGTCGCTGCCGTGTGACAGATGTGTGTGAATACAGTAAAGGCTGCAGAATGCAAATGAAATGTCACTTTAGTGCCAGCTGATTGCCTCGCTGTGTTTTAACTAGTGGGCTGTCATTAAAAAACACTCCAAGACTCCCTCAGAAGGAGACGCTCGAATGTCAATCAGGAGGACTTTCCTCCACCCACGCAAACACTCACCAGCCCCCCTCCACATCCTCCCCCCCGCCTCCCTCCCCCCCTCACCTCCCCCTCTCTGAAATATCATTACGCTGCGAGGCAAAGTTCTAGTGACATTTAATTAGGGAGTTTTCCTCTCATGTTGGGGTCCGGGGGAAGGAACACGCTCTCAGCTGACTTCCCAGCGTTGTTTATTCACTGTTAAATACTCTTCGATCAATCTAACCCTGTCCTGTTTCTGCCCCCTCTCCTGTCTGTTTCTTATTCCACAGTTTGCGTGCTGTACACCCAAGGAATAGCCAACAGGGAATGGAGAGAGGTGAGTACAGGGGTGGGGGGGTGTTGGGGCGGTCATTTATAAACAGTGAAGGTTTCCAGGGAGTTTAAAAGGCAGCAGTGCGGCATTTCAGCACGTCAAATTGATGGAATGCAGTGAGTTTTTGGGAGGCAGGCCCGTGAGTCAGCTTACGATATCTGTTTAATGATAAGACCATGACAAATAATGCAGAGTTTTTGTCCTCATAAATGCTACATTAAGCTCGTTTGGCGAACGTGATGGTCTGGATTTATCACATTTAACGCTCACTCTTTCGTCCTCAGATGTAGACTTGTTTAATGACATTGCTGTATCATTCCTGGGGCATTCTTGTTCAAATGTCTGTGCGACAAAAATAGAGCAGGCCTCGTTCGGACTGCCAGCCCAAATCCAATTTTGGCATATCTAAAAGCAGCCCAATCGGCAGAATTAACATGTGCAGTGTACTTTTCTGCAAACCACGGATGTATTGAAACTTGACGTTTCTTCATGTTTCAACTTTACAACACTGTGCTTATGGTCTCATTAAGTTTAGGCACAAACACTTGGTTTGGGTAAAAAAAAAAAAGACCTTTGATCGTCACGAAACACGGCAGGAAATTGTCCCTGTGGTCTCCTGAAAAATACACTTTCACACTTATGAATGTTGAAACACAAACTTGCACTCCAGCCTCTGGCTTGGCAGCCTTTCTTACCTGTAGTATGGAGGACATCACAGAAAAGATGTCCAAGGAAAAGACTTCTGTGTTGGAAAGTCGCGCCTCGAACATACAGCATGTAGTTAGTGATACCTTTAACGTTGGACACAAAAATCCAATACGATCACTTGCAAATAGTGACAACAGTCCATTTGAACAAATGCAAATCTGATTTGACTGCAGTCTGAACAGAGCCTCATTGTCCTCAGGTCTCTATCAGATCGGTGATTAGTAAGCACTTGACACATGCAGATCACCGATTGGGGCAACTTTACATATTGGCAAATAATTGTTGCTTGAAAATTGCAGATTCATTTGTGAATCCTACAGTGTTCTGACTTGTTAATGATTGGGTCCAAAACATTATTTTAACCAGTAAAACTTCACTTTGCAAATTGCAGCTTGCATGTTGCAAATTTTGTGTCAGGCTCCAGGCACCTTTCAGTGACAATTAAAAAGAATCGCAACCTTTCTTTTTTGTTTTTTCATGGGTCCATTTTGGATTTGGGACCATTGAAGTCCCAAGTTCTTTACGTTGCATATTCCTTTATTCCTTTAAGTGAATAAAGTGACATCAAATGAACATGACATTTGCAAAAAATATCAGCCCTTTAAAGCTGCCATGTTCATTTCTAGAAAACAAAATCATTGGAGAGAAGAGATTGCTATACTAAAGTTTATTTAAACAAAGTTTATCCTATATACAGTAGCAATGCTTGGACATCACGGACTCTTGTCCCTGACACTTTTCCCCAGTGTCACTTATAAACGGTCAGCATGTTATTTGACATTGAGCATGTATCATGAAACATATTGGTATGTTAGCGTGCTAACAACGAGTCTTTTTGTCACATGATTTGTGAGTAATGTAATCAAACATATTCAGATTTTATGTGTTTTTTAAACCATTAAAAAATTCTGACACATTTCATCACGTGACCACACTACTTGATTGTATTAGATGATACAGAACGTTCTGTTTTTCTCTGACCGTCTTTTTCTGATTTCTCTTCCAGTTCGGCAGGACAGAAGTCATAGACAACACCCTCAACCCTGACTTTGTCCGCAAATTCATCCTGGATTATTTCTTTGAGGAGAGGCAGAATCTGCGCTTTGACCTGTGAGTTAACAATTAACTTATGCGTGTTGGTTTGTGTGTGTGTGTGTGTTTGTGTATCTGTGTGTGTTGTGCAGGCGTGGGTGAGAGTGCTGCTCAGTGTAGAGCAAAGTTAAGGCGAGACTGAAATATTCATGGCCAGCGCGGGGGGAGATGTAAGTCTTCTCCCTCTTAAATAAAAGACAAGATTTCATGCCACTTTTTCACCAGCGTTTCCATTTGAATACGTCTCATTCATACAATGCTTTGAGACAAAATAAGGCCAAGTGTCCACAATGAATCATGCACTTGGCATTTTGCGATGATTATGATCCATTTTCGGCGTTGATCTTTTCACCTCGGCATCCGCTGAAAAGACGAGGTTGTCCCCACATTTGTATGTAAATGTGTTCGCCGAGCAAACAATTTGAAATCCTGCAAAAGTCAGTTCGTTATAAGCGATCGAGACCTTGATCACTTGACCCTCAGACAGTATTGTTACATTTTTGTTTTTGATAAAATGTTTTCACTGTTGTTTCTGTGTTTTTTTCCTTTTTACAACGCAGTGCAGAAAAAAAGCCCTTATGAAAGTAACAAATGACCTCCTTTTAACAGCAGATGCAGGAGATTGCTCGGTCTTAATCCTTTTAGACCTAAGTGCGGCTTTTGACACAGTTGATCATACAATTTTAATTGACTGCCTTGAGCAGCGGGTGGGTATCTCGGGGTCAGCAGAGTTTCCTCAGAACTCAAATAGAAGCCTGCTCTGTTAAAACAGCGGCCGCAGCGGACAACAAACGCTTCCCGGGTCCCTCGGAGTTCATTTTGAGGCTCCGTCATGTTCGGCATGCATTTCATTTTGTAGTATCATTTGTAAGCGCGTTGTTGTTAGTTGTGACTCCGAGGAAAATGGATACGATCCACAGCTGTGCCAATAACAGTACCACAATGGTGAGATAAATTAAACTTTGTTTTACAGTCGAAGCGCATCACCACACTACAGAGCGGGTTCTTTTCTCGTATTTTAATTTTATGACTTATCCGACCCGGAGAAGTCATAATCCGACCCTCTGACAGCTATTAAAGGAAAGATATTGTGCTCTTTCATTTCTTCCTTCACTTCTGTGTTTTATATAAGTTCTTGTGCATGTTAAAGATCTCAAAGGCTGCACCCACAGAAGCTCCTCTCTCCCAGTGAAAACACTGCTCCTCAAACCCCTCCTCCGCCTTTCATTCTGTGACTTCATGACATCACATATCACACAGTTGCATCATTTTTGCCTGGCAGCTAGTTTGACACCTAAGACTTGTTTTTAGCACAGCTGCTCTGCTGTTGTTCGCGGTGCTGGGTCAGGCGTGTGGCAGCTGACCAATCAGAGGAGGCTGGGTGTTTGGGAGGGGAGGCCTTAGTTTCAGACAGAGGGGGAATACAGTGATGCAGCACTGGACAATATGAGAAAGCTGATGTGTTTTTAGAGCATCAAATCATGTAAACCTATTCTAGTAGTAACCTTAAACAAAATAATGAACCTGAA
Source organism: Lagodon rhomboides (assembly GCA_039737535.1). Classification (NCBI taxonomy): domain Eukaryota; kingdom Metazoa; phylum Chordata; class Actinopteri; order Spariformes; family Sparidae; genus Lagodon; species Lagodon rhomboides. The sequence continues at coordinate 13,491,634 of CM077793.1, forward strand.
AATTAGCCGAATATGTCTCCTTTAAGAATATAATAATTATACAGAAATACCCAATCTTCTTACTGAACGCCTTATTTTCTTATGTAGGTCATGAAGAGGCTTATAGTAAGAATTAAACTGAGACTGTTTCATAACCAGAGAAAAGTTCCTTGTTTTAATGCTTAAAGATCATGATTTTGTCACTGACATGTTTAAGAATTGACCATATATAGTAAATTGTTAGAGAGCTCTGTAAAGGAGCAGAGAATCAGTCAGCAAAGAGTCAATTCCCCTTTGACAAAGACATGGACATTTAATCTTATCCTTGTCAAATCAGCAATACCGAAGATATGAAGCACAGGGTGGAGGTAATAATGTAAAGTTGGTGCTAAGAACCTTTTAACATGAAGTCAGAGAAGCAATCAGAAAACGCGTGTATTCTAGTTGCAAGGTTGGCAACAATTCAGCTTATTGGTTTGAAAATAAGTGAGCCGTCCGTGTGATGCGATTGACGTGCAGATTGTCCTGACTGGTTCATTAGGTTCGGGGGTGCTGAGACTGACAGAATTCACAATGAATGCCGGGTGTGTGACAGGAGAGTATTTACCGCAGCTACTAATAGAATACCTGTTCTCTCGTCCACATCAGGTGCAGCTGCTTAAGGAGTCACGGCGCTGTTTAAAGAAAAAGAAAAAAAAGAAGAAGTGCATTTTCCTCGTGTAGCACTAAAAGTCGAGCTGTCTGAGTAATTATGATAATCTTGAATTTTTCTCTATTGTGCTCCAGCCTTACACATATTCACTGTATTTTCCCATGATAGCTCATGAAATATGGAACGGCCCTTTTGTTTGTTTACTTGTTGGCCTGTCAGCAGGGCCTCATGCTGCTTACAAGCTGTGGGAGGTTACAGTGAAGGTCAAGGAGAGACGCTAGCTGTTGGCTGTGTGTGTGTGTGCGTGTGTGTGTGTGTGTGTGTGTGTGCGTGTGCAAGCAGTGGATTGAATTTAAGTTTTAAATACAGTCTTCGCCAGATAAAGTGTGTGTGTGTGTTCGTGTGTACAAATGTGTGTTCAGGATTTTGTTTGCACTTTCAGGGACCTGAAACAACACAATTGTGTGTTTGTGTGTGTGTGTATGAATATGTGTGTTTGGACATTAGTGTTTAAGGACGTGTGTGTGTGCGTGTTCATTTCTGTGTTTGTGCATGCCTGTTCAGCTTTATGTGTGTTTGGCAAGGCAGGTATGAGTAATTTGTGTGGTACTGGGTATATGTGAGTTTGAGTGACTGTGCGTGCGTGTGTGTGTGTGTGTGTGTGCGATGCCTGTGTGTGTACGTGTGCGTGTGTGTGCTGTGCTTTACCAACTGTGGCTGCATTCCTGTGTGCTAGGGCAATGTGGTGCAGACTTTGCCAGAGTATCATGCGAGATATTAAACGTTGACAAGCAAAGGAGAGAACGTAGTATAGTGGTGTGTGTATGTGCCCGCGTGCATGTGTGTGTGTGTGTCTGTGTGTGTGGCCAGCTCCCTGCAGGGCTCGTTGTGAGTGGATGAGCATCAGGCCCCGTTACTATCCTGTGGGCTGATGGCCCCATCACCACTCGCAGGGAGGACATGGCCGGCCCCAGCCCACACACACAAACACACACACACACACTTTGTATCACACAGACACACATTAACTACTCAGGCATTATTTTGCGCTCATGTTGAGCTGTAACGTCCGTGTACACGCACCACGTTCACACATTGCTCAGATTTCTCATTACTGAACCAGTGGTTACTCCGGCTCTCCTGAGCCTCTGTCCTGAGGTCTGGAAGTCTTTTTTTTTTTTACTGTAGCTCCCGAAGCCCTCATTACCTCCACCTCCTTTACTTCCACTCAGCGCTTCACATCCCTCCAGGACATCCATACACCCAGACAGCACCGAGCTCCCCGCAAACTGCCAGCAGAGCTGCTGCTGAACCATCCCACGCTCTCTTTACCAGAACACCCCAAAGCCAAGACACACTTTGCTTTCTCCGTTGCTATCTGTGTGCCTGGAAATCCTGTTAACCCTCATCTCACTGCCGGCTATGTTCAATGCTCCTCTTATCTTTTTTTGGAATTGAAACTTGAGATGCACTCTGAAGTCAGTGAAAGCCCTGCAGGTGGATGGTTGTCTAATCAAGGGTTGCAAATTGGATCAGACCTCAAAAGATGAATTGAAATAGTCTCCCAAAAGGAATGAAAGGAGAATATATATCTGTATTTACCTTGTATATATTTACCTTGTATGTATTTTTTCTAGAGTATAGATAATTGAGAATATGTTGAAATCAGATTTTCGACCAGGAATCTTGAAGTCATTAAGAAAAAAACATTTCAGATATCAATTTTTGGAAATAGTGTCTACCGCCTTTCCTGCATCCTATTTTAAAAATGCAGTGTTATTGTGGTAAACGTCTTCAAACCTCAGTGGGGTAATATTAAAAATGAACATAAACAAGTGTAAAGCATTAAAGCAATGCACCTTTGCATGACGGGAGTGAGAATACATGAAATTTCTTACATTTATTTGTGAACCAGAAGGAATAATTTATGGCAAATAACTGTCCTGCATTGAAAATCTGCTGAAAAATCAGTTCCATCATATTTCGGTCTGCCAAAATATTATACCACAGAAGGAACAAGGATTTCATAAGAACCAAAAGCAATGAACAAAATCAGATCGATGACAAATAAACAAAGCATCTAGTCATTAGTTAGTTTAAGCACAGAACAAATCTGATGAAGCTGCATGTGATAGCTCGCTCCTTCTGGTTTTTAATGTGACTCATTATAAAATCAGTCGTTTCCTGGTCCTGGCGCTGGAATATTGATTTTTTTATCTTATCTACTGTGATTTGCCCTGTACTGGCTGCACCCAGATGAGAAACATTCTCGTTTGTTGGGTTGAAAAATGTTGGAAATGTTCACATCTGTCATGTAGATTACAAGTAAAGGGACGGAACAAGATATCGATCGAGGAATAAATGGATGGACAGTGCAGAGTTGCACAGATTGAGAAGCTTTTAATGAGACATGTCCTGTGTTCCAATACCCACACTGCCATACAACTGAGTGTGCCAGAAAAAGATTTAATATGTCCCAATATGGGGTATTTAAAATGCTGTATGCCGAAATACCAGGATGTCGCATTTTGCATTACGCAAGTCAGCATGCTTTTCTAGTTATTATTTTTCAGGGGTAGTGTTTCAGAAAATGCCTTTTATTGTCGCATTTTGGGGAAAATATCACGTTTAGGATAACCTGTCAGGGCCAATTACAGCATCGAATATGTGCTACTCAGACATTTGTGTAGCATCACGTCTCAGTTGGTTAGAAGGCTTTATGAAGGCTTCACAGAGCTGTTAAAAATGGTGCGCTGTCGTCTGTTGCTTGCCTGCCTCTCAGGCCCCGTTTGTTTGTGTGCTATCATTAGTCATCAGTGCTCGGTTCAAACGGAGCTCTGAGCAGCCCGGCCCCCCCGCAAGACAGACAGCGCAGGACCAAGAGAAATCCTGTCTGGCCCAGTGCCGATGCCGAGTGATGTCATCCACACACACGCGCCCGCACGCACACACACACACACATCCAGTCGCACAAAGCGAATGTGCACTCACGAGGCGCCGTGGGACATCTACTCCTGCAAACGCTCTCCTCTGTGTGTTTGGAGGTGTGTGTGTGTGTGAACATGCAGCCAAATCAACATGCATACATCAGTAGTATGTTTTTCTTTCCTTCTCTCTCTCTCTCTCTCTCTCTCTCTCTCTCTCTCTCTCTCTCTCTCTCTCTCTGTCTGTCTCCCTCATTATTAAATAAGATTAAATGAATCTTTTATGAACATTTGGGAGTGACAGAGGCAAGGGACGAATAGAACATGAGGCGCACCTGTGCATTTTGCCGACGGTGTGTTGTGTAACAGCAGCGTGTTTCCCTGCTCTTATGGAATTGCATTAGTAGCGGGAGTGTGTTGGAGGCCGCCGCCCCCCCCACCCGCGGTGACACGCAGCGTCTCCGGGTTTTGTCAGCAGGCGCCTTATCGTACATGGCACGCTGTCTGCGTTAAAGAAACGCTCGGGCTCTCCTTTTTACACACTCGGCTGCATGCTGCCGCTGCTGCTGCACACACACACTGCACGCGCATATTGACACACACCTGAGACACAAAGGAAGGTGACGGGTTATGGGGAGTAAATAAAGCAGGATGAATTGCTCTCTGGAGAGGCAAGTGGATCACATGGTTTGCATGATGTGGCTGTTGCTTACGGTTTTGGATGACTGCTCCCACAAAAGGACAGGGCGAGCATGCCAGCTGGAGAGAAGCTATGATTGTTGAACTCTCAGACCAAGTGGTTCGTAAGCCCAGCAGTGCTGTCAGCGGGAAGTCATCCCTCTCAATCATCACATATGACCCACTCGAAGTGTGTGGTGATGTCTGTATCTGTAGAGGCCCTGCCTTCTGCTTGTATGTCCTTATATTCTTTGTATTTTTCTGTGTTTTAGGGGTTGCTGTGTTTAATAAATGTCCCGACCAACTAATAAGCTTTTGACGACACCGGTGCTCCTGATCTTTTCACATAAAAAGATGCTCACTATCTTTCGAGCATTGTGTCGCTTTACTGCTAATGCAAACCAAACATTTACTGCTTCTGCTTAACCTTGAAAGCATTTTACTTGTGGAGCAAGAGTTGACTTTTATTTTGAAGAAGGTCTAGTCACAGGAAATGCACTGTGTTCAGTGAGTTTAGCAGTTACCGCTGTCATTCATCAAAAATATGTCTACAGAGCAAAACAAGATTTTCATTCATTTTCAGCATTTTTTGACACCAGATCAGTTTCAGAATTTGTCACAGAGTAGTTTTAATCAGTCTGTGGGAGTAATGGAACAAGAGGGAGCTGTTAGACGAAGAGCTGCAGGTGCTAGGCTGCACACCTCCAACTTCTCAGTGAGGTAACCAACTCCTTTTACCTCATTATCGTGTTAAAGGTTCCCACAAAGGTCCAATTTGTAAGACGCTTGATTATTGATCATTCCCAATACTGAGGCTTGGGCTGGTGGCCGGCTCGACAAGTTGACAAGTTGGGAATGAGACTCAATTATCAACCGTCTTACAAACTGGACCTCTAAATGTTCCAAAATATTGTCCAACTGGTGCTTTTGCTTTTTGCTTTAACAACAAACCGTCCGTCATCGTCTTCTCGGTCAACTCTCCTTGCTCTTGTTACGTGACAAGAGAAACGAGACTCCTGCTACTCTGTACTGCTGTTGCAGCTGGACGCAGCAGACACCTTCAGTTTAATGTTGAGACTAAGTTTTTATTCAAAAGATAAAGCAAAACAACGGTGGGGTCAGTAAAATGCCGTGGCAAACCTGTAGTGTTCAGGATGTTTCTTGGCACAAGCAGTCCTGGACGTCGTCAGATACTGACGTTTTAGGCTGAAATTGCTTCCTGCACCTTTGAATCTGCATGTTTACAAACAGCAAGACAAATCCGGCATAGTAGTACCAATTTCAGACGTGCAGATTTCAGCGATGAGATTGGGGATTCCTCTGAGCTTATGCACGCAGTCATTCTCTATATCAGTCTGCCTTGTTCAAGTGTAATCTGAACCGATGCGTCAGCCTCTAAAGTTCCACCAAAAGTGACAGTGAAGACGTCTGCCAAGTGTCCCGTCGGAATAAGAATCAGAATCGACTTAATTGGCCCGAGAACGCTGACGAGGGAGGAAGTCCCGATGTCGGCAGCGCTTGATAAATGTACGCACAGTGCTGAGAGTAAACGTACTGTCACCTGCAAATATGAACATGGAACTGTACAAAGACAACACGGCTGAGACGTAAACATACAGGTATTATATACAGCATAGGCAGGTAGGGAAGACAGTGTACTGAATATAATGACAATCTTTTATCCAGATCTGTGGCCGGTCTGTGCGACATAGCAGTGCAAAGAATACTGGAATACTCCATCCATCCATCCATCCATCCATCCATCCATCCATCCATCCATTCATCCTCATACACTACTGCAATATTATCTATTGTCTATAAGATACCTCTTTAATTGTCTAATTACATCTTTTATTCAAATTCTAAACCACCCCGAGTTACCATGGTATATCGAATGCTGTCTTGAAAACAACTGCTGCAAAATCAGCGCTACTCAAAACTGTGAAATGTGAGATCTGCTGGGTAAAGTTACAAGACTTTCACCTGACAGCCATTAGCGATACCGAGGCCGCTGATATTGTTGCAGCCTCATGCACGAAATCGGATCAGTAAAGCTTTTGGCGCTGTAATCATAAGCCTGCTCTAAACCTGAACAGCTTTTTTGCAGTGATTAGCGGCGAAGTGTCTCGCATTAACGCCAGAGAGAAGCTTTTGTCGTAGTCTGCTAATTTGTTTTCTGGCAGCCTTTCCAGCCGCAGAGGTGCTCTCAGCCTATCGCAGCCCCCCCCACCCTGATGTGTCATCTCCTCTCTCCTCCGCAGGTACGATTTAGACTCCAAGAGCGACAACCTCTCCAAACACGTGAGTGCCTCCTTCACCTCAGCTGTTTAACAATCAGCCGTGCATTCATGGAAATATCATGCAGCCAAATGTTTGCCCTCTCAGTACAATAGCAGCCTGATTTGAATTGGAATGTCAGAGGCAGCGGCAGCAAAACAATCGTGTCGGCATTTAACGGAAAGACTGAGGATTTTTGTGACCCACATCAAAGACATTCAGAGACTTTTTGCACACCTCAGAAATGTTTCTGACCTGCTTTCTTTTTTATCTTTGTTGAAAAGACAATAAGGTGTAAAACTTGAGGCTATGAATCACACACAGTGTACAGTAACTAAGACGGGTTTGCAGGGAAACACATGTTAACAATATTTCATTATATTATTTATAACATATTTTTGCTTTGTTTATGTTCTAAACATTTATATTTATAAAAAAAACAGGTGTATATCTTCAAATAATAAAAAGTATTATATTGAGCATTTTAAGGAGCTTTAAAGAAAAATATTTTACAGTTATTTTCCATCATTTTTTTTTAAAAAAGATAAAAGATAGAGATTTTTCTGTCATACATATTTAAAAAAAATCACATGTAAAATACAGGATAATCATCATTTTCATAGGTAGATCAACCAAGATTCAACTAATATTTATCATCCACTGTAAATTTATAGGATAAGAACATTTACTAATAGCTTACCTCTGTTGACAAATTCCTCATTAATTTTCATTAGACAGTAAAGTGACCTTTACTTTAAATAACCTTTCTGCTTTTTACTAAAAGAAATCTGTGCTTCAGCGGGCCTCAACAGGCACATGTTGTAGAGTGACTGATTGATTCAAATTGTGCACTTTAAATGTTTTATGCAATGAAATTTGTAATTCTACTAAAATTTGACTGTGAAATTTCAAAGAATGTTTACAGGGACAAGCTGTAATTCCACTCTACTTTCATTGTTGAATTATTATTAAATATTGTATAGAATCTTAAAATCTCAAATCCATCGGCACCGGTGTACAGATATGTTGGTTCGCTGGTTTAAACAGGTGCCTCATGAATGCAACAAGGAATAAAAATATCAGAATATAAACAGTTTGTTGCACGGATTACAAGAGCAAGAGAGGGACAGCTCATCAAAATGATCAAATAGATGATGGGAAAGATCATGAACAATCTTTCGGGCCTCTCCAAAACAGACAAGACGTCAACTGACGGGCTTTGGTAAAGAGATGAGATCATATCAGCGTTGTCACTCCTTCTCGTGAGAGCTCCGTTTTTTTGCAAACATCCTGCGTGCCTCCTGCCGCTGCTGATGATGCGGTGCAGGTTGACGTAACTCCCAAACACAATTCATTCATTTTCTGCTTTTCCTGGTCCAGCTCTGCAGACCTGTAACGCCAGATTTCACTGCCCTACAGCCCCATCCATCACTTTCAGTTCAAGCAGAAGCTCCAGCAGCACCCTGCTCCAGTTCTGTCTGTAAGCCCGGGCTCCATCTCCACCCCCAGCCCCCGTTCCTATTAACCGGCTTCAGCCTCATTGCCAACTGCAGGCGGAGTTCTTCTCCTCAGCCCCGGCCCCAGCGTGCCCCCGGGCTTTTACTGAGAGCGCTGAGCAATGTGAGTGTGGCGACTCACTCTCAGCATGAAAGCTGAGGACGCTTGGATGCGTCCTGTCGTGGCCGTGGATGTGTGGGATTAGAGATCTGGCACGCAGTGATGGCTCTATTGTCCGGGCGCAGTCCATCCCCTGTCGCATGGCTTTAAATAACAGAAATTGGAAGAAAGGGGGAAAAAATGCACACAAGTACAGTATCCGTCTTGGCAGCTTCGGCGGCAGCGTCGGAGGAGGCCTCCTCCCTCTCATCACAGCAGATGTTTTTCCCGCGCCATATGGTTTGCATACCTTGTGCAGATATGGCCGTAGGGGACGATGCGCAGAGACAGAGCATTCAGGAAAATCTAATTAAGAGTATCCTCGTTTCCTCGCAGATGAGGTGGATGATGCTTTTTCCGTCCTGACAGACGCTTGTCACGGCGCTGTACACAATTCTGTATTCCGCTCCTCTTTCTCTCGGTGCTTGAAACACACCAATGCCCTTCTCGCAAATAGTAATCTCATTTCAGAGTCTTTATTTTAAACTTGATGATTAGCAAATTAATCCAGGCAGGGAAAGAAGCTTCTTTGTTTGCAGGCAGTAATTAAGTTAACTGGCAGCGTGTTCCCTCACGACTACTTGAAAGCAGTCAGGATTTTACTGCAAACGTGTATTCCCCTTATTAAAACGTACCAGTGTTAGAAAAGCCTTTTGTGACACCGGACAAAGGGGGAAAAAAAGACTCGTCTGACTGCACCAGCGAAAAGCGGACAGTGATTTCCGGCCGAGAGTTAAGGAGCCCTCTAAGGGGCTTGAAAATAAATCTTAGGCATTGTGACACGATGCTCGACAAATTTCATTTTGTCAGGCTTTTCTCTACTCGTTAGCTTCTCTGCTTATGAAACCCTGAGTAGTTTTAGCTCCCTTTTCAAAGAGTCGGTCTGAGAGGTTTAAATTTGAACTATTCATTGCTCATGCTGGATTCTGTAATGAGGCTTAGTAACACCAACTGCTTCATTTTAGAGAGTTCCAAGTCTGGTATTTACCAAAATTGGTCTCATACTCATCCTTTTGTCTTTGATGACTAAGTGTTTGACAGTTTGCCTCAACAGCCACAGTGAGTTCCAAGGGACTGCTTTTTGTGTTAACTGTTGGTCAGACTCAGAGTCCTGCTTGAGACGATTTCTGAAAAAAATACTTAACTTTTATTATTTCTAGTGAGTTGTGTTTTTAAAATCCTTTTGACCTGGCGAAGATCAGGTGTGTGTTTGTATATCAAATCACATACATCAACCTGCCCACAGTAATAAACATAACAAAACGAGTTGTAATTCAAGTAGTATACAGTGTGAATGCGCAAAATATCTCAAATATAACAACTGCACTGGCACTCAGTAGAGCGTATACCTCTGCCAAGGCCCTACAGGTCGCTGTAATTCAATCAAGCCTTATCCAATATAAAAAAAAATCATATTTAAATCCGCAGGCTTCGGATTTTTTATTTCGATCTGCATCAAATTGTATTCACTCTACCTCAATACACCAAATGTTTTCACCAAAATCCTTATTATTAATCCATTATTCCCTGAGAAAATAGCAAAAATGTTGAAGTCTCACAATGTTAAAGAAACCGAGGAAAAAAATTGTGGATCTGTCACTTTATCAAAATTCCACACCAAACGTTAGTGGGGTCTATCCAGGGGTGAGGCGCATTCTCCATTAAAGTTTCATGGAAATCGGTTCAGTAGTTTTTGTTTGATCCTGCCGACAAAACAACCGACCAACAAGCTGATGAAGCAAATGCTGACCCCGCTTGGTAAACCCTGAAGGTAAAAATACTGTTAAAATATCCATCTACAACAGCTGGTCACCACACCTATATGAATTATTACCTGAATTAATTGACAGGAGTATGAGGAACAGACCCAGAAAATGTGGATTTCTCTTCAACACACTTAAGCACTTCAGACATAGACGTGGTCTGTACATTTGAGGCCAAATGAGCAGCCAGACTTGAAGATCAGACGTAGGACTGGTGAAAATCAGCTGTGATATGTTTTACTCGGAGATACCCTCCAAACCCTTTTTTTTTTTTTTTCTTGCCACCACTGTGCCAGTTAATCTGAGGCGCCTCGGCCCCTGGCCTCAGATCTCTGAGGCGTGGCAGGCGCTGTGTCCGGGGCTGCTAGCTAGCAGTGCACTTCTCATGGAGAGGCCAGAGCGTTTTTTTTTTGTCATCTCTTTTTGTTTCGAGACCTCGGCTGGGGGAGAAATTTGCTCAGCACCGGCAAAGATCTTTGGAGCAGCTTTCTGCCCGCCGGACTCAACACGGCTCATCTGTCAAGCACTTTTACACACAAACACACACACACACACACACACTCAAGCATGCACAAGCGCACGCACACTTACCCACGCACACATGCAAACGCAATCTGGTAGGGGAGGCCTCAGTATCAGTGCATGAACAATCATCCCCGGCCCATTGTAAACAGACTTCTTAAACCCCCCTGCCCTCTTTTTCTGCTTTGCTCTTCTTGCTGGCTCCTCCTCCCCAAACTGAATCCTCTCCTCTGGTCACCCTACACTGATCATCAAGGACACGGGCTCTGCTGCACACTGGGCTTGGAAAACACAAAGGAAGACATTCAGTTTAAAAGCTCTGATTTTTAATGGCAACGAACATCGAAATAAGCCGAGGGAGTGAAAAAACGTCACAACCCACGAGGCTGCCTCTCCTGTCCTGCTTTGTTTACGTTCCGTGTGCCTCTGTGGAGCTCGCATTATGAGCACAAATGCAGAAAAAACTGTTTGGCTTGTTATGTTTTAATTGAACAGCCTACTCTCTGTCGGTCCCCGCTGATCTGTACGATCGCTGTTTGCTCAGTCAGACGGTTAAGTTAATCCCACAGCTGGCTTCATGAAAGATAGTGTGCTGAAAATGATTATTTCCAGTGTAGGTTCAGCTGCTGAATCCTCAGTCAGTCAATGAATCATTTCATTTATGGAATTTTAAAAAAATTGTGAAAAAAATGCCTTTTTGTAGTTTCTCAGAGCCCAAGATGACTGATGTTGATGATTGTTTTATCCGAGCAACGGACCAGAGTCTGCTTACTGTCATTTATGACAAAGAAATGACTCAAATCATCACATTGAACAACCCAGAAACAAAGAATCTTTATCATTTTTGAAAATGAAACATAAAACCGGGAAAAAACAGTGTTGTTAGATTAAAATAGAATTACTAAAACTGAAACAGAATTGTTGGAATGACATACAAACAAACCCCCAACAGTGTATCTGCACTGTTTCTGCTTTCATACGGTGTAAAACGATGCCATTGAAACAGTGAATGTTAAAACGAGGAACTATCAAAAACATCTTCATAAAAGATTCACTCTGCGGCTCGTTCCTCTGCTCTTCCTCTTCTGCAAATGTGTCTCTATTTTCCGCCCCACGTGTTTTCTTGCGTGTTTTTCACAGGACTTCCTGGGCCAGGCGTTCTGTACGCTAGGTGAGATCGTCGGCTCCCTGCGAAGCCGCTTGGAAAAGCCTTTGATGTAAGTAGCACACGTTGCACACACACACACACACACACACACACACACACACACACCAGCAAACAAACAAACACACCTACTTCTACTTTAATTAGACGCTCATAACTGAAAGCGGAGGGGCAAACGACCTGTATCGCATCGCTCTAATCAGAAAGACACTGTCATTAGGCGCCACAAAAAGCTGCTTGGGATCTTGTTTTGATTTCGGATTCAGCGCCGTTTCAGTGACATGAATGGGAAAATCAGCATGTTATTTTAAGATCACTTGCCACTGTTTGTCTTTGAGGGAAGGCGAGGCAGGGGCATGAAAATGAGCCAAGATGCTGATGAAAGCGTACACTGTCTCCATCAGCCAAATGGGATGAATAGTTAAACAGCAGCAGAGGCCTAATGACAGTCTGTAAACATGTTGAGATGGTAAACAGCGTGTAGTGAAAAGGGACAGTTCACCCGACGGGAAGATGTCAGCGGCGACTTCTCGGCTCGTTGTCTGAAGAAGCCTAAGCTGAACTGAAGCCTCAACTGAAGCCTGAAGAAATAATCAGGGACATTCTCACATGAATAAATGTCTGATTCCTGCCCTCTATCGCTGGCTAGTAAAGCAAAACAGTGATTAAACCGCTAACCAGTTCACGGGAGATTTGACACTGTCACACGCTCTCTGTGCGGCTAGTTTCTGTTTGAAAACATCCTCTAGTGCACAGGAAATCTCCCGCTCTCGCTCTCTTTCCATGTTTCCTTTCACTCCTCAACACCGACTATCGAATAATGACAGCAAAATGAACCGAGTCATAAACCCCCCCGAAGAGACAAAGAAGTGTGTTACCGACAGAAATGCAAATGTCGTCGACAAAAGGTTTGATGTTGCACAATTACAGATTATATATTATAGACTTATATATCGATTAATAGATTCTCTTTCCAACGAGTGAATGCCCGTCAGTTCGCGCTTGTTTTACGTCCATCAGCAGGGTTCTTTCTCTTTTGCAGTGTACAGTTTCCACAGTTATTCCACCGTTACCTGGGGATAATGACCAGTGAAAACAATGACTCTTCCTGTTTTGGTTGTGTAATGGCAGATGCACTTCCTTTGTGTTCTAAATTTTTCTACAAACTACAGATATGTCCAAGGTTGACATTTGCACTGAGCCACAAGGCTGCCAAGCGGGCGGCCGCAACTGGACTCTGTGCGGATTTTGTGGCGACCTAAGCCGGCTTTTGTTCACGGGAAGGCGGATCATCTTTAGCTGTGTGATTGAAGTGATTGGTGACAAACGTAAAGTAGCAACATAAAGAAACAGTTTTTAACTTGTTTGTGGTTTTGCAGAAATATACTGGGCTAACATGTATTCTGGTGATTGGGCTGAAGACTGAATAGCATAGTGAACGCGAGGCGTGTTGCCACCCACCTTATAAGTGGTTGGTGTAATTTTTTCCACAGCCATCATACTGTGCAGTCAGTATTTACTTCAGAATGATTAGTTGAGCCCAGAAGTCTAAAGGACATGTCTCTCTCTCTCTCTTAGCAAATTTGATCTACAAATATACAAACTGTCGGGAGACATTTACTCTTAAACACATCACGAGCTTCTCGTAAAACAGCGCTGTTTTACCACATTCATAAACTCGGCTGAAGTGTCCTATATTCTCTCAGCTGCACTGTAACACACACACACACACACATCACACACACACACGGCAGAACTGCAGCATCGTCTCATCTCAACAACAGAGCCATTTTTTGTTGCTTTTGTGTTGCCCTTCTGAGCCAACGAGCCATCAGCAGTCTCACCCTCACCTCAGCCACAGCCCAGTGTGTGTGTGTGTGTGTGTGTGTGTGCGTGTGTGCACGTGTGCGAGTGCGTGTGGAGGAATCAACGAGTGGTTGTAGCTGAATGGGCCTGTTGAAGAATGACACACAAGAAATATGATGTAAGAATGTGTTGCTGTCACTGAGTTACGTAATCTGCCTGCAGTCATTCACTCTGATCTGTTCTGCATGTGTGTGTGTGTGCGTGTGTGTGTGTGCGCGTGTGCGTGTGTGTGTGTGCGTGTGTGTGTATGTGTGTTTGGTGCATACTGTACCTGCATGTTTTATTTGTATTCCCTTTTTTTTTTAGATTTGTCAGGATATTTTTAGATCTTCTTTATTATTCTGGGATCCTTGTCTGTATTTTTAAGTTTGTACACACAGCTGTGTGAAGTGTGTGTGTGTGTGTGTGTGTGTGTGTGTGTGTGTGTGTGTGTGTACTCACTCAGCTGCCTCCAAGTGAAACAGAAGAAAAAAACCCATCTTAAGTCAAAAGCATCACGCTCCTGCTCAGCGGAGTGGAGGCGGATCACAAAAATAAAGAGCAACAAAGACGATTGAGATGACTGAGATGACAGCACGCTCCAAACAATCCAAACACACTTTGTTTGTGATACAAATTAACGTCAGTGGCAAACAAAACACTTCACAAACCATTCGGTGTCACAAAAATCTGTCTTTAACAATCCTCAGCTGCTGCTTTAAAGTATAAAGTGTGTAAGGATGTTTTCCAGCTGCAAATGTGGGATTTTTTTAATGGATTTCTTACCATTGAGACATGTGTGCATCTTTGCTTTTTTTTTTTGCACATATTTGAATGAAAGATGTGCCAAATGTATCCCAACATTGTCTTTCACGATCCTTACATAGAGGGGAGTGAGAGAGAATCGGTAAAAAAGTGCCAGCATTAGTCTACCCAAACCAAAACTGCCTAAGAGTCTGTTTTTGAAAAGTTGTTCTCCAACACGCCCAGCACGTCTCCTGTGTGAGAACATTTGTCCGTTATCCAAGGTCCCAACTTTCTTATTTAATTCATTATTGATAACAGCAACAGCTAGCTGCTAGCATTTTCAAAAAAACACATGTGACGTTTGCAAATTGGATCCAACTGATTAGAAGCAGGTTTCTACAAATGTGTGTCAGCCCGGACGCTGACGTGCCGTTTTGAAGCCGAATAAGCTGGACTTCCTGGATCTTCCGTGTTGTGCAGCCCATTGAGCTTCTGTACAATGTAAGCTTATGCTGAAAAGTCTTTTTGCATCACGTGACAATGTAATTACACACTCTGGCTACTACGAAAACTGGCTTCAAAGCCTCTTGTCTTCCTGGGGGCTTGTTCTGGACCCAAAGATCTGATCTGATGACTTGCAAATAAAAGTGCCAACACGCCTTCTTTCAGCTCTGATATGAGAGATGTGCCTGCTGTGTGAACATGGCCATAGAGACTTGACGTGTGACCTGCCTCCTGGGGCTGACAGATGACGACTGGCCCTGAGTACAATCTATCCATTGAGGAGGGGACCGCCTGCGCTGGGTCGGCCCAAATTTCATTGCGTCGTTAGGCGTCGTGTGGCTTGTTGCTTTTCTCAAACACTGGTGTTTATCAGGGAGCAGGACAGTGGCATATGCTGAAAAACGGGGGGAAAAAAAAACTGTGAATAGCAATACAGTATACAAAGTCAGACGGTTATCATTTAAAACTTGAGACAGACAAACCAAAAAATGAAGAAAGTACTGTAAAGAAATCTCACGGATACAAATCCTGATCGAGATAAAGGATACACTTTAGAGTATTGTGCTGCTTTTGCTCCCTTTTCAGTCTGCACTGTGAGATATATCAGCTTTATTGCAAATAAATAAGATATCGATTATCGGCTCCAAAGAGAACTGCAGCCTAAAAACCCATTTTAGTGGAAACCATGTACTGATGTTTTCAGCCTCGCTGTCCCTGCACTCGGCAGCCTCTCATCCACTCCTCCGTCTTTCTAGTGACTCTCTTTCCTCTCTCTGCCTTTGTGACTCCATCCATATCTCTTTCTCCCCTCTCTCTCTCTCGCTTTCTCTCTTTCTCTGGCAGTTTTCCATCTGCCCCCTTACTGAGCAATCTCGTTGCTCATACAGTGAATTAATTTCACAGAGTTCTTCCCTGTGCATCAAAGGACGGCAGTGTGTCTCAGGTGATGGGGGGGACGGGGGACGGGGGGGTTATCAAAGCCTCGCTTCAATTTGCCATCAGGTTGTCCACATGTGTTATCATGAGCTCTCTCTGTCATTACTGGACAGTACTTAGCCAAATGAAATGATGTCTCTTCTCTCCTCTCCTCTTCTCTCCTCTTCCTCGTCGTGAATCAGGCCCGGGGTCTGTGGCATTCATTTGGTCTATTTTTAGTGGTCAGTCTCCGTTGGCTTTATTGGCTGAACGTTACGCTTCGTCAGCTCGGGATGTAAACAAACGCCGCCGCTGAAATGTCACTGGATGTGGTTACATTACTTTGATGTTCTTTTTTTTTGAAGGTTTCCATTCAGCTTTAATTAATATCTATTAAGACAGTCAGGCAACAAATGCGAGAGAGAGACGGAGAGGAAGAGGCATTTGATTTCTCGGTCTGCGGGCGTCTCAGCTGAGAGATCTTAACCACAGAATACTCTTCAGCTCTCGTGGAAACTGACTCCTACATCCCTTTTACACCCGTTATTAAAATTGGATCTGTATCCTGATACGTTATCCGGATGTATCAAGTCTTGCCTCTGCGTTCCCAACTGGCATTTTAAACGTGTGCCTGTTCTCTTCATTGAGATCAGATCTCTGTCCGCCAGAGCGAAACCTGAGAAATGTAAAGAAGTGGCAGATCAGCGCCAGACTCCCTTCAGATATCATCGAGTTTTAGAAGTTGTCCAGAAGTTCCAGTTACTGGAAACGTTGTAAACTCTGTGAAACACAGAAACCAATTCTTGATTATTTGTCCCCTCATGTAAATTGAGGAAATGTATTCCTTTCTTTGTACAAAAAAATGTTGTGTCAGTTTGTCCTGGTGCGGTTTTAGACTCATCTGTGACTGTATAGATTAGATGCCATGTTAACAGCAGATCATCGGTTGCTGTTTTCTTACTCTAAAAAATGAGTTTCCCTGTATTGCTGTTATTTTTCACACAGTTACGCTGGTGCTTTCACAGCACAGAATAGATGTGTAATAACAGGTGTAAATGAGGTCATAAATATTTTGCGTGAAACTGTTTTGTGTGGTGGATAAATGCTACATGAAGAGAAAGAAGCAAGAAACAAAGGTGCTTCGTCACTGTAGATCAGTATATATACAGTCATAAAGTGCACATAAACATACTGTGTACGCAACTGAATGAAGGATATGTCGTGCAGAATAAACAACTATCCCAGTGGAGTATGCACAGTAGGATCAATCTAATGAAATGGTAAACAGACTTCCAGTTTGCTCAAAGCACTTTGCAACACTCGTCATATTCACAAACTGATGGCAGAGGCTGCCGACCTGCTCGCCAGGAGCAATTTGGGTTGCAGCATCTTGCTCAAGGATACTTCAACATGCAGCCGGGGGAACTGAACCAGTGACCTTCCAATCACTGGACGACCCACTATCTCCTGAGCTACTGCTGCCCGTTCTGATATAAACCATGTATAGATGAGCTTGTATGTATTATTTGCATTGAAGACGGGCCAGTTTCCTTCTCTTGGTACGCAACAGGAAAGCTGAAGCACCATATATCAGCACTCAGGGTTAGATTATGTAAACAGTTTTTGTTTTCAGAAGGCAGTGAAAAGACGACAGTATAAGAAACTGATGGGGAAAAGTTGAAAAAGAGCTATAATACGATGTAGTTAATACATTTCCTCCGCATCAGTCCGACCTTTCCTAAACCTCTCAGACACTGTAACCCTGTGGTTTCAACACATTGTCCTGCCTGTCGCAAACTCACAACGATTGAGACTTCAGGCTGCTTGAATATGATATATCATTAAAATATGAAACTTCTGTTTTGTCTCTCTCTCTCTTTTTTTTTCTAGTGGGATCCCGGGGAAGAAATGTGGCACCATCATAGTGAGAGCAGAAGAGCTGAGCAACTGCAGGGTGAGAGTGTGTTTGGTCCCGCTGTTGATTCACTTGAAGTTTGACTTTAAGACTTTTCAGATCATTTCCTCTAATTAGCCCAAATGACTGTTTTTTCATATCTTACAAAGTGACAAGTGTGACCCATCTGGTACTCTACACAGTTTGAAATAAAACCTCATGAATTACTGGGTGTCTTTTTTGACAATACAGAGATTTTACAATTAATGTCATTAAAACATTTTTTTACAAACTGAAGTCACACAGAAATAGAGGTAAAACATAGATTATATTGCCTTTGTGCTATTTTCACCTGAGTTTATGTCAAAAAGGATTACGTACGGACGCCTTTGTATTTCACATTTCTCTTAATACTTCCCTTCAGTGCGTTTCAGCTCTGATAATGCATTGCTCTAAAAGCGCACCAAAGGCATTATTTGTTAGACAGTGGTTGCTATAACACCGGAAATGTGACTTCAATTAGACACAAGTGTATTTTCTTAAAGTCTAAAAATACCAGCGTGCCGCTGCAGCAGCCAGAAGAAGTATCAAGGGCTTCCACAAAATAGATGCGGTGCTTTATTTAACATGTTCTGTTCACCGTTTAAGATTCGTAGTAACTTTAGTTTTTTGTTTCTGTTGGCTCCACTTTTGTTCGTGGTGCGAGTTGCCAACCAGTGTAGGAGGACTGGTTTTTCAGTTCAAGACTTTAGACTTTTACTTTAGACTTTTATTCATCCCACATCGGGGAAATTCACTTGTCACAGTAGCAGGTAGACAGACATACAGACATGCAATAAGTACAAGACGTAAAAATACTAAAAAAGACACGGTGGACTGTTTGACACTGTTGTCATGGCTTCTGCTGGACTTTGTGATGAGTCAGACTGTGACTGTGTGTGTTTGTATGTATCCGTCTTTCTTTCGAAGGGAACAAAACATCAAGTCAATCATTTTGGATTGAAAAGGAGCTTTTTCTGAAAAAAACAACCTCACCGCCCTGGCCCCATTTTATTGTTAATGTTCCCACCTGTTGTATGTCCTTTTACAACCTTTAAAGATTTTTCCAGTGAAGCGAAACACTGAAGTCTGACCGCAGATTTTTCTTTTTTCCTGAGGTCAAAACGTTAAACACTTAATGTCACATTTTCTTGTCTCATCTGTCATTTTTCAAGAGAAGGCCTTTGTGAACGAGTCAGAGACACCAATTTCTTTCATGGCGATATATACAAGAAGCCAGAATGTATTGCAGCCTTTGGAGATGTTAAAACAGGTTTTCCTTTTTGGTAATTTCTTCTCACTAAACATACTGTAGAGAAGATAAATGAAAGAAGCTGATATCCAGTCTATGTGCTTTCGAAAGGGATCTAGGGAAGCAAAGCAAGCAGCTCCATCAATTTGAAACTGGAGCACAGGGAGATTATTTGAACCAAAACACTTCCACCTTTTTCTGAAACATGATATTAATTTGTTTGATTGTCTCAATTTATTCTTGCAGCCTTTGTTTTCAATCAGGTTAAAAAACTTATTTTGATATCAGCTCCCAAAAGTACTGATTCAGCTGCTGACAATGTGAACTACTTTATCATTTTACCATTCTTGTTTACACAGAATTAATGTTGAAATTTTGCCAGCTGTACTTTTCAGTAATTATACAGGAATCGGAAAGATTGATTTGACTTTTAAAATATGAATTATTCTCCAAAATCTGTCTGTAAGTGGTGGAGAAACAGGGTGCATATACAGACAATAAACAGCAGTATCTAAGGCGCAAACTGTACTGTAGCTGTGTTTGTTTATATTTATTTCATATTCATTTATTGTTTTATATATATTTATTTAGATTTATTTAACCCTGAGGCTTTATAACATCTATATTTTGGTTGCCTCCCCTCTCTTCAGGAGTCGGTGATGCTGCAGTTTTGTGGCAACAAGCTGGACAAGAAGGACTTCTTCGGGAAATCAGATCCTTTCCTCGTCTTTTACCGCAGTAACGAAGACGGATCGTAAGTTGACAAGCAGCTTTCGCCCGTGGCATTTGTGGACGTCAATTTGCTGAATTAACAAAAGCATCTACCTCAGTCGTGCACACAAACACACACACACACACACAGCATGTGAAGATAAATGCATATAGACTCGTGATTCTTTTATGCTCCAAAAAGCTCCCATACAGAGGATATACGGTCTAAACTGCCCGTGTGAGGTTACATAACTCTGTATATGTGACTTATGTCGCCGAGCCGTTAACAGGAGACAGCAGCAGAGGGAAGGATGAGCAGAGATAATAGGACGGGGTTGACAAGAGGAAAATAAAGGGAGAAAGGATGGATAAGGTGAAGTTAAGTGAAAACTGTGTGTGGAGGTCGCAGCTTCTTTTGCCCCGCAGATGCTTTTATTCAAGTCGACTTCAGCGTCTGAGTGAAGACACACATTCTCTCTTTGTGCAGCTGGGTATTTACTGATGCAGCCTAAATGTTCAGCCGCGGGGTATAACAGCAGCCCGCCGCAGCTACAAAGAGCCAGACTAGGTGCCGCAGAAAAAAAAGCACAGGAAGTGGTTATTTGAGCCAAAGATCACGCTTCTTTTAATACTGCACTCTGAATAACACTCCACTGAATAACAGAGAGGAGTATTAACTTTTAGCCCGGCTGAAATTAATGTGTATTTTTAGTCTGCAGCAGCATACACAACTGCACTGTACATCACTTGTCCTGTGTTCTCCTTTGAGAAAAAAAAAATATAAAAAATATATTTTCTTTGTTTTCATGATAGCACTCAGCAGTTTTGCCTACACATGACGGAGTACAGATCTTTTACCTGCCAATTTTCCATTGAGCAGTTCTGAGTTCGGTGTGTGAACTAATTTCTTGTTAGCGACAGCTCTGAGAGGTTTATTTCCTCTGTTCAATAACTTCTTATCAAAAAGAGTGAAACCCTAGGGCGGTGTAAACTGAACAGCAGAGGGAAATCCTGGCTAGTGAGTTAGCAGTTAGCTCGGCAGCTACAGTGGTTCACTAAAAAGCCCTGCGAGTAGTCACTATGTGACGAAGCGTCCTGCCCCACATATTTCACATGGATGAGCAAATGTCATTTTGTTGTATAACAACAGCCAGGATGTGGGGAGATCTTAACTTCTGCGTCAGATACCTGACAGACTTTACTCCCCCTGCGCTGTATTCCCCTGGAAGTTATCAACTCACTGGTTGATGAATGTAACACAGCTCTAATTATACTTATTATTGTGAAAAAGGGTTCGACATCATATATGGCTAACACTGGTTGCATGCTGCCTGCGTAACATATAAAGTGCACGCAGCGTGGTTTATACACGAAATATTTTACAAAACCGACCACACATCTGGCTGCTGAGGTACTAAATACATAATATCTATTTTAACCTGCTTGAAGTAATATTAGGTTGCTTATTTTTGCTCAAAAACAATATTGGTCATCTTAAATTAATATCAAATATCACTTTACAAGCAAAGAAACATTTCGCTGAATTCTGCCGTTTTTCATTTTGGACCCTGCTGAAAGCCGTGAAAACCAAAATCTGCAGAGTCCGATCTGTCTGCTTATTTGTCGTCATGCAGTATTGGTCCTGTTGTTGCCTCGACAATGCTCCGTGCTCATATAAAAAACAGAATATGAGCTTCTCTCCCATGTGTGGTGGCATTTTTTATTCATTCGTAAAGAAATTCACTTGCTTGCGATGAATAGTTGTGACGTAAATCCGTCATTACGAACACAAAACAAAACTGTCTGGCTGCCAGAGTGTTACACCAACACTGTCAGCTGCAGAGACAAAGAGGAACATTTCTGATATTTCCCCAGAGGTATTTTTTTCTTCCTTTTTAACAACAAAGAACTTTTAATGATCCATTTAAAAAACACCTTGCCATTATTTCTGACTACAAAAGGGAATAACAGGTAAGGTGATTTCAGTTTGACTTGAAGGTAAACTTCGTCATCTGTTAACATCTTCGTATGTCCCGCAGGTACACCATCTGCCATAAAACAGAAGTGGTGAAGAATACTTTGGATCCAGTGTGGCAGGCTTTTAAAATTCCTGTCAGGGCGCTGTGCAACGGAGACTACGACAGGTACGGCGGCGACAGTAGGAACCGCACATGAACACTTCACTGACCGTGTTTACAGTCAAGACTGATGGAATAAATGGAAAACAGAGCAAATTAGACAAAAACATAATCTGACATTTAACTTTATTCCGCTGAGTCTCTGAGGGTGCAGTCAGTAAGATTTGGCTCATTAGTAATATCTCGTGGCAGCTTTGCTTGCAAATACCAAGCTTACCACCTGTTAGCTGACAGATAAAGTGCTGCAGACCTGAGGCCACTCGTAACAATGTTTGAACTGTTCCATGAGCACAAGTACTGACACCTTTAACTAGAACAAACAGACTCGGGTGAGGCAGTTGTGTGACCCAGCAGAAAAAGGCTAAAGTCGATTTTGCTTCTTTTTATTGAAAGTTTCATCAGTTTCTCTATGAACTGGTAAAAACTACTGTGACATGGTCGACGGCTACATTTATAAATGGCTTTTTCATCCACACAAACACTGATGGCAGTGAGCTTACCGTGCAGGGTGCTGACATGACCATCGGGAGAAATTTGTGATCAGCGTGTTGCCCGAGGACTCTTGGACATGTGGACAGGAGGCGGTAAGGATTGGACCACCAACTGTATGATTAGTGACCAGCTCTGCCTCCTGAGCCACAGAGCCCCTGGGCACGATGGAAGTACCACTGTCCTGTCCCTGCTATGTCTGAAATGACTGACAGTAACACTACAACGAGCTGCATCAACAGCTCCAGCGCTGACTGGTTGCTGACAGGTAGAGAGAGGTTGTGGATTTGAAGCCAGTACAGATGGATAGAACGGCGATGAATCCCATATGCGGTTTGCCTGTGCAGGAAGAAATGGAGGTTATACCAAATCACCTTTGTCACATTGTCTTTATAATAACAATTAACAGGTGCGCCATTGACCGCTAGTTGTGATGTCCGTTCTGCACGTGATTGGTTGATGCCTTCATTCGTGGTGCAAAATTTCAGAAAAATAAAACCTGTTCTGGAAAAAAAAAAAAGGATTGCGGAGGCTCGTGCGTCTTAATTTTATTTTATTCTAATCTTTTTTTTCAATTCTTCTCTTATTTCCCCGACTTGCAGCAGGGTGTGCTGATAACGACCCTCAGAAAACCGCTTTTTTAACGTCCCCTCGTCCACTCAGGACCACAACCTTCCACGGACCAGTTGCCAGCTTTCTAAGCAGAAAGACTGTAAATCATTGGTGCTAATTGGATTTTTAATGGGTTTTCCCTCTTCGCCCCCCCCTCGCCCCTCCTCTCTTCCCCTACAGGAGCATTAAGGTGGAGGTGTACGACTGGGACAGAGACGGCGGGTGAGGGAACGCTTTTCGTCTGTACTGTAATGTGTGCGATGCATTGATTGTTATGATGCTCCGTCGATCTATAAACTGTTGTTCTATTGGCCCCCTGCTGTGAAAGAAATCCCACATACATTTGCAACAAGACCCAGGGGCAGAGTACACGTTTTAATTAACTATGATCTATACAATGTGGGAACTCTGTTATGTGTTTATTTATTACGTCGACAGGCCATTCAAAAGATAGAACGATACCATTTTCACCCGATGACGCTGATATCATACGCTACTATGTGCAAAGTGGGGAAGGGCATTTGGGATTATAGTCTCAGATCACACTCCGAAACGTTTGTCCTCATACGGCCTCATGTTTCCACTGCCAGAGTAAACACTGCAGAGAAATATCTCTGTCTGACAACACTCCATACTGCTTTAAATATACATTAACTATTATGGTCTCTTGACTATCTTTATCCCCCGACTGACTCTATGACGATAACTTAATCGAGTCAGTCCGGGGATAAAGATAGTGTTTATCTTCGGAAGTGAGTGAATTTCCAGCATTCGGGGCCACAGTTCGCTCCCTCGCTGGTGATTTCACAGGCGGTTTCTGACATTTCAAGGGCATTTTGCCCTGAGCTCCCATGTCCAAATGCGCCGATTATCTCCGTGAAATTATGGAAATGGTGGCTACGCCCACGCCTCCGGCTACCACGGAGCTTGTTAGTGACACTCCTGATTTCTCCTGGGCTTTGCAGAAGACTTTAAAGACAATGTGAATACGCTTCAAAGGAATGAATCAAATCTGTTCTTCTCTCTCTGTACTATCATTACGGGTGTCACTGCTTCACCGCTGCAGGTTTTTCAGTCGGAAAGAAAAATGTGACTGTGTGTTCATTTTTACAGCCACGACTTTATCGGCGAGTTCAGCACCAGCTACAGAGAAATGTCCAGAAGCCAGTCACAGTTCCACATCTATGAGGTGATATTCTTCACACACACACTTCTTCTTCCACTTGTTCTGTATCCTCTAGTCCTTAGCCCTACCATAACCTGACCCTAATTCAGATCTCATATTCTGAAAGTGAAGGCCAGACAAAACATTACAAAGACAAACTCTTGCCCGTTGCACTTCTCTTCTCCCCTCATTTAATTCTACACAATCTCAGACACCATCAACGATAATCTGATGACTGTTTAACCTCTGGGGGTGATCGCTAATGTTCCAGGGCTCTGGTTGTAGACAAGAGATAGACTTTCTCTTCTGTGCTCATTGCTTACAGTCAGATTAGTAACATGAAGCGTGAGAATAGAGTTGGAGTCAAGAGACAGCTCTTTATCAATCTGCAAACAAATGCAGATACATTAAAAACAATGGACAGAAAGCCAAACTGTTGTCAGATGGTAGCTGATGAGTTCTGAGATTGATTTTTGGTGAATATTATCTGAACTTGTCTAACGCTAAAATGCAAAAAGCCACCAGGATACAGTCAAGCTGCTGTTGTTAAAACCAATCATCTGTTGATCTTTGCAAATCTAGATGGGATAGTCTAATGCTGCATTCACTTGCTCCTTGGATGGTCCCATTTCCTCGAGTTGGGTAGTCGACTTTGGTGTGTTCATGTGCGTCATGTCGGAATGTGGGGGCAACATGGACGCCAAAAAGAAGTTGTTTTGCATGTTGACAGCTGTTTATAGCATTTGAGTGTCAAAGAAGAGCAGAAGGAAACAAGGATACAATGACTGTACAATACATGACTTTGGTAAAAGTTTCTTATCATCAGCCCAGTGTTTACCGTTGTCCGCTATGTTTAAGCGTCACATGAGGTCACCTCGCACACCAAAATCTTCTCCGACTATCAGAGTTGTTGTCTCGAATGACAGAGCTGTCATTGCTTAAAAAAAAAATAAAAATGTTTAAACCTAAAAAAATGTAATCGATCAGTTGTGGAGTTGGAGAATCATGACGCACCTCGTTTATTGAGATCAGCTTCTACAGACTTGTTCAGAGTTGTGGGGTCTGAGCTACAGACCCAGCCTACAGCGCTAATGTTACCAGCACCAGTTTAATAAGGAGAGTTAAACTGAAGTGAATAACATCATATACTGTAGTTATCAAGACAGGAAGACGCAGTTAGTGCAAACTTATTTATTTGTGGAACAATCTTTCCCAATAGAGGAATACCAAAGATCCTTTTAGACAACGATAAATACCCAAACTATGTAGCTATGATATTCCACCAAGCTATTTTTTAATTTTTTTGTCGTGATATATGACCATGTGTTATTGTGCAGTACTTAAAACCCATACCGTACAACAACTGGCGGAGCTCACAAAGGTCAGCGCAGCTTGAACTGTAAGCATGCTGCTGCCCACACCTTGAAGAGCATTCATGAGGATTTACATTGATCCTCCAGTGCTCCTTGTGTTTGTTTGTCCTTGGAGATGAATGACAGCAACATAGACCTTGAGTGAGACTAAAATTGGATCTTGGCGAAGGACTGATCCACGTCTTACAGAAATTCCCATGGTCCACCTGATTTTAAATGTATTCCTGACGAACGCGAGGTCAGCCGGTTTGATCCAGCTTGAGTGCTGTTTCCCTCCGTTGAGAATGCTTCGCCACCTCATACGTATTCAGCAGGTTTTTATTGATTTGGAGGGTGTCCATACAAATTTTAAATGTGAAAAAAACTCCTTCTCTGGTCTGTGTTTCGATTCAAGTCATCACACATAGAGGAATACGTCAGCAGTTATACACCGAGTCCAGTGATTAGTCAACAAGTTGCTATACTTTATACGTTAAATACATAATGATGTACAGGATATGCTGTTAATCTAGCACCAGTCCCTTAAAATAGTGACTTCTGCTTCGTCTTCTGAGGCTCGCTGACAGCTCCATTAACCTCGAAACTGCATGTAAGAAAACCATAAATCACGGAAGGTCAAGTGTCAACGAAGGTGCTGATGAAGCAGAACCTGAATCACCTTTTGTAGAGGCAGGAAGAGCGGAGTGTGACGGAACATGTGATGTCTACGTTTTCTCTGCATTTTTCTATCTGCAGACGCCCCCAATCCTTTTATTGTTTTTCAGCAAAAACGCTGACCCTGACACATCTGAGGACCAGATCATAGGCAAACACTGATGGAGCATTTGTGTCATCACCCAAAGTGTAAAAAGCCTCTGGGTGCAGGTCGTGTTCAGTGAGGTCGGAGTGTAATTAGTTTGAGAATCTGTCAGTTGAACCTAATAAGAACCTAAAAATATCCCCATGATCAGAAGTAACATTATTAAAGGACGAGCAATTTCTGAGAGCCGCTTGGAGTGATTTAACTAAAGTCAGACTTCTTTGGAAGCGGGGACGAGTGATGATAATGCGAACAGGGAAACCCATTTCTGTATTAAATTGAATAATGGTGTGTTCTCAAATTTTAAAAGCATTTTTAAAATTGTATTCTGCTGAAAAGAGTCTTGGTCAATTGAAGAAGAAGAAGAAATGAGTCAAGATCTCTCTCTCTCTCTCTCTCTCTCTCGTTGTTTCACCCACTGCTAACTGAGACACAATAAATCAATCTCATGTTTCCTCCACAGGTGCTAAATCCAAAGAAAAAAGGAAAGAAGAAGAAAAAGTACCTTAACTCAGGAACGGTGAGTCAACAATTTGTTCGTCTGTAACTGAAGTTTTTTTCTGTGACACCAAAGCTGCGTGTACACTGGAGACACAGCGCTTAAATCGAACTTGCTGTTTAAAGTTTATTTGATTGATAGTGACAGTGTTGTCAGAAGGACAGGTGGAAGACACTGTCTAGCACTAATGTACCACATCTCTTTTGAACCTCAGATTTTTCCAGTTCTTTTGAACATATTGTCACAGAGATCAAAAAAGGAACCAAAGGCAGACAAAGGGGGCAACCCCACCAACAGAACGCAAGCTTTAATGAAGAGCTGATAACCAAAGTCCAGTAATCCAAAATGCAACAAACAAAAAGGCAGGCAGCAAAAAAGCTGGAAATGTACAGGCAAAAAAGGACCAAAAAAAACAAAACGGGATACAAAAACAAGGGACAAACCACAAGCCCAAAGCACAGGGAACACATGAGGAACAGGGAAACCAACCAAGAGTGAGGGGGGGAAACACAGGCTCATGGTTCGTTCCATTGCAAGTTGGAAGCTGGAATTTGCAAGTCGGTATTTCCGACAGTCCAGTGCATTTAGTCAGAGAAGCACTGACGCTCGCTGCAAATGGGAGGCAAGTCGAATGGCAAGTCTGCAAACTTCACAAGCGGCTACAGCAGCTGATTTAACAGCTGAGGGCACTTGAAAATGACAGCCTCAGATTGTATTTACTGCACTTTTCACACAAAAAAAGTGATGAAGAGGTAAAAAGTAATTGCTCAGTATGTGCGCCTCCATACTGCTGTGATGTCATCTGCGTATATGCCGACGAGCTCAGGCTACGCGGATCTTGTTCGAATTTCCGACTTGGAATTTCGACTTTGATGGCCGCTCATTTGTTCGCTCATGCTAAAAAATATATATCATCCTGTGGAGATCTTCAACAGATTGGTCGCCACACATAAGTCCAAACTGTAAAAACAGCCCTGGGTCTCCAGACCTCCAGGGCTGCTTTTTGACGCCCGATTCCTTACCTGTGGTATCATTTTGCATAGTTTAGTTTATAATGTGCTCACATGGTGCTTTTTCCTCACAAGAAGTTGTGTTTCATCAAACTAAAACACAGTAATGGCATTAAGAAAACCTAGGGCCAGCTAGTACTGGTTGGTTTCTTGCTCTTTTATGCAAAATAGAATCAAACCTCCGTCTCTAAAGCGTGCCGCGATGATTGGAACTTGAAGGTGACAGATGCCCAACAGCAAGTTTGGGCTCTGAACAGGAGTCATTAGAATAATGTCACTCCAGTTTAGCCTCGTAGACATGCAGGTGTGTAATGAGTTTGTATCGTAAATGTAATTGAGTTTGTGAATAATCGAATGAACTTGAGGATGAGGAGAAAAACAAAGAACAGAGGCTCAGAACGTCATGTTGAAGAGAGATGGAACAACTTGACCACTGACTTTAGAAACGTGTGATCCTCGAGAGGAGAGGAGCTGGAAACATTGACACATTATGTCTTTTATGTAGTGTCGAAAAATGTATTTGTTTTTTTTCTGTTGTTATTATTATTCTGTTATATTATATTTAAAAACATTAAATTAAGTTTTACGTGTTTAATTTAATTTTATTATGTCTTCATCATTATCTTTATCGATTTTGATTTGTTTGAAAGGTGTATAAGGTACATAAATGAAGTTGATTGATTGATTGATTGATTGATTGATTGATTGATTGATTGATTGATTGATTGATTGATTGATTGATTGGTGTAATCTGAGAATCATCAGCAGACTTCTTCTTGTCTGCCTCTCAGGTCACCCTGCTGTCCTGCCTGGTGGACACCGAGCTCTCCTTCCTGGACTACATCCGAGGCGGGTGAGTTCACGGTGAACGGCAGCAGCCGCATCACTTGCATCATTACGTCCACGCTCACTTGCCGTTGTGATGTAGTGTGGACTCTGCCGAGAGGATTACTGCACCCTGTTTATCTCTCAGCTCCAATATTAAGACAAACAGCTGCAGATAACCCGCTGCTTAATTGGCCGCCGCTGCATGCTTTGAAACATGCTGTGGTATAATCTGGCCTGATTGATGATTCCACGTTACTCCTGATGTGATTTATCTTCTCTTGTAGGACGCAGATTAATTTCACGGTGGCAATTGATTTCACGGCATCAAATGGTAAGTGTTTTAAAGCTTCGCTCTTATCAAACGTATCCCCTAAGTGTATCGGACAGAGAAAACTTTGGTGGTTTAGCGCTCAGATCTTCATTTGATGTGAACTCCTACAAGCCAGTTTTAATTGACTCATCTAATGACGCTTAAAAGGGCGAAACAGCTGAAAGTTGGACAGTTATTTTAACATTATCTGTTACTTTTAACATCCGAGCTCAGTTTGATGTTCTTTATTAACCACAATTTGTACAATTTGTTTCTCAGTGTAGACGGAAAGTCACGCTGAGAAACACATTTTCCGAAATCACATTTCCAATTCGCCATGTCGTCCGCGTTTATGAAGCCCCACAGGTAAACTGCTGTGCATTTTTCAGCGACAACAGTTTAACGACGAACAAACAAAACAGGCAATTCTGCGCAGAGGACTTTGTCACGTATGAGTGATGCCCTCATTTCAGCTAATGTATGTAATACAATTTTGGAGACATCATTATGTCACAGGAGAAATGACTGGCTTACTTTACTGCCATCAAATCAGTGTCCCACATTTCGGCATTTGAGAGTGGTGGAAGTAATAGTGATATTATGCATGTAATTCCATTACTTCTGGTTGTTGTTGGCAGTTGGGACCGTTGAGCGGAAGTTGTTCTTTGAGCCCCAGTTGCTCACATTTGCAAAACTTCTAATAGAAGTTGTGTCACAGTATAAAAGCTGTCTCATTGCTTTTATAATACTCCACAAAGCACCCCATTAACATTTATAGCATATTAAAAAATCCAGGCTGGTGATGTTGTGTTTTCATTATAATAAAACAAAAAAACACGGAGGGACCGGAAACTGCTTTATTGTGTTGTCGGTGTCTGTGAAGCCTGATGTGTCTCATCTCTCTGTGCCCCAGAGCTCCGTTGTTGTTCAAAATAACATTAAAAACACATAAATGAGCCACACTGTTTCACCGGCTGACATGCTAGAGATGGGAGCCGTAGTTCATTTTGATTCAGTCCAACATAAGCCTGGATCCTCCTGCTGGAAAAACCTGAATATGTGCTAATCCAGTCCCTAACAGATGCACCGCATGTCTTCACGTTTGGATAATGTTTGCTCAAACTAAAGTGGGAAGCTGTTTTAGGAAATGAATGAGATGTTTTTAAGAATGAAGCCACACATTTCTGACCCATAAAGATCCAAGCAAAGAGCAGAACTAGCTGAACTAGGGGTGGGTGTTCTGACAATTTCAACTCTTGATTGATCTTGAAGGAGTTCACAATGAACTCATATCAGATGATCAAGGCATTTAATGTCCTCTTGCTTTTGTTTCCAACTTTCCAAACTGACTGGCAGACCTGCGCTACTTGAATATACTGATATTGTGATGTAGCCCACTAGATAGCGACGCCGTTTGAACAAATTACTTGGCATGGCTCTTCCTCGGGGGGCTTTTTGTATATAATGCAGTGTGAGCAGCGTGGGGTTGCTTTACTGCCACTAAAAAGTGATTCTTTTGCGCATGGTGCTGCTTGTTTTACGACCCATAATCTGCAACTTTGAAGGCTAATGATAACAGGAATGACAAACCCAATATCCCAGCACCATTAGTCTTTTATATTTGATATCAACACGCACACGTGAATGGGTACAGGGGCACATGTAGCCCAGCAAGCTCATACATGTCATTTGTTTGCTATTCAGCTGCAATGAAAAGGGTCAAATTAGTCTTTGAAAGGAGACAGAATTGGAGGATACTGACAGGCAGTCACAGCTCAGCCTTTTGACCGCTAACAATCAAACAGCAAACTCAGTTTTAGCAGCTGCCTCTTTGAAAACAAGAAAACACAGCTATCATGCTAATACATGCGACTGTGAAACAGATGCCGCCCTCTCTGATCTGACCATCTTGTTTTTTGTGACAACAAAAGGAGCTTGTGCAAAAACAGTATCAACAAAAAAAAAAAAAACAATACCTTTAATGCAATGTTGTGTTTTAATGGAGCAAATTGAGAAATTCAGACGCTGTTTGAACGTCAGGCTACAGGACATTTCCAAATTGATAAAAGAAAAGAGAAAAAGAAATACGATTCAAATTGTAGATAGTTATTGCAATTGAATAGATCTTGAGACTATCTATGATTTTTTCTGAAAGATATAGAACACCAGCCTTTTCCTTTAATGTCACCATTGTGGTCACGGCGTTTGGACCTACTTCCATGTATTTATTTTTACCATTTTTATCATTCCTTGTTTGTATTTTATTCATTACAAGCAGCTTCATGCATTTATGGACAGGAAAGAGGAGTTTATTTTCAAATCAGTAGTTTTATTCAGATGATGCTGCGTCATTGATCTGAACTAAGTGGGTCAGCGGATCACCGCAGCTCATCATTTTATTAGCATAGTAGCTGATGTTGCCACTCTGTGCTGTAATATTGAGGTTCCTGACACTGCCCGCTGAGGTTTGAGGCAACCAGTGAGATTATTTCTGTCTCCAGCGCAGCTGCGCCTGGGGGAAATGTTTGTGTAACTAAAACTCCAGTCTGCGTTTTAACCCTCTTCCACCCACTCCCCTCCTTTTTTATTTTAATATGACTCACAGCCCAGGGGGAGCGGGCGTAATTACAGTTTGATGCTGATGTGTGTTTTACTGTGTTGAACCATTCGGGTCCCAGGCAACCCGTCCCAGCCCACCTCGCTCCACTACATGAGCCCGTACCAGCTGAATGACTACGCCATGGCGCTGCGGGCCGTCGGAGAGATCATCCAGGACTACGACAGCGACAAGATGTTTCCCGCGCTGGGCTTTGGCGCCAAGCTTCCACCAGACGGACGGGTCTCGCACGAGTTTGCCCTGGTGAGGAGACGACCTCTTTCACCCGTCATGTTCACCATCAGACACCCATCTGTCTGCGTTCAGTACATCCACAGATCCTCCAATCATTTGTCCCTCCGTGTATCCATTTGTGGGTACATATTGTATGAACACTTATATTTATCTGTGCATCCATTCCTCAACATAAACCCACATGACACATAGAAAAATCTATTATTTTAGTCATTTATTACACATAAAATAAAACATGAGGAAGAAGACTGTCATTTTCTGTGTGGGCTCTACCAGGTCACATTTGGAAGGAAACTGCAGGATTGATTAACAGGGAAATTAAAAAACAGCAGTTGTCACTGTTCGTCCAGTGCTTACAATGCTAAAAGTCTCCTGAGGTGTTAAATAAAGCCATTCCAGCAGCTCCTTGAGGCTGTAAGGAGGCATTGGCTTGACTGTGAGCGAAATGATTACGACAGAATGATTTTATTTGTTGATTTAAAATGCTGCTTCTTCTAAAATGTGCTGAAAAGTACAAGCAATCCTGATCGGACAACTTGTTACCAAAGCCAGGTAGACCTGTCAGTGTCATGTTCTGCCGTTCCTACCTGGGAAGACAACACGTTGTCATTCCATGGTCAAGTTAATAGATTTGAAATGTCCAGTTAGACTTTCAGAATAAAGGCACCAAAAAAAGTTGACTAGGAAATGATCATGATTAGACTTAAAATAACTAGTTCCTTCAACAAATCAACATTGACTACTACTTGAATCCAGGTCTTTTGCCGTGAGACTGCGCTGGACGGGAATGTCACTGTTTTTTCTGGCGTTTGGTCACAAGCCAAAGTATTCAACAAACTACAGTTTTAGACCTGCTGATGGTGCGAAACGTCTTTGAGGAGCACCAAAGTCGGAAGAATAAATGTTACATTTTACACACATTTTGTGCCAGTCCATCCATCGGATGTGGACGTATTTGATAATGGATAACTGAAAACTTTGATCTGCTGTCAGAGAATCGCCAAACTAAATTATTCTCTGGAAATCATAGATGTCGGCACAAAATCAATCCAATCGCTGTTAAGAAAGTAACTGTCCAGTAAAATCAGAGATACATTTATGGAGATAAAGATTTCCTTCGTATCATGAAGCAGCGGGGCTCATGTGAAAAGTGGTGCTAAGTTTGAGCAACATTATGATTAGGACTGGCAGTATGAAAGAATTTGGCTTGCTCCACCACGGCTGTCGAATATGGCAAGGAGAATAAATCTTCTAATGGCCTGCTCGCCAGCCGGAGGAGCTTGTCCGTCACAGTTAGAGCAGGGACTACTTTTATGTTTCTCAAGGCGAGTTATAAACATAAAGTCATGCTATAACTATGTACAAGAAAACTTTGTAAAAGTGAACTAAAAAACACATGCAGCAACCAGGCGCTTTTATACACAGATGACCAATTACAGGCAGTCGTGTGCGCGTGGGTGGTGAACGCTGCTGTCCAAAAACAGGAACAAATGCAGCCAACAAGCCTGTGCACACTGTGCTAATGGAAGCCAAATAAGCTGGTTGGTTTGTGCCTGTAAACAAGCCAACTTTACTTTATATATATATATATATATATATATATATATATATATATATATATATATATATATATATATATATATTTGCACACACAAGGATAAAGACATTTCAGCCATGCATCTTTCTCAGTTTCCATCTTGCTTCCTTCACCCATCCATCCATCGGTCCACGCCACTGTCAATACAGTCAGTACACCAATGTCAAGCGCTCCGGGGCTCCAGACGTACTGACCACTCCTCAGCCACCCATAATCCTCTCTCTGGTCTGCTGCCACCTCCAGATGTTTCTCCAGAGGCGTTTACAGCCATTACAGCTGCTCAGCGTTGGGTAACAGCCTCCCCAGAGGCGCCAAACCTTGAGACAAGGCACATATGCATTAATCTAACCATTAAGGATTTAAGGCAGTCAGCTCTTAAAGAGGGAGGCTGCAGCTGTGTGTAGCCGCAGCGGGAGGAAGCCACCACTGGATCGGACGATATTATGCAAGCACCATTTACAAAGCAAAGGAATCTCAAGTGTAGTGTTCATGCTCACGGGCAACCAAGCAGAGTCAGTCAAGATGGTCGCATCCTGAAATAATTAGAAAGCACCAAACATATGGCTCGCGTAAATAATGTATTGTTTGCTACTCAGTGAGTTTCTTTTGGATATCCGAAACCCAGTCAACCAGACAGCCGTTTAAACATGTTCCAAAGACGTGGCATCTGCAGAGATACAAAAAAAACTTTTGTAAAACTTCTGCAAGCACGAACTCTCTCAGGAAGCCAGCAGATTATTATCACATTCTGTCTGTTGGAAGCACACTCTATCTCACTACGGTGGCTTTTACCAGAACGCTTCTCCTGGTTTCAATTCCTCATGCAGAGTTAAAAAATGTGAAATGTCTCGCCTCAGGATATTCTTCACCAAAGTGCTGCAACAGAAGAATTAAACTTTGAACATTTCCTTAAAATATATGTAATATTTCTAATGTGAGATTGGATTGTAAATCCTTCAGGGCTTGCAACCCTCTGGTGCATTTTACACTCGGCAATAATTTTTGATAATATTGGAGCAAAATTGATGTTAGGCCCTGAGGGTGGGCATTTTTGATGTCTCTTAGTGTGCATGTAATCCTGTTATTCTGTAATTTGGAGCCAAAGCATGCGTCTTTTGAAACTAAAATGTAATTCCATCCCCGACTTTTTTCCCATAAAGGGATATAAAACCTACAAATGTGTTATATTGGTTTTCTCCTTCAGGGAGGCACAGTTCTTATATATTTCTTTTTAGCTTGTTAGTTGTCACTGAATAAATTGAAACAATGTGTTCAATTTCGTTTTAACTCTGATGCATGGTGTTAAAAAGTGAGGCGGTCTCACAACGCTGACTTATTGGTACAAAGTCATTCTAATTGCCCTTGAATATATTCATCACATTTTTCTAAATATTAGCTGGCTGACGTTAAATCAATGACGTAGCTGTTCGCCGGTGTTGTAGAGCAGAAAAGTGGCCGAAGACACATCAGACTAACAGCATCATCCTGACAGAGAACACCTAATATGTGGTCTTTGTAAATGAGGCTGGCTTATTTTAGAGTTCTAGAAATCACATAAAAGCATAATCAAACTCACAGACAACAGAATCAGACCGACTTTTATTTCAGAAGTACAAACCGTGTGTCAGCTTGTAATAATAGCACAGAGTGAGATGTCTTATGTGATGTCTTTTATTTTCTTACCATCACGATGCTTCTATTTGTTAATTGTTAATTTATTTATGATCTTTTGTTCTTTTACCTGCTCTGAGGTGCTGTATGACTAAAGTTTATTATTATCCTGAGCTCAAATCACATCATGGGATACCAAATATCCTAATTTCACAAATTGAATGATCAATACCATCAACTATAAAAAAAAATTAAAAAAAAAATCAAAGAAAAAACTCTCTCTTGGTTATTTAACATGAATATATTTCATTACAGGACTGGTACCAGGACTCCACACATTAAATTCAGCACAGTGTCAGCTTGTTCTCACCGGCCTTGTTCTTCCCAAGCTGCCATGAGAACAAGGTCATAAAGAGAACAGTTTATGGCTCCTCCTAGTCCACATCTTGTCATCTAATCCGAGCGTCTTGCAAGCATATCTCAAGAAACTGAGACACCCCAAGGTCTTTAAAACCTTTGAGTGGCTCCCCGGATGATTTAAGAGTGATCCTGCAATTTTACGTTTACATTTAAGTAATTGTCTTCGGTTTTGTCTTCCTGTTTTTTGTGCAGAACGGTAATCCGCAGAACCCGTACTGCAGCGGGATCGAGGGGGTGATGGAGGCCTATTACCAGAGTCTCAAATCTGTGCGTCTCTACGGACCCACCCACTTCTCCCCTGTTATTAACCACGTGGCCAGGTAGGTCCACTATAATCACAGTAGGAACATGTAGGCTGGCGCGCACGCAAATGTCACGGAACACAATGCCACCAATCTCCTGCTCTGCCGAAGACATTCCGATAGGATCGATTGGCTTTTGTGAAATTCCAGCCGCGTGCGTGGGCTGCTGTACAGCCATCTGAGAAGCAAAGGGGGGAGGTTAAAATAAATGTGCTAATAGCTCCGTCACCTAAGAGGAGTCGATACCTGGCTGTGGTGGTTTGGACACGTGCAACAACCACGAACAGGAGGGATCAAGTCTGCGCTGTGACTGCTGGGCTGCCTCACAGCGCAGGAGAAGGCAGCAAAGACATCAAAAATAAAACAGAGAGTCCTCATGCACAGAAGAAGAAAAAGTGCTGTGAAAAACAGTAAAAGTCACACCTCTCACCATTTCACACGTGCAGTAAATGAATCCCTTCAGGCACGAGACTAAAACTGGAATTAAAAGAGACGTATAGGCCCTCAAGTGCAATTAAATCTTTATTAGAGCAACGAATTCCAAATGCAAAAAGCTGCTCTTGCACTGTTTTAAATATTTATTACAAATAATATACACTTCGAGTAGAGATACGGCCAGAAAACTGTCTGCTGCACTTGTCCAATTTACACGGATAACCACTGACGGAGAGCAACGCGTCGTGTTTTCCGACCCGCACCTGACTTCTCCCATATCTGTATCTTGTCTCAGGATCCTCAAGACTGACTGTAACAAGCACTTTTCCCACCTTTCATCATCGGCTTTCAAATCCCATCTCTCTCTCCTCTCTCTCTCTCTCCGAGCGCCGCCCGCCCACTCGGCCTGAGAATAGCTGCATTGTTCAGCGCTCACTTCTGTGGCGCGTCTGACTAAAAACCCAGGAAAGACGAGGCTAAAAAAGAGAGAAGTGACACCGAGTCATGTCAGATTCGTAATTGTCTGGCCGCTTGTGCGTAAGAGCGCGGTTCAACATACACTCTCAAAATATTGTCCCGTGACATCACTTCAAACATGTCACAGCGATTTATGTAACGGAAACAGAAACTGCTACAAGTGTGAGTTTAGAGCTAAAAAAAAAAAATAGACCTGACTCCAGTGTGCATCATATCGGCCTGTTTAAAGCAGAAGCAGGACTATTCGCGGTGATAACGGTTTCCTTTGGCTCTTGTTTGTGCAGAATCAGACAGTAAAAATGACAGAATGAACAATCAGGATAAACCAATTATAGATGGAATATGGATCCGGGAGTACATCAAGCAGACCAGAGCTAGACCTGCACACGAGAGGCCCCGACAAAGCAATTTATAGTTGATGGAGATGGTTGTTGAGAGATGGAATTTTAATATCAAGTTCGGATGTTAAACATACTACGAGGAGCTTTAACTGGTTATGAAACTCGACTTAACGCTAATGCCTCTGTGTGA
Organism: Lagodon rhomboides; assembly: GCA_039737535.1. NCBI lineage: Eukaryota > Metazoa > Chordata > Actinopteri > Spariformes > Sparidae > Lagodon > Lagodon rhomboides. The sequence continues at coordinate 13,528,604 of CM077793.1, forward strand.
CCTACATCAGCAAGGGCCGTCGGGGAGAGGTTTGGAACCGGTGTTTTCTGTGGTTACAGGCGATCGGTGCATTCATTAAGACCCAGGTTAACGACGTTAGACTGAAAACTACTAAAACGTATTATTATTTCTTAGCCCACGTAGGAATCGCTTCTGAAGCCTTGGAAGTGACGCCGGTGTGTTACTCGTTATCATACTTTGTTAGTAATGCTCGTTCTGCCAAGCACTGGGAGGTGTCATCCATCATCATTTCCCCACCGACCCCCAGAGGAAACCCTCGGTTAGCGTAACACTTTATGTTGGCCTTGCGACCGAGCTTTATCTCGTTGTTGGCTAATTAATAATAAATAAGTAACTAGAGTTATTAGCACTGGTTACATTGTTAGCACTGATGCCTACACTGTAAATGGACCATTTGACCTCAATAAGATAATAATAATAAGACTGTTTTTAGTGTTCACTGAGGGGTAATAGCCAAATATTGGATATTACATTATTACATGATTGGAGCAACAACGAATGTGGTTTGAGACAGGGATTCATTACAGGGCAACTCCAGTGAGTTCATTTTATGCCACTGTAAAGTTGATGGACTTGACTGAGACAGAAAAACAGAACGGTCAAAGCTGAAGCCACAGAGTCGGAGATATCCTCACTTTTTCCTCTGTCAAGCTCCAAACACATTGGACCTCACACTTACCAAAATGCAACCAAATAATATCTTTTTGTTAGCTTCTCGCAGAATGTCTGTTAAACTCGCGTTTTCTGGTCTAACATGAAAAAGAAAATGAAGTCAGTTAATAAAAAGTTCTTATTTAAGTTCTTCTCATTTGACCTTTGACTCTGCTGTCTCTCTCTTTCTTTGTGCCAGGTACGCATCAGCAGTGATGGACGGCTCGCAGTACTACATCCTGCTCATCATCTCTGACGGCGTGATCACGGACATGGCGCAGACCAAGGAGTCCATAGTGAATGTAACGTGCCGCTTTTAACCCTCTCGGTCTACAAACCGTGTGTTTTATCGTTCCACCTTTATCGTTCAATCGAGACTTCAGAGACGTTTCAAGCCGTAAACACGCGGCGGATGAACACATGTGATTTACAGCGTAGTGGACAGCAGCGGTCCGTGTGCATCACGCTCATATTTATTTAGTTAATTTAGTGTAAAAACATGTGAGGACCCCGGGAGGTCCGGCGATGATTAAACCACTCATGGAGATCCTAATGAACCAACAAACGATATGAAAGCGAGGAAATAAAAAGCAGATCAGCTGCTGTCTGTCTCTCTTAGTGCCTCCCCTCTCTCTCTTTCACTCGTGTTCGCTAATGAGAGAAGAGGGGTGCTCGGCGGGTCAACCCCCCCCCTGCACCCACCGATGCTGCTGCGTTAAGCTCTAATAACGCCGCTTTCTAATCAGAGCTGATGTGTGGAGCGTTTTCTCATATATTTGGATCCTCGGCCGTGTGCGCCCGCTGCCTCTCCTCCCCCACGCCCCCGTGTGATGTAATGTTATTGTAAAGTAAGATTTGAGAGTAATTATTTACTAGCCCGCGGAGGATCCATGCCCCTCATATCTCAAGCAATTTGGGCCTCTGTCTAATAACCACGGGAAGTTATGAAACACTGAAAACCTTCATTCATCATTCATCACTCCAACTGTACTTTGCTGTCCCACTCGGCTAAGATTTAATAAACAATATTGCGATGCGGGGCAGCAGTTCAGCTGCAGCTCAGGGCAGGGGAAGATGTAAATGGACTCATTTTTAAGCTGTCAAGCTTTGGGAGATTTAGACAAAGTTGTAGATGCATGAAATTAGAAAACTCCAGAACCCGGTCGGACGAGAGGCTTTATGAAACCCTCGGCTGCAGAGGGCAGATGGGATTGGTTGAACCCCGTCTGTCTTAACAATGGCGTCGGATTTTGCTATTGAGCAGCCTTTCGGCGGCCTGTTAGCTTACAGTTAGTAATTCGCGGGGGTATTTCACTGACAGCCTGCGGCGTTTAAGATAGCAAAATGGTGAAAAGAACAAACGCGGCTTCTTCCCGCCTCTGATGTGCTTATTCTGTCTCCTTCCACCCCTAACAGGCCGCGTCTCTGCCCATGTCAATTATAATCGTCGGGGTTGGACCAGCGGAATTTGACGGTAAGCAGGGTGAAGATCACGTGCGCGTGTGTCTGCGTGCTTTTGTGTACGTGTGTAGGTGTATGCGTGTGTCTATTTGCATGCGGTAATCCTTCGCCTTCATTCTCCTTCCTATCTCGCCTCCCACATGGTTCGGTCCTTCCTCGTGCATCTCGTCTTTTCTTCCCCCCTGCATTCTCCTTACCCGTAATTCCCCTCCATCACCTCCTCCGCTGAATCGGAGGTCAAGTGGATGTAAAAAAATTCTTATTTGTTGAACCAGACGGAGGTGGTGCGTTACTTTTTTCTTTTTTTTTTTTAAATGGACGATGGCCGCATTTCTCACCTCTCGCATGTTCATGATTCACGGAGCAGTCCTCTGTAAAAACAAGCTCACTCACAGTGAGCAATTAGCCTGCAAAGTCAACAGGATTCAACGATTATCACGCTCATGAAGCCGGAGTGCACGGTTGCATGATGTCCCCGTGGTGCACATCGCTGGCTCTGCTTCCACATATCTTTGCATGTTTCCCCCCATGTGCACAGTGGTGTGCAGCTCACGGCCCGATGGCTCCTCGCTCGGCGACGCAAATTCCGTGCACTCAGGCCACGTTTTGCATACCAACACTCCAAGGAGATGTAAGCCATTGGCACGCTGACAGCTTCAGCGGATTAAAACACACAAACTGAGTGTCGTGTTGGCTTTTTGACATGGCGGCCCCAGTCTCCTGACAGGGTGTGACTGATGTGCTCCCCTCCTCAGAAATGATCGAGCTGGACGGGGACGAGGAAAGGATCTCATCCCAAGGACGATATGCCGAGAGGGACATTGTTCAGGTACAGACATGGCCGACTGACTGTGAGACTGTTCGCTCAGCACAACGTCCTCGGAGGACTGTGGGATTTATGATTAATGGGAAAAGGTCATGGTGCCTTACCCTCTGCTGTGCTCTTGTTCCATCTGCCATTTGTCTGTCTCCTTCCCTCCGTCTCGCTCCTCTAAACTGTTTTCACCTTTTCCTCTCTGTTCTTTTCTCTCTCTGCCTTTCTTTTGCCTCCTTTCATCTGATATTTTATCTGACATCTCTTTTCTCCTCTCATTTTCTATGCTTTATTCAAGCTTCCCTCCTTCTCTTCTCCTTTCCTTTTCCTTGTTCCCTCTCCTCTCCTCTCCTCTCCTCTCCTCTCCTCTCCTCTCCTCTCCTCTCCTCTCCTCTCCTCTCCTCTCCTCTCCTCTACTTCTTTGCTCTCTTCTCCTCTCATCTGCTTTCCTTCCCTTTACCTTGTTTCTTCTCCTCCCCTTGTTTCTCTTCTCTTATGGCATTCTTTCCTCTCATCTCCTTTCCTCTCCTCGACTTGTTTCTTTTTCACTTATGGCCTTGTCTCCTCTCCTTTACCTTGTATCCTCTTGTCTCATCTCCTTCCCTCTCCTTGTTTTCTCATATCTTATGGCCTTGTTTCCTCTCCTCTGCTCTCCTCGTTTCCTCTGCTTCCTTCCCTCTGCTTGTTTCCTCTCTTCACCTCTCGTCACGTTTGCTCTACTCTCCTTTTTTCCTCTTCTCTTACGGCCTTGTTGCGTCTCCTCCTCTCTCATCTCCTCTTATGTCCCCTCTTAGTTCCCTCCCTGCCATTTCCTTCTCCTCTTATCTCCTCTTATCTCCTCTCCTTGTTTCTGCTCCACAGTTCGTTCCTTTCAGAGACTACATCGACCGGCGGGGCAACCACATCCTCAGCATGGCTCGTCTGGCTAAGGAAGTGCTTGCCGAAATCCCAGACCAGTTCTTGTCCTACATGAGGACCCGTGGGATCAAACCAGGCCCCTTGCCACCTCCTTACACCCCCTGTCCCCCACAGGCGATCCACCCCCTCCTCACGAGACGGGTAAGCCGAATCTAAAGGCCGAGGTCTCCCTCCGACGCCGGCCAGCCGACTCTACTGGTCTCTGCTCTCCTCTCTCTGCTTCTTCTTCTTCCTGCTCTTCACTGGAAGCTTCTGAGCACACGGCGAACCTCGCCAGCTCTCTCATGTTGCACTTCGAGAACATTTGGCCGTGAGCCATGACGCAGATAGTGGGACGTCTCCGCCGTTTAGAAGAAGGGACTCCTCCCTTAGTGGACTGCGGTGGAGGTTTTGACGGGTCGTGGTCTGAGACCGCCTCCCTGCAACAGGACAGATCCTGACCACTCACGGCTGTCAGACTGAAAGGGTCCAAACTCAAGAACACTGCTCATCTGTTTGCTATTTCTATTTCCACTTCCTCTACTTTTCACAAATATCATGTCTCTCAATATATAAATGTTTACAAAAAGCGGCGGGGACTGGAGCGGAGAATCTTTTTTCAATTTATACCGATCAATGTGAAAAACCTTTCAGATTCCTATTTTTTCGGCTGCAGAAACTGGAGGCTGTGACTTTGTACAAAAAAAAAAAACGTTTAGGCCCCGGTGCCGCGTTCTTCGTTACAGAGTGTGTTTTCTTAAAGAAAATAAATGGAGCATGTGCTAGTTTAAAAGAAGCATGCACTGTTGTCTTGCACTCAGGGCTTTGTCCCTCCCACACAAACCCTCCCCCCCCCCCCTCCCCCCACCGCCTCACCACCACCACCACCGCCACCGCCACCACTGCCATGTTCCATTAAGAGCAAACCCATCACCTACCTGAAATCTTCCCACGCTCCTCCGCCGTCTGCTCCGTCCACCTGCCTTGACTCAAAAGGAAGCTGTGCTCCCTGGGAGTCTGGTCACATGAAATGCAGCAGGGACTTGAACCAGCCTTACTCTTTTTTTTTGTCAGAAAACATTCACAGGCACCGTGTCCACCGTGGGTTCTGGAAACGTGGATCTCCAAGCCCAGAAGTCAAAAACACACACCCTACTACCGAACCTGACTGTGTGTTGTGACGTGTCCTTATTTTCATGAGACGACATCATACTTCAGAAGCATTATTTCTTTGTTCGGGTTTGTTTTACGTCTCTCTACCTCTCACTTTGTTCAGTCTTGCCAAAAAAACAAAAAAAGTGTCGGCGTTTCAGTGATTTTGGGTAAGCTCACAGTTTTACCTTTCTCGCTAAGTATTCATCAGATATTTGCCAAACTGTAGGCTGAGAATTATAGCACTTTGGTAGCTCTCAGATCAGGTGACTCACACGTTTGTGTTAGCAACATACTGTGAATATGTGCACAGAGAACAGTGAACCAACAGATCGGAATGCAGAGATGCTTTTTCTTTCAGCGGCTGCCCGTATGGATTTAGACAGAAATGACTGCGAGCACACATTTTAGTTCCGTGTTGTCTTACAGCATTTAGCAGTCACCGCAAGAGCCAGTCATAATCAGCAACCCCTAAGGTTTAGTAGCATTTAGTTAATCGTGAGGAATTAAAGGAATAGTCGACAGAAACAACGTTTACAGTATCAAACTCTCACCTCCTGAAGGATTGAAAAGCGGCTCCGACGACTTTCTGATCTCGTCTTAGATTCACGTCGGTCACAATGGATTCCGGTGGCAACTTCCCTGTTTACTCGGCTACTTGGCTGATCTCTTGTTTTATAGCAATTCACATAGGTCGCTATGTGTTGTGCTCACTGACGGCTTCTTCCCGGATGAGAAACAACCATGTCCATCAGACTGGGATGAAGAAGGACGGTGTGATTTTCCCAAAACCAGTTGCCAGAGTAAACGTTGGCACTGCAGGGCTCCACACTAACTCCTGCTGAATATCAGGTGCAACCGATTCAAATGTTAAGTCGCACTTGGCAGTTTTTTTGGGCATATGTGTGACCCAAAAAGTTGCACCCTGGAACCCTGCGATGTACGTTTCTGCAAACCAGTGAACTCTTGAACCCTCACTTTTTTTTATGTTGTAATTTTTCATTTTTTCAGGTTCATTTTTTAAAAAAAATGATCATATTTCGGCACCTCTTTAGGTAGCCACAGACACGCTTGGAGAATTCCTGAGGTCTTGTTTAAAAAAACACCTGCTTTTGTCGGCACAAACACTGGAGATGTCCCAGCCTCCCAAGAAAAATATTCATTTTTTTGTCCCTGCAAACATTGCTGGGAATTCTCCAAAGGTCGCCCTGAAAATGTCCAACAGTGTGACACTTACAACATGTTGGAACACAGTCTCGAACTGTGTCACGTCTCGCCTGAACTGAAACTCCACCACCACGTCCCCAGTCAGGTAAAAAGTTGGGTCACTGTCAACATGGTACGTAGCTTATGACACATACAAATATGAATGTATCAGTGGTTTGCAGAAACGTTAACCGCCAACATGATATCCTGGCGACAGGGCTGATTTTCCTGTGGCAGAGCCGAAAAACAATTAAAAACAGAAATGCAGAAAAATGACTTAATTGGATGAAACGAACACAGTTGTACAGGCTGTTGTAAGTCTAGTTTAATGCCCTGAAAATGAAGTCCAGTGGGGCCAAACTATCACAGCTATCTTTGAATTTGAGCAGATTTGATCATTTCACCTGAGAGGTTTTTTAATACTTTTAAATTTTGTTTAGCAGCATTTGAATCCAAATGTGATGAGAGCTCTGTCGGTGTTTGTCTTTGCCAGCGCTGTCAATCAAACCCACACAGTCCTGATGAGGCAGATTAGCTCAGTTTTTGTGAATAATGAATCGGAAACAAAATGGAAATGAAGTCTGATTAACGGTTAATAACAACCCAGTTTCATGGTGGGAAAAAAAAAAGCATAAAAATCTCTGCCACAGCGTTCAGTTCTTCTTTGTCATACAACCACCGTTCTCACAAAAATATGGCTTAACACATTTTGTTTATTGCTAGCATGGTTAGCTGTTTACATCTGTGGAGTCCCGCTCCGTCTTCTTGTGTTGGAAACTGGGTCACCACTGGAATCCACTGTACCTGCTGTGAATCCAAGCTTTACATAGTTTCTGTTCTCTGCAAAAGAGCACGTTACAAACTTTCCAGAGCCTGCAGGTGGTGCGGAGTTAAATATTAAAAACTTTTTCGGGAGTATTCCTTTAAAAAATGGGGGAATACTCAAACCCAGAACAGGTAATTGCACTTCTTGTCACTTTTAGCCAAGTTTGAGGGTAAAACTCAAATGCAACCCTGCTGTTTAGACCAGTAATGTGTAAATGAATACTTAACACAAAGCACAAACTCAGCCACTGTATCCAGAGGCCCCTTTTAACTCATGTAAATGTATGAAGAACTGCGTTTATACGTTTTACCGTGTCTGTGTACTACAAACTGTAGATGCTATCAGTACTTTTTTGGGCCCTATTCAGTCAAGGAATCACTCGACGAGGAGGTTTACAACATTTTTCTAAACTTGCGCCTCAAAATCATCATATACTGCTTGGCTGACGAACGTCTACTCATAAACTGCTTGTAAAACATCTTCTTAGATATTTATACACTGTACAAATTTTTGCCTTTTTGTGTATTGGTAAATCTACTGTATGTGTAATGCTGCTTCTCTACTGCTGATATAAAGTATGACATTTTATACTGAGGCCTGTAATCATATTTAAATCATGACTAACAGGCCTTATTCATGTTTATACATAAGTTATTCATATTTAAATCATGAACGACAGGCCTGTATTTTTTTATAATCGAGTGGTTAGATATTAATGTAGGTTTCATGAGTGCAAGATGTTTTAAAGTAGACCCGCTGATCCGTTATACTCCGTAGCAACGTTTTTCTGCCAAATTCGACATATTAAGTGTAGCGTCTCAGACTCATTCAAGCAAAACTGGTCCTTCAGTTTGACTGAATAGGGTCCCTCAGTGTGGGGACAGGTGGTCTGATGGATTTTGTACTCTTCTGTATTGTTGTTTCATTGCGGGGACCCCGTACAACAGCGGGGACGTTGAATTGCACAATGTAGCACAGGTCTCAAGTCTGGTATTGGACTGGGGCAACACCAAACTGGATCAGATCAGACCAGATCAGGCAGGAACAGTCTTTTTTATATGTATATGTAAATATATTCTGTATATACCGTTTGTTTTCTGGAGAGTTGACTTGCAGCAAACTGCCGGGACTCTGTGACTCTCCTGCTGAAACACAAGGCAGGGCCTTTCATTTATTTATCATGACACAATGTCAACTTCATCCCACACCCACACTCTCATTTATACTGTACATCCAGTACATGTATTTGTGTATGAAACATGCATGACACTTACATAACAAGGCGAGGGTTGAGCGAGGACGGCAGGTTTTTCTCGCTTGTTTTCTCAGAGAAACAGTGGTTTCGGAGACGTGATGTTTATCTCAGTGTCAGCAGCTTCAAAAGCTGTTTTCTCAACCGCTTCCGTCCTGTGATCACATTTGTAGCTCCCGGAGCTCAAGCTGTGCAAATTTTACAATCGCATATACAGTTTTCAGGTTCAAAAACAAGTTGTCTCAAAATGGCATTAAACAAACGGGACCAAAAGCATTCTTAGTCAGATCACGATGATATACCAAAATAACTGTTTGCTAAACCCCGACCGACCTGTCAAGCTTGACATTCTCACACAGCTCCTCATTTCTGCACGACGACCATTTATTTTGCCGGCTGAATTGAAAACTGTCACTAGCAGCTTTAGCTGGCTAATTTAGCTATGCTCCATGATTTGTTTTGAAAGAGGAAGCTTGTGAAAGTGGTCTTCAATGTCCACTTTCTACATTCATGATACAATGCTAAAGCTGAGGCTAAAGCTAACAGTTAACAGTAAAATGTTAGCATTCGTACCAGTTGATGATGTATGTAGCCGACATGGAAATAAAGAAACAGCGCTGGTGTTGGATTGTGGAGGAGAAATAGTAAATGCCATAGGTGTATTAATGAAAAATGTAGGATCGGACTCTTATTTGGTTGTAACAAAACCCTGTTTGGCTTCTGTGTTTACATACTTATATTCTTAAACTGTATTTTTTCAACACTTTGAACATTAAAATGGTCACGTTAAAAGTAGAAGGCTTACAGGTGTATTATCTTTGGTAACGTTGGTTGAAGTGCAGACTTCCCAGGAGATTATCCTAATTTCATTCGCCAGCAACTAATGTAGTTAAGGATGTACCATTTAAATTGCTTGGTTACTTTTGTAAGTTTTTAATTGAGTTAGCTGGGTGCGCTGGCAGAGAGCGGCAGGGAGGCCTAACCCGTAGGTTAGCATCTCCCCGGTTCCCTCAACTAAAAGCCTTATTGGATTCATTCACTCATTTCAATTGGATTTTGGATTATTGCATCAAACTAATGATAATTGTACATTTTGTGCATCAAGATAATTTTGACAAATTAACGCCACTTACATAATTTTTTAAGTTTAAATGCAATCACCAGAAGTAAGAAGCTAACGTTAGGCTAAAAACAAACTACTTCGTACTCACAAGACTTTAATTTCACCATCATGAAGCTTCCTGTGACACTACACTACACACTCTTTACTAAAAATGTATCAATCTATGAGTTGGAAAGTTGGAGTTGGAATAGTTTCCAGCTGAAGTCCATCTGTAAAGATAGACTAGTGTGTCAATGAGTCTCCATGTTCGGTCTAATGACATTTAATATCCCTGACAACCTTTGCGGTCTCATTCAGCCGCTTGTTTGGATTCATCAACACAAAATTTACACCGTTCTGGCACATTTTCACTGGTTAATTCATTGGGAATGGCTCAAAAAAAGACACCCCACCTACAAAATCAATCAGAGTATCACTCGCACAACACTTCATGTGGAGAAGTTCAAAGCTTGACAGTTCTGACATACTTTTGTGATTGATAGGCAATGATTGGACACTCACGGCTTGGGGGAGGGGTTTAACAAACAGTACATCATTAGATCTACTTCATACAACCACATGACTACCATACTATTCTACGGTGCACGGTATAGATGTGACAGCATGTATTTATTTTCTTTGGCATGCATGGATTTGCCCTCAGGACATGAAACGCTGTTTGCGTAGGACCCCAGTGGAATTCAAAGTATTAACATATGCCGATGTGTTTGTCACGTGCGGCTGCAATGTGTGAAATCACTGTTCCTCTGAGGCTGTGTCGGTGTAGGAGTGACAATCAAAAGCATTTACTGTGTAGGAGACTGCACGGCGGGAAAACAACCCCTTTGCGCTAACGGTGGACAAACAGGCTTCGGTGAAGTAGGCTTACACCTCGCTGCCTCCACCGCTCATCGTTGCATCTGTGTCATTCTGCCAAGGCGATACCGTGTCAGCATGGCCATATGAACGCCCACGCACTCTTCACACATACAACATGAAAGGTGTTTACTGTACCTTATGATATTAACAAAGTGGTTTAATCGAATGCTCGTGGTGAATATCCTGTTTTATTCTGATGTTTTTTTATAGCATGCATTAAGTTTGCATGTGTAGGTTTTTTCTAACAGAGATACGCCAGTGGGTTTTAAAAAGAAATAGTGACAGAACATCTTTACGTGTTATTTTAGACAACTTTTTCGCCTTAAAAATCTCACTGATCAATCTTTGAATTGTGCAATGCCTTCAGATGTTTGCTTTGAAGACTGTTTTTTTTTGTTCTCTGGTTTGCTTTTCTTCTCTTTTTTCTTTTTTTGGTACGTTAGTGCACAGCCACTCATCAGACTCTTCTCAGCATTGTTCTCTCAGACCCAGCGGTTGAAGTGATGTGAATAAGAGGGAGCGTGATCTGAACAGAGAAAAACTGGGCTGTCTCGTTCTCAGTTGGGAATGAGCGTTAGCCAGCCTCATATAGCCATGTTTAAAGCTACTACAGATCTGTATTTTATCATAAACTGAAACACTTCACCCGCCCAAATTCATTAATCTGATTAATTGTTATTTTTCACTAACCCCCATGTTTTGGATCTCAAAAAAGTGACTCACGGCTTCTGCATGATGCCTGTGATTACACTAAAATGATTTGTCCATTAATGCATATAGTATTTACTTAAAATCAGGTCTTAATGTTGGTGATATTGCAAGACAGCACAGGTTTTACTGTTCTAATAGGAAATATTGAAGCCACTAAAGACTGATTTAAAATGACTTTTTCTGTAAGAATTGAAGTCTTTAAATAAATATTCATGTCAAACCCTTTTGTGTGTGTGTGTGTGTGTGTGTGTGTGGTATATCACAGGCTGCTTGAGGTGGATCTCAACATCCAGCTCGGAGAAGTGCCTCACTGTTTTAAAAAATATAATTTCCTACTGCTACTGCTAGGGGGCGCTATGACTGTAACTGAATATAAGCTTGTAAAAAAAAATTCTGTTTCTGGTGAAAACATCAAAATTCACCACGCCCTGTAACAAAAACTCAACCTTTTGATAATCTTTCATCGCAAATGTCTTAAGTTGTTTTTAGGTCAATCAGGCTAAAGCTGTCGGAGGAGTTTGTTAAAGTACAAAACTTGTAAATGGCCAAAAGTTACCACAACATTCAAAATGGCTGACCTCCTTTCAAGATCGAGGTGTGATACACGTGTGCCGAATTTCACGCATGTGCATCAAACTAAATGCTGTTTAGGGGGCGCTAGCGAGCTAATTTGCCTCGCCTATTGCCAACAACCATGAACTCATACATTTCACCCTGAGTTCCATGAGGTTTTGAGCACCTTTAGCCCTCAAAAGGCAGTTTATTTTTCGCAAAAGGAAGAATAATTCCTTGCATTTTCGAGAGGGTCCTTTTACCGTTTGTTTAAGAATAAATAAATGAATAAATTAAATGGAAAATGAATTGGGAAAGTACGTAAATAGAGGATTAATTAATACTTTAATATTAAAGTTAAATACAAAAACAGAATCAAATTACAACAGAAATGTAACACAAATGTAAATTCATACCTCTTAATATTAGTCTTGATGCTTTTAATGGTATATTAATGAATTTATTGAGACACTTCATGATTTCCCTATTTTTTATTTTGGCAGTTTCAAGTCCTCCATAGATTGAGGATATTTGGTTGCCTCACGATGAAAAGAATCTTTAAAGCGCTTTATAAAAATATCCACACTGTTATAGTGTACCTTCAACATGTCCATCTATGTGGTGGGCTTTATTATACAGAAACTACGTTTTCTCTTGTTACAGACGCTCGCCACGTCAGTTGGCACCTGTTCTGGTTGACAATGCCAATAAAATCTGTTCAAACTGAGCCAGCACACTGGAATACTTCACACCATTACACCTTTGAAGTGTGGATCTCAAGAACTAAAACGATATAATGGGGTGACAGGCTGTCCAATTCCAAAGACGCTTCAAAATGTGGCTGAGAAATGAAGCAATTTCATGACGATACCAGGGCATCTTTTACAGCCTCTGTATTTCAAAATCCATAGCAGACCAATTAGATGTTTAAAGAATAAGGCATACCTTTTCTCACTGTCAACAAATGGCATTGAAAGAAAAAAGAAAAAAAGGAAAAAAGCCCCAAGCTCCATTTGTACATACAGAATACAGAAATCTTTAATTACAGATCACAAATATGTAATGTCCTTCCTCATCCTTTAATGCACCATTAAAGGATGAGGAGGAAATTCAGTTTCGTCTTTGTCAGCTTGTACAATCAGCAAACATCACATGACCATCATTTGCACTGGTATTAAAGACATAATGACCTGGACTAAGGAAAAAGCTACACAACTTAAATAATGCAAGCCAGCTACAAGCTCCACTGTTTGCTCGTATTCGCGTTAGCATCATATTGTGATGTGGCTCATCGCAAAGTAGTCTGACTCACTGGATGTAGACTGGTGATAAATAGCCTGCCATTGGCTGACTTTCTCAGCCGGGATCCTCCTCCCTTGTGCTATCTGCACATTAGCGTTTTCAAAATCCCTGTCTCTACCTGGAAACAACAACAATATGCGCAATGCAAAACATATTGTGAGGGAACACTTAGTATTAGGAGGGAACATAAAATTTTGCAAAGGGAACGTATAGCAGAGAGCGACAAGCATATCGCACACAGAGCAACTGCACACATTACTTGTGAATAAGGCAACCAGATGAACTCATCAACAAAAGATGCACAAGGCCTAAATCATTCAATCACGGCATTATTCATGTTTGTGTATTATTAACACAATATCAAGATTTCATTTTTTTAATATATTATTGTGAATATTGCAATATCGCAACAGCCCTACCCCGTATTTCTGTATTTTCAATCATCTAAACTTAACTTCACGAGTGACTGCATTTAGGCTGATTCATAGCAGACGTCCACACTGAACAGCTCTCCCAGCTGACGCATTATTGTCATCATTGTGTGTTATTATTATCCGTGGCTGTTGGAGAGGGCACATGCAGGGATGTAGAAGTAAACAGGTTTCACTTCTAAACTATTTCCTTGACTGCTTTTGAAAACTTTGTAGCTCTTAAGTCTCAGTGCTGTGGGAACAAATGAAAACGGGACTATATTCAGAGTTCATGGATTTGCTAGTTTATCCAAAGGGTTTTGAAAGGCTTCCGAGTTTATGAAGCTTTCACATGACAACAGCATCAAACGCAGGCGGATGTCCTGTCATATGCCGTACCGAGACGTTTTGTCTCTCACATTGAGCCATCTGGAGTTTACGGTTGAAAGATTTTTACTTTTGTCGTTGTATGACACGGACAGTCTTCGTACGATCACGTTTTACGGAAAACGAGGCTTCATTATTTAGCACCGCGTGGAGTGTCAAAAAAGCAAGTACATGACAGAAGGAGCAGAACATCAGGGTGTCGTCTGCTTCACAGTGCAGCAAATCAGACTTTGAATTTAAAATCCATATGAATTTGTGTGCTCTGTTTTATTTGTTAAGTGGTTTGCTGATCCGACCTCCCTCAGAGATGCAGAGGCGATGTGTTTGTGTGTTTGTGTGCGAGTGTAGTAGCCTGCTGTCTTTATAAATACACACTCCAATGTTTGTCTATTAAACTTGAGGCATTTTCTGCTTTATTCTGTGTCACAGATGTTACACGCTTTCAGAATAGCAACAAAACAATCGGTTGATGCTCTTTGGGAAGTGGTCTGACATGCTAAGAACGTGGGCTGCTTTGTAACAAGTGACAGTGTGCTAATTACAGCCCGTGGACTTTTCTCTCTTCCTCGCTCCGGTCCTGTCCAAGATTTTAATGAGCCCTCGTTGCTATCTGCTGTGTGTGCTTATCTGCCTATGACTTTTAACTTCACGTTGTGTTATTATATCGTTATGGTCACCTCCCACTCGAAGCTATAATCAGAAACTTTAATTGGTACTTTAAGCAACCCCACACACACCGAACACATGGTAACGTTATATCACAAAATCACAACCAACAAAAATACTCCAGAGAGTGAACATATGCTGGTAGGGAGGCTGAAATTGTGTAATAACGATACTCTTTGTCCGTGCAGCACCTTTATAACAAGAAAAGAAGTGTTCGTGTATATTGCTGCATGATTTAAAAAAAAAACAGTGCAATGAAACAAAAACAACCAACATGAAACACAGAGCTTCTTCTTTCTGCAGAACCTCAGAGAAGTTCAAGCTGTCTGTTTCTGTCTATTTCTTTCTTGACACACTTTGCTGTCTTTATGCTCTGGTTAGGTTTAGGCACAAAAAACCACCTGGTCATGGCTTGGCTTAAAATACTTCCTTTGGTCCCCACAAACACTGCTGAAAAAGGCTGGTGTTGTAAAAAGTAAAGCTATAGTGTTAAAATATTACTTTGGTAAAAGTGAAAGTCACCCATATGAATACTACTTGTCTGATATTTAATGTACTAAAGTATCAAGAGTAATTAACTCGTAAAAAAGAAATACTTAAGTATCAAAAGTACAAGTACGAGTAATACATATATTATCATATGTATGTAGATACTGTATACTGTTGAACCATTATCTGCCTGGATGATTATTATTGGGGTTTTTTTAATTCATTTCTTTAAAATTTGGTTGTGAATAAAATAAATATTTTTTATGTAATCTGAAAAGTAACTAAAAACTAATCAAATACCTGAGTACAGTAGCCTACAAATAGCTCAAAATTGTACTTAAGTAGATTTACTTTCCATCACTGAAGCCAACAGGCGGTTAGCTTAGTTCAGCTAAACTAGCTAACCCTCAGCAAAAAAGTATGTTTTGCAAATGTCAAACTGTTATATTTAAATTAAAAGAGTGGTGTAGTCTGTAGTCCTAAAACCCTGAAATTAGTTAGCATTTTTGCACATCTGGTTCCCCTGTCGAAAAGACTATCAGTTTTTTTGATTGGTTTTCAGGTTAAATACCTGAAATAAGATCTGTTGTTTCCACAGGCTGAAGATATTGACAATTTTTGTTCTACAATATAAATAAAATACATTATTAAATGTTTGATTATAAAGTGCTTACGTGTTGCTAACAAGTGGCTAAGTGAGACTACAGACGTTGTCAGGGACATGAAACGTCATCACACCTAACACGGAGGCTCATCTACTCACAAGTCCGTTTTTACAGGCCGACTTTAGTTGCAAACTTTAACTTCACAACTTGTTGATTGATTCATTTACAGAAAAGGTGAATAGAAATTGTTTAGTAAGATGCTTAGTGGTGGTGACGTTTTACTCATATGACCAAAACTGTAGTCGGTGTGTAGCCTAACATGGGCTTTTTACTTCTAGCGATTTAATTTACGCTTTGAAAATCACAAAAGTGGTGTTCCTCCGAGAAGATTACCTTGATGATTTGGCTAATTAAATTTTAAACTAACTCACGGCCTCTGGAACTAAACAAAGCCAGGGAATATCTTTCAGAAATGTCGTTTTCGCATGAAGCAGATCAATTAATTTCTTTCCACAGAGCTACGCGCAGACCTGCTTCGTCTTGTCTGACACAAAAAAATAGACTTTTTAATCTGCAGCACTCGGGGAATCACACGTCTTAGCTTCTCTCACTACAGGGACCACCTGCATCGAGCGCTGAGACTCTGAAGCAATAAAGCAGACTTGAACAAGCTCAGCATGAATCTAATATCACTTGAGCCGATACGGGGAGCTACTTGAGTCTCCGAGCTGCCATTTCCACCCGTTTTATTTCCCTCGCTCCCCCTTATAAGCTCATCAACTCAAGATGACTGCATGCTGAACTAGGCGGTGATGAGTAATGGAATAAGGAATAGTGTGTAAAATTTTGATGACGTGCACCTCAAAAAGCCTGCAGCCAGCACACAAACATGCACCAACCCTGCAGAAGGCAGCGTCTGTCCACTCTGCTCAGAAAGTACAGGAATAGAAATGTCCTGGCAAGAACGAGGCTTAGTCGTAGGATGAATATGAAACATCTCTCCTGCTATTCTTAGGAGTGGAGGGGGTAGTGTTGCTAAATATAGCCGGATCGTTTTGTGCCTGCCATGCTATTTTTACCCAAGCTGAGGCCTTCCTGGGCTGCTCTGGTCTTTTCTTAGACTATTACGTAATAAATACATCTTAAGGCATGATGCAATGATGCAGAGTCAGACCCAGAATGAAGTATCCCATCATTCAATCAAATTGAGGAATCTGTGTTATGATGAGAAGGACGAGAGGCAGATTTAAAAGGATGCAGGATGTGTTGTGGGGATTTCTGTGAAGCAGTGTGGCTGATTCTGCAAAGACAAGACTAATGTGTGCTGGAACGCAGACAGAGTTAAGCAGCCCAAAGGACAGTTTGTCAGCTTGCTGTTAGCTTGGATGGTTGACAGGGAGGGAAAGGTAATGAGTTAGTCTCCGGGGAGACGTGTCATCCTGAGTATGCAGAAGTAACAGCATTAAAGAGGGAAAACGCTGATTTTCAGCATTGAAATCTGCGCCTTGGGAAAGTTCACATACACCGCTTCTTCTCATATAGTGAGAAACAAGCCAGCAGAGCGATCTCCGGTCTCTGCATCTGTGATGTCGCCCAGATGTACGGCTCCATCAAGACTCAGATGGCAAAAATGGAGAATGTAAATGTGACAGCGCCATGGAGGATTTTCTCTGGTTCACAGTTTATATAATATTTATACACATCAGTGTAAACACCTGGATAAGAGAAGAGAGGACAATCCTACATTAGTCCCACAATGGGGAAATTTGCAGTATTACAAGAGCATCAATTAAAACAGTAGTAATAAATAAGTCAAAAATCTATATAAAAAAATATATAAGTAAAGAGCAGTAGAAACAATATCAATAAGTCAGTAAGAAGTTAAAACTCGAAAAATATTTACACTATTGCACACTGATGATAATATTTACACCATTGCACCATTTAGTTTTTAATTTTGATATCATATATTTGACAGAAGTTTCCTCAGGTTTACAAATATTGTAGAGGTTAGTAGAGGTCTGCACAGGCCTGAAACCAGGACTTAAACCCGAACAGTACCCGCACCTTTCAGACCTGGCACAACTAAACCAACCTGGTAATGCAAAATTTGAGACCAACATCAAGGACGTAAACAAGCTAGCAGCTGTTACCTTTCCTTTACCCTGTTACCTTTTCTTTCTGTTTTACTCTACAGGGGACCATTTTTGACTAAATGAACATCTTATTGTATTAAAAAACTAGAGTTAAGACCATAAACTCTTTCGGAAACTGTTGGAGGTAATAAATCAAGTGAGAAGTGGGGTCATTTTCTCATAAGCTTACATACAATCTGACTTGAAACCGGTGTATTCGCCCCCTGCTAGCCAGTGAAAGGAATGCAGGTTTTTGGCCCTTCTACACTGGCTTGACTTTTCAAACCCAGAACCCTGTCCATATTTTAAACAGTCCATGTTGTGTTTTCTATTTTTCCTCTAGTGGTTAAAATTAACATTCTCACTGACATATACTCTATATGCTCCTTTACTTGCAGTATGGTTCAGTGTTGCTGTTTAGTGGTATATTTTACTTATTTATGTAGATAACCAGCAACAGAAATTTAAAATACTGCCTGCTCTGAAACAATGTGTGAAATTCTATAATATCAATATTCTGTGTCAGTCCCACAGAATGATAGAGAATCTTTCTATCCTCGACAGCGTCAGACAATATTTAGTATTCAATACTAGAGGCAGAAGGCTAACTAGATCAGAAAGTCCAACCGCATGTCCTGATGCATTTTAAATCAGAGGTCTGTCTCTGACATTTTGTCACTATCCTCCTGCCCATATTATGTCTTGTTCAGACCCACTGCTGAATGTTATTCCATTTTAAATGGAGCAGGATGATTAGATTACACACTTAGTCACAAAAGTAATAGATAGAGAAGTGTAGTCCGGCCACTTCTGGTTCGCCCTAAACGACCATAGGTCAAACATTATTTCCTTTTTCTTTTTTTTTTAGATCACAAGTAATTTATGTCAGAATCAAGGGATAATAACTGTTGTTTTCCTGAGATAATGAGACAACTATTCATGAGAATATGACTTCCTAAGATTGATAAGAGTGGACCATTACATACTCACTGCTCTGTGGGCTGGGTTTGGGAGTTTCAAAGCCAACCATGTGCTTTTATGAACTTTTGCCATCAATAATGGATACTCATCCTTGATCTGACATTTTCAGCTTAAATCAGTTGCTACACTTGTCAAGACAACATGTATGCATGCTGAGTTACCACTGCTGATGTGATAAACATTGAGCTATAAGGAAACAGAGGGAACAACCATCAGAACAACCTACAGATTAACATTACTCGTTATCTCGGATAACAAAGCTTGTTGTCTCAATCTCTAGAAAATGATCTTGGGAAAACAACATTTCTTTTGGGTCTTGGGTTGAAAAATGATCTGATATCTAACAGTGTAATCGAATCAGAGGAAAGATTTTTCCTCACAAAAGGGAGTCACGGGTGACCAACTTCTCCTGGCCTCTGTCATCTGACCGCCAGACTGGACACAAGGACGAATCACGTGTTTAAAACGTGCTCAGGTGACCAACATAACCACCAGTGACAAACACTGAAATAAAACTCATTCTCATTGGTACCGAACAGATCAAAAAGACTGATTGTGTTTTGGTAAATCCGCTGTTGTATCTGAGCATACATGCAATGTGCAAAATGAGATGAACAAGTGAGCAATAAATGATTAATGGTCAATTTACTGTTGGGCCTCTGAAATATTGAGAGAGAGAGCTCAGCCATGAAATGCAATGTAAATGGATCTATTTATAGTGAAGCAGAGGAAGTCATGTGGAAGAGGCTGGTTGGGGTGCCTTGTTCATATAGCTTTTAGAGGCAATGACAGGAGAGGAAAGAGGGAGAAAAACACAAACTACACCCACATTTGCATGTAAAGCCACTTTTCATGGGGGACATTAAACTTTAAGACGCACACAGCAAGAATAGCGATAAATAATTTCCACACCGAGAAAGATGGAAAGCCCCAGTTCGACTCCCGCGTCCCCTGTAGCCTCCCACGCCTATTAAACCCCGCGTCCCACTTTGTCTCATGGGATTGTTTGGGAGTGAAAAGGAAGGGAAGTGACACGTTAAAACCTCTTTTTATTAATTCTGAGAGGAGGGAGGAGGTTTGGCGGTGTGTCACAGCAGCTGATGGCAGGCAGGGAGGCTGCGTGGCGCACACTCTGATATCAACCAGCGGATATCAGGATGAATAACTTAACACAAAGCCCAAATCCTCTGCTAACAGTAATAAGATTTGATTGTGTTTGCACCACTGGGGAATGCGGAGGAAGGACTGGAGATTGGGTCCTTATCACGCTCCCTTTTATTACATTACCAAGTACTTGTAGTTGGTGAGAGGATCGCTTGATTGCAATTTGGTTACTACATGATTTATTTCACATAGGCTACACATATAGATGGATGATGGGGTTCTAAGTAGTGAGTGACTGGTACTGAAACTGTCACGTCTTTCATAAGGAACATGTACTTTTGAGCTGTTGTATATTTAATAATATCATACAAAATGATGCAACAAACCTATTATTTTTCTCATTTTGTCTATGAAATATCAGAACAGTGGATAAAATGTGGGAATTTCCCAAGGTGATGTTTTCAAACGTCTTGTTTTGTCTGATTGTCTGAAATCCAAAACCTTCAGACATTCATCTTAAAATGATATGAATCAAAAGGACTGCTCACATTTAAGATTGTTGTACCTGCACATGTTGAGTATTTTTAATTTTCTCTCGATCAGCTAATCAATTAACTGACCAATCATTTAAGCTCTAGTCATGTGTAATGTACCGTTTTGTAAGGAGCTTCCCACTCACTCGTCTAATAATGACACTGATCAAGATGAAAAAGTGTCTGTGTGATCAATAATTTAAGATTCGGGGTAATTCCAGCCTGCTTAATCCAATGACACTCACTGTGGCCATAAAAGGGATGTATTATTAGTGTATAGTGCCTTAATACAGATGTTTAGGACTGCGCTGCCATCTACTGGCTGCTGTACCTACATACAAGAGTTTGTCAATCTTTTAGGATTTAGGATTAACTAAATAAAAAGGTGCGCGGATGCCGGAGCAACGGCCTCTCCACTCTTCTGCTGAGAGGCGTTTCTCCACATTTTTGGCTGAACCTGGAGTTTCAGTGAGGTCCAACACAGATGTCTGGTGATGAGGACTGGCACACAGACGGTGCTCCAGTTCATCCAAAGTGTGTTGGCTGGGCTTGTTCTTCCACATTAAACTGAGAAAACCATTACCTGGCTTTGTGTACGGAGGCCTTGTCATGCCAAAGCAGACTGTTGGCAGTACAAAACAGTCATTTAAAATGGCATTTTACCTTGTAACCTTCATTGAAACTTACTGGCCTAGATAAACCATCCATCAAATTTGAACCATGCAGGTTTGCTAAATAAAAGAGCTGTAACTATATCAAAATAATACTAGTTGCTTATTTTGATCAACAATTAATCGTCTCAGTTGAAGGATTTGCTGTTTTTCTTCATCATTTATGACATGAAGTAAAAAGTCTTTGGTTCGGGTTGAACAAAAGGCTTCACTTTGGGCTATGGGAAATTTTGATGAGCATCGTATTGACTAAACAATTTAGCTTTTAATAGTGAAAATTAATCAATAATGAAAATTAGGTGCAACCCTTTAAATCTTGCTGAATTAATTTAATATTTTCTTTTCTCCTTCTAGTATCTAGGATTGCGTGCTATTCATATACATAAATCAAAGTAATTAGTTACTTACTGGAGTACCACAGAGTTTACAGGGAAGACAGAAGTCTACATATTGACAGCCTGTTTATACAAGGTAAATATTACTTTCATTTGGATTCTTGGTGGGGCATAAATATGAGGAGTTGCAACCGAATTTACAAGTTTAAAAAGAAGAAGAAGAAGAAGAAGAAAAGAAAGATTTCTGTTTTTTTTTTATGAAATTCTTAATATGTTCCATCTCTTGTCAAATCTTAATCATGTAATCCATGGATGTTTCATCTATGTAGACTCTGTCATTTCTTTTAAAGGCCCAACTATCAAATAATGACGCTCTGGGTTTAGTGGCCGACCCATCCTACAATCCCAAAGTGTCAGTTTTTGACGAGCTGGGAATGAGACTCAAAAGTCGACTTTTCTTACAAATAGCACCTTCAAAACAGCATTTAAGATTATGCAGAATTTGTTCTTTTAAGGCACAAATTCATGAGCTGCTCCTCAAAAGTGAAGCCAAATTGTCGTTTTTCGCCTTCACCGCCACAGCCTTCACCGCCACAGCCCAGCATGAACTGTGACAGCAGTGTGATAGATCGAGATCTGATAGAAGTTTAATGTAGCAGAGTAACCAGTTTCCTAAGCTAGGGAACAGAATGGGGGAAAGTACCACTATCTGCAGCTGAGTACTGGACAAATAAAATAAAACATAGTCAGCAAACTTTTTCACTGAAAACAACTTTCTTCATAGACTGGAGAGCTGTGAGTTATCAGTAGAGTGAGGTAACTCTCCTGTATGGGAACAGTCCACCTGCCACCTGATGATAGGAAGAAAGTAGAAAAACTGATGCCTGACACATTTGTGGCTCTGAAACGGTCCGGACTCAAAGACGAGATGAGAGGTCTCTGGCTGCTTTTGGTGCTTGTGGCTGCGGCCCAGGCTGAGAGGGTGTTCATCGGGTAAGTTCACCTGTGCTCACTGAAAAAAAAGACATATTTACTGTGATTATATTCACATTCATATTCCCAGCTTTGTGTTTGATGTGATTTGTACAGAAGTCATCAAAAACTTTTGTGACATTTAAAGCCAGCCGGGAGTTCCAATATAGTTTACTCTGCTGACTATTTCAAATCTAATTATTAACCTGTTCTTTCTTCTTTTCTTGCCCACCACAAGACTATTTATGTTGATATGATTAAAGGCATCCCAATTAACATTTGTAGAACCTAAAAACCATCTCCAAAAAATAAAACAAAAATTGATATGATGCTTGTTGCTTCATAGAGTTTAATGAGAAAACTTGTTGAAGGTGAAGACAGTAAAACATAAAGGGTTTTACTGTTTTACTGGAATTATAACATTCTTTTTTCACTAAATAAATAACTATCATACCAGTGTAAAGTTAATTTGGTCATTAACATTTCGGTGTCCATTAACTCAGTGTTGGCAGTGTACATTTCTGCAAACCTGGATATGTTAAATCTGTACATTTCATATTATGCTGATATGTTGAAACTTTAGATTGCTTTACTTTTCAGTGTTATCTTGTGACAGCACTATGGCTCAAGTCTGGTAAGGTTTAGGCACAAAAACCACTTGGTTAGGGTCAGAGGTGGCAAAAGTACACACATTCTTTACTCAAATAGAAGTACAGATACTTGTGTATGTAAAAGATTCTGGTTAAAGTAGAAGTACTGATTCAACTTTTTTACTTAAGTAAAAGTAGGAAAGTACAGGCTCGGAAAAGTACTCGAGTATAAAAGAAAGCTAACTTCACATCATATTAATATAACTCAATGACTATTAAACTTAAAGGTAGAATCAGTGGAATTTGTCCGAGCTGTTCGTAAATGCACTCAAAAGTTGGGTATTCTCGAGTCTCACTCCCAGGACGTCAAATACCATCATTTTGGGTTGGTAAAGTGTCCCGAGCACAGCGACAAAGTGAGAACATAAGAAAATCCAGGCAGAGGGCTGCAGGGTCTCTGCAGATACGAGACACTATCACTATCGTCATTGGTCTGAGCACGAGCTGTTCTGTACGATTAATTGCCAGTTATATTAGGAAGGAGTCAATTAAAATCTTCTTCACTTGCTGAACTCACTGTACTGTAATACTGTATATTAACTTCTTCCAGAGATCAGGTCATCAGGGTCAATGTGCAGAATGAGGAACAGATCCAACTGCTGCAGGCCCTGGAGAGTCAAGAAGCGTGGGAGGTACACACACACACACACACACACACACACACACACACACACGCACACACACACACACACGCACACATACAGAACAAACACATACGTATGTTCAGGATTTCTCAGCTGCTTGTGCCAAACATTTTCTCATGAACTACCAAGAAATAATCCACTTGAGAGTTTACGTGGGCTGAAGGTTAACAGTCACCTCTGCTTATAAGAAAGTCAGAAACTCTCTGCTGCACTCTTTCACACAGAAAATAATCCAAACAGTAACCGTCCCTCTTTTTTAAATGTGTTTAATAAATCTTCCGCTGCACCTATGTACATAAATTGGTGCAGACAACAAGTATAATAAATAAATGTCATAGATTCTCTGTTTTGATGTGTTTTTGCAAAAAGCTTTGTCTCGCATGCTGGAATACTTGCAGGTCTGTCAACTGTTGTGATGTGTTCATGCTTACTGGATCTATATGAAGACAAGCCACTGACAAAGTATTAAAGAAAAGATTATTCTGCTCAGTATACCCCCCCCCCATTTTCAACACAGGTTCTCAAGTCTAACCTGTGATTTCTCTATCGTCTGCCTGATCCCAGCTGGACTTCTGGCTTGACCCAGTCTCCACTGAGCTCCCTGTTGACATCCGAGTGCCCCGCTCCAGTTTGAGCTCTGTGAAGGAGTACCTCCAGGTCCACAACATCGCCTACTCTGTTCTCATCAACAACCTTCAGGTCTGTTGTTAAAAAAAAATCAAATACTTCCATTTAGGACTGTTAAGAATTTAACCAATTAAAAATGTATTTATCAGCAATTGGAGGTGGGTACTAATACATTAAAAAAAAGTCTAAATTTCAATACTTGGTTATCAAATATGTCAAAATAAAACACAATACTTGTGTGATAAATCATATTTAATTAAAATACAAGTAATTTGTAACCTAACAAAATATTTTTTTATAAACTTATATTCACATTTTAGCCATTTAGTAGCTTTAGTATGGATTGAACTTTGTTGAGTTAGTATATAAATATATACATTCATAAAAAAATTCACTAAAATAATACGATTTCTGATTTTTTTCTTCACCTTCATGTCACATTCAGGAGCTTCTAAATGCAGAGAAAGCTGAGATGGAGATGAACCAGATGAAGGAGCGCCACACCCGCAGCTTCAACTTTGGAGCCTATCATAATCTGGAGACTGTACGCTATTTATACAGACAGATAAATATTGTAGTTAGAATCATTTTTGGGATATTTGCGATAAAGTTAAATATAAACACATGCATCTCTTAAATTTAACCAATTAACTGTTTATTAGTCAACCTAGTTAAGAGTTGTCGAGATTCTGAATTATACGTCAAGTGTATTTGTTTTGTCTCAGACGTGCCAAATTTGTCTGTATTTTTAACGCTTGGCTTGCCTCACATACAGATCTACAGCTGGATGGACACTCTGGTGGCTCAGTACCCCAACCTGGTCTCCAAGCAGGAAATTGGGAAATCATATGAGAACAGGCCCATGTATGTGCTCAAGGTAGGACAGAGCTCATACAGGACAACAGCTTGTTTCTACCTGCCTGTACCGTGGTACTGTGTGTGTGTGTGTGTGTGTGTGCGCACATAGTAAGAAATGCGTTACAGCCACTTTAAATGTCCCCATTAAACGAGAGATGTTTGCCCGCATCACATGCTATCTTTTCAGCCATTTTTATGACAGCACGAGTTCTCCTACTGTTGATTTTGTGTTTAGTTCAGCACCGGAGGGAACAAGCGTCCTGCTATCTGGATCGACACCGGTATCCACTCCAGGGAATGGGTGTCTCAGGCTACCGGAGTGTGGACAGCCAACAAGGTACAACATGTTAATGACACTGAACAATAACAATAATTGAATAATGATAGTTTTCCTGTCCTCTATTGTTGCATTCATTGTTAACTCTGAATGTCAGAGGCATAAGTCACGAAGGACATGCTTTCTTTTCTTGAGAGTGTTATTTCTAGAGAATCACTCCCTTGTGTTCTTGTTTAGATTGCCACTGATTATGGTACCGATGCCTCCCTGACCTCCCTCCTGAACACCATGGACATCTACATGCTGCTCCTGGCCAACCCTGACGGATATGCTTACACCCACTCTAATGTATGTGCCTAACAATCAATGGAAACATGTTGGACTGCTCTTATTGTTACTTTAGTTTTACTATGTGATGTGGATATTTAAGTGGAAAACATGGTTGATATGAGTTTCGTGAGGTTTATATCCTTATATACAAATGCCTATAATTGCAGTTATGTGCTTTTTGCCTGAATTGTAGTGCTTGACTGACTGTGTTTACTGTGTGATGTACAGGACCGTATGTGGCGTAAGACCCGCTCCGTGAACTCAGGTTCCGTGTGCCGTGGAGTCGATCCCAACAGGAACTGGGACGCAGGCTTTGGCGGTCAGTAGAAAAGACAGTAAATGCTCCTCATATCTTTGTTTGTGTATTTTGTAGATACAGATATAGAAATTACAAACAAAGTACATAAAAGCCAAGTACCCAAAAGTCATACTTGAGTAAAAGTCAAGATATCGTGTTAAAATATTACTTGGCTAAAAGTGAAAGTCCCCCATACAAATAGTACATGAGTACATATACAAAGGTGTGTTTTACAAATTGGGATTTGAATGTATGTTTAATAAGGTTATTTTAATGTTTTTTTTTACAAAAACAGAGACTGTCTAGAGGGTTCACAAACTTTCAAGCAGCACTGTATATGTGATACATGAGATAATGTATGTAAGCCCTCTTCCACTGTACTGTATGTATGTATTGTTTTTATGATTTCCATTGTCTCACACACGTGTACTCATTTTACTTTCTCCCTCCAGGCCCCGGTGCCAGTAGGAACCCCTGCTCTGACTCCTTCCACGGCCCCTCGGCTCACTCTGAGATCGAGGTGAGGAATGTGGTCAACCTGATCCAGAGCCACGGCAACTTCAAGTCCTTCATCTCCGTACACGCCTACTCCCAGCTGCTCATGTACCCCTACGGCTATTCCTGCGGGAAAGTGCCCGATCAGCCTGAGCTGGTAAGGAAGGAAAAATCTAATTAAATTAAATCTGACAGCTTTTTCTACATTCTCACACAACTGAGATTGCGAAGTAGTTCTCACACAGGAGAGACAAATCAGAGAGGAAGCTGAATTCTCTCTTAATAAATGTCTGTATTATCAGGAAGATGACAGACTCGAGGATTGTATTGTGACCTGACCTGCCTTTTGACTGCAGACTGCTTGAACAACCTTAGCTGGACAACTCAGGATTGTAATTCCTTTCTTTTATAGCTGAAAATTCAAATAATTTGCGAACAATTAAAAACTCATCACTGTTATATATGACAAATGATCCACCTTAACTGAGCCAGTACTGCTTCAAGTTTATAAAAATGTGCATTTTAACCACTGACAAACTGCCGTATGGACCAACAGTCATGTAGTTACAAAGATTTAATAAAGTCCTCTGAGATAAATTCATGGTTTTGGGCTATATAAACAAAATTGGCTGACTTGTAAACTCCATAATAGGATGTGCAGGACCTTAAAAGTTGCTTTATTATTCACCTCTCCTCTCGAGATATTTTCAATTCAATGTGGGCATTTAGCCTTTTTCTTCTCCATGTCCCTTTCTGTACCACTATGACCTGTGCACTGTATCTAACTTCAAGTCTGTTTCCCCTTTCTCATTGCTCCCTATAGGATTCTGTTGGCAGAGCTGCAGTGGCGAAACTCACTTCCCTTTATGGTACCAGATACAAGGTTGGAAGCATCTGTAACATCATCTGTGAGTAGCTTTTTTCCCCTTGTTTTCCCAGGCGACTTCACTGCACCCTAAATTCAAATTCAAACTGACAAAAAACTGCTGTGATGTATATTCATAATTATGATTAATAATAATGAAGTGATTTAAATATAAACACTCAAAAAGTACTGTGCACAATATATGAATAAGTAAAGTGAAAATGCAAGTCCTTTAAAATACCATTACGATTAGTACTACTTATGTAGCTGCTACTCGTGATAATAGCATGTCACCTGTTCCCTCACATATATCACCCTGTGTATCTTATGATTGCCACCAGATATCCAAAGTAATACTGTCATATATCTAAACGAAACATTTAAACATGCTTACGATAAAAATAAATGGCTCCTTTAATCCTGATTTTTAAAACTCAGATTCTGTTATTATTCTTGTTGCTAACACTACTAGTGCTACTACTAAGTCCTCACCTCATCCTCCTTCTCTCAGATCAAGCCAGTGGCGGCAGCATTGACTGGTCTTACAACATGGGCATCAAGTACTCCTATGCCTTTGAGCTGAGGGACACCGGTCGCTATGGTTTCATTCTGCCATCCAATCAGATCATCCCCACAGCTTCCGAGACCTGGCTGGCTCTGAAACACTTAATGGAGTACGTCCGTGACCATCCCTATTGATCATCATAACAGCGGAAGGAGTGAATATTTTAAAAGCATTCACTCTATGTTGATGACATCTGACTTGACCAAAGTCCAATAAACCAATACAAAACCTGTTTACCTGTGTTTCAGCACTCCTTTTTGTTTTCTCTGTTCTGTTGGCTTACACAAACGGTCAACTTCACCTCTGACTTCAAAGGTCAAGCTCATATTCTGAGGTGTTTTGACTCAATATTGAGAATTTTATATGTTTAAATCTCCCTGATTGAAAAAATATGAATCTCGGCAGGTCCACAATGTCTATTGCCAAACAATTCATCCACCTGTAGAGGGTTTTTTTTTTTAGGTAAAAGTGCTATTTACATACACAAGGATTCCTAATTGTTAATTATCTTTAAGTCATAGTCCCATTTTTCATTCAATCAAAACAATACAATATGGGCTTGCTTTTTGCCCATCATCAAATTTTTGTTTTGAGTTTGGCTACACACTTCTGGGTTGGGATTGGGAGAAGAGGTGTATTCAGTTTGTTGCAATCTGCAACCTTACCACTAGATGCCACTTAATCCTACACTTCAACCCTCTGACGCCAGCTAAAGTTTTATTTAATTTAGGCTCATAGGCATGTATAGAAATACAATATCCAATATTTGAATTGGGTTGCATTGCTTAGCATCTTTCATTTTATTTTAGTTATTAAATGAGTGGGCCTGTTGTTACTTGCCCAGACCTGACCTTGGTAGAACCAGATCTAGGCTTGAAAGACCTTATTTTTGGTTTAACACTTAAATTAATACTTAAATGGACCTGGCCTTGAAATAGGCTGGCCTTCCACATTTAGATTCAGGACTTTACTTTAGATTTGGATACAAACATTTCCTTGTTTCCCTTTCTATAAAAATAGACTTATGTATGTTTTTTTAAGGCCTAGTATTTAGCCACATAACTCAAAACCATAGTTTGTCAAAACGTCAGGACCAGTGTTGGGGGAAAAAATTGCACGTGTTACAGTAATGTATTTATTTTAGCGGTAACAGAGTCATATAATGCGTTAGTTACTAATAATATTTCAGTAATATGTTGCAACAGTCATGTAATGCGTGACAATCCACATTACTGAGTGAAGTGAAGCATTTATTGTGGTTTGTTTAAAACCCATCCACACCGCGCATGACCATATTAATATATAGGCTATGCCTGTGTTTAATACAGCTGAGTCTATTGAGTTCTCTGTTAAGTCTCTGCGTAACTGAAATGAGCCTATTTCGTAGGTGTAATGATGAAGCCTAATATACTTTAATTTACATTCATGAATCACATATGCCCATGCATTCCTTGTTCAGTGGACTAAAATAAAAAGGCATAGAAAATATATTTTCGTCTTGTCATGTCATTATAGGCTACATTATAAGTATAGGTCAACTGTGACTAAGCCTACAATTATAAATGTAAAAAGTAATAAATCACTCTACACAGACAGTAATAGTGTATCATTATATATCACTTTAAAATGAAGGTAACTAGTAATATGTAATTCATTGCATTTTGAAGCGAACTCTTCCACACCTGGTCAGGACAAGGATTTGAAGCTGCCTTCCGGTCGCCCATATTCTTCTCGCTGTAACAAAATGGCTGACGTCTCCTTCTCTCATAGGAAAAAAGGTTATAAAACTGTTGCATCATTTTTCAGGAAATGCGGTAGTTTCACACAATCATCGGCCCTACACTGTTTTTTCCGCGTTAATATTGAAGAAAATAAAAAATAAATTAAAGTTAAATGTGTTTTGTTGACGAAGAAGGGAGAACTTGTCGTGTTTCCCGCCTGTAGACGCCCTCCTGCCTGCCTGCTCTGATTAGTTTACTTCGTATGTGTGGCACAAGTTCGCCGCTGGACTCATCATAGCGAGACCGATTAAAATGGGGTATTTGAAACAAATTGAGGTAGAAAACTTCAAGTCATGGCGAGGGAAGCAAGTTATCGGTCCTTTTATGCGATTTAATTGCATAATTGGCACAAATGGCTCTGGTAAGTTAACTTTTAATGGTCACTTTCCGAGCTCTCTAGAGAGCTAACATCAGTTAACGTTAACGTCAGCTGTCAGTGCTAGCTTAAGTTGCAATTAAGTTGAATTAATATTAGGCTAGCTAGCATTCAAAGTTTTGCTATGTCGATTTTGTTTTGCATATCCCTCTTTCTAAGAAGACGAACTATATATAAATCTTATTACAACAATAGAGCATTATTGTTTTTGTTAATTGTTTGTTTGTGTTAATAATTCATGTCTGCAGACTTTAATACAGATAGCCTTACATTTAGCTTTAACAACAGCATCCTTAAATGCTATAAGCAAAGCCTAAAATTCGTTGCTGCACCACACGAAATCACACTAGGCAAGTCCAATGTAATGGACGCCCTGAGCTTCGCCATGGGGGAGCGGACTGCCTCGCTCCGGGTGAAGCACCTCAGGGACCTGGTTCACGGAGCCCACATCGGCCGGCCGGTGTCCGACACTGCCCGCGTCAGCATGCACTATTGCGACGATGAAGAACAGGAGACCGTCTTCTGCCGGAGCGTCTTAGGTCAGTCTAATGGGGTCGCTTTCCCTGTCTGTACATATTTCTTATAGGTTTATAGTCAAAACATGTTTAAGGGGCAAGCTAAGGGGAGTAACGTTAACGTTGTCTGGAAAAATCCCCCCTGTAACGTTTCCCTGTTGTAACTCCACATCAGACCTGCCCCGTTGTTGTTGTTGTTATGGACCAGACTGGTGACATTAGTAACCTTAATTATGATAATATATTTATTAATATATATATTCATAATAACTACATGACACAGGCTGTGGTTTGTAGAGTGACTGTCATAGGCAAATAAGTTGTCTGACCTTTGCAATCCCCAGAGAAAGAAAAACATATTTCCCCAGGTGTCCCTAGCGCTTACGAATAGAATTCTTAAAGTTTTGATCTATAGGCTTCTGTCATCCATTGTGTTTTTTAGGTGACTCCTCTGTGTATCGCATCAATGGTTCACAAGTCACTTTGGCCACATATTTGAAGGAGCTGGAGAAGATTGGCATTGTGACCAAAGCCAGAAACTGTCTGGTTTTTCAGGTAAAGATTGTCATAGAAGTTAGTGTAGATAGACATGAAATCATGCTGTAAACAGTAAAACATTCAGATACATTGTAGAGAGATTTTAGGACAGGATGCAGGACAGCAAAAGACATCTTCATGATGAAGTTGCTGTGGGATCCTATGATCCCAAGCACAATCAATTTCTACATTGCACAACGTTTCTGTAACATAGCTACGTGGGGTCTGAGTTTGATAACTGTCCTGCAGCGCACTGTTGAGCCATTACAATGGCTGATAGTACTAATGCCTTATAAACAGATCTGTTACTTATTGTTCTCCTCACAAGGGGGCAGTGGAGTCCATAGCTTTGAAGGATCCAAAGGAGAGGACCAAGATGTTTGAGATCATCTGTCAATCGAAAGAGTATGCAGAAGATTATGATAAGAAGAAGGAGGCCCTGCTGAAGGCCAAAGAGGACTCTCAGTTTCACTTCAACAAGAAGAAATCTGCTACTGCTGAGAAGAAACAGGTGTCCCAGGAAAAAGTAGAGGTAAAGTCACAGATATAGGAAGGCAATCCAAATCCTATATATAGCATACTGCTATAATGTTCATTAGTACTATGTAGTGTATATTTAACATTGTGGGGAAATTAAGTTCTTGCAATGTCATATAGCCTCATATGGCTCGGGCCACAAAATTATAGTTTATCCAGTGCTGTGACTGTTACACTCAGTCTATGTGAAGAACTTGGCTGTTTTGGTAAATTTGAGTTTTCTTCCTCTAGTAAGGAATTCATACTGCCCCTATTTTGGGTTGCAGGCCATCCTGTCTCTGTTTATGTAGGTATAGGAGAGACATGCAAAATTATTAAGTTTATGAAGTCCCTAAATTAGTGATGTACTGTATGAATGCAAACAGTAATGGCATCATGGACTCGTAAGCATCAGCTAGATCGTAGTTTAATTGCCTTACTTTCTCTTGAGCTTTTTGTCCACCGATTGACTGGTCCTCACACCTCCCACTCTACTAGGCCCAGAAGTACCAGGCGCTTGTGGACGACCTTGACCAAAACCGCCTGCAGCTCAGCCTGGCTGAGCTCTACCATAATGAGAAGGGCATGAACTCCCTCAGCGACACCCTGAGGGAGAAACAGCAGGCTGCAGCTGCCATGACCAATAAACTGGTGAAAGCGGAGCAGACGGTTAAAACTCACAAAAAGGATCATGGACGCCTCACCAGAGAGCAGCAGCATGTAGAGAAGCAGATCCGTGTGTGTGTGTCTGTGTGTCTGTGTGCCTGTGAGAGTTTAGTTTTTAGGGGCAGTGAATTTGCATTTCACCTCTGGGAATAAACTATAAACATGATTTGAAAATTATAACTGAAAAACAAGTATTAACCAATATATATATAAAAAACTCTCAAGTATTGCTAATAGAGTAGTAAATAAGTATTTAATTTGTCCCTCACCAGCTATTTAGTTTCTCCCTGTAGGGATATTTAAATTTCAAGCTAGATGATAGGATCTATTTAGCTCTAATGGAATTGGCATATAACATAAACTTTAACTAGAATGAATCTCATCTCTTTCTGTCACTCAGCACCCACGAGCAAATCCATTCCCAGTGCCGGTCCCAGTACATCAAGGCCAAGGTAAACACCTCCCATCACATGAAGAAGGCTGAGGAGCTCCGTGGTGCCCTGAGGAAGAGTCAGAGGCTGATGGTGATTAAAGAGCAGGAGCTGGCAGAGAATCAGCAAGAAATCACTGAGCTAGAGAGAGCATGGAGGAACTATGAGAAGCAGGTACAGGAGAAGGGAGGCTCCAGGGGGAGAGACATCGAGCTCAATGAGGATCAGGTGTGTGTTTCAAATCAAAAGTCAGTTAACATGATTTAAATTACAGCTGCTGGGAGGTTGAAGGCTACGTTAGATGTTTTTATTCAGTGCAACACATATTCCAAATATAATAACAAACCCAGTTAACTGTATGTGGGGATATACAATACTCAACACATAAACATTGTCCACAGTTAAATATTTAATGATTAATTGATTAGTGTTCAACTATTAAAGTCGATGTGTTTTGATTCCAGGGACTCAAATGTGAATATTTTCTGGTTTCTTTACTCATCTATGACAGTAAAGTAAATATCTTTGAGTTGTGGATAAAACAAGACATTTGAGGAAATCATCTTGGGCTTCAGGAAACACTGATCGATATTTTTTCTTTAAAAATGTTTTTTAACTTGTTTCAGTTCAAACGACTTATCAACTAACTGATAACTGATAATAATTGACTGTTTAATCAGCAATCAGAAATATTAATTATGTATGTGGTATTTTTCTTGTCAAAAAGCAGGAGTCAGTCTTTCATCCGTATGCAAAACATTAAAACTGTGAGTAAAATGGCTGTGTTAGATCTGCCACAAACATATGTAATGGAAAGGTGAGGCAACTATTTGGAAAGCTCTTTGGCAGAGTTACAATGATACATCACTTAATTTTGGCCATAATTTCAGATTATCCAGTCCTAGTTTATTTTGGAGGTAACTCAACCTAATTAAACTCTTAAATATCCAGTTAATATATTACATTTAATTCAAGTTTGCAAATGAACATACATTAAGATTCTCATAGCGCTTTTTTCAGCTTTGCCAAAAATTTTACATGTAACTCATTGGCCAAAGTCAATGTATCAGACAACCATAAAAGTCAATGTTTATCCTAATAAAAGAACCATATTACCTTACTGCAGATGACACTTACTCACAAGGGACCAAAAAGGGACATCATCACACCCGCTGTGTATTTTGCTTGTGTTTCTGCTACAGCTAGAGCGATACAAAGAGCTGAAGGAGCTGGCTCGAAAACAGGGTGCTGTCTTCAGCCAGCAGGCAGAGAAGCTGCACTGGGAGGTCAAAGCAGACTACGAGAAGATGGCTTTTGACCAGCGCAGAAAGAAGGAAGTGGAGGTACTGTCAGTGACACACTACTGAATTTGTAGTTGGTAATTCCTTAATCCTGCAATAACTGATTTATTTTGCCACTTGGAGGCAGTAGAAACAAGTTGTGGCCACAAAATTGGCATATCATCACCTTTGAGGATGATATAATGAACTTGTGAGGAAACAGTTTTCAGGAGTTACAGAGCAACATTTGAACGGATTTCGAGTCATGTCCCTGGCCACCTGATTAATTTAAGTCCAAAATTTACCCTCCTTAATCTTTGTTTTTGATCACAACCAACTCTGGCTCAAAGATCTGGCTCTATAGCAACTAAATGTTTCACTGTGTTCACAAGCTAGACACTCTGTGTCTGTCTCCCTTTTTGTGCCCACCAGGTGGTGTACAGAGGTTTCTTGCCAAAACCGAAAAAAGTGCTATGAGAGTGAAAGCAGTTGTCATGAGATGCATTGTTATTATAAGAATATAATATATTATTACACATAGTGACTGCTCTTGGAACATTATCTTTTGTAGGCTGCCATCAGGAACAACCAGACTCAGCTGGAAGATTTGACAAGCAGAGCAGAGAAGCTGGAGCAGTACACAAAGACCTGCAGGTATTTCATGGGCACACCGTATTCCACATGGCTGTATAATGTAATGCCAGCCAGGAGAAATAGCTGTTCCTAACTGTCAGGGAGGTGTTGATTTAACTGTTATTTATCCGTGACAAATTATATATTTTTAAATCCGGATGTAACATCTCATGGAACCTTAGCATACTTTATAGAGTTACTGTACATTCCAGCTCGAGCCTTGAAGAGTACCGTCAGCAGGAGGAGAGTCTGAGTGCAGAGCTAGAGCGGGGCCGCCAGCGCACTGAGGAGGTGAATCAGGAGCTGGGCCAGTTGCTGGAGGAACTGGGGAACGCCCGTCTAGACAGCCAGGAAAGCAGACGCCAGCTGCAGCGCAAAGAGCTGCTAGAGAAGCTTCGCAGACTCTACCCTGAAAGTGTGGTGAGAGACAATGAGAAGGGATCACTGTTAGAATGCAGTGAGAGGCAGAAAACATGTTAAGGATTTAAGGAACAAAAAACATGTCAGGCATCAAAGCTATCTAACTAGTCTCACATGGTGACCGTCAATCTACGATACTGAAAATAACAAATCTCAGGTAAAGGCACACACGGGCAAACTCAAGACTCAGCTATCAGGAATCAGATTACTATTACTTTTAATAGTCTTACTTACTCAGTACAAATGAAAGTTTTCAGCACCCTGGAGAGCGCCATGGTTACTGGAGAGTAATATCATTCAGCTTCTTGAGAGCATCCACCCTTTGTGCTAAATTTAGTTTTCTTGAAGATAATAATAAACCTCCACATGTAATCAAAGGAAATGTTTTACTTCAAGCATTGTTATATATCCACTTTAGTACGTGGTCATTCATCATTTAGAGCTTGTCTGGCTGAATCTTGAGAGAGAAATGTGTTTATTTATTTATTTTTTAAAGGTAAAAAGTTTTCACTTGAAAACTTTTTGAAAGCTTTTCACTTGATCTGTGGGAATTATTGATTTTCTTTATTTTTCTTTTTAAATATTTATTTTTTCCTGTCCCAGTATGGTCGTCTGTCTGACTTATGCAGCCCCATCCATAAGAAGTACCAACTTGCTGTCACAAAGGTGTGCAGCCGCTACATCAATGCCATTGTAGTGGCCTCAGAGAAAGTGGCCCGCGACTGTATCACTTTCATCAAGGAGGAACGAGCTGAACCTGAGACCTTCCTGCCCATCGACTACTTGGATGTGAGTTGCAACTGCTATAAGCCAAGAACAGCAGGTGAAGTTGTGTCATGAATAACCCTGACTACTGTGTGCCTAGGTGAGTCCTCTGAGTGAGCGACTGAGGGAGGTGCCTGGTGCCAAGATGGTGGTCGATGTCGTACAGATTAACGCTTCCACAGCTGCCAACCAGCTGAAGAAAGTTGTGCAGTTTGTCTGTGGCAATGCCTTAGTGTGTGAAACCATCAAAGAAGCAAGGAGCGTGGCCTTTGATAGGCAGGAGCGCCATAAGGTAAACTTAGCCTTCGGCTGTGGATTTTGCAATTAGGGTCAGTTGAATCCTCAAAAGCATAAGATATTTTTTGGTTCACTCAAGCTGCATATCAGTTAAGTGTCTGTTTATGATAAAGTTGATTAGTACTGTTAGTGTGGCTCCATCTGTTTCTTCAACAATGTCCCCTTAAGCTATTGACTCCAAACATAGGAGATGATTCAGTAAACCTCAGTCAATGTTCATTGTTTCAACCATTTACTAAAAAAAATTCTGCCCGTACTAACTCAAATCAATTTGCATGTTTGGGCTTAAAAATCCAAGTAAGAATGTTACCTAAAAAAGTCAACACTAAAAATCATGTGGACCTAACAGGTCCATTCAGTATTGCCACCTACAGCCCTGAACTTGCTAACTGACATGTAATTAGATGTCTTTTCTGTAGACAGTATCTCTGGATGGGACAATGTTTGCAAAATCCGGTGAGATGTCTGGAGGCTCCAGTTACCTGCGGACCAAAGCTCGATGCTGGGACCAGAAGACCATGATGAAGCTGAAGGAACGCAAGGACCAGCTGACAGCAGAGCTGCGAGTGAGTCAACACAGAAAACTTCAAATATTTTGGAAGATCATAGAATATGAACTTAATGCAGGGCTGATTGCAGTCCGGCGCCATGCCGGATCTCCGGCGTACCGGCATGAAAAAAAAAAGAAATCGGGTTTCCCCAGAGATCTAACATACAGTTCTCTGGATCTCACAGAGGCACAACTTGGGCGTCGTGGGAAAAAGTTCCGGCTCAGGATTCTTCAGGATTTTTTGCAATCACCCCTGTTAATGGTCTCAACCAAAGTCTTTGGTTGCCCTTATCATCTACATACTGTACATACTATATATGTATTATGTATGGTGCAAACCTATTTTGATGTTGTAGTGTGTGTTGTACTGTGCCCTGTCTTCAGTATCAACTGTCCTGCTGATGTATGTTGTTGTGTATGTGTGGTGGCTGGGTGGCAAATGAATTTCCTCCTGGGGATTATTAAAGTGCAATCAATCAATCAATCAATCAATTACTGAATCATTCTGTCAAGGATGAGACACACAAGTGTTCTGAAATTATTATTTAAGATTGAATAATTTATTCTAAATTAATTTGAACTCTCTGTTGTGATCCTGTGGCAGGATTTGATGAGGTTGAAGCGGAAGGAGTCTGACCTGAAACAGATCATTGCTCAGGCTCAGGGTGCAAAGACCCGCCTTAAATACTCCACAGCTGAGCTGGAAAACCTTCGGAAGAAAAACATCCTTAAATGCCAAGCGGTAGGGTCAAAGAACTTTGACTTTCTCAAATGTAATATTAGAATTGAGGGTGTGTTCTTTGACACTGTTATTTGAATCCATACACATTAGACATACTGAGATATATTGTCTCATGGTCACGATGCCATGGGTCATGTCCTGCTAATTATGTTTAGGAGATTTCTCGTATGGAGAGTGAATCAGCAAACCTGGAGTCTCAGATCCAGATGCAGCAGGAGAGTGTGGAGGCAAAGGATGCAGAGATGGGAAGGATAAGAGAACAGATCCACCAGGTACTGCTGTCTGTACTGCGTCCTCCAGTTTCAGCATGTGGCTTTGATTACAGTGTTGACCCTCATGCTGATGACATTCCATTGAATTCATATTTTCAGTCTTTGCCGCCCTCTAATTACTGTTGCAGTTAATTGCCTTAATTGAAAAGAATAAAACCTGGTCGATGCATCTTCATTATTCTCAGTGCAATATTGCCCATCTTAAATCACTTCATGTACAGGGGTTTTGGGCCAGAACCCTTGGCATACAACAGAGTGGCTAGCGAGTTCAAAAAAGCCAAACTATGCATGGTAAATAATATATTAGACTGTCACCTGCTAAAGCCACTAGTGGACAGACTTAATTGACAAATCAGCCACTGTCTATTGACTGGTCACATGTTCTTAACAATGTACATATATACTCTGTATATTTTAGATGGAGGACTTGGTGTTTTCTGACTTCTGTGTGGAGATTGGTGTGGACAGCATCAGAGAGTATGAGCAGGAGCATCTGAAACAGCAAACAGAGCTCGACAAGAAGCGGTACAGCAATCACACACCAACATCTTCAGTCACATGTGCTAAAATTAATTAGCCAAATCTGTGATGAATATATCACAATTAAGTAATAAACATGAGTGATTTTAGACCACCTAGAAACATGAGAAATTATTTTAAGTGGCTTTTTTTGATACAATCAGAGGGGTGCTTAAGTATAAGATTAACAATTTTTAGGACAGACATGAAGTGGAACATGAATTGTATTTTGCTAGTGTTCAAAAAATTGTTTATAAATGCTTGTATTGAAAGACTTTTATTGTTACGTTCATGTAACGTTTACGTCATGTGTAATTATTATATGATTTTTGTTTGTACTACAATGATGGTATTTGTTTACAAGTTCTCAGTGACACGTTGCTTCTTTCAGGCTGGAGTTTGAGAGTCAGTGCACTCAACTGCGTGCACAGCTGGAGTACGAACAAAACCAACTGGAGCAGCAGAAGAAGAAGCTCCATAAAATGGAGGAAACCATCGACAAGGAGAAGAGGACCGTGGCTGAGTACAAAAATGTACTCTCTGATGCTGATACAGTCTACTACCATCAAACTGCCTCCTGTAATGTGGCTGAAATGTGTCCAGAATGGCAGGTTTAGTTACTAATGAACAGGGCTAGCGTTTTTTACCCACCTACCCCTGGAATACATATTCTTCCAAATCACATTTCAGAATAAGTCTGTATTCAGAGCCATTTCTGGACACACTGTGGCTTATGTAAAATAAAACCATTCAGCGGTTGCAGCCTATTTTTGGCCTGATTTTTATATTCACCCTCAGGATGAGGAGAAGCTGCTGGTGGCTGTGGAGGAGGGTCAGAACAAACTGCTAGAGTTGCAGAACCAGCTGCTGTCCAAGAAGAGCCAGGTGGTCACTGCCAAAGCTGAGCTGGACCAGAAAACCCAGACGGTCCAAGAGATAAACAAGTAACCTTACTACTAATACTCCAGTGCAATTGGCACTGCTACTGTGATTTTAGACTATTCATACTGCCAATACTGCTAGTAGTTTCTGCTGTAGTTTCTCCTGTAAACTGTAAACTGAGTGTGTGTCCTACTGCCCAATGATTTTTTGTAAACCTTATAAAGATATACCTGTGATCTAGATTACAACATTGCATCTCACTGCTAAATAGATTCAAAGGTCTCTGATCAGATGAAAACTAGAACTAAGGTATTATTGTTTTCTGATTTATGTTTTTTTTCCCTTAGTATTAATCAAATCATTAGTTAAACAGGAACTGTTTTCACTGATGATCTGTTACGATATTTTGAGGACACTTGAAGTCACAAGAAAACCACCTTTCTGTAGGTTCTTGTCTCTGCAATATGATGAAAGTCCAACTTTAAACAAGCACTTTTTTCACTCTGTCTTTCTTTCAGACAGTTGGTCGGACTTCAGCGGGAGGTGATGAGTGCAGAGACGGCCTTGGAGCAAAAACGTTTGGCCAGACACAACTTACTGCTGGCCTGTAAGATCCAGAGTCTGCCCATCATTCTGCTGTCAGGGAGCCTGAATGAAATCAGTGAGGTGCAGGTAGGCCATAAAGAAGCGTAGAAGTCTCTTTCGATAATAGCTTTTTCTTCCTCCCTTCTGAATTGCCATTTCAACACCAGTCCTGCACAATTTTAGAAAGTACTGGATATTAATTTGAGCTCAAATTAGCATATTTTGAAGTTAAAAAAGAATGTAATAAAAGGAAGCTGCAGAAACCCTCACATTGAAGTAATGTCAACTGAGAACCCCTCCTGAATTTTCGAGAACGCAAAGAAATAAAAGAACTTGAAGCAATTTGGTGTCGGTCACCAATGGTTGATGACCGATTCATGTCTTTGCAGTTGGACACAGAATCTGAAAGCACTTCAGCCACCATTGACATCTACGAGAGAGAGGCACAATTAGTCATCGACTACTCCAGCCTGGAGGCAGAGCTCAGGGTGAGACATAGAGCCTCATGATTGCCCTAATTTTCTCTTAGTGCTGTTTATTTATATACATGCTTATTTGTGTGAGTGCAGAGTCTGCAGGCAGAGGAGGAGGTGGAGGCCTACTTGGAGAAGCTGAAGGAGTCACTGTCCACCATAGAGGGAGTGCTGCATCGCACCACTGCCCCCAACCTCAAAGCTCTGGAGAAGATGAGGGAGGTGAAAGACAAGTTACACGGAGTGACAGAAGGTATTTTTATGTCAGTTTTTAATATCAAAATTAAACTCCTAATAGGTAGAATCGATCTGCTGTGCATTTAATGTCTTATTAACAATATTTTTATGCATTTTCTGAACAGTCAGTTTTTAGAAATTCTTCAGCATTTC
Organism: Lagodon rhomboides; assembly: GCA_039737535.1. NCBI lineage: Eukaryota > Metazoa > Chordata > Actinopteri > Spariformes > Sparidae > Lagodon > Lagodon rhomboides. Next base: position 13,568,957 of record CM077793.1, read on the forward strand.
ATTCCCTCATGGGATTTCTACTGCATGTTGCAGTGCAGTTGAGTTGTCCTATGATAACTAAGGCACGTAAACTTCTGATTCAACATTGCTTCCTGTCCCTTCTGCAGCATTTGATGCCAGCACCAGAGCTGCCAGAAAATGCAGTCAGGAGTTCGAGCAAGTCAAATCCCAACGCTTCCAACTCTTCAGCCAGTGCTTTGAACATGTGTCAGTCATAATCGATCAGATCTATAAAAGAATATGCAGGAACAGCAGCGCCCAGGTGAAGCGAGAAAACCTCAACCACAGAAACACAAACATGATAGTTTCTTTATTTATTGTGTTTATCTGCATTTGAGTAATTTTATTTCACTCATCCACAGAAAAGTTTGTAAAAAAATAATCTTAGCATAAGCCTTACTAAACTGCACTTGACAGACAATATGTTATATTGCAATATGTAAGAATTGGCATCCTGTCGAATTCATACTCAAAACAAATTGGACCGGTTTGGACCAGGGCTTGCTGGTTAGCATGCAAACTTTAGAAGGTATACAGTATATATTGATTTAACTGACCCACTGTCATTCTCTCATCAGCAATGTAAACTATATATAATTGTCTTTGGCACTGACCATTGCAGAAGATGCTTCAGACAAAAAAGGGTGTTTTAAATGACAAGCTCCAATAAATTAAATCAAAATAGACTGTTATATGTGCTCCAGGCCATTCTGAGTGCAGAGAATCCAGATGAGCCGTACCTCGGTGGCATCAACTACAACTGTGTGGCACCGGGAAAACGCTTCATGTCCATGGACAACCTGTCGGGTGGAGAAAAAGCCATCGCTGCCCTGGCTCTGGTGTTTGCCATCCACAGGTAACACTGGGCTCAAACCCTGAAACAGACTATATTACATTAGATTACAATACATCAGAGTGTTAAAGTAGAGGTTAGTGACATGTAATGAATGTAATAGCACCAGATAGTGAGGAGACTAAAGATAATAATGCATCTTTAATGACAGATTGAAAAACGACCATCCGATTTGGGTACTGTGTTTGGTAAACGTTAATATAGCTGGACAGCTGGATCATTACCACCCACAGCTATCAAAATATAAAAAAAGATTTGCAGTTATAGCACAGCTGTTGTCACACCATGAAATACCTTTCAGAAACTACAATTTTGTTTTGGAGGGAAAAACAGGTAGCTGGAGGTACTTATCTTGTAACGCTCAGTTTTTAGACTGATGAAATGACTAATAAAGTATATGCTATGTAGTTTGGAGAGCCTGTTGACCCCCTTGTCTTTTGAATCATCAACTTTACATGAAGAACTCTTCTCTGAAGAGACACTTGACTCTCATCCATTACCGTTGCTTCTTACCTATTTTCTTTTGTCCTAACACCAAACTATAAAATCAAAGCCTCTTTACCTCTACTGACTTATACTTCATTCCCTCTGAAGCACTTGTCCCATATTATCTACCATTATCTTTTGTACCAGTTTTAACGGCTGAGGCTCTGACATGAAGTTTCTGGGCTGTTTGGCACTCTGGTGTTTTTGTCAATTCTCTCAGCTTTCGCCCTGCCCCCTTCTTCATCTTGGACGAGGTGGATGCAGCCCTGGACAACACTAACATTGGCAAGGTACGATTAATGGCTTACACTTTACCTCTACAGTACTGCTGAGACAATTAATTTGAATTTATTAAGCAAAGACGCCAATATGATTTGATTCCATGCTCTCAAATGTGCTGCTTTGTGTGTTGTATATCATTGAAAACTAGTTATCTTTGTGTTTTAAGCTGTTGGTGGCATTTTTAACTTTTAAGATTGTAAGATTAAAGCAATACGTAAGAATTGGCCACTTGTTGAATTCATACTTTAAAGAAATGGGAGGCAGCATATCAACAGAGTAGCCTGAATGGGACCTCAGAGCACTGGGGTAGTGTTGGTGTTTACATCAGTGGTATGGGAGCTTTGGACAAGGACAGGCCAGGGCTAGCCAGTAAACAACTTCAGTAGATGTTCACATTCTATTGACAATATATGCAATTTTTAGTGTTTTCATCTAAAATTCTTACATAGTGAACCTGACCACTGTAATTGAACAAATAAAAAATGTAATCACACAATTTTACTTCAGGGCAATCAGCATTCTTTGGAATTCCAGGTATATAGTTTGTGATTGAAATACCATCTATAAGATTAGTGTGTGTTTAACCTGTTATCCTATTTTTATGGATTGTATTTGTGCATACCTAGTGTGTGTGTTTCATTTGTATCCAGGTGACCAGCTTCCTCAGGGAGGAGTCCAGGGACAACATGCAGATCATTGTCATCTCCCTCAAGGAGGAGTTTTTCTCCAAGTCTGATGCTTTGCTGGGAGTCTACTCAGATGTAACAAACTTTTATATTGTGTTGCAAGTTGAAGAAAATGTCTTAATTTCTGTATGTCATGACAACGTAATCACTGCTGTATTCTCTCCGTCACAGTTTGATGAATGCATGTGCAGCCGCATTCTGACCCTGGACCTGCAGCCCTACCCTCTGGTTGAAGAGGACAAAGAGAAACCTGCCTGAAGCCCTTACATGTGTGGTTCTTACATTTGTGTTCATTGGCCATGTCTTTGGTTCTCACTGTGTTCATCTGTTGACTAAATGTGCAGGCAAAGTAGTTACCTCAAACACCAAATTATGGTTTTCTATGTTCCATTTTAGGCTTTTTTACTAAAAAGATTTGAGTGATTCTTGGGGAAAAGTTTGTAGCATTTGACTGCATTTATGTCTTCCCCACAAAGATGTTCTTAAATACAGCTTCTTCTTCTACTACTTCTAAAATGGAAATCTCTGGATGTTCCTGAAATGTTGTGGTTGTTTATCTCCATAGGATGTTCCATGTTCTTGAAGGTGATAAATGTTGGTGTGTTTATATGTGTTAATTATATTGTTTTGTACTCAAGTTAAGCTTTTCAGCGTGACTTCTGTCCTGAACATTAAAAGTTTAAGTTTAAGATACTTTGGGGCCTTTTTGTTGTGTGTATTATATCTAGAGGTGTCTGTTGGCCACACAAGGACACAATTAGACTACAAGTTTCACCCATCCAAAAGCCTTATTAAAATGGGCCCAGAAAAGTCACCAGCTGTTGTTATTATATCATAAACATGCAAAATTTGATTCACACACCTTTCTATAAACACCATAATTGATAGTTGAAGTAACTGTGTGTATATTTTTGATCCAGCAGATTTGTTCACACCGTCAGAAGACCTATAATAAATTCATTATTGAACCAAACTACATGTTTTCTGTGACTTTAGTATGTGTTCCACTCATTCCATCACAGAAAAAATGTGATTGTAGAAAGCACTGAACTCAAGACTGCCACTATTTAGTGGGTGTAAACTTAACGACTGTATAAGTACAAATACATGTGTTTGACCATGGGGGCGGTAATGTGCTTGTCTGGACAACCCCGTGTTCAATATTTACGGAAGTGTTTCCTCATTGAACTCAAGTCTCAGTAGTGACTCATTTCTGCAGTGTCCTATGCAGATGTTAAAATACTTTATCCTTTCTAACTTAGCTCTTAGCGCTATCACTTATTGTCAAGGTAGCACTCGGAACCTACCGGCAGCTGACTGATAGCCTGTTAGCTAGGAAACGTCAAACAGCAACGGGTGATACGTGGCTAACTTAGCTAGCTTTTAGTCGGCGAAATTGCGAAGCTATCGACGTTAGCACTCACTTTCAGTTCCCTTCGTGTGGACATGGTTGTCTGGTTGTCAGGTTGGGTGTGTTTGGAAGTCATACGAAGTGTCTTGGTGGTTGTATCCGATAACGATATTTAAAGTCTATGGCTGCAGTTTCTGGAAGCGTTGACAAAAGCTAACCGCTTGCCAGCTAGCTAACTAGCTAACCGAGCGTTAGCACCATGGGAGCAGAGCAGAGCGGAGATGCGGAGCACAAACAGTCCGATTACAGCTCATCGGGTGAGTGAGACTGCCTGCAGTGTTAATTTCTGATTTCGTATTTTATCATTTTCATATAGTAACTCAATGTCACATCAGCAGTTTTGTGTTACAGAGGTTATCAGTAGTACAAGTGTCGTTATTTTCCAAATGAAGTGGCAGAAGTACTCACGTCCTCCCTGAAGGAGGAGTAGCTATACCACAAAGTAAAAATTAACAGTACAAGTTTTGCACTCAAATTCCCTAAGTGTAACGGTATTAACATTAAAATATATTTAGGTTTGGGGATATTGTTATCATTGATGCATAAAGAACAACAACAACATTTAAAGTTGTAGCTGGGTTGAAGTGGAGGTGCAGGAATCTATTTATGTCTTGATCTGTATCTGTTGTGAAGTAAAACAATCAATCATTCCCTCTGTGAAATGAAGTGAAATTGATGTAGCTATATAATGTTTAAACGGGAATTCTTCACATTTTTATTTTAGCACGGTACATGAGTAAATGTATTGGTAATGTACTGCCCAGGTGGCTTGTATTTAGTCAAAGATGATTCAGATAGACCAAGTTTAAAGTACTGAATGAAAGTAATCCTTGAAAAGTTTATAAAAGTGTTTTCAAGTTTGCACATCTTATGATTGGATTTTTCCATAGTGTCAGCTAAGTACTGTCTGATGAGTCTGATAGCACTGGTGTCATTGCAGTGGTGCCTTCTCCAGCGAAGCAGAAGGCAAAGATGGACGATATTGTGGTTGTGACCCAGGGGACCCAGTCCATGCGAAATATCCACAACGACCCAGATGTCATAAAGCTTCAAGAAATACCCACCTTTCAGCCGCTTTTGAAAGGTAACTCTTAAGTCTCCCAGATGCTGATGTGGTTTCAAGTCTTTCGGGGACCGTTCATAAAGACAAATATCGGGTACATCCAGGTAATTGTACATGTATCAAGTATAAAACCACCATCACTGATTTGGGACACCAGACGGAATGGGTGCCATTTCAGTTTTCAGAGTGTAGGGTGCACACATCTTCATGGAATCTTCCACAGATGTTAGATACAAAAATTAATCAAAAAAACTCAAAGCAGAAGCCAAAGAAAATATGTGCACACTGCGCTGACAGCATCCAGTAGATTAAATATAAAGGCACCATCTTCAATCTCTGCGATCTCTGCAGTAAGTGCTGACGTATGAAAAATAATTTAGATTTAAATGTTGCTCTGTAAATAAGATTGAATGCTAAGTGCTGACATTTTGTCAGACTAACACCATGTACGTTTTCAAATGAAGATACTGAGTTTCATCTCATTTTCAACCATTCCCCACCAGTCCACTTTCAAGTTCTGTGCAGTGAAGCTGATGTCACTGCAACCCATTAGCACTGTGTCTGAAGGTGTATAATGAGCCAAGATTCCTGTGTAGGCGCACTCCTGAAATAGCAGGAGGAGTTGTTCTGTCAGATCCTGTGCAAAGCTAATTACAGTAATTATCAAGTGCTACGTCCTTGTCAAGTGTTACTCTGCTCCAACATGTCCATGTAAGTCATTTGATCTTCACTCTCCACAGGAGTGCTGAGTGGCCAGACGTCACCCAGCACTGTGTGTCTGGAAAGGCTGGATACTGCCCAAGTCCTGCAGCTCTGCATCCGATACCAGGACCACCTACACCAGTGTGCTGAGGCCGTGGCCTTCGACCAGAACGCCCTGGTCAAGAGGATCAAAGAGGTGAGAAGACCATAGTGCAGCATGAGACATTTAGCATACGGGGTGTTGGTATTTTTCACTCAAGCAACCATATTAAACATTGTGTTCAACGACTGGCATGAGCACCTTTTTGTTTCAACAGCTAGCAGTTAATGATTTTAGATTATTTTTTACTGGAATAATTAGTCGGTTGACAGAAAATCCATCAACAGTGACTTTTACAACCATAAAACTGAATTTCTTTGGGGATTTTGTTTGTTTGGACAAAACAAGTCATTTGAAGCCTTAACATTGGCACTGCAAATTATGATTGGCACTTTTGACATTTTGCATATGAAATTAAAATGATTGAATCATTGAAAATAATTAGGGATACATGATACTGATAACTGATAATGACCTGCTTCTCCTTGCTAATACACATAAGTTAGCCGACATTCATGTGAAAATAACTTTGTTTCGGCTTATTTAATGAAGACAGTTGCATTTGGGAAAGGCTATGCCAAAACTTTACACAACAGACAGTTGGTAATGTCCAATATTTTTATGTTTCAGTCTTAGTTTGATTTGCAAACTTGTTTTTGTACTGTACACTGTTAATGCTCTACTGAAATGATATCCATGTTTTAGTGGTGAAACAGAATTTAATAAACCTTCTAAGCTGTTCTGCTTCTTTTACTGTTTTACTGTGAGATGAATCAAAGTGTCATCAAAAGTCAAACACTTCAAACATCTCTCTTTTCTTCTCTTGTGCCTGTTTCTTTCCAGATGGACTTGTCAGTAGAAACCTTGTTCAGCATAATGCAGGAGCGCCAGAAGCGCTACGCTAAGTACGCCGAGCAGATCCAGAAAGTCAATGAGATGTCCATGATCCTGAGACGCATCCAGATGGGCATCGACCAGACAGTGCCGCTGATGGAGCGACTCAACAACATGCTGCCTGAGAGCGAGCGCCTGGAGCCCTTTAGCATGAGGCCTGATGGGGAATCTGCCACCAAGTAGCTTGATTAAAGCCAACAGAGCTGCTTCTTATCCAAGTCCCAGCCAGTCCTCTGTCCAGCAGAAAGAGCAGGTCTGTCCAGCTGTAGGGATACTAAGTCTTTATAGGGGTATAAAACGTCTTGGTTTTATACTAGAGGTAGAGCTAAGGTGTAAATGGATGAGCCTGCCCTTATCAGGTCTCCAGGTCACGATCTGTTCTTTTTATTCTTTTCAGTTGATGCAGCAAGTTTGGCTGCACACGCATGCTCTTAATCAGCAGCATCATACCTACTCAACACACACACACACACACACACATTCACACCTGTGTTTAACTGAAACCTTCTGCCGCTGGCCACTGAGCAGCTCGAGTGGAGCAGTTGCCAACTTAATAAATGCTGCGATCAAATGTACCCCGACTGTAGAGGGCCTTGAGATTAATACTTATCCCTTCCCTGCAGGGAATCAAACTGGCAATCTTCCAGCGACAGACCTTCCTTACTAATCCAAAGGCAGGGGAGGAACAAACTATTTTGATTGAGTCAGAATGAACTCCATATGTTCAAAAACCTGTCTGCAGATGTGTTGCAGGACTCAGATGGCTGTGAGCGATATAAAAAGTATCTCAAAATCCTTCCTGCTCCTCCGGAGGTTAGAGCTGCTCCAGAATTGGCAGCGGATTGATTTTGGATCTTGCACTTCACATTACAAATATTTGTTGCTTGTGATTATGCCATATGCCTCGCTCACTGCTCGGAGATCCCTTCCACTGTTTGCTTGTTCGCAGATTGACAGCTTTTCATTTTCTAAACAATATCGGTGAGTCGTTTTGGGATACTATGAGGAAGAGACTGACGGGGAGGATGAAGATGGATTATTGCCTTTGGATTACACAAGGAGCTTGGATGTACTGTACTTTGGAAGTAAAAGGAGAAACTCATTCGTGGACAGAATATTCTCTCGAACTTGTGAACTTCAGTTTTGTGATGCGAGAACTTTAATTTATTTGGATCTATTCGCTTTAGCAGTTTTGTCAATACTATTTGCATGCAAAGAGTGATAAAAGTAAAGAAAAAAAAATTAAACAGATACCAGAATTGTATAGAAGATGTTTGCAGAGATGGAAAGAAAAGGTTCTATCAAGTTGCCAACTTTGTCACTGCACTGCAGCATTAACTTAGCCTGTCACATTGATAGCCAAACATCACACATACCAAAGAATTGGCGCGTCCTCAAAGCGAATAAAAAGTGGCACTTTAGAAACAGTTGGTCATATCTTGGGTCTCTATAAGGGAAAGTGATCAAGTAACTTAATTGCTTCATCTGTTGAATATTTGCTTCTGTATCATATGCTCTTTAGGCTTAAAGGGTCAGTTCACCCAAATGCTAAAAAAAACCATTGCATCTGGAGGTCTGTGTAGATTATATTTTATTTGTCCAGGTATTGACTGATATGTCTCTGCGATTTCTGCCTCCACCACAAGAATGACATTAATCAACAGTGTCGTATTTGTTGTGCGAATCACGGTGAGAGGTGAAATGTCTTCAAGAAACTGAAACAGGTCCAGGTGCCTACGATACAGCACTTAGAATTACCATGACCTGGAAGACTGAAAACCTTCATCAACATTTGGTGTTACTTAATCCACAAAACACTCTGTGAGCAATTAAATATATACATTTGGTTATAGAAATAATGAGTTGTTAATATACCTTTTCATACTGTGAGCACTACATTCAAAATTAAATCTGTTTTAATTTTGTTTGGTGGCAGCAAAAATCTCAGAGGCAGATACTTTGGGCAAAAACTAAGTGAGTTCTAATTTTGCTGAACAAATGCTAATGACTGGTCAGTTTTCAGTGTGGCAATAAAAATTAAGAAAGCGAAAATGTTTCCGTATGGGCTTGTGTAGGTTCACTAGGTGGCGCCAGAGAAAACTCAACACAGTCTGTAGCATCTTGACACACATTTTAAGGTTAAAAATCCCATAGCTGGGGTGCCATTTAGCTCAGATGGTAGAGCGGGCGTCCCATGTACAGAGGCTTTGTCCGCACTGCAGCGGACCCGGGTTCGAGTCCCAGCCTGGGGACCATTTGCTGCGTGTCACTCCCCCTCTCTCTCATCCGGTTTCCTGACGTATCTTGAGCCTGCTCTGTCAATAAAGCCATATAAAGGCCAAAAAAATACTTTACAAAAACAAAAAAAGTCCCAGAGCAGAGCTGTTTCAGAGAGTATGTAGGACTGGAGTGTCACGCTGAAGGATACTTGGGCATTAGGGCTGTTCACACACTGGCTGTCAGAGGAGTCAAACCTTAGAAATATAAATTAGTCTAACCACCTACTGGGCCGACCTGTTTTCATTTGGATTACCTCTACCATAACTTCAGAAAGCATCACCTCATCTGAGCATCTGATTTTATTTACGTCTGGCATCTTCCACTACAGAGGTCATAGTAGTTACCAAAGTTCACAGAAAATGTTTTTCCCCTGGCACTTCCAACCCTAACCAGCTCACACAAGCATTACAACACTGGTTAAACAGTTGGACAGTGATATGTATCTAGATATAGAAAACTAGACGTGACATGTCTTTAAGACTAGCCTTTTCAGGGCGGAAAGATGTGGCAAACATGTAACCTCAGTCCAGTTTTAAACTTACTCTAACTGGAACTGGTGAAAGGGGCTTGTGTTGTATTTTTTTCTTGTAATTTTCTACCAACTGGCCAACACTGTTGGATTTAAATCAATGAGCCCTGACAACATCTATGGTTGTATATCAGTGCCAACTAGCCAAAACCTTTCCTTTAAGAGAGCTCTGCTTTGCATTGACAAATCAAAAGAAAATTAATTGACAACTAGTGTCTGCAAAAATGCCAAATATCAGCTGGGTCCAGCCTATTTTGATTTTTGATATATGAGGAAGTGCTGTTCAACTTGGTCATGTATGATTTAAATGAAATATGTTTCCGCTTGGACTGTTGCTTAAACAAGCAAAATAGTTTTAAGGATGTCACGTTGGGGTCTGGGAAGTTGTGATTGGTGATGTTCACAAGTTATTTTACCTTTGAGAGACTAACAGAGTAAGCAAGAACTTAATCAGCAGATTTATTGATAACACGCAACGTTACTGTGAAAATCAGCAACCGCGAGCTGTGGCACAAATGTTGAACTATTTTTTTATGTGGTCACTTTGATATGTATGACCTATATCTTATATGTCTGGCCAGTTCTCAAAGCATTCACTTTTACCAGTGAACCAAGTGTTGGATCTAGGCTGGTGATGGTTGTTGGTACAGAGATTTTTGTGTACTTCAAGCATATGCCGCTGTGGATAAATCCGACAGTACGCTTCTACTAGCCCTAGTTTTTTGAAAAGGCGGCCATTTGGTTTAAATTGTTCCTTGGTCACAATAATCCCACCCCCTGCCCCTGACATAAGCGAGCCTTTATTCTAGACCAGCAAAGTATAGGTACCGCTCTCAAACCAGTTCTCCTGGCAGTGAACCAGTTCTTTGGCTGTCCAAACGCAAAGAACTGGTTCGAGAATAGGCACTGGCTCCGAACTGACACTCAAACCAGCTTGGTCGGTGCTCGATTGCTTTATCACACTCAGTTATTCTGAGAATCCCCTCGTTCCAGTCTGTGCGTCCTTTGTTTGTGACAGTTGTAACATCACAGAAGCCTGGGGGCCGAGTGTATCGCTCGGGGATTACAACATGTATGCATCAAACTCAGAATTATGTGCTAAAGGGTTTTGCCCAGAAAGGGCTTATTGCTAATGGAGAGTGGCTCTTCTCTGGGTTCAGTGGTTGACGGTGTTTTCTCCCAGGAGTCAGTGCAGTCTGATGAGAGTGGTTGTGTACGTTGTTGAATTTTTCATCACTGTATACACATGCTGAACTCACTTACACCTACAAAAGCATCGTCCTCCGGCTGGCTTGCTTTGAGGTACAGAATTAGCAGAGTTTGTTGACATAAGGGACATAATGCAGAGACATTTTTTTTTAAAGAAGAACTCCTTTGATATGTTATTGCCTTTCATGTGTAAATTAAAACGAGTGAAAAATGTCTTAAATGGCCTCGGGGGTATTGTTTGAACATTGGAAAAGAAATGGAAATTGTCATCGCATTCCGCAGCAAGGAGGTGTAAAAGTTCCTCCGAGTCTTTGTAATGAAGAAAAGCTCCTGACGCTCAGAGCTGGATATTAACGCCACAAGATGATACAATACGATCTGCCACCAGGATATTCATTCTCTGAAATGAAAGAGAAATCCAATTTCCCCTGTATACTTCTCATTTGAATATAAATCAAAGGCTGGTTTGCTCCCTTCTTCCTTCCTGTTTTGCACACTCAAAATTGGAGACATGAAAGTAAGTCTCGGCTTCTTATCCCTGTCATCTTTTAGGGTGAAACTCAGACCGATGCTGGTTGTTTGGCTGCGATAAGAGCAGGATTTTCAGTGTCCAGACAACACATTACCGAAATATGAAAAACATTTTATATAATTATGTTTTAGTTGCATAATCCAGAAGATAAAATGGTAGTTTACAATCTGTCAGAGGTCATAAAAGAAATATAATTCACAGGCTGCTTGGGTCTGTAGCCACAATATTTAATTGATTATTCAGTTTGATAATCAAATAATTGATATTAATGAAGTCATTCTTCAGGCAAAATGTAAAAAAAAAAATCCAGCCTCTTAAAGTGAGGATTTGCTGCTGTTTCCTTAAGCTGAATCTTTGGGGGGTTCAAATGTTTAGTTGGACAAAACATTGATTGCTAACCTAAAAGATAGTTGCTCAGTTGCAGCTGTATACATGACCATGAACTGAATATCTTTACATTTTGGACAGTGAAATCTTGAATCTTCAAGTTATTTGAAGGGTTTGAGGAAGTGGTGGTTGTGAGAAATTGATTTTTTTTTAAATTAATAAATTTTTTTCAGACAATTTATTGAAGATGAAAGAGTTTGAAGCCCTTCTTGATTGGAAAAATGTTTTGAATAATTCTCCACATTGTTCGTGTCCATTCAAACAAACATTTTGTTAACCAATTAAGACCTAGGGTCCCTATTATTTGAAAACGGCTCCTTTTCCGAAAACCTTGACAGAATTGTAAACATTCACTGAATCCTGTATTTCGCAGCCTATGGAGCAGATATTTGAAGCAGAAACTTCAAATATTACATTTTAGGAGCTTAACATTTGTCTTCAGCTGGGAATTATTGCCTGCCTGTGCTTTAATGTTCATTAACAAATCACTGTGCATTTCCTCAGTCACATGTCTTGAAAGTGACATGATCCAAAAAAACGCTCAAGTGGCGTCAGGCTCTAGAGGGAGGAACACGCAAAGGTTGCATCTCGTCTAAACAGGTGAAAGGAATAGGTCGACATTTTGGAAAAATGCACTTAATTCTGACTTTCCTTCCTCCACAAAAGTAGATAAAAAACTCTTATGTCAAACTCCTTTAACTTGATTGTTTTTTAATCTCACTACAGTCTGACTCTACATGTACAAATCCCCTCTGAGCAGGTTAAAACCATTTGGCCCAGTGCTGTTTTATCAGTGTACTCACTGTACCGGTGAGTAGCCTGAAGAAAGGAGAGAGGCGTCCCTTAGATGATTGCCTGTATTGACTGTATTGACTTTCATCCTGTAAAATTACCCGGCACTGCTTTTTTATTTGACACTCAGTCACCCCAAGTGATAGATACCCGGTGGACCCTCCCTCTTGACTTGAAGCCAAACATTATCCCTCTTACTGGAGACATGAATTCTACCTCAGACCAGATCTATCAGGGGACATCTAATAAAGCACTTTGTTGCTTCATTGCACAGTCGTTCTCTCAAGGACACTGAGACGCTGCAGCAGACTAGTAGTGTCCTTCCACTGAAATACCACGGCTCTGGTAGTGTTCAGGAGGGCAACAGTACATCATCTGCGTGACTGTTAGTACTTCCGAGTAAACAAATTCAGTCCGATGCTGTTTGGTCTCTACATCACGTACGCGTGTCTCTTTTTATTTAGTTTCCTGCTTTTGGTTTTTAATCCACTCTTCCGAAATCAGAAAGGTTCTTTATATTCGCTTGCAAAAATATTTACTTATAGGAAAGCAAGGAGTCAACAGTCCTAATTTTTGAAACATTAAATAAAGATCATTATAAATTAAAGTCTCGCAAAATGCTTCAGCTTTAGGCCTCTAAAGGGGCTCCCTCAGTACTGCTTTTGGGGCGGTCAAATAGCTTTGGAAACCCTCTCCTCTGGTTCTGTGTTAACTGTGTCTGCCACTTTTAGAAACAGATGGTCTAACCTTCGCACCCACTTCACACTGTGATTGGCCGAGTGTCTGGAGGTGAGAGAAAGCCAGATCTCAAACTTTTTTTCTCTAGCTATCTTTTTTTTTTTACTCGTGACACAAGTATTTCTGTCATTTTTCATGTGAAAACCAAGTTCAACACTATGAATGTCTCCCAGAAGAGATCATCTGAAACAAATGCACCTTTTTCCCATTTCAAAAGATAATGATACCTTCCTGTAATGGCTGTTTTTCTCTCTGCCTTCGAATGTGGCCGTTTGGATCGGGTATAAACATTGCTGATTGGTCGGAGAGTCTGTCATATGAACTACTTTGTTAGTAAAAACCTGGCCCTTGGACTTTAAGAGTACTAATCAATTCCCAGTTATCATGCTTTGACCAAAACCAGTCTGAATCCGCTGGACACACTTTTAATAATACGTTACATTAGAAATGGTTCCATTCAGAGGATTTTTTCTCATTTCCCAGTTGGCACTGTGAGATGTGGTTGACAGAAGACTCCTTTGAACCTAGATTCTCTGTACTTCATGAAAAAGGGGAAAGACACAAAGTTGCACTTGAGATAAGCCTTATATCAATATGAAAAATCATGCATCTAAGTTTTAAGTAAACATTTTAACAACAGTGTGTTGCTTTACCTCTCAGACTGACATTTTGAGCTGTTTACCTCATAGGTGTTTACACAGTGAAAGGTACAATTATGTACCTCCGGAGCCGCCCTGTCATCATGAATTAGGACAAAAACTGTGTGGGCAGCAGAGGGGAAATTTAAAACATTAGATGTCAAAACATTTCAGCTTTTGCCAGAATATTTTTGTGGGAATGTAGAGGTAATGAGAAATAAACTCCTTAATTATATACAAGCCACAAAAACATGTTTATACCAAGAAAAGAAAATCGAATCAGGTTGCTGTATTTCCAGTAACTACTGAATTCTCTTGCTTTATACGACCGTATTTTTCCTTGTTGTAAGTGTTCATCTTTTAATTGAACACATAAACCCTCGACTGTACAGCTCCGGTATGTCGGGTTCAGTGTCAAAAACTGTGATTTATGTGCCCTTGAGCATGGCACTTAGCCCCTGCTGCTCCAGCAAAGCAGCCAACAACACATAATGATTAGCGATGAGGGTACTGGCAAATGAATGATGTGTAACACATCCTCCCCCACAGTTAAATTCCCTAGTCATTGGTGTAAATAAGAACATGTTCTGGGCTTGTCTGGATGAATAAAAGGTTTAACAACAGTAATAAAAAAGAAGAAATAAACCCTGGATAAGGACATTTTATGCCAGAGATAACGCTGAAATTGTTTGAGAACTTGCCTTTGATCAAACGTGGGGCAGTGACAGACTCAGATGGTGATTCAGTGCCAACGGGGCCGCTGAAATCTGAGTGACAGCATCATGCGTCATCTGAGACAGCCTGTAGCCAAACAAACAGCAGCTCATTACAGCATCAGTCTGAATCGCCTGCTCTGAATGGAAGAGAGGTGACATTGGCTCATAATGTGGGGGTGGGACGTGTGTGTGGCGGGGAGGCGACAGCGTGCTGCCATAAATTTCTTAATGTCTCTTCACATCTCAGCGGTCACGATGTTGAATCAAAGGTACGTGAACTTTGGATGCACTGGCTTTTGCTAATATGAGCCAAGTCAATCCTCAGGAGAGGCTGCAGCCATGCGGTCGGTTTGGTTAGATGTGATCCAGACATGCAAGGAATTTCCAAGAAGCAGAACTTTACCATATTTCCAGGCTTTTCATCAATCGTTTGTTGCTTTACTGCACAGGACAGCCACTGTAGCTGTGTGTGATAATGTCATTTGTGACGCGGGAGGTAGAAAGACACTGACCAGAGGGGCACTTGTGATGGACTGACCGACACTCAGCGTAGCAGGAACATCAAGTAATCAGAGCTAACCTGCCATTAGCAGTTGCTGTCACACTCACACTGAGTTTATGCTGGAGAAAGTCTGCCAACATTCACTAGAACCACATTCACGGCCATTTGTTGAAGTTTCTGTGTGGCACCTGTGTTGTAGCTGAGTCAGCTGGCCAGAGTGGTTGAGAGGCTCTCAGGTTTGTGAATGTTGTGGGGGACCGTCAGTACATAGCTGTATCCCTGCTGTTTATAGAGGGATCATCCAGGGAAAGAGTGCAGTCCAGTGATACAGCTGTCAAAAGCAAGGTCTGGATGATAGAGCCCAAAATGAAAACTAAGACGAGGGTTAGCCAAAAAACAACTTTAAGTTCCCATGAGGTCAATGGCAATGGCAAAAATTTATATTTTATATAGAGGATGTTAGCATTCATTATTAATGCAGATTTCATGACGTAAAGAAGTCCCAAACAGCTGACTCTGCATGTCAGCATTGGGTCTGCAAGTTTGAGGATGATTTAAAACAGTAAAAGGTGTGCTGACCCATTATCAACCCATTAAATGCCCATTTTTATACATTTGGTAAGAAATGTCAATCCTATAACACCAGAATTGATGTGTCTCATCAGATTACAGTGATATACTGTAATTTAGTGCTGTAAAAAACACATTTTACTGTGGAGTACCTCTGTAATTAGAGAGCTATTGGGCGGGTATATCTGGTAACTTTTTCACATTTTTCCAGGCTTCACTTACCTCACTGAGGAACATTCTTTCTGGTTCAAGTGCAAGAGAGAACAAACCATTCACACTGCGAGGTGAATTTTAGATGTGACAAGATTGCATACAAAGTAAAAAAAACAAAAAAAAAACAGATGCAAGTCAGTGTGTTCAGACGTGAATCTGCCCCGGGCAACGTCGACATATCAACGCAAGTTGAGAGTGTTTCAACTTGAGCGGAAAATTTGCGACTACCCCTGGGCATTGAGAATCTACTTTATAGATGTACAGAGTCAAGATGGAAAAGCAGAGAGTTCCTTGTGAGGTCAGAGATCATTTAGTGGCTGAGCTGAACTCAAACCGGAACTTGGTCAGTGCGTGAATTTATAGCTTGCTTGTGTAATCCTACAGTGGGTGTTTGTGGGGGATAAACACTGAGGACACAGGTGGTCCACCGGTCTAATTTGTGTGAATAATGCAGGAAGATTGGATTTGCTTTCATCCTGAGCACACCTTAAGGACAGAAGTGCTCATAACTATTCCAAATGGCCAAGCTTGACAATGGGCCAAACAAAATATAGAGAATCATAGAGAGGGACTAGACAGAACACATCTTAAAATTTAGATTTAGTTTTAATTGATCACAATTTAGAAAAATATATATACACAAATAACAAGGATAGACAATAATATACAGTGCAGGAAGAGGCAGAAAACGGGGAGGGCTTATTTGAAGCTATCATAAGCTTATAGAGAAACGGGTAAAGACTTTCAGACATTCTCTCGCTGAAGGCATTCATTGTGTTGCACTTGCTTGTAGACACAAAGGATGGTGGAAATAGGTGTGTGAAGGATGAAAAAAGAGCTTGAGAGAGAAGTTCAAACCTTGCCTTACTCCCTTACCTCCACACACCTGGCTAATCGTGTAAAGTGGATGGTAAGTTCAACGTAAAATATGTCAAATGTGACGCTAGGGGGCTCAAAACAAAAGACCTGTGCTGAGTGTTGCATGGAGGGTGGGGTGCAGCAGGGGGAGTCGGCCAGTGCTGGAGGAGAGAGTCGGGTGCAGAGCCGGATCTTCTGGAGGAATAAACAGCTGCTGTCACATCGGATTCTGCTCTGATCCGGACCCATTTACCGACAGGAGGAAAGCTCAGAGATTGATTTTGAACTTTTGGGATTAAAAGGTGTATTTATCTTCACTCCCGTTTTTATCGACCTGACCCTCCAGCAGCAATCCGCCGAGGTGACCTCCATTGGCGGCTGTTATTATATTGTAATGTTGACTGCTGACTGGAGCTGGAGTGGAAATGTACCTCACTTCATGAATGTAACATTACCGAGAGAAGAGGGGAAAAATAACAGAGAGAACCAGAGTCTCTGGTGAGTGCTTGGGGTAGATAAACACTGCTTGAGTATTCTGACTTAACGGATGTAGACAGTTGGTATAAAGCCTGTCATTGGGCACCAATTGTCCCATTCCTTCATCTATTTGTGTGTACTGTTCTCAAAGTCCCCATTTCTTGGTGAAACAACAACAACAACAACCTCTAAGCTGGCAACCATCTTGCTTTAATTGGGAAGTTAATTTGCTAATGGTACGAACGTAAACAAGCTAGCAGCTGTAACCTTTTTATTTTGCTGGGTTCTACTGAGCGAGTAATCCCAATCAATATAAATCATCGCTTCACTTGTGGTGAAAACAACATTATTGCTGATGACGTGAGTGAGGCACAACTCTTAACAGACGAGGTCACGTTTTAAAGGTTTATTCAAGTTAGGTTTAGTCTCGGTTGCCACATTTCTCTATCCTGGAAGTAGCGACAGGTGACCAGATGAAAAGCAGCCTAACCATGAGTACCTTGTGGATTTTGATGATGTCAGCACACAACGCCACAAAATATGTGACAAATGTCGACATCTTTTGACATTTTAATGCAGAATTCCTACATATTACACAAGTAATGATGCAAAGCCTGTTGGACACAGTCAGTTCCACTCCACTGTTGAAAAGGTGGTTGCAGATATTATGAGACTGTGATTAGCCAAGCACTTAGTTCAGGTCACACTGTGGCCTTTTACACTATGGAAATATGGTGAAAAAGTCAGCACTTGGCTGTATGTGTTGAAAGGTTGTTTTTTTTTTTTTTTTTTCGAACGGCCACTTTTTCATCCATAATTCATAGAAGAGTACATCGAGGAAACCCAGTGAGACTCGAGCCACGTCCATCACTGCTCTGTTATGTTTGACTCACTCAGATGAGCGAGTCAAACAAGCCACTGGGAGTTCTGCTCTCTCTCAGCTTAGTGTTTCTTATTGTAGGACATTTTCATTCATGTCCCCAAGCTCTGATGTTTTTCTTTTTTGGCGTGCAAAGGCTTTTGGTTTGCTGCCTGTTTCTGCTTTTCTTCTCATCTTATTTGTTGCTTTAAATGTTGACAATATACATCAAATATTCATTATCATCAGTTCTTTACACAAATAGAAAACCTAATAATCCCTTTGTGACTAAAACACAATGTTGTCACTACGGCTGTATGAACTTCTATCATATGTAAGTTCTGAGTAATACAATAGGTCTATATGTTTTTTAATGAAGTAGCTCAATCGGCCCTCAATGTAGTACAATGGTGATGCATCTCAAACAATGGCAGCGAGCACCGAATTGCTCATTAGGGCTTCATTTAAGAGGGAACACATGTACTGCTTCACTTCGAACAATAACAAGCAGGAGGAATTCATTATTCTCTGTTAGTCATATGCAAATGAGAACGTATCCTCTACAACAACGCCCTCCTCTTCAGCCTCCACTTAGCTGGGTGCTCCAGCTGTGTGTATGTGTGTGTGCTTGAGTGTAGAAAAAAAAGAAAAACATCATCACATCCTATATCAATTATGTTGAGTGGTCTCTCCACATTGATTACCAGATGAGAGGTTGAGCCAAATGCTTTGTTCCAGAATCCTACTGTGGGCAGATGGGTGGGTGGATGTCGGTGGAAAGGCTCTGGAGGACCCTCAAGGTTCGATCAGCGCAGAACTCGGTGAGCGCGTTGGCCTGAAGTGAAATGTCCTCTGTGTTTGGCTGTTTCCTCAACGTGGACAAATACCCAGACCCATTAACAAATCATTATCACCTTCTCCCCAGCACCACATTATCTGCAGCCTCTAATTTTCTGTTGCAGTGCTCAGCGGTGTTAATGCCAAACTGCCGAACTGTAATGTGATTTCTGCTGCATTTGAAAGATGACCACAGAGTTTGTGTGTCAAGGAGACTTTCAGTGACTGTAACATATTTAATGCATCCATGCCTGAGACAGCCGTAACCGGAGGCATAGTGTTTTCTGGTTGTTCATCTGTCCGTCCCATTCTTGTGAATACGATATCCCAGGAATGCCTCAAGGAAATGTATTCAAATTTGGCACAAATGTCCACTTGGACTCAGGGATCAACTGATTAGATGTTCAAAGGTCACCGTGACCTCACAAAACACATCCTCGGCCATAACTCAAGAATTCCTAAGCTGATTTTACAATTTTACAGAAATGTCTAATAGGATAAAATGATGAAGTGTTGACATTTTATATCCAAAAGTTCAAAGGTCAGTTTTAATGGCCATTATTCAACAGCATAACTCAGGAACAGAAGAGGAGATTGTGACCATATTTCACATTAAGTCAGCTAGGCTTATGAATTGGTGATGCCAATCTTGGGTGGCCTCCTTGAAACTTTGGTGATTGTCCAGATCTTCTGTGCTGCCTGGTTGGAGATGTTTGTGAAGCATCCACGTTTGGGAATATGCAGCTTTTTTGCAGCAACATTGTTTATGGAAGCATTGTAACTCAGAACGAGCTGGTGATTATCATTGCGCCACATGATGAAGCTCAGTCAGTCCTCTGTACTCCTCAGTAAAAATAGTCTTTAAGTGAAGGCAGCATGTTTCTCACTGGAAATAAATGACTGATTTCACATATGTCAATATAGTGATCACTTCCAATTCGCTATAGGATACACATAATACTTTTTTATTAAAGCAGAAATGGACAACTTCTCTCTCCACCTTCTTTGCATTCTCCTGTGGTATTACTGTCGGCAGCGCTGTCACAAAAACAGCATCAGCAACATGGCTCCCATTCTAAGCCTGTAAACACCAAATTGGACCTAGAAGCACAGATCTCAGTGCTATGAAAAGCAGGCTGACTAGGTGGCAGAGGCATAAAAACCCAAGTTAATTCTAGGTGTCATATTGTAGCCTATTTACTATCTTAAAAAAAATATACATAACTGTGACCCATTTTTCGAGATTTAAGACATTGAGTTTGAATGCCACAGACATGGTAGCAAAGTCAGAAAGTAATGAGACAGACAAATGCATTGATGTCTTCACATAGTATCTGTTGACTATAAGAGGAATATGGAATATCGCCAGCATTGCCCTTTAAATTCCTTGTCATAATACAGTTAGTGTTCATTATTACCTTCTCTCTATGAAATAATAAATATATATATTTTGATTTTGATGATTTTACTTAGATGGAATCAGTCGTGGAATCGGCATCTCTCACATTTTCTCTCCTTTTTTTTGGCACTTACCAGCAGTATTTTTTGAGTATCCACTCATTGCAACCTGCACCGATCCAGAAACATAACTTATGGATGTGTCGGAGCTTTACTTATAGTTGACATCTTAGAAAATGTTTCCTGCCTTTCAGACAGCCGCTTCTATTTCTTTCCAATTGACACGAAAGCCCTTGCACAGTGCAGTGATGGTGTTGAAAGTGTAGGCTGATTTGATTCACATAATATAACAACATAATTATACCACATCGCATAATTACGACAACACAACAGCAGACGTTCACACCCGTTGCTGATTTCAACACCATACAAAAATGAATGGAAACCAATGGCTGCTGGAAAGAAGTCTGAAAGCATCACCCTGCCTGATAAAATGGTGAAAAATAATGTTAAAACTATGCAGTTTTGTAGTAGAAGGGCAAAAACATACTCAGCTACAAAGGGAACAATATGCAATCATGCATAAAGGCAGTCTATGATGTGACAGTTTAGGACATCTTGAGCCTAAATTCTTCAGCAGCCAGTTTGGGTTTGTCATCTTTTCATTTTATGGGGAAAGCCTCAAATAAATGACTCACTCAACAAAGAGAAAGCTGGCATTATGGTGAGAAAACATCATATTTTTCTGTTTGATTAAAGTTATTACACGAGAGTCAAGTATGACTGGAGTGTCAGATGCTCTGGAAGTGCACCAAGCTGGATGCTCCACAATCGTTATGAAGTATCTTTAGAGCTACAATGAGGCCTTGTCTTCTCTTCATTTACTATTCCTAGTCAGGGTTACAGATTGAAAGGACACTGCAAAAATCATACAACCAAAAAAATAATTAAGAGTCTGTGGGTAAGAAAGAAGCTGATTTGTCAGGTTTGGTGGTTAAATCATACAGGTAGGAATTCATGTAATCGGAGCTGAGGTTGAAATTGGTTCAGGTCAGGTGTGATGTTTGAGGTTGTTCAATTTACATATGGTTCTGGTGTGTTAGGTCCAGCCTACAGAACTGGGTCATCAGTGAAACTCTGACATTATTTTAGTTGGTCATGTGACTTGACTTTATCATTTTTTTCCCAGTAGGCTTTTCTGTCACAGTATGCTGGAGCCCATTCAAGCATGCATTAAGCCAGACTGAGTGCAACATGCAAACTGCACCAAGACATCAACAGGATTAAAACACAGGTGTTTCTTTGCTGCAGGGCCGAGGTACTAACCATGAGGCTGCTGTTCCTGTGTTGTAATAATGGAACACTTTATTGATATCTGTTTGACTCAAGGTCAAGGGTGCAGTTGTCACTGGGGAAACATGGAGACATGTCCTCCTGAACTTTTCAAAATCCTGTCGACTTTCTAGTCCGTATCCGTCAGCTTTTGGAAAACGCGCAGAAATGGACGAAATGAACACAGGGTACGGACAGAAGGCTCCGTCTTTATCTGTATGCATACTTGACATTGAGCATAAAGGAACCTTTACAGTCCAGCCACTGTAATTCTGAGAGAGTTTGATAAACAGTCTCCTCAATCTGAACCGTCTGAGATGCACAGTCAAGCCCAGAGTGTAAAGTTTTCCAATCTTTTTCATGGGGGAGATCAATACTGAGCTGAAATCAACAAACACCTGAAACATAGGTCAAAGTGTGTGAAGAATGAGAGGAGGGCAGTAGATATGGCATACTCTGTGGATCTGTTGGTTCTGAAAGCAGACTATTGAGGGTCCAGGCTGGCTGGGATGTTATTATTGATGTGCTGGAGAGCCAGTTTCTCAAAGCACTTCATCAAAATGGGGGTGAGAGCCACAGGGCAGCAGTCGTTAAGACGAGACACTGCAGGCTTTTAAGGAGCAGGGATGATGGTGGTTGTCTTGAGGCCGATGGGAACATTCTCCAGTTTTTAGTTCATGGCCAGGGATGTCTTTGACATATCCTCAATTGAAAATAGTACAGTGACAGTATATTTAATGTTTTTACATAATTTTAATTGATTTTTATAAGTATATGCTTATTCACCATCTCTTCCAGTCACGTTGGTGCAAACTAGTGAAATCTTTGGTCTGAACAGAACTTTTAACTGCGTAGGGCTCGATTTGGGTTGTGACATAAAAAACTGAACGCCTGCCGAGTTTGGATCATGATCTGTTATTCTCTTTTGGAATAAGTCTGGTTTAGATTGAAGAAAGGATGCCGAGCTGCACTTTAGTCCCATCACTAGTCTTAAGTCTTCTTCAACACAGCATGATGTTCATTTTGTAAATTGATGTCCCATCCATCCAAATATGTTTACTTCGGGCTCCAAAACCAAGATGGCAATGGCCATAATGCCAAACTCGAGGCTTCAGAATGGTTGTCCATATACCAATGGGTGATGTCATGGTGGCTCCATCCACTAGTTATTATACAGTCTATGGTTCTCTATAAAGGAAACTCAAAATGTTTTTAAGAAGGTCTACAACACTGAGGTTAAGCAGCATTTGTATTTTTTGCTAGATGTGTTTGACTTTGTATCCTGTATAAATGTATTGGATATCTATTAAAGATGTTTTAAATCCATTGCTGAATAATTTATCTGGTTTCAGAATATCTGACCCGGAGAATCAGCAGAGAGGGAGTTCTGGCCGGTCCTCCAAGGAGCAGCTCACGTCTCGTCCACGATGCAGCCTTTCATCCCGTTCCACCGGGTTAAAATGTGAGTAGCGGTTCACTGAATATTTAGACACACTGGGAGCTCTTGCAACCCTTCAAATGATCGGTTATGAAATATTCAGACCTCATCTCTGTGGGGACGGAGCAGGAACACAGCAGGAGATTCGACAGCCGATCGGGTGACAGTTTCCCTTTAGCTCACTGGAACTTTCACCGCTCACCTTTTACAGTGGCAAAGCTGACATTAATGGATACCCTTCATGCTTTTTTAAGCACGTAATTATGGTGCAGGCGGTTAGAAAATACAGCAATTAGCAGTTTATAGAGGGGAGCATTGTAACTCAGTGAACTGTCATCCATTACCTGTGATAAAAATAGATATATATAAATAACATGGAAACAGTTTGAAGCTTGAAATGACAGGACTCTTTCTGACCTTTTAATCAAAATGGAGTTATTCATGATGTTCATGCTTTTTCTGATGTATTATATTTGTTTTTAAAAGCGACTACTGGGGATTAAGCATTTCAAAAAGGTAAATAAAGGACACAGAGCACCACCTTTGCCAGCTGGTAAGCAAATCTTAGATGCGCAGAGCTGCTAAGACATAAAAATAAATGAGTGATTTATAATTAAACATGCGAACAGCAGTTTAGTTGACCACATTTTAAGAAGAGTTAGAAGTGTAAATACAAAGTAAGTTCTTTTAAATGTTCTTAACCGGCTTTAATCCCTGTAGCAAGAGTACTTGACTTGAGAGTTAATATATAGACATCCTAAACAGCCTTGAAACTGGAATGGATCTTTGCAAAACAGTCAGAGCCTTTGCAAGAAGATCAGATCATAAACAACCTGCTCTGAATAATCATAGTAAAAACCTGTGATTCCCAAACTTTTTCCTTTAAAGAGTGATGTTATTCTCTGTTTTTCTCTATTCAGTTTCATTTTTAGTTGTGAGGAGCCATAAAGAGTGTTAAAGTTATTCATTCAATCACGAGGGAGCAAAGCAAAGATTGGAGAAAAACATGAAAATTAAATATAGATTCTTTGCCAATTTTCTTTCTGCTTTCCCATCCTGGTAAATTCCTCGCGATCCCTCAGACTTATCTTGTGACTCTAGTGTAAACAAAGCCACCAGCAGATTGATTCCTTTCTTACAACAGAATCCAAAAACGGCACGTGTCCACTCAAGCGTCTGCAGCTCATCTTTGGAAACACCAAGACAATCCAGACACAGCTGAATCTCTTCTTTTTTCCTCCTCTTTCTCCTCATTTATACTCAACAAATACTTTGTTACTGTACTTAAGAAGATTTTTCAGGTATTTGTACTTGAGTATTTATTTTCTTCTGACAGATTTTTTTACTTTTACGCCCTTCATTTTAATACAAATATCTGTGCTTTCTCCTTTTATTTTGCGTAATTACACACTGCCTTCCCAAGGTCACAAGACTGATTTCAGCCAGTCAGTGCGTATCACGTACAACAGACGTAAAAAAAAAGAAAAGACGTAATAAAGACAAAAGCAGACAGAAAGGGAGACTTGAATGGGGAGGAAAGCCGTATTATAGTTTCTTGTATCTGCAGAGACCCTGCAGCTCTCTGCCTGGATTTTCATATTTCCTCAGTTTTTGCTTTACCCAACCCAAAATGTCGATATGTGACGTCCTTGGAATGAGACTCAACAATAGTTGAGTTTAATAGTGTTAGGATGATATTAACATGACATGAGCTTCGCACAGAAATGGCTGGTAGAAATGTCCTTTCGAGGGATACTTTTTACTTTTATACTTTGAGTACATTTCAGAGACTGTACTTTATTACTTAACCCTCCTGTGGTGTTCGGGTCAAATCTGACCGATTTACAACTTCATAAAATCCTAAACATTTTATTTTTCCTCTGATTGCCTCAAGGCCTTATGATATCCTCCACACTAGGCATTTGAACATATAAAATTGTTGATCACCACTTTCATTGAATTTTGAGTGGTCTAATCAACTTTGTAACACCTGTGGTGTTCCCGGTCAAAATTGACCGGCATAGGAAATGAATGGATAATACTAGATTATGTTCATTTATTAGATGTAAAACATCCCCATGCACACCCACACATCTACAACCACAACCACAAACACCCTCCAACACACACACACACACACACACACACACACACACACACACACACACACACACACACACACACACACACCACACATTTCAGACTGAAAAATTAGGAGTCATTTATGGGAACCTGTCTCTTTCTTGTGCTTATGTGCCCACCTGGGAGCCACACTCTCCAGACTTAACAATGTATCATACCTGTTCAAAGGCCCGATATATATAGATTTAACCATTTCAAACTAAACAATTAGGTGTTTGTTATAGGAACTGATCTCTTTCCTGTGCTTATGAGCCCATCCCCGCACGTGAACCACACTTTACAGAATAAACAATCTACCATATCTTCTCAAAGACACCCTATATAAACATTTATTTGTGCCTTGCTCTCATTTTACTCTGTGACCACAATGAGTAGGCAATTTACTGTCAGAGAGGCTCTGGACCAAATTTTTGAATCAGATGAAGAGGAGATCGAAGTTGAACCAGAGATAGAGGAGGATGTGTCAGAACTGGAAGAAAACATTGATCCTAAATTTTGATATGAACCTTTATGAGACTGAGGTAACATTCCAGTCCAAGGGTGGCAACTTGCTCTGGTATTCTTCCTCCCAGGACAGAGGCAGAGCAAGAGTGGAAAACATTGTAAGGATGACGCCAGGGCCAACACGATACACAATATCTCGTGTGGATGACATCTAGTCCAGCTTCCAACTCTTTTTACCAGAGTCCATGGAGTAAATTATACTGGACATGACAAACCTGGAGGTGAAGCGTGTGTTTGGGGACACGTGGAGAGCATTGGACCAGGTAGACCTCCAAGCCTACATGGGTCTGTTGATTCTGGCTGGAGCATATCGGTCAAACAATGAGGCTACACACAGTCTGTGGGATGCAGTGTCCGGGAGGCCTATATTCTGGTCAACTATGTCCTTACAGCAGTTTCATGTCCTCTCAAGAATTATCTGATTTGATAATAGAGATACACAACCTGCCTGCTGTACAATGCCACTCCTGTGTTTGAACACACACACACAGATGACTATTCATGTTGATTTTTTCTGATGTTCTGCGAATTTGGTCTCTGTTTTGGTTATTATTATAATTTCCAGCGTCTATTCTTTATATATATCTTTATATTCACTGCAGTTATGCATGTTCACCACTAGTTGAAAACATTGTTTACAGCATTCAAAGATGTTAAATCAAATTTGGTGATGATTATGTTTGAATTATGTTTTTTGTGGTAATGTAAGAGCAGTTAAACCAGACCGGTCAAATTTGACCGGGAACACCAAAGTAAGGGGGGAGAAACGAACAGAATACAAGGGGGTAAAGAAGTTGAATCAGTGCTTCAACTTTTACCAGTCTGTTTTTGCACAAGTATCTGTACTTCTGCTTGAGTAAAGAATGTGTGGACTTCTGACAGCTCTGTCTGTACTTTTTTTGATTCAAACTCTCGATTTTGTTCTTCTCCTTTGATTATAAACAGTGACTCATTAATACTGCCAGGCGGTCAGTAAACAGCAGATAAAGTTAACATAAGAGATGGTTGAAACACTCAAACCCCTATGGAGAAACTATATTTTGAATCCGTCAGCTGTTCGCAGGGTGTGCCTGGAATATTTATATACAAAAATTGTGATTAAGTAAATGTATCTTTACGTTTATTTCAAGTTCATATTTCATGTAGATATTTAATATTATATCAGCATAATGAGTCCCACAGGCGAAGTAGTGGGAAGTTAATGACGCCATCCAATCTGTTGCGTTTATTTTAGGGTGTGAAAAATGCCTACAAAGTGTGGGCAGAAAACAAAGAGGGAGAGATGTTTCTTAAAGGCCTTTTAAGACATGGAAATATGTAACATTAGAGTTATTTTGTCAGACACTTTGTGGGTGTTTTTTACATTAATGTTCTTATCAGTGTCAGTCAAACATCAGGACATTAATGGAAAGAGCTTTTTATTAAATGAACTTCAGTCCCTCTTGTGATTCCTCATTTGCTCTCATGCAGTACAGTATGTAAAGTGTTTTGCCGGATATTCATTTATTCATCCACGCAGTGACCGTCCGTGGGTTTGTTTGACGGGTCATCTGAGGTGTTCTTTAACATCTTCTGCCCCAGTTGCATCATGAGGGGGAAATCTGATGCAAAAAAAGAATCTCCTCAACAACCTGAAGTGGGCTCTTTAACTGTATATTTCTCTGTATATTAAACTGACTTTGTGCATAAGCGATCTGATAATGTCAATAAATGTACATATCACAGTGATCTTATGTAGAAAGCAGTGATGGACATGTGTTTCCAGTGGGAGGTTTTAGAGGCTGTTGGGGCACAAGGCAAGAATTCCCAGGGGGTCCCTTCAACCAGCATTCATCACGTCTCGCACTTATTCGTCACACCAACAAAATATGTAAGAAATACAATCCTTTATTTAATCGCCACTCTTCAAATTAGTAGAATTTTTAAATATATATAACATGAGAAAACCAAAACAACTAACTAACTAAACGGTTGTCAGCTTTACAAATGTTAAAACCCGGCCATTCCTCCTCAAAAGTATCCAGTGGGTTCATGTTCTATTGCCACCAGCTTAACACAACGTGGTAAACGTCTGAAAGCAACTTCAGATTTAGTCTAGTGCTATTTTCTCATGTCTTGTAACAGCCCGAATATTGCTCATGTTCTTCTGCCACCGACTTCCAACAGTGTTTCTTTTTTTAGGTCGCTTCTACTTCACCAGTGTCAGTACAACCTGTTCGCTAACATTGAGGCAGTGAGGTTTCCAGCATTTTCAAATAACATCCCTGTGGGTTTTGGATGCCGAAGCACCGCTTGGATCCAAAAGGTAAACCGTTCACAGTCTCATTCATTCAGTCAAGGACTCGCAGTGAGTTTGTTATAAGGCAGACATACTTACTGTTGCACTGTCTGCAGACACCATTCATCCTCCTCCTCCTCCTCCTCCTCCTCCTCTGCAGTGCTGCTGAACTGCGTCAGCTGGTTCACCTCCATGACACTGTGTCCTTGTTTAAAATTTTTTGCCAGTCTTTTAGAATACACTTTTACATTCTTAGCATGAAATATTAAAGCTCATTATTCTCCATTCAGAAGCAGCCATTTGCTGCCAATTATACTTCCCCTCGAGTGACATAATCCATCATCGTTTACATCCTGTTTCTGTGCTTTAGTCACTTTTGGTGAGTGTTTTCATAATCAGCACCGCCTTTTATTCCCTGTCAATCAACTTTTACCCACATGAACAACCAGCTGTCACATCCTCGTTGTTTTATTTTAGCTCTCTAAATATCTCATTAAACTTAGAATGTTGTGAATCAGTTTTGGGAAATATAAACTCAGACGCAGCAAAAGAAAACTGATGTAAAAACATTTTAACCGTCTGTTGCTCCAGACAGATTTGTTTTTAGTGTTTCGAGGGCTAACACACCGTTGTCTGAATTCTAATTCTGCCACCCAAAATCAAAACAAACACCCTCCACAAAAGCAACCGACTCCATTGTCACAACAATAAATAACAGAGACAGATGAATAATTATGGCGAGGGGGATCAATTCCAATTCAAAGTTTCTGACAAGCTAATGGATGGAGTTCAAGTTGGGCCGTGGAGGTGATGTAAAGTGCTGCCGGCCGCCGGAGATGAAGGAAAATTCTCAGCGCCGCGGCTATGATCCACTACATTCTCTCTGTGATTGGAAATCTGATGATGTATGGAGGGAGATGAGGGAAAGTATTGACTTTTTTTTTTGCCTCACACAATCATCACTCTCATTGCATACCTCAAGGTCCCATATTAATCATTCATTGCATCAGGAATTAATGCTATTTTCAGAGGTGGAAGAAGTAGTCAAAGCCTTTACATAACCAATACCACACTGTAAAAAAAATGCTCCATTTCAAATAAAACACCTCTATTTAAAGTCCTACTCGAGTAAAAGTACGTAAGTATTATCTGCTAAATGTACTTAAAGTATGAAAAGAGGACGTACTCAGTCTGCAGAAACTGGCCTGTGTAACTGATGTATTATTTTGTTACTTTAGTAGATTGTGAATACTGATGCAACAATGGAGCCCCCTTCAAAGATCTCAAGATTAATCTGACGGGTGGTGAGACGATTTATCAGATCAGACTGGAGAAAAACACTCATATCTAACACACAAATCTATGTTCATTTTTTGGAAGACAGTCTATTCTGTGCTTTTTTTATGAGGTGTAGAAAAGTTTTATGACTTTAACAGATATTTAAATGAAATAACCCGAGACAGATGGCAAATGTCTCTTTGACAAAGCCGCTTACAACTCATAGACATCAGAAACATGACAAAAAGCCCCTACCAGACGCTGTATATAATTAAGCTACTTCATTTAAAAAAAATGAGTTATTCTACTTGTCTATGATGGATTATCCCGCAGCAGCCCTTCATGAGGAGATTGACAGCTGTGGTTTTTAATTAGACAAAGTTAAAAATGTTAAGTGTGTGGATTAAGAGGGAAAAAGAAAATAAATTATTTTAATCGAATACCTCCTCCAACTGAATTGTTTTCACATATCGATATTTAAACCTTATGCTTTGAATGAGTCATCATTGGTTGAACTAAAGAAGTACGTATCATTGAAAGAACAACACAGTTTAACTTGACGTCCAAAGATCAGGTTGGTTTACTATCTTGTAGCTGACACTGTTAATGTCGTACCTTCCGTTTTGTTTTTTGTTTTAGGATAGTGATATTTGGATATTGTTATTGTTGTGTTGTTGTAGCTGTACATGTGATGCAAATGGACGACTGTTATCTGTGCAGTCAGTGCTGTTGTATATTTTTTCATCTGACCCCTTATCACCCCACCACTGCTAGAACAAAGTGACACCCAAAGTGACAGCACCTGCTTTAGTGTTTCCATTTCAAGCAAGTATATATAGTAGTGATGCTATAATAATAGCTTGAAATGGAGACACTAAAAAAGCGGCTGTTTTTAAATGTGAAAGAAAGAGAGCGTACCGGGAAGAACGTTCTTCGGAAAAGGGGTTTTGAAGCTCTAAAATCCACTCGGTGATGACATGAATCTGACGAAAACATTACAACAAGATTAGCCTTTGTCACTCGTGTGTTTGTAACTGTGGCTGCTACTCATTCTCTATCTGGCTGCAAGGTTTACCATGCACCAAGCTGTCATAACTTTGTTTGGCAGCTGAATATGATAAGATCTTCTCTTTAATGTGTTCCAGATGGAGGAAATAGTAATTTGCATCTGTTATCAGCGAGACAAGAGGAGCCTGGCCTGAGAAAATTCGATCTCTTTCTTTCTCCCCACTCTCCCCCCTATTCCTGTATTTGTGATGGTCTAAAGTGTCATCTATCGACCTCAAATGCTCTCAGAGCAACTTGAACTTTTAAAACAGTTAATTAAGACTTGTTCTGACACATTCGGCGTTGATTTTTCTGGCAGGAAATCCATATTCATATTTCACAGAGAAGAAGGTCATGCAGCGCAATGCCAAGAGACCAGTCACCCGTAGATGTCTTTGAGCAGGACTTTGTATCGCCTCATCAATTTTTAATTGATTTATTCATCTATTCATGAATTAGCTTAGCTTGTCTCCAAAGCACACATGAATATCTAAAGTACACACCGGGCCCCTGATGTGTAATTGCATTCCCTTGTTGTATCAATAGTCAGCTGACTGTCGCTCATCATCATGGCTGCTAATGGTTCCAGCTTGTTTGCAACTCAGAGAAGCTGACGAGGAACTTTTGCCTTTAATGAAGTCGCTCCCAGGAGCAGATTGTTGAAATTAGAATTAACAGCTATGTTCCCAGGACAAAATACTGCAAATAATGTCTTTAATCAGGCGCGTGGAGAATATCAAGGCATTGACGGGTCTGCTGGGCACTGAAGCCTGTTTTCTATTTGACTGGACTGAACATTGACAGTGGCTCTCGGCTCCTGATAAAATCACCATGTTGACTCTCGCTGCATTACTTACAGTGACATTGGTTCTTGCAGCACTGCTTAAATAATAGTAATTATTTATGGCTTAACTTAGCCTAAAATATAAAATATTTTTTTGGAAAGTTACCCTTAAGTAATATAAGTCATTTTCTTTACTAATGAGGACAACACACATGAATCAACGTTTCCATAAATGTGCCATGTCTTAGCCAGCTGGTTAATTTTCAACTCTAGTCCTTTGGCAACACTGGGCAGTAATACAGCGCTCAAGACACTTACATTTAAAAATAACATCCACCATTCAGTAAACAGTATGTAGCCACGTAGAGCACAGTATTGTAAATATATCATGTTAAAATATTACTTTGGTAAAAGTGGAAGTCTATCATATGAATTGTACTTGAGTAAAAGTCTTCTAAAAGTATCTGATATGAAATTAACGTTAGTATTAAAAGTAATTTTTTTTGGCAATAAATGTACTCGAGCATGAAAAGTACAAGTAAAAGTCGACCCATAGTCCATTTATGATACATGATATATTACATCAAATCATTGAAAATATGATGATATTAAATTGCATTTACTTCACATTACTGCTGACGTTCTTCCATACATACCTTTGTTTTATTGATTTTTATCACTGGTTTCAGCTCATTTCACAATCGTGTGAAAATCAAGTGCCGATGACCTAAATGTGCTTTAGATACATTATTCATTTAGCTTTAGCTTTTTGTCAAAGCGACACATGATTGCAGGATTATAGTATAGTGGTCTAAAATCTCTCCATGTTAGCATCTTAAAGAACGCTCTGACATCGAAGATTTGGGTTGACAGCTGCTAACCAGGATTCTTTAAATGCAGTAAACGACTGCATTTAATCTGTGTTTTTTCACAGCATGTACTTTTTCTCATTATTTATGTTCTTGGTTTGATTTTTCTAATACAACAGCCCACGAATGCAATGTGTTTCTGCAGGTGATTAAAATATTAGATGGCGGTGCGTCCTTGAGTGAATCGCAGCTTATTTTTAAAAAAGGGCAGAGCTAGCAACAAGAAAATAATATAACGAAGTGACTGATGTTCAGAGGCATGAGCTCTTTGTACTGTGTGTTTTTAGGTAATTCTACTGAGTGTTGGGAATTAATATAAATGAGTGGCTGCTTAGAAGATAGGAAACAAATATTAAAACGAAAAGGTGTCCTCCAGGTAAAACATAAAAATGTAAATGCACGCAGGCAAGACAAATGTTGCAACAAGACAAATGTCTTTCCTCAATTCCCCAAAGAGCTCATCCATTACTGGAACTAACTGTGAAATTTTAAAGTTGACTTCACTTGAAATAAGCCAGGAAACCAATTACCTCAGAATTACTAAATAAAGTAGACTATTAAATTCAAATTGGATGAGCTCAAAAGTTTTAACAACTTTTAATTATCTGTCTACGTTATTTGGTTTCTTTGATTTTTATGATTTTTTTATGTAAAGTCACTTTACAGATTTTTACAGTGCAGTTTCATTATGCTACGATATTATATCAGTTCCTCAAACAGCGATACGAAATTTACCCATATCGCATATTAGATTGGATTTGATTCAGTGGCCTGCAGATGATATGAAATAATATCATATATATCGTATCATTTCACCCAGGACGCTGCAAACCCTTTCTTTTCTGCTTTTGGCCGTAGAGGAACAAAACAACACTTAATACCGCTTACCTCCGTCAAGGCCAAAGTCTCCTTTAATTCGATCAGGTCTAATCCAATATCAAATTAAATATATTTAAATCTGCTGGATCTGGATTTTTATTTGGCTCCACATCAAATTGTACTCTGATACCAGCTAAATAAATACGTCTAATTTTGCATTATTCCACCCATTATATCTCACAGTGTCGAAGAAAGTAAGAAAAAAGTCCTGTAAGGAAAACATGATAAAAACATGCCATTGGAATTTCAAAATAAAGTCATGTCTTAAAGATGATTATATGAATCGATGTTTCTGCTTTGCATCAGTGTATATATATGGGATTGTTGGTATTTGAATAGATATATAGAGTGGGATCAATGTAACACCCCTGAAGCGAACGCCTAACCCTCTTCAGAAGATGATAAAAACACACATAATAATTTTCAAAATATCAGACATCTGCTAGAAGTCAAAAATGTTCTTCTAATGACATGTCTAAAAGCAGCACTTTCCTTCAACACTCACAATATTTGTTCGATGTCTGATATTTCTTTTTTTCAGTCCAAAAGGAGCACATGGATAAAGACCCTGCCTCTGAGAATAGAGTTCTGCGTGTTGAACCGTCCCACTGGTGCATAAATGCATCTCAAGACCAAAAAATACCGTTTATGTATTGGTACAAATCCCAGATCTAAATCTGTGTGTCCTCCAGGGAAATCTGCACACCAAATCTCAACCAGGTTAATTGTATATTCTTGAGGCTAGTAAACAGACCTGCAGACAGTGATTCATATAAAACCCACAAATAAAAACTAACAAGAAGGACAGCAAGATGACTCCTGATTACCACGGAGACTCTGGTCCCCGATAAGAGCAGGACAGATGTTCCAGCATTCCTCTTTAATTTCCTGCTCGCGTGAAAGCTGCTGCACTTGAATTAGGCTAATGCTTAACAGGAGTGTTGTAACAGCGGGGACTCTGTGTTGGTGCGTGGTGTTACATGGTGTGAACTGAATGATTTAGGACGCTTGAATTTTAAAACAGCTGCAGCATATCTTGAGATACACAAACGCGACAACACCGAGAGCTCTTCACGCCCGCAACATGGGCACATCTGCGATTCTGCTATTAATCTGTTTTTCATGCCGAATTAGGACGAATATATCATACAAGGACGTGGCAGCATGGAGAATATATGCAATCTACATTTTAAGGGGCTTGGAGGCTAATTATAATTGCAAATTGGCAACTTGACTCCTGGCCCTCTTTCGGCACAGACCCGGTTTGAACTGATCATTAAAGGCTACATCCACACACAAAAAAAATTCACAGTCCTCAGATCCTCTTACTGAGGGCAGTTTGATGTTCTGCTTGTTTTTTTAATTTAGATTTCTGCCTCTTACACAGAAACCGTGTACGTAAATCATCCATTATATTAAGTTACGGAGATAATAGACAAAAAAATGTATCAACAAAGGGTGGTGGGGTTGATGTTCTCTGACAGTATTTATATGAAGTATATGTCAGGTGGGTAAAGGAGAAGAAGAAGTGTCAGTTGAATTTAAGAGAGAGTAAAACATCAAATAACCTCCCTGCATCAATAGGGTCATCACAGGACTCTAGATCTTTATAAATTAGGACTCATTGTTTGTCTCTCATCACATGATTTGTTAATCTTCACGCTGTTTCATGGATTCCACTGGTGGAGTTTCTAGCAAGCCATTCTCTCATAGCTTCCTGCAGTTCCCTACAGAAGAGCCACTCTACACGTTTGAAGGTTAAAGCTTCCTCCTCATCCTTCTCATTGCTGTTAGCGTTAAATCTAGTGTATGTTTGAAACAAACTCTTCAGTATGTCGTCGTCTGTATATCTCAGTGTCGTCTCAAGTCAATAGCGATTATAGATGTTCCTGATGGACCAGCAGGATAGAATGATGGCAGTTTCTGCCGGCTACATATACTACTACTTGTGACCGCCTCCTGAGAGGTTAAATAGCTGGACCTCCACACCGGCTAGTTGGACTAGTCTCAGCCTAGTCAAGGGAGCAGGAACTGATGAAGCCTCTCGGATGAGAGGTGAAACGTCTTCAAGACAAAAACCAAATCCAGTTGCTTTCGATTCAATTTCCTTGAGATGGCTACATATATGTTCACATTACTACGAACACATTAAATGTTATTGTCAATACATGTTTATGACCTGAATTTCATATGATGAGGAGGAGGAGATGGTGGTGGAGGTACAGGCGAAAAGGCTGCCAAGCCAGTGACCACAGTTTGAGTCTGTGTTTCAACATTCATTTGTGTGAAACCACTGGATATTTTGTTCATGATTACTAGTTTATTGTTTTCATAATAAAAAAAAACACAAATCACCACCCTGATTAAAAAAAGCACAGAAAAGACTACTTAAATGCATCTCTATGCATAGAGAACACTATAACAGTATGAAACCATCAGTTATTCACATTTCTATTCTCCATTTACGGCTGTTTTTACGAGGTGGAATCGCCATCAACCGCTTGATATGTATGAGTGGTACTGTTCTCATTTCAAGTGATACTCCTCCACCTTATCAAGCAGTCTGTATGATAATCATTCAAAGGCCGCCAGCTGACCAAGAGAGGCGTGCCACAAATTCAATGTCGGTGCCGAGGAGGCGTTCCATTCTCTGAACAAAAGTTTCCGCCCAAACACAAGGACAGTTTGGGTCTACTCAGCTCGTGGTGCAGTCAAGTCACTTAATGCAGAGGGATCACCCAAAATAAACAGACTTTGGAAAAAGTGATGTCACCACTGGATTTTTTTTTTAAGGAGACCTCGGGGCAATTTCAATGCCATGTTTGTGGTGACCAGAACTGGTATTTTAAGCCAAAACATCAGATCAGACAACCGTGTTGTTTTCAGCATAGTCATCCAAAAAACAAAAATGAAAAAAACTGCCAAGCTTTCCCCAAATAACAACTAAATTGTGAGTTTCAGCTGTTTGAGGTCACAAAGGAGGGAACAGAACAGTAGTTTGACTGTTAATAATCGACTTGTGTCTGTCCAACTCTTATACAGATGTTAGATGTGATCAACAGTTTTGTTACTCGTTAGCTGAGACAGGCAGAGGAAAAACACATTTAGTGGTTTTCTGTTATTTGGGGCGTTGAGTGAGGACAGAGATCTTTACAGAAAGCTGCTAATGTGTTGTCCTGCACGCTTTTAAATTTAGCTCTCCAAGTGCGGACATACTCTGGGTCGTGCAGCTGTGGTGCGATGCATTGCCTCTTTAAGGCAGACAATCCGAACAGAGAGAGAGAGAGAGTGAGGGAGAGGGAGAGGTGGTGGGGAGGGTGTTGGGATAGAGCGAGGAAGAGCGAGAAGTGAGAGCCAATAAGAGGCTGTGGGTGCAGACACACTCTGTTTGTGACACCTTGTGGTGGAGAGTGAGGGGGTGGCAGAGATGGAGAGAGAGGGGGGCACGGCTGGATAGAGAGAGAGAGAGAGAGAGAGAGAGAGAGAGAGAGAGAGAGATCAAAGAAAGAGACAGAGGAGGAGAAACAAGGATGAGAGATAGCGGCTCTGCAGCGAGAGCGAGCGCCCTGCCAGCCTTTGCAGCGTGTGTTTACTCCACTTTTCCTGAGAGCCGGTTATCTTCCCTCTGCGTGAGTCATGGAAGTGATTTAGGTGAGTGGAGCGGCGCGGAGCGGCAGCGGAAAGCCACAGATCTGTGTGTGTGTCTGCACTGTGGGCAGGTAAGCTCACTCTGCATCTCTCTCCGGGTCTAATTTTCACTGTTTTCTCCTCTTGTCTTGCTTTTTCATCTCTGCCGTCTGTGAGGAAAAAGTGAGCAACTTCTGCAGAGTTTGGGTCTTGTTCAATTGTACTTCTCCTTTTTCCCCCGTTGCACCCCCTCTAATAGGCTTCATTCTTTAAATGTCTCCTCGCAGCGGAAGGATAGTTGGTGCTCACGCAGGCTGTACAGTGGGACCGCGTGAAGTGTGCGAGGCATGCTGCGGCTCCTCTCCGACAGTCTGAGCAGCGTTTAGCGTCTGTGTATTGACAGGCGGGCTCGCTGGGACCGAGGGTTGGAAGAGGATGAGAGGGAGATGAGTCAAATCTCTGCTCGAGGGACCAGGAGGGTTACAGCATCAGCGGTGATCATCCCCATCTATTCGCGAGCTGTGAGAGAAAAAAAGATAATCCTGCGCAAATAAGCCCTGGCTGCGTGTCAGATTGTACACTGCATTTTTTTTTTGGTTGTGTTTTGCTTTCGTAACACAGCTTATATAAAAATGTGTGCATCCTGGAGCCTGTTTGCCACATTGGGGGCATCCCGTCACGTCCACGCTGACTGAAGCGTGCAGTCGGCGGTGTTTGGAGGTGTCGAGGAGGCAGGTGATCACAGATTTGTGGCTCAGCCCTCGTGAATGACAGCTGAGCTCTATCACAGCTCTCATCATGACTCAAGCTGGTAAACTGCAGCTCGGCTTGTGACACAAATCCCCGTCCCCTCAGCGGTGTGGGAATAACCTGCCTTCATCTCACCGTTGGATTAGAGTGATTTACTGTTGCTCCCCATCAGCCCAGCTGTGTTTGTGTGGGGTTTGACCTATAATGGCGCCTAATGGTATCATATGTTATATCCGGGAGGACACTGTCAAACGGGACGCTGTCGCCAGCCACATCTAGTTGTAATATGGCAGTTGTTATTAATGTTAGCTCTCCGCGTGACCCCCATCAAAACTACTACTGGCAGAGGTGCTGGACAAGAATTAATGGACCTCTTAAAATTAGAAATTACATTTATTGCTGGCTGGATTTACCGTCAGCGAGGACCTCCATCACTCTCTCTCTCTGTAAAGGACAACTCCAGAGGATATTTTTGTCTTTGTTGGCTGGCCCACAGACTAGTCCTCGACACAGGCTTTGATTGAATGCACAAAATATTAGGGTCATCTCCCACGTATCGATCTTCAGCGCCTTTCTCCACATTGCTGTTATCCTGTAGCTTAAAGATCTTTCTCATCGATTTGTCTGCTTCTCTTTAACTCCAGCCCCTCTGTTGTGATTGGTATAGACGTTATACTGAGAATCAATAGAGGAACACGGCTCTTACCTGGACTGACCTCATTCCTGCTCTCTGTGGAAAGAGAAAGCGTCTCTGACATGTTTTTAGATTAGGTTTGCCGGTGTTTTCTTTCGCTCTGACTGAGTGACTCGCCTCGGACTTTTCAAAAACCTTCGCCACCTTCGTTTAAATTCAAGTTTCAGCGTCATAGCCGGCTGAAATAGCTCAGACTCAAGGATCAATAAACAGGCAGAAACAACGCGAGGGCGCCGCAGTCCAGCTTGTAAACAAATTTAACAACTTGTGCCGAGGCAGGTAGACTTACAAATCAGCAGCGTTTTGTTTCGCCTCAAAACTATTGAGCAGGCACAAAACTAAATTGGAGAAATAAAGCTTTAAGAGCACGCAGGGACAGTTGTTTTGGAACACGGTCAATTTTTAAACTCCCAGTCCTGGTTTCATGTGCACTCATCCTAAAAGATCTGCTCCCACTGCTTTCTCCATAGTCCAGAAACTTTGGCAACCAGGAGACGCCGTCGTGCAAATCGCTCAAATCTAAAGGCGCAAGTCCTCTTGACAGCGCAAAATCTGCATCGTGACGAGAAGTCTGGCTTTATGCTGTCAAATTTGGGTTTGTGCATGAGGATCTGTCCCTATCTGCTCTCAGATCTTGGACTTTTATTCACTTGCAACCATACCTAACAGTGCACTTGTGCATCGCTGCAGCAAGGTGAGAAGTCAGACCACTGGAGGTCAGCGAGAAACAAGATTTTCAGTCGCTGTCAAGCTGCTCTGATATATTAAATATTAAAAGTCTTCACCACGATCCCAGTCTTTTCCACACCTAACCAAAGTGTTCCGGTTACCTGAACGCTGAACATTGTCTTTGGTGTGAGGTAGAGCGTTGATACCCAACCAGGTGTTTTATCCATCGACGCTGCCTTGTGAAAAAATGCTACCGTTACACAGATCGACGCATTTGTGTGTAACTCTCACAGTGTTATGACATTTTTATCTAAGCTTTTTATTACAGACAGGGCTAAGCGTACTGTAAAAATATGTGGAGCATATTTTGATACTCAGGTATTTTCCCATATCAAATAATGCTCCCACTACAGAATCATCTTACAGTACGCTATTACACGCTCAGTGGTGCAGTATAGGATGTGAAAACACGCCACCCCTGGAATCTTAAACAACGTTATAATAAGGTATTAAAATCTGCTCCCGATATTATTACAGTACACTTACTCCTGTTTGTAATAAAAAGCATGAATAAAGATGTCATAATACTGTGAAGGTTATACACAAATGGATCCATTCGGATTACTGTGGCATAAAACGACAGAACCTGTTTGGACAAAAATGTAGAAATGATGTCCGGGTTCAGGTCAGGCGGACACATCAGTTGACAGCAGTAGTTGCTGCCTGGCTGTCACTCTAGTTCTGCATGAGAACATAGAAAGGAAAACATGTATAGACCTCTTTTTGCCTTTTTTTTTTATTAACGTTATGTGCGTTGAACAATGCTTTTTCACAGTCATCCACACTGTAAATATACAGATATAAATATAACCTCCTCCGAGCTACAGTAGCAAAAAGACAATCTAAACAATTTTAAGATTCCTTTGGATGGAAGTGGGTTTCAGATAGTCGACTTAATTGGGGCTCTGTCTGGCCGAGGCGTCTACATGACGTCCTTCGCTTGCTGGGTCCCAAAGGCCTCTGTTCTGTCAAATGTTCGCACGTCTGTATTTGAAAAAAAAAAAAAACATTGGCAGTGAATAAATGTCAGGCAGCAGCATAAACAAATTAGTAAGATATATTCTTATTAGAGGAGACAGGGTTGTTCAGCTGTTCAGTGTGGGTAAACCTCAAGAGTCAGACAAATCATGATTCAGGTCTGAGTCATTTAAAATCAACAAATTTACCTTCCATCTGGCAAAATCATTATGCAGCTTTTAGTAAGTGATGTTTCTCTTCACTAACAAAACACACACATGAAAAAAAACAACATTTATTCCATATTGGAACAATGGAGAGAATGTTTTCTTATTTTCTTGGCCTTCGACTGTCTCTCCCCTTTTCAGCTTTCCCTTCGACAAAATAAAGTGTGAAAAATATGGGAGGTGGGTGGACTGCATACTTTTAAAAAAGCAAGCAAAGTCTACACGACCATCTGCTCGCACCGGGATTTTGCTTTTAATCAAGCCTGCAGCCTCGCAAGAACCAGACTCGCTCTCACTCCTGCAATTTAAGCATCTTGTACTGAAAGCGAACAGAACACACGGCATAACATGTTAGGTGCATCACATCCAAGTCGAAATCCAAGCGTGGCGTCGCTGCCTTAAACAGATGCCACATTTGGCAAGTTAGTCTGAGATTGCCGCAGGTTGGTTGTTTTCTACTTGAGTGACGTTCTATTTTCTCTTTATTTTTAGATTTTCTATAACTTTATCATAAAAAAAAGTAGAACTGAATTCACTTTTTAGAGAGGTCTTATTGAATTACATAAGAAGTGTATGTTAGTACAGCTAACAACGGTTGTAACAACATGTATGTAAATGTACATTATGACATTATGTGAAAATTAATGAGTATTTTTTGGGGGAGTTATTGTATCATGGAGCTGTTTTTTCTTGTTCTGCTAAATTAAAGAGACATTTCCAAGGCTTAAAGAGTGTTTTTTTAAAAAAGTTTTTGTGTACAAAAGCTACATATTATATTCCTTACTCTTATTTTTTTAATCAGTATATTTATTGGGTTTCAACTTTTGCATAAAAAAACTATATATTAAAATCCAAATACAACTTTACACATATGTGTATATATGCATACATACATACAAAAAACAACCCTTGTCTGTAAGAGGATTACGTCCTTATACCAATTTATAAACCCCTGCACATATTTGCCCCGATACACACATTTAGATAACTTGAACAGTAAAAACAAAACAAAACATAGTGGTTAAAAGGTTACTTTTAGTAAAGGCTCATGAGTTCATCAGAGACCACCCAAGTGCTATAAGCCGCAATCATGCAGAGGGTATAGTTGCCCTACTCAGGGCTCATGTGTATTGTATGTATCGTTCCCAGCACTTGTCTATCTTGAAGAGTTTATGTGATTCTTTCCAAAGGTAAACAAAAAGATAGTTCATTAACCCACGTTTACAACGTGACCTGATCGTTCACAACCATTTATTTTCTGCCCTTTAGGGTATAGACCAGGTTAAAAAAAAATCTGGCTCCAGCTCGAGTCTAATCGACGAGATCTCCTGCCACTCTAACCTCTTCCAAAAATTCCTCGTTCTCGGACATATCCGTAAACAATGAAAGAGTGTACCCTTATCCTCACAACATCTATTACATAAGTCTGGGATATTAACATTGAACTTGTGAAGTTTTTCTGGTGTAATATAAACTCTCACCAGCCAATCGTATTGCAGGAGTTTTAGTATTACCCGTCCGTGCCTGGGCTGCTTCACATGCACTACTCCACTGTTCCAGTCTCATTTCCTCCTGTAAATCAACTGTCCATGCATTGAGTTTAAAAGATTCCTTACTTTTTTAAAAGACAATGATTGACAAGCCAACATGTGACAGAGTTGGTCAATAATGAGCCTGTTGATTTTGTGTCTAAAGTCAGGTGCAGTGTTTTCAGAAAAGAGCGATTTCATTGCTCAGACTCTAATACTTAAGTCTGACTGAAAACGCACTCTCTGTATCAAATGGCCCGACAGTTCATTAGAGGGTGTGTGGGTGAAAATGCATTACAGTCTTTTGAGCCATAAAGCTAAATGCCTCACCACATATTCTTTTCTCCTTTTCTTTGTATGTCTTTTTCTTTTCAAGGCTGTCTGATTTCATCAGTAAGGATCCATGCCAATCCACAGAACCCTCCCACAAACAACATACAACCTGACCACACTGGCAGGCAGGTAAGCGTTAAGGATCATAGTTTGCTTTCCAGGACTATTTAAAAGGTGCTTCAGCATTCAGATGGTGAAGCGTTTTCAAACTAGTGTCGATCGCACATTTTGACTGTTGGTACACACGTGACTCCCATCACCAGAACAACAGTAGCATCACTTATCGGTCTGCGTCATCATTTCATCTAAATGTGACAGTTCTCGGCTTTAAGTGTATGCAACATCTTAAAAAACACCATTCTGAAATGGTGATTCAGGCGTCAGAATAACTGAAGAAAGAGCAGCAGAGATCCTAAAATAAAAACATTACATCACTTTCCAAAAGGAAGGTAACAGAGAGCAGAAGTCGACGTGTTTCGTTTTTTTTGACAAATCCCTAATGTTGACTTCATAGCATTAATTATTCAGAAGAATGTGTTTTTTTTCTAGATGACAGCAACTTTAACAGTTGAAAAGTTTCCCATGGTTTGGTGCTCTGATCTGCTGTGGAGACCCTAACGTACACACGCATTAAAGATTCATCTAGACAGCTGCTCCTGGCTCAGTACAGCGTGTGTTCACGTTCCAAACTGAGCAGAAAAAAATCACATCTACTTCTCTCATGAACATCCCTGGCTATTTTCACAGCGATAGAGGGGAGAGGTTTTAACATAAGTAAACTTGAACACACCGGAGGGGAAAAATATGATCTTTCTGGATTTTGTAAGTTTTGTCTGATACTGTAAATCCAAACTCTGACTCATGGGGTCAGCCTTATTTCACGGGTTCTGAATGAAGATGGGCTGCAACTACCTCTACTTGACTTAATAACTTGAGAGTAGAGCAGAAAAATGGACCCAATCGGCGGAATAAATGTTCGCTAAGTATGTTTCAGCAAAACCACACATTAGTTCAAGCTGGATGTTTCTTTTTGTTGCAACTTTACATTTGATCAGGTTGAACCTTCGATTTCTCTTCTGTCACAACACTGTGCTAATGGTCTGCTCAGGTTTAGGCACAAAAACCACTTGACTAGGTTAAGGAAGAGTTTTGCCTTGGAATACTTGTTTTGTTCTCCACAAACTCAGCTGGAAATGCCCCAACTTAGACTCTCAACTCTCCTGGAAAATATCCGTTGGTTTCACAGTCTTATTACCTGTAACTTCACCGCCATCCCCTCTGCCTAATGTCATGAAAGTAACGATTAATCAGTTATCAAAATTGTTCTTGACTGTTTTCAATAAATGAGAAGTGGATCAACCGTCTAATCATTTAAGCACTACACTCCTGCTAAATAAAACCCTACTTCTTAATGAATTTTAATGTCAAACTCTCACTTGTTTTGCTGTTAGTTGTGAATTTGTTTGTCATGATTTCAAACTCTGCCCAGAGTTTGACTGAACTTTGATCTAGAAGTAGAGTGAGAGCAACACATCTTCAGCAATATGTCTGTTGTCTCTGGTAGATTAGGTTTTTTTTTATTTTCTCTTGTGTTTCAAAGGCGTTTGATCTGCCTCCCTCTAACTTTTCACAACTTAGAGGAGGAGAGCCTTCAGCCGTCCCACAAGGCTTAATTATCCCTCAGACTGATAACAACCTGGTAAGATGGGAGGCCGAGAAGAGCACGGGAACTAAGAGGAGATAGAGATGGTAGGATTAATGGAGATTGCCTGATATTACCTGGCCTCTGATCAAAAGACTGTGTTGGCAGGCGGAGCACATAATCCTCTCGATTTCTCTTCTCCGAGCCAAAAAAACTGCTGGTGCTGTGTAGCTCAATGGGAAGAGCAAGACATCACTGACCGACCTGGTCCCCAATGGGAGGGCTCATACTACTGTAAATAAATATCTGAAGGCGTGATTCACATTAAATCTTTCATCAAATAGGTCAGGGTCCCAACTGCACAGTTCTGAGGCTGCTATTTTCCTCTCGCTTTTTTATTAACCAAGTCCATTCTTCAATTTGACTTAGTTATAGTCATATTCTCTGTGGATAGCAGAGAGAGAGACAGTCATTCTTGAAAATACTTTTTTCATATACTTCATCTCTTGGTCTTCTGAAGTACTGCTCAAAGTTGTCCGGATTATTATTAGGAGATTTGCTCAAGGACATTTTAACTTTTTGTGTCGGGACGAGATGAGAGGGTAGTGCTCAAAAGACAAAACTAAGACAGAAATTTAGTATTACTATACATGTGATATATTTTTGTCATAACTGAGTAAATTCCAAAAGTAATGACATTTTTTTTAAACATCCTAGTTTATTGCACCAGTGAAACATCACAATTTCTTCTCCTTCTCTTTTCTATTTGATCTTAAAGGAGACATATTCATATATCACATATTTACTACTAGATTATGTTTACATGCTTTAAAGGTGCGCTATGTATTTTTAGGTAAGACTATTAATCAGAAGAGAAGGATCTTCATTGACTGATTTTTTTTATTTTTTATTTTTTCTGGCCTAAACAAACTAAATAAACAAACTGTCTTCATTTGTGTGACTGAATAAACTGAATAAAAAAACTGACCTTAAAGGACAACACAATTTCATACTGTTTTACTTATATGTGGCGGACCCTGCCAACCTTCTAGCTCCAACAGTGTTCTGGGGACCTTATTTACTTCTGAGAGCAGCTTGTTTATTCAGTGATGGAAAAAATGAATATTTCTGAGTTTGGATTTTTTCATCCAAAACTAGTGCCCCTTTAATTCTCAAAAAATGCATCAGTTTTCTCATACCGTCCAGTGCTGCATTACTGTATTCCCCCTCTGTATGAAACGCTCTGTTTTAGCTCCTGTCTCTTTAAGCCCCCCCCAAAAAAACCCAGCCATGCCTGATCCAACACTGTTCACAGTATCTTAGGTCAGCTCTGTCCTGTTTTCAGCTTCCAGTCAGTGTTCACTTCGACCAAGAGAATAGGCATAAATTATGCAAATGTGTGACATGGTGATATCGTGTGATGTCACAAAGTCACAGAATCAAAGGTGGGACTACTGATGAGGCGTGTCAGGGACAGTAGACATGAACCTATATAACACAATGAAGGAAATGAAGAAAAAA
Organism: Lagodon rhomboides; assembly: GCA_039737535.1. Classification (NCBI taxonomy): domain Eukaryota; kingdom Metazoa; phylum Chordata; class Actinopteri; order Spariformes; family Sparidae; genus Lagodon; species Lagodon rhomboides. Next base: position 13,613,529 of record CM077793.1, read on the forward strand.
AATGAAATACTGATATATTGTTGACATTGTTGTGACGTGTGCAGAGATAAACAGACACATAATCAATGCTGAGGACGCATATACCTTTTAAAAGCGAAAAAAATCCCTCTGCTGCAACTGCTCAACAATAGCAGTTCACAGGGGCCAATTATAAGGCCTTCAAAACAGATAAGGGAGCCTCTTTTCAATAATGCGAAGCTCACTGTGCAATCACATGTCTTTATGGCTGCTAGTGAAGAAAACAGTGAACTATGCTCGCTGTCAGGTCAGGTTATTGAGTGTTTTTTTCTGCTGCTGTATTACATGAAGCCAAGAATAGTCAAGTCAATAAAAGTCGATAGAAAATGTGGTTTGCAACCCGTTTGTTATGGCAAGAACATATAGATATTCTTATGCTTTCAGCTTCCTGCAAAACAACATTTATTCTGTTTTTTAAAGGCTTATAAACAACAGTCAACATTTGACCGTTCAAACCCAGTGAGGAGCTACAGCTTAGTGGTTTAGAATCTCGTTTTGTGCAGGATTATAAATCAGGGGAAACATAACTTCTACAGGTCTGGCTTGATAAACAGCGACTTTATCCTTTAACAGAGATGTCATAAAGCTAAGCTGCTTAGCAGACAGAAAAAGCAGCTATTTGGCTTTGCACTTGACAGCACTAATCTTGTCCCAAAGAGAAATCTACTTATAATTTTGTGATAAGTAATAATAATAATCTTTAGTCATTATATTGTCATAGTTGATATTTCCTGGTGTTCGTCTCTGTTGTTGAATGAGGTCACAGCAGAAGAAACAGTCATTTCCACGGTGTGATCCACCTTCAAACTGAAGGTTAACTTTTCCAGACGATATCAAATGGTGATGTATGATGATATCAGATATGAGAAGAGGTGAGCTGAGTGTCCGTGTCCAATGATTCAAATATCCACTTTCACCTCTGTTGGCGAAAGTAATTATGACAAAGTCATGTGGGGCTGGAAGAAGACGAGTGGACGAGTAGGAGATACGGTCAGCAGCAAAACTTAAGTGACTGTCTTGTTCGAATACAAAAATCAGTGACATTATAAGTCAGTGCGATGGTGTTTGGAGCATCCTGACTCCCGACTGTGGTGCTGTTGAAACAGGATGTGGGGAAAAGCGCAGGGAACAATCATTTGAGAGCGCAAACTAATGGGATACTGGTTAGATCTGAAAAAGCTGTTTCGTTTTTATGGAGGATTGCTCGATCATCTGAAATGTTTTATTAATTATTAATTTGTATGAAACCCCAGCAACAAAGAACAAAAGCAACTACTGAGCTCCTTGTATAGGCAGAAAAACATATTTGTCACTATTGTCATTTTCTGCTCCAGATTGTCTAAATTATGAGTTACAGCTGGAAATGGCGAAAAGTAAGACAACTGACAAGGTCAGAGCAATGATAGAGTATAAATTGCAATATCACAATGTAATAAAACTCTTGTATTATAATATTACTAAAGTTAAAGTACATAAGTATTGGCAACAAAAGGGAATAGTATCAAAAGTAAGAGTACTTATCATGAAGTACTGTACTATTCTATACTATACTATACTGTACTATACTATGCTATGCAGTTATATAGTTACTAACCTTACTTTACTGTATTCTACTATACTATACAAATCAATTTTATTTATATAGCCCAAAGTCACAATCACATTGCCTCAGTGGGATTTACAATCTGTACTGTGAACAACATCCTCTGTCCCTAGACCTTCGATTTGAGTGAGGAAAAAAATTGCTGTATTGAAAAGAAAAACTTTTAACAGGGAAAAAAAAGATGGAAGAAACCTCAGGAGGGGCCACAGAGGAGGGATCCCTCTCTTCAAAATCACAGTATACAAATTGCATTGACGGAATATCTGATACAAATTATACAATATATGTAAAGTGAGCGGATCCGGGAGGACGACCGAGCAGGCTGAGGCTTCGCCAAGTGGTGCCCGAGCCGTACAGCCTCCTCTCCTCCATGGTGACCTGGATGAGGGCAGGCCACACAAGATTATTAGCAATAAAGAAGAAAACACCAGAGTGAAGAGGCATCAAAATCTTACAGAAGTACAGATATAAGGAGACTGTTAAACAGAGGAGAGCAATGATCCAGTGGTGCCCAGCGTGTGACGATTCAGGTCCATCAATATGTGAGGCAGCGGGAGCCAGGAGAAAGAGATGTTCCCAAGGGCTCGTGGTCCATCAGAAGGGAACCCGAATGAAAATAGAGGAGGAGGAGAACGCTATAGAGAGAGGACAGTGAGAGAGCGACACAGAAAACAAAAAACAGGAGTTAGAGAAATAACATACTGTTTGTCGTCGGCAGGATGAGTAATACTGTACTGTACTGTAGAATACTTTACTATGCAGTTATGTACTTACTGTACTTTAAGGTACTACACCATACTGTACTTTACTTTACTATACTATACTATACTATGTAGTTCTGGTCTATGTTGTACTGTACTGTATTATACCAAACTATAACATTCTTCCTCATAAATGTAGTGAAGTAGAAATATAAAGTATTAACAAACTGAAATACTAGAGTAACCTACAAGTACCTCAAAATTGTACCTAAGTACATTACTTGAGTAAAGTACTTGCATTCAAAGTACTACTTTTACTACCAGTAATAATACTGTAATAATAGTAATCCTAATAATAATCATATTATAAAAAAAGACATACATAGCTGCCAGAAGAGAATCCCCACAAAACACTGTAACAGTCAAATTATACCAACACAAATTCGTATAAATACATAATAAGCAGTAATATTATGGTATACAATGAGCAATAACCAAATCGGCCGTTTAACAGTTCAGTAATCACTAAGTGTGTCATCAATTTGGAGCCAGAAGGACAATCAGACGAGAGCTTATCAATCCTCCGTTTATATCAGCAACGTGCTGAACCGTGAAGAGCACACAAGTCAATTCCCAACACATGCTCTGTGCTGCGCTTGTGACGGTGACTCAGATCAGGGATTATTTCACTAATTAGTGAGGATACGCTCCTCGTCTTTCACACAAACTGAAGCCCGTCAGTGATTGGATCAGATAAGCGTTTGACATTCAGAGCTCGCTTTTACCTTGTTTTGCAAATCCCAAAGAAGATTTCATCACAGACTCCTGCCTGCCTGCTCTTGAGCTCTCAAATTAAATTTTCTTCTTTTCCATTTCTACCCTGCAGTCGTGCTGTGCTGTAGCAGTGTTGTTCCTGCTGTGGTTATGGTTCAGTGTCATCATGCTTTTGTTTTCCTTTGGAATACTGAGCAGCATCACAAGTGTGATTTCCATATTTGCTCTCCATTGTGATTTTCAGTAAGTGTTTTGTAGCAGATGCCGGTGTGATACGCTTCCACAGGCAAGCTTGCTGCTAACTTGTAAGCCAACTTGGTTGGGCTAGCACTGGTCAGTCACAATAGCTCCTTTAGGTTTTCTCTGATCGTTACTATTTTGTTTACTTCTCCTTGGCATTTTGTTCACCTTTGCACACCATTTCTTCAATTCAAATTAAATGAAGCTCAGTCAGTTAGTCCTTCTCTGTTAGCACGTTAGCTATGCGATCAATAAACCTCACACAGTTCATTTAAAAGTTCAAAAGATGTTTTTGTATCCTCGACTCTTGTCTCCATCAACCATTGCTCTTTTACGGAACACCACAGTTGATAAGTTACTACAGCTTCACACTTGCTGGTTGTTGGTCAACGGCATGAATTCGCTGTGGGGGAGCTAGTGGGGTGGCCAACAATTATATCACCCATGGCCCCACCTTGAGGGCGCCACTGCTTAGTGGAACAAAAATAAATGAATGAGCATTTTTTTAAATTGAGTCCAAAAATTTGTATTGTGTTTCAGATTTTCCTGAAATGAAACCATTAATGTTACTCATGAGGTCAAAGTCAACATTTTTGACATGCTTCCTCCAAAACATTTTTACTCATTTAAACAGTAAAGGTACATAAAAAGCACAAGAATACTCCAAGGCACTCACCAAACTCTGATGCATTTCAGCATCAAGCCTTCGTCGGGGAGTCCCTGACCCTCTGACATTACCGCGCTGTGACAATAAATCCATTGTGATAGCTTCAAATAAACTGCCTCATAGCTTTCTCGTGAATTGTATGTCTAAATGAAACTCAGTTTGAGTCCAGGAAGCACTCCCACCTACTCCAATTTTTGATGGTAAAGACACAAGGTTGATGTCAGTTTAACCCTTAAAGTTTACTGTCAAATCTGGCTGCTATTTTTAGTTTCTATAAGCCAAAAATAATTAAATTACTATTATAAACTATATCATAAAATATACACATGAATACCCGATATATACCCTTTTTAATGTGGCTCTTTTTTGGCTGGCTAGATCTAAACTAGTGGGTCTTTTAAAAATATATTTTCTATGCCTACACTTCAATGTCAATGACCTGTTTGTGTAGTGTCTAGACAGGGATTTTTCATTTAAATATGAATGTAAAATTATTCAAGGTTATTCAAATCCCGACGTACAAAGTGTATTTTTTTTCTCAATGCGTTCTGAATAAAAGTGACTAATACTCCCTCATTTTATCAGAATCAGAATCAGAATCCTTTTGTTGTCACTGCACAAGTGTACAACGAAATTCTAGCAGCATCCGAATATTACACACAACATGAAATAGAGTAGAAAGTACAAGGCAAGTAGTGCAAATGTAAGTATAAAAAATGAATAAATAAATGTGTGCAGTGGTGCAGGTTGTAGGTATGGAAATGTGAGAGTATAAAGTAAGTACAGTATAGTCTTTACAATTATTGTACATTGTCTTTGGGTGGTGTGTGTATGTGCATGCGTGCGTGTGCGTGTCAGTGCCCGTTTGTGTTCAGTGCAGTGATGGCTTGTGGAAAGAATCTGTTCCTGAGTCTGTTTGTTCTGTACGATGTAGTTACATTAAGAGAAGAGAAAGACTTAAATGACAAATATTATGAAATATCAATTTATAAAAGATGAGACATCGTGGACATCTTCTGTCTCAGTTCAACATCAAGGCTAAACTATTCATTAAAAGTCGTGATTCATCTGTGTGCAGCTCCGTGTGCACGTGTTGTGAAGTCAGAATGGATGTGGTGCGTGGACAGTATGTGACCTGATCTTCCTGACTGTTTTGATCTTTTGACGATGAGGCTCTTTCATTCACAGCATCCATTCTTTCCTTCTCTGCAATTGACTCATATCCATCTTCATTCTGCTCTCTCCCCAGCTCTTCATTATCTGTGGTCAGGCAATCTTTACTCGCCGAGTCTGAGGACTCGACACTTGGCCTGCCCCCCATTACGGAGACCATAATATAGAAGAACAGACAAATGATCCATGTCACCCTATAGGATGCCTCCTTGTCCTTGACCTCTTTGTCAAGGACATAAAGCAAATGTGTACTGTAAGGACGTGATGAAGAAGTCTTCTGATTGGGCAACAGAAGCGTGACTCAAAGTCCATTATTTACTTTATCTCTGTGTCGCACTGGGACCTTTTGGCTCTGCTTTCTGTCGATTTTAAGGGGACAACCCCACAGACTCGGGGCTAACAGTGCTCCAGAGCAGGGCCAGCAAACCCAAGGCTAAATTTGGGTTAGTTCACTTGGGATTGGGCCGGGATAGGGCTGATGTGAAAGCTCTCTTAGCCTGGGGCTTTAAGACTGAGGCTAAGACATTTTTGAATAATGCTTTCAGCCCTAAACCTAGTGCACTGTTTTAAGCCACAACATATGTAGTTCTGTGACACTTGGCTGAAACGACTCATGCAGTCATTCAGTAGATGTTACATTTATATATACAGTATAATCTATGAACAGTGTGTATCTGTCTTTAACCTGTACAATGTAAAACAGTTGTACTTCAGTGAACCATAACAGCCTCTTCAGGCATCACTAGTCTTTTAAGTCTGTAAAGATTGATTGAATGCACCTTTAGTTTGTTGTCTCTGAGGATGTTTCATTTGGCCTTCAAGCTCCATGAATAAAACAGCTTTCAAAGGCCCTGTACTTCGTTGGAATTAGTTCACAGCTAAAGTCTCAAGAAAACTGACTTTGCCCTGTACACGTTCAGTGCGGTGATGACATTCCTTCCAGCAGCCTTTGAAAATGGACTAAATAGACTTTAGATTTCCGACCTCCCCATTGCACAACTAAACTCAACAAAACTGTACAAAAAAAGGTAAAACATAAAAGCAAACAATGTGGTGCATTGTCAAATAGACACATTACAACAGCAGACATTTTCCATCCGTCAGCTTTAGCAGGGACGCATAACATAAAGTGGATTATAATCAAATTGACAGGGACCGTAGGTTTGGTAATTGCTCAGCGACTTTTTGTGAGCTTTGTTCGAAATCTCTTTGAGTTATGTGTAAGATGATGGGAAGGATCAGCCTCTGCTGGTGTTTAAAATGTCCCAGCAGGCAGCTATATTCAGTACACAGCTCCTCAAGTCTTAATAAGCTGAGCTTGTCTCCTCTGAAGGCGGCAGGCTTGCCAGGTGTCCCCACCTTTGGGGGACCCATTTTCATAGTTTCCTGACAGAACCTTTTGATCATCGTGGAAGGCGGCAACATGCGACAAAAAACATCTGAGTGTTATTTTCTACCATCCCAGTCAAAAACAAGACCAGACACCAAACCAAACAGCAGCTTTTTCTGAGTTGTCCATTTTTGGTGCTATTTAGCAACTAATTTAACCTGAAATTATTGCATGATACATTGTGATACTTTCCAGTTCAATCAACAGAATAAATGTTGGCAAATTACTAAGTAGTTTCTACGAACCACAAATATGTTGTTTTTGTTGTTTTTGTTTTTGTTTACATTTCCTTCCATTAAATTTTCTATTTTACGTTGTGACAGCGCTGCACTTATAGTCTGGTTAAATTAAGGCAACAAAACCATTTGGTTAGGGTTAGGAAAAGATCTTGTTTTGGCTTAAAATACCTTTTAAAACAATGTTTTGACTCTTCAGTACAGTAAAAATGTTTAACTTCATGCACGTCAGGTATGTTAGGATTTTTTCCCGCATTTCCGCTTTATTTGTCAGCAAGATTACACAGAATGTACAGAACAGACTTTGACAATACTTAGATAGAGGATGGGTCTCGGCCCAGAATAGACTACAATAATTTTTGATGTGGGTCCAGAAAAGGACGGATACAGGATTTTTGGAATTTCCGAGTCGGTATTTCCGACTTCCAGTCTAAGATCTTTCCAGTGCATTTGCTCGGAGAAACATGGACACGGCACTGCAAACTAAAATATCTGGTTTATTTGGGTGGCTGGTATCTACGAGCAAGTACATAAGGGGACTGTTGGGCCCTGGCAGAGGTATGCGCTCTAACGAATGCCTTTCTACTTGTTTATTTTTGCCATTTTTACTCAGAATGTGGTTTATTGGGATTTTTAAATGTTTTATGAGACTTCAGGCTTTTTTCCTTCTGAGAGACATAGTATCGCAGTAGAGCACCAGACCATCATCAACTGCATCAGGAGTCAACAGAGTCTTTGAATGAGAAAAGTGTCGGCTCCAATCCCACAAGGGAAGGAAAAAACAGTTTTTATGAAACAAAGTACATCATACATTATGATCTCAGTCAGAAAATGAGATTTGATTTAACCTTCTACATGCAGGCAACGGTTCGATAAATACAGTAGCTGAAGAAAAAGAGGGATATGAGAAGAATATCGACTTCAGGAACAAAATTACAATTGATCTGGTGAGCGAAGGGAAGATTGTTTACACTTCCTGCAGTGGATTGTTATGCTGGTAGTCGAAGTAAACCCATGGCAGCGTCAGCCGCTCATTATTCTTCCAGGCAGTGTGCAGTCCTCAGATTGGGAATGAAAGTGACTTCAGATAGTTAAAACATTTTAATTGATGTAGCTGAGGTTGCTGTGGAGGTCCTTCTCCAGTCTCACAGTCTCCTTTCATCAGAACAGCTTCTCTGTAAGGAAAACAGTCACGGAGAGATCTGCTGCCGCTCTCAGCCAAGAGAAAAATTCAACAAACAGAAGTAAAAATGTTCTCTTCCAGCACATCCGTATCTCAACTTTAGAGGCTGAGAGATAAACTGTGAGACTGAGCACTGTCTTCAGTTGGTCCTTTTAAGAGCACAAAAACAAAATCACATCCAAAAAAATTACATTTTGATGTAGATGAAAGTCTTAAATGGTATCATTGGCATTCGTCCAGATAAGACAGGTGATATAATAAACTGTACAAATAAAAATGTCCTTTAAAACAGTGTTAATACAGGACATTACACATGTCAAATACAATCGCCATACTGATGTGTTAAAAATGAATTGATGGTGTTTTGTATTACCCAGCTATTGATTCAGAATTTTTACAGTGTTTTCAGTGCGTTTGGTGTAACCCTACATGTTATTCATGTCTTTGAGGACCAAAGTGGAAACAACAGATTATCAGGCAGATTTTTTTCTTTGCTAAAATCGGATTTTCCTTTAGGTTGAAGTCATATTCTTTCTTTTTTCTAATCTATCTAAATCTAGTTTATTCTTGTCCAATCTAATCCAGTTTAAATTCAATTCTGTCCAATATAATGTCATCCAATTCAATTTGGTCAGTTTCTAAAATTAGCTCAAAGACTTCATGTGACGTTTTGTAATATGTAAAGGCTAATTTTGACTAGTTATCACATTATATAGTATAATTTAAAACAATGTTTTTTACCCATTTTAGATAAACAGATGAGTGTTTACTGATAGGGTTAGGGTTAGCATGTTGTTATGATGAGAAAGTCCTCATGATGACAGTCTAAAACTCTCTGGTGTATGGATTCTGACATTATTTCTACACATGAGACGAAACGGTTTCATCAAGTCAAATGTAAAACAAAATCAGCATGAAAGCTCATTCTTTAAGCTGCCATAAAAGTTGTCATTTTTACTGACCAAACACTCTATGAGGGTAGATACTGTTGGAAAAAAGAGCTATTTAACACTTATTTTCATAAAACAAACAAAAAACATCATACTGCAGCTTTAAACTTTGGAAACGTAAACTCAAGAACTCTTGAAAACTAGTAAAGCTAGTAATTAGACTTTTTTGCATTTGGGGCGTTTACAAAGATTCAACTGCACCGAAAAACATACTTCTCAAACCAACTACAAGGTGTCTAAAAGAGGACAGAACAGGAGGCTATTGAGAATAAGATCAGTTATAACAAGGCGAAGCTATAGCAGAAGAGGTGAATTTATACAATAGGTATATCAGATGTCATAGCAATCCATCCAGCAGTTGTTTAGAAATTTCACTCAAAACCAAAATGTTATAATCATGTTGGTGTTCGTCAGGTCCTTAGTTACAAAATGTTATATCATTTCCTTCTCTTTCTGTATCCATGGTGCTGGAATGGCTGAAACTTACACTAAAGCAACATTATGTAACTTGTTTACCTTCAATAACACCTTCAGTATTATTGCTGAAGACACTTCGTACTACCACATTACAGTTGTCTGGTCTTCAGACGTTGCTTTGTGGGTTGAAGCGAAGGCCATTTCTCTTTTATTTATGAGTGTTTAGTTGTCAGACTCTGAACGCCATCAGACCATCACACTCCTGTCGCACGCTGCCGGCTTACCCTTTCACACAGATGTCATCTCGCCTCTGTTGCTGCTCTGTTACGACCCTTCAAGATACAGGTCATCAACACATAACATTGTTATGACGTAATGAGTTTTGTTTGTAGTTTGTAGCACCTACATTACATCTGACAAATTCTTACTGACATGCGATTGTGTTTAAATATTTCTGAGTGGTGATGCCCTCAGAAACTGTGGGGGGGCGCCAAATCACACAAAATGTCGATTTCTACATAATGACGCTTTAAAACTGCAAGTATGTGACTCATTATCGTTGTGGAGGACTGCTAATGAATATACAAACCGAAACTTCTCAGACACAACTAGACAAAACAGAACGAGACTGGTTGGAGCCAAGAAGTTCTGCTAGGTTGAGCAACAGTGAAGTGGTTAAAGAGTGTAGCAGCAGCCATCAAATGTGACTATTTACATCAAACTGAGATATTAGAGAAAAACATGTGTGTGGGTTGCAGACGAAGCAAAGCTTTGCTGAACCAGGACGCCTTCCAAGAGCGAGCCAGCCTCTCGCTCGTCTCATGGATGAGTATTCTGGGAAACATCATTTTGAACTCGGGGTGATCTCCAGAGAATTTATTAGCATTCTATTATGTTCATCTTATAGTAGCAGCTTCCCTGGTACACTCTTGGCAGGCACCTGAGTAATGAAGGTTTTGTTTCTCCGCACTCTCAGGCTACATTCACAGCATGGGTTTTTCGGGCTCGCCTCCAAATCTCTGCTCCTGTGTGGTTTTTCTGGATCAGCGTTCACGTCTCTGCTTGGATGTAATAAAATAATCTTCTATCAATATGAGCTGACAGCAATGTCAGGAAGCGTCCAGAGAGTAAGAAATACCTTCACGCTTTCACTTGCCGCCAAATTTTCCCCGAGCTGGTGATAACCAAAGTGAGCGTACGTCAAGTGAAAGATGGATGAGTAACAGTGAAATGAACACGAACTCTACGGTACAGACTGCATGTTGTGGGCAAAATATGAGATACCACCATGACTCAGATGCGGCGTTGGTTTAGTTTTATCAAACACCAGTTCTGCACGGTGGACGGGATATTGGAACTCTTGGAAGTTATCACAGCTCTAATCATTTATCCTCTAATATTGGCAAAGAAAACAGAGGAGTGACATTCTCTGAGCCGCATGGGAGCTCATCTGGGCCCCTAGGTTATAAAAGCTGGCCCATGTGTTTCATTCACCTTGCATTCATGTTTTTCAGTCTATCTTTGATTTGTGTTCAACGTAGCTTAATAAGTTATTCATGTCTGAAGTAAATCTCCCTGAGCTGGTTTGAAAGCAAAGGCAGTAGAATAACTGGGCATTCTTGTGCTGTTGGAATTATCGCAAAAACTGTTTTTGCTCCTGGGAAAATTCACGTGAATGCCGTTTCAAGCTGGAAGAGCGACTCGGAAGGTCAGAGAAAATTTTGGTAGACAAGTTCCCAAGTTGACGTCGCATGGCGCTGAAACATGGCGAACGTAGGTAAACAATGGGTTGATGGTAAGAAACTTTTGCCAAAGTCATTTATAGTCATTTTATCGTTTCCTTTGTGCTTCCTTGTCACTCAAATACTGTACAGCGGGTTGTTTAAACGCTCTGAGAGATGCAAAACAACTTCTTTTTGGCGTCTATGTTTCTCCCACATTCCGACATCACACCAAAGCTGGATGAATGACTTCCCAACTCGCGAAATGGGACCATCTGAGGAGCATGATAGCAGCATTACACTGTTCAAGTTACAAAGTAATTTATCAGGAAAATGTGCTTGCCAGTGCTGTGTGTTGCTGGATTGAGGGCAAAATAAAGTGCCACAGCCGTGAGTCCTAAAACCTGGAAGTCAGTTATAGCAGTCACTTCCAGCTGCCTCAATACAGCTCGTCTGGCGCAGTCCAGGTCTCTGACAGTCTAAAATCCTAAAGTAATTTTTGCAAAGACGTTATCTACTAACGCGCAATCACACTTCTGTCGCCACTTCAGATGTGGTGTTTGCTCATGCTTTGAGCTTAGCGGCTACAGTGAAGATTTAAGCTCTAAAATGGTGCAAATAACGTCTTTTCAAATTCATTTTGAATCTCTGGAGAGTTGGATTACGCTGACCGAGCTGTATTGATCTATTTTGTGTGGGGTTTTTTTCCAGTTGTTTTATGTTTTGTGGACTGTGAAACTTCCCCTGAGTTTCAGCATGGGGTTGTGTAGATAATGACTACATTATCATTGTTGGCTGAACTCACCCTTTAAACCCACTTTTATAGCATTCAATTTAAGGCCATGCGCTTTCACATTCTCATTATCATCATCATCTACATGTCACCTGTAGCCGCTTGACACACCTGTTCTCTTAATATTGTCATACCATCTTAATCATCTCTTTCTCCAACACTTATTAGGGGGAACAGGGACACGTTCAGCGGTAGTGTGAATCTGTGGCTTATTATCATATCTCTGAATCATCTTCAAGTCGTGTTAGAAAAAAAATTGGGAAAATTTTTAAGCGGCTGACTGTGTGCGCTCCGACACCTCTCCCTCTCCTCCTCCTCCTCCTCCTCCTCCTCCTCCTCCTCCTCCTCCTCTCTCTGCGGAGCTGAGCTGTGGGATGATTTTACAGCGAGCAGTATCGCTTCAGAGTCACAAAGATTCTGGGTGTCTCAATGCCGCTCTGCCACCGAGCAACCGCTGATGTTTCCATTACACTCGTCGCCATGGAGACCAACATCTTCTCCCCCATTTTCCATTGCACCTCGACAGTAGAATCCCTGCGTTTCCCATATATGTAACTCCCGAACTAGTGGCGATTAGACTGCGCCCGTTTTTTTTTTTACTGCTGTCTGCTTCAACACGGATTTCCCCAGTTCCTGCAGAGCTGAGAGAAAGTGATGGGCTTTGAGAATACTTAATGACTTCTGTATTTCCCTCTCAGGCAGTTTTCATTTTAGATGTGAAATCTCAGTCCCCCATCCCCCTGTGGGCGGATAGCACGTATTTTGCATTTATGCCGCGCACAGTGTCATGCGTCCAGAGTGACAAATAGCATGCGTCTCACCTTGGGGCATTGTTGACTTCTCACAGGAGGGCTGTTTGTTATTGAAAATGTGGTTCCGACTAGCTTGACACTTCCCAGTAACCCCCCTGGTGCTTTCTTGCTGATAGAATTTTATTATTGGCAAGTGCTGGGTGATATCATATCCCTTCGCCCTATTGCCCCACAGCAAGTGAAACGCAATAACAGGAGAATTGATTATATGTGGACCACAGAGCAGCACTCAGAAAATGTGTTTACTGTAGTCTCCCTCTCGTCTAAATGCCAAGAATCAGCTCTCAGCAGACGCTCCTCTGCCCGATGAATGATTAATGAGTCAGAGTGCTTCCATAACTGGTCTCCCAAACAAATTTCCACCCAGGTAGATCTGCAGCGTGTCGGTCCTTTGGCAGAATAAAAGGAAACATGTATGTTCACTGAATTACTGTCGGTCTGAAAGTAGCGGCAGAGTCGAGTCAGAACGAAATGTTGGCAGTTGGTGTTTCTGTAAAATATGTGCTTGTCATAAATTCACATGACATGTTAAAGACCTGCCTAGGTGGATGTGGTGGTGGAGGAGTTAAAGGGATAGTTTGGATCTTTTGATGTGGGGTTGTATGAGGTGCCTAGTCAGTGTGTTAGCTGCAGTGGATGGCCGTCAGCTCTCTGCCGGTGTGGAGAAGCAGTGTGCAGCACCGGCAGAAAGCAGGGCTTTGTACTGCTGAATCTGTACCAGCAACAAGACGTATTTTTAGCCACCTGAAATGAGTCCCACCTAAAATATATATGTATCTGCTTAACCGTACGCTCTGGTTTTAAAATTTTTGGTGCTTTGCCATTGCAGCCTTTTTCCCTTTGGGGCTACATTCCCTCAACCGTACAACGTGCGTATTCCTACACACAAGCCGAATGTAGTGCCAATGGAAAAGGCTGTATAAGCTAGGCGACAAGTGTAAAACCACTAAATGTTTTTAACAAGACCGGGGTTTTACAGCCATGTTCGTGGCGACCCAAACAGGTATTTGAAGCCAAAGCAAGTCTTTAAGACAGAAGATACAGCTGGTTTTAACCCCTCTTCTTGAAATACAGAAAAGAAATTACTGTAAAATATGAATGTGATCCGAGGGAGTCAAAAAAACTACTTGTAGTTTGGAAATCCCAATTTGTACTGGAATTATATTCAGCATGAAATCTGCAGATTAACCAGTGACTAAAGTTATCAAATAAATGCAGTGGAGTAAAAAGTACAATATTTGCCTCCAACATGAAGTGGAGTAGAAGTACAATGCAGCTGAAAATGAAAAGTACAGACAGTATACTTCAAAATTGTACTAAAGTACAGTACTTGAGTAAATCTACTTAGTTACACAGTGGTGTATCTCATGCTGAGTGATGTAAAAGCAAACACTCTCCGATCTGACAGTCTCACATGGCCACAGGTCCGGGTATGAAAAAAAAAAGATCAGGTTTACTGTTCCTGGAATAAGGACTCCCTCTGCAGCAGTGGAAATGTGATCTACTGATAACAGCTCCAGTCCCTGAACCTAACACAGAGAGCCCACACCTGCTGCACTGAACGGGTCAGCGGCTACAGGAGAAGATTTGAGTGTAGTGTTGAGCGACAAGATCATGTATACCTGCTCAGATTTGAATACTCACATGCTGCTCTTGAGTGCAGTTTAAAGTAATGGGGAGTATTTAGGGAGACTTTCACTTTTCATTCGTTACATTTACATTCACACTGCCTGATTTGATACGAGATAAGCGAAACATCCCAAAACACACTTCTGTTTTGTTTTCTATGTCCTTCCCCTTTTCTGTCCTGCTTGTCTCCTTCCTCTTTTCATTCTAGTTTTTTTATTTCTGTGTTTGTTTTTCTCGTCTTCTCTGTCTAAACTTTTCTGAAAGTATTAAAATCTCATGCATTTATTTTTGACACTCTAACAAAACCGGTGCAGGACATCCTTCCTAAAAGAAAGATTTGAGCACCTCTTCCACTGCTGGCTAACACTCACATACAGTGATCTCTGACCTATAAACCACCTTTTAGTGTCTGTCGGAGCACGCCAAGTGAGACCAGCGCCAGTAAAACTTAATGGAGCTGAAACAGCAGAGAGAAACAACTCGTCCTCTCTCTGTCTGACACTTTTGTCAGCATTGGAATGTTCTGATGTGCCTCTGAGCAAGGCCAAATGTCTAAAGGCTAAAGATGCATACATCGACACAAGAAGAACCTGTTGTCATCATTATCTGAGGCTATTAACGTTTCCAAGGTGACCGCGTTTCCCAAAATGTCCCCCTCAACGACACAACACCGCCCACCTCCTGTCCACCTCTCCTCGCCCCAATCAGCCACTTTCCACCCTTCAGCTCGGCTTTGACGTCACACATCTGGACAGAAAAAGCCGACTGAGTTAGTCATCGTGCCCCATCGCTGTTCCTGAACGCTACATAATGATGACACTAAAGGTTTGAACCCGGCCTTGAATAGACACAGTGACACACGGAGTCAAATCCTGTGACAGTCAAGCCACTTCCTGCATCATTCGAAAAAGAACATTTTAAGCTTGTGAGTACCTTTAATATAAAAAGATATATTTCTGCTCCAACTTTGAAGCGGCACATGCTTCTGTTTCTCCACTTCTCTGCTGAAAGCCCTGTCTGTATCACTTAAGTTTAGAATCTTGTCAGCCATGTTGTGCCGGCTGATGAACGATCAAAGCAGATGTATCAGGGTGTTTCTGAAGGATTCAACGATGTTGAAGTCGGTGTTGATTGATTATCTCTTTTCTCCTCCTGTCTAAATTCTCCTTGTTTTGCTTCAAGTTTAGAAGCAGCGCTGTTGTTGCGCCGGTTGTTCGCAACAGATGAAGCGAATCAAAGTTTGTGTAAATGATTTATTTGATATATAATATAGTGATGTAAAAATAATGAGTGGGAAACGTGCTGTAGCCCGCGGTGGTGCAAACAGACGCCGACAACCTCTGCTTCCAGTTACTCCACATCACTGGTGTAAACACTTTCCAGATAAACTATGAATATTTAATCTTAATGATGATCAATGCTGTTGAGCATGTATCGGCTACTGACAAGAGGCTGAATCAAATCCACCAAACCACTGTTTTGGAGCACATCTTAAAGGGAAACTTGTCAAGCTTCCTTCCATGTTGCCTGCACCCAGAGCTCCCCACTAATTAGCTGGCAAAAGCCAACCGGATGTTACAAAACCGCCAAACTTTTGCTGATTGTTCAAACAGCAGATTTAACTCGTGGTATAGAAGTCGGATCAAGAGAGAGATCTGTAATGCGGAAAAAGTTTGTGAACAGCCTGCAATTGCTTGAAGCCAGACGAGCCAAAACTAAGCACCGCTCAACAGACAGTACTTCACTCACCAACCCAGTTTAGAGCTTACTGGTTGGTCTGAAGGGAATACCACAAGCCTTCTTCTCTGTATTCAGAGATTTTGGTCATTGCCAGTCAAAAGTGAAGAGTCATGTGAGAAACCTTGTGAAATCTTTGATCATCAATCCAAAAAATGAGGTCCTAAGCTGCTCTGTGAGAAATGTCCACGTCTTAAAGGTTTGGACACCAAAGACAAGTTTCATCAAATTCTGCAACCCGGTATCACACCAAAGCTCTTATCTTAGCCACAACCATACATTGGTCAATTATAACTGACCTCATGTCTAAAAGGACTTGCATTTCCACTGCGCTTTTTCCAGTCTACTGACCGCTCTAAGCGATTTACACTTGTCACAATCACTCATTCACACACACACACATTCATACACTGATGGCAGAGGCTGCCATGCCGAGGTGCCAACCTGCTCATCAGGAGCAATGTGGGGGTGAGTATCTTGCTCAAGGATACTTCGACATGCAGCCGGGGGAGCCGGGGAATCAAACTAGCAACCTTCCGATTACTGGATGACCCGCTCTGACGACTGACTTCATAGCGTTTAGAGTATAATGTGACAATCAGCGAAAACATCTGTTTAAAATGATTACATTCGTACCTTTTAAGTAATAATTCTTTACCTTTTTAGCCATACCGGGAAATGAAAGGATGTTTTGCTGCCTTTTCATTGTTACTAGTTAACGTCCTCTAGCTATAAACTGAGGGGGAAAAAAATACATTCTCAAAGACTACCGGCATCTTTTGAGGTGGAACTTCAGATGGATTATGCAAACTGTGAGCATTTTATTTCCTCACTTCCTCACAGAAAAAAAAGTGGAGGAGCGGCGCCCTAGCAGCACTGCGCCTACAGTATGATGTCAGCGTCATGTTTTGCCTAAAAAAAGCTTGTAGTCCCCCCACATTCACAGGTAATATATTGCGCATTATCTATCCTCAAAGAACCAAATTAACTGGGGGAGAATAGTCAGGGTCATTTTAGCCTGAAAAAACTGCATGTTAACCTCAATCTTAGCTGAGCCGCATTTAAAGAACAGGATGCGAGTGTGCGAGTCGCACACAAAGACGTTCCAGGCAGACCTTGCAGAGCCACACACGCTGATATCTGCTGGTTTCATTTCTGTAAAAATGAACAGTAAGTAGGAAAACAAAGCTTTGAAAGTGTCATTTTATGGCCATCATTCAGACACTTGAAAGACTGTGGCTCATCTTTTAAATCAGGTTATCGGCCGATCAGATTTGGTGGTGCTCTTTATCTGCGGTGGTTATTATGCTCCGTGAAAAGTACCCACCTCTTTGCACCATTTTCCCCAAAAAGATACTCTGATGTTTAGAACGGCAAATGGAAAATCTCCACGAGCTGCAGATTGAATCAATGCTGGGTTACATAAATCACTTATGGGAGCTCGAAAAACTAAGATGGAAAATGCTGCAGATTATTACTTTAAGCACTCATAAACCTGGAAGCAAAACAAACCAGCTGTGAGTACATTCTGCTCGCCTTCCCATTTTACAGCCACATCCCACTGGATCAACCTTGACCCTTTGAAGGCTCTTTACCGCAGTTTTGATGGAGGAGCCAACATGGCTGTCGACGATCGTGGCTGTAAATTGTGCTGAAAAGTCGTGCTTTCAAAAATTCATGCTGTTTCCTGCCAATATGATGACATTTCCCACTTACTTATACAAATCAGACCCCTACAGCTGAAGGTTTTTTGTCGTGTGGGCTGTCGAGTCTCGTTTTGATCGCCGTCTTTTCCTGATATCAAACGTTAGAAGTGAAACTTGCATCACTGCCTCCCCGCTGCGATTCCTTGTCTTCCCCCGGCAACAAAAGAAATCACTGCTGTCACTGAGAGACTCACAACTTCAATTAACTCTGTTTTTTCTCCTCTTTACTGCCGCTTTCTACTGTCTTATATTAACAGCGTTAATGAGACGGGAAATACTCCTTTCATCTTTCAACGGACCGATGTCTTTGTAGCCCGTTAACTACAGATCGCTTTTCTGTTCCTCTTTTATTAGCACATGATGCAGTTTTCCCACTCTTTTCACTGATTTCCATTCACGGATTTCACCAACGTCAAGTCTGCATTTCTTTGTGCAGTGTTCAGTGATCAGTTAATGTTTAATGTTTCTGCAAACCACTTTCATATTTGTACCTGTCATCGGCTACGTACCATATTGACATTTCTATCAAACGTGTCGTATCACGTTCACACTGCATCTTTATGATGCGACGTTCATATCTGGAGCTGGAGGGGATGGTGGTGGAGTTTGACTGAAGTCCAAGACTGCGTTTCAACATCTGTAAGCCTGAATTCCACCAGACAAGCTTAAGGAAACCTCAGGACAAAGTATAGCCGTGCTTGTGGCGACAAAAACCACATATTTTTGAAAAGGAGTCGGGACATCTTTAATGAGGCAGCACAACATTTCCAATATGTGGTGACCAAAAACAGCTATTTAAAGCTAAAACACAATCTTTTCCTCACCCTATCTGCGTGTTTTACCCTCAGCCTCAACTGTAGTTTGTGTTTACTTACGATAAACTAAGTTGTTAGACATTATACCTGTTAAACGTGTCCCTTGTTTGCAGAAACATTAACTGCTAACATTATATCCTATATTGATCTGAATAAACTCTCTGCTGTACCCCTGACGATATAACAGTCCAACGCCATCAGATTCTGATACTTTCATCGCTGATGCACTTCAAAACGAAAGCACAGACTCCACGCTAACACAGAAATCTCATGTAAAATATCCAGTTTTGTTCTAGCTTTGGCAGTATTGCTGTGATACTCTGCTCCTCTGTCTTTAAACACAACATTTTCATGTAGAAGAGAAAAAAAAGACAGCCAAGTAAAACCTTAAAACCACAGTGTTAACAGCCAGATATCAAGGCTGAGGCAAGATTTTTTATATTTTAATAAGGGTTGCTGCGAGTTTGATTGAGGCGCTGGAATGCAATCTCCTGGCCAGAATTAAAGATGATGCATGGATCCCGACTCAGTGGAAAATGTTAATAGAGTTCAGAGGGAGCGAGCTGTGGAATCATCAGCGAGTAAATAGCATTTCTTCCAGAAGAAAGCAAATCTTTTTGCTTCCAGCTGGGAGTTTTACCGACTGCATCTCTGCCTCGTTCGATGTGTTTACTTATTCATCAAGGTGGAGGGGGCCAGCTAGTTTCTCAGACTCCAGGCTCCAGCAGTTACCCTCTTCCTGCTGTTGGACAAGGGGGGCAAACCCGATTAAAAATGGATGAGAACAGGCTCGACTGCAACACTTGTGCCAAATATTCATGCACCCACGTTGCGTGTTTGGTTGTCGGCATGCAGAGCTGACGCGACTCTCTCAGCAGAGACGGGTTTGAAGTCGATGCAGCTCCTCACCCTTGTTGCAAAGGTTGTTCCAAAACCAAAGTTTTAAAATTAACCCATGGCTGTGCATGTTTTATCCAATTTACAGACAGGCCACAGTGGTGTATCTGATATCGCTGTGTCGGCGCAGTCATTGTTGCTGAGTGGGTTCAGTGCAGGACTCTCACTCAGGAAACTGGGTTTGGTATCTCATTTGGAACATTTTGTAGTTATACTGTCCATTTTCCTTTCAATTTAATGTCGCTGTTTACTTTAAGGGGAACAAGAAAATCTTGGTTATGTTTCCAGTCTTTTTCCCCGAAGTCGCTGGGCTATGAGATAAAAAACGTGATAGGTCAGTTTCAGTGATGGTCCCCAAGCAACATTAACTGTGATGTTCCAGGAACAACAACAACACAGCGATATCAGGTTACTTAAAGGTGCACTCTGTAGTTTTGGGGAAGAAATTTTAATCAGAAGAGAAAGATCTTCATCGACTGATTTTTTTATGCCTAAACAAACTAAATAAACAAACTCTCTTTGTTTTCATGACTGAATAAACAAACTATATATAAACAACAGGTATTTTAAGTCAAACCGTGATGTTTTACTGACCCTAGCCAAGTGTTTTTTGTGCAGAAATCAGCACAGCGTTGTGACGAGAGATAAATAAAAGAATCAACCAAAGTTGCAACATAAAGAAAACGTCCAGTTTTGGCTTATCTGTGGTTTTGCAGAAATCTACTTAGCTAACAATTATTCAGGCTGCTGGGTTGGTTTTTTCAGTTTTATCTTTGGTCCTCCTTAGTGACAGGCAGTCGTATATGGGAAAGGAGCGTCAGGGCCAGAGCCGTGTTCATCCCTATGTAACTGTGTTGAATTGGCTTCAAAGCCCGGCACACTTCTTGCATACTTGATCACAACCACTACCACCTCTCACTATGTGACTAAAAGCTTTTAAAAAAGGCTAGTGGACCTTAAGTTGTTTTTTGTCCGAACTGCTGTTCAGGTCAAGAATGACCTGTCAGGTCCACATGTTTCTCAGCAATTTCATAATGTCTCTAAAACTAGTGTTCAAATCATAGTTAAAGCCTTTGATTTTGTGTCATACCACTTAATCATGTTATTTGGACAGTGTTCAGTAAATCCTGCCATAAATCGGAATCTGTTCAGCTTCATCTCCTTATTTATTGAGAGATTAGTCTAATCGTGGTGACGACAGTGTAGAACTGACTCCACTGAAAGTAAAGGCTCGAGGTTACAGAAGGGATGTGTCCTTGAGAGGTGTTAATATTTTTTGTGGTCAGTTCAGCAAAATGATATATATGTTAAAAGCAACATTCAGATGAAATGACTGAAAAGCATTGAAATACCACCAAAACATTATCATCTGCGACATTCATCAATAGCTTTCCTGCTGCCTGTTTTCCTGCCATATACACACACACACACAAACACACACACACACACACACACACACACACACACACACAAAGACACCCGGCTCAGCAGAGTCCATGTGGGTTTGTACACTGCTTGGATGTCAACAGGCAAATGAACAATGGTGTTTACCAAATGGCTTTGTTGTTGAACACACACAGGCTTATTAAAATGGCATCTCATTAGAGGCCCTGAGTAGCCATTTTCTAAGAGATTAATTGCATTTTTGAAAGCATTTTCTCTTCATTATTATTCCGCGTTGCATATGGATTTGCTGGGACCGTAACAGCCCTACATATTCATATTACAGGAAGCTTAGAAACGGTTGGGAAACGAGCCAAAGGCGGAGCTGTGTTTGTGAGCAGACCGAGGCTGAATCTCAAACACGAGCTTTTCTGCTCTGTATGTAAAAAGAGGCTCCATGTGTTTTCTACTAAATTAATGAAACGTCCAACAGTATATCTCCCACTGTCCATTCACACTGCTGGCCTGATTTGCCCTTTGTACAGACTCTGACTATGCAAACGCTGAGGTCCAAAGTTTTTCCTTGAAACACTGCAAAGAGCGTCTGATCATTATATGAACTTCATTTGAACATATATGTGACAAATGTTACACCAATCAAGTGCTGAAATTTTGCATTACTTTAAATAAGATTCAATTCAATACTGTAATTCGACTCACAAGCTAACTTAGCAAATTCTGTTTTCATCACAGATCTGCATGCAGTTTGTCCAAGTGGTTTTTGCCATAGCTGTCCAAGATGGCGGACACGCCTGCGCCAAGCCCGCGGGAATGGCGCCAGAATAGCGCCTGTTTGGCCTGACAATGGCAGTAAACACAAATGAATCAACCAAATATTAAAATTCATCCTGAGAGCGACACGAACGTCTGTCCCTAATTTCATGGCAAACAATCCGAAAGATATTCCACCAAATAGGTTAAAACCTTTTTGAGGTGAGAAGTTTACTAAGTCAGTATAGATTCATATTTTGGGCATCATTGTTGTTTTCATACTGTAGTTATTATTTTTGAGATAACTAGTCTGGAACACAGTGTGTGAGTGGCTGACACTGCCCTCCCTAGAGCCATCGTCTTTAAGAATGTCTAAAGTGCTTTTAAAAATGTCGCTCTTTAAAACTAATTAAAACTAACTAGAGACCATGGGAACAGCATCAATTCACCACATTTGTATTAAATTATTCACCATATAAAAAAAT
Organism: Lagodon rhomboides; assembly: GCA_039737535.1. Lineage (NCBI taxonomy): Eukaryota > Metazoa > Chordata > Actinopteri > Spariformes > Sparidae > Lagodon > Lagodon rhomboides. The sequence continues at coordinate 13,635,630 of CM077793.1, forward strand.
CTGTACAACTTAGAAAATCTGTCCTTATTATGTTTTTTCTTTTCATTTTTGCACTTTGTACTTTAGCCAGCCACATGGATAAAACACTGAAATGCATAAAAAAATGAGCCATGAAGAACTCAGCAAAACATCTGACTGCAAAACACATGAAGTGACTACTGACCCAGATACCAATTTCAATGAAAAGTCAAAAGTCAACTGAACTACAAGGCTGTTACTCAGTAAAGCCCAACTTCAGTTGCCCTGAGCAAGTTTGAAGCATTTCCTCTTCACTGTCACTTTTCACTGTTCCCCTGCAGCTGTGCCACAGTGTACACAGTGTCTGCTCTAACAGCCCGTGGATCATGTTTATCTGCTGGCTGTGACAGTCGGCTTCACAGCAGACAAGAAAAAAGAGAGCATTTTTGTTGTGTTTTTGTGATTTTTTTCATCATCTTCGAACATGATGGAAAAAAAGAGAAGAAGCCTGGTAAAGAACAGAGAATCACGCTCGTCAAAGATATTATTATCTTAAAAAGATAGAAGCTCTAGATTCTTATTCAAGGACATTATTTGGCTTTTAAATGAGTATGATGTAATATTCTATATTATTTTGCAGATAGAGGTCTTGGGACAACACATTTCCAACAATTCGAACTGACAACCCGCTGGTTAAAGTACCTGTTTCATAGAAAATGCAGCAAAATCTCACTATATTTCCAAATGGTTGTTCTATAATCAACGTTCACTTCTACTAGATGTTGAAGTAGAGCACCTTCATCTCAGGCGAAAACGAATGGAATTGCCGTGTTGGCTACATTTCCACCCGAGCCATAAACAGCCATAACATTGGTCTCATCAAAGCCACCACACTCCATTGACAAAAGCAGCAATTTTACCTTACAGATCATCTCGAAACACTGGAATAAAACTCACCAAAACCGTCCTGGTTTATCTTCCCACTGTTCCAACAATGACCAACTCCGGTTTGGTTGAAATAATTAATTCACTAAGTTATACTTGAAAAATATTTTGCTTCTACACGCTGTTTGTCCCAGCAGTACATGAGTAACGTATTCAGCTTGGTAAGGAGCTACTTCTTTGACCTGCTGACCTAAAGGTGCTGCTTGAAGGAAAAGTCTCATTCCCAACTCAAAAATCAACTTTTCTTACAAACAGAACCTTTAATCATTAGATTGCTAGCTACCCCGCTAACGCTATGTACCTAAAACATCGAGTAAAATACACTTTGGACAGAAAGTTTGATGCTTTCAATTGAATGTGAAAGCCATCAGCTGAGCGCTTTAAACTGCACACTGCCACCTCGCTCTTACAATGTTGTGTGGGAGGTCACACAGCAGACATGTCCTTGGTAGAATATAATATTAATATAATAATATGATGAATATGTAATCAGTACAAACATAATAATGTCAGCCAGGTCAGTGTATCAGTCAGGCTCTTTGTTTCCTCTGGACTAAAAGACATTTCTCTACTGCTGCTTTCGTCCCAGGAACATTTTCATATTATCATCATCAGTGTTATAAAATAATCAGATCGCTGTAATCAATAATCCCAGTTGCCTACAAATTGCAGCAGCACATTACTCGTGATTAAAGGAGGCTTTAGCCCGAAGCAGACATAATTCTCTCCCTGTGAAGTGTGGCACCGTGCGAGGAGCATGCCTGCAGTACATGTAAATTGCATCTGGAGTGTATTTACCTTTCAGGTCAACGAACATGAAAGGCTTTCACACTCCCAGTGGTGGCGACTGTAATGAGGATGGGCTCTCCTCAGCAGTCAGTGCTTTGACCCACATTAGCTCTCCGCCCGAGGCCCGCTGAGGCAGGATGGAGATGGAGAATAATAGCTGGATATAGTGTCTAAGACGCGCATTGTATATTAAATTATATTCACAGAGTTCCACAAGACTGTGTGAAGTTCATAAACTAGAGGGGATTTTTAAAAAAAAGCCATTAAAAGCCCTTGGCAGAGATTCCCCAGCACATCTCACGACTCTGAAAAAGAACTGAAAGCATCTTACCGCAGAGGCATTATCATATTTTTGTTCAAGTTGCAGTGGACTTTGAACTTTCAAGAAATCTGAAGGAACATCACTCATAATGGATGAGAAGAGTTCCCTTCAAATTTCTGCTTTTATTCACACAGGGTGATACACTGAGACGAGACCCTTCAGCTCAAAGGTGTCTATACAGAATGAAAGGATGAAACAGCAGCAACGCATTTAGAAATATGAATAAAGTGTGAAAAAAAGAAATACGAATAAAATTCATAATAGTTCATAAAAGCGCAAATAAAGTGACACATTTGCCTTAAATGATAAACGATACATCTGGCAATATTCTGTATTTTTCTCACTGTCATTAATCCCATGATTGAATAATACTCCCACCTGCACTATTTATGCTCCTACATGCCGACACACCATCCATGTATCTGTCCTTTAGCATATTTACATTTACACCTCTGTCAACACTGTACCTTTCTGACCTTTAGTTTAAACACCATATTCATATCCAGCTGTTTATTCTGACATCTATATTAGCGTCACTCATTCTTACACCTGCCTGTTCTCCTGCCTCCTTGTGTATTTACAATATAGAGCTCTATAAACCCCAATATAGTTGTCATGAACAGGATAACAAATAACAAAACAAACTATTGAGACCAAGACTATTTTTTTGGTGATCATGTTTATTTCTGTTGTACTGTATTTTATGACGGGGTCCTAGGCTGGAGATGTACTTGCTTTCAACAACACGTTTGCATAATGTTAATGCTATGCAAGATGCAATACGTACACGAACAGTAGGGGCAGTGTAGGGATCTTATGGGGATGTGACAAGGTCACGGGTTAGGGAGCGCGTCAGCAGCAGCACTAATGGTGCGTCTCATTGCACTCAGAACTTGGGAAAAAAATGACCCCTGACACGGAAAATTGCAATGAAATATTGGAAATTGGAAATTCGGGCAAGATCTGCAGAGCCCAAGTTCCCTGACATAAACACGGATGACATCACAGAAGCATGACGGCACATACACTCTCAGAAATAGGGGTACAGTACGAGTCCTTTTTTGTATCCCTAGGTACAATCTACACTAATGTACCCCCTAGGGCTCATTATTGGACCTTAAGGTAACTATTTGTACCCTTTTGAGGGCCCAAAAGGTACATATATGTACCCCAGTAGTAAAAGGTACATATATGTACCTTTTCTTCTACATGCTGGGGTACAATTGTATTAGGCTCTACAAATGGCAGTAGCCTAAATATTAATATGTTTAAATAATTATTTAGTCTTTCTTCAGTAGTAGTTATACTTTTTAAATGTGAAGGTTTCACTGTTTCCTTAAGTATTCAATGAAGATTTTAACTTCTAAGCCATTTTTGAGTAGCCTTGAAATATTTATTTTTTTTAGCAGATTTGCAGGTATGAAAAATGACTAATCATCCAGTCAATATTGTATGTTATGATATTCACAAACGGCCAACCATGGATGCACAGTAAAATCAGCTACCTACAGCCTGGCAGACAAAGAGCCCGTCCACACCGCAGTATACAGTATGCAAGTTTCCCAGAATGCATTTCGCGGCAACCGGCAGCGGTAGAGCTGCTAAAAGCTGTTTTAATTCTCGCTTTAGCGCTGTTAATACATCACTTTCTTAAGTTTTAATATTTTTTATGCGAGAAAGTACCTATTTAGATCCTTGGTGATACGTGATACGCCTCTGCCAATAACTGTCACTAGGCAAGTAAACCACTATTGACTCCACCAGTCAACTTATATGTCACACTTGGACATAGTATTTAAAGATGTACAAAACTGACATGTGAAGATCTTCTGTCACGAGTGTTATTTTCATGTATGCAGTTTTAAGGTTGGTGGAGAATGGACTTGCCTGCAATGGACAATTTTACATTGTTTAAAGTTAAATGAAATTGAAATGTGAAAATAAAAAATACATTCTGGGTACAAGGGTACACAATTGCCACCAGAGGTACAAGATTGGTCTTTATAAGGTACAAACCACAAGGGTACAAATAAGTACCCAGTGTCAAGGGTACAAAATTGTACCTTCAGAGGGTACTGCCCCAGTGACAAGCCATTGTACCCCTAAAGGTACAATTCTATACCTTATTTTCTGAGAGTGTAGTGAACAATTACTTTTTACCTCTTCATCAATTTTTACTTCATATAGTGTTGTTTGTGAAACGTGCTGATGTGTTGATCCGTGCTCATCAGAAGTCCTTGAGAATATGCGTTATATTCAGACTTGCAATGGAACGCACCATAAACCCCCAAGAGGAGCATTAGGCTTTGAAGGCAACTTTCAGACTGTCCGTGTAATTACATCATCACATGACGCACAGGGGCCCAAAACAATTTTTTCCATAGCTTACATTGTGAGAGAAGCGGCTGTAACACAGTTTCAGAAAGCATTTTATGCAATCAGCACACTACAGACCATGTTTTAATGCAGTCAGAGATGCCTTTGAATTTGTTTTTTCACTAAATTACAAACTGGATTGTGGATACATCAGTTTAGATCCAGTTGGCGCTGATAAAAGAAAACCTCCACATGTGTTTTGGCGCATACTCACCATACTCAAGTATTTAAAGCCATCCTCTTGTACTCAGATTACTGAACACATCTTCCTTCTTTACAGAGCAAAATCAACACATGGTCAACCTGAAGTGAATTCATTAACTAGTTCAAGTCCTCTGAGTTTATTGAGTCAAAGATGTGAGCCAGCTGTCAGATAGATACATCACTGTGAGTCTCATGACACTTTGTCTCTGCAGCAAGAAGTCTCCCATCCATCTTTTTTATGTCTTAATTTATCCAGGGAAGGTTTTTGCTGAGAGAGCAGATCATCCTACAGCATTCCATACAGTTACACACATTCCCACCTGGGAGCCTCCCAGTACAACCACCATAGTCTCCTCACTGGTGGAGAATTCTTCTGTTATTACTGATGCAAATGGGGATTAAGAGCTGCGCCGAAGGGCACCTTGATGGAAGTTCTTGAATTTTATGCATTACTCATTCATTTTCCACAATCAGACTTTCACAGCGTGTCTGGTTATTGACTCTGAAAGCCTTCAGCCACATGCTTGTCTCTTTTCACTTTCAGTGAGGCTTCAGCACTTCAATTTTCAAAATTACTGTTAAAATCAGAATTTCTTAGCTGTCGGTCTTCATTTAAGAATGTCTTTAATAGGCACTGACAGGGTTGTTGGAATAAATCCATGAATCACACCAGCAAAAGACATTTCTAACACGTCTGATGTTGTTTCTGTCTCTTCTGCATCGGGTTGCCCTCGCATCGTGACAACTTTCCTCGATGTGAGGTTTATATCTTAATGGATTGAAACTGTCGATATTGGATTACCCTGTAATACCCTGGATTACGTCTAATGCCGAGGCCTTTAAAGAGGCACTCCATGAATATAACACATGGAGATCAGTTTACTCATCACAAGAAGTACTACTCATCTAGTGAGAAGAGTTGTATATGTCCTTTGTGGCTCTGAAGGAGCTTCTGAAGACTCCCAGTGTCCAGACCTAGATCAGCTAATTGTACATTTCATCACAGAGAACAGCGGAACACAAGTTGTTGACAGCGTTGATTAGATTCTCCTGTGTTTAGTTGCAAGTGCTTTTATAGAATTGAGTAAAGCAGAAAACTACTATTGTGCATATTTTTCATGAGGGTATCTAAACAAACATGATTGGTAGGACAAGTTATCAGGCTGTGGGTGTCATCCATCCAGGGACATGTGCGTGAAGTTGAATATTTCTCAGATTTCCCCAAATCTGCTTCTGGGTGACTTTTGAGTTTTTTGGTTGCGGTAGATAGGTAAGTAAGCCTTAGCAGAGCGTCGCTAGGACATCAGCGTCCATCGCTTTGTCCAACACTCGGGTCCAAACTGAACTATCTCAACAAATTTTGGTTGTATTGCTATTCATTTCTCTAACTTTCCACCTAGCACCGTGATCAGGTGAAATTTTTAGGCTTTCCAGTACTGAAGTTAAACATATTGAAGGGAACTTTTAACTAGCTGATGCATTTATATGTGAAAAAGTGGTGATTTCTTCTTATTTATTATAGTTTGGATGTAGAGGCCCCTATCAGCAGAAATTAAATGTTTGCAAATGTTGTGCAGTTAAAACATATAAACTATGGGTCAGGTATGGTTGGTTAGGGACTGGGCGAGAGTCGAAAGAGACATCAGGTCTCTGTGACGTGGAAGGGGAAAAAATCCAAGACCTTTTCAGCTGCAGCCTTAATGTGCAATTTAAGTAAGTAGTATCCCCCAATTTAGTCAATGAATGACTGCAGTACTCCAGTGTCGTAGGACAGTTAACCCGTACCTATAAACATAATTTCTCCTCAGGCTATTGTTGAAGCTTTTGTGAATCACAGTTCAGCTCCACTTTAGATACTTGAGTTTTCTTCCAGAAGATTTACCTGTAATCCAGGAGAGCTGGGCTCGTACCAATGCTAAGTGCTGCTGTAATTTCCCCTTTTCTGTGGAATTTACATTTTCAAAACAAAAGATTAGTGAACGGGACAAACCTCCTCTCATTTTCTGAACATGTATTTATGCTAAAACCCATTGGTATTCCCCTCTACCTGTTATTATTTCACTGGCTCTAATCTAAAATGACTTCAGTCGTAGAAATGAGCTCGCTGGGCAACCGTGCTGATAATTTGCAGAGGTAAAAAAAAATAAAAACACTACTTGGCAGAGCAGCATTGTAAACAAAAGCAAATAGACCCAACGAATGGCGCTTATTTATTCATAGACGTACCTTCATTTCCATATAAATGTATGTGACCTATGGGAGACTTGTTTGTTGTGTAGATTTAGTCAGAGAGGCAAACAAAAATCTAATTCCTTAGCAGTATCTGCACTCACAGAGAAAGCATGTGGCCATTATTTCGCCTTGTTAGGTATTCGTGCATCTTCTCAATATCTGATTTTGCAGGTTGCTATCTCAAATAATGCTCTGTGTGTGTGTGTGTGCGCGCGTGTGTGTGTGTGTGTGGAGGAGACGCTTTTTGTGAGGACTTTCATAATATTGACTCACAGCTGTCATTGTGTTTCCACTTCTCTTGCCGCTGCATCTCTCAGGTGCCACCGTGCAGCTCTTTTGTAACAGAAACGCAAAATGGCTCACTTCTCACTCAGGCAGACGGGAGATTATTTTTTCTGCTAAATGGAACTCAAGCAATGAATAACACAATGACTAATGAGTTGTTTATTGAGTTGTCGGGTCCAGCGGCAGACGCACAGGCCTCTGCCGAAATTGTCGCCGTCGCCAGGGAGTTCACGGCTTCTCAAATCGGAGGCTGCGCTTCCATGTTACGCAACGTCAGAATTAGGGAGGGCGTCATGGGATCGATGTTTTTTCAGATGTAGTGCCAAATAGGACGGATGGTGACCAGGGTAATTCTTCTTACTTTAAAGACTGTCAGCGCTATGAGCAAACATCCGGGGGCTGGAGGCCTTTGTTTTCTATCCAGAGATATCGCTGGTGTTTACCGACTTTTGAAACATCATCTGGCTCGTTTGACTGCTGCACACAAACTGAACAGATGACTGACGTTTCCCCTCGTGAGCGGTTAGATTAACGGCCGAGATGATCCATTATTAGATCCATTTTGCATAATCCGATAATAAACCTTGAAATCGGCCTTCTGTTTCTCTGTGTCAGTGCTGTTGGTCACATCTGTCCCTCTGAGCACCTCATCATAACCCAATTAAAGATGAATATCCATCAGTCTTCCTTTGTGATTGATACTTCAGGGCTGTGAGTGATGAGTGTTTCGATAAAAGCCGCACTAGTATCAGTATTTTTCTATCTACAATGGATCATGTGAGCGTGTAATGTGAAAGGAATGACTCATAGTGACAAACCAACATTGAAGTATCATCTGACACTGCAGTTTCTCTCAGCGCTCTGGAGCGTTTTAGCATCTTTTAGCTCATTGTTTTTGTTTTACGGACCACAGCTTTGTGTTGGTCCGCTCTCACCGCCCTGATCAGCCCTGTTTCCAGCAAAAAAAAGCTCTGATACACCCGTACAACAAACAACAGACAGGCAAAGATAGGCGATGGCTGGTAGAGGCCTCATTATTTGATTTCAATTGTAAACGATTTGAATGTACGATTCTTGATGCGTCTCGCTGTATCTCAGAATCGTGTCCTGAAGGCCTCCAGATAATTCCATTACTGCTGCTGATAAATTTGTCCTTTTTTTTATTCATTCAGTTAAACATTTGCCTCTAAAATCTCAGAAAATAGAGAAAATTTCCCTGAGCCCCTGAGTCAAGATGTCCTCAGTTCAATTCCAGCTTTGAACCTTTGTTGCATGTTATACCACAGTTTCTCCACTGTCTGGTCAGACCAACCAAAAGCCCAGAGATATTCAGCTGCATCAACACAAAAAACAAGGAAAGTTGCAAATTCTCATTTGAGAAGCTAAACTACTGAAATTGTAATAGCATTTTGACATTATAAAGTTACATAAATAACGAGTGTGTTATCAAAATTGTTGTTAATGTGTTTCCCCTAGTTAACTAATTGATTCATTAGTAGTACTATGATACTTTCAGCGCTTCTTTTACCGCTTTCTGTTTCAGTAAAATATCCGTTCTCCTCTGCTCAGTGAGTCAATCCTGAGTCATGATTTTTTATTAAATCAGGTGATGAGCTCTTTGTTATTCCAAGCCTTCCCCTAATCCTTGATATTCATGTCATTACCCGAATGTCCACAAAGAATAAATTGACTGATTTATTTATTCACTTTTTTCACTCTGATGTCCTGCAGCGAGAGGCATGATCCTGAGGCTAATGTGGAAGTCCGTGGACAAGATGAGGTGTTTCAGGAAACGATCCATGTTCCCCTTCCTCGGCTTCCTCATCACCTTCCTGCTCTTTTTCAACCTTTATATGGATGATGGATACGTGCTGGTAAGTTTTCTCACCTGCAGAATGGCAAAACAACAGTTACTGATTGTAGCATTTTGCTTTTACTCAGTGTTCTTGCATTTGTGATTTTTAGGAGGCTGAAAAAAGACAGCTGGGAGAGACTCTGATGCATCCTGCGAACTCTGAAAGATACGTCCACACATTCAGAGATCTGTCTAATTTCTCCGGGACTATTAACGTGACGTACCGCTACCTTGCAGGAATTCCTTTGCCACGTAAAAGTAAGTATTTCCACCATGCTAATAGAACTTTCGTGAATCTTATTCAATCACACAACGGCAAGAAATATTTGAAAGGACACAAATAATATGCTCATTTTACTACTAGAATAGCTTTACATGCTCTAACTAGCCGCTATGCATAAATTCTGCAAATGTGTGACATGGTGACGCGCTGTGATGTCACAAAGTCACAGAATTAAAGGCGAGTGCTCACGGAAGCCGTGTTCTCTGTGGGAGGGAGGAGATTCTGTTGGTGTTGAATTTTTTAACTTTCAAGATACATACAAAGCAATCTGAAAAGCACGATACTGTAGGTCTCCTTTAAGATTTTGTTCATCATGAAGTGACTAAAGTGATTTCTGTTCGCAGAGTATCTCACCATCGGTTTGTCATCCGTCAAGAGGAAAAAGGGGAATTACCTCCTGGAGACGATCAAATCCATCTTTGATCAGTCCAGTTACGAGGAACTCAAAGAGATCGTGGTTGTGGTCCACCTGGCAGACTTTGATCTGGTCTGGTGTGAGAACCTGGTGCAGGAGATCACCAGGAAGTTTGCTCACCACATCATAGCCGGACGTCTCCTTGTGATCCACACTCCAGAGGAGTACTATCCATCTCTGGATGGGCTGAAAAGGAACTATAACGACCCGGAGGATCGGGTCCGTTTCCGCTCCAAGCAGAATGTGGACTACGCATTCCTTCTTAACTTCTGCACAAACCTCTCTCACTTCTACATGATGTTAGAGGACGATGTGCGCTGCTCCAGGAACTTCCTGACGGCGCTGAAGAAGGTGATCACCTCCAGAGAAGGTTCCTACTGGGTGATGCTGGAGTTCTCCAAGCTGGGCTACATCGGGAAGCTGTACCACTCCAAAGACCTGCCGCGTCTGGCTCATTTCCTCCTCATGTTCTACCAGGAAATGCCCTGCGACTGGCTCCTCATACACTTCAGGGGCCTGCTGGCCCAGAAGGACGTGATCCGCTTCAAGCCCTCGCTGTTCCAGCACATGGGCTACTACTCTTCTTACAAAGGAGCGGAGAACAAGCTGAAGGACGACGACTTCGAGGAAGATTCCATAGACATTCCTGACAACCCTCCTGCCAGCCTTTACACGAACATTAACGTCTTTGAGAACTACGACGCCACAAAGGCTTACAGCAGTATCGTTGATGAATATTTCTGGGGGAAGCCTCCGTGCACCGGAGATTTCTTCGTCATAATCTTTAATAAATCAGCTAAAATCAGCAGAATTAAAATAGTGACGGGCACAGAGGACAGACAAAATGACATTCTTCACCACGGAGCTCTGGAAGTAGGCCAGAAGTCTGTGGACACTAAACAGGGGAGGCAGTGTTCATCCTACATCACGTTAGGAGAGTTTAAAGGTGGCAGCATTGAGGTTACCAACGTGGACCACAAGATCGGCTTCGACATCGAGTGCGTAAGAATAGTCGTCACTGCCAATCAGAAAGAGTGGGTCATTATAAGAACTATCAGTTTATGGACCACACAACCTGTCAGTCAGAGTTTTTGAATGATCATCTGTACGTGTAGTATTACATTTGGATGCAGTTTCTATGAGTTCATTTTGGACTACTCCTGAGAAATGTGTTTCTGGGATTCAAAGCAATCCATATTTTCTTGGGTTGATCTGCTGTTCGTTTTCAGTGTGATGTATTAAAATGACTTATCTGTACGGTATGAAGCCTTTATACTTATTCTTGTTTTCCAAAAGAGAAAATCTGTATATAAAACTGTTGAAACTCGACTATTATCTTGTTTTTCTTCTGTCAGAGCACGTAAAGGCCAATTTATACAGAATCTACGCTTCCAAATGTTCTTCTGTTTCTTAGTTTGAACAAACATTTTTAAAGCCTGGCCGCAGATGTCTAAAACATCTGCCTACTAAAGCTGAAATAATAATAGTGACCCAATCGCCAGAATGAATGTTAGCTTTAGTTAGTGCGTTTCTGTAAAATATGTTAAAATTTGTTCAAACCAAACATGTCTTTATTTTGTGATACTACGTTTATTTTGGTTGAATTTTCTGTTTCTCTCTCGTCACAGCGCTGTGCTTATGATATATTTAGGATTAGGCACAAAAACCACCTGGTTAAGGTTAGAAAAACATCATAGTGTGCCTTCAAATACTTGTCTTGGTTGTCTTGATCACTGATGGAGTTGATCTGACTTCACATGAAAAATTGCCACAGAAATGGCTGGAACTAACTGCAGGTGTCCTTAAATTATCTAGCGGTGTGACTCAAGCTGCAGTTTGCTGTTTGGCAGCCTTGTCGGTTCTTGTTCGATCATCTTCACCTCCTGATGTGAAAGTCATCTAAGAAGTTTTATGTGAAAGTGATATGCCACGTATGCTACAGATGTCACCCTGTACGTATCTGTGGTTTGCAGAAACATTAACTGTTAACTTTATATCCTGGCAGCTGGGCTATTGATTAGTCAATCAAAAGAAAAATAGTTGCAAACTATTGATGTTCGATCCGTCCTTTCAGTCATTTTTCGAGCAATAATGTTAAACATTTGCTGGTTCGAGCTTCTTAAATGTGATGTCATTTTATACACCATGCTATTAATTGATTCATGGTAATAATAATTGTCAGATTAATCGATTCATCTGACATTCTGAATTGTCAGATGAATCGATTAATACTGCCTTGTGAACCCGTCAGGCTATGAATAATGACCAGACAAGCAGAACATTATGATGTCACAGTGAGGCTGACCTTTGACCTTTTGGATATAAAATGTCATCACTTCATCGTTTTATCCTATAAGACATTTGTGTAAAAATTTGTTGCAATCATCATATGAATTGTTGAGTAATCGCCACAAATGCGTTTTGTGAGGGCACAGCGACCTTGACCTTTGACCTCTGAACACCAAAATCCCATCAGTTCATCCTTCAGTCCAAGTGGACGTTTGTTTCAAATTTGAAGAAATAAAATAATTGCTAGTTGCAGCCCTACTGCACCCAAAATTTTGTAGAATAGAATAACAAACTGAGAAGAAACAGCAATTCAGCCTCATTATCAGGGTGACAATTACAGGAAGTCATTCAACCAGAATCAATCCATCAATAGTTGCCTTTCGTAAAGCGTTTCTAGGTGTGAAAGTGAATGACGATGGGCTCAGTGCTGCACCAAAGAGCTGTTTCCTGCATCTCAAATTGAATAAGATCTGAAAAGATTAATGAAAGGAAAAAATCAAGGAGGAAAAGTTTTAATGGTTCATTAGACTGTCTTGATGTGATATTCCGTCAGGAGCTGTGAGTAGCTGAGGTACGGCTATGAGAAGAGCGAGCCTGAGGATTATATAAAAGTGTGAGAATATGCAAAAAGAAATTCTTTAATGTACTTTAATAATCATGAATGTCTTAAATCAAGAGATAGTGTAAAGTAACTTGTTTCTCTGTCAAATGCAACAGTCAACTGATTTATATCGTGATTCCTTAAAGAGTGAACCTGAAAGGTTTTCCAATAAAATGTGAAGGGAACCTGGAGTTTGCAGCTTGGCCCGTCGTCAAACAGCAGAATATTTGTATGCAATTAAGCTTTTAGTCGTTTATATGCAGAATTAGCACAAACCATCCACGTCTCTGACTTGAGCTTCAGGTTGATTTCGTTTGGTGTCCTCTGCTGCCATCTGCTGGTACATCACAAAGAAATAACAAAAAGAGACTGCTAATCAGCTGTTGAACCAAGAGAACCGCGAGAATGTGATCAAATGTTCCAGATCTCTGTCACTCAGCTGTTTAGGAGAAGCTGCAACACTGTTTTGGCCCTTGATCAGGAAACCAACCTCCAACAACACCTACAATGAAAACAAAAAGGGAAGAAGCCTGAGAAAGAGCAACAGAGGGTCGACTCTGCAGATGTATACGCAGAGAGTAAACTGAAATAACGAGAAACAAAACGACAATATTCGGTCACTAATTAAAGTGCAAAAGGAATATGAATCTGAGGAAGATTGCGTCCTTCTCCTCTGGTCTCAGAGAGTTACAGGTGTCGTTTGTGCTGCAGTCTCTTCTCTGTGTGAGTCCCCTTCAGGTGTTTTGGTTGCCAGTTTCAGACAGATGGTCTGGCTGCAGATCCGGCCAACCCAAAATGAGTTTTTGGGTGAAAAATAGACTTTCTGCCAGACAACTGAGTTCACCCAACTTCTCTAACTCTGTTACAGTGACATTTCATTTGGATGCATCAGACGGTAATCTGGTTTTTATCCTCGTATCAACACCCTGAGCCTTATTTTCGGTGGCCATTTTCTTGGATTTTTCTTCACATTTCAGAGTTTCTTTCTCTTTCACTCCTCCTCAATCTTACTGTATATTTTATCCTCCTTATTTTATGTCCCCAGGTGGCCTGTTCTGCTCTCCTGCCCTCCAGTCGTATCCAATTTCTCACCTCCTGTTTCTCTCCTCGTTATATTCTTTACCTTCTCCTGTTTTTTTTTTAACCACCTGCAGCCTCCTCGATCCCCTGCAGCCACATGTAATCTGAATCAGTCTCCCATTATCTTCCTCCAGCAAAAGATAGTAAACTTAATGCCAACCAACCATCACAAAACCATTATATTTGAGAGACAATTATTTTTGCTCGTATTGTTATATGGTGTTTATTTATCTTAAAGACCAAGCAAATGCAGGAAATTAAAATAAAGGCAGTGATTTAAATAGTAACTACTAATATGATTCTATAAATGGTTCATAGATTAGATGGCTGGATGATTGAACGCACTTGAAAAGAAACATTCCATCAGATTGTATTTAAAGCCTAAGGTCACAGTAACTGAGTACCAAAAATATTGTAATCACTTGCTCAGATAAACTTGCAGTGTCGACTGGTTGATTGTTGTAACAATGAAACAAACTGTACTCGAATTTTAGGGCTCATATAAAGAGAAATTATACTTTGACTTTATTTGGCAAATGTGATCTAATTATAAATGAAAATATAAGTTATGTCCATCCTATAATGTTCTCATTCAACAACTTTAATTAATTCGACCTATCTACTATGACGGTTGTTTCAGAATTTAGGATTTAAAAATGAATGTAACCTGCGAATACAAAATACAGCTCCAGGAGGTGACAGAAATACAAGTTTGTTATATTTTCAGTTTAAAAATATGATAAATAAAAAAGTGGATTAGTTAAAAAGTACTGCAGAGACTTTGTGTTACGTTAGGTAGTAAAATTCTGGTTCTTCACACAGTCTTGACCTATTTTAACGGTATAATTAGTACAAACCATGTGCATACATTTCACTTATGTGAAAGAAATAAACCTAAAACAGTAATAATCAAATACCCTCCATTATTCATAGACTTGGGGAGTAACTGAATACATGTAACAGGATTATGTAATTATGATACAAAAAAGGTAACTGTATTCCAGAAAATAACAGAAAATAACATATAATTAGATGACAGATAGTTTTGTAAAAATGGGGGATTAACTAACAGGATTACAATTTCAAAATAAAGAATGTTATACCACCTGTGCACACATGACATCACTTCACAAGTCTCACACTTCACTCTTGGTCTTGAGTGAAACCAAATACACAAATATGTTATTAAGATAGATAAAAGTCATCTCATTGATATTCCTTTCTTCTGTTTTTTTTTTCTTTTTTGTGTGTGTCTATGTTGGTATTGAGGTAATCAAAAGGAATGTGAGGAAGTGATCAAGAGCAAATTCCTCCACAACAGGTAGAGTGGCATCTTTTTTATCTTAAACTTCCTTTATTACTGAATCATAAAAAAATACATAGTCTACAACAGAAGGAATACAATAAGTAATTTGGAAAACAAACAAAATGGAAAAAAGGGGTATATATATTTATATCTATCTATCTATCTATCTATCTATCTATCTATCTATCTATACATATATATATATATATATATATATATATATATATATATAGAGAGAGAGAGAGAGAGAGAGAGAGAGAGAGAGAGAGAGAGAGAGAGAGAGACAGAGAGAGAGAGAGAGAGAGAGAGAGAGATATTAAAGAGGTTTTTAAGGCATTGTAGATGACCATAGTCCTGATTTGTCAGTCCTTGCAGTGTCAAAGATTAATTCCATGCTTGAATTAGTGAATAGTCTCTCATATTGTCTCACAGAAAAAAAAATATATCTATTTTCTGTAAATGAACACATGACACACACCAGAAACTGTAAAGTGAAACTATGCGACTCGCTTTGACGTCATCAAACGGCGACCGTGATGTGTCAATACAAACAACTGTCCACCGAAGCTAGTGGTGAAGTTTGGACCCCAACTCCTGCCTCCGAGTTTGCGTGACTGGTTAGAAAATAAGCTTCCTTTTCTCACACCGCAATAGAGGATCATATTTATCTGTGTTATGTTTCGAACGGTTTTGTCTCTCTCAATCGTGGCTTGCTGAATGGCAATGTGAAGAAATGCTGCTCCTCGTTAGCAAATTGCTGTCAAGAAGTGACGCTGTTGCGAAGATTAGCATGTCGTGTTTGAATTGAGGTTCATTGGTTAGTTAGACCTAAAATGGTGGTGTCTTAAACGAGCCACTGAAGTGTTATGGAAACTAGAACGTTGCTGCCATTTGTGACGGTGACAGATACAATATCTAACATCCGCACTGTTAGCTTCAGTTATTACATAATGCTAATTTAGCTAATTCTGTTGAGGAGCAGTCCTGTGTGTACGTTAAGATTTTGGTGCTTAGCTGCGTTTTTATTTTTTGAGATGTGATGCCTCATCGCTGTAGAAATCAATGGTCAGCTGTAACAGGAAGTATTAGTTTAGTTAACGTTAACAAATGTGACAGGATGTGTGTTTTTAGACGATAGATAACTTTCAATTTCGCTGGGTTATCTCAGTTGGGATGATCTGTGTACTTTCGTCCGAGGCTGGCTGTAAGAGGTTTTGCTCCATTTGGGACTCTTAATGTTTCACAGTGGGATTTTAACCCAGTGGTTCTCAAAGTGGGGTCCACAGCATAAAGAGGAATCATTTACTTATTCATATAATTTTAAATATTTACAAGAGAGACCTGGCCAAGCTGGCAGCTGCACAAAATCAGAACATAATTAGATACAGCATATAAAACATGATATACAAAAATCACAATAAAACAGAACACCAGGTACTCAAACACAGTAGCCTCTAGAAAAACAACATGCCTCCTTCACTACATTGTTATTGATGCCCTGAAATTCATCAGTGTGTCTAATAGAGATAGACTGATTATTGGCCTGGATGATTATCGGGACAGATAATGCCCAACATCAGTATCAGTGACTTTTCTGTCGGATTGCCAATAAAATAAACTAATCTGAACATGTGCTACTTCTGGCTCCGATGCAGCATCCTCTCACATAATGTATGAAGGAAGCAGAAAAAGGAAGTACTCAAGTGTTCCTCAAAATTGTACTGTCGAAAGCAAATGTGATGCATATGAAATCTGGTCCACATTAATGTGAGAGGGCCTACATGACCTCTAGTGGCATTTGGACCATTGCTACAAGACACATAAGCAGTTTCTAGGCTAAACCACAACTTCTGAGGAGGGAGAAGTCAGGTTTATGATGCTATCTTCTGCCTTGGATCCATACCTTTCAGTCATGGCTGACATCTCAGATGTTTTCAGAGATTGAAAGAGAATAATGATTGAGTACAGGCTAGATTGTCCCAGAGAAAGAAAAATAAACTGTCACATATAAACAAAAAAATGTTCAAAAAAAGACTTTCAACTGTTTATTTCCCACCAGGCTCTGCAGAACTGAATGAGCCTTCTGCCACTGCTGTTCTGTAAGTGCTGCTGCTGTCAGGATGGGCCAGCAGCTCTCAGGTCAGGCGGTGGTGAACCATCTGCCTGAGAAGCTGGTGAAACACGCCGGACTGGTGCGTGACAGCGGCTACCTTACCTACGAAGAGTTTCTGGCAAGAGTGGCTGAACTTAACGATGTGTAAGTCAAAGTCTGTTCACGACACATACTGTAAATGTTCAAGAACAAATAACTCTCCATCAGTAGATTGTCATTTGTGCCAACATGCTGCTGTTTTTCCAGTTGCTTTAATGTAGTGTAGGGGCTGTAGAATGAACAAGTTTGCCTTGGAAGATTGAACCAACTGGCTCTGAGGAATACTGACTTAGGTTACTTAACTAAGAATTCCTGAATGCGATGGATGCACTGATTTATTAGCCGACATTCGACTTGTTGACTGCTATCAGCCAATTGGCAAGATGACAGTCAGCGATAGCAGTGGTTGATGCTTAGAAGTCCGATTCTGTGCCGGCCACATACACACACATGCCACATGAGGATAAGGATCCATTCTATTCTGCTCACATTTCAATTGCAGTGCTTGACCGACAGACCCATTCTTTTTTTACCTTTCACAATAAGAGTCGTGGATATTCCAGTATACACTGTAAATGCTTGTAAGAGGGACCTAAAACTCACAGAGACATTTCAGCAACAGGTTATTTAAATAGCTTACAACGTTTATTTTAATTAGTTATTTCTTAGTTAGTGTTTTACTACAAACATACAATAGGGGTTTCCATTTGGAAGGTCACAAATGTGTTTGTGTATGCTGTTAATTATTGTTCTTAGACAGAAAGAAAATTGGAATCAACAGGTCAGACTTTTAAAATATCTGAAATCTGAGTCAGAAAATTGTAATCAGTGCATCTCTAGCTATCAGCCAAAATGTTATTTTGAGCATTGGTATCGGCCCAGAATTTCACAATCTTTGGATCCCCACTGAATGCTATGTATTTTTAACTGATTTGGCTTACAGTGTAGACTGTTCTAATTGAGACCTCAGCACAGCCAGCAGTACTCGGTACTATTTCCACCATGTAGGGTTTGGCCCATTTCCCTCCCCAGGCATTAGGCCTAGCCTCTGCCAATTTAATTTTAGCTTATTAACTCTCAGAGACAGTAACTGAGACACAGGATAACATGATTAAAGTATTCCTAGTTGTGACAAAAGAAAGTCAGAATAATATCATGAAATGACACAGTATGTGTGTAGAAGCCCTAAAAAATGCAGTTATCATTTGGATAAACTGAGCAATAATTTATGCAGCTTAATGTAAGTGGTTATGCACTGTATGTTTACATTTCCTATGATCCAATGTCAGTCAGTGCAGGAATTGCATCATATATCACAGCAGAGTATCCTGATTAATAAACAGCACCGAAAATGCAGAGTGCACACTAAAAACAACAAACAGCAATTAGTTGGCAGCAGTCATTCGACACGGATACTTTGTGTGTGTTTGCATGTGTAGCTGCGTTCATACACTGTACTGTATACTGGTTTAGCACACGGCAGTAAAAACGATCCAGAATGCTTTACAGAATCTCTTTCTCTTCTGCTGGAACTCTCTCAGTACGGCCAAGCTAGCTGCTGGGCAGCAGAAGCACCTGCTGTTTGAGGTGCAGCCAGGATCCGACGCTTCAGCTTTGTGGAAGGTGGCTGTCAGGATCCTCTGTACCAAGGTGAGACCAAAGAACCTTTCGCACACTCATCAGATGCCAAGAAGAGCATCTGCCCACAGCTTTGATTTAGTGTTAGAGTGTGAGAGTGACAGAAAGATAGATGGAGAAAATGAGCCTGTACTTTGTGTTTATGTGCAAAGGGAAAGTGTGGAAAGGGATATTATAGGGTACATTTGGTTCTCTTTATTATGGTTACACTAGTTTATCGCTTTGGAGATAGTCTGACTTACTGGATGTAGACTGTTGGTATAAAGTATGTCATTGGGCGCCTATTCCCCCTTTCCTTCAGCTGTTTGTGTGTGCTGTTTTCAAAATCTCCATTGTTACATGAAAATGATCAAATGAAAGATTCAGACACCTGTGCTGAAAACCATGCACTTGTTAAACCCAGCTATTTTCAAACTGTGTAGGATTGTGACTGCATGTCATACAGATCACCATACCAGTGTGTTGTTTAAGTCATGTGGTTGCCTTTGCCTCCTCCCAGATCAACAAAGAGAACGGCATGGTGGAAGCGTCGCGCATCATGAACCTGTACCAGTTCATCCAGCTATACCGTGACATCACCAGCCAGGCTGCCGAGGTCCTCGCTGCAGAGGGCGCCACCGAGGGCCCGTCTGCCCCGCTCCCCTCCACTGACTCCTGCCAGGCCAGCATGTGGATGGGCAGGTAGGTGAACGTGGAGTGATCCCTCAAACAAAGAGCCCACAACTAAGGAAGTGAACTTAAGGAAGAATTTCAGTTGGAAAGTCACAGTTTCATTTACATTTACACACTACTGTACTTCAACACTAGTACTGTCTCCTGAAAGGCAAAAAAAGGAAAAATGTCATGAGCATCCATACAAAATAGAAAATGAACGTATCAGTAACGATGTATGTTGTAGTCCCTTTATGCTACTGACAACATACAATTACATACAAGATTGAATAAATAACAAGACATAAAAATAAAAACTATTTGTGATTGAGTGTGAAGGATGAGTTAAGGAGTCTCACAGCCTGAGGAAAGAAGCTGCTCTGTCGTCTGATGGTACAGCAGTGAACGCAGTATATCGCTTGTCAGACGGCAGCAGCGTGAACAAATAGAGCTGGACAAGTATTTTTCCAGTATTTTTATTCATTAGATTACCCTTTGTAATTTGAAATAGGTTGCTCATAGTGTCAAAAATATATCTCTTAGCCTCTTAGATTTAGCTCATTTTATCCAGGTTGTTTACAGCAGCAACTGACGAGCTGCTCAGCTCAAAACAGCAGATAAAGTTTACGTCTAGCTGGAGAACTTACTGGAGTATTTAGCATCTACTCTTTGAAATGGGGACAGATGGAGCTGGGAATCAAACTGCCGACTCGATTGAATATAGGACTTATAATCATTCCACAACTCCATATAAATGATGATAATGTTGCTGTGTGTCTTCACATGATATGTATGTCACTCTCACTGCTAGTTTTATTCCTGCTCACCACCTGCGTCAGTACTAGAAAAAAAAGTTATTGAATATCTCACAGGCTGTTTAAATGATGGATTTTGCATCTTATTTTGCAGTGGAATGACTTTTTATCCCCCGGCATGAATTCCCATCCATAAGAGGAGCTGAGGGGGAATATTTTTGAATTTTCATGCATTTTTATGACAGAATGATATTTTTCTCACGCAGATCTTTTTATTACAAGCGATCAAGACTCATCCAACATCAGGCATTTCAATCAAAACAAGATTTTGAAATCCTTTAAACCTGTGCCCTATTCCTTAGGAAAATAAGTAAAACCTTATCTTTTTTTTCTTTTTGTGTGTCTGTGCAGAGTGAAGCAGCTGACTGATGAGGAGGAGTGTTGTATCTGCATGGACGGAAAGTCCGACCTCATTCTGCCCTGTGCACACAGCTTCTGTCAGAAATGCATTGATAAATGGTGAGATGATGGCTCAAGCTTGAATAATCCAGCAATTCTTATGTCACAGAAAAGTGTTTGATGATTATTACACACTCCCTTCTGTTTCCGCAGGAGTGGGCAGAGCCGAAACTGTCCGATATGCCGCCTGCAGGTGACTGCTGCCAATGAATCGTGGGTACTGTCTGATATCCCCACAGAGGACGACATAGCTGGCTACATCCTCAACTTGGCTGACGAGGCGGGCCACCCACACAGGCCTTAACACACCACATGCTGAGCCAATTAGACGACAAGGGAAATCAACCCGTACAAAGTAGACTTTACATGTTGCAACACAAAATGTCACTTTCACTGAGGAGGAGATTTTTCTTTTTTCCCTACAAAGCTAACACTGCAGAAGAAACCAGCAGGGTGTCCTGCTCCTTAGGGTCTTAGTGGTAGGGTTGGAAAAAGAAGACTTGTTTCTCTCAAGTCCAAAAATTCCCAGGATGCTCTTTGTAACCCAAGTGTTGTAAATGTGGTGCTTTATGGGAACTGTGTGTGATTATACCTTCGGTATATGTATTATGTTATAACTAATTATAATATATACTGATTTAACACACAGATTAACCAGAAGTACAGTCATTTTCAGGCCAGTTTATCAACATGGGAGGGGAGGATCCATGTTGAAGTTGCCTTTCATATTAATATGACTGGGACTGAGCAGAGACAGATGAGGTGAGCTGAGGTCAACACTCATATCCTGAGAGGGTTGTTGAATATGTCTTGTATATTCATAATCATACAAATTAAAATGAAGTTTGACATTTTGGGATTTTAAGTTATTTGCTTTCTGGGGAAGAGTTAGATAAAAAGATCAATACCACTTTTACATCTGTTTGTGAACTTTAAGACGACAACCACCAGCTGGCTAGCTTAATTTAGCACAAAGACCCGAAACAGGGGAAACAGCTAGTGGTGCTCGGTCCAAATGTTCCAAAAAATCAACCTGCCAGCACCTTTTAAAGCTCACTAATTAAATGTATATGTTTGTTTGTATGTTTTGGTTCTGCCGTGGTCCAAACAAAGGAGATATAACAGGTCAATCAGTGAGCTCTAGAGGTACTTTTAGATAGTCGCAGGCTAGACGATTCCCTCTACTTCCACTGTAAGCTTGGGTCCCAAAATGTCAACTTCTGCTTTAAGTGCACAGAGTTTCTGGTTAAACTTTAAAAGCAAATTTATTTTCCACATGTAAAGCTGTGCAATGTAACCCTGCATGTTAATATCCCACATGACATGCCTTAAAAGCTGTGTTATGTGAACCTTTTTAAGTACTGACCTGTAGCTCAGATGATACAGCTCAGAACCTGACATAGAGGCTGATCGTCTTTTGGGTGTACAGGCAGGACTAAATAGTTTTATGTGATTTTAATGACATGGCTCCATGCGGTGTCCTCTCCACTGTTGGAAGTAACCACTATTTGTCATCTATGCTGTTCTCATCTTTTTACTCATAGTTATTTTTTTAATTTACCATAATTTTCTGAGGTTATTTTAATCTGATTGCTGTGTAAGTACTGTAGTTTATACTCCAAAAACAGCCAGTCTTGTCTTTGCTTTGTTTTGTTTTGTAATGCCTATTACTACCAATAACTATAACTTTATTGAGATAGGCAGCTTTTCAGTTACAAATTAACTCTTGTAGAATTAAAGTGTTTCTGGTCTGGTTTCCAGATCACATGAATCACAGGCAGCACTTTAAGTTAAAGATCATGTGGTTGTGATTTATGAGGTCCGGATCCTTGCTGAAGTATTTCAGAAAATGTGAAAATGCAAAGATTTCATTTTCAGTAGACTGTTAAATTTCTATTTTACTGAAATCTATTGCATTGTTTGAATTTTCAAAGATATGGAATGCTAATATAGCATTGTTTTGTGGCTTTAAAGGGATATTCCAGTGTAAATTTAATCCATGGTTTAACACACCTTGACACCGAGTAAGACTCCCCCTCGAGAGGTCAAGTTTGCTGACCGCTAGCTTAGGTAGTTGTAGCAACCTCAGAAAAGACCGCACGAAAACAATACACTGCAGCTTATGTCTCCAACTAGAAACCGCCATCAAAAAGCCACTCATAGCCACAATTAATGTCAGAAGAGCACCAAACTTCAGCAGCAGTACATGTACAGTCCTAGCACACAGTACGAAGCATCAAACATCTGCTAGCTTAATCATACATTTTCATCCTTGAGCTGCTGAAATCTACTGCACTCGGTAATCGACTTGTCGGGGCTTCCCCACACAGGCAGGCTGCTGGAGGAGAGGGTGAGTTGTGCTGAGTTTTCAATACAAATCCGGCTAAGCTAGCAGATGTTTGAGGCTTCGTACTGTGTGCTGGGACTGTACATGTACTGTTGCTGAAGTTTGGTGCTGTTCTGACATTAATTGTGGCTATGAGTGGCTTTTTGATGGCGGTTTCTAGTTGGAGACATAAGCTGCAGTGTATTGTTTTCGTGCTGTCTTTTCTGAGGTTGTTAAAACTAGCTAAGCTAGCGGTCAGCAAACTTGACCTCTCAAGGGGGAGTCTAACTCAGTGTCAAGGTGTGTTAGACCATGGATTAAATTTACACCGGAATATCCCTTTAAGCATGTTAATCAGTTTTGTGTTTGATCACAGAATAAATTAACATCTTTTTTCCAAATTTGCGACAGTAACTCCACATTTATGTAAGCCTTCTTATTTTCTGAATAGACATTTGATTTATGTTCAATTTATATAGCATAAACATGTGAATTTTTAATTTGACCAAAGGTAATTTTTGGTTTTTGATGCTGAAGAATTGCACTTTGAAACTTCACTGTAGCTTTCTTGGTGTTTGCCCACAACCACTGCTGTGGTGCAACATATTATTTGAGGCTGCAGTCCTCTGGCTGCAGCAGTAGGAAACTGTCATCACTGACTTTGAACTAAACATTAAATTCTGAATTCAAAATGTATATATTATATTTAATATGTAAAGAATGAGAAAATGTTCAATTTGGTTCCGACGCCACTTCTCATGGTATATTACTATAAAAGCATCTGATCCTACATATGCACATAGTAAGTTCATGTACTGAATGGAAGGAGGTGTAATAAAAATCTAAATGACCCTTAATGTATTATCCTTAATAAAGAGATACTCACTTTTTGCACTTTATGTCTTTGTCTTATGTTCGATTGATTTCCAAATGTCTCTCATATCTTGAATTTATTTAAATCAAGTTTTATTACTTATCACAAAGAAAAATATGTATCCATCTGTCATGATCAACAATGTTACATCAAAGCTATGTACTATGAAGTTATTTATTTTTTATTTTTATTTTTTATATGTGTTAATTTCCTACATCATTTGAGCCCAGTACTGTATTACTGCAGTACCAGTACCTTCATACTGACTTGGCCTTTTTCTGAATATTATGATTAAAATATCCTACTATATTGGCAAAATATAGCATACGTAGTTTGATTCCTAATATGTAATTCCAATTAATACAGTAAAAAGTTTTTTTATTGGCTTCCATATCTGACCCAGTGGCTGCAAGGCAATACAACAAATTATTTGTTTACACTGGATTAAGAAGACAGCATTTCATACCGAACTTCTTTTAAATCGCTTCTTAAAACATGCTTTTATAGACTGGCCTTTATGTGAAGGCACCTTTTTTAACTGAATTTTCATTTTTTCATCTTTCATTCCTTTTACTGCTCTTTGTCTATGTGTGTGTTTTTAATTCCTCCCTTGTGATGTCCTTTTTCTACCGTCCTTTGCTGATTTTATTTATCTTTAATCTATTTATTGTCCTTTATTCTCCTTACTGCCCATAATGTTTTTTTGATCTCTTCTTAATTCCTGTGATGTGATGTTGTCTTCTTATTGCCCTTTAATAATTCTAATGATTTATAATTCTACTTTTTTTCTTTTTATGTGATTTTGCCTGTTTTATCGCTTTTATTCCTTTTACTTGTAATGACTAATATTGACTTTGTGTTTTTACATTTTTTATATATATATATATAGTTTGTTATTTTTTAAGTTCTTATAATTTATGATAATATTTTTTTCTTGAAATCATTTGATTTTAAAAAAGAAGACAGGTGAGATGAAGTTGCTGTAATACAGTTGATGGCCATTAGTGGCAGCACTGAGCGGCTCGGCGGTCGGTGGACGAGATGCACGAGGAACGTCGACCTTTTACACCGCCTACTGAGGAGATGTTCACCTTTCCTCAGGTGAGTTCGTTTTTCCCGACGTTTGTGAGCATCAAATACGTGAAATAGGATTATGCAGACCTGAAAGAGAAAGCTACATTGGCCACTTGAAGGTCTGGGATCAGCGCTAGGCTATCGCTTACTGATAACAAACCGCTGGCACGCACCTGTTCTTCATCACAAAGTAGCTTTCCCTGGTCAGGGCCCGTTACTAGCTAGCTTAAATATTCATAGCCAGACAGCGGTAGCTAATTAGCTACTTAAAATTTTAGGGTTCAACTGTGGTTGACGATTGACCTTTTGTTGAACTGACAAAGTTTAACTGTTTTTTGTTTTTTCCATTCGCTATATTACTTTTCATGTTCATGATTTATCAGAAGGAACTGAACAACTAACGTTAGCTAATAAAAACAAACCGATAAAAGAAGCTAGCCTCAACATTGGAGATGCACAGTAAACCCTAACGTTACTGAACAGGTGTCATGTTTGCAATTTCAAATAAACCTGACTTTATAGTGGATAAAGATCGAATACAAGTAACATTTACATTAGGGGGAAATGATTAATATTCAACCATTGTTTGTTCTTTTAGAACCAAAGTACACACTAAATGTAACTTGGCTATAATAGCTTTTAAATGTCTCATGCTTTCATAACGGACCAGTTTAACTTTCTATATGAAAATCTAACACTGGCTGGGTTCCTTAAAACATTGAATGTGATACCAAATAAGATGCAGTTAATAAAAGACAGTTTAATTTGTAGGTGCTTGTAATGAAAAAAATGGTTAGCACCATGTACAGCTGCAATGATTGAATCATCCAGGATTCACTGCTCACCTTCAGACTAATTTGATGGGAAATGTATGGTCATGGCAAACGTGAGAAAACAAGCAGCACTGACTGTTCTGCAGCCTTTATTTACATATGAAAAACTATGAAAAGTGAAAAACGTAAAAAAGAAAAATAATTCAAATCAGTCATTTCACAGTTGTGAGTTTAACAGGGGTTTGTGATAGTGATCACTACAGAGCTCTCACAAAACTAGTTTTAATTCTTGGTCACACCTGTCAATGAGTATTTGTCTGACAGTGTGAAAAGGAGTATCTGACCGTAGCATTAAAATGGTCTTTCTTTTTTTTTTCTACATTACATTTCTGTTCTATAGTCCTTTTGTGACATGCATATGTGCAAGTGACAGAAAAGTTGAAAGGAAATCATTTCCTTTACAAAGAACTTGTGAATGTGTCAAATCTAAATCAGGCTTTATGGCTGATGCCCTTTCATATATCAGAATCCACAAGTACACTTCACAACATTAAAAAGCAAATAAACCTTTATCACAATAAAACGTGGCAAACAGTGATTGGCAAAGTTTATAGATACAGCTTAAGATACAGTCCAAAAATCAAGTTTTTCTCATACTGCATGGTTGACCATGCCAGATTTCTGCACCAAGTAAGAGCCCCCTATTTTAAAATCTGGCTTAAAAATTGCATGTGGCATCTGACCTATGCTCCTTCATCCCTGATAACATGCTCGGGCCCAGTTTGTGCTGCCATGGTCAATCACTCACATGGGCTAGTGCCAGCATTTGCCTTCACTGCGTCCACAAGAAAACTGAGCTCATTGCACAGTGTCTCGTGGCGGTAGGACATGCGGATCTGTGCCACGTTTGTCCTCCGAATATCGTTGCCCTCTGGTCCGTCCTGAAGGTAGTTGGCACCAATGAAGTGTTTCTTCTCCTGTGGGTGAAAAGGTGAAAAAGAAAAATGAAGAGCACATATTGCACAGATGTGTAAATCCTTGCAGTGTGTGGCAAGCTCTTTGAAGGTAGCTTACATGGGACATGGATGGTAACAATTGTGTACGGTATTTGAATTGTTGAACTGTTTGTGAGCTTATAGCGTGACTGAATAATTTTCAGTATTTTTTTTTTTTACTTTTGTGAGTATTGAGGCTGCAAATGTACTGAAGAAGTGCTCTTATTATAATGTATTCAGTGTAATCAAATCTAAAGGCCAAGTGTGTAGGATTTAGCAAACTCTATTGACTTGATGGCTGCCTACAAAGTTTTATAAAGCTAGTCATGTCAGCTGACTGTATTGGAAATAAGCAGAGGGATGATGGGAAATACATCAGTAGGCGTGTAATAGTGTCATCTTTGTTGATGAAGGTTCTCAGTTATCCAGGTCATGGTAATTCTAAGTGCTGTATCGTAGGCAACTGGACTTGTTTCAGTTTCTTGAAGACATTTCACCTCTCATCCAAGAGGCGTCTTAAGTTCTAACTAACTAGAGGGGAGTTGCAGGCTTTTAAACTGCGTTGGAGTGTCCTTACAGAGTGGTTAAGGACGCGTGTGAGTTCTGAGTTTCAGAGTTGTTAGGTCCACTTGTGGATCATTGACCCAACCGGCATTCGTGTGGGTTGCTAGGGCTAGGTGTGAATGGTTGTTGAGATGTCTGGGGAGAGAACTCATTACTACAGAGAGGTGAAATGTCTTCAAGAAATGGAAACAAGTCCAGTTGCCTATGATATAGCACTTAGTGTCATCTTTCTTCACCCTTACTATTCCTAAAACTCAGTTATGTAACTAACTAAGCAAAAAATTTAGACTTACCTGATGCGAGAGTCCGCTCTGCAACACACTGTTTCTGGCGATCTCACACAAATCACAAGTACTCAGCTTCCACAGCTGGGCTGCGATGGCATACTCCTCCATCAAGGCCTCCTGAAAGGGTTTAGAGACAGTTGAATTATCAATTATGGGGATAGCATAAATTGTCATATCTGATCCATTCTTGTTCTTTTGACCTTGGTGTAGTGGAACTGCATGGGGTCGTCGGTGGACAGCGACACACACAGGCCTTTCTGCAGAAACTCTCGTAGAGGATTCTTGGAGTACTCCAGAAATAGGCTGTTGTTGCTGAGTGGGGACATGGCGATCGGGACCTGGGCCAGGTAGTACAGGTACTGCAACACTGGACTCTGGGGAGTGAGAGGATGTGTAGACACCAAAGTAATATGAGTAATGCTATGGATTAGTTTGAGTGGTGACTGGAGAAATTTAATGATCTTAGGTTAAAGGAATCATTTTAATTTTCCATAGATATAAATGTCTCATGGTATACTGCTAAGTGATCAGTAGCATAATGATTCGACCTATATCCAGCTCACGACTGTTCTTAGAATTGATAGACAACTGCAAATGATACATTTTTGGGTTTTGGTCAGCAGTAATCACAAATAGTTTTGATTGAACAGCTGAACCACAAACAGTGTTTTTTTTAGCCAGCGTCTTCCAAATCTGTGGTTGCTTCTTAGTTTAAGTGTTAAGATTAAAATAGCAAACCCTTGTGGGTTAGCACTTCACTACTTTGGATCTTTGTTCTTGGCAGTGAAATATAATCTATGGTATCGGCTTTCAAAAGATGAATCAAACCCAAATATGAATTCAGGACTGCACCTTCTTGAGGTTGAGTCCGTGGGAGATGTTGTCGGCAGTGAGGAAGGCGGTAACCAAGTGGGTGATGGAGCCGGCCTCACCACAGTGGGGACGAAACTGGAAGGTGTTCAGTCCTCGCTCCCTGTGGAAGGACAAATAATGATGCTGTAATACCACTAGTACAACATGTAACATTTCACAAGGTTAAAGCTGCTCAAATTTTAAACAAGTTTCAAAAACGTAAATGTGCACTAGTGTCTGTTTCCATCAACTGGATATCCTCAGGAGGCCTAACTAATGTAGTTCTGTATATATGATGCATCATCATTGGTACTTCCACCTCTAGGAGAGCTTTTGTGTAATATTTTGTGTGCAACAGTTTTAATCTTTAAGGCTCTTTGTTGCCCATAGCTAAATGACTTAACATTTAGCGGTGGGCAACAGTAATACCCTGATGTTGTGTCTGCACTGCTGGAATCATGCAGCATAGGCAGACATCTTCCGTCTGCCTTTATGTCTTCATACTTCTATCAATACACCACATTTTTTCCCCAGCTGAAAACTTTTTTTTCAAACTGCTGGTGTTTACATTCAGGCTTTCTTACAGACCAGACTGGTGTATATAATATAAGTGTTCCCTGTGAAACCAACAGAAGATGGATTGGAATCATGCACATTATTGCGAATACTTTCTTGGCAAGTAACTTGACTCCTCCTAGGTGTTAATTGGATTAGCATTCAATGGCATAAATCCATGCAGGAATCTTGTTGCATGCAGAAACACGCAGGACTTACTTGCGCAGGTTGTTAAGCACCATGATGTTGGCATACATGTAGAACAGGTAGTAGGTGTAGGGAGGGTTGTCATCCGTCGTCCACGCCTCGGGCTTTGGGCTTTTGTAAGAGAACATGTGGTCACTGTGTTTGGACTCATCATCCACGCTGTCAAATCCTGTTACCTACAGGAGAGTTGAGATGATTCCAGGACATTTGCAAAATCAATTTTACCCAACAGTGCACTGTTTAATAATCAGTGCAAAAAGATGTTTGTGTGTCTGCTCAGTTTTTTTTTCCAAAGACTACTTACGTATTTCAAGAATACGTGTATTGCCTTGTGCTTTTGTGGATTGACTGTAGCCTCGAAGAGGGGAAGGAAAACATTCTCCAGCATCTTGGCATAGTGTGGCACTAATTTCTTTGACCTGAAGATGTCACTGCAAGACAGAAAGGAATCAAATCAGCTTGTCATCCTATACAAAGCCCAAACATTTTTGCATTTATTTGCTTATTCAGTTCAGAAGAACAGCCTTATGTGTCATGTCATTATTCCTAACTTAATAGCGAGCTGGCAGTTTACAAGTTCAGAGCCAAAGCTTTGGCAACACTGGCTTTACAATTTATCGACTCAGGATTTCTTAGTTTATGATAAAAAAAAAAAGAAGGCAAATTTGACACATATATGAGGATTTCATTCAAAAATGTAACCCTAAATAAACTACCTGTATTTCATTACTCATTAATTGAAAGAGGAAACAATATAACAGTTTTGAAGATGAATTATTAACCTTTATTAGGGCTCACTGTCAGTAACTGTGCGACAGTGACATTTCTTTTTTCCATATGTCTTTCTTCCAAGCATAGCACGGAAACTGTGTTGTCATAGTTTTCCTCTGCTTTCACTGAGCACTTACTAGATCCTTGGAATCTGGATCATCCATCTCATGTTGGTTGAGTAGACCTTATGCTGGATGAACCAGTTTGCTAGGCTCTCCCACTCACTGGCAGAGCGGCCGTAAATCGACAGACGGGGCTCAGCATGCTGGTACTTGCTCTCCTCCAGCTCTTTGGCAACTTCCTGAAACAGGAAGTTGGTGAGGTTTCTTGATAAAGCAGAAGCAACTCTCTGAACAGATAACAGATCATTCATATTCACTTCCGTCTAATTTCTAAGTAGCAACAAAGCAAGTGTACTTCATGGTCAACTGAACAAACATGATTTGACAACTCTTATTCTTAGCTTTATCCAACTCATCTCATTAGACCGGATGAACTGGAAAAAACTTGTTTCCATGGTCTTTAAGTGACATTAGTGCTTTAAATCATACCACACCTTGATGAGACGTGCAAAATATTCCCCTTTGATGTAGTTGTCTGTTTTCAAGAAAATCTCTCGCAGTTCGCTGGCTCCTACTGGGTTGTACTTGGAGTTGAACTTGTCAAAACGATGAAATGTTTGTCTTCCCTAGGAGAGTAAATCGTGCGAGAGAGTGAATCGTATGTACTGATGATCACATTCTCATTCCAAAATAGTGACTGTATTGATTATTTTCAGATTACACATTAAAAGGAACTTGCATGGAACATGAAAATGATTGCATAACACCATATGAAATGTATAAACACCCATAATTGCATCCTTGTGTCAGTAAGCACAGGTTAACGAAATGAGCTGTGACTTTTTTGAAAATGACGAATTGATTCTCGGAGGGCACATGGAATTATTATGTATGTCATTATGAATTACGAATTTGTTCTTACAGCGTGCACGTCCAGAGAGTCTACGGTGAGGTCATAGGGGTCCATGCTGAGGTTGCTGAAGACTTCCTTGAGTGTGATCTTCTTACCGCCCTTCTCCAAGACCACGCGATCTGCCTCTGTCTGGTACGTGGCCTTTATAAATTTCAGCAGATGCTTTTGATTCATGCAAGCAGCAGCATGTATATGTGTGTCCACCTGTGTTTGACAGAAAGCAAACAGTGACAATGTGCATGAATTCATTGGGCAAGTTCCAGTAGAAACATAAACCTAAGTTTATTTAGATTGAAAGCACTTAAGTTAAAAATAACCTCTGTTGTAGTGAGACAGCACTTCAGCCCAAGCTCTGAAGCATAGTAGGCCAAATGAATTGTAATACAATGATGTTTATCATATCAGCTGTAGAGATGTCTACCTTCTTTTGAATATAATGGAACTACACAGCACTTGTCTTCTGGTGCTAAAAGCGTAAAGAATCAATTTTGAAAAATCAACAGCTATATCTCTTCCCAGAAATCCTGACCAAGTTTCTCAGGATAATACACAGACCTTGTTGTAAGTAGTTTCATGTAGGAACTATTTCCTTTCTGCCACACTTAACCCGCCATCCGTATCACTGTGCAGAAGGAAATGTTTGTCTAATCATGGATAAAAGGCTCGTGGCAGCACAGGATGTAAACGTTAATTGCGTCTTCTTCAGCTAGGCTCTAACATTTGCTAGCGTAGTTATCTTAGTCAGCTTGCTTTGCGTGCTTTTCTCTATGACCTATGTCTTCAGAACTCGGCAACTCACACCAAAAATATCTAGATGGATTAATAGCACTACAGGTAAGAAAGTTTCAGTATTTTAAGCATGTATTTTTGATTTTGGGGTGAACTGTCCCTTTAATGCAGAATTTCTACAATAAGTCACTAACTGCATAGTGAACTAGATGGAAGTGAAATACCAACCAACCTTTCTAACGTTGTAGAAGTCTCTGTGTGAGACACATTTTAGCTCTTTGAGCTCTGCCATTTCATTCAGCATTTCATGGAGGTAGAATTTAGAGGCCAAGAAGTTCAGCCGTCTGTGACAGTAGGTTTTCCTGTGAGGCATCAATGAAAGATCAGCACAACATTTGATGCAAGAAAATAAGAGATTCCATTTTTAGAAACTAGTTTTCAGCACCACCAGGCATACTGTCCCAACAGTTTAGGGATAGACACTTATTCTAACTGTTGCGTGAAATATTAGTTTAAAACTGTGTAAAATGTATATTTGGTGTATTGTTAATAATATACTCACGTTGGGCCGTCAGCTATCATTGCAAGGACATGACTCAGGTCTATGGCAAAGGTCTCAATGTCTGGATAAGGGAGACTGTGAGGCTGCTGTTGTTTCAAGGCCTCGGCATTGTCGTAAACGTTAACTATACCATCTTTCATCTGCAGCTCGTAGTTCAGGTCCTCAGGAATACCCTCCATGGAGTACGGATCCTCCCCTTCATGAGGGGGAGGCAAAGTGTCTACAGATGATGGAAGTAAAAACAAAACAGCAAATGAGAAATAGTCACAGTCGTTTAATCTATAGAGAATGCCTTACTGTCGCGTTAGATGGACAAAAACTGTTGTAACATCATGTGAAATAACAAATCTAAATTGTGTATTATACTATTTTTCCATTATAAACACTTTGACAGAATATCATGTCCATTAACATGCACAAGTCATTCTGTTTTGCACTCAGTCATTATGTATTACACAAGGACATTGCATACATTATGACTAAGAAGTTTGATGTGAGGATAAAAAACGGTGATTATTCACAACTGTGGAATGAGCAGTATGGATAGCAGCGTGTGACATGCTCTGTAAGCAGAATTTCACTATTTCAGTCAGGTGATATTACATGAAACAAGTTTTGCCAACTTAAACTCCTCAAGCAGCATTTAAGTCTATCTTTTGGTGTAAAGAAACAATTATGTTTTTATTAGGGTCCCTTATCTGTGAGATATTATTGTGTAAATCTTGATGACATCTTTGCCACTGCGGGAAGATTGTGGTAGTTTGATTTTATTAATTCATTTTATTTCTGTTGCTGAAATTTGAGCTACCGTTTCATCTGTTTGTTTTAAACAACTTTCGCTTACGGTGGCTTCAGTTTTTGCTAGACAGGATGAGAGTTGAGCAATGAAGCATTTCCTCTTTATTCTCTGTTCAGAATGTAGTTGGTTTTGCCGCACACTGACTAAAAGCATTTTTCTTTTTAAATAATTAATTCTCACCCTTCGACCTTAAACTTTTTTTTAAGCTCCCACATGTTAAGAAAACTTTACCCTAATCCAAACAAAATTTCACAACTTTCCTAGGTCTGTTAAAATGTTATCTCCAATCTCAAATACATGATATGATTGATAATTGCATGAAATAACAACTAGTTCTGACTAATATACACACACATTTGATGGACATATGCGTTCATCCTGGTAATATTCATGAATCATCTTTCATCAACAACACATTCTGTTTCTCCCTCCCTCTCTCTCCCCTGGATTGCACTCAGGAGAAGCCTCTGGAAGCTCGTCCCTTATCTGCAGCCATGAATAGCTTGACTGACCTTGACTCACACACTCTTCACACCAACTATGATACACATACAGAGAGCCATTCAAAATAGACTTGTTGAATAGTTTTAACAACACTGAAACAGCAGATTGACATCTTGACATCAGATTAATGTTACAGCCATTTATTATAGTTAAAAACTTCTACTATTCTGTTATGGACACCTGTTGTAGTGAATGTAAAGTGGGGAAAAGCAGCGATTTTCTCAGTTTTTCATATTCTGTCTGCTTGTTTCTGCTCTCAGTCTAAATTGTTTTGCTAGTCTTGGATGTGAGAGTGCCATCCACTCACAGACTGTTGTCTTTATTGGGTCAGCTAATTGCGATTTACTGACAGACAAACCAATATTTCGTCATTTTTATCTAAAGACCCAAACACAATCAGAGGCCAGTCTGAAGCGCCAATCGGTAGCCACTGGTGGAAAGCAAAGTTAATTTTCTCAAGTACTGTACAGTATGTACAATTTTGAGGTACTTGCACCTTGGGAGTCGTAGTTACCTTGAAGTTTTTATGTACACAGGCTTGTATCTCTGACTTTTTATGAAAACATATATTTTCAAATGCATTTTTTTTTAGTCTTTTGTACGGCTGATTGAACTCTGATGGTCTTATGTCTACCCAAGCTTTAATAGATGTCTAAAAGTTGTACCACTAAAATGTATTTAAATATTACTTCAGAGATCAGGGGCTACCAAAATGGCTTCTCACATTCTGCATGGCATGTAAGAATAAATACCAGACCAGAAATTGCAGGAGTATTGACCAGGTTTTTTCAAATGCCCCTACCTGGAAGGATCTCATTCTCCTCCCTCCATTTCTCATCTTCGGCATCGCGGAGGAACTTGGCAGTGGTCCTGGGGAAGTGGTGGTAGGCTAACCTAGAGTATTTCTCTCTGATGAACAGCGCCCCAAGGAGACTTTTGGCTGCCTGCTCATAATCCTCAACTGTGATCTGAAAAAGTCATGGAAAACATTCAGGTTTTTTTTTAACCAAGAGATTACTTTAAAAACAAAGTCTGTCCTTATATGCCCTTTTCAGAATTATAATAATTAATTGAAACTATGGTACTCAGCAGAATGACTTCTCTCTCTGGTGTAGCGTTACGTCAGCCTTTAAGGCAACAACTAGAAGCCATCTTGGAGGCTCTCAACTCTTGAGCAGCACTGACCTTTAACAGCATATTGCATTTCAACAACCACACAACTGGCACTTTCAGCAATTTTGTAATTTATTTTATTTTTGATGACAAACCCTTTAAAGCGGGTGAAAACATGGCCTTTCCTCTGACACACTTTGGCCAAACGGCTTTTCCTACAGTATAGATAAGAATCCGTTTGGTTTCCTGGTGTGAAATGACCATTGCATCTTTTCCATGGATTTAGACTTTAAGTCGTGTTTACTCTGGTTGTTACTTGTGTATTTGTTATTCGTCCATA
Source organism: Lagodon rhomboides (assembly GCA_039737535.1). Lineage (NCBI taxonomy): Eukaryota > Metazoa > Chordata > Actinopteri > Spariformes > Sparidae > Lagodon > Lagodon rhomboides. The sequence continues at coordinate 13,670,525 of CM077793.1, forward strand.
GCCACTTGGTTTTGTTTTAATAATGGTACCAATTTTTGAGTACAGGAAAATGTGTGAAGCTACTGTTGCATGTTCATACTATGCGTAGTTCCACATCAGCATGCTAGAGTGTTAATCCTGTTTACCCCTGCACAGTAATCTCCACTGATGGTTACTCTCTGGAATTCTGGAAAACCCTCTGGGAGGAAAGGCTCAGGTGTGGGCGGGATTGAGGATCCCATAGCCTGGGCCCAGTCACCGCTGATGGGTATCTGCAAAGATACCGACTGCGAACGCTTCAGTATGAAATTCTTCTTCCTGGTGACACATGAGAGAGGACAAACCTTACCCTCCTGACTGAGGAAAAGCTCACATAAATATTTTCTTTTCATAAGACATATTCTATCAAGCGTAATTTAATTTCCTACCTCTTCACACCCTCCTGGGACAGCTGCTCAGCCATCTCCTTCTGCAGCGCCCGCTCCCTGTCCTCATGTAGACCGATGGGGCAGTCCTCTGGCACAGTGAACAGTGCAAGAGCATCCTTGGTGTCTTCTTCTTTCAGAGCAGAGGCGTACACCTTCTCTGCTAGCAGACGTACCTTCTCATCCACCTCACTCATTGACATTCTTTGGAAAAGCCGTGGCATTTCTGAGGGAGTTGAGAAAGATTTATGGTTTAGTAAATGCTTTCTTGTCTTACCAGGAAAATTTTGACCTAAATATATGTCTTGACAGAAAGTGGAAGTTATAATTGAAATGATCAAAGATGTTGATTCAGGACCCAGGACAGCTTCATTTTGTGTTGGCCTACAGGAAATGCTTGGCCATGCCAATTGCAATTATGATTATCAGTCTTTTCCAGTTCTCTTCTAAAATGTCAGTTCTTCTTCTGGTCCACCTCACACAGTTGAATGTTAGGTGGGGAAATCAATGGAAACAAAATAGACAAACTCTTTCATTGGTACTGGGCAAAGGTTAAATTATACCCCTTTTACATTGGACAAAAAACACCAACTAGCGTCTGGCTTTTGTCTTCAAAGGGTAAAGATTGGCATTCATTGCCAGGTCAAATGACTCTGCAGTAGTCACAGGTATTTGTCACCTCCAGTTCTGATCAGCTGTGATGGAACACAGGTGGTCAACTAAATTGTTGCAGCTTTTCAGAGGATACAGTGCTGTACTCAGGTTGAGGACCTTGGCGCGTAAATCCTTTTTCCATCTGTCTCCTTACATTGTCTCTGGTCCATATGATGCTTTGTTATGTTACCCGTCTTGTGTCACATTTGTGACGCTGAACGTGACACCAAGTTATTAACAGAAAGGCAAACAAGTTTATTGGCAATGGGCGTCCATTGCATTCTTTTTGTAGCAGGCACATTTAAAAATCCTGCATTTACATGCACATTATTGTATTAAAATAACATAAAATACATGCTTTATCCATTGTGATCGTGTGGAATAAGTTGTATAACAAGGGAGGCAGTAATCAGTTACTGAAATTTAATGTGGTTTGTGGACTTGGAACTGAGATTACAGATTTGAGGCATGGCTTTAGAATATGAGCAACTTGACAGCATGCTGTATTTCATCCATGAATGCGATGAAATGTGGCAGCACTTAAGAGAAATAACATTAGTGGTGGCGGTAAATATGAATACCAGCAAGATAAACATGAGACCTACAAATATGACTTGAGGTTGGGGATGTTGGGGTCAAGGGATAAACCTGGCATGTTTTGCAATGCATCATCCTAACTCACACCAGTAAACATGTCTTGAGTGGCTGACTTGTGTTTCAGTGCTGGCTACGTGTTCTGCCAGCTTGTCAGGCAAGTTACAGTAAACACAGTTAATCACTGTCCCAGGTGTCCAAGACTGGCAGTGTGACCTCTCAACCCCTGGCGGACTAAGGGTCACCCTTTTGGGGAAACCAGCACTGGGAATGGAATGCAACACAGAGAAAACAGAAAACATCTTGCTTCCACAGTCGGCTGTTTTGTCTGCTGATGCATCATTGTGCTTAGATTATTAATGTGGAAAATAGTGCAGTGATTTTTAAGTCAAGTTAAGTTAATGACTGCTTTACGGGCGGACATGGTCTATAGAAGCTTGGGTGACAATTATTTGCTGATTGAGTTTAAATTGATGCTTTTCATTGTTGCTGCATTTTTCCATGCAGGTCTTTCAAAGGTTAAATATGAGATTTTGAACATAAATATAGCAGCATAAGTAGAAAATGATGTCACACTCTCGCTCAGCCATTCTAGCCTTGCTAGACAACAACACGTGCATTTGTTTTGGTCTGAGAGGCCAGTGCTCCAGTGTAATATCAAGTGGCAGTAAATGTCCTATATTTAACCTTTAAGTTGGTCAGTCTATAAGTTAGTGTATTTGCAGAAACTCTAAACTAGATAAACTTGGGAACAGTCAGCTAAATTTACATGACTACAATTTTTCTGGCTTTTACTGTAAAAGGAAAATGAATGCCAGACCGTTTTGTGGTTATATCTGGAGTTATTAGCATACCATCATTTTGGTTTCCTTGACCTTTTGGTTGGAAAAACAGCCATGTTTATTTGTACTGACCTGCCTCTCTTGCATACCCATGACTTGAACTGGAGTCCTATTTTTAAACTTGAGACTGTGTGAATTTATATTTTGATCAGGTTTTTAGTTCTGCCTGCTTGCTTAATCCCCCTGGTGTGAAAAATAGTGTTGCCTCCAACATACCGTCAGTGGTGGAGATGTTTGGCTATTCAGATCACCGTGTCATCACTGTTACTAATAATATTTATGTTGCAGCTGGTGTTGGTCACTAGGCCAGTTCCAGCATCAATCCCTTTGGAGGTATTTGAATCAACAAGTACAAGACAGGATATGCAGTACCGTTGGATCAAGTAGCAAACGCCTCTGCTGCAGACTCACCATCATGCAACTCTATCCGTCTGAAAACTTTGAGTACTCTTAGTGACAAAAGATGACACCATTAACATCTGCTTTCACATCGGCACAATTTTTTGCCTGTTGCCCGGCTAGCACGTTGCTGAAGCTGTCATTCCTCATGAGCCTGTCAGCGCATGTACACTGCCTACTGGAACAGCTGAGAAGCTTCTAGGTTGACCTTGACCTACATCCCTCTATTATAGAAACCTGACACATACATGTAGCAGTCTAGGTATGTCGGTAGGGTCTTTTAACATATGTTATACAATTTTGATTAATATGTCTTTATCTAGCTTCGCCCTCTTGCTTCAATAAAATACTTCAGTAATGCACAATGCTTGCTTTTAACAGTTTTAGTGTTTTATAGGGCATGCAGTATTAAAAAGTTTGATTTTACCAAATAATGGATAAGTATGGAATAAAAAAAACATTGGAGAAGAATATTCCAGCTTATTGAGTATTTTTCCTAGTGATTGGTGCCATAACACCTAAATGTTAATATTGTCTGAACATTTGAGTTAGGCAGTGATGTGATTATCAGAAAAGTAATCCATCTTTTGCATATAAGGAAACCATACCTTTACGGCTGTGTTAATGATTGTTTCCATGGTTTGGTGTTTATCGATTTTTATGAGCTGCAGTACCTAGCAACAATCTTCAAGCAGTTATTTGGCAACATTGTAGCATACATGGTCATAGGGTAGCATGGTGACATGTTAACTTATGATATTCACATAATAAACATCAAGCTATTTGTACTCCAGATGTCAAATATGGTTTGAAAAATCCTCTTTGAAGTCTGGAAACTTGAGTCTGGAAAAGTATGGAATTTTAAAATGGAAATTGTTTATATCACAGCTGGATGCTGGCATCTTTAAATCAGGAAGTGAGTTGTCCAACAAATTTTAGTACCTTACATTACAGACATTGAATGAACCTCTTTGTAACTGGTAATTGTCATCAGATTGCATCTCAGTGTCAATACACAGCTCTGTAGAGGAAGCTCTATCTGTCTCTTACCGTCTCCTGTGGTTTTCGCCATGTTTAACTCTCTCAGTCTCTGCCTGTTGAATCAAGGCTATCAGCTTTCAAGCGTCTGCTTTCTCTTCAAGACTCCCAAGTACTTAGGAGCTTGTGGCTCCACTATTTTTCTGTGTCGGCAGCGTTGGTCGTGTCTCAGAACATGTGAATTGTCGCTAAATCCTGTTGACACTATCAAGGTGGTCTGGTCTGGGTTCTGTCTTTCTAGTATCTATGGTGCGTCTCTTCTTGGGTTTTCTCTCCTGACTGCCTGAGTCAGGATGTGCTCTGCTGTTTATGTGGCCTGGTGCCTGTATGTATAATGCAGCTGCTAGTTGTTGCTGTCTAGAGTGTCTCCCTCTATCTCTATTTTAGGGTTTTGAGAGTGTCACGGCAACAAGGGGCTGCTAATCCAAGCTGGCATGTCACAACTGTCTGCTAACATGTGAGCCGCTATCTGTGAGATGCAGCAATGAGGAGGGAATGAAATACTTTGGTTCTAAGTTAATATTTAGGCCATGGGAAAGTACTTTTGAAAAACTCTAAATTATTCCCAAATGACAACGTTAGCTTTGGCAGCTGGCCATGTATTTGAAGACCGAAGGGTCATTTACTGAATGTAAACAATTCATTATTTCCCAAAGCAAACAACCCAAACATGCTTTGTGGTTTAGCTAGCATGTAAGGTATAAACAGCTACAACCAGTGAGTTTACTGCAGAAAACTGCAAAAAACTTTTTGTTAGGAGGGGGGGAGGGGGGTCAGTGTCAGCTGACCAGAGGGTGCAGGTCGGAGTGTACCGGTGGAGGGGGTAGCCAGGTTATGGAGGGCTTTGTAGGTGATGAGGAGAAGTTTGAAGTGGATTTGCTGAGGGACAGGGAGCTAGTGGAGGTTCTAAAGGACAGGGAGTGATATTGTCACTTGTCCAGGAGTGGATGAGCAGGCGAGCAGCAGAGTTCTGGATATACTGGAGTACTTTGAGTATTGTGGATGATGTACCATAGAGGACACTGTTGTAGTAATCTAGTCTGGGTGTGATGCATGTGTGGACGAGAGTTTCTGTAGCTGTTCTGAAGTCTGTTTTGGTAATGTGTTTATGGGTATGGTCAAAGATTACACCTAGGTTTTGGATGCAGAGGAGCCATCAATGGTGAGGAAGAAATTGTGGGTGTTTTTTTTTTTGAGTGAGTCAACTATGGATTAAGAGAAGAGTTGATGCCAGGTGCAGGAAATGCTCAGCCATCTTTCTAATGTGGTTAATTAATGATTGTGTATGGCAAAGAATCTCCATAGCAAGAGTATCATCATCCAAAATAACTCAATCCGTAGTCTGACGTGAAGTTAAAAGTAAAATTCCATTGAAAGCAGTCAGGTATTTGTTTGTAAAGTGCATGCTCTCACATTTGTGGTGCCTGTCCTTCCATTAGAAAATACATTTCAGGACAAAACTAGTTGAACCTGTATGTGTGGGTGGCATAAAATCACATGTCCACAAAGCTGTTTGTTGAGGCTTTTGTTACAGTTGTGTCCCACTTTCTACCTTGATGGATAATGTGGGTTTGTGTAGAGATTTCCCTCTTGGTTTTTGGTTCCCTCTCCCTCTTGTTTGTTCTCATCAAGGTAAAACCCACTGTAGCTGTTTCCTGAAATATAATTCTTTAATACTGTGTCTAATGTGTGAACTGTGTTCATGCACTGGATTATTTACTCACCTTTCCCAAGGCAGGGTGACGACTGCTGCTTACAAAGGGGTGTGTCCATTTTCTTCATTTTGATCTGCGCTGACACAAGAGACAAAAATTATTGGCTAACAATGAAATAATCCACTGTTTGTTGAGTGGTGGAGAAGTAGCCTAGAGATTAATTCTGAGTCAGCTGGTAGAGTTTTAAGTCTACAGAACAAAAGTAAGGTAGTTGATAATGGATCTCGCTGTAGAAAATCAGGCTCTTTAGGTTTGCTGGTATCTATGAGTGAGTACAAAGGGGGTAGAACTTTGGCGGAGGTAAACTCTCTACTGACTGCAATTCTACTGTAGTTTGTCAGTGAATATTTTTTCAGACTGTTCCTTTCATCTCTTTCTGAAGAGCTGAAATATCAGAGTAAAATCTGAGAATGCCCAAGTTCTCGTCAAGATTATTGTGTTACTGTAGCAGTCATCACCAACTGCTCTGTTGAGGTTCTGAGTGTACCTATGGCTAAGTCTGTTGTTAGCTGTTGAATGCTCATTAAATATTTGTCTCATCTTGATACAATTTTGACATCCTCACATTTTATTGCCTTGTGCAGTCGATAAACACTAAACACAGAATACTGGCAGAAAACCCCAGTATCATATTTAAGCTTCTCAGACAAAAGAAAAAAACATCAATGGAACAAGAGACTTTCAAAAATGAGGTGAATTCTCAGCTCCTTATTTTTTAGGCAATGTTTGGCTGGCGCTCAAGTTGTGAGAAGAGTCAGATTGCAAAAGAATTTAGATAATATTGAATACAAAGCAGGAGCCGAATGCAGCCAAATGTTTTAAAAGAACAGATTTATTCTGAGCAGGTGTGAAGTGCAAGTGAGAAATGTTTGGTGTTGCAGTGGTGTTAAGTTGCCAAAATGCTCAGATAACTGCCTTGATTCAGAGGCTTTGCACAGCACTTGCCCACGCAACATGTGTTTGTAATGATAGACCTGCTGGAAGGTCAGCAGAGTTTAGGGGATGAAAGTGCAGTTCAGGTCCTTCCACGAAACAGACGCACACACACCGCTCTCAGTCATAATACTGTCAACAGCAGAAGCACATTTTCTGCACCGTATCGAATACTCGGACATTCAGAGAGAAAGTGTCCATTTTAGTTGTTTATCCTTATATTCAGTTTTACATTTTTGTTTCATGTTGGAGCCTTGTGTATTTGTAATTGTTCCTATACAATGTGAGAAATCTGTTTTGTTTCATGCTAATATCCTTAGGCTAATAAAATGTAAAACAAAAACAAAAAAATTGATATGTATTTTTTCTTTCTGTTTTTCGCACTGGATGCGAGAAGTTATGTCAACATAGGCCAGAACTTTCCACATGCAGCCTCGCTCAGACACTTGTGATGATCACCAGTGAGACTGAAAGTCAATGCGGGTTCAGTTCTTCGGTCTGTGGGTTGAGATCAAGTCTAGGTTGAAGAACTCTTACCCCTGGTCTACTAGTGTGACTAAACATTGTGTGATGTTAGTTGTCCGATTAAGTACACAACTTTGAAAGAAGAAAAAGTAGAAAAGGAAACCCAGGCTGACTGGCAGTTGGTTGAGAAAGTTCCACACGAAGCGCTGTGTTGGTTTTGGAATGTCCTGTTTCGTATCCCTGTCTGAAGAATGTACATAAAGCCAAACATTACAATATTGAGTTATGCAGCTCTTTTGCATGTCTGAAGCGTCTGCAGCATCCGCTTACTGACAACATCAGTGTTAACAGGGTTATATTTAGATATTCAAATTTTCCTAGATGTATGTAAGACCATCAAAGCAACAGTGGCTGCTGATATCGTTTGACGGGTTGGTAAGTTTGCTAATGGATATAACTTTGGCTTAAAAGTTACAAGATCTGCATGTGTCTGCTTGTCAGCAGTCAAATATGTATAGAAGAGCAGACATCCACTCGCAGGACACTTGTGTACATGTTTAGGCTTGTTATTCAGGCAAAACTGCACAGGGAGTTCTGGCCTGCATTTACCAGCCAGCGTCTGAGACAAAAAATACAAATATTTTTAATGAATTACTCATATAACATTACTTAATCGAATGCATTTAGCTGTCTTTTTATTGCATAAGTGTTAGCCTACAGCGTAATGAAATGAATGAGTAAAAATGACGTGAATTTCATTTAATTCTACCTTTTGGAAGGTAATTTTCACCCAATCTTTACAACACATAGTCTGCACCTCTGACTTGTTTTTCACACCATACACTGGACATGCGATATTCATCACATCACATTCATACCTGTGGGAAATTCCTGGTCTCTAATGTACCTGATCTTGCTTATCTTTGGTGTGTGTAAACACAAGAAGAGTACACTTGCACAAACATGAGTAGATTTTACTGAACAAACAAAACTGAGGGGAAAAACCCAGCGACTTTTTAGGTGTGAACAGTTGTACAGCGTTAACCACAGTACAACTTTATCCCTTGATATTTATTGTCGCTGAAGTGAAACAACTACAACATATTCAGATTATAATCTAATATGCATAGATACCTATCTGTAAAACTGAATGTGCATCTTTACTTTAGAAAATGTGTTCTGTATCAACCTCCATGGCTAAATACAGCTGTGGCAATTCTCTTAGCAGATTACACCATACATAGTAGGTCAAGTGCTAGAAAGAATGCAAGAGTGATGAAAATGATAAGCCATGACTAAAGATAGAAGAGCTATGAAGCTAAGAAGAGTAAAGAGGAAAAACTCACGTGCGGAGAATCGTGACAGCAGTGTACTTACTGTTTGCTGGGTGGTGGACAGTGTAAACACTTCTTGTGACTGTAGAGACCCTTATTAGGTGTCACAGGACGGGACTCTTGTCAGAGCAGCTTCTTCCGGCATGCAAAGGTGGAACCGGTTTACTCTTTCAGTGCCAGTCTGTGCAACTTGAAGATGTTTACTGCGCTCAGTAAGTTTGAGGAAGTGACCTGCATCAGTGTTGCACAGTGCAGTAGAGGAAGTGCTGGAAGAAAGTTGTGTCGTATCAGTACTTGCCCCCTGTTAAAGAGCATGTAAACTTTTTTTTGGCCACACCCCTCATTGTTCAGGATGTATGTGCAGTTCCTTGTGAAGGCATAGTCTAACCTTTTAGAGGATACGATTGCACAAAAATCTGCATGAAGACCTGTACTTACAGAAAGGTAGTTATTTAAATATTAGAAGGAACCTTTTTCTTTTAAAAGGTTATAGTGTCCTCAACCTGTCTAAGTAGAGATGGAAGTCTCGACAATTCAAGAGGAAAGTAAACTGGTAAAGTGCATTAAATTGGAGAGATGTCAGTGGTGATATGGAATCATTAGAAAAAACTTTGAAACTTAAATTTGTTTTGCCCAAGTTGCTGTGACAAGGTAATGAATGCTAATGAACATAAGTGGTACAAATTAGTCAGTGTTTGACTACCTACAGTATCCTATGCATACTGGGACTTGAGTTGGTTTTAGAGTGGTGGAGTAAGGCTTATACCACCACCATCTGGACAGTCAACGAAAATCCACCATCCCTTTCATGACGTCTGTTTGGCTAGACCTTTTCATTGGAACAACAATTCTGGAAAAAATAGTATGTAAGATTATAATATTTTATGATATTTCAATAAATACATTGGTAAAATCAAATCACAATATTGTGACTCTGAAGTTACTGCATTTGTAAAGATTTTGGTTGCTTTATGATAAGAAGACAGTTATATTACTGTAACGGATGGTGTATGGACCCAAATGCAGCATACAGGAAACCAGGAATTGTGTCTGTGGGAGTTTAATATTAAAACAGAGCATGATTTGCAAAATCACAGAAATATCCCTTTACAAAGTCTCTGGCGGATCCACTGATATGGCAGGCGGAACTGGGCAGGATAATAGCTGGGTGAGCAGTAGACTAGTCCACACTCACTTGCAGCTCAGAAGATCAAGGGCAATAGGAACAGGCAGTGGAGAGCAGGCGATCAGCTCATGAAGGTAGAAGCCAGCAGGCGAATGTGTATATGGTGTACTCACAACAGCAAGCGAGGCAACACAGGGAGAGACTCTTATCACCAGGAAGTCACAGGGATGCAGAGTAGAAAATTCACACAGTCGCGAAGCAATGGAAAGCTTTCGCTGGACAGCCACAGGCAAAACAATATCCAATGTTGCTTTACTTGCTGTTAAATACAGGCACAAAAAAATATTAAATTTGCATTATACACTGGGCTGTGATTAGTGTAAGACTTGCCACACAAGTGTGCATTGTCATTGAGTATAATTGGGAGCAGTACTTAAGATTATAGTAGGAATTTCTCTGGGAGATGAGCGCATGTCATGCAGGCAGGAAAAGTATTTGTCACACTTAGTTGTAATTCGGAGTGTAATGTGTGACTGTAATCCTGATATAGGATTTTTGAGGCCAATGCCATACAGATATTTGATAGTTTAAAAACAAAAATGTTAAGTTGTATTAATATAGGTGGTATTCTAATTTATTTATCAAACATTTAATTTGTCGGGAATACTCCCATTGAGATTTATGATCCTTTTTACAAGCAACAGAAAAACTTTCACACAAAAGAACAAACAGCCAACTTAAAACAAACAACATAAAATAATTTTTGAGTCTCCCAACTCGTCAAAAACTGATGCTTTAGGATGGCGGCTGACCAGCCCTACAATCCCGAAGTGTCGGTTTTTGACAAGTTGGGAACGAGACTCAAAAATCAACTTTTTGTTATAAATGGCACCTTTAAACAAGCAAAATATTATACCTACCCACCAATTTAACAGTTACAGTGTCAGTGCTCTCTGTTGGACAAACTAGAAAATGGAGAGTTTTCTAAATTGCCTGTAACCTAGCATTTCTGCACTCAAGTTTCTCATTATAGGTACACTTAAGCCAACCGATCAACAATAAGCTAGTATGAGTTTATGTATGTTTATGTATTTTATTTATTTTTATAACAAACATTTGCCAGTCTTAAACCATTAATTTTATAATCTACTTATTCCTATCTACTTATTATAATGGGGGAGATTTTGATGTTTCAATGAAAACAACCATATGTATGGTGAAATTGTTTGTACCAGTCTGACCACTCTGCACACTGTCAGTGGAGGTCAAATTCCATCGTGATTAATATCTCTATTAAATCCTCATTTGAGTGTTCCTGGTTTAAAAATGAGCATTCTGCCTCTTTCCCTTCATCCATCAAAACTTGGTGTGTCTTTGCCAAAAGATAGGCCTCATTCATTTTAGTGAAATGTTGAAACATTTAGGAACATGTCGACACGAGAAAACATAATTTCAGAATATTGTGTGTCAGTGCAGCTGACAAATGTCGTACTATTTTTAGAATGGAATGTGCACTATTGGTTCACATATTCTGAACTTAATGAAACAAACACATACCATCATAGCCTGATGAGGCACATACAGTGTAGTTGCTTCAAGTTCTTTTTATTGTTGCATTTATTCATTTAATTCAAAAAAATGTCAAGTAATTTCAGCTGAATTATGAATAAGATTTATTACATTCAAATGAAGAAGCAGATACAGGCTTTTAAGATTAAACATTTAGCATAACAACAGGAAGTGCTTTGTTGAAGCTACATTGATTTCTGAAACAACTTGGCCTGTATTTGTTACATGTCTCCTCACGTAAAGCTAGATGGCAGCACAACACTTTTATTAGCGCATCCGTCCTTCTACTTCATACCAAAAATAGGCTCTCCATCACTTTCCAAAACTGTATGACTGCTTTGCGGTTAAGTTGCCAAGTGTGGTTTTCACCATTCAACAAATGTCTGCAACAAATCTAATAATATGATTTTTTTTTCCGATCAGGTATAATCACCACAATAAAGTCTTGGCAATTGATATAACACATAACTCTGTCATAGGAGACTTAATTAACATGAAGAATACACAACAAGATAATTACTTACACAGTTAAGATACATAATATACTTCATTGAAGTTGAAAAAGACATGTTTAATATGTATTTTTGTTGTATAAAAATATACTTGTGTTATATGCTTAAATATAAGGTAGCTTTATATATCCGTATATACAAGCTGATAGTTACATATTTTGAACTATCTAAATATTGTATAAATTGCACTTCACAAGCAGTTCATTACATTCGTTTCACTTGTGAAAGGATCATGCTTGTCGCAGTTTTGGGGTTCCAGTAATGTCAATTTCTTGGAGAAAAAAAATCCTCCTCCATCGCGGCCTCAGTTCCTCCTCAGTTCACGGGTATGTCAGAGAAGATCTTCAGGGATTGTCTTCTGTATCAGCTGCCAAACTGTCTTTGGAAGCTGAAGAAGAAACACACATTCTTGTCAAGTCGCACAGGCCTGACCTGAATTCATCCATAAATCATACACTTGTTCAGACAAACTGAAACCTGCGCCCAAGCATGCACAAACAGTATCTGTTATTGGAATCTTGCTTTCATCCAGAGTGACCCGAGCAAGTGTTCCTCTGAAGAACTGTACAGATGTAGCAGTTGTTCTTGCTGCATATCTAGTTGTAAATCTGTGGAATCAAACCTCTGAGGGGACTTATCTTCATCTGCGATGAGCAAATAACCCAACGAGGATTCTCCTTTGCCTTTCCATTCCTGTCTTAAGCCACTGTGCCTGTGCATTTGTGACTGCAGAGTTGCTGACCAGCTTCAGTGCTCCGTCTTTGCCTTCCTGTCCGGAGCACAAGTTGAATGACATCCTGGAGTGAGCGGCGTCGACGTCCGTAGCCTTTTGAACCAATTTTGCCCTCAGGGGCGGTCTCTTTGCTCCTGTTGTTATAATGGTTCACTCGCTGCAGCAGGTCCTGGTATGCACATGTGACCAGGGCACAGCCAGATGATTTGGATGATGTTGACCTTTTGGCTCTGATATTTAGTCCAAAGCTGGGAAAGGAGAAGAAATATTTTATGCTCTTTTTTTGTTTTTTCCAGGGTTGTTAAATCTGACCTGGCAACAACTATATCCAAAGTGTCATCAAGATTTAGCTGAAGTCTTGTAAATGTTTCAGTAAAATAGAGAATAGATCATTCACAGCCTTCATTTAGCCATCCTCTCAAATGTCTGTCTCTTCTCTCATGGTGGACATTTCAGTTGGGAATTCCAGATGGCATCTGTGGCTCCTTTAAACACTCAATAAACTGCAGTGCTTTTGGGGTGTCATGGTTGCCCAATGTTAAAGAGGTGCGACATGTTTGGACTTTTGTTGCCTTTCAAACGCTTTTCTCAATCCCTATGTTCCCCATCTATCTCCAGACTGTCAGCCATCACAAGAAGGAAAAATGCTCAGAAAAGTGCAGTTTGTTACCTTAAGAGAGGTGCGACAATCTTTTCCTTCCCGTCCTGGTGTTGTCCGACATGGATGTCAGGGTGCTGCTCATTGGCTGTCACTAAGCTGTTGCGCAGGTCTTTCTTTATACGGCTCTGCATCCATACTCTAAACCTGCCACAAAGAACAGTAAAGAGGTCGTAATAGCAGAAACTGAAGCTAATTTACTGAGACAAATTGTGGGGTACAGACATAAAGTATGACGCAGAATCACACTTCCTAAATATGCAATGAATTAAAAGCTCAAGAAGTTTCAGTAATTGTCTTGGATCGTGTAGCATTATCATGAAGGAAGGCTGATCTTTACTTGTCTCCATAAAATGTAATTTGATTCTTGACTTGCAAAAATTACCTTATTGATATATCGGCCAGACCAACTCAAAGCCTGGTATTAGGTTTTTAAAGCTGTGTCCACCGTAGAACACTGACAGGTTTATTTTCAATGTTTATCACTATTCTGTAGTGATGAAGTTGGGATTCCTTATCAAACATGGTTTCCAAGATTTTAGGCATTGGCTGATATCGTAATCAGATTTTAAAACTTTTCAAATATCTACCAGTATCTGTCTCAGAAACCCAGTATCTGTCGAGCTATGGCAAAACTGAAATTTTCTGACTTTACTGTATTATTTTCTTAATTTCTTCTCTTTTACTAACCGACATTACTTGATATAAATATCTTTTGTGTTATTGAGAGATTGAGTGCCGAAGGTCAGAAAAATGAAGCTTTTTCCTTAGAATGAACACAATGTTCTCACAGTGGTTGTTGATCAGGCAGCTCACCTTTTTTTCAGGCCGGTGTTGAGATCCTCTGTGGCACCTTTTACCAGTGGCAGGGCAGTGGTGAAAACACAGCAGCAGATGACAGTTTGCAGGGCTAATCTCATTTTGGCTGGCAGCTGTCAGTGGTAAAGAGAAAACAATTACATTGAGGAAGTTGACTCTGAACTGCTGCCACAACAACATCTAATAGGTAATTTAGTTGCTTTTATAGCAGGATGATTAAGAAGAACAATTAGAAATCAGTGTTAATGGACTTTTTGGGTGGGATTTTAAAGAAACATCCAGTCATCAGTACACACACACACACACACACATCTATAAAAATTTACATTTTTAGTCAACTTGTAGTCCTCCAAACTCCAATCCCAAATTTGACAGGACATAAAAATACCTGAAGAATCCTAAAGCCAACTTGTAAAACATAATCGTAAAGTAAAATTGTGCAAAAAGTCACTTACCTCAGGCTCTAGCTTGTACTGTGATGTAGAGAATTTATGGTGCACATCCAAATATGTTGTATACTGTTTACCAAGAGTCGAGTGTTGTTTCAAATGCTGTAAAGAGTTTACCATGAGTTGAAGTCTGAAGTTTACACTCCTAACATGAGAGGCTTTATAGAGGGAGGGAGGGAGCTGTACCTGAATGCCAGACCCAGTGGGAGGGACTGTGGGACAGTTCACGTCAACCCATCCACCCCACATGTAGACAGTCAAACCAAAAACATGCAGATAGAGATCATAATTGAGTCAGCAATTCCAAAAATGGCGTGACTAGTGCTTATTTGTTTGTGTGAATCTCATTTCCAATTTAATACACTCAAAGAATTCCTGTTCTTTCAGCAAATGTTGAAAGAATTGGTTTTGTGCATTTCATGTTTTTTTCTAAATTGCCCTAAAACATGTTTCCCCTCTCTCAAAGGTTTATTTCTGGCTGTGCAAATGGGAGACTTATGTGCACCAAGTCTATTTGCATATTTTTGTCTTACTTTTTTAATGTTTGTCTCGAACCTAGTTGTTTTGGGAAGTTAAATGGTTCAAACAATGGGCATGCATGCTTTAAGGCAGTTAAGGGTGTTTAGTGTTGTCAGTAGGTCCATTTGTTCTTGAGGACATGTGCTTTTGGATTACTCTTTTTCAGTGTGAGTGAGCCATCTGTGATTTTAAATCACTGCTAAAGGCTAAGTATATTTAAATTAGGACTGTGTTGTTACGGCAACTGCATGCACTGTGAAAATTAAGGGTAGGAACATGGGCTTTATCGTGAACTTGTCAACCTCCAGATGACCAGTTTAAGCATTTTGAGTGTTACTTACACCCCCTGGTAGTGACTTCTAAGCGTTCTGAACAAGGGCACTGGGTTCTGCATGTGAGGATTAACACTGTTTAAAGTCTTCCTTGTTAGCTTCAGACTAATGAGAGCTTTTAAAAGCGCAAAAGGCTCCATATTTAAAAAAATGTATTGAAATTTAATATTTTATGTGAAGTTTGAGTATTACCCTGTAAAACACGCTGTACATTGCTCCCAAACGTATCAAGATTTTAAAATTCATTTTTAAGAAGCAATGCATTAGTTGGCCGCAAGGTTAATCTCAATATTCAAGTGTAATCTCATCTCTGCGAGGCGCCTGTAGGTTTAACTGATAAATGGAGTGCAATGTCAGAAAATGGTAAGAAATACTGACCAAAAAATTGCTAACCAGAGGTCCAAAACTCAGCGGATATGGAGTAACAGAGAAAAGCCAAAGATTTGAGAATCTAAAACCATCAGATATTTAGCATTTGCTTGAAAATGTGTTAAATGATAATCAATTAGGAAATGAATTGCTGACAATTTTGATGTCAGTTTGAGAACACTCTCAAACGTTTAGTGAAGTATTATGGGAAAACATCCAATATCACACCCAAAACCCTTCGGCTACCCATTTGTGGTTATCATAACAAGAATTTAATAACTGTGATGAGATCTTGTTCAGTTTAAGAGTTGTTAAACAGTTAATGGAAGTCTGTAAGGTGTTACCTTGGAGGCTTTTTTAACCAGAGCGTCACATTTTGAATGCAAGGTCTAGTTTAGGAAATCTTGCTGTGAAAAATCACAATTCCAAATTAACTAGCTCTAAAATTGCTTTTTCATGGCCACTTGCTTTCGTGGTGATGCCCAGTTGCCAGCAGTAGAGGATTGAGCTGATCTCGTGTAATCCATTTACTTAATGGGGTTTCCACTTAACACTCTTTTACACTCTCCCTTTCTATCTACTTTGCTTGTATGAAATTGTGGTTGGACAGGGAATTACCACAGGAAACACCTGTACCTCCTGCTGGCTTCCTGGTATTCAAATTGTATATTTGGGCATCTTGAATGTAGTTTCGACTCTTCAGCTCTCAGTCTCTATTGGACTGCAAAGACTCATATGTAAAACACTAAAGTTTTTTATCAGCTAATCGTTAAATCCAATAATAGATGAACCAACTCATGATTGCACAGACTGAATACCTATAACATTAGCCAACAAAGGTTTTAAAAAATGAAGATGATTTAAATATTTTGATCAAGTCTTATATCAGGACAGATTGTTGATAATCAGTTACATAGATTAGTTCCACACAATAGAATTTATTGTGAATTTTTGAAGTACATGGTGATTTAAAATGTCTGTGATGTATCACAGCAGTACCTGCCATAATACGCCTCTTTTTTGTCCTGTGGAAAAATTCATTTTTTGCAGCTTATTTTTTGCCATGTAAACCTAATACAGCTTTTTGTAGACACCAGGGACATAAAAATAGATAGAAGAAGTATTAAAGTGCTGAAATTTGCTGAAATTTGAATTCCCCATGTGGGGCAGTACATCTTGATGCATACAGCTATGCAACTACAACTACATGACAATGTATATGTACATGTACATATTTTCCCTTGGACTGGACCAAATGAACAGAACAACAGGTGTGACAGCACACTAACAAATCACCTGAATTTACAGAACCCTTATGAATTAGCACAGTTACCATCCTGGTCTGTTGGTGAACTGAATTGACAGTTGGCAGATTTAAAGTAAGACTGGACGTTCTCAGTTTGTGCAACATCTTTTGCCAGCAACTTGTGTTGACCTGCATACAGCTGATGCAATCCCAGCCCAAAGTACAACAACTACAACCCCCACAATTATCATCCTCATCATGTCCGGAGGCAAAATCTCTCGGTGCCAGCGTCAGGTCTGTTTTGATATGACTTTACAAAAACCACTGACACATTAGGTTTGATTGCTCTATAGAAGCACATGAGTCATGCGTTTGGTTACCGTGAATAGATACACACAGTGCCGTCATGGCAACAACACGGCATGCTTCACAGGCCAGAAAGGGTGTAACAGTGATCTGTGTTTTAACATGATCCTTTCCAGTTGTTAATTTTAGTTGCCCTGCATGGCGTGCCTCGTGTTGCAGAATTTTATTTTCCAAAACAAAGTGTCCTCATGATCAAAATCTATCACACCATCGTTCGATAAATGTTTTTTGTATTCATATCAGTAGGCCAACATCTTTTCCCCTCTTGAATTGTTGTAATACCTTTTACATTACATCTACAAGAAATCGAGACAATATGGTGTTTTGTTGGGGAAAGGATGAAGCTGTGATTGATTTCCACAGTCAGGGGTCAGTAGAACACAATGTGAGCTCAACTTTGGCAGGCACCCATTAATGTGATTATTATTAGATATTCGGTGTCTATTTATAGTTCCACATTCCATATTGTGTTTTTATTACTACTGAGATAAAAAGGCAAGGATTGCAGGGATTTTGTCAGTTCTACTCCTCTGGTATGTACTATCATGGTGCTCTTCATGGGTCAGAAAGAAAATACTCCCTTCAAATGCACTGAGTGATATGCATTTGTGTAAATGTGAGATGTAAACATTACTTCTAGTTCCTTTCCAAACAACGGAAAATCACTGTATGTACAGTATGTGTTGTTTTTCTGTGGAAGAATACAGGATCAGATATCTAACCGGTGGAAAATGTCTGTTTGCCCGAGGGAAAGACAATATCCTACGTATTCCTGACGGGTATGGTTAGAGAGATATAACAAAATGATATGAACTGCAGCTGTTTTGTCAGAGTTTGCCAGGCTTGGGCAATGTCTGTATTTTCAGATTATGTCATCCTGTTTGTATTCAGTTGCCAATAACCAATTTGATCTTTCTGTGTTGAAGTTTACCATTGGTGACGGTGCACGACCGCTGTGTTACAAAGACACATGTACCACATATACATATAACTAACACACAATAGGCATGTTCCTAACAACTACTTTCCCTTTAAGCAAAAGTTTAAACTTAGACAAGTCAGCCAATCTAAAAGAAAAAGAAAAAAACTTCACACATTCACAATGGAGTACAAGTTAAGATATAATGTTAAATGTTTAACAAAAGCATATGGCATGTGTTGTGTAGGAGCTGTTTGAAACCATAAAATCATATTCTCATAAATATTTTTTTTAAATGCAGCTGAAATTTGTGGCTAGTTAACTAATAACATTTATTGGTAACAGTATTCAGCATTGGGAGTACGACTTTTTGGCAATCTCAAGATTCGATTAATGTCTGTATGTGGATAACAACATTAGGAGGTGTCCTCTGCTGTGTTATTAATGTTTTAAGTAGAGCCTGACCGTTGTGTTTTGAGATTGAGACCGGTGCTGATACCGATATTAGGAGGTAAAAAATCATTATATCAATGTATCATGTAAAACAAGGTATGTCATCGAGGCAGGATAATTTAAAGTAACATGACACTTTAATGTGCTTATAAATAATTAAAAAAACAGATATACACTACCAGTCAAAAGTTTGGACACACCTTCTCATTGGATGGTTTTTCTTTATTTTTTTTTATTATTTTCTACATTGTAGATCAATACTGAAGCAGTAAACAAAAAAGTGTTATAGACACCAGAATATGTTTTATATTCGATATTCTTCAAAGTAGACACTTTTTGCTTTTATGACAGCTTTGCTCACTCTTGGCATGCTCTCAATCAGATTCATGAGGTAGTGATAAAATGTAAAACATTTTTTTTGGTTTATTTACACTTTTTTGTTTACTTCATAATTCCATATGTGTTCCTTCATAGTTTTAATGTCTTCAGTATTGATCTACAATGTAGAAAATAATACAAATAAAGAAAAACCATTGAATGAGAAGGTGTGTCCAAACTTTTGACTGGTAGTGTATATCTGTGCCAATATCAGCTGATAATATTGGCCAACTAACATATCCGTCGAGCTCGAGCTACAAGTCCACCAGTGGAGTGCAGCCTCTCTGCTGCCATTCAAGTTTTTTAATGTTTTTTAGTGTTTTGCTTAACTGGTCTTTGTTTGCCACTGCTGATTGCTGCTCCTCGCCATTAACGTTTCTGTCTCTGTGTGAAGGCATAAAAAGTATTCACAATGCAGGCCAACTTAATGTTTGTCTCACAAAATTAATGATTTAGTCAATAGATAAAAGTAATGATTGCAACTGGCAGTGTTCTTTTGAAGGTGAATTACAAGATTACTCATGCCTGTGTGTGCTGTCCAGGTGGTGCACTGTCCTCTTAGTTCTGATGTTTTCGTCCTGTGTTAATAACTTTTACAAAATCGATTTTGAACTTTTGTGAATCTGTCTTCATCGTAGGATATACAAATTGAGATTCTTATGTGAATACATTTTGTTCACCAACCCCTTTAAATATTGCTGGTCTGGCCAGTGAGAGCCTGGCTTATTACTGTGCATTTCAGATTTATACCATGTGGGACCTTTGAGTCCTGAGAACTTTGCCATGGGAATTCTAGCACATAAACTCAGAAAGCAATGTCTCAACAGTTGTCCTGAGAGACTAGTTCATCAGAGCCAAATGAGGCAGGGCAGAACCTTTAGTCAGAATATAAAGTAAACCTTGATGGATATTTGGAGAGTACAGATTTCTGCCAGTATTGTTGTGATTCATTGTTAAGTTCATCATTCCATCCATGACCCTGTAGAACATGAATATATCTGTTTTTTGTAATGTTAAGGGTGGTAGGAAATAACCACATTTTTTTAGTCTTGTTCACTTTATTTCTGTGACTTTAATGTAACTTAACTACTTCAGTGATGAAACAATGATGGCACATCCACAGTGTCCACAGTGGCAGGGTGATTGCATAGACCGGTGACCAATGATGCAAAAAAGTTGAAGCTCTTGATTTGTCAGGCTAACAAAACACAAAATTAGTGACTATCTTTCAGAAGAATGGCGTTCATCCATCCAGTTCAGGGAAATTGGAAAATCTACACTAAGAGATTTTTAGCTGTTCTGGAGGTTTTTGGTGGCTCAAACCTTACTAAATGCACCGTTACTTATTCTAAAGTGTGTAAAATGTGTATTTATGCTTGTAACACATGAAGAAAGTGGGCAAACCACCACTTAACTATATTAATAATGTGGCTTATGTAAAACAGATGCTTTGCCTCTTAAAGTTGATATTACACGTAGCCTTGACATCAAGGCTTTTGTTACTTGCAATGCACTGTATTAGCATATATGTGCACGTGACATAAACAGTACATTATTTGGTAACATGAATGCTGTAGCTTTACTGTAAAATAACAGTCTTTTTTATGACCTTTCAGACGAGTGAAATCTTGTCTTGTTGTATTATTCAATCACTGTGTTGTGTTTTTGTGGCTGACTAACCTTCAAATATAATGGATCTATTACGGAAACCACCCTTACTGGAACATATTTCATCATCTCACTCGCACCTGAAACGTGACACACTCCACCAACGCACTCCATTGCTTTTTCTTGTATGTGATGCTGTTTTTGATCTAAACTCTTAATTAATACATACCCTCAGGCATACTGTATGTATGGAGACACACAAACACGCATGAGTGAATACTGTCAACAGGAAATTGATGCAACTTATATGATGACTAGACTTTATAACTGTTGGGCTTCAGCATTACTCCATTGCGCTGTGCCAAAAATTAAATGGATGTAAAACCATCAGTTTTGGTTTATCTGTTTCATGAGAGCAATTACTGAATTAGATTGGTATGTGACTTAGCTACTTTAAAGCTGCTCTAGATTTTTATCGAAGGATAAATCTGTTTTATTATGCTTCATCACAAACTGAGCTGTGGTAAAGATGAGTGTCCAGATGCCAAACTGCCACATAAACAGCAGAGTCCCTGCTCTTTGCAAAAACTGGACTGAAAGGTTAATGTCTTTTACCTCACTTGAGTGTTTGGTGTACCATAGACGTCATGTTAAATTGTCTTTGAACCTCTGATTTGTTGTAAATCTCACCAAGATGGCATACAATGTGCACATTTATAAAATGATGCATGAAAGCTGAAACTGTTTAATTTTTTATAACCCTAAGATCGTTTAAGACTAAAATGATTTGCCAGTAGCACTGTTGTAGCACAGTTTTCCATTATTAAGCAGTTAAAAATGTGAGTGAGTAGCGTGTCAGAATATCAGCGGGGATGGGGGAGATACTTTGTTCCAAAACAAACCAGAAAGTGGCTTTTGAAGGCCAGAAATCTCAATAGCGTTAAGCCACAGATGTTAGTTAATCTGATATTCTGTAACAGGTTTAAAAGCACAGTCAATATTTTCCTAAACAGTGGGGTCTATGTGTTGAAATGGTGCTGCTCCTCCGTGTTTCATGAATTACACCGATATCAACACAAATGACAAATAGTTATGATTTCAGTGGTTTATTCTGTAACCATAGTTTCATACCTTTTGACTTAATCATACTCCAGATGTTGGCTAGCTTCAGAAATGTCACATGGTAGTGAAACATTTCTCAGAAGTCTCAGAGTTTTACCATTATTGTTGCGTTTAATGAGTCACTGATAATCAAATGTTTCATATGCCTTTATTTTTAAGAGGTTACCCAGAAATGAATTTAATTACCCAGCTGGTGAAGTGTTAAAAAGACTCCAGCCAAGAAGGGCTTACAGCCATGCTAGCAACTGTGTGAGGCTTCACTTAGGCACAGTAGGGCTTTGAGCTAAATGCTAACATCACCATGTTCGCAATGTAAGTTAGCAAGTGTTGACATGTTTGTGTTCAACAGACATAATTGTTGCCATGTTCACCATCTTACCTTATGTGTGTTAGAATGCCCACATTTGCCAGTTGGCACTAAACACAAATAACAGATGAGGCTGATGTGAATGTCATTGGTTTTGCAAGTATTGTTTCATAAATCAATATGAATGTTCGATAAATTAACCTGACTTAACTTGATGTTGGTGCTGAATGGAAGGTCAGGGATGATGATGGCATTTCATCCTCTGGGGAGCAAGACCACCTATACCAAAATTGACAACAAGTCAACCAAAAAACCAAGAAACCAAAGAGGTCAGCCTCATGGTGGTGCTACTGGAAAAGTCAGAGGATCACCAAAGTCAGAATGCTTCATTCTCTGGAGATCATGAAGGTCTGTACGCAATTTCATAGTTTAACAGTTATTGAGATATTGATATTCAGACATTTGCATCATCATTTCAACAAGGTCATTCCAAGTATGTAAATAATAATCATTTTCTTTAGCCATCATTTGACAATCACTTCAACTCAGAATTCATTGTCTTAATTATTTATTCTTGTGGGTGCGTACTCAAGACCTCCGCCAACCAAGCCGGCTAACTCCCGGTTTAGCTCCCAGCAAACTTAAATGGGGTTAAAATAATTTAATCATGTGGCTCTTGTAGACCTTCCAAATTTTAATGGACTGAATGGCTCAAATTCTGACAGTAAAAATAGTCATTTTTGGGGGGTTGTGAGGCTCAAAAATAATTATCCACCGTTTTACAGTCGCATCTTTAACAAAGTTAGCTAATGGGAAGACGTATTTTTGGGCCCCAGTGCATCATGTGATGATGTAATTACACGGTTTGGCCACTACAAAAACTGGCTCCAAGCCCTGGCGCTCCTCCTGTGGAAAATGTGTATTTATGCTTGTAACACATGCAGAAAGAGGGCAAATCACCTCTGAACTATATTAATAATGTGGCTTATGTAAAACATGCAGCTGTTACATGTACTCTATTTGTCCATTAACACAGGTACTGATCCCTGTGATTACTGATGTTGTCTGTATTGCGTCCTTCAAGGTTTTATTAGTATTAAGTGTACGAGGGTCCAGCACAGTTAAATATTTCTTCATAATAATTAGACACAGCTTTTACAACCCCATGACACATTAAACCAATCTTTCATAATGGACAGATGGTCCCTTGCCAGTTACTTTAACAGAAGAGGAGAAAAGGGAAATATATCAGAATGCCAAATTTACTTTTTGACCTGCACCTGACACATATTTGTGTTTTATAGCTAACGTGCCTGGTGATCTTGGTTCCTCACTTGTCTTTCATTGTTGCGTTGAGAGTGCAAATACGTCAGGGATCGATTTGGACAGTCCTGACATTCCAGTGGGTGGGGTGCAGGATGGAAACTGGATTTTGAAAGCCAGAAATCTCTGCACCTGGCAGAGAAGTCACTCATATTGATCAACAATACTGTCAACCAACCACAGATATATTGTTCATTGTTCATGGTATTGGCCAATAAATATCTTTCTTCTTATTCCTTTGAATATTTATAGAAATCTCCCTTTACGATCTGTTCTCAGTAACAACACTCTGCTTTTATTTGGTTTCAAAACACGTCTGTGTGAGTCCACAATGACATGCAAGTATGCTTATGTAACAAATTGGCTTTAAAAGCCTAATTATATGGAAATCGTCTGGAATTTTATCCAAGAATAGTGCATTTATATTTTCCAGCAATGCCCTGCTTAACATTCACTGTTTCATACCTAGTACATTCATCATACCTAGTACAGCCACTAATGATGATTACATCTTTGATGGCACGCTGACAGTAAGTGGTGTGTTTGGGGGTCAACATTAATTATTCAGCGTTGTGACATTGTGTTTTCGGGTTGCTCATCCGTTACATTCTTGTGAGCAAGATATTTCAGGAATGCCTCAAGGGCAAGATTTTGGCTGTTGGATGTCAAGGTCACTGTGACCTCACAAAACACAATTTTTGGCCATACACAATAATCTATACACTGACATACATTATCACACTTGGTAAAAACCAACGAACACCTACCAACATCTGGCTTTTGTCTTCAGTGGGAAAGGGAACAACCGACATTCATTCTTGGTATTTATAGGCTCCAGCTCCAATCAGCAGTCATGGAAACGTGAGAACCGGTGAAAGGCGATCCAAGTTGAAGTTCCACACTTTGAAGCGTAAATAAATTTCTTTCCATCTCCATTCAAGCATGCTTCCGTCGGTGTTGTTTCAAATAGTGACTGCAGTAGAAGATAGAAAAAAGGACTTTCCTTAACATTGTCACTGGCCTTCATTCTACTTTCTACTGTTTCCTGTTTTATGACACAATTGCGATGTCGTACGTGACACACCAGAAAGAAAAGACACAGTCAGTTGCCAAACCTGCATAATTTTGGTGTAAAAATTATACAAGCGTTTCTTGTCCTTTGCCAGTAAAACCAACAATATTCCTATACACACACTGACACACTGATATGTTGGTTAATTCCTACAGTTGTTTATCCCCTTTATTTTTGTACCAGGGCAACAACCAGAGAGCAAACTTAGATCACATTTCCAAGATGTTTTGAGCTTTATTCATCATTTTATTCGCTATTTCCAACAGATGGATGTCCCTCAAGTGGCCCATAAACATGTTGCGAAAATAGCATGTTTACTATAGTTATCCCTTGGAAGTTAACATTGTAATTGGAAGTGATGTTTCCTGCTCTATCACATTCTGCTGTCATGAGTCATCTGCTTACACGGAGGCATCGCACGCTGAAAGGCCACAGTCCTCGTCCGATGCTGCGTTGATTGTGGATTAAAAAAAAGCTAAATCTGGCTAGAATCACTGGCTATCACTCACCCTGGTTTCCCGCTGAGTGATTCAGACTCTTTGAAATGTGACCCAGGGACTCGTGTGAGTTAAATGATTGTATAACACTTCATTAGAAATTGGGAGTTTATCTCCATTTTTGGAGCCAAAAGGATTACTGTCACATTGTCCTCATTACAATTTTATAGTTTAAGACATGTTTCATCACTTTCAAATTAAGTGGAGAGATGGATTGGGTAACTTTTGGAATTTACTTGACTGTTTTAGACAGGCTCTTTCAAATAGGACCTCACCTTTCTTGTTGTCATGGTTTTGAGGGTTTGTTTGTGCCTTTTCAGCCATGGAATATGTAACATGGATGGCTTCATCTATCTGTTGAACTGAGGGCTGTCTGTCATTCAGACATGTCTATTATGTAAAATAAGAGAGCCTCAATGTTTGTGGGATATTTGACACGTGGCGGATGGGAAAGAGCAGCATTGGTGACCTATAATATTAACATATGAACAAAGAATATTGTTCTCTGCCCTCTTTTCTGTAAATATTGGCCAATAAAAGATATATCTGCATTGATGGATATGTTCTTTCTAATTTATGATTGTAACTTTTCCAGCCAAGTTTACAGTTTCAGTGCGGCTGTGTCAATTTGGACAATAAAGATAAGAATAAAATATCCTGCATCTGTTATCAAGTGTTGAACAACCACTTGTGAGGATTCAGTGCCAAAAAATGTTTATCCGCAGATATATCGATATCAGATTTTTTTACACCCCAAAGTGTCGGTATTAGGGCTGTAATCAACCAAAGAAATTCTTGGTCGACTGAAACCCTGAAATTTCGACTAAAAATCGACCAATCGGGGGGCAACTCGACTCTGACGGCTCTGACAGCGTTTTGCATCATGTACATCTGTGCAATATAATAGCCCATGATTACCGAAAATATACTGATATCAGCACAAGAAGGCAATTCAGGGAAAATTATCTTTATTAAACATCCCAGATCAAGACAAGTGCAAACGAAATAAAGCTGTGCATTACTGAAAAATAAAGCATATGCTCAAAACAATAGCCTACAAACAGTGGGCACGGCGCAATTGCGAATTAGGCAAAAAAGACTACTAGTAACTGTAACTGTTTTTGGCAACTTATGAGGAAAAAAACCCTGCAGATATACGTGGAGAAGCTTCTGTCCTCCCACCTGTCTGGCCGACTCCTCATCACATTTCTGCCCGAAAAACAGCGTCTGTCGCCGGCAAAAAAAAAACTTTAACTCACCGAGTGTTTGTGATGAAAATAAATCACCGCGACGGTCAGCCCTCCAGACCGAGACTTCAGTGAACTTTCCCCCGGAAGACATCCTCCGTCCCCGCGAGTGACAGAGTCAGACAGCGTCCAGTTTACTGATGGCGATTTTATTTATTATTTAGTTTCAAAGGTCTCTTGACTCCTTCCAAATACAGCCACATACTTTGCATTCGACTTTTTTCTCGCCATCTATTTTGGTAAAATTCTGCCACACTGCCGATGTCTTTGACATGGATGGTAGAGGAGAACTCACTGTAAATGAAACGCTCAAAATAAAAATAAATATTCAGCAAACCACCGGACATTGAATAACGTGGACGTTTTTCAATCTACCTGTCTCTAGTGGGTTGGGCTAATCCAAAATAGTGAAAACAAGGGGGGTGTTCTCTGAAGACAGGCTGTTACCTGTGAAAAGGGGGTGCTCTGAAAACACCCCCATTAGCACTTGGTACTTTCCTCCTGATGAAATTAACCATAGACTGTATGAAATTAACACGGCAAAAATATCGACCAATCAGAATTTTGGTCGACCCAGAACGTATCGACCAATAAGTCGACCAGTCGACTAGGACTTTACAGCCCTAATCGGTATCAGCATCTGCCCCACAAATCCAGTATTTATCAGGCTCTAGCCTTTATTAGTGACCATAGAAAGTGTAAGGGATACTTGTTCCTGCTTGTCCCCGGTACATTTTCTTTTACATCGTCTCATCACTTCACTATTAGATGACTAATTTTGTTGCCTTTTTTATAATGTCCAAATTAGGGACATTAAGTGCAAGTTATGATTATTGGTTTGGTAATTATTAAAGCTATGAAACATCCAAAAACTGTGAAAAATGCCAAATACAATATCCCTGAACCATGAACTTTTGGCAGTTTTGCTCGAGAAATGATTGATTTATATCAAAATAATTGCAGATTAGTTTTTTGTCTATTTCTGTACTGTATCTCCAATCCGAAAGTGTAGCATTCAGTGACGAAACCTTAAGTTGGGACACTTTTTAATTATCAATATGTTGTTAGCAAACAGTTTTGCTGGATATTCATGTATGTAGTTGGCATTGATGAATATCTCAAATGGAAGTGCTAATCGATCATAATTGTGGATAATTAAGATTTTCTTTCCCCTATGTCTGAGGAATCTTATTAATAACTTAGAATTAGCTCATCAGTTGCCATGTTTGAAGTCTTATGTATGGTAGTATTTTGATGATAAACAATTTTAGAGACCACAGAATAAATTTGACTGGGATGTTTGATAGCAGATTTGTGTGCAAAGGAGGATTATATCAGCGGTGTGCCAGATGATTTGAGCATAGAAGAGGAATTGTTCAACTAAATCTGAGCCAGCTATCACGCTTGTGATTAGCAAAGCTGCTCATGGTCACTTTTGGGAGTTTGAATCTTCTGAGGGTAAACTCAAACGGAGAGCAGACACATGTTCAATTTGACCTGGACATGAAGGTTCACCTTGTTCAATTCTTCTTTCTACTTTGAGAAATAAAGGCTGGGACGGTGGCGTTTGTTAACCACCACATGAAGATGAAGAGCAGTATTTGTTTTCTGCATTACCTTAAAAATTAAAACACGTTAAATGACTGAAATATCATTATGGTAGAGTAAATTAAAAATCAAAAAATTTAAGCTTTGACTTAAGCTTTGTTTTTCTGAACCAGCTGTGGGGTTTTCTTATTTTTGTCTTCCATTTCAGTGAAGAAATTAACTAATATGGGTTGGTTGAATCAAACTCCATGTAGGATTCAAAAGACTTATGGTTAATACAAAAATAATTAGAATAAGAAAAAACATATATTATGAGCTGAGGCTACACAAGTTGCCATCGCATTAAGAAAGCGCACATCTGAGAAGAGTTTTACACTGTCAGTTCATGTTTCAAATGTTTCTATCTTCCCAATTTTCCAAAGAATACTGGATAATTTATTAGACAACATTGTTGGGAAGTAGTGTTGACGCAGAAAGATGTTCACCATAAATTGTGGTAATTTGACAAAGCCAATTAGGGAGTTAGTGTGGGGGTGGAGGATTGGCAGTGTTCCAGGCCAGTGTCCTCACTACACTTCATGACAGTTAAGATGAGGTGCCATTCCCTCCTTTGACGCATAAATCTTTTTTACATAAAGGAGAACAAAACTGGTTTTGTTACTCAGCGGTCATAAATAGCACCTTCAGTCTTACCTTGATGTCACTTATCCTGGAGGAAGAGAAAGGGTGTGTATTTACTGAAGGGATGATGATACAGGAGCGTGCAGGTAATGAAACCCTCGGCGTCGCCTCATCAAGCACTTGGCCTTTCACCTGGTAAAGAAGAGATCCGCTGACTCGTTGACTTGTTTCCTTTAAGCCTGCTGTGCTTGGGTATTTTTAGCACAGTGTCATATACTCTGTGCAATTAAGTAGGATGCTGGTAAACAATGCTCTGGTTGGGGGCCAGCTCCATACTTGGCTCAGTTATGATAAGTCAGACAGTTTCAAGTGAAAAAGGAATAACTTCATGTGCTGGCAGTAGTACAGCACAGTCCATGGGGGTTGCAGTTTTTTCTCTTTTTCCAGAGAAACACTTGTGTTTTATATTTGCGCCTTGCCACACATTCTTTTGTGTTCATGGGGGAGGAAGAGGATGAGACATTGTCTTTTGAAGTTTTTCTGTCTCGTCACGTAAAGCATTCTTCACAGATAGAGTAGCACCACATAGTCAACCAGTCAACTCAATGCTGACTTATTACAGAATCTAAAAAAATAAAAATAAAAAAATGAGTGCATGTGTTTTTGTGCAGCTGTATGTATCTGTAACACATTTAGGTGAAGGTCGTTAGTTGCATGCCTTGCTTTTCTGTTTTTAGGTGTATGAGTGTATGTATGCAGCATTCATCAGAGTGTAGGTCATTATGTGTCTGCATCTAGGTGTGGACACTGTGCATACATTTGCATATGATTTAGCGTAGGTAAGCGTGTATGTGCATGTGCTTCCACATGTATCCAGAGTAACTTCTGACCTGTGAGGGTAAAAATACAAATGGGAGGTCAGAGTTGCATAGGGCTCACCTTTAGCTTGGCTCTTCACATTGTCAAAAGATATTTATATCTGGAATGAACAATTGAGAAAGATGGGTTTGATTTCCCTGCTGTGGCCCCGGGCTCGGCCTTCCTGTGGGTGCAGAGTCAACCTCAGTCAGATGCACTGATTGGAGCCAGATCCTTTGTCCCAAATTCCGTCTCCCTGCACCCTTGAACCTCACGAAATCTCTAAACTAAAACCTTCAGTCATTGGTGTAAGTCCCACATTACACAAATCCAGCTTTAATGTGATGTTGTGAAATGTCAGGAGGGCGATGGAGAGAAACATGTGCTGGTGGATAAGAGGGATGACACGCAGGTGAAATGAGGTTGAAGCTGAAATTCCACCAGTGAGACTGAGACTTTACTGTAAATAGTCACTGTAGTTGGTGTGAAGTGGAATGCTGCTGTTAATACCTCGCTCTCTGGACCCACTTTCTGTGTTTTTCATTTTTATGAGGCGGAGGAGGACATCTGTTTGTGTCGTTGACCCTTACACAAATTCTCTGGGGACCTTTTAATCTTCCATAGAGATCTATAATGTGAAGATGCAGTGATATGCTATTTTTGTCTGCTCTCCTGCCAGATGCTTCCCTGAACTCTTAATACGGCAGTATCACACCCCTGGGGTCCATGAATTGTCGTATGCGATACAGCGATGGAAGTTAAATGTTCTGCAGGCATTTTATTTTACCGTCCCAAGAGTGCCCCTCTGCTCCGTAAACCTCCACAGGCCCTGGGGCTCCCGAGAACCCCTTTCGCTGTAAATACCCAGAATTCCTAAAACTTTCAAACCCTATATATTTTGAATTCCTCAGACGCCTTCAGACACTTTGTAAATTCAGATGCTCCGGTACTCAAGGGGGCAGTGAGACCCCTTAACCCCGCCTTGTCTTTATTTTCAAACCCAACCCCCCCCAACTGCCCCTCATACACACACACACACGCACACACACATAACCCCCTGCGATGGATTCCAGATCGGGAATTTAATGCATTTCTGTTTCGCATCACCTCCCAGGAATGCGGCACGCGTGCCACAAGCCTCATAACCTCAGGCTGATGAGTGTGAGGATGTTTAAAAGAGAGAGGGATGATGGGATACAGACGCTGCTGGGGGTTTTGGGGGGGAGTTAAGAGGGATAGAAGGCGGGGGCTGGGGGGGCTGACCAAGCACATCCGGCGCGGCACTTGGCGTTAATGACAGGCCATCTTCTTGCATAAAGCAATGTTAGTGCAGCTGTGGTATGTGCCGAGCGCATCTGGCTCGCAGATTTTTAGGAATGTATTTTGTGTGTGTTTGTTTGGTCTGTCCTGTCTCACTCAAATTAACGACTGTTGCACGATACGGAGAGAGGATGGAGTGAATTAACTTAGTTGGGGATCATTCGAGGGGGGGCTGATCTAAAAGTGGAGATTTTACAAGGAAGTCTGGTTTGCATAACGCTTCGATAGCGTGGGTTTATTGTGATCCTGGCAGTGTCGACACACATTACACATTGAATCTTGTCAGGATTAGATGCTCGTTGTGTTTGAAGCAGCGTGACAGTCAGATCTTGGTTAAACAAAACCTCCAGGTAGTCTCCCGACGTAACCATTTAGTTCATCACAAGAACTTATTTGTTTGGTAGCTTTATTTGTTTCATGTGATTTAAAGCCTAATCTGCCCTGATGCAATGAACTCCCCAGTTGGTAGAAAACTAAAACGGTTTTGTTATTTTCATCCAGATCAAGATCAGCTAGTTGTTGACAACATGAATGAAATCAAAACATCAAGATCACATTTTTTTTCCCCTAACACTGTCAAACCTCAATAACATTATATGTTTTTCTTGTTACTAGGTATCAAACCTTTTTAAAACTTTTTTGTACTAAAATGTCAAATTTTGTGAATGCTTGCAACTAATGCTACACAATGAATTGAAATTTTATCGAAATCACAGTGTGGCTAAGTGCAATATCCAAATCAAGAAGCTTCACATTTTTTCAATGAAATAAAATCAGTGACAAAGCGCCATTATAATTAAGTACAGTCGTGCCGGCCTACAAATTCTGTCCTCCAGATGTAAAAAAAACATGTTTGTTTGGTACACATCATCGTGGTAGTTTTTCTATGAAGATTTAAATTGTGATGTCAAAATGATAATTCCCATATATTCTGAATCATATTGCAATCACAATGTCTTTCAAAATAATTGCAATATTTTATTTTTGTATTCTTATTATTTATTTTTCTTTCTGCAACTAACATTTATCAAATAGGTGGCAATACATTTTATCACTCATCCAATCGATTGATTGTTTCATCACAAATTTTGGTCACATTATCGTTCATCAGACTGATGGTAGATTTGTTATTAAATAAATCTAGTCTAGCAAAAATGTAGCTATTGTACAACAACATTTAGCATTTGAGGATTTTGGCTTCTCATTATATAAAAAAGAACAGGCTTTGTAACTTAACAATGTTAATATTTCTTGAAGGTATTTTTCTCGATATAGTTTTGGTATTGGAACTCAGTTATTGTGTCATCATTAATAATGATAAATAAATGATGATAATGAGTTATTGCCCAACTCTATTTTATAGTAGTAAAAGAAAAGGAGTCGGACATTAAAAACACTGGAACAGCTAATAAAATAAATTGCTTACATTACAAATCCCTCCCAAAATTCTTAGTTTGATAATTAATACTGTTCTGTCTAGATATCGTAGTGTGTATCTGTGATTGACAGGAATGTTTTGTTCTCCTTGTCTAAATTAAAACTTCCCTGCTTGCCCCAGATCTCAAATTACTTTTTGTCCTTTATCGACCAGACATTACAAAAAGAGGATGACAATTGAATTATGCATTATTACTATTACACAATTATAGAACAGCACATGATCCTGATATTGTCTGTATCATGCATAGCAGGAGACAGAAGACAGTAATCGGGTTTATTTTGGAAAGTACAAGCTCTAGACAGTGAAGTCATGGAAATGAAGTCACCATTTCTCGATAATTACTTTGTCCCTAAATGATCTACAGTGAAGACACTTACTGCAGTTAGTAAATGTGGCTCCATTAGAAATTCTTTACGTCTCTGACTGCTTTCTGTAGTAATGTGGTGTTTGTGGCACTCTAACACCATCTGGTGAACATATGAGGTCAAGGCAATTTCTCAAATGACAACATGAAGTATTGCATAGTCTAACTGCGGTTCAAATATGTTTTTAGTGCAGCAGTCATGTATGGTCATGTGTACTACCATATTGGTCTGCTGTAGTATATTACGGCTGATTTTTGTTCACTGCATTCATGAAGTGTGAACAGTGCAGTGTGCAACAAATGGTTATTTTTTACTGTTGAATCCTCTGTCAGCTATTTTCTCCATAAACCAATGTTTGGTGTGTAAAATGTCAGTGTTTTCCAAAGCCCAAGATGATGTCATCAAATGTCTTGTTTTGTCCACAAACCAAAGATATTCAGTTTACTTTCTAGAGTAATAGAGAAACCAGAAAATATTTGTATTGAAGAAGCTAAAATCAAAGATTTTTTTAAGATTACTCAAACCAGTTAGTTACTTGGTGATTCATTTAATGGATTAATTGTTGCAGCTGTAGTGCAGAGTCCAAGACAAAATAAAGTCAATACAGTAAATTATTAAAGATATGTTTTATTACATACTTCAGTCTTAAGGTTTTTTTTTTTACATATGTATATTTATAAAACCATAAATCACAATGTTCATTCATGACAATGTCAAAGGCACTGATGGTTACAGTACAAATGATCTGCAGTTAGCACTCGTTTGGAACGAGACTTCAGCAAAATGCCCTATTTCTGACACAGAGTTTACAAGTAGGAAATGTTTAAGAGCCAGTTCTTTAGACAGATATAAACCTAGGTCAGACAAACTGGATAAGAAAAGCACTTTGATGTTAACGCTGAATAATTTAGTGAATCGTACGTGGTTTTTCAATTCAGGTTGTTTTTTAGAAGACAACAGCAGTTTGTCAAACATCATTGACTTCATACATTAAACATGTCATCCTCAGGTGCTACTGACGGTGCCTTCATGCAGATTAACTTTAGTACAGAAAACAAATACTTTGTTGAAACCATTGTTAAAATATTTACAAAAATCCCTTACATTTTTATGTAAAAATCATCCCCAAGTGTTGAGAGGAAAACGGTCACAAGAAAGAGAGTTGTAGATCTTACAACTTCACCATGTCTTCAATTTACAACAGCCTGAACCTAAAACACGCATTGGCCAGGTCAGACTGTGATCAACAGTAGTGCATTTCATAGATACAAACGGACAGTGAGGACAAAGTTGGAGAAAATGATAAAAGGTAGTGGTGCTCACTTTTTTCCACTTGTGACTTTAAATAAGCTACACATCATAAAATCTACAAATTTAAATTCTGTATATTGTTAACTTGGTCGGGTTTTAGTCATGGTCAGCTCTCAGCTAATGTTGTATATCAAGGTCTGTGTAATTAGCCTCAGTTAATGGTAATAAGGCCCTTATAAGAGTGCTTCCAAACTTAATACATTTATAAGAAACTTGTTAACAGTTTATTATACATAATACGTAAATTAGTTCAACTCAATAAATGTGGTTTTAATGTTATTATAAAAAAAACTCAAGGCTTTTATTTACATTCTTATGCAGTGTTAACTAGTCTTAGAGGGGCTTATTACCTATTAACTGAAGCTCTTACATATTTGAGAGTGTCTCTGACTTGTAGCTTTATCAGCCATTAGTTCTACAGGAGCCCAGATGGTCTCAAGTAGAAGGGATGACTGTCATCCAGTTCAAGGCACTATTTGAAGTTATTTTGGCTCCAACATACTGTATCTGTATAATGACACAACAGTGCCAAGTGAGCTCTTTCGCCTTTACAACATCCCCTGTAAACCGTTTTGTAAAGAAAACTCCTTCCTCAGTACTTAAAACACACTACATACTTAGCTGCTCAGTTATACAAGACCGATCAAATGATACAGCAATCAGCACATTTAGCAACAAAGGGAAACAAATCTTTTCTTATTCCAGCATTTTTTCTGTTGTTAGCACTTCTTCACTTAGTATTTTTGTTGGAGGCCAGCTAGAATTAGTTTCACAATGCAAAAATGTGAGTGTGTACTGCTCCCTCATCTATGGTGGCCTGCAAAGACAGAGACCTGTTTAGAAAAATACCAGTTCTATCAGTGGTGGGTCTTAATGGACAACACTAAAGAGGGTAATTGATTACTTACAGTCCCCTTTAACATAAAAATGCCTTACATCATCCTGGTAAATCTCCCATTTGATTCCACTGAAAATCCAGTCACCTGCCAGTATATCCCAGCAGCCTTCACTTGTCTTCTGTTTAAGGTTCAGGGTTTACAGGGGTTGTTTACTGAGCCTGGGTTGGCGGGTTCTTCATCTCCTGCCATTTCTTCTCCCTCAGGCTGAGCTCTGCATCAGAAAAGGCAGCTGGGCCCCAGTTGGTGATCATCGTTGGTCCCTTTGAACCTGGAGGGAAAATATTCAAGAGACTCTTCACCATCGAGGTAGGAATATTTCATTCAAGAAGAACCATAGCTTACAATTATTTGTAGGCTATGGTCATTTATATATACTCATAAGAAACAGTTTGATACATAGTATGTAAGTTAGTTTAACTCAATGTTAATATGATATAACAATATAAGATAAAGTTATTTTAAACGAGGCTTTTATTTACATTCTTGTACTATTTTGACAACCTTTTTTGCTTTTTTCGATCTCTCATTGCTTTTTAAATGGAGCTCAGGCTCTTAATCATTAAACCAGCTGTAAATATACAAATGTGGCTGAGAAGCAAAAGTGAGCACTAGTATGTGTTTGTTGGCGAGTCATTCATTAATGCTTCTATTACTTCACATTTGAGATAAAAAAAATTTTTAAAAAAGAATGCGCTTTATCCTCTTAGGTTTGAGCTGAGCGTGATTTTACTTACAACAGATGAACTGTTAAAACTGTGCAATTGATTGACCATTTCAAATTCTTTAACCTTCTTGGACAGACTGATATTATTTGTATAAAAGTGGTCAATTAACTTTGTAGTAAACAAAATTCTTAATATGAAGCCTCCAGCCAAAAGTATTCGTGGAATTTAGATATCTCATTGTTATGATTTCTTTCTTTCTTTGGCTGTAACCTGCTTGAGGGAGCAGCCTGTGCATAGTTGGCTGAGACAGTATGACAAGAGAGTCCCAGGTTTAAAAACAGCCAAGTTATTTCTCCTCCAATAATTTCACTAATGAACTCTATTGGGAAATTAGTAGGACGAAAGCACCATTAAATTTATTCATGGCAGGAGTCAGTTTGTAGCTTTGAGGAGACTGAATGTGTCACAAAAAAACTTCACATTTAGCACTGTGCAAACAGTTGTGCAGGGCTAACAGAAAGAGCACACTGGTGTACTGTGCCTAATGACATATTCAAAGTTATACAAATGTACCCCTTTAGATGAATTGAAATATAACAAAATGTATGTTTTACAGTAGATTTTATATTTTATTTTGTTATCGTATTTAGTGTAACAACAGTAATTTGTCTTGAAACAGTCTGGCCACAAAATGAAGTGTAGCATCCACGAGGCGTCATGTCTGTTAGTTTCAATGTGAGCAAGTGTGACACTTCAGTCTGTCAAACCTCAGTAACAGTGCAGTGATGCCAAATACAGTTCAATAGTTCCTGTGTCGTCAGTAAAACATTTAAAGGAACAATACCATGTCTTTTAAAATGAAGTGTGAAATGTTTCTTTTAAAGCAACGGTGAGATTTTACACATTTTATTTATTTTATCTGAACCAGTCTTTCTATTTGTAAAGAGCAGATAGGCAGTGTCACACATGAATTAACTTTATTCCTCACGCCTTCACAATAAACAGCGTGACAATGACTATCCACTGACAGTGCTCTATAGAAACACACAGTGGTGTGTAGCCATTATTGCAGCTCCAACACAGGTCAGGTCCTAAACAGTGACTCTCTCTTTCAGAGGGCCAAAAAATATGCTCCTATTGACTGTCAACGCTCCATCAGACTCTCCACTGAAAACTCATCGGGTGCTTCCAGTGGAGAGTCTGAGAGAGGCTTCCCATGGCTGGTTAGTTCTGACTCACACTGACTGTGGTCATCCATATCCCCCATGTACACAATGCCACGTTGCACACTTTGTTGCCATAAAGCCACTTCTCCTACAGTTGTTGTCCCCCGCTCCTCTTTTGATTTTACATTAACCGGGATCAGGCACTGCTGCAGACTTTGAGGGTGTTGACGTTG
Source organism: Lagodon rhomboides (assembly GCA_039737535.1). Taxonomy (NCBI): domain Eukaryota; kingdom Metazoa; phylum Chordata; class Actinopteri; order Spariformes; family Sparidae; genus Lagodon; species Lagodon rhomboides. The sequence continues at coordinate 13,706,954 of CM077793.1, forward strand.
ACAGTGTTGTCCAACACGGTACACTGAACTAGAATACCTGACAGGCACTTGCTGTGACCGCAGTGCGCGTAAGTATGAGTGCACTTTGCTGTGCTGAGCTCATAGCAATAGATTTTTTGACATTTGAGCCTGATGGCATTTTTTAAATATTTTTCTTTAACAAGTGTTATGTTTGTCGTTCTGATGTGGCAGCTGAAAATCTTTCATGGTTGGTAACTTAGGTGCAAACTAATGCTAATGCTAGTCTCCGTAATCAGAACAGCAAGCTTTGATTAGGGCTAGCCGTTCTGATTACGGAGACTGAGACAGTGACAAATGTAAAGCGGTTGAAGTGGCTAAGCTAAAACTCCTATGGTGTATGTAACATATCTATCCAATAGAAGTATCAGGTTCAAATCCTGGTGGGAGTGGATGGCTTTAATGACGCTTTTAAGCCAATGTTACTATCTTTGAGAATTCCTTTGAGGAGTATGTTAGCAAACAAGTCAAAATCACAACTATAGCAATTTGAGTCCTGCCCAGGAAAGGCAGACTCTGGAAGTATCAATGAAAAACTGCTATGGCTAGCATTATCTATCTGATAGGATATTTACTGGTTAAGGCCCCCACACACCGGGTCCGACGACTTCCTTCTCCGACCACTCTGTCGGATCCGTTCGGTGGAAAAGCTGCATTGAAACACACCGCCCCGGCTACACAGTAGCGTATACGTTCTGCGCATGCGCGAAATGCAATAAGTCTCCTAAACATCGGGTGGCGCGAGTCTCGTGCCAGTAACCCAAAACATAAAAACAGGAAATGACGGAACGGAGTGCGGACCGTAGTTATCAAAACAAAGCACACACAGTGTTAGCTCAGCATTACTTGCGTGATGTCGTATTACGGTGGTCTCTCTTCCACCAGGGCAATCAGCTGCTCCTCAAAGTCCTCGGTCCACACAGCCATGGCTTCCAAAAATACGTTGGTTTATCCCCAAAATAACGAACGGCGAAGTGTTGTTTGTAACTCTGTGCCTTCTCTGTTTATGTGGTTTGTTTACCATCGTAACTTCCGCCGCCCCTCCCACACGCCGCGCTGATTCGCTGGCACACCGCCAATTAGAATGGTCACTGAACAGCTAGCTAACAACCAATCAGAGGATCCGACGGCTTCCTAACTCAGACGCCGTCCTCGCGCTTCCGCGCGGCTCCAACAAAACTGAACACACCGAACAGAAAAGCTCCCTAACTCGCCGACTCTCTCCTAACGCTTCCGACGTCGGACCCGGTGTGTGGGGGCCTTAAACAACAATGATGAGTTGAAAAAGGTATATTAGCAAGGGAGACTTCTTTTACAGGCTGCACTGCTGATTGATTTTAAAAGGCTGAAAATACACTAGTATCACACTCACTTTGATGTAATGAAAAAAAATCCAGTCTTAAGCCTTTAACCATCCTTTGTTGACTGGACAAAGTGTCCACACGCTCAAAGTCTGTCTCACAGAGTCCTCCCAAAGATAGAAGTAAAAACAAGACAGTGTTAGTGTGCTGCTGTTACCTGGTTGAATGAGCCGTAACATGCCCTCGTGTTCAGCCACCTTGTGCTTCCAGGTCTTTGTATTGTTGGTTGCATCTTCCAGCTTCTTCATCACCGTCTGGTTCACACAAGGAGATACAGACACAAAACAAACAGCAGAGTGATGAACAAGTAATGAAATACAATGTTTTTTATGTTCTAAGAACAGCACATTTAGTACTGCATCAACAAATAACATGTAATAGTGGTATTAACTTCCTGTCATAATTTTCTATCATGTTTAAAAAACTGCCTGCCATCCAGCGGTTATATAGTGACACCCAGTGGTAAAGACACAGAACAACTTTACCAAGAACTGAAGTCTGTTTTTTTGTAAATGTAGACAGATCTATTGATTTACATCCCTGTCACATCCTGAATAACAGCAATGACAGGGAGTTATCACTGTTATAACACAGTATTGTTCATTATAGCAGTAATAAAAAAAAGTCATACTGTTTAATACAATTACATCACTCCTGCTGTCCTCTGGCTACTGGTAGTCCCTACACCATGACTGTGACTGCTCTCAGCTGACCTGGTACTGCTGCAGCGCCCCCTGCCTCTCTTGCTCCAGCTCTTCCAGTTGTGTCATGGCTGCCTGCAGGGCGCTCTCCTTGGCCAGACGTTCCTTCTCCAGCTCCTTTTTCTCAGCCTCTGTCTCTGAGATGGCGCGCTGCTGCCGCAGGTGGATCTGCTCCAGCTCTGCCCTCTTTGTAGCCTCTTCCTCCAGTAACCTGCTCCACACAGACATCAACACAGGTCAGTAAAGAGTATAATAGTTCTTCCATTTCCAGCTGGTCTTGGGCCAGGATTAGTGTGTCACATTAAACAATGCTCAAGAATATAATAACCTTAACTGAGCTCCATGCATTCGTTAGTGTTGTCTAAACAATCAAATATTGATAAACACCAATTCATTATATTTAAAACAGTTTTAATAGTCATTTCTGCAGTATCCACATCAGTACCAGCTGCGCTTCCCTGGTTTCCTCTCTGACATTGAATTGACACACACACACACACACACACCGATGCAGTGCCCACATAGGCCCGTCTCCTTCAGAAGTAAATTCACTAAAATGCTGATCAAGGTTCTCAGTCACCCAGGTCATGGTAAGTTTAAGTGCTGTATCACAGACAACATGTTTCAGTATCTTGAAGTCGTTTCACCTCTCATTCAAGAGGCTTCTTCAGTTCTAACTAACTGTGGGAAGTTGTAGGCTTTTAAACTCTGTGTGGGAGTTTCAGAGTGTTAGGGCCACTTGTGGGTTGTTGTCCAGCCTTCATGTGGATTGCTAGGGCTAGGTGAGCCCAGGTGTGAATGGTTCTTAAGTTGTCTGGGGAGGGAACTCAGTACTGCATTTGAGGTGGGTAATACCTATGGTATTACTGTAAATATCAATTTTTTCCAAGGTGCGTACATATGTACATTTTTCCTCCAGAAACCAACACTTTTTATTTCACATGACAACATTATTAGTTGCAGTACAATCCTACCATTTGAAATTATAAATAACATCAACTCAAATATTTTAATAAGTAATGTTCAAGTAATAAAATGAGGCAACTAATGTATAATCTATTGTAACTGAAGGGGGTTGTGGCCTGTCGGTGTGTGTCAGCAGGTGGTGCTACAGTACAATAATGGATTCTGTTTTTAAGATTACGTTCCTGTGCAACTGTAACTACAGATTGCACTGCAGGATAAATGTTATTTGCATTGTTTAATCAAACAGATAGTAAAGCTCCTGTCTTATTCAAAAGGGAGAAACATGAACCAAAATTTAAGGCCAATTTTGTATACTAGATACCAATAATCTGTTGATCTATACTTAAAAGAGGGGGGCTTTACATGAAACTATTGAAATTTAGTGAGGTAGAAGATTGGCCAACCCTTGTATGATGGGTTGTATGGATGGTGTCGATGTTAAAAGATGGTTGCTTTTTAACCCAGTGGTTTAATTTAAACACTGCGGTCAGTGGTGCTGACATGCTCACTGCTGGTTAGTCGCGCGTGAGGTGGAAAGCAAATGTCAGCAGAGAGGAAGGAACGACAACGGAGGAAATGTGGTGGAGAGAGGGAAGTAGAACTAATGTCTTGCTGCATGTGTGACTCTCAAAAAAAACAGGAGAAGACAGTTTCACGCTAAAGGGTTTCCCACAACCAGCTAACTGTACAGTGAATCTAAGGCAAAATAAGCTGTCTCATGTGTGAGGTGGACGACATCAACTAGCTAATAACAGAAAGCTATGAGTGGCTCAATACATCTGCAGTGCGTGTTATTTATCTGACACCAGTTGGACCGGTAACATCATGTGTGGGTTTTCATTCATGCTTGTGATCTAACAAACTCTAAAGAGGGCTGTGCGGATGAGCATTGGTGGAAGAAGTACACATCTTCTAAATAAGTAAACAGTGTAGAAATAGTCTGTTGAGAGAGAGAGTTGACATGAGTGGCTGCATTGCTACCTCTGGCTCGATAATCTTAATAATATCTTGTAATGCGTCATTATTTTCAAATCTTGTAAATGTGAGCATGTTTGATGGTAGAGAGCAGAGCATCGGTGAAGATTCTCCTTATGTGTGTTGGCTAGGAAGTTAAGGCTGCTGTAGCGTGAGCCCAGCCTCATGTACGGATGAAGACTTTTTGTTAAATGTCCTGAATTGACTTATGCAAACATAATCTTCACTTTTTCCTTGGTTCCTGAATATTTTGTTCAAAATCACTTCTCTAATATACATGGAACCTCAAAGCGTTTGTCCCTCGCCCACTCTTTGTTAACTGACCGTGCCTGCAGCCTGCGGACGGCCTCCTCGTCCTGTCTCGCACGCCTCTCGTCCTCCAGAGCGTTCTCCAGTTGACCGTACATGTCCTCCAGCTCCCGAACCCGCTGCAGGTACTGCTCCAGCTCTGTAGACTTCTGGGCCACCTGCTCCTCCATCTGCTGCCGTACCTGTTGAACCAGAAAATACAGAGAAATACTTTATCTAGGAGTCAATATTAACACTTTTGCTTAATTAGGAGTTTCCTACAGGAATGCATCAGGTTTCCAAAGACTGCCTTTGTTTATCAGCTTATCCTTTAGGTGACTCTTTCAGCCCAGCTTATGTTAGGTAGTGGTGCCCTAAGCATGTAACTCTTTGGCACTGTGAAGTACATACATTGTATACAAAAGTACACTATCCTGTGATTCATCAGCATCTCACTATAATCTAGAATTAGATTCTATGCTAAGGTGTTTATAAAATGGCACGGAGATGATAAGGCGTGATCAGTTAATCATTTTAGTTATTTTATCAAGCAAAATGTCAAACACTTCCTAATTCCAATCATGAAAATAATTTCTAAATGAATTGCTGACCAAAATAATTGCTAGTTTAAGTTCTATAATGAATGATTTAAGATTGTTGTTTCATTGTGGTGAGGTTGTACACCTGGCAAAGTTAAATTTATTATAAAAAATGTGAAGTTGGTTCGATTATACTCTACTATACAACTCGTGTTGCCTCTTTTTGAAAACCAGACATCAAGTCACTGATGGATGATAAACATCATTTGCTAACCCTAACCCATCCCTGCTGTCCACTGAGCATGTCAAGATGGTAATCACCAGAGGCACTGAAGCAAAGTATAGATGCGTCTTCAGTGGTAAATTTCATCAAACATACCCTACAGTGATGAGTAAGCATCTTCACCGCTTACTGTATTAATAAAAGTGTAATGAGGACATCACCACAGCTTAAAATGACTTATCTGTAGTCAACTTTCGGTTCAGCTTTAAATGACCTTCACCTAAGCTGTAGTGTGCCTTAACTTTAAGTCTGTTTGTAGCTGTTTGCCTGAGAATCTTCTTCACATTTCATTTGACCTGACACCTGTTGATAAATGTTAAGCTAAAATATTGTCCTCAACTCACAGTCTCCCTACAGTGTACCAAAAAGAGGATGTTGTATTTAAATTGCAGTTGCTCCACCACTTGTTCTGATGTAATGAGGATGACAAGGAGTGACATACCATTTTCTCTCTCTCCAGGTCCGTCCTGTAGCGGTCCTGAAGTTCAGTTTGGGTCTGAAGACGCCTTCGTTCTTCTTCAGCTGCGTCCGCGGCCGCGTCCTCCAGAGCCTGGTCAAAAGGGAAACATACAGCAGTCAAAAAAAGGTTGATAAAAGTTCTTTTTTTTTTAAATTAATTTTTATATAGTTTTTTTGTCAACAACAGTGCTGCATATACATTTTCTTCTTGCTCAATTGAGCTGTAAGCAACATTTATATACATTATAACCAAGTTATAAGTTATAAACAATTAAGACAAACAGAAACAACTTAACAGCAAAATCAATATGACAATATACAGATATAGACATACATACATACAAGCATTGTGTAAAATATGTATAAAGTAGGAGTAAGTAAAAAGAAGAAAAAGTGAGTAGAAGGGCTTGACCTCCTTGCCTGTTACACGTCATTGCATCAATATAGCCACAACAGGACTACACCATTTGGTAAAGGTGGGGTTTGTAGAGCCTTAATAAATATGTAATGTGCTCCATCCACCTCTATTTTCCGGCAACATATATTTCAGCCTAATTTGGGTGAAATATTTGTTAAACAGAAAAAAAGAAGGCAAACCTATAGAAATGTTTGAAATGTTTAAGGGAGTTTTGAGACAAGCTGTGGCCTAAAGTACACGAACGGAAGTGAATGTGCTATTTTTGAGCAGTTATTAAAAACTAATACCCTTTTTAACAAAATGACATCTAAAGAGGAATTGAGAACGTATGATTAGTGTCACTAAAAGTAAAAAAACAGTAGGTCAGGTTCTACTCTATTTGTATGTTGTAGATAGGCAACACACTGTCGGCCCTAGTGGAGCGTGAACTCAATATCTGTTTTTGGTTGTTCTAATTTTTTCTTCCTTTACTTGTTGTTGATTGTAAGTACTCAAATGTGACCAACCAAGTTTAAGAGGAACTGAAGTAAACTGAAGTAAAAACTTTGGGGCATGTCTATATTGTTTTATACATTCAAGCAAATGCAACAGGAGAAATTAATCTTTAAGTTAATTAACTCGTGCTTGTGTTCGAACAGTAACCTCATGCCGACTCGTGTCACTTAGCTGTGAACTGTCTCAAGGCCGTGACAGTCTACCACTTATAGCAGCACAGTGTGACCACTAAAGAGGACCCCGAGTCTCTCTCTGTGTGGACATATATTCATTGTGCATTCATGAAACCATCTATGTGAGACTTTCACCTCAATGGCAGATTGTTGTGCATTCATAAGAGCGCAGTGTCGCCCCAGACAAAGACAAACCATTGTTCTCTGCTTTACTGGGTGTTACACAACTACACTGTGAACTAATTTGGACGACTGTTGCTGCAAGTCAGTTTGTCACAACCCTGCAGACCGCTGCAACATACCTTGTGCTGTAACTGTAACCTACTGTGTCTTCAGTTCAGAATATTATCCTCAGAGAAGATTTATCTGACCATGTGAGCTCATGAATGCTTCAAATATTTAAAATTCAAATAAAATTATGTTGTTGTTTTTTTCCTTTTCAATTAAAAACAGGCTTCAACATGTAATGCCCATCTACCCCTTGATAAAGTTTAGTGAGCGGTGCAAATGCCAGGAAATGGTAAACGGTACCAGATTAACCCACAGAAACTGTTATTTATAAAAGCGTGTGGTGAGAATTTTCACTCATGACACACATCAGAGCAGGTGTGGTATTATAAAGGTGGAAATAAGGAGACAGAATCTGAATAATAATGAAATATTCTTTTGTTTTCAGTTGTTGATCAGTTTGTGTCAGATTTTTTTCACTCTTTTATTGAAGGTAATATTTATTTCGCTGCTGATGGATAGATTATGGGTTTACTCAGGACAGATTTTAAGAAATCGAACTTTGTAACAAACTGAATTTGTCTTTAGTTGTTATTTATTTTAAATCACTGAAGGATTTTTAGTGTTCAACTCCAGAATCTTTATATTCCGTGAATGTTACTTGAACTTGCCTGACCCTGACCTTTAAAAAGCCTCTAGGATAAAGTCACATTGTTATTGTAAAATACCCCAATCTTTTGAAAGAAGAATTTGAAAATGTGAATGACAGTTTTCAGGGTATAAAACCAATAATCTGTTGATCTTTACAAATCCAGATGCAATAGACGGCATTGCTGTCAATACTAAAAAAACCAAAACATCCAAAATGGCATCATGTGATTCACACCCGTGCAAGATACAGTCACAAAACTCTACAGTTGCGATAAGGATAGAATATATCTATATATACTATGTAGGAGTGAATGAAATGAGTCATTAAAGGCATTCGTTTACGGCTCGTTGGGAGCAGAAATGAGGCTTGCGTAAATGTGAGCAGTTTCACAATGGCTGACATTTATAAAACAGAACCATGCATATAGTCCAGCTTTCTAACTTTGACAAATAAGACTTTGTATGAATTATTCCAGCTTCAGTCTATACAGTCCCATGCATCCGTTCTTCATCATATTCCTGACAAACTCTGATATTATATTCAAAATACACTGAGTGACCACTTTATAAAGGGACACTGGTACAATCCTCAAAAATCCCTCAAATGCTCAGCAATAAAATCTACATTTACAAATATAATAATATAATATATGTTCAGTTTTTATCTTCAGAGAGGTGTTAATTTAACTATATTGAGGTTGTACTTTTCAGTGGTTTTGAACTGAAGTTCACGATGATCCCCATTTACCAACATCAGAAAAACATTTAAATACAATGCAATCCAGTACAGCTCCACCACTTAATACACCCTCAGTGATAAACAAACTATTGAATTAACGCCTCTGACAGTTTCAACAAAAACATGACATTAAGTAACACTTTATAATAACTGTACATTTTTAGTTAGGAAAGGGGTCCCTTCTCTGGGGCTCTTCCTGAGGTTTCTGCCATCCCCACCCCCCGTTAAATGTTTTTTTCTCACTTGAATCAAGGGTTTATGGTCAGAAGGTGTTGTTCACTGTACAGATTATAATGGCAATGTTATTGTGATTTTGGGCTATGTAAATAAAATATATTTGATCTGATTTCCATTAAACATTTTAATAGTTATATTGCTGTTAAACAATGCCAATCCAAATAATGCTTATAGATGAACCACATAGTATTTAATAACAATTTCCAAAATATTATAGACATTAGATATTACTATCCAATAATCAATTGTTTGATAAAAGGTTCATAATGTATCAATTGTTCATGAAACAGTGAAATGACTGAAGTTTAATTAACTATAAATGTACTGTTTATTAATTAAAAATATACATTCAGTCTGTCAATCAAACCAAAAACTACCCTGAAAATAAAAGTGTTTTTGTATTTTAAATCGTTTCATTTTTAAAATAGACAATGTACCTGTAACAGATTAGTAATATTATTTAACATCAATCGACTGTATGACGTCAGCCCTCGGCTTTGTGACACTTCCTGTTAACCTCATAGCCGTTGAGCTCATTTACAGGAAGCAGTCAAATCATCCACTTAATCTCTGAATTTAAACACAACCAGTCAGTCAGGAGTGTCAACAGACAAGTGTGAGTCAGGTTTAAGGAGATTTACTGGAAAAACATGTTGCCCCCCTCCTCCTCCCTGGTTGAATACACATTCCTCTGTTGGCAGCGGGTGACAGACTATTCATCAGTCAGAGGCCACAGGGCGGACTGGATCTATTATTGGTATTCATGAGCTTGCAGTGAGTTTCAGAGGAGACCCATCAGAGTTTTTAGGTGACCTACTTTGATTGTTGTGTGAAACGCAGCAGCTACTGTGTGTGTGACTGAAACCAGCAGTGTGAAACAGAAAAATGTGACTTTATCTCTTACAAGAGCTTTACGGACAACACATGCTACTGTCAGTTTGTTTATTTTAAGCGACGTCTCTGCTGCTTTAAAATCTCTCTTTCAAATGATTCTTCTTTTACAAACTTTTAGAAATGTCCGATACATGTTCTTGCTCTTACTTTACACTAATTTGTGGAAATCTAAATCTGAATCACATTTCAAACCTCTTCCAAATGTGGTTCTGATTCAGATGTGGTTCAAATGTGGATCTGATTCTCAAAAATCACATTTCATGCAAGTTTTTGCTGTCCACACTTCCTAAAACAAACAACAACAAAAAAAACTGAAAGCTTTGTGCTAGCATTCTAGATATAGCCCTTGATGCTCTGCAGGAGTTTGAAGGTTAATCAGATGCCAAATGTTTTTATCGCAGTCTACCAGGAATGTGTGCAGAAAATCCTCATCTGTCATCTCGAGTCAAGATATGATTGAAAGAGCTCAGAGGACAGCAGACGGGTAGAATTCTGATCAGATTACTTTCCTGATATAGAACAGAAAAGATGCTGAGTCAGCTGTGAAAATGACAACATGCGAGTTTTAATCTCCACAGAGCCTTGAAAAGGACACAAAGTCTTTTCAAACTGTTGCTCTGTTTGTACTTCTTCAAATACACTCTGGGAACAACTTGTGTTCATGCTGCTCCTGGAACAGGAATGCATGACGTTTTTCAATCCTTGCCTTTTTAATTTTGCAGCTTTAGAAATTCCCTCTGGGGAATTCCCTCCGGTTTCATTCACTAACAAACTCCAGTAAAGTACTTCCTGCTTTGCTCTTAGATCACTTATAGAACAGATAATGATGCTGCTGTTTCAGGTGCACCATGGTTACAATTACAGCGTTACTGATATTGACGTGTTCATGATGTCACTACATCACAGGACTATGATGCTAATCCACCTGTTTGTTTTGAGTTGTTTGTCCTGGGAGTGGGGTGGGGTTAGTTTGTGTGTACTTTAGTATGTTTGTTTTTAAATCTCTGACTTGCGTGTCTTAAATCACTGCAGTTTAAACCTGTCAAACCTTACATTTTACTGGGTTACTTCCACAACTTGATGCACATTACTTAAAGAAAGCCTGGCAAAACAAAATGTAATCTTCAATCAAGATTAAGACTAAGATTAATATACTAAAATAAATGTAGTACTGCAACATCTGTACGTTCAACTGTTTTAAACAGACAATATGTTATGGTTTTAGTTGAAGACAAAAGAAAAGAAAGTTAAAAAAAAAAAAAGAAAGAAAAACAGTTAGTAGCAGTTAGTGGCTATTCTGGCGATGTGCTCCCCCCACTGTGGATAATCTGTCCAATATGCACATCTTATGGGCACACACAGGTACAATCTTTACCCTGTCATCAGGGATCACTCCTGCCCTTCTCACTTCCACTCTGAGCTATTTTTAATTCAGGACACTTCAAAAAGGAACTGCTGCACCAGACGTTTCCTGAACAGACTGGATTCACAGGGGGATCATTCAGCGTGTTTGTGTGTCTTCTCCTTACCTTCCTCATGTTCTCCAGCTCCAGTTGTTTAGCCTCGTTGGCCGTCTGCAGCTCCCTCATCCTCAGCTCCAGCTCCTCCTGTTCGGCCTGCTGCTTCAGTCGCAGCTCCCGTCGCTTCTGTCGGGCCTCGCGGTGTGGCGCCGGCCGGCCCTGGCGGAGCAGACTCACACAGGTCTGAATGGCTGAAACGTGGAGGAGACGTAAAATGTATGTTGTGGTTTCACTGAAAGCTGTCTGTGAACGTTTGTAGGGTTCAGATAATCAGAGAGAAACTTCAACGTTTCAGTATAATTATGGGACAAAATTAATTCTGTTGAAGGAAAACACAAATCTGGTTATCACTGGCTTTCCTTTTAAAGCTGAAACAATAAGTCCAATGGATTAGTTGCCAAGAATTCCATAGTAATTTGATTGTAAGCCATTTTCAGTCATTTTTCAAGCAAAAAAGCCAAATATTCTCAGTTTCTGGCTTCTCACTGGTGAGTATTTGCTGCAATTTGCTTTTTTGAAATTTTTGATGGAAAACTGAACATTTTGAGCAATGAAAATATCTCTTAGGGTTCTATAAAAGTACGTATTTCACTTTATTACTTCTTCTGTAGATAACCATAAATGACCTGCATATTATTCACTAATGAAAATAATAGTGAGTTGCAGCCCTCTTTTAGAAAGAAATCATCTCATGAAGAACAAAAAAACTGGACTTTTACTTCTAGCTGACCTCATTTAGCTGTTGGTCAGCTAACCATGAATTTCACAGTGTTTCTGAGGGTTTATTGGGTTTTTAAAATAAAAAATCTAAACAGTAAGCACAGTGGTTTTTGGGCCCTATTTTAACTTATTTTGGGCTCCAAATGACAAAAAGGTTTGGAACTGATCAAGTCGATATTGTCAGCAGTGACGTACCAGTCAAAATATGTCCACTAAAAGTGCTTTTTCTTTCTACTGACAGGCTCTCAGACTGTTATTGTAAGTGTCTGAATCATTATGTAAAGGATTCCTACAGAGGCTGACCTTTTTGTTAAAAGTAAGATCAAAAACATCAGGTGTTTTTTGCTCATGGGGGGAAATGCTGGGTCTGGGTAAATTAATTAATTGAAGAGTTTGGTCTAGACCTGCTCAGACTGGAAAGTGTGAGATAACTTTTGTTATCTGACTTGACTATACTGTTGTCTTCAAAGCCACCAGATTTCATTCATAAAATTAGTGATTTAACCTCGCAGAACATGATAGTTGCTGGAACACTGCTGCCTCTTTCGGCTACTTTGTGTTGTTGTTTGACTTTGGTGTTTCAACACATGACCTTTAAATGACCTTGACGCTGCCCAAATGAAAAATAGTCTCTTCACCATCACTGAAATGCTGCATTGACAAAAAAAAGGTCAAAAAAGCAGAAAGGAGTGAATGAATGAGACACATTATGAGTAAAATATCCACTGAGTCACCACGTTGAGGCTGAAATAATGATTATCCGTTAAAGTTATAAGATGATTAATGTGTGTTGAGTTTCTCACCCTGGATCCACTCCTGCTTCTTCTTCTTGTCTGACGCACTGATTTCAAAGCTTTTCTGTGACGACTTGATGAGGAAGAGACACTTCTTTCCTTCTTTATCTTGCAGAGGCTGCAGCGAAAACAACACAGTGGTTATACCAGCTCACAAATACACAAATATTTGAGCAATGTTCACAAAAGAGTGCACCAAAATGTGCAGTTGCTTAACCCATTATTTTCTCTTTTTTTTTTATCCTTCTGACTTTTCTCTTTTAGCAACTGAACTTGTCACCGTGACTTACATAAGATAACATGGAAATCAACACCCTAATGGAAACCTTTAATAGCCAATTCATTATTAGATCTGATTATGATTTGATTGCCTCATTTTACAGCACCAGTTGTGAACATAAAGTGTATCAGTTGCAGGTGATATTGCTGATATTTTCTACACACTGGTTTCAGATATCAGACAGGTGGAAGAGTTTTCATAAAAACAGCAGCTTCTTGCCTCCACGGTGCAGTTTCCATCCAGTAAGATATCTCCTTTCTGGTCAGTGAGGTCCTCGCCCACGTAGTAGGAGATGGAGTTTGGTTTCAGCATGAACCAGCGCTCCGTCCAGTTCTTCCTCTTGTGTCCTTTCTTCATCATGTAGCCCTGCAGAGACAAAGGACGACATGAATCAGGGTAATTTAAACCATTGATTATATAAATTATCATTTACGTTCTGGATCATCTTTATGATGAGCGAAAATTAAATCTTTGTGTTCATTCTTTAGTTCACCTTGAAAAATAATGAATGTTTTCTGCATGCAGGTGCTGTTCTATATTTGTCTCTGTCTGATCTCAGTAACATTCACTCATGCTTTCACAAGAAGATATACAGCCCTGCCCCACATGACCACATACTCTCACTTCCTTATTTTATAAAAGAGCTGTTTTAATTCAGATTTCTTCCAATGACAATCCACCTCTGTCCGTTATGTTTGTGTCTAATTTGATTCTTTCTTTGTATTTTAATCACTGAAAATATTTTTTCTTAATATGTACAGTTCTATTCTCACAAAATACGTAAAATTTTTGACTTGACGAAAAACACTTCTGTCAAACCAAAGGCTTCTTTAGTCATGACCTTACTGCAGACACTTTAAATGGAAAACAAGGCTTGACTATGTTTAAGCAATAATTCAACATCCTTGTTATTCTATATATTTTTTTGTCAACAAAAGCCATTAAAAAGACCAAAACAATGTGTTAATACATTTCTCAGCTACTCTCCTACCCTGCCTGTGGTACTCCAACCCCATGGGTTAAATTTAGGTCACAAACATATAGTTGAATTTTTTTAAAAGATAGATAATTTCTTGAAAAACGGCACAACAGGCTAAAGCAAACATTAATCAAACAGTCATGTATTTGTTGGGGACTGTGATTATATACTTCATGCTCTGGTTGATATTTCCACAGCAGGAAGTTGTAAGTGGGATTGAGACAAAATAAATTACAGTGAGTGATTTCATTCTAATGAAGAAACATGTCACCCAGCGTCACAGTGTGGCTCATTGATGTGTTTGTAATAGCATTTCAGATATATCAGACAGAACTTGTTAGTCAGACCAAGTCATTGTTGGTTTTTGTCTTTTCATGGGATATGTTGACAAAAAGGTGACGAACTTTTGATGTAAAGATGCCGACCACGTTATCATCATCATCATCTTGTTGCTTCGCTCTGATTCAGATTCAAAAGATGCACTATATTTATGTATTTTTGTATATAAATAACTATGTACTGTGTATGTTCTGTAATTTCAGTAACATTATGCAGTTTACAACTTTCATTTCATCATACAGCCATGTGTTGTATAATGATGAATAAATTACCTTGTACTGTTGTGATCAAAAACATTAATCTGAAGCTCAATTCTGAGGCTGTTCTTTAAATAATTTTCCAATAAATACACCAACTACTACTGCTACTACTACTAGACCCACATTCATTTCAGGTTAGTCCCCCCCTGAGTATGGATACCAATACAGCTCATTTAGTTCAGCCTTTGGGCCTGTGTTCACATAGTGTTTTTTCCAGTTAGAAAAGTGCTGGCTGTGCGCTCAGGAGCACTGAGATGAAGCGTTTGTTCGCTGAGAGAAAAAAACGCTGCACGTGCGTCTTGTCCCTGTATGATCGACTATTTACGACGATTTACTATCCATTTTGTTTTTTGATTTAGCATCGGGACATCAGAGCAAGGAGGATGTGGGTGCTTGACATGATCCATTAGAGACAAAATTGCGGTGAATATTATCGCTTAGGCCAGGAAAAAACTAAAAGAGTGATGGTGACGTCACCAGCACCTTTCTGAAAAGTTGAGAGATCGCACAAAAAAAGGCAGAGTGTTCAGAAAAAAGTGTTCCCCGTCATCATTTAAAGCTGCATATGTACTGAACAAGAACACAACTAGGAATGGCATTTAGTCCATGACCCTTTACAGACACCGTCTGTGCCTACCTGTTTCAGCACGTCAAGGATGAGTTCCAGGTAGACCTCGTTGATGCCCATGGAGAGCGTCTGGCGGTCCATGCCCTTACTGAAGTGACCAGAGCCCACCAGTTTGATGAGCTCCCAGGCGTTCAGACTCTGCTGCTTTGAGTTCAGCTGCAGCCTGTAGTCCTCAAAACGCTCCTCCACCCAGCTGCCTCCCATTGCCTCCGTCAGCTTACGCAGGAAGTACTCAATCTGTGCATGGAGACACATACAGAGAACATTAGGTAGAGCGAAGACGTAAAAACACAGTCATGATAATGAGGTTTTTCTACTTTTTTTATTAAAAACATACAACTGTGAATTTATATTGAAGATAACTGTCCCTGTCATGTATTTGTTCCTTCTGTTCATCTCTACACCAGCTGGCTGCAGCACAGATATTTATATTTCCTTGCAAACAATCTTCCTGTGATTCAGCTCTGATGCTTGTTGAACAACAATAAATCTTCCAGCATTTGTTAAAGAACAGGAAGCTGGAAACTTCCTTTTCTGCTCTTGAGTAACAGAAGCTTTCAGCCGGCCGCTTACTGCAACAGTGAAGCGCCACAACTACACCAGTACAACTCATATCCAGCTCATGTCTGACCAGTATGAGCTCCCAATGAACAAAAGCCCATTTATAAGAGTCCTGATAGCAGTGACAAGTTAACACTGACAGACTGACAAAAGCTGACTGACTTTACGCTACAGGAACATTTACATTATAACTTCCTCTATTTAACTGATAGCCTGCCACTTCAGAGGAAGTGTTTTCCAGCGTTTAAAGATCCAAGAGATTCATCAGCCAGTACTGAGCCAGTTTACATGTTAGTACCTGGTGATAGTGGTTCAGTTAAGACACTTGACTATGGGCTTAAGGTCAAACTAAAGTTAAAGTGGTATTTAATATGAAAATACTGTTTACACTCACCTCCTCAGTGACAATGATCAGCGGGTATCTGTCCTCGGACAGGAAGTTGAAGATGCACCAGATCTTGAAGGCGTCGTCGTTGGAGATGAACAGCTGGCTTTGGTCCATGTTTTTTCTGGAGCACAGCGTCCAGCACATTTTGTTGAAGTCCTGACGGTCAAAGTTATCTGTCACCTGCAGCAGAACAGAACAACAGCTCTGGTGAGTCAGAGTTCACAAGTTCAGAACAGTTTGTTTTCTGAGATGCCGTACAGTTGGTAGGAAGATGAGATTAAACCCCCCAAGTTGTCAAATGTTCTCCATGCTGACATCTCCAATAGTAAAACATGTTGGTCAGCGGTTCCCAAACTGTTTGGCTTGCAACCCTTAAAAGTGAAGTACATGAGCTTCATATTTCTTTAGGCTGTGAGCCGAAGAGCAATGAACCCTTCATTTATCTTGTTGATTATAATCCATTAATGAGAACAGCTTTTGCCAGGTTGCCAGGTACAGGAAGTTGCCAACCAAATATTTTTTATCAATGGCTCACTGCTTATAAATTATATAAAACCCTGTATAAAGTCTGATGTATTGGTACAAATTAGGATATTATTTTTTTTAAAACAGGCCAGGCCGTTAAATATTTGTAACATATGTTAAAGAAAAAAAAGTAAAAAAAAAAATGGCTTGTGAACTTAACGTCCACATAAAAACACATGAACTTTCTATGTTGACAGTCTATTTTCCTTACCAGAGAGATGCCACGAATCTTGTCAAAACAATTGTGAAAGGAGAGTGGTATCCTTCAGAGAAAAAAATAAAAATCTCTTGAGTTAAATGTGAGGAAAGCTCTTGAAAAGGTACAATCGGAGCTGTGGAGGGGAAATGTTCTCCTCGAGCCGCTGAACAGTGACGTCTCCATGGAGACTGCTGGCAGGCCGATGAGAAGCACATCTCGTCCTGCTGGCAGTTGTCCCGTCAAACAAACCACCAGAAAACCCCCAGAACAACTTCAGCTCTCGCTCCAATTAAAACATGAAGTGAACCCTCAAACTGAACTCACCAAGCGTCACATTTAAAATTTGACTACTCAAAACTACCAGAGTCAACGATGTGAGATGTGGTGCGGTCATTAGTGTGGTCTGAGCAGCCAGTGATGCAGAACCTGGTTTCATAACCGTGGTGTTGTCCTCCACACATGCACATAAATAATAACATCATAATATCAGATATGTCAGGTATGTGAGCAGCTATAACAGGAGGCAGTGCACACACAAAAAATAACATGTTTACTGTGCAACGTGACACATCTGAGGTTATTCTGCTCTTGTATCTTGGTCAACAAACAACTTTCTATAACAGTTGAGTTGAAGCCAAGACGGCACAGTCAGGTATCAGGAGTGATCTACAGGGACACTGCAGGCATTTAATCATTATACAGCTACGCTAAATTGAATATCAAATAAAAGGAGTTTTTCCAATGAATTTCCAACTTCTATAACAGAAATGTTTAGGGGCTATTAGTGAAGATATCATGTTTAAATATTACTTATTGGGGAAGTGAAAGTCACCTATACAAACAGCAATTCAGTAAAAATATTTACTGTATCAAAAGTGTCAATAGTACAATTAAAGGTAGCCCTGATGCAGTGTGAAATTCACTAGTCACTAGTAACTTAAGCTATCATATCAATTCAGCAGAGTGAAAAGCACAATATTGGCCTCCAAAATGTAGTGGAGTAGAAGTGTAAAGTATCAGAAAATGAGTACAAGTACCTCAAAATTGTACATTTACAGTACATACTTGAGTAAATGTACCTCTGATAAGAAACAAGTCCCCATCTACTTTAGTTGTTTAGGGCAATGCTGTACCACTGTTCCGCTGTGAAGCTCCAGAAATTCACCTGACTTTCCATCAGCATGAAGGTGAGAAGATAATGACTGTATTTTCATTTTTTAAGGTGAACTGTTCCTTTAAGTACACTCAAGGAAGTCCAGTCATATCTACAGACACTAAAGCAACATTATGTAGGCCAACAGTTTCAACGTAGTTAGTGGTCTGTGACTTCTGGCATTTTTCCAACAGCATTTTGGACAGCGCCAAGTCAAACCGAGCCGCACCAATTTGCTTTTCCATCACCAGTTTTACTGCGCAGAGTTCAGCCACAGTTGCCCCGCCTCCAAGCGGGCCGCGGTGACGACTTGCTTCCAGCCCATAACAAGCACCCATCTCCCCAGGGAGACTTGGGTCATGTCTGTGCAGGAAACCCGGGGGAAAGACATTTTGAAAAGTCAGTGTGTTCAGCTCTCAGTTCTTTTGTAGCTTCTTACTGAATTGTACTTTCAAACATCTGCTGAGTTTTACTGTTTTGGCGTTTAGTTACTGCTGGTGAAATCACAACGTTTCCTGTACTGCTGCTTCATGATAAAAGCTTTTAAAAGACTAAATAACGGGGGCTTTTATTGTGAAGAAGTTATAGGAAATTAACCGACTTAGCGGTGCCATTTCTTTAGCGGTGATTCTTCAATAGCACTGCGGGGATCGAAACAAGCCCGAGTTGAATTATTTTCATGTTCTGTGCTGCGAGGGACATTCAGCCACAGTGAACGACTGCAGTTGGAGTGAACTTTCCTACAGCTACACAGGATCTGATGTAACTCTCTATTGTGCTAACTGAGGGTGAGTAACTGTGTCGAAACCTGCGCTGGATGTTAAAGAGGTTTTATTGGTTACACGCAGTTTAAATGGTTTCACTTTTTTGTCTCAATGCTTTTTTATGTTTTAACAGTAATTCTCAGAGTTGACTCTAAACTGACATTAATTCAAGCTGAGCACAGCTGCTGTTTCTCTTTTGTGAGAATATAAAAAAATACTCAACTCAACGTACAGGTGGTGTTTACAGTCTAAAAGTAGATTTGGCGAGTGTCACTGTGAAAAGGCCTCTGGTCTGTCCTGTTGTTACTCAGCGGTGTGACTGTCTCTCATGTGAGGATGAGGATGTTCAGGTTCAGTCTTTATCATCCTGCTGCTGTTGGACTTTGACTGAGTCAGCGCAGAGTGTCTGCAGAGAGACATGCTGGCAGGCTGACAGACGGGGAGGGGACAGTAGTGAAGCCGTGACAGTTTTGTTATGAAAGAGCTTCTTCTAACATTGTTGTGTCATGCTCGTCTTGTTTGTCTTTGTCCTCGTGGCTCGCTGGATTTCGCTCTCTGTCTTTTTCTGTTCCTCTACACTCGAACAATGAGAGCCTTGTGAGTGCTGCCTCCCCTCCGGCTCCTTCTCCACTGCCACATGTTCATTAGGATTCAGGATCCAAACTGCAGCCTTATCTCCTGCATCCCAAACCTGCAGAGGCATTTACAGCTCACACAGAAACTCCACAGAGGCAAAACTGCTGTGAGACAACGTGGCATCTGATTAAACAGCAGGAAAATCAAAACGCTTGTGACCAGTTGAACAGGATCATCAGCTACTTAATGACAGGTTCTGCCGTAAGTGAAACCACCAACAAAGAGGGGGATTCGAGTGTTGCGCAGATGAAGACATAATATGAAATGAACGTCATGTAAAAAAGGAGAAATGAGAGGAGTTTTTAATGCCCGAAAGCACAAAATCAGCAAAACATCTGCAGTTGTTGATTGGGTTGTTCGTTCAACTTCAACAACTGCGATAGTTCTGTTCACCCAAACCAGAAGATGTACCATCTCACTGTCCAGTTAAACCATGCATCTCAGAATTTGGTGAATTAGATTTCTTGGGAGGTAAACTGGCGGATTAAATGTTTAAATTCTACTTCTTCTTATGTTACATAAATAACTGGAAACCCACTGGATTATCTGATAAATGCATCATTGCAAAGCTGAAAATGGCCGTTTCTATGAGCTATTTTGGAGAAACTAGACAATACTTTCGCCACTTAACTCTTTGTGGTATTGAATAACTATATCTGTACTCTACAATCTATTATTATTTTTTTTTACATGAAAAGTGCATAACCAGTTGATACAACAGCCTGAAAATCCTTCAGATGATGCGTTTTGCGTCATTTGCCAGCAAAAAAGTGAGGTTGTCTGGGTGCAGGCAGAAATGGAGAGAAGCTTAACATTGTCCATTTGAATTTACTCCCAACACTGTCGTGATAACAACAACGCTGGTTCCTGATAAAGTAAAACAGGTCTGCAGCTGGTCATTAAGTTGGTTCCTCTCTCTTAAACACACACATACGCACTGACACACACACACACACAGGGCATTTCAGGGTCACAGAGGATTGTTTGTTTCAGCGTGACGCTCCATCAAACCACAAATTGCTGAGTTCAGATCTTCAACATCACCTCTGTCTTTGCTGCCAAATCAAGAGTCGTCAGTGATTCAGTGTTTCAGATCACTCAGCTCAGCAGTCAGACAGTCTGTGTCCTGAAAAATATCAGGGGCGTGCTCTTTATTTTCTGCTGCATTGTTACTGACAAGTGAAGTGAGTCAGTGAGGATGAGAATGACACACACGTGCGCATCATCCAGTGTTACGTCCACAGGAGTAACATGGGCTTTTTGCATTTTTGTTTTTATTTTGAACAATTTCAGTTTTTAGCAGGTCCAGTCATCTATAAAATAAGGGTAGGGTTATGTTTTCCTGCATTTTCAGTTTCTGGTTACACTCAGACACACACTCTCTTGCGTACATACATACACGGCTTCCTTGTGTGCCCGGGTGGAGTTTCCTCGGGAGTGAGAGAAGTTGAATGCACTGACCGACGCCCTCGCTCTCCGCGGCCCCGTCACCTCCACTTCAATGGGTGGGTGGGACGGTTGTGTGCGGAAAAGTGTGTGTGTTGGGGGGTTAATACTGCCCATGACGTCACGTCTCTCGTCCTGGAGCTTAATCCAGAGTCTACATTTCCTGAGTGAGAGTGAAGTCGATTGCCACAAAGTTTAACCTCTTAATCCTGACTGAATGGCCAGTGTGTCTTTACAAACTCATGATGTGCCAACAGAACTTTATTTTAAATTTTAGAGGGGATCCAAAACTTTTGAAAAATAACAAATATGCCTGGCTGAATTTTGGTATAAGGTGTACAAAATGCTTCACAAGACTTGGTTTGAATTTAATTTTAATACTAAATAACCTGTATATACGATAATGTTGCACACTGTGTAATAAGATTTAAAACCCTTAAAGAGGACACTGTATGTTACCGTGTGTGTGCCTCACACAGACAAGTGATGCAATGTTGTTGGCAGTAAAACTCATCGTACAACTTTCTTTGAATTGTCTTAAAAGCTGGAATGAGGAACTAATGAGGAAACACAGAAGGTAATGGAAAAAACCCGACAGTTGCTCAGAAGTTGCTGAGTCTGGCAGTCTTACTGAAAGCAGCACTGACCATGAGAACCTCTTTCAGAACAACATCCACACAATACGCCGTTAAGAGCTCTCTGAGGGAAAGTCTTATTGTTTAACAGATTCATGGAAAGGACAACACCATGAGGTCACAGTTCAAGTCTCTAATGAAGCGCCTAACTTCTCTGCTGAGAGTAGTGGATTAAATAAACGTCCGTAATTATTCTTTCTCTATGTTCTGCCTTCAAATGGTGAACTAGTTGTTGAGTTTTAAAATGGAATTGCAAAGCTGATTTTAAGGCTTTCAGAGTTAACTTGAGATGTCAGCTAACAGTCGCGTTAGTGACGTCGCCTCGTTGAACCTTCACCAAAACCTGTAACTTAAACTTTGTAGAGCTGCTCTTTTATGTTAACAGCTCACAGAACTGATGAACTCTCCTTTCACATAACTGCAGTTGTGAATATGACCAGATTTATTTTTAGTACCTTCTGTGCCAAGTTGATGGTCATGTTGGAAAATTATCTTTTAAATTGACAAATATCAGATGTGTAGTTCATGGCACAATTCAAGTGGGATCAAAAAAATGATTTGTCTCTCTCCATTACCTACTATACAAAGTTCCCATGGGGTCCACTGGAAGGGACATGACTTCTTTACCAACTTACATATTTATGTTTTTCTACAAACTGACAACTACCAAGACTGTTGTCGCTGATGAAACATGGATACCACGTGATACCACTGCTGGTATACTATTGGCTCACAAACCTTGTTAGAAGCTGGAACCAGCTGTCAGAATTCTTACGCAAAGATAAACAAAACAAATAAAGAAAATTTAAATAATTTATTCACAATCATAGTCATGTTTTTAAGGAAAAGAGATGTTTATTCTGCACCTATCTTAAAGCGTTATAGATGTATTACTTTCAAAGGTGATTTGTCAACATAAAACAATGTGGAAAAAGATCTACAAGGGCTCGTTTATCCCATTTATGTAGTCAACCAATTACAGTAAACTTAAATATGAGAGTATGAGCTGAACACTACAGGTATGAATGCACTGATAGATGTAAATTTGGGAGATGTTTGTTTCATTGATGTGACGTGTCTTGTTTTTGTTTTTAATCCTGTTGACATGTTTTGGTTTTGTTTTTCCTGGGTGAGACCAGAGACAACTTTTAGTTATCCCATTCTTTTCTATTCTATAAAAATGTTATCAATAAGACCTTGAAGAGAATCTACTCATGACACAACAGAATTCCAGACCCATCGCCGTGACAGCAGCAGCTAAGCAACAAGTCCTCCATCGTTATGACATCACATGAGAAGAATTCCAAACAGTCAGAGTTCAATAAGAGAACAGCTCTTTCACTTGCCATGCTGCCCGGCTAAACAATCGGTGCTGCTCCATTCATGCTGTGACCCGTTATGACATCATCACAGAGGGACAGAGAGGGAGCCGAATGAAGTGACTCAGTGTTCAATAACTGGTTTTGTGTTGCCGTCTCAGCTCCGCTCAGTACAATGACTGTTAAACACAATCGAGCGTGTCACACACAGCACTACAAACTATGACTATGCAACGATCAGCGGACTCCTGTTGTATGTCACCAGTGTCTACACTGAAGAGTTGCTGAGTAATAAGACAACAAATCACATTTAAACAGTTCAAAAAGGAACGACTGCATAATATCAATATTTGGCTCAGAGATCAATCATGACCTCAGTCCAATATATTTAGGTAAGATTCAAACCAATATCAGCCCACGTGACAAATACCTTCCTCAAATACTTGATGATTAAAGAACCCCCAGCAAGATCAAAGTGGATAGGGATAGTAGACAAGATGTATGGCATGTCGACTTTCTCCCTGAAATGATTGCTGTGCCTTAATACAGTGAGGAATTAACCAAATCTTAATGGCCTGCTCAGCACAGGCAGATTTACACATGTACATATTCCTTCCATTTCTTAATGATGGATTTTACTGAACTTCGGGGGCTGTTCAGTGACTTGGAAATGTTTTTGTATCCATCCCCTGATTTATACTTTCCAATAAGCTTTTCATGGAGTTGCTTGGAGTGTTATTTTTGTCTTCATGGTGTAATTGTAGCCAGGAATACTGACTACTACATACTAATACTACAGTGACTGGACCTTCAGGCACAGGTGTCTTTATACTACAGTCACTTGAGACACATTCACTGCACTCAGGTGGTCTGGAATTCACTAATTGTGAGACTACTAGCTGGACCTCTGTTGAATTAGGTCAGTCACTTTAAAGGGGGTGAATACTAATATTTTTTTCCTTCATTAAGGTTACTGCACTGGCCATGGCAGGGGTTTTAGCTGTGCATGTATTTCAGGGGTTGAACAGAACCGCAGAAAAAAATAACAAAAACTTGGGGAGAACATTCGAGTGTCGAGTTGGAAGTATCATCTGAAATGTTTCGATACCTTATCGAGGATGAACTTGTTCAGGTACGGCATGTATCCCTGGTTGGAGACGGGACCCTCATCGTCGTCTTTAAAGTGCTCCTCCAGCGCCACGGGGTCATGTGGGATCTTCATCACTGTACATAAGTTGTGGGACAGCACCTGGAAGGATGGGAAATTCTTTGGTTTATTAATGGATTATAGGACTGACTCAGGCTGGGTACTGTTAAATACATTTAGATGCCAGTACTGATACCTTGGGTTTTTTCTATACAAATTGTACAAAATGTGTTTTACCAAAAGATTATAATACTCATACACATGGCAAGCTCCATCTTTTCCTCGTCTTTTTTAGATCTTGGCACAAAAAGCGTGCTGCATGCTTATTGGCTCACTGACGCTGATGAGATTAACTTCTTAGGTAAATTTGATATCTAATGACAAGATATTTTTCGATACTCAGTATTATTGAGGCAAATTGGTCAGCGCCATAACAGTATCGAAGTTCGATACCAAGTCCTAGGAATGACTAATAATTATTTGCTTTTTTATTATTAAATTATTATTATGAGTCTGTGAATTGTTTAGTCTAAAACATTTCAGAAAATAGTGAAAAAAGTGTATTACTTAAGAGCTAAATGCACATGAAGTCTTAATTTGTCTTGTTTTGTCCAACCGACAGTTCCAAAGATGTTCAAGTTTACTTTGATATCTGACAACAACAAAAAATGGAGAAGACATTGGAGAAGATAGAACAAAGATTTTTATCATTAATTATTGTTGAAACACTCAGTTATTAAAATTGTTAGCCGTCAATATTCTGTCTATAAACTATTTTGCACTAATTATGATACTCCTGTTCATCATCCAAAGTCTTTAAGAGGCGCTCCAATAAATGTAACATAAATCAATTTACGAGCCGTAACAGTTATATGACAAATTCTGTGTCACCAAAGAAGCTTTAAGTTTAGGAATACTACTGAAGCGACATAATTTGAGCTTGGAGATCACACATTTTTAAAATAGAACTCTAGTGTTGTAGCCAAGACAGCCTAAAGTGAGACCAAGTCATCATCCACACCAGTGTATCTATACCAAAGCAAGACCAAAACCAAAGCAGGACAAGACCAAGTCATTACCAATGACTTGATTGGTGACCAAGATTGAATCGAGACAGAGACAAGACCAAGTCAAGACCAGGACCACTGAGTCCAACACTGCATGATATATATTACAATGTGGTACATGCAAACCATAGGGGTAGGTTCCTAACGTGGACCCGACATAATACAATTTTTTGGGCAAACGTCAGGTTTTTTTCTTGACTCTCGTCTTCTCATCATCTCCCATCTTGAGGTACAGAATGTATCAAACAATTTCCGGAGTCTGCTTTGTCTGAGACCAAGACAAGACTGTATAAATGTGGTTGATTCGGATGTAAGACCAAGACATTCAAAAAGTGGTCTTGAGTCTGATAATCAAGTATCACAAGTTTACTGACCCAAAGTAAGGATATCTCAGCCTCTGTTTTACTGAGTACAAAACTAAATCCTTCTCTCTCATCTGCATTTTCTTTCAATAAAACATAAATCTTCACCTGTTGTTTCAGTAAACAGAGCAGTGTGGTTTCAGATGGCCATTGTCTGTTCACTAGTGTGTGACAGTATCTTAAATTAAAATAGAAACTTTAAATATTCACCTGCTCTTACAAAATAATTACTTCCTCAAATGCGATGTGCTCCAGGAACTGTCAGAGCTACTTCAGTATACAGAGTTATTTAAAACACAATGTGCAGTAGATTTCCATCCGAAGTTGGACACATGTCAGGAATAACTGTTGCTCAAATGTTCCAGGAACACACATTTCTGCTTCAAAGTCAGTGATTTTGTGTATTTCCCAGAATGCCTTTCTACAGCATGTTACATTCACATGAGTAGACAAAGAGGGGAATACTGTGTTGGCTAACTTCGAGTCAGAGAGGAGGGAGTTTCACCTCTTTCAACACATCCCACATGTCTGACAACTGAGTGTCTGTCGAGGAAGCTGTTAAATAATACAACTAAAGATGAGCTCTTTCTGTTCAAATTGAGCGGCTGCTGACCTCAGAACTTGACCTTTATTGTTGATGTCTCTTAAACTGATGAACAATGTCTGGCTGGAAACACGTGGGTGTGTCATAGAGTTGTATACATGATGAGAGTTATCCACAGGAAATTTAAAAACAGTTGACTTTTGCTTTACTTGGCTGTGATCTGTCCACCGATACAGGCCTAATTTATCCCGTATAAACAACACATTTATTAGTTTTCCCTCTAAAAGGTCACAACAGGTGAAGTATGTGACATGAATATGGGTCAGTGCTCCAGAGTACTCTCTGACATGAAGGTTAGCATAACAATCAAAGACTAACAGTGATTAACTCAAGTACAAATCAGAGTATTAAAAACAACCATTGATTTCAACCGTAAGGAAAAAGCTAAATGTGTATAATTAAGTTTTACTTTTGATAATTAAGAACATTTTATTGCTAAGAAATAAATGTGTGCTATATGCTATTTTTTGTCTAAAACGTTAAAATAATGAAGTAAAATTATCAACAGAACGTGAAAAAATAACAGATACAATACAACAAATGCTTCAGTGTCTCTTGTTGTGATGCAGGTGGTTTTAATGTTAAACGCAGAAAGAAATCTAACCTTCGCTGGTTTTACTTTAGTATTCATTCAATAGTTTGTATTTGCAGTTGTTCTGTGGGAACATGCAGAAGTCGCTCTGTCTAACGACCAACAGGTGCGTCTGTGCTGCGTTCACGGACACAAACGCAGTGTTGATTTCCCCATAAAGAAAGCGCAGAAAGATGTTTTCAAACTGAGCTAAAGGTAACGTGAGTTTCCTGCTCCTCCGAACAGCAGCCTCCACATAAACATGTCGATGTCTTTTTACCTTCAGCTGAGATTTGGAGACTTTCCCGCTCTTGTCCACGTCCAGAGCCGTAAACGCGTGCCAGATGGACTTTAAGAGTTCGTCCCGCAGCGACATGGTGCTCAACTTCACCTGTGACTCCTGTCTGAGGCCGAGGCTCTTCCTCTGTGACTGCGTGAGGCTCAACTGTCTGCGGGACACAATGAGGAAAAGTCACGTGACCCTCTCTCTCTCACACACACACACACACACACACACACCACACACAATGCTGCGTGTTCAGCATGATTATTATGTTGAAGAGCTGCAGCACCACTCAGCGAGAGAACTGCACAACAAAACTCGTGTGTGGATCACTGGAGGACCGTTTTTTATACATGTATATATATATATATATATATATATATATATATATATATATATATATATATATATATATATATATATATAAATATATATATATATATAATATTGTCAAAAGTCAGACAAATATTATTCCACTGAACTCCCTGGCATTTTTAATTTAATCTTTATTTTATTTTATTGTATTTTATTTATTACTCATCTTTCTTTGTGTCTACATGTTACTGTATGTTTTAGTGTGTGTGCAAGGTAAGATGTGCCCCTGGTGGGATTAATAAAGTTGTCTGAATCTGAATCTGAATCTCTGCATCTGTTACAGGCGAGAGTCCTGCTTTCAAACTGTAAATGTGTCACCATCAATATAAAGCCTTGTCCAAGTACCAAAAGAAGCTAAAAGTAATAGATTACATTAAAGGAAAAGTTCAACCAAAAGTGAAATTTCAGTCTTTTTCTCCTCACCCTCATGCAGATGAAAAGTTGGATGAAGTTTTGTAGTTTATAAAACATTTCTGGAGCTTCACAGCAAAGCAACTGAAATAGATTGAGACTTTAAAAAACTTTTAAAAACAAAAGTAAAAAAAACACAAAATGGCTCTATGCAGCTCATCCGGCAGCCCGGAGATCCCAAACTGATTTGAAAATCTTCACTGTCATAACATAAAAGTGTCAGCTCGCACCTCGTCTGAAGCAGGTGCATCAGTTCAACTGCAGTTTGGCATCTCTGGCCTTCAGGAGACTTGGACTATGTCAGAGAGCTGTATGGAGCCATGTTATGTTTTCTTTTTTTAAAAAACATGTCCTCATCTACTTCAGTTGTTCAGGAGAATGATGCAATGCTGTTTTTCTGTGAAGCTCCAGAAAAGTTTTGTGGACTATGAAATGTCACCTGACGTTCCGTCTGCATGATGGTGAGTTGATGATGACTGAATATTAGTTTTTGGGTGAACTTGTCCTTTAATAATGCATTCTTGTTTTAATCACTTTAATGTAGCCGCTGGGTAGCTTGTAAATGTGCTCAGGGATCGACACAGTTTTATCTTATCTTGTTATCTTATGTTATCTATACCTGTAATAGTACATCATAATATATTGTTGATATTTTCTTTTTATAAATTAAATCTGCAAAGTTAGTTGTAACGAAAGCTTCAGATAAAAAGGAAGCATCATAAACTTTATAAAGACTACTTCCTCATATTTAGGCATAAACATAGCTCACTTGATATACTGTACATTGATACACAATAATTTAATGCACTGCAAGTATTCAGTGACATATTGTATGTTTTTCTCCTGGTAAGTCTATTAAATAAAGGTCTAGGTCAGCCATTCCAAAACTTGAGAATAACATAGCCAATATTGAAATTGGAAACTTTTATGGAGCCCACCCAAACATATAGTCACAACTGTACTCAACTCAAATGTCTGGGATGAAGTATTTCCCTGAAGATAAGTAAAGAATTACACATAATTTAACACCCTCGTTTTACCAGTTCTGATTACTTTTTTTAACAGAAATATTTTATGGCAATTTCAAACTTAATTACAAAACTGAAAATTTTAAACGTATATTGTAAATGACCTCTTACACCAGGAGGCCACAGCCTCTATGTATATAAATCCTCCATAACTGCAAAACCTTTCATTTCCAGCACAACTAAACAGAATTCAACAGGTCACATTAAAAAGTCCAACCTCAACAGATCTATCAATTGGAAAATAATTGGAGCATTAGATCATCAAATGATTTATAATATTTTTTTTTAAAACTAATTGCTTAAACTTCCAGTCAATCACACACAGAAAATACACATAATTTCTCAAAGCGTAAGGTGATGTGGTGAAATCACACTGAACTGAACAGAAAGTGTAGAAGGTGAGAGTTTATTAAAAGAACATATTTACAGGTTACAACAACAGAAAAGGGTTTTATGTGTTAGAGGTTACAAGAACAAAAAGATGAGGAATGCTTCTAAACAGTAACTGAGGATGAGCCTTGTGGGAAAAGAAAACGGAACACATGAGAATCCAAAGAACAGGACAATGATTGTTCTAATGCTACAGGCAGGGTTGGCAGCACCAATCAACAGGGGTATTCAAACACTACGGATCAGTTCTAACCTCACAGATAATGAGTCAAGTCACTGGTTTTAAGATGATTTTCCTCATTGATCACAGCATGAGCCATTTTTCATCCGACCCGGAAAACAAAAGGCATTGAACAGGGGGACTCCTGCTACTTGAAAATAAGAGCCAATGACCTTAAGAACGATCCAACCTGAAACTGGCCAAACCCTGATACACACAAAACATCAATAGCAGCAGGTTTTTCTTTCTTTCTTTTTTTAAAACAAAAAAAAATGTGGCAAGTTCCACATGTTGCCTCCAAAGTGCTCCATTACAAACACAGAAATCGTCAGTTCTCAGACCCTCTGGTACCTAGCATCAGGCATTTGACAGGCAGTAAGGTGCGCACGGCTACGGCAAGTACATTCACACTGAAGAGGGCTTCACTGCGGCTTCAATCCGCTGCCAACAGGCTTCGGCTTTGTCGAGGGAAGTGCAAGGACAGAAATGGAGAGAGAGGCTGACGTCTATGCAAACTTAAGGAATGACAGAGTGTAAAAGGTACAGTAACTACCTTTGAGGAATGAGAGTTTATCCAAGAAAAAAGTCAGTGGAAGAAAAGGGCTGAACTACGTTGGCAACTAGAGTCTATCGAGATGAGTTCCACTTCGGTGTGGTTAACAGTCTGCAGCTTTGATTGGGCCTAGCACAACGACTGACAGGGTTTTCCTCCAACACAAAAAGACAGCCTCTCGTCTGAATGGTTCTGGTTAAAGGTCCATGAGCCTTCGTGTTTCTCTTCCTGTCAGGGCGGATCCAAGTCTCAGTAGATGGTGAGGCTGACTGATCGATTCATCTTCTTGCCAATGAGCCTGGAGGTTCTGGGGTTTGACTGGACTGTGGAGCGGGTCAGGATCCTGTCAGTGGACAAAACCTTCTCCTCTGCTGCAGCTCGGGCCATCTGGGCCTTCTTCAACTCCCTGAGGAAGAAAAAAAGGTCAGTCAAAATGCTTACAGCTTGGGACAGTTTTTTTGGATGAATTATAATTCTAAAGTTAAGGAAATGAGGACTCCAATGATTATTTTCTTTATTGATTTAACAATTGGAAAAGGAAAATCCCACTTCCCAGGGGTTTATTAGCAAAGTAGCGGCACATTACTTTTACCGATATGTGAATGCACTCTTTACATAGTTGTAACCTTTCATAACAAAACCAATCCAGGACTTATTTTTTGCATCACAAGTTGTCCAACCACTTTAACCATGTAATCAAAATCTGTCTGATAAACAGCCTGAGTGCAGTGAGTTGGGAGTTTGTTCTGTGCCGTTATAAACTTACTTCTGTAGAAGTGCGTTCTTGAACTTCTCTGCGTTGAGCTCGACTCTGAGCTGGTCTGCGCTCATTCTGGCAGCAGTGAGGAGCACCGGGTGTTTGATGAGGTCAGAAGTTGATGGCCGTCTACTCTGATCAGGATGGATCATCAGCTGAGGGATAAAGAACATAAGATTAATTTCAAAAAGGAAAGGCTAATTAACATGGCTGAGAAATACAAGAAAGAACAAAGACATCTCCAAGTAGAGATGATTTTTAAAAAAAAAAGCTCACTAAGCTCAATGTTAATGATGTCTCCATTAACAAGATTTTTAGAAAATATTCGCTGAAGTAATAAAAACAATAAATAAATGACAGATAGTTTGTTATTTGCCTTAGTTCAGGAGTATTCAAAACTTTAGAGAATATAGACCTTAATCTAAAATGGTCAAAAAAATTAGAAAATAATTATGAACACAGGGGCATCATCAGACAGAGGGCAAATCAGGACCCTAAAAATGTATATAATGTATATTCAACAGACTAATACTGTAGAAAGAAAGAAAGAAAGAAAGAAAGAAAGAAAGAAAGAAAGTTGTTACCTTGAGCAGACTGAGAAACTCTGGAGAAAGCAACTGAGGGATGGCAGGGAGTTTTCCCTGTCGGATCTCGTGCCATTTGTCTCCGTTGGTGGGAAGAGGCTCCGCCCCCGAGGCACTGACCACAGTCAGAGCCAGAGCAAAGATGTCCGCTTTCCTCAAGTTACTGTAGTCCTACAAATAAAATCAGACAAATATTAACACCTCTGTGAAGCTTTACTTGTTCCAAAACAGAGGCAGTTTTGAAGTAAGGTGACAAACCTCTTGTAAAACTTCATTGGCCAGGTATCTGCTGTCACCCTCCTCCACCTGTGGATTGTTCACTCTTGTCACATGACCAAGATCACCTGGAGAGGCACAAACAATACAGATTTAAGTTGGCCATCTAATGTGAGTACAGTTTAAAAATGTCAGTAATAGAACTGTAGAAGCATCTTACCGATTTTGTAGATGGCGCTGGTTGTCAGTATGTCATCTTCATCACATTCATCACAGCTGGTTACAGACTTCCGTGAAATAAAGATGTTGCCTGAGACAAAGACATTACAATTTTCATTAGCTCCTGACCAAAAAACATTCATGTTAAGACTCAAAATCTACACAAATATAAAATACAAATCTACTTTCCAAAGGATTAGCTGCATAATTCCTTTAATAATAATCTGACTATGATTACTACTCACTGGGCTTGATGTCCATGTGCACCAGAGAAGTCGAGTGGATGTACTTGAGCCCTCGTGTGACTTGCAGCAGCAGATCTTTCAGCTCTAGCTCCGACAGGTAACTGAGCCGTCTGTAGTTCTCCGAGATGACGTCAGACAGAGTACCGCCGTTGCAGTACTCGTTCTGGATGAGCATGTGGTCGTCCTCCGCCCAGGCCGAGTAGTAACGCACCACGTGGGGATGTTGGCCCAACACGGCATGGGCATACACCTCCCGTAAAGCATTTTGTCTGTGGGGGAGGGGAACAGACCTTTTTAATTAAGACAAGCCTGAACAAAGTTTGGTCGTTAAAATGAAGGCGAAAAGGTGCCTGAAGTCTTCCCAGTAAACAACTTTTATAATCACGCCATTCGAGTTATGCAAAGGAGCACTTGGATGACTTCGGGTGCATTATGTACTCTACTACACTGAGCATTAAGAGGCAGAGTTTGAATTAAAATCTTTGAAATGCATTACATTTCACATAATCATATAGCACCTTTAGACTATTTTAAGGTGTGGACATTGGACATCAGGTTACAATGAGTCCCAGAAATAAGATTTAAAAATGAAGGAATAGCCACAACAAACAGATAAATTGAGAATGAAAATAGCTGTCAATGATATATCGATTCATCAATTAGATATTTGGTCTATAAAATGTCAGTAAATGGTGAAAAATGTTAATCAGGATTTTCTAAAGCTCAAGATGACATCCTGAAATGTCTTGTTTTGTCCACAAACCAAAGGGGAGTAAAGAAAGCCTTTCTGACTATCCCCTTTCCTTTAAAATGGAATAGTTCACAACTACTCGATTGATCAATGCAGCTCTAAATGAAGGCCTAATCCTCTGTAAGATCTTTTTATATTGTTATGAACTCAACTTACTCATCTACTGATCCTGCCAGAGGTTTCTTCGATCTTTTGATGGCGTAGATGCAGCCATCGAGTCTTTTCACACACTTGAACACAGCACCAAACTCCCCACAGCCGATCTTTTCCAGCTCGAGGAACTCTGAGGTGTACCTGGACATCATGTTGCTTTCCATCATGGTGATCCTCTGAAGGCAGAAGAAGAGTTTAACTACAAATTTACACTTTTTTTGATCCACTACTTTCAACCAGTTGGAAAAACAAAGAGATTAATCAATAACCAAATTTGAGGTGACATCCTGCTAAATGCTATGTCTAATGAAGGAAAATTAATTAATTTTATTCCCACCTACATGTTATTACTGCAAGTCACATGAACATTTAATTACCTTGGATGGTGGCAAGACTTCCTCCTCTCCCTCACCATCACTTGCCTCCATGTCTTCTCCACAAGAGCTGAAAGATTAAAGACAATAGAGGATGTTGGTCAGCATTCTGTACAGCAGGGGGCAGCACTGGGGGCTTCACAAGCACATGGCAGAGTTCACCAGTAACCATGAGGTCCTGGTTCCCAGCCAAACCCCCTGGCCTTAGTCAACGGCTTTAACGTATCTGGTTATTATAACAATGGGTCTGATCTGTGCTCAAGATGACAGGTGAAGGTGTTCAGCACAGCTTTGGTTTGTGGGATTAACAGCTGTTGCATTAGTGTAATGACAAAGATGTAACGGACTACACACCAACTGACCAAGATGGGAAATATGTAGCCAAAATACTGATTGTAGCTTGTCAACTCTTCAAGTACAGAATATCTTTGGGGTTTCATCCCTCTCTAAAGATAAAGGTATTAGTGAGAAAACATCTGTGCAACGTACTCATTCCAGTGTGCCCGTTTCCTGTTGTTTCTCTGCTGTGTGGCCGACTGGATGAGGAGGGAGTCAGGGGTGAAAGGGTTAAAGTTAACCAGAGGGGTCTGCTGTCTCCTGCCGCTGTCTGTGATTGACTTTCCTGAAGGCTCCACATTCTTGAACAGGGCAACTCTCCTGCTGGAGGATCCTGGACCGGAGCCCCTCGCTCTGGACAGTAAACTCTGAAAAAGAAAGATTTAGTGCTTTGTTAATACGTGGGAGCAGCAGGAGAGAGGAAAACTCACAAAACAAAAAAAAAAAATAAAAGGGAGACTATCTACTTGATCATTAAGAGTGTGATTCACGAACAATATATGGTCAAGTCCTGTGAAATACTTAGGTTTAAAATTGGATGCTTAAAGGGCAATGCTGTAATCACTGACTAAGACATGCCAAGACATGAAAATCCAGGTCACCAAATCATCTGGCTGACTACAGAGAGAGAGCATTATGCAATAGTACAGTGGTACATTATGTGGGTCACTGTGGTAACTGACAGAGCAGAAATATCCCAGTATCCCCATGGAATTCAAAAAATGACCTGTTTGTTTGTAAATGCTTTATGTTGCTTATTTTTGCTGGATTTCTATCCAGTTCAACACCTAACAGGATTCATCAGCAGACACATTAGAAAAATCAAAATATAGAGAAGAATGTTTATTCTAAAATGTTGTTTTGCAATCAATATACCCTTTGGAGATATAGAGAAGACATTTTATTCTAAAATGTTATTCTGGAAATGTTGTTGCAAAATCACTTAGAAACAATGCCTTCAATTTTAAAATCGTATGTTTCGTATGCAAGTAAATTCTGCCAGTAAACACAAACTTTTTCTTTGATAGAAAAACGTAAAATTAAAAAAGGCATGCTAATAACACCAAATACTAACCTTTGGCGTGTGTGGTGTGTCAAAAAGTCTTAGTTTTCTGAAGGTTTTATGTGGAGGTGTGTCGGGGCAGTCCGGAATCGGGGAGCTGGATCCTTCCCCGTCGTCCTGGACGTACGACCGCTCCGGTGACCCTCCGTACAGCCGAGACGTTTTCCTCGGTGACGGTGAGCAGTTGGCGAAGATAACACTGCTGGGTGACCGCAGATGAGACGGAGAACCGTAACTCTCTTCGTCCCACAGCTCCACGTCGTCGTCCCCACCGGACTGGTTCAGGGGGCTGCTGCCCCCTTCCAGCCGTTTGTCGACGGGGTCCCGTCGCACTGGCATCGGTGAGTCCATCTCCGTGAAGCCAGACTCTCCTCCGGTGCTGTTGTTAACATCCTCAATCAGGTCGTCCTCACCATCGCTGCATGTGAACTGTAGTTTCTGACAAATTGGTCGAGGTTTCGGAGAAGGAGATCCGTGCCGATGGCGACCGTAGCTCGACATTTTCAGGATTTAAACCCCGGCTTCGTCGACGGGAAAATCACGCGGTTGGACCCCCACTACAGAGGCAGTGGCGTTTGTAGCAAAAACACAAAGCTACGCAACTTATAACTACCTTACATAAAGGTATTAATTAAAAAAAGTCGAAGTAAATCGCTTAAAGGTCCGGTAACATCCCAGATAACGTTAACTTGTTTGCTAACTCCTACACGCCCCTCCAACGCTGAGAAATGGCCACGGACTAACGTTGGTTAGCGAGTCTTCACCGTGAGAGCAATGTCCGAAGTTGTTCCTAAACCCAAAACAAACACCAAAACTACCGGCTCCAGTCGAGTTTCGGTATCCGTCAGTACCTTGTCGATGGCCCGGTGACACAGAAACACGTCTTTCCGCAATAAAACCAAACCAATGTTTACAAAAAAGTTTGAATGAGTCAAGCGCTGTTCTCTTCCTATCACGCGCGTGGCAAAGGACTTCCCGCGACCGTTGGTCACATGTCCCAGCGCGGCCAATCAGAGCGCGTTGAGGAATTTTGAAAGATGGGCGTTCCAGAGAGGTTTCGGGAGGCGTTACGTCATCGGTGGCAAAGCAACAAACTGGCGCGAACGCGTATCTTTCATGTGGCCGCAGTCACACAGTTACATTACCTCCGAGACAATGCGTCCATTATTGAGGCGGCAGGATGAGAGAAGCCGCGATACTACAAAGATCAAAGTCAAAATGGAGTACAAACCACCAGTTTATACAGGACAACATTTATCTAAGCCAATTATATTGTAAAAAACTGCTTCCAGTGGTTTAAAAGCCTGAGCACCACCTCTAAATCTGAATAGAAACTGCACAGCTCTCACTTTTTCTACTTGAACCCAATCAAGTTTATTTCAACAAGTTGATTTATTATTCAGTTGAAAACTTGTCAAATTGTCAAGGAGATTTAACTCCTAAGGAAGAGTTTCTTTATTAAGGTTTGTTTAGGCATTACAAAAAAATCAGTCAATGAAGATCTTTCTCTTCTGATTAAAATGTCTCCCCCAAAACTACATAGTGCACCTTTAAAAAAGGGTTTACTTATTTATGAGTTAGTACGTACTATTCGAGAAAAAAAGAAAAAAGAAAAAAAAAGGAACTTAATTGCCCCCTTCAGTTATTTATTGTATTATACACTACTCAAGGTTGGTTAGGCATATTGGGATATTTTAGTGTTTCACTTTTATTCTGTGACATATCTGATTTATTGTCCTATTTTGTGAACATTTTTCATCCCCAAAAATAATGAAACACATTTAATATGACTTTTATTGCATATCCATGTGCATACACAATATGCACCCATATCTCAGTATCACTAACTAATTTTAAGTGGGGTATTATGTTTTATTTGTCGGTATTATTATTGATACACCATCATTAAAGGTGCACTATGTGGTTTTGGGGAAGTCATTGGACGAGAAGAGAAAATCTTCACTGAATAAACAAATATTCCTCTCCAGAGTGGCTTGTTTATATTAAAAATATATCAATAACAATTTTGGGGTTTGTATTATTACTTCGTTAATATTCTACTATTAATACCATTAATTGATTTTCATTGTTTCCATTAACTTTTGTGTTATGTTACCCTTACAGTATATCACATCTCTTTTCTGTACAAGCTGTAGGTATTTTTTACCTTTGCAGCAATGCAAAGTTGAAGGTGACCAAAGTTTAACATGGACTTGTGTTTAAAATCAGGAACAGTCAATTATTCACACAATCTTTTTTATTAGAAATAGCATTAGCTGTACACTGCACAGTGCACTGTGCACCATAAACATTAGAAATCATCTTTCCCCTCTCCCATCTTTTTGGTTGAGGGACAAAATAGCATAGCAGAACTCCAGTTATCAAAATCCTATGTACACATAAAAGCTAAGGTCTTTTGTGGAACAAGACAAAAAAAAAACATGGAGGAAGACTCAAGATTTCTCTCGTTGATATAGTCCAGTTGAGATGGTTTTGATCCTAAATCATAGTCTGTAATGAGTCCATCAATCCTCCATGCCCGGCGACTCTCCTTGTTGTATTCTTGATGCTATTCTGATGGCTTCCTCCAGCGAAGGCTGATCACTGAGCTACAGAGAAAAAGAAAACAATGTGCATAAATCAAAGACTGATTGACATGCTGATAACAACCATTCATTGATCACTACCACTGATGTAATTTACTCTGTCATCCCTTCAAAAGACAATACCATCCTGTGACTGTGACTAATGTAAGGCTGCTGAGTTTTACTGATGACTGTCACAAGATGGAAAAGAGTATTTGTTCTGTAATTAACATGACAGAAAGAGCAGAAAAGGGGTAAATGAAAACAGTGCTTTTCAGGATGACCTGCAACCTTTGATTAGATCCTCGCCCCTCAGGGTTTTTGGCCAGAACAGTTAATACAGTATTTAAATTGCATATAATAATTTAAAATGTACAACCCTGATTTAAAATGAGTAAGATAAAACATGAATAAAAACAGAATGCAACTATTTGCAAATCCTTTTCAACCTATATTCAGTCCAATACAGGAAAAGACAAGATATTTAATGTTTAAACTGGTAACTTTATTGTTTTCTGCAAATTTACACTCTTAATGAATGTTTTGCCTGCGACATGTAAAGTCAGAAGAATCATCAGAGCCCCAACTTTTCTGGAATCAGGGTTGTTGTTAAAAAACATTTATCTTTGAATAAATAAAAAATGATCATCTCCCTATAATGTCATGTCATGTCTGTCATTGCACAATCTAAAAAAAAACAAAACTGTAATGTAATTTCCTTCTGCTTTTGTTGATAAGCATTTGTACTGGTGTCAAGGTAGAAAGGGTGCTGGTGGTCATCTTGAATTTGGATTACATGTAAACTGACACAGCATGTGGTTGTTAAGTTTTGGTTTAGTTTGATCCCAAGTCAAATGCACCAGCAGGAGAGCAGCAACACACCTACACCCCCTGAGCTGAGCCCCACCTACTCAGGAGTTTTTGTTAAGTTTACGCAAATAGCACAAAAGGGAGGGGTCTGGGGAGAGATTACTTGAGTACTTGAGAACACAAAAACACAAGCGATCAGAGCACAATTGCAGCCGAGCAGTCTCTGTAGGATCAATACCAAGGCTTATCACTGATGAATTTAATGTGCTTCTGTACCCTTCTTTATCAAGTGAACTAACAATTTCACAGATTGGAGTTCAAACCAGTTTATTAACTCCTCTGGTGTCAGTTTACCAACCTGCACAGCGATGTGAGTGCCGTTGGAGGTGGCCAGTAATGTGACAGGATGAATGTCATCCTGGTCTTGGGTGTAGGCTGCCTCCTCCACCGTTTGGAACGATGCCATGTCGGGTGTCATGATGGCCACCTGAGGGAGACAGAGATGTTGTACATAAAGGTCACAGATCAATTAGTTGTGTCATCATGGAGGTCATGGGCAGACACCTGAAAGAGACTGTTTGTTTAGTTTCAAGTTAAAAGCACAGTATGTCATTTCTGTCACTAGGGGTGTCTCAATTAAAACTATAAAAACAAAAGATGTAGTTTGATGACGTTGTCAGGTAGCAAGTCTTATTCAAGTTATGTTCAGTCGTATTCAACGACTTCCTTCCTCAATCTCAGACGTGTCATTTAATGTTTCCCCGGCAGTTAAAGCGACAGACGTTCAAATGAAATACAACATTAACTTGAATAAAATTAAGACTTCTCTGTGTTTGAACTTTGCTGGTAGCATTTGGGAAAGTTTAGTGCTAACCTCAAAGGTCTAGTCATTTTAATGTGGAAATGTCATATATTATATCTTTAAAATATGATAATATTAGTTATAGATATTAGAAAATATCAGTTCTTATGAAGTACATTTCTTTTCAAACTGGAGTTCCTTTAACATTCTGAGAATAGTCAGCTCAGTTAATGAAGCTATGTATAAACAGATAACATAACAATGGGGGAAAGCCCTTGATAACGTTTTACTTGTGTCATTGTTTACCTGTTCGTCTGAGCCATCTGTTGTTACCATAGTAACAGAGTGAGCACCTTGCGATGTCAGTTCGTGGGCTGGGATGGTTATGGTTGTGCCTTCTTGGGTTACCATTGTGATGGTGCCACCCATAGCTTGCAAGTCTGCATCAGAGATACTGACCTGAAGTGAGACACAATACATTCAGTTTCACAGTCAGGCACAATATGTCTTCAGTCAGTGGAACAACATGGTCATGATTTGTTTTGAAACGTATGAACCTCATAATTATCCAGCCTTAATTTCTTTGTAGTTTAAGAAACAAAATGCATAACAGACAGAAGGCACAAGAAATGGGTTAGAACGATGAAAGAACGGTTGCAGCCTGAAGTAGGGTTAGTGGGCTTGTGACAAAATCCAGTATTATGGAAAACAAGATTTACCACCTTATGGTCATATGCCTCCGCCGACCAGTAAAGTTGTAGTTTACATCCATGTCTGTCCAGACTCATTTCTTATATGTAGTGAAGACTTTGAAGGTATTCAGTAAAAAAGTATTAAAAGATTTTGGGGCAAAATGGAAGTAATCTGTAGTAATTTTCCGTTAGAAACATGTTGTCTTCTCTTAAAGACTATTTTTACAGAGCAGTACAGAGGACTGATAGAGAGCTTCATCACATGGTTCAACAACATCACCTAAAGCAATATCAGCAAAACCATACAGCTTGTGGTGGATTCAAATTAGAGAAACAGACAAACAAAAACAAAAAAAGTCCTTGTACATGTTTGGATTCTTGGCCAATAAAAGTGATTCTGCAAGAAAAAGGAGGTGTAACTATGACATTGCAAAGTGCCTCAAACATGAGTGATGCTGCAAACACGCTACAAATTCATGTGTTGGACCTGTCTGCACATTAGATCTCTATGATCAAGAATTTCAAGGTGTGCCCAAGATTACTGTCACTAGCTCACGGGTGGCCAGAAAAGTTTTTTTATAGAACATTATGATGTCACAGTGAAACTGACCTTTGACCTTTTGGATATAAAATGTCATCACTTCATTATCATTTATAATTAGCGAAATAATTCTTGAGTTGTGAGCTCACAGTGACCTTTGACCACCTAATCAGTTCATCCTTGAGGGAACATTTGTGGGTAAATTTAAGGAAATTCCCACAAGTCTTTCTTGAGATGCATCATTTATGGGACAAATGGGACAAACATACTGTACTAAACAAACAATCTGAAAACATAATGCCTCCGGCCACAGTTGTTGTCAACTGCCTAAAACGGTTTGTGGTCAGTGGTGACCCTAACTAACTTATCCATCAAAGACAAATGTATCACCTACTTAGAGCCAAACAGCATGAAGCAATTTTGAATCTCTGGAACTATTAGTGATTACCTGCTGCTGTGTGCCATCCTCCTGTGTTACCAAGGCAACGTGCTGCTGACCAACCATGTCTGAGCTCTCCACCGGAACCTGCTCTGAGCCGGAGTCATCTGCCTCAACCACGTGTGTCGTGTAGCTGACGTTGGGGTCATCGATGGCATCTGAATGGAGATGAAAAGTTTTTGTTTGTCAGTATTTTAAATAATGAGATTCCTCTTTATTTATATAATTTCTTTCAACATAATTTATTTCACTCTGTGTACTGCACAAGTTCTGTACTTTTTCATATTGTTAACCTTTTTTAAACCCAGGCTGTACTAAGTTTAAACATAATATTTTTGCTTCACACCAATTTCTGTTTAATATCTTAAAGTAGTCTTTTTGGTGTTACGTATCATCTCATTTTCACCACATGCATTTATAACCTGGTGTTTCCCTCTGGGAACCCATTTCTTGTTGATATCACCCACAGAACCAGATGATATAATTTAAGCAAGGCTGCAACTAACAAGTTTCTTTATTTTCAAAAGTAAATTAATACATAATTAAGTTTATAATGTTCTAATTTTCAAATATCCGACTTAATGTAATACAATTCTTTTGCATTGGTTTTATCCAGCCATTCAGATTATTATCAGGTATGACAAACTAAAGAATCCAAAACGTTAAACTTGAGAAGTTGAAACTACTGAATTCTTGCAATTATCAATTGCAGTTGCTAATTAATTGTCTTGCTAATTATACAGTATTTTTAGTTATCAATTCATTTGCGAATTATGAATTCAGTTAGTCGTTTGTTCTATAAAATGTAAGTGGAATTATTTTCCACATCCCACAAACCTGCTTGTTTTATCCAACCAACATTCAAAACTTTAAATATAATCAGTTACGATCATATATGACATCAAATTCCCACATTGAAGAAGCTGCTGCCATACAGTGCTTGACATTTTTGCTTGAAAAGTGACTGAAACAGTTAATCAATTATTTTTGCAGCTCGATATTCAAGGAATATCGAACAAGTTTTTATCAAAAACTGCCCTTTAAGGAGTTCTTCTATGTCCTTATATTTCCACTAACCTGCTGGGGGCTCAAAGTACGCCTCCTGCTCCTCCTCGATGGGCTCTGTGTCGTTGTGGGCTGTGCGTTTGTGCATGGCGAGGGTTGAGATCTGCTTGTAGGTTTTCCCACAATGGTTGCAGTTGTAAGGTTTGCAGGGTGTATGAACCACATGGTGTTTGTAAAGGCTGGAGTATTCTGTGAAGCGCTTTTCACAGCCAGGCACTGTGCACACATATGGTTTCTCTCCTGGAGGAAAGGAAAAGTAGTCGGACAAGAGGAACCAAGGTTATTACTTCACTTTTAATATTAGAAGTCGGATACAACACCACATTAGTTGGAGACTGTGATGTAAAAGGACTCACCAGTGTGTATCCTCATATGGTTCTTGTAGTTGGTGGCACTGGCGAATGACCGCCCACAGCTTGGCTCGGAGCAGTAGTACGGCCGCTCCCCGGTGTGTGTTCGGATGTGAACTTTGCGGATGTTGGAGGTGGTAAACGACCTGCCGCAGCCTTCGACTGGACATTTAAAAGGCTTTTCTCCTGCAGACGAGAAACATGATGTCAGGGTTTATCAATCATTATTCCATGTCCCCATAATTTTTCAAAACCTACTGTATCGATCTGTTGATATCTGGATAGTTGTTTCACAATCAATTCTCTATTCAATAATGCTGTGACAAGTTTCAAGTGTAAAAAAAGGAGTAGTGTGTGTCTCTCTGTTAGCTATATCACGTTTTAAACCAGCAATAGACAACTTTTTAACTCTAATGTATTATTCAGGCTATAGAATGATGACAGCATCTGCGTTTAGGTTGGTTCCCCCAGGAAAAGTAAAACTGACTGATGATCCAGTCAGGCTGGCACCCTGGCTCCATTTCTATCTGCTTTTGCTTAACTTACAGCTTACTCAATTATTAATTTCTTATTTATTGACTAAATTAATGAATAAACTCCTGTTTTTCATGTGTTGTTGCCAGTCGCTACCCTGAGGAAACGGAACGTGATCTGGTTGTCTTTGCGACGGGTAGCAACAATAATACCAGCATTGTCCATTTCAGAATTAAAGAACCAATGAGATATAAACCGCAGGAATATTGATTTTTAAAAATAAAAAGCAGCCCCTCAGTGTTATGCTTCTCATGATGATCATGTGCATGGAAACTCCTCCAGTACTTTGGTAGCTGAGGAAAAATTCAAACACACACATCCTGCTAACAAAACCCTGCAATTTGCTGAGCCTATTCTGGAAGGAGGCGCTGCACCCCAATCAGTGTTCTTCGGAAAACAGCGGTACGTGACTCTAACCTCGTAGTTTTGACCAAAGTATCAATCCAGTTGCGACAATCAATTACTTGTGTTAGTAGCAGTTATCATTTCAGCTCCCTGCGATAACAAACAGCAGTTAAACCCTGAACCAGACGAATGACACATTTATGACACATTTATGACAGACATTTACACACCTTTCCAGACATATGATGCAACAAAATTATGATTGGTCTGGGATGTGGTTGTGTACCTGTATGAGTCCTTGTGTGCTTTTGAAGGTCTCCGGAGGTTTTGAAAGACTTGCAGCAGTTCAACTCTTGACATCTATATGGCTTCTCCCCTGTGTGTGTGCGTGAGTGACTCTTCAGTCCATACCCTTTAAACACCATAAAGAAAGAAACAGAGTCATTACTTTTAGTTAAGCCCTTATTCATGGTTATTTCTATACGATCATTTGTTATAGTCACGTCATAGTGCCTCACTTCAATTATTTTACATCCCAAAGTGTTAATTTGTCAAAACCATCCCCATAGTAATTACTTAATTGTCATCAGCAGTCAATTACGAGCTTAAAAGTCATGCAAAATGTTCTTTTGTGGGCTGGATCTTTTTATACTCTAAATAATCTGACAAAATGTATGCAAATATGACATTTTCCACTGTGTAAATAATATAAAAACTATTTAAAGGCTTAAAGTTAATGAGAAATCTCTGCGAAAATTTCAGTTCTCCTCAGCTACCTGTTGCAAACTTCTTGCCACATCCAGGATAGTCGCAGATGTATGGTTTGTCTCCAGTGTGGGAGCGCTCGTGTACCTACAGGACACAAAAACAAAACTGTATCAGTGAGGCAGAAACAGCAAACAAGTAGATCACAACAGCATATGAAGATGCCGTAAGGGGAACGTAATCCCACACTTGAGTAGGCAGAAGCAAAGCAGCACAGCAAAACATGCTCACACAACCACAAACAACCCACAGTTACCTTGAGATGGTGGGCAGTGGTGTAAAGCTTTCCACAGCCCTCGTATTCACAGCGGAAGGACTTCTCGCCTACATTTGAGGCCCTTGCTTGCCTGTTGTCTTGACCCTGTAACACAATCTGAAGGAAACATGAATTAGACTCTGCTGTTAAACCTGGACGATGGATTAAAAAGTCATTAAAAAAAAAAAATCTAGAAAAGATACACTACCCGCATGTGGACGCCATTGTCTGCTTCCACTCTGCCAAAGGAGCCTAAAGGGTTCTCAATGTTCTCCACCTGACAGACACGACAAAAGGGCACTGCTTATTACAGTATATGCTGTCAGAATTATTAACATTCACATCAAGAGAAATGCAAGGAGAGAAGAAACATACAGGCATGTTATCCGTCCACATTTGAAAAAAATGTTTTATCTGTATTATCGGCAAAAGTAAATTCAGTCTATATCAGCACATACTTTCCAAAGACTATACAGTACATGAAGATTATTCCAAAACAACAAACAAAATCCAAAATCAACACAAACAAATCAAGACATTACGTGTCCCATACTAGTGCCACACTGGTACAGTGATG
Organism: Lagodon rhomboides; assembly: GCA_039737535.1. Classification (NCBI taxonomy): domain Eukaryota; kingdom Metazoa; phylum Chordata; class Actinopteri; order Spariformes; family Sparidae; genus Lagodon; species Lagodon rhomboides. Next base: position 13,750,995 of record CM077793.1, read on the forward strand.
TAGCATGTTCACCTTGGTGTACTGTTCCAGCACGCTGATGGTCTCAGGGTCGATGGCCGTGGCCTCAGCCTGGAGGTCTGCGATAGTGCCGTCAGCCTGGATGGCCAGGATGGTGTTGGACTGGGGCATGTGCACTGTGTGCTGGATGTAGGCGGTGCTGCCGTCCTCCAGCTGCACCTCCTGCAGGCCGCTCTGGTCATACGCATCTGTACAGAAACAAGGAAATGGATGTTAATGGAAAGAAACACAATGAGGAAACTGGGCTCAGATCTAGTCTGAAAAACTGAGACAGTTGTTTGCTCAAGTGGGATGATGGTGGTCAAACTCACTGTTTCTTAGTACAACAACACTTAGCTATAAAACAGGACTAATCAAGATCGGGGGGTCTGCAAATCTTTGAGCTATCTTATCTCTTCCAATGTCTATTTGTTTAATTTGTTTAAAACTGAGCATTTTTTAATTACAGTGAATAGACAAACAAACCTGGAGAACATTACGAAACATTTGGTTTTGGTGTCGGTCCATCAGAAATGCAACTATGGCCAATTTTTGCACTCAGAGAAACAGATCTGAGCTAAATGCAGCCACAGGACACTGTATAAGGGTTTAATGTGTGTCACATGTTCATAAACATACTCCAATGTCCACAAACTGACTGGGTGGATAACCTTTTGACCCAAATTAGCAGGTTAATGGTACAATACTTCTCTCAAGGTTGTAAAAGGGCATCATGGGAAAAAAGTAGACTGATATTGCTCTTTCTCTTTACCACTCATCTTGAGTTGTGGTGTTTTAGGATTATGGTGTTGCAATGGCTTTTTGAGTGTGTTAAACAGAGGAAAATAAGAATAAAAAATCCAAATGCAGTGATAGGTAAAATCAGTACAATTAATGCTATGAGACAATTTAGATTCTGTAGCAAAAACAAAACAAAAAACAAACAAACACCTTACCTTTGGGTGTGTGAATGTAGGCTGTTGTTCCATCTTCTAGCTGAACTGCTTGTCCATCCTCAAGCTGTAAACTGTCTCCTCCTACAACAGAAAAAAGAAAGACCTCACCAACAGAAACTTCAGCTTGACTGCAGCCATCTTCATGTATGCTTTCAGTCCTGCAAGACAGCATTATGCCATCCAGATAAATGACTGCTTGCAATGCAACTGAGTATGACACCAATACTGTCATCTCTGCCCTAGGATACGAACAAAATTTGTGCCTTACCTGCTTTAGGCATCGACACATGCTGAACGTAGGCAGCGGAGCCATCCTCTAGCTGGATCACCTGGCCGTCCATGATCTGTCCATCTGAAAAGGAGGCTTTGGAGTCATGTTGGATGTATGCGGTGGATCCATCTGCAAGAGTAACGGCCTGCAGGCTCACTGTGTCCATGCTCTCCATCTGATCACCATCTAGGAAGGAAAAAAATAACTGTTAGCTTTATCTGTACATGGCAACTTTGTACTAAAGGTCTTATATCTTCATTAAAGCACACATTGTATAATCAGTTAGGGACAGGTATAAGACAATAAAATACTTGTTTTCTTCATCCACTGTTTATAGTAGATTCTCAAATGTTGTGTACATGCTGGTAGTATTCTAGTTATCTATAACATGCGTCTTATACTTTTGTGTACTGTGAGATTTACATATTTTTGCATGGGATTAACAAAGTTTGTCTTATCAACTCAAACAGCAAACACTATTACATATGATAAAGAAATTGTCAGATAAAATATTAAATAATTTAGCCAGTTGTCCACTATTCCAGACGATTAACTCACCCGCCACAGTCACTGCCTCTGTCAGACAGAGAGTGACCGGCTGCCCGTCTGCATCATGAAACTCTGCCATTCCCTGCGAGTCCCGGTTTATCTGGGCCAAGAGCATGCTTTAGCTGCTGCAGTGACACACAATCAAGAGACATGTTTAAAATGCATACTGGTGATCACTGTCTGAGCAGAACACATCTGAGCTTTTGTACAATTTACTACAGTCGTTCATTATGTTTAGTATTAATCTGTTGCCATTTGTTAATTGCTTCAGTTCTGCATTATTAATACATTTACCTACATTTTTCTATGGAAACTCCCACATCTACTGGATACTGTGTTAATACCGTCAGTTTACTGATTTGTTGATGCTTTGCGAATCTGTGCCATAGCACCATTTACTACTGCTGAACATAAGGGGTAATATATCAGTAGTTTTATCGTTACTGTGATATAAAATTATATATTGTCTTGATTTTGGATATCATTATATCCTGATATGGCATTAGTGTTGTCTCTCCTGGTTTTAAAGGCTGCATTATAGTAAATTACAAGACTTTTCTACTTGTTTCATTACTTCCCTTTACCTATATAGTGATTATATCCAGATCACTAATGATTATTTATCAAAAATCCCATTGTGTTAATATTTTGTTTAAGTACCAGCAGTCACATCCCTTCAATATTGTTACAACATCAATATCAAGGTATGTAGTCAAAGATATTATGACATATTGATTCTAGCTGTTTGGTTATAGTATCTATCAAGTGCTTTTAAGGTGATTTAAATAAATAAAATTAATAATAAAGTCACCTATTGCAATTTTAGTGCTATATAATCATATTATTTGTTCAACTCTTACGTGTTTATTCTGTTTTTATAGCTTCCAGTACGGAGGCTGCATAATTTGGTTGTACTTGAACAATGATAATATAGATATTCCATTCTTCTGTTCTAATCTGCGAACAAAGAGAAACACAAATACTGAGGATGGAAATACTTAATACAAGATGTGACTGCGAGTGATGCACTGAAGACAGTTCATCACTTGTTTGATGATGCGGTATTGTCACTAACCACCATAGACAAGTCACTTCCAAGGCCAAGTCAACATACAAGGGCCCTCATGGCACAAGTTCAGTGTTTACAATTTTACTATGCTGAAAGACACGTGCCGAGAAATGCGTTGCAATAACTTGATCCAACACACAATAATGAAGGTTTTACAACTAGGCTTCACTTCAAGTCAGGGCCTCAAGTTCATGTAATAAAGCATTTACCACCTCAAGGCCTTTATCATGTTAATGACTGCTTTCATGGATCGTATTACCGAACAAAAGTTGTATTAAACAATGAAAACCAGACACCCTCAACTCAAGCGTTTTGACGCTCCTGGGCTTTTCCCACATGGTAGCCTTGTTTACCTTATTTGACTTAGGTGTTACATGGCTGCATATATCATTGAAACAGATGCTACCTGTATATGTTCTCACGATAAGCTAAAGCATTTGAGAAGCGTTCTCACGATAAGCTAAAGCAAATGAGTTCTCACTGCCTGAAAGGGTTCTTAATTTATCCACTGTCAACGATGCTCTGTTTTGGCGCTTGTTCATTTGAATATAGCATTTGGGGCTAGCTAGCTAACGTGTAGCACAACTATGACTTGCCACATTTGTCACTCTGTAATGAAACACTATTTAATACATTTAGTGAACCGACTCTGTTGCACTACTAATGCCGGTCAGTTAACACACTGACATGATGTTTGGGTTGTCAAACAGCTCAGTTACAGCCGCCGGGACGTATAGTCACAACGAAGTGGAGTGGTTAGCTGCTATGCTAACAGCATCGCTAACTAAGCGGACCAGCGCTGTCACGACTTTTTTTTAGCGCTTATTAGCAAACTGCCTCTTGAAGACTGTCTTGAACGCGAAAACAGCTTTTTGAAAAGGGTATCTGAAATCCAAGCCGACTGTGTGACAGCAGAAGGGCTAGCTAGCTGTCTCCATGAAGCTTCTAACCGCGCTCGTCTAACTAGCGACGCAGTTAGGAAACAAGAACTGGGAATCCATGAGCTAATTAATGATAACATAAGCATTTTGACTCGGTGGATGTCAATTTTATTTTAAGGCACAACAGTATTTCCCGTTCTTCTTTTGGTTCCATGCCGCATCCTGTCACTCCCTCTCGCAGAGATGGCTGTGGGAATAATGCATACTGGGTAAAAACCAATTTATATACTAACCTCCAAAAATTTCCAACAATTCCTCCTGTTCGACCACCATGCACCAGTGCAGGAAACGCTCCGTGATGTCCACACACCGGGAACATGTATGGCAGCACGACCATCCGAGCGATGCACCGCCTATGCGCAATTCTGGCACGGTGATTGGCTGGAGTGATCTCTGCTCCCGCTCCTATTGGCCTACAACGTCCTGTTCGAGCACGTGTTGTTGTTATTCAGCTTCCCGGGCCCCTAGCAGACGCCATTCCGCGTCCGTTTTCGTATTGTCTCCGTCTTTTGACTGAAATTGCGCTGCGTCGTCGTAGAAAATAAATATTTAAACTTCAGCATTAGACGACAATCAACCGAGGCTGTGGATTCCGGGCCGCGTCGTGCCACAAGATGCTGTTACATGTGTTTTTCAGCAACAAAAACAGCGATGTGTGGGGAGATTTTTCGGCATCCATGTTGAAAACAAGGTCGTGTGGGAAAAAAAGGGGGAATCTGGGCAATGCAGTGAAGAGAGGCTCGGAGGGATGAAACACCCAGCTGACATCTGTCAGTACAGACTACAGAGATTCACACCTGAAAGAAACAAACAATCGTGTTGTCAAAAACAAGATTATACTCATAGATAGATAGATAGATAGATAGATAGATAGATAGATAGATAGATAGATAGATAGATAGATAGATAGATAGACACTGGAAGTTGTGTCACATCAATCACCAAACATAAACGAGAACAAACAAAGAGGAAGTAAGAAACATAATAGGCCTACAAAAACAAATATAAAATTGTAAAGATGCTTTTTGAGAGGAATATGCTATACAATGAAAAACCTACAGGCTTAATATATCTGTGCTCGAAATGTACAAGTAGTAATGTTATAAGAATACTAATCTTCCTTTATAGCACCTTCTACTTACCTTTTAGCTTATTTTGCTTCTACGACAACTTAACAAAAGATGGGAAAGCAAAGCAAAACAGTTCAGATTTAAAATACATCCAGAATAAACTGAAAAAGACAACAAAATATTATTAATTACATAATCATAAGTAAAATAATCCTAGTAGTCTGAGTGGTTGGTTTATTGATCAGCAGAGACTCTATTAACATAGACACATCAACCCAATAATAAGCAGAAAGTCCTTGAATACATTTAGACAATCACAAAACTCTTCTATTTATCCCAGACTAACTAAAAGCCAGTGCAGAGACTTCTGATAAATATGTACAGGTGTTTAATACCAGAGGAATAAGAGATATTTTAATACTACAGAGATTATTACTGAGATATAGTGTCACTTGTCACACTTAGTAGTAGTTGTGAATCTGGAAGTGCAAACATACACTAAAAAATATAGGTTAACATTAGTTAGAAACGTTAGTTTATCAAGAATGTTGTACAAGTTAAGTGTGAAACGCTACAACTGGAATGTATAAAACACACAGGATAAAGTAAAGAAAGCCTGTTTCCTCAAGAGACTCTTCGACCATACCATAGATCTGCAGCTTCACTTAAAGAGTCCCATAGAACCCACCTTGAACATAATAACATTAATAAAGTAACACATGTGGATTTTGCAAACATAATATTTGACTCTGTTATCCTCAGAATTTCCACAATAAAACTGCATTTCTAATATGCCTTCAATTTATCATTTGTTCTGTCAGCATTTCTCTATTTAACATCTTTGTGAAAGTCTAATTAATAATTCTCAAAGGAATCAAGATTCAAATGTCAGTAAAATCCTGGTGTTTCACCATCAAGTCATCGATTTTTATTTATTTCCACGATTCCATAAACTGACGTATTGGTTCCAGTATTTTCAGGCAGGTTGAAGCTGCCAACAGTCACCATAAACAGACAGGATGGCACCGCCAAAGTAAAAGCTCTTATTCAAAAGGCTACTTCCTAAGGGCTACAGCTTACATTATATAGTCCAATAAATGCACAATATTACAAGCATCGGTAGGTCTATTTGTGCATCAAAAGTATGGAACAATTTATAGCCTATTTTATTATTCTCTTTTTTATTTTCCTGTTCTGTGGCTGTGGACTGTACCTTGTATTTTTATTCCAATATTAAGTACTTTAATTGCATTAAACAAAAGATAAAATATATGAACCTTTCATGCCACCATTGGTCAGCTGTTGTCTTTTGTGATAAAGACATCCCCTTTAACCTTTTCAGCTATATCCTGTGAAGATGTAATCTGTCAGAAAGAGAGAAATCCAGTTTTCAGTCAGGCAAAATGTTGCTTTTGGTCTTTTTGGGTGCAGAGCTCCTAAAACAATGGAACAAAGATGTTTGAATAGATCAGAGGTGGACAGTAATGAAACGTAATTTAGCTTATTGCTTAAGTGCTGTATTTTGAGGTATTGTACTTTATGCTACACCAGGGCTAAAGTGCCCATTTTAATCTGGTTAATTTAATCGGCAATCAGATTTAAAAAAAAAAGAAAAAAAAAGCCCTGATCCAGATGATCAGAGAAATGCTGAATTTTGGATATTTGGTCAGGCTGATTATCGACTGCCCCACTTACATGTGCATGTAATTTATCCTTACATGTGAATATAGTCATAATTTCATTTAAACATGTAATTTTATATTTAATTAGCCTACTTTTTTCTTTTTCTTTTTCTTTTTTTTTTTTTACCTTAAAATTACTTTTGATAGCCTGCTTAAGTAAATTTAATATCAGATCGAGACTTTTACTTGAGAAGGCTACTATTCTACAGGTAACGGTCACTTTTACTGAAGTAATATTTTAACACAATATTTTTTAACTTTTCTTCAATTATGATTTTAAGGTACTATACTATTTTAATTCGAGTTTTATTTTGAAGGTATTGACCGGAAGTCACGTTGTTAACCTCCACAGTACTGACTATAATGGGGGGGTCTCCTCTCCTCCACTAACCTGAGCTCATCATCGGGAATCCCTCATTACAGACACAGACACACACCGGCCGCTCTGCCTCTCACACCCGCAGACATGCTCACAGGGATGCGGACGGAGACCCGGGGGGACTCGGTGGTCCTGGATGCTGCGGCTCTGAGGCAGCAGAGGAGGCTGAAACAGGCGATCCAGTTCCTCCATAAAGACTCAGCTGACCTGCTGCCTTTGGATGGACTGAAGAAGCTCGGGACATCTAAACAGGGGGTGTGCCTCTTATTACAGGCCTGTTATAGGCTGCTGCTGCACGTTTCTAGGCTCGTGCCTCAACCAAAACACAGGATTTATCACAGGATGCTGACTTAATGATGGAGGAGACACTGCGTCCTTCTTAATCTACCACCATCCCACCTTATATTGATTTCCTATTTCAAATTATAACCCATCTGATAGAGGGGGATATAGGCCTTACATATATAATATAGCAATTAGCAGTGGTGGTAAGTACATTTAGCCTACTTGAAGTAGGCATACATGTACTTTATCTGAGTAATTCCATAAACTGTAATTCATAAGATACTTCCAGTCCTCTGCATTTTAGAGGTAGGGTAAATATTATGCTCTTTACTCCACTACATTTATTTGATAACTTTAGTCACCCTTTAAACTTCATCTTTCTATCTTTTTGTTCCTTTTAGTCTCTTTTTTAATTCCTCTCATGTTATGTCTTTTTCTGCTTTCATTTGTTTATCTTTTATCCATTTATTATCCTTTATTCTCTTTACTGCTCTTAATCTTTTAATCTGTTCTTAATTCCTCTGATGTGATGTCATCTTGCTATTTAATTTATCTCTATTTTTGCATCACTCTTCTTTTCTTTTTCTGTGATTTTGTCTGTTTTATGTCTTTATACTCCTGCTTGTAATGACTCATATTGTCTTTTTTTCTGTTCTGCCATCTTAGACGAGGCTTCCTTGTCTTTGGCTCAACGTTTGAGTGTTTCTTCTGTAATATTGTCTTCCTGAGTTTCCTGCTTTTGCTTGTTTGTCGAAGCACTTTGTAAACTCTGTTTTTAAATTAATTATTGTTATTATTGTAGTTACAGTGCAGATAACGTACTGCATCAGAGCCAAATTAGTACATTTAACATGAAATTATTAAATCGGCAATCATATTAAAAAACAAAACACTGACGAATAAACACTGTTGATTCAATAATTTTCCAGGTAGATAATTGGTTGACCCATAGTATATAGTATATGTATGTATAATTTTCTTTTACTTGTAGCCTACTTTTGATACTGAAGTACATTTATTGCCATAAAATTACTTCTTAGAGTAGATGGATTTGTGTGCATATACCTGATCAAAGATCAATGTACGATATGCAAAATTTCCTCTGAATAATGTGCAAAAAAAAAATTCAGACATTATAATAAGATATGAACAAACAAGACAATAAGAAACTGTGGAAATAATTGCATTAAGTATAATATAATTTGATAACACTAATGTTGTAGGCCTATTGTGAAAAATGAAAATACAACCAGCTCCACAGCGATGGGACAACTGAGCTGCGTGTTCTAACTGTATTGTTTTTGTTGTCATGGCAGCAGCCACACCATATCCTCCAGAAGCGCCTGCTGGAGACCAAGTTGTCCCGGGGGAGGATGAACATGTGCGGAGTGACCCCAAACAACGGAGAGATCCTTCTGAGCTGTACTCATTTAAATTCAAATGAGGAGGAGGAAGAGGAGGAGGAAGACTTCATCTACGTGCCCTGTAAGGTGAGTCTGTATCATCAAGTACAATGTACAGTGCTTTCTTTTTGGTAAAACACATATTTCCCTTTGCATAAATTATGATCCTCATTATTTTCACCTCTGCCTCCTCTGTGTGTTCGCAGTGTTTGGGACGGGAGGTGAACCTGCTGATCGACACCGGCTGCAAACTGAACCTGATGTCCTCAGTAACCGTGGAGAGACTCGGGTGAGATGTTCGCGATCTTTCCATTTGATTTACATCAGTTCACCCCCAGTATTCAACGAGTAACGTTCTGTTTCTGTAAAAGTTTGAAAGAACTGGTCGACGAGAACAAAATGGAGACGGAGGGATTTCCGTTTCAGCGGAAGCTTTGTATCGACGGACACATCAGAGAGCTCAGCCTCACCGTCGGGCAACTCCGAATAATGTGCTCCTTTGCCATAATAGGTAGGGAGGAAGAATAAGATTAAAGATTACCTGTTTTTTTGCGACTGTAGCTGGTGATTTGAAGACACTTTTAAGTATGATATTATAATATTATTGTCTGCCAACTCCATTTATTTGCAGAAAGTAACAGACCACTGATGTCCCTGGGAAACAAGACATTAAAGAAACTCAAGGTAAATCATCTACTTCTCAGGAGGAACAACATAAGTGAACATTTGGTCTGCGGTTGCTGTCAGAGGAGAGGCAGATAACTTCATGTTAATGTGTGATATGTTGGTGTATTATCTCGTCCACAGTGTGTAATTGACACTGAAAAGCAGATGTTGGTGTTTGGCACAAACGTGAGGGAGCAAGTTCAATTTGTCAAAAAGACATTCAATGAAAGGTAAGATATGATTACCTTTAACAGAGTGCTTACAGAGAGGCATGAGAAGCAAAATAACAAAACAAAAAAAGCACAAGAGGTCTCCTTTAAAGTGATACTAACTCCAGTGTTGTTGTCCTTCTTCTTCTTCTTCTTCTTCTTCTTCTTCTTCTTCTTCTTCTTCTTCTTCTTCTTCTTCTTCTTCTCTTCTTTTTGCTCAACAGTTCCTACAACTTCAGCAACCTGTGATGCTGACTTCTCTTCACCTACAACACACACACACACAGTGACCAAAAGCAATAGAAGTATTTACTCTGACAACTAGATGCCTCATAAAGGAACTGCAGATTTATCACCTCATAGATTCTCACTTTCTCTCTGCCTGTTTGTTTGAGTCAGATCATCGCGCTGACTTCACCCGGCAGCAGTTTACACAGAAGCTGCTCCCATTAACAGTTCCTCATGTAGCATCGCCGATGAGTAGCATTCTTGTAGCCTCGAGTGTGATCATGTTTTAGCTGTCACTACAATAGTACGTATTGTTTAGCTAATAAAACAGATTATTATTAATAGAACATGTAGTGCTGTAGACTTTAAAATTCTAATAGAATTGTGATTTATAGCTCTTGTATTGTTCTTCCAGACATAGTATTCTACATTTATAGGTGGAAGTTAACGGTGGAGAACAAAGATCATTAAAGGAGTGTTGCTAACAAGCTTAGCACAGAACAACTGTTTATCTACTGTATTTTATAATCTTCTAAATGTATTTTCTAGTCCAAAGTGTGTCTTTACATTGAGGTCACTGCCTTTTAATGTTTACAGAATAACAGAGACACTTGTGGTATGTTTTATCACGTGACTGTAGCAAAGTGAAGCACTGAACATCAAATAAAATCCCAAACTATGTGAAAATGTGTCTGCGTTTTTGCTGATTTTGTCACAGAAAATTCAGCAGTTTGTATGTCATACCTACAGAATTTGTCCATGTGCTATTTCTTTCTGAGAGCCATTTATGAAACTGGGCCAATTAAAGCTGTTAATTAGAGGAAGAATCGTGACACATTCACAGCAGAGATTTTTCACCCCTGCATGTTCAGGAAGGGGACGGAGAGCAGCTTTAATTGCTCAGCTGACCTATGACTTCACCGCAGCAACCGTACCATGACAGCAGTGTTTGGTGACACTCTCGGGTCAGCTGATTGGCAGGTGAACAGCCCCTCCAGTGGCCGTGAAGAAGACTGACTCAGTCTTGAAGAGTTCTCCATGGAAACAGACATCAACAGTGAGGAGAGGCTGTCGTCTGCAGCCGACAACATAAAAACAGCAGGTAATGTAGCCGCTCAGTTTCTCTGTGTATTAACTGACAAATTAGAGAAAAAGAACATGCAGTGTTGTGTGTTTAACTGCTTTCTGTTCAGAGCATTAGCATTAAAAAATGTGTTTTCTGTTGATAGCAGAGTGTTTTAGACCCTCATGGAGGCTCAATAGAGAAAATGAGATTGTTTTGCACATTAAGGAAACAAACAGCAGCTGTTATATAACAAAAGTAAATGATTAAATTACATAAGAAACGCGCAAATCTTAAAGGTGCACTATGTAGTTTTGGGGGAGAAGTGTAATCAGAAGAGAAATATCTTCATTGACTGATTTTGTTTATGCCTAACAAACTAAACAAACTCTTTGTTTTCATGACTGAATAAACAAACTGACCTTAAAGACCAACACAATTTCATACTGTTTTACTTTGTTTATATTTGGCGGACCCTGCCGCCTTTCTAGCTTCAAACTTTTCTGAGGACCTTACTTTCCTCCGAGAACAGCTTGTTTATTCAGTAATAGGTAAATAGGTAATAAATATTTCTGAGTTGTGAGTTTGATTTCTTCTCCAAAACTACATATTACCTCTTTAATTACGAGTAAAATGTATAGCTAAACTTATTTATTAAAACAATCATAATGAGTTACATTTCTCACACACACGTTTGAGAAATTATAAAAACTTGTTTTGTTACTTTCACCGTTGATCTCACTTCCCCCTTCTATATGCAAATAAACACGTACATCATGGGACAAAGGGACACAATGTTTTTTTTTACACAAGACCTAAATAACTTAATGTGTAACATATGCCGAATTTACAATAAGGCCCAAATAATAAAGAATCGGTCATAGACAGCGCTTCATAATTCTTATAAAGTTTCTCCGAACTCAACAACTCATAAGATTGAGCAATTTGTTAAGGGAGTCTGGGGGATTTCCCTCCATCTTCATCTCTTTGCTGTTTCTGACTGTAGTTGGTGTTTTTGGCTCCTTTGACCTATAATGTGTTGGTGTTCAAGTTTGGTGTAGTTTAAAACATTTTCAAACTGCTGGAAATTGTTGTCAATAACGATTAGATAAGTTATCCTGGCCTTTCATGTTAATGCAAACTAAATGTCATTTGTGCTGTTACTCCCAACTATCACATTAGAAAAGAAAAGAAAACTAATTTCTTGACATTATCGTCGTACAGGGATGGCATCCAGGCAGATGTTGGCCTCCGAGGCTGCACTGATTCCGTTATTTCTGGGGAAACAGAGATGCAACATCACTTTTGTCGTGGACAGCTCAGAGAACATGAGGGCTGTTCTGGGGTCAGTGAAACGCCTGCTGATCCAGACGCTGCTGACAAAGGCTTCACTCAGGGACTCTCTCTTCAACATCATGACATTCTCAGGCAAGGTGAGGTGAGACTGACTGCTCATTACGACACCAACGTCTTAAAGGACAACTTAAAGGTGCAATTCCATGTATTCATTTTAGGTTAAAATATTCAAAAATGTTCTTATATATACAGAAACAAGTTTTGACATTCATTTTAACAAAAAGTTAGTGACTAACTAACGGAAGAGACTGATTTTTTCTCCCTACCTTACAGCTGAGCTGCTGGTCCCCCCACATGCTTCCCTGTGCTCCTGACACAGTCTACATGGCTCTGTCCTGGATCCACTCCATCAGCTGCAGCCCCGGCAGAGATCTCCTGTCCGCCCTGAGCGTGGCTCTCAGTGACGCCGCCTGTCACGCTATCCACCTGATCTTCACTGACCTCCCCGACCGCCTGGACGCCCTGCTGACAGCCCTGCCCGCCCTGGCAGCTGGGAGGCCGGTGACCGTCTTCTACCTGCTGGACTCAGGAGGTCAGCTGGACAGAAACACTCACCACTACCTGCAGTGTCTGACGCAAGCCACAGGAGGGAGCTGTTATGCGATTCCAGTTGGTTTGAATGGAGGGCTGGAGAAGGTTTGGCAAAAAAAATAATGGTGAATTATTTAAAAATGTAATCCTTTATTTTGTATGCTTTGTTGAAATATTTAGATCTGAAAGGAGAATATTGGATTTGTTTTTTTAAAAAAATCACATCTACAATCAAAATGTAGACACAATTATCTGTCTGTAATGACGTATGCGTGTTTCCATGCTCGCTGTCAGGTGATTCCACTGTATATCGAGGAAAGCCGGTCATCAGTGCCAACGCTCTCTTCAATCAAGTGTCGCTGCCCTTCCACCTCAGTCTCAATCCCACAAAACACTTCAGCCCCTCTGCTCAGGTTTGTCACCAACATTGACACGTATTTGGTGACCTTTCTAACAGAAATACATTTATGATACTATTTGTATGTATGATGTTGCTGTCAATAATAATCATCAGCTCAATGACTTGTGAGCCGTTGCTTTGTTTCCCAGGTGCAGTCTGGGTAATCCTCTCCATCCTGTCGCATCCTGCATGCTGTCTGGTCAAACCCTGAGTCCAGAGTTCTTCCCAGGATGCCGAGTGCTGGCCAGGAGGGAGGTGGATGGCCTCTTCTACATGGGCACTGTAATACAGCAAGTACAGGTGAAAACATACTGTATGATTACAGACTACTGTGATAAATACAGACAGGTGTTTGGACAACAACACATTGGTTCTATATCCATTCCAGCACAATGGATTTAAATGAAACAATGACCATGAAGTGTAAAGGATAAGTTCCCCCAAAAATGATAATTCAGTCATTGTCTACTTTTCTTTTCTGGAGATTCACGGCAAAACAGAGTTGCAGCATTCTCCGAAACAACTGAAATAGATTGAGACTTGTTTTAAAACATTAAAAAGACAACCGAAAAGAAAATTGTAATGTCTCGTCCTCGCCTGGCTAGTCTAAGTCTCAGGAAGCCCCAAGATACCCGATTCATTTGGAAAGCTGTCAAGCTTGTGCAGCAACTTCAGACAGGGTGTGCGCTTTAAGCTTAGCAGCTACAGGGAAAATTTGAGTTAAGATCCATATTAGGCTAATAATGATCGAAATATCGACCTTTTTATACATACGTATACGTGACCTCACTTTAGGACAATGCCACACAATATGGATGAACCTACAGCTGAAACAAACCAAGGGTGTCAAAAAGTTTGTTTAGCCTTGATCCATCTAAACATGTTTTTTACTTGCTGAAGACCAAAGTGAAGGCAGAAAGCTGCAGTACAGGTCTGGCATACATTGCTAGGAAAGATTAATGCGATAGCACAATGTCGACTGATGTCTGTGGGTCAGAGACGGAAGTTCCAACTAACAATTCAACACCAAATACTGACTTATAATCTTAATGTTTGTCTGCTTTGACTTCATTTACAATATACTCTCTTCCTCCTAAAGTTGGAATATGTGTCTGCACTGATGTGTTTCTAAACACCCTAAGATGAAAAATTAAAGTCATTAACTTAATCTCAAAGTCATAGTCGAAAGTACGCTGACATCATCGTACCACGTGTTTAAACTCAGGGCCGTGGAGGAGTTTGGGTTGTTGAGTTCGACCACCCTGGGAGCACCAGTTTGGCGGTTGTCTCCTCACAGAGGCAGCTGGTTTGCTCCCTCGACATGGTGAACCACACCGGAGCTCACACACGCTGCCTGGTACCTGGTGATGCTGTGCTGTCGCCATGGGAACCAGATCTGAGGAGATATGGGCCAGGGAGAGTGATGGCCGCCACAGACCGCAGAGATGGTCAGTAGAGTTTGTGTTGAGTAATATTCAACTTATAGTAACAAGTTATCTAAAGCTTCAATGGACTTACTTTACTCAAACTTAACTTTGGTAGTTTTATATAAAAGGAGACTGTTTTATTATTGTTATAACATTATAATTCACACAAAAAGCCCTAGTAAACCGTTCAATCACTCTGTGTTGCTCGTTGTAGTTGATGGTGTTAGGAGCCTCCGGGTGCTGATGTGGAACAGCTGTGTGTCTCTGGTTCCTGGCACTCTGGTTTTACCCATTTCCGCCTCTCATCATGACCGAATAGTCAGGGAGCTCCAGATCACAACACTAGCCTCTGGTCGATGTTGCAGCTGGCTTTGTGCTCGCAGCTCCTCCTGCACTCCTCAGCTGCTCTGCAGAGACTGGTGTCAGTCCTCACCTCACTGCTGCTCGGTCACAAACCACCGGCCATGTAGCTGTAGGCCCAGCTGTGGAAGACTGGATGGATTTGAGAGGGCAGACAACGATACAGATGTGAGGAAGAGTGACCCTGAGGTGCCCTCCTCCTCCTCTTCGTCTCTCTCTGAATATGAGACCAGAGTGACGTCTCCTCCTGTGGTGAAGCTGAGGAGTAAAGAGCAGCGTCCTCCCTGGAGGTACTGGAGAAGAACTGGTTCAGAGCCACAACACACACAACCAGGTGGGAAACACAGACACTGCCAAACTGAAGTGGTCGGGTTCTAGATATGACCACAAGTGACCAAAATAATTCAATTGTACTTATATGATGATGCTGCTGCTCAGATCTGTGCTCCTTAGGACAGAACATTCAAATCCAGTTGGGCTGTTTTCAATCCCTGCTTGTTCTGGTTCATCTGAAGCCATTCTATACCACAGCTAAGCTAGTCAGATGCTAAGTGTCAGATCAACAGCCCCGTGAGATCTCATCATGCTATGTTTCTGTATTTATCTGCAGGGAGTGCAGTGCCGAAGAGGACATCACAACCTGTAAGGTTCAGCTTCCCTGTACCACAGGTCAGTGCCTCGCCCAACCACAGCTCTATGTTTCAGTCACTTCCGGGCGCTAAAGGAAGAAGAGCGAACATCAGGGATGTTTTTGGAACGACCAACTTCAAACCTCGACCACCAGCGGGACTGCGGCCTTTCTCTGGCATCAATACTTCTGCTGTTTACACATAATATGTCAGTGTAAGACAAAACCTCACCAGATACCTTTGTAAGGCTGGTAAAAACAAACAAAATATGATAAACAATATTTTATTTAAATACACTGATATGGTATTAGTGCAGGTAAAAATACTGAAATACATGATTCTCTAGGGCAGAATTTGGACACACAATCTATATAATAAAATATTCATAAGTGCAATAAAAATATGGCTTCTCAATATGCAGCAATTAAAACACGTTGCAAAATAAAAAAGGAAAACTCTTAAAGCAGAAATCAGCGTAAGAACGGGCAATAAACACACAAACAGCATAAATAGCATTGGCCAGTTTAGTTATGAGTCAGGTGAGGTGTCACAGATTGAAGGTGAGGTCGATGCTCTCTCCAGCTTTGACGCTGACCAGCTGAGTCTGCTGCTGTGACTCCGGCAGGCCGGCAGTGACGGCGTACGTCCCCGGGGAAACCTCGATGAAGAAATCTTCACCTGCTGCCGACACACGGCCCTGTGAGGAACGAGAGGTGAACTTAGAAAGGTTGAATTTATACTTTTTGTTGCAACACAGCTGAATAGTGGGTAAATGAGTAAAGTTTCCTTTATAGCCAAGGAGGAGGATTTTACAGACAAGGCCTCCAAGAAATCTGCAGTCCCATAGGATTGGATACAAAACTACCAATATGTATCTCAAAATACAAACTGAATAATCTATATGTATATATGAATATCTTATTTCTCGTCTGTAAATGTGTCTGGGTGGCTGTGAGATCCACTGTTCCCTCTAACATAACTTTGCTTCAAGAAGTCTTGGATGCAGTATTGATAGATGGAGCCTTCACAGTCAACTGTTGTATTTTCAGTCTCAATTTTTCCCCATGTCAGTCTAATCTTATACAAACGATATTGTTAGAGTGGCAATAAACAATATTTTTGATACTGAAAGACTTTCTCATGTGAAATTGCTGCTAGCACTGGCATTCCCACTGTGAATCAACACTTGCTGACTTGTTGCAGGTTTCAGCTCATTGTTTTGGTTTGCTTTACTGCATTATGAAGTTCGAACAGGTCTTACATACCCTACACATTCACTTTCAACCCTCCGGTGCAATAAATGGCGATGATGAAATAAACAAAAGCTGGTGAAGAACATAGAAAACTGAGAAAACTTAAGATCCAGACTATTTTCTCAGGACTTGGAGATCCAAAATAAGTCTAACATGATTCCAATAAGATGAAAGCTTTACAGGACAGTAGATTATTGTTACTTTGTTGGATGGAGCCCTTGCATGTTTTCTGGCCGACAGTGCAGGTGTGGTCATTCTATACGCTGCCCGCGTATGGAACCTGGACACGTGGTTCCTCTCGGTGTCGGTGGGTGCAGTGCAGCAGCCAGAGTCATAAAATCTCTGCAGCACGGAGAATATTTACATTTTAGTTAATTATATTACATGTCTGTAGCTGAAAGCATGGGGATGCATGCAAATAATCACTGACCTTGCACTGATGGGTCGTCTGTGCCATGAAGTCTGCGATAGTTGCAAAGACATCATCAATCTCTGTGTGTGTTCTCTAATGAATGACAAGAGCATGAGAATTTAAAAAAGATGAGCAAAAATGAAATACAGCACAGGATCCTAATTTAATTGTTGATGGGGTTAATATACAAAAAGAAATGCTGCCACCTTGACAGGGACTTCTGACTCCTCATCAGTAGTAGTGGGGGTCTGGGATGCTGCTGTGCTTGTCCAGTCTACACTCCGCCTGGAGGCCCGCTCCAACACCTCCAGGCCCAGGCTGGCAGAGCGCCGCAGAGAAGACTCCAGCCAAGCTTGGCTCGCCATGAGCAAGTCAAGTACACCTCAGGTGCCCTTCACCTGAGAGGAGGAACAAGCAGGGAGCGCTCAGCCAGTTTCCTTTTCCTTTACCTCACAGTAAAGTCCAATAGATGGGTATGTTTGTTTGTTGGTTGGTTTGTCAGCAGGATTACACAAAAACTACTAGATGGATTTCCATGAAACTTGGATGGAGGATGGGTCTTGGCCTAGAACAGACCCCATTAACCGTTTTTGTGGATCTGGATAAAGGGACAGACCCTAGGATTTTTTTCCTCAATAGCAGGATCTGCAATTTTTTTTGATAAAAGAAGAATTTGTCACAATATATTATAAATGATTCCCCTCAACGTCATCATCAATGTATATATTTATTTTAGTGAAAATTAAATGCAAAAATGAACATTTCCACTAAAAGTCGTGAGTCATGTCGCAATCGCAGTATCTGTTAAAATAATGTTGTTGTTTTTTGCATATTGTTCAGCCCTAATCAGCAATAGTTTTGATAATTCACTATTTTTAAGCAAACATGCAAATGTTAAAGTAGTTCCTGCCTCTTAATCGTGAATATTTGCTGTTTTCATTTTGTCTCATAATATATTTATTTTTAAAAATTAGCATTTTGACGGAACAACACTTTTTTTTAATAAATCGCAATAAACGTTTAATTGAAAAAAAATAATAGACAGATTAATTTAAAACAAATAGTGTTATGCCTAATTAGATGTCAATTAATATTTAAATTAAAATATTAAATTTGAAGTGGATTATATCATCTGTGAAATATCAATGCATAATGGTCAAAGTTTGACGGTTTCATTCACAAACACCTGATCAGAGACAACAACTACCCATGCTGTGTAGTACAGGTCAATGCTGGGACACAGCGCATGCGTGAAGATTAACGCCCCGCTGAACTACGGTAGAAAGCGGAAGATTTGTTACTCACTTTCAATTTTAAACGATCAGCGGTCACTTTCCTCCGCTCATCTAGAACACAGAACTTTCAAACGTTCCATTCGCACACGTCACGTTCTATTAACGTGTCGTCACGATAACTTTAGTGTTCTAAGCGCCGACAACAGAACTCGAGCTGATTATTTACTCTTTACCTGATGAGCTCACGGAGAGCTGGGCGGCTCAGAACGGAAAGACAGCCATAAATACGAGCTTCCAGAGAAAACAGCGCTTCTTCATTCAGTGTGCACGTAGTTGTCGTATTTTCCTCATTTCATTTGCAAACTTAATCCATCACACCGCCGCCGTGCTGTTTTCAAGTGACAGGACAGGAAATCCTGCACGTTAAACCCCGCCCCCTTCCAGACATCCAAAGTCACGTGGACATGTGTCTTTTACATCTTATTTGTTACTTCCCTCTGATGAATGTTGAAAGGAAAGCATTCATGTCATTTTCTAAATATAATTAAAATCAATCCTAGTTGCACGTTATTTCATGAAAACACTTATCTTTCCCCAAAGTGTCACTAAGTATAAGTGGTTGGCTCTACCTGTCCCCATTTTGGAGACAAACTCAGTAAGAAAAACATGCATATACACTGCTCATACAGATCTTTTTCTCTTAGCTTGATCTAGAAACACGAGATAGTTTTCAATATTGAATGGGAAGTCAGTGCTTAGACTGCTCATAGATGCAAACCCTGGGGTCGACAGAGCCTTTTTGATAGTCCACAAGCTAAAAAGATTGCAGACCATTGCCATCTCTTTCCAAACATCCTATATCAGTTGTCAATTCACATTTTGAGGTCTGCTGTAACCCTCAGTTAACTTATTTCCCCGATATATTTTTGTCCATGACAGTATTTTACATCTCATGCTGGCGTCCATGTGGTTATATGGATGTGATAGGTGCAGTGATAAGTGGCTGTAAACAAAATAGTTACTCAGCTAAAAAATGATTTAACCCTACTAATAATGACTTTACTGTGCAGGTGTATGACATTTCATTTGAGAATAAGAATTCAAAAAGACTGTCAAAGTGGAGTATATGCACATGTATGCAACAAATACTGCAGCGCAAAAGCTCAAACTGTAGCACATATCACACTGTATATACAAAGGCATTAGAGGCAAAGACAAAAAACAAACATGTACTTTCCATTTACACATTTTATTTTTGAAAAACACTGACAAGAGCATTATGCCATCAGCACACAGGCTCCTCCCACTGCCTTGATCTTCTCCTCGGCCCGTCGGCTGAAGAACTTGGCCTTGACGATGACAGGCTGCTTGGGCAGCTTGCCTTTGCCCAGAACTTTGTAGTAACCCTGTGAAATTAAAAACGCAATATTAGTACAACCGGATAACCACCAACCACACCTGCATGAAGACAATTTTAATTGACATAATGATGCTGTGCCAATTCTATGTACAAAAATTGCAATATTCTACCATGCTCAAGAAGAAATATTTGCATCATGGCATTTTAATAAAACCATCTGTTAAAAAGGACTGGAACTGGACATACAAACTCATCAAGATTATGGGTCAACAACCGTCTTCAACAACATACATAAAATGAATTCAATGTCATGTCAGCAACACATCTACAGTGGTGTATGCAAGACCATTCCACAAATCTTGCCTCAGCCATTCCTTTTCAGACATCTGAACATGCTGGTGAGTTATCACTCTAACCTCCTTTTTGTATTTGTTTGCAATTGTACTCCAAGAGTGGATACAACTTGCCACATGTTACTAGGACAGAAATATAGTAACAGAATTAAAGATTTAGATCTGAGATTTAAGCTTTCTTTGTCTGTGTACCAAAATTGGTACGCCCACTGAAAAAAATCCAGCTTGGGAAATACACTTGTCAGAGACAAGATCAATAACACTGCATCCAGTACAGAGAGCTGTACTTAATGTTCAAGTTCCCATGAAGTCCAAATTGATGTTTTAAAGTAACTGTAACTGCCCATGTGGCTGACTGGCCTACAAAGAGCCAGTCGGTGAATAGGACCAGTCTTCACTCTAAGAGAACTCTAGCACACCAAGACAATGATTAGTGTCAAGATGAGACTCTAGTCTCTACAATCAGAATCAGCTTTATTGGCCAAATGTGGTTATACATGCAAAGATTTTGAATGAGTGTGTTTTGCAGTATTGAAACACCAGTACCAGCTGTGTTTCTTCACAACACCTTCAAAAGTAAATTCACTTAGATACAGTTGTGCTCAACATACAATACACAAGCCTTGTAATTAGTCTTTTAAATAAATGTTCTGCCCCAAATGTTGTCATTTTCTGCCTGTGGTATTGACACCACTGTTTTTCTATAATTACTGACCAACTGCAAAACGGGCAGCACCAACAGCAAGAAGATGCATCAGTCGGAAAGACTACAGATAAATATCCATTGGTGCAATTCGTGTTTTAATATACGTCTTAATACATATTGGAGTTTGCACATTTGAGTTAGTAATTTGCAAATTTTAAGTCAACTCATCCAGCAACTGGGGACATGTGCCATTTTTTGTCCAATTAACACTTTAATTCTAATGACGCTACTGTGTGTGTATAAAGACAGGGACGCTGCCAGAGCAAAGTGTTTGCCAACGTAAGTAAACGGCACTCCACTAACTGCTTCGTAGGAACTTCGAAGCCTAGCTTAGGTCAAAGACAATGACCAGGGAAACATCCATAACACAGAGACACACCCCAACCTTGACTGGGCTTTGTTCAGTTACCACAGTGAGCAAAATCAAGACATGGAGAGTTGACACCCAAAATCTAACTGACCCAATCACCCTCTGCCATTGTTTTATTAGTGGTGACGGCTGGAGACAAACATTCATTCAGTAATGAAAATATCAGCCAACACTTACAGCGCGCACGGCATCGATGATGGGTGCAGGTCCCTCGGGCTTCTTGCCATAGTTGACCCTGGTCTGCTCGCTAACCAGCGTCCACAGCTTGTCCAGGTTGATGGTGGGGCAGTGGGTTGTGTTCCTCTTCAGATGGTAATGTCTCATACCCACCTTACCGAAGTACCCAGGATGGCTGAGGAGACACAGGAAGGACAGACAAAGGTCAACTGCTGTCTATTCAGGTTGGCAAAATTAACAGTGACTAGGGGACATTATCTGAAAACCTGCTGGCTGTATTCTGCAGCTCCATATACGATAACACTTATATTTTTAGGTGCGACTTGTCTCGAAATTCCTCTAGAGTTGACAAATAGCTGACAAGGACTCATAACTGCACACCATTTAATTTAACCAAAGACAAAATTAGCTTAGAAAGAAACATGGCATTTCTTTTAAGCATGTATCATTTCTTACAACGCACTTTTTAGTCCCCCCAATTTGATTTACAGTGGCTGCAGCATCAGTGTGATCAAAGCAGACTGAGGTAAAGGCATTTTAGTGTGTAACTGCCCATGTGGCTGACTGGCCTACAAAGAGCGAGTCAGTGAATAGGACCAGTCTTCACTCTAAGAGAACTCTAGCACACCAGGACAATGATTAGTGTCAAGATGAGACTCTAGTCTCTACAATCAGAATCAGCTTTATTGGCCAAATGTGGTTATAAATGCAAAGAATGTGACTGAGTGTGTTTTGCAGTATTGATACACCAGTACCAGCTGTATTTCTTTACATGACACCTCCCTCAGAAGTAAATTCACTTAGATGCGGTGCTTAACATACAATACACAAGCCTTGTAATTGTCTTTTAAATAAATTTTCTGCACTAAATGTTGTCATTTTTTGCTTGCAGTATTGACACCACTGTTTTTTAATAATTACTGACCCAACTGCAAAATGGGCAGCACCAACAGCAAGAAGATGCATCAGTCGTAAAGACTACAGATAAACGTCCATCTGTACAATGTCAGAATATTGCACCTCAATTTACAGATCTGCTTCCAATCAGATATAACAGCTGATCACCATAATCAGCCATTTGCAAGTCAAACCCACAGGTACTGCACAGGTTAATGTCAGCCCATTGGTAAGTTATCGGGACTCCATTAACTTTGCTCCAAAACAACACATGTCCAGAATGTCATCATGCAGCACTTACTATTTGTCAAAGTTGATTCTGTGGTGATGCATACCACCAGCATTACCACGACCTCCAGGATGCTTTCTGTGCTTGCCTGTAGGGTGGAAAAGGTAAGATTAACCACGTATCACAAAGGCAGTGACAGAAGACTAACGTTACACCTCTACGAAGACCACCAAAACTCACCAATGCGACCATGTCCGTGGCTGACATGTCCTCGGAGCTTCCTAGTCTTGGTCTTCTTGGTAGGCTGTCAAGACGGGTTTGATAGAAGTTAGAATAACTAGTAGGCTTTAACTGTCGTGGTCCTATCATAGCCCGTTGAGCTAGCTACGTTAGCCAAATAATCTGTAACTTGGATGCATTAACGGCATTGCCAAAAACATAACATATGTTCGCTGGTCGTTTCTTCCCTATAACAAAAGTAATAAATGTTTAGCCACACTGCCTTGTAACTAACTGGTTTCATGCTGCCTAGCATCCCAGGAAGCTAATGCTAATTCCACTGCATTTACCGGCACTTCTAACGCTTACTCGTCTAACAGCATGAAAGAGTGGCACAATACGTTTGCATTTTTAAACCTCGACTACCTCTGTCGCATTTACCAAGACTACACACGCATAATATACGCGGTTAAAACATGTGAGTTACTACAGACAGGACCATACTGGATGAATGCTTCGGCCATGGGCCCAGGAGAGCCGAGCTCTCATACATGGAATCGCTCGCAAATACCCATAATATTAACACATGACGATAATAACGCCCGGTAAGTGACCGTATGATATGGATATACTGTAAACCGCCATATGATGATAGTTTGCTGTACGAATTAACATGGATGGCCACAGATTTTACCCAATTTCAAAGCACAGGGATACATGATAACACCTACCATCTTGGAGGCTAGTTGAAAGAGGAACGGGATTTGGAAACCACGCGGTTTTGTGCGAGATTTGGCTCCTGGCAACAAAGTCCACAGAAATCCACAGCGTCGCCCAGTGATGGCTGACAGAAGTACAGCCACCCAACACCTACTTGACTAAGAATCATTTTTATGTTGAAATAATTTCAAGAAATTAAACTAGCATTTGCTTATTAATCAATAATCCTGAAGTACCTCGTTAGACTTTGCTGTTTAGCTGTAATACCAGACTTGATTTCCTGGTTATTCTTTGAACATGGTTATATGATATCTCTTTTATATATTCTATATATATAATTTAAGCAGTCTAAGTTTGTTGTTGTTTCAGTTTTATTTCACTGCTGTAAGCTACTTTCATGTGAACAGGACACTGGTGTTGTTACAACATGTTTATGAGGTGCCACTGTGTTTACCTGTTCAAATAAAAGTTACTGAATAAATGTTTTTTTCATGCACATGGTGTTTGTTTCAGATACCTACTTCCTCATAGGCATACACAGCCTATTCACATTCATGCCACTTTCTTCCCACCACAACCTGCTTTTCTTCAAACAGAAAAAAATATGACTTCTATTCACGTACATAGTGATATGTACATATTTGCACAGTGAAACCTCATCTGGGTTACACCTGTGTGTATCAGTGTAATTTATATAAACCAGGTCAGCTGTGACAGAAACAAGTTGGACGTGCTGCATCTCCTGCATCACTAGACATGTTCATTGTTCACACTACTGCACTACATTTATCAAACAGCTTTAGCTACTTTGCAGATTTAATACAATGGATTCATTAATTTATGCTTCATAGACTAAATATCTAATTGTTCTTAACATAGGCTACATTCTCTTCAAAAGAAGGAAAGAGGGGATATCGAACAACAAAATATAGTCACATTTTAAGCACACTTATATACATATGTCCATTATAGAATGCTGTATGGGGACACTCTGTGGTAAACTGCTCCTTAACTGTTGGAGAAAACTGACACAGTTGTCAGTATGCAGCACAGGTATTTTGCAATGTTTGCACTCTTTCAGTTGACTTGGCAGAAATATCCATCTCAAGCCCAGGGTGTGAAGTTTTCCAATCAGCTTCATGGGGGAGATTATATTGAAGGCTGAGCTGAAGTCAACAAACAGCATTCTGATGTAGCTGATCTTATTCTCCAGGTGTGTGGAGACTGAGAGGATGGCATCTTCTGTGCATCTGTTGGCTCTGAAAACATACTGGTGAGGGTCCAGGCTGGCGGGGATGTTGTCTAAAGGTGAGCACGCCAACAAATGTTCACACAGCAGGCCATATGATGACATGTTTGGGGTCTATTTCATGGAGTATAATAAACGTAGGACTAAATTATATACTCACTAGAGAGTAATGAAAATACAAAACACATGAATGGGTTGACTGTGCTGCTTTTTACATCGTCAGGTTATCAGGTGACACCGCATCAGACAGAGTAAAAGCTGATTTACATACAGTTGCTGTCTGTTATTCAAAGCTTGTGTCAACTCTACAGCATGTAACTTGTCATTGGTCAGAGTAACTGGGAGTGAACTCGGTACGTCCAACCGAAGGACAGGCTTTCACAATCGAGATGTGACCGGATTCATCAAACCTGTGAGTACCTGTATGTGTATTTTTCTAAAGTGGATGTACATCATTTTCCGTTTGTTGCTATGTCACTGTATTCCTGGAATCCCCTGGCGACAGTGTAAGACAAATAATAGCCTCAGATGATGAGCTCTGAAACCTGCTTCGTAGATACACTTGCTTGCAGTGACTCACAGTGTTGAAATATCCGGGGACAAAAGTGTTGGATCAGCTCTCCGCCAATCAGATCATCCGTGTCCCTCTTGATACTAAACACATGGAACGGTGCCATCCCTCTCTTCGTCTGCTCACATCCACCTGGAGACACATTCACCTGGCTTTCTGAAGCAGACATCTTGTTTTCTAATTGCTTACATTCACTTTCAGGTAAGATACGAATATGATGCAACTTAAACCTGATTCCTTTAAGCTGATCCTGTATTGTGTATTTTTGTTGTATGTGTTATCATCATTCATTTGGCTTAAATTGACTTCAAAAGAGATAGTGTTTTTCTCGTACAAACGAGCAGTCAAATGTGTCTGCTATCGTTCATTGTTTTTTTTGTGTGTGTTTGTTTTGATTCTTGTATTTCGCCGTCAAACACTGAGCACACAGGAGATTTCAAAACCAGCAGCTTCTTCTATGTTTTCTCATCTATTTTTCAGCCCAAGAGGCCTGAATCTCCTGGAGATGGCACACCTGCCTCACAGGCGCCATGGCTACTTCCCCCAAAGGAGGGCCACCCTGTTGCCACTGGTAGCCAGGCTTAGGGTACAGCTGGCACTGGAGGGCATCCCAGCTGAGACCGGTTCACATCCAGCAGCTGCAGCAGAGGAGCCAAGCCTCCCAGCGGGACATGTAATACAGACATAGACTGTTAGAAGAGGCTTTAATGATTAACGCGGTTATCACAACAGCCGCATGAGTTTTACAAGGTTAAGGAAGTGGGAGGAGATGGTCGAATGGTTATCGATATTTCAGTAAACATTTGGTATGATGAGAGCGACATCAAACCTCTATTGTTTTTTTTTGTTTTGTGTTTTAAAGGAGTCTTACCAGTCTTGTAATGGAAAAAGCAGAGCGGCATCTCCATCTGAAAAACGACGAAGACAACCTGGAGAAGATGTAGCAGCTGTATTAAAGAGAATAAGGTAAAATAAATGACAACATGGAGAACATGTTTAACAACACAATAGGAAAATTGTATTTCGGGGGGAGAACAGGCCTTTCTGCTTTTTTTGTTTTTGTTTGGATGACAAGATTGACACCACTTTTAGTGACATTTAGTACAGAGCTGGAGCCAAAGGAGATCAGCTTAATTTAGTTTAGCTTAGCGTAATGATTGCAAGAGGTGAAACCGATAGGCTGGCTCTGTTAAAATTTAAAGAAATCTTTTGACATGCACCTCTAAAGCTCACTAATTTACACATAGTTTTAAATATTACTTTGGATGCCTGCATACACACATGTTCATGTGTTTGTAAGTGCATATTTTTTGAGTGTAGAGACCATGTCCATACATTTTGGGCTCTATAAATTTTAAGCAGACCCTCGCATATGTGGGCAGATGATGAACATGTTTATCACACAGCAACTGCAATACCTAATTAATGCAATCTCTAAAGATTGTTAATATTGGCACATATCAGCCTAATATATCTGTGATAGGCCAATATCAGCCAATAATATTGGCCAACTGATATATCTGGCCGTAGAAGTAACTATTTCTTGGTTCCAAGATATAACTACAGCACACAAGTCAACCCGAATTACACAAATAGTTGTTTTTACATTAATTAAATTACATTAAACTTTGGAGAGAGCCGTGTTGGCTGTTTTCTTTTCGTTTCTAGTCTTAATGCTAAGCTAAGCTAATCTTCCAAGTTTTAACTCCATAAAAAAGAGAATCAAAACATTATAATTAGGCAAACGAGACACTGATTATCTCTCTGAAAGAAAGCCATTCAGTATATTTGTGTTGAAAGTTAATGATAGGTTTAGGGTAGGGTTAGGTTAACCCGACCCTAACCCTAACCCAATGAAAATGATGTTTCCGCTGACCAGTCTTGCAGGTACCATGAGAGACAATGATCCAGCCTGAGTCACCCAAGCCTTCATTTGTTTCCACAGGATTCACCCAGAGGCTCAAAGGATTCTGGGTAATTCCTGCATACCTGTAGTGAGCTTGGAGCGTCTGAACTTCCAGTCTGTGTTTTTATCGTCTCTGCAGCCTGTGGTGTCTCTGGTAAGACTGCCATGCCACACACAAGCCAAGCTCCACAGTGACGCCTTCTGTTTGGATCAGCAGGTAACGATGAACGTCTACACACGTTAATGTGAGTCAATGATTAGCATGAGCTCACTGTTTTTCTCTTTGCTCCCGTCTGCAGAATGGTTTTAGTCAAAATGAGGAAAACATTTTGGAGACAATAGAAGCTGAGTCCAAACCAGTAGAGTCGTCTGATCTCAGCCAAACAGATTCAACACTGAACTCCTGGACTGAACCATACTGTCCTGACACCTCCTCCTCTGGAGAACCAGAGCAGGACTCAGGCTTTGACTGTGAATCTAATCCAGATCAGCCGTACATCCTGTTTGATTCTGGATCTGATGAATGGGACCCAGATGCGAGAACCGATTCAGAAACCTTTTATCTGGATCCAGATCCAGAGCAGACCATGGTGATCGAGCTGGATCCAGAGAGAGAGGCAGATCCAGATCCATGCTTGGAGCTGGAAGATGAAGCTGAAACTAGATGTGAAGTGGATATAGATCAAATGGAAACTAAATGTGAAGTTGATTTAGTTCAAGTGGAAACTAAATGTGAAGTTGATTTAGTTCAAGTGGAAACTAAATGTGAAGTTGATTTAGTTCAAGTGGAAACTAAATGTGAACTTGATTTAGTTCAAGTGGAAACTAAATGTGAAGCTGATTTAGATCAGGTGGAAACTAAATGTGAAGCTGATTTTGTTCAGGTGGAAACTAAATGTGAACTTGATTTAGTTCAATTGGATGACAGTGAGGATCACAAACCTGGTCTTTGCTGCTCAGAGAAGGTGGAGGACTCCTCTAGTCAGCTTCCTGAACCTGGACCAGGTATAGAGGAGATGGAGAGTGAAGATTTCTGTGCTGTGTGTCTGAACGGTGGAGATCTGCTCTGCTGTGACCGCTGCCCAAAAGTTTACCACCAGGCCTGTCACATACCTCCTCTCACCAGCCTCCCACTGTAAGTGCTGCAGGGACCCAGCAGGCCTTGTATACCTTTATCAGCTGAACACACATGTTTATGATGACAATCACTGACTTTGTTTATATGCACAAAATATTCAGATTTCAGCCATTGTTCTGAGAAAGAGAATGTGTTGACTTATGCAAAGTTAATATTCCACTGATATGCCAATGCAGGCCTGCATATACTCTTTGGGTTTCCCAACTCGTCAACTACTGACACCTTGGGATTGTAGGTCAGGTCGGTCACCATCCTTCACAGACAGATCATTTTCATTAAGGAGTATGTCACTCAAAATGCAGCATATGGCTGCTTTATGACCTTTTACTACTATTTGAAAGACAGTGGAGTTTTGTTACATCACACGTTGGGTACAGAAGTGATTAATTATAAATGGTCAAATAATGTGAAACTGTATTTTTCCACTATGAATAATTGAAAAACCTGTGTGGTCCTGTGTGTCCTGCAGAGGTGACTGGGTGTGTACGCTGTGCAGATCTGACCAGGAGCCCGTGGAGACCTACGACTGTGAGAACATGAACTCCTGTGGGGGTGTCAAAGCTCCGTACGCACTGTCCAATCAGGACCAGAGGGTGAGCTTCAGAGAGGAATCAGTTTCATGAGGAGAGGAACAGGCAGTTTTTAGTGACATGTGTGTGTTTTTGTGTTTTTTGTTGTTCAGAGGTGTGAGAAGCTGACTCTGCTGCTGTACAGTCACACACTCAGCGCTCCGTTCCACGAACCTGTCAGTCCCCTGGTCAGTCCAACAGATTTACACTGAGATCTTTACTCTTTAATACTGTAACATGTCATCACTAACGCTGTGAAGTTCAATAATACATTTGTACTATTTACATGTCATTACCATCAGGATCAGGATAATATGACACCATTGTTAAAAAAACAATACATAGAAAAATACTGCAAGATGTTTCTGAGTAACACATCATCATTACATGTCTGTCTACAAAGTTCCAAATATTATACAAGAGAAAAAATGTTTCCTTTTGAACATGAACCTAAAGTGAAAAAATGCCTCTGTTGCAAACATCAAACTCACCTAATTTTCATCCTGATAGATGGCTTCTTTTCTTCCAGGCTTTTTCATTTGAAGTATTGTTGATCGAATGGAACAAAGGGACCTATAAAAAACAACTCAGTAATGTTACAGTGCAGACCTGAACTGCTGGCCTCATTTAAAACACTGCAGGGCAGGAACAGCACAAAGTGATGTCAGAATGTAATAACAAGTTACCTGAGAAAACACTGGCTTACTGTACTGTACATATAAAATGTTCCACTTAACTTTCATAACAAACCGGCATGTTGAAATAAAAACAATCTCTGCTACGATGATCTCATCTCTGTGAATGTGCTCCAGGCCCGAAACTACTACCAGATCATTAAGAGGCCCATCAACCTGTCAGTGATCCGCAGGAAACTGGACAAGAGCAACACTCTCCACTACTTCACTGCCGAGCAGTTCGTCGATGACGTCCTGCTGATGTTCAAGAACTGTGCTACCTTCAATTATGTAAGTTTGTCATGAGGTCGGTGGAATCTGAGTGGATTTACAGCTTTAATCTAATTTCTAGTGTAATTGAATTATTTCTGCTCTATAGCCTGTGGGAATAAGTTCCACATGGAGCAGAAAACTGGGTCACTTTTCCACTTTGATTTCTTTATGTGGAGACTGTCAATCAGGCCGTGTCCATCTGCCAGTAGAGATTAAATTTCAGGCTTGATATTGATTCTGACATTTAGTCTGCAGTCTTAGATGCTGGAAAATTTCTTCATACCTAAAAGACTCAATAGATGGATTGCCAGTGACTCCCCAAACTAGGGGTCGACCGATATGTTTTTTTCAGGGCCGATACTGATTATTAGAAATCAAGGAAATAAATGTGGGTTGTAAGAGAGTGGTCCAGTCTGTAGTCCTGAAACCCAGAAATCGGTAAACATTTTTCTAATTCTGGTTCCCTCGTCTCAAAGTCTATGAGTTTTTTTTAATTTGGTTTTTGGTTAAATACCTGAAATAAGGTTTGTGGTTTCCAAAGGCTGAAGATTTTTACGCGTTTTGTTCTACTACATAAAATACACCATTGAATGTCCCACATTGAATTATAAAACGTGGCTAAATGAGACTACAGAAGTTGTCACAGACATTAAACACCGAACACAGACACTCATCAACTCAACAGTCCGTCTTCACAGGCCAACCTCAGTTACGAACTATTCATTTTTTCCGCTGCAGCGAGGACAGGGCTTCTGTACATGGGACGCGCTCTAACGACTGAGCTACTGGGGCGCCCCAGTTACAAACTATTCCAATTCTAACTTTACAACTCGTAGGTTGATCAATTTACAGAAAACATGTATAGTAATTGTGTCGTAAGACGCTTAGTAGTGGTGACGTTTAAGTCATGTGACCATGATGTAGTTTGTTTATAGTCTTACATTAGCTTTTTACCTCCAGTGATTTCATTCATGCTTTGAAAATCACAAAGGTGGTATTCATCTGAGGAGATTATCTTGATAGCACTAAACACAAAGTACAGCTGAGGCTGATGGAAATGTCTCGGACAAATTCAAATTTAAATCTGATGATGGGTTGAGATAAGAAGGTTATCACAAGTCAGTAGGATTCATCCTCTGGAGACCATGAATGTCCGCACCAAACTTCATGTTTTACACTAAGATAAGTACAGCAGCTTTTCATCTTTGTGTTTTTTAAAAAAAAACAAACATTTATCTCTCTTTGCTGTGCAGCCGGACTCAGAGGTGGCTCAGGCCGGTCGAAACCTGGAGGTGTTTTTCTTTAGCAAACTGAGGGAGATTTTTCCTGAGCGGACATTCCCATCGGCCAACCAGGACACAACGGACAGAGCTCGACTCCGGTGGCTTGGCAGGAAGAGGAAGGAAAACCACAGGAAGAAGAGATGCGTGTTCAGCGGGAAAAAATATTACCTGTAACTAGATTAAACAATACGCACGTATGTTGTGAATGCCTGTTTATTAGTGTAAAACACGTCAAATCAGATCAGTTGATATTGAAAGCCGTTCAATCATTTTGTACTTTTATTTTTTTATTTTCATGAATCTTAATATGGGGAATTAAGCAGACTGAAAAGAGCAAAATAAAACGAATATGAATATCTTACTGCATCTGGTAGCTTTGTAATCTGTAAAGAGTCTTAGTTCTTGTACATGTGGCTGATGTTCATTCACTTACAAAGGTTTTTCTTATTATTTCCCAAATGGATAAAAAAAAAAAACAACACAATGTCTATGACTTCACTTTAAACAAAACAAAAAGTAACCTTGTCGATATTATTAATAAATATCTTACTAAAAGGGAAGAAAACAGATATATCTGAATTAATCCACTGAAGTGATGATGAGAGAATTGCTTGAATATAGTAGTATAAGGTGGGCAGCAGAGGAGAAATACTGATTCTCAAGGATTTTTCTTTTCAATTAAAGCTTCATTATGTTTTTGATGTTTTCAACAGGTTCAATTCTCTTGTTTGCTGTTGTTTGTCAGTGTGCTTCTGCTCCACCAGGGGGCGTGCTTGTATCTAACACACACAAGTCAATCAGGGACACAGGCTGTGGTTAAAGCTGACAAATCTCTCTGTAATTAACTCTCTGCTTGAAGTCAATTACCGACAACCACAGTCAGATAAAAATGAAAATCACTTCTAGGAAATGAGCTCTCAAAAACACTCACATCATTTTTCACCCGCACATCCACACACGTAAAAATTCGAAGCATTTAAATTAAAATGACACATGGTTGTTATGTTCTTTGTCTCATAACTGAATGTTTCATAATACAACATAATAACTGATATGTTGTAACAAGAAAAAATAGTGAGCCAGCACTTTCTGATGTCACCCTTTGTAAAGATAAGACTTCAATGATCTATCACTGGTGAAATGTACTTGTTCCAGCATTGATTGATTTATAGATTAAATAAAGATGAAACAAGACAAAACAGTAATACACAATTAAATAATAGAAAAATTACGCTCTTATTTCTATTAATAATAATTATAATGTTATATATATATATATTACAATATATCATTAAATCATCATGAAAACCCCTCCAATGTACTGACTACTCATTTCCTGGAAAAGGGCTGCTGGACATCTTGACCAAAATGTATGTATTTGTAGTTTATTTTAGTTGAACAACTTATTAACATTTAAAGGTGCATTATGTAAGATATGGCCACCTGGAGAATTCATAATCCAAACAAATAGATGCTATAAGTAGGGAAATTGCTAACTGTAGCTACTGTTTTGATTGATTGTTTATCTGTTTTTTTTATGTTTTAAACTAATATTCTTACATATTGCTCTTTTAAAACTACAGAAATAATGGATTGCTAGTCTTTATTTATGATTTATTAACATTTATAAACGCAGGTGAGTTTACAGATGAGCCTTTGCTCATGGCTTGTCAGAACTGAGAAACTCAAGACCATTTATTAAGAGATCATGTCATAATATGTAGATTCTCAATAAATCAAGAGTCTTTTCACAAACAGCCTCTTTTTCATGCTCACAGCTGTAGAAACTTTAACTATTAGATTATTTAAACCGAGTGTCAGATTCACGAAGAGTATGTGTATCTTTTCTTGTCACGTTTTCTTTGGAATTAGCAGTACATGAATCTCCTGTGATCGGCCCTGATGTGGATTCATAGCAGATGTGACAGCCTTTGTTTCTCCTGGACTCTGCTGCACTCCTCAGCGGTCTGCTCACTGCGGGTTGCTGCTTTCAGTGTCTGATTGTGGTTTTCAATTTTCAGCTCTTCAACATAATATTCTTTTTTTTTTTTTTTTCTTTTTAAAAAAAAAAAATGTTTCAGGACATTTTGTTCTTCCAAGATTCAGCTCAGAGTAATTTGTCAAACAGGAAAAAGCACGAAGTGGCTGCCATTTGAACCAGACGGCTCATATGTTTTGCCAAAATGCTCCTCTATGAAATATAATCTATCAAGAAAGGAGTGCTTTTACTACGTGAACCTAATAAAAGAGGTTCAAATGGATAAAAATCTGTTGCAAAACCAACTCTACTCCGGCCTGTACGGTGTCTTTGATCTGTGTTTACATCCACTAGGATGTATAAATTGTCAGCCATTGAATGAAGATATACAGAGAAACATGAGAGGGAGTTTTCAGGGGCCAGCAGCCCTGTGGCTAATGTTAAGATAAAACGAGGGAAATTGACCATGAGATGTTCTCAAAGGGAAGTTTATTCCCCTCTTGTGTCTTTTAAACCCACTTCATTCAGTCCAGTAAACCTCGGTCACATGTCTGCCCCCTTTCTTTTCCCTCTTTCTACCCTCTTTCTTGTGTTGTAATGTGCAGATGTTTCATTTCATTTACAGTGAATCGCACAAAAAGGAGGACGCTCCTCCAGCTGCAGTGGTCTTCTTTAGGAGATAACACCTACATCTAATGTTTACACCAAACCTGAGAGCATGCATTAGCCACAATTAGACGCCTGATATTTTTCATTCATCACTTTGTTGTTTAAAATTCCTCCAAAAAGCTGTCCGCCAGGATCGGTTGGTACTCTTCGGGCTCATTTCCTCTCTTATAGTCTTGATAAGTTATTGCATTAAAGCACTATTCTCTTGAATTATATTGTCTGGGAGTGGGATAAGTGTATGATGTTGTCTTTGGGCAGTGGTGAGAGCAGAACACCTCTTGGAAGTTGGCTGAGCAAAGACATATTTTACCTTATTTCTGACTCCATCTGAAGTATAAAAGCTCTGGGATTTAACACAAAAAGAAGATAGTGTTTCACATAATTTTTCGTATTTAGCTTGAGAATGCTCTCGTGCCAAAGACGGAGATTTGGATGCTTTTGAGGCCATAAAACTCAAAATAGACCAAGCTCAAAGACCACCAGCACACCATCAGTCATCAGTCATTTGGCTTCACAATTTCAACATCTCAGAAACATCTCGTCCGATGCCCAAATTTGGGAATCAAACTCGAGAGAAAGGAGACGAAGAAAAAGGGGCTGTGGGGGCCAATCACAAGGACGAGAATGATGGGTGTCGTACGATGTCTTTGGGTCGGACCGCTGCTGCCTCTGCACTTCATCAGTCCAGCCTGTTCCTGTCAGGATTAGGGTTCATACAGTAACATGTTCAAGATGTTTATGTGAACTATGAGGGGAAGGAATGACTTCAACTGAACCAACAGGCTGGGACAGTAAAAGATGGACATGGGTTTTGTATTTAAAGGTGCAATTTTGAACATCAAAGTGACATTAACTCAGATTCCTTGGAACAATTACCAAGTGAGACCTCTGTCAAAATGACTGATAGCTGCCAGCTCAAGTCACATATATCGTAATCTCCTGCAACAACATCAGAAGTCCTTACTGTTTGGCTTTCTGGAAAAAGACAAATAGACCTAATTGTGATTTTTCCATGTATTCACTCCTTCCATCACCTGCAGCTGCTGGATTTGCACAAAAAGAACAGCACCCTCTTCTGGTTTTGTTGCATAAAGCAATTCATGCATGCACACTTTCATTAAAACTTAAAACTCATTGACTTAAAGTCAGCCTGTATGGTATTTATTCTTTTTTGATTACAAGACTTAAGTTGAGTCACATTGTCTGTATCTTGTGCAACCGTTTTATACCGTGTTGTGTATTGTACATGTTGGTATGCTTGGTTTGTTAGTCTTTCTGGGTTTATTTGACTATTTTGTTTTTATTAGGCAACGTAGAGCAACTAAATCACTAGCAGTCAAGTTATACCAAATTTGGTGCTAGGCAAAGCTAAGCTAAACAACCAAACTAAGCTATCATGAACTAAACAACAAAATATGCTACACACTACGAATTTTGGTTTACAAAGATATTCTGAACAATTTAATAAGCCACTAATATAACTTCAGTTAAACTAAACTAAGTTAAGTTAAGCTAGGCTAACATACAAATGAGAGAACGAGGCTAACAAACAAACTCAGATGCTAACCTAAGCGACACTGAACTCAACAAGCTTCACCCTGAAAATGTTAGTTCTTGAATTTATTGTGAACACTCTTATAGGTTACTAAGATGAGTGAAATTAAACTAAACTAAGTCACTGTGAGTTAAGCTAAGGCTAAGATATAAGAAAGAGAACTAGGCTAAAGAAAGTCTGACGCTAACCTAAGCTACACTGAACAACTTTCACCTCATAACTTATCAATGAATTTGAGGATTTTGGCAGTATTCTTTTGTTTTTAACATCAGTAGGTCAATTTAGTCAAATTAAGCTATAGCCCACAATGTTAAGTTAAGCTGATGCTAAGCTAACAATGCTTGACTTGAACGATGACCTAAAGCTTCACCTATATAGACCGTATTTGCTTGTTATGTCTACATTGGCTTTTTGAAAATGATCATTCCTATTGAAACTGATCCTTTCAGGTTTATTGTTGTTATCAGATCACTAACTCAATTCAGCTGAACCACAAACTAAACAACTAGGCTTAGGTTTGAACTAAACAGGGCTAAGACAAGACGGCTATGCTAAGATACAACAACGAGCTTCAACTCCATTTGTCATCTTATTTATTTTTATACAATGAAACTTTTTTTCATTATTAGGCTATTTTGTTTTCACAACATAACACCACTAAGCTAAGTTAGACCACACTACCTGCAGGCTAAGTTAAGTTAAAGCGAAACTAACACATTTTACTACACATTTTTTTTTTTCATTTGGTTTCTGAAAGTCACTAAACCAAGTCAGAGGAAAGGTAATCTAAACTAAACCAAGTCAAAACTAGATCACGTAATTGTACATTTGAGCCGCATGTAAATAAAACTTCTGATAATTGTTTTTTCCCAGGATCTGTGGAAAAGAATACCAGTCCACCCACATAATCTGACATTTAATAACAGCAACCATTTAGTTTTTAACTGGCATCTCCTGTTCGGCTTTCAGCGACGAGGAAACCTCCAGTCCAACATAACTTTTCCCATGTCACATATGGAAGATAATCTCATTTCACAGAGTAAACAGACAGATTCCTGGTTCACAGACGTTATGTAATGATGTTGCCGATGTGCTGTGGTGCCCTTTGATGTTGATTTGTTGAGGTTTTGTGTGTGTGTGTATGCAGCTGGTGAGAATAATGTGTCTCTCGGTGTGTTTAGTTTAGTGGGCACATGACGTCGTCCCATGTGAAAGCCTCTTTGCAGCCACGTGTTGATCAGCTCAGGAAGAAATGGTCTTTCACTCTCTGCCTGATTAAAAGCTGCCATGGATGGCTGGGCTTTCCACTGTGTGCTCGCCTTGGAAGTAAAACACAGGAATTTGTTTTTTCCCTGTTTACAGCGGGGATGTCCACTGAGAAGTTTTGATGATGAGAAGCATGAACAGAAAAGTGATTTTGTAAAATATTTGTATTCTTGGAGCATGTTGTTTTCCTGAGGTGCATGCTCTGATGATTGAGGTCGTCAAGCTCAAGTGTTTCAGCATTCAAGGCTGATTAAAAGTCTTACTTCACTGGTTTAAGATTAGGCATGATTGAGGTGAACATATTTCCCCAATATGCAATATTTGTCTCTCTGCAAGTCCTCATCTGAACCCCCTAAAACTTATATGGTACTGATTATTTTGCCTCATGCAAGCTGATTTACAGGGTATATGATATCTAAACATCACTGCGTTGAAAGAGCAAAACTCGGTAAACATTTCAAAAGCCCATCCAGTGTGCATGCCGTGCGTTTCAACGGATTTGGACTCACATAATGTGGTCAGGCTGTTTTCTTTTCATCATTACGGCTTTTGTTTTACAGCATTTAAATGGTTCAACTCCGTGATCCTAAAGTCAACAAGAAGAGATTGGCACAAACTCCAGAGAGGGAACATTACTTCACTTTCACGTTGATTGACAGCTTTCTTGATACAAAGAATAACATCTGGAGTAATGCACAGTATTTATAACAGACTGTAAAAGCCTTGTTTAGTTATGTAATGTTTGAAAGGATCCGTATGAAGATCTTAAGTTTTGGGGTATTCATTCCAGCTATTATGATCATCAAGTAACTATGTAAATAGACGAAAACAACCCAAAACGGAGGCTGAAAAACAGTGTGTTTATGGAAAAGCCAGGTTATGACAACCCTCTTGAAAGTTGAGGGTAAAATTTAAGGCTTTCTTCTGGAAGAGGGTCACCGACTTTGCATGCAAACAGATACCAGATCAAATGAAGCCAGTTTGGACATGGGCCCAAAATGCCCGGACCTTGCGTGCGAGAGGATCGGGGGGGACAAAAATGTGGTTTCAGTCTAGAGAATATTCATTTCGTTGCCTGACGTTAGTGTGTGAAATCGAAGCTACTGGAGGATGATTTATTGGCTGTATGTGCCACATTTTGTGTGGTGGCTGAAGCTGAAGAAAATGGATTGCTCGTCTGAATCGATTCAGTCTGATGTCAGGAGAATGACTGATGCTCTAATCAGTGTTTTTTTATTGGGGGCCTTCTCATGGTTTTGCCTCCACGCTGCACTCAAAGCCACTCAACTTTACTATATTGCTTCAGTCTGGTGAGCTGTGACTCACGTACATAACCAAAGTCATCAACATTTTTTCCCCATCATATCACTGCCTTCCCTTCACTAAAATACATCGACCAGCTCAATAAAATGGCTTTCCTTGAAGCCAGAAGATTATTAACACCGGGCTCAACGGGAAGTTGCCAGATCTTATCGCAGAGCAGTCAAAAACAACTCCAGCACCTGAGGAAATAAAAATAATGGTTTCTTGATTCAAATATGAGGACACTTCATACAGAAGCCCAATACTGCCAGAAAAAGACACAAAAAAAGATAAAAGCTGCAAATTATAGAATAAGAACATTAATATTAAGTCGCAAGTTATTATTTTGACTCACTAAATCAGTGCAAAGTGTAGGCCTTTGACACAAGGACTGGGGCTTTCCTTCCACGAGTCTCGCGTGTGGTTTAGACAACAGGTTTCGGTTGAAAGTTAAATCAAACACAACTTCACTTGTGCTTCAAATCTCTGTTGACCGTTTCAATATTTAACTAAGACAACAATCTCTCTGCAATCTTGAAAAGTGCTTTGTGTGCCTCAGCATAACCATAACAAAAACATTTATCATACATACCAAGTTATGACTGGTGGATACTGTATTGCATGATATCTTAGACAAACAAAGGAAATCTGTTATCACTGAAAGTTCGGCAGGAATGTTGAGCATGAACATTTGACGACTTGTTTGACACCTTTAAACGTTAAAATGACTTACCACTTACAGGTAGTAAGTCAAAATTTTTGCAACTATAGAAGTATTTGTAGAGTCCCTCCCATTTAAATGCAACAGGTTGAAGAATGCATTCTACTTTTACACATCAGTCTATTTAAACCAAAATCAGTGTGCAGCTAACTAAGGTCTTAGACTCACTTAAACAATTTAACATCTATAAATCAGACCAAGTAAATCTCATGATTTTGAATACTAGTTCATAATTTTGCCTTTGTATAAGGCTGCATAACTTTGCCTGGCTATTCTTACTCTTTGCCTACTTAGCTTTACTGCACAGCATGGAAGGACTTTGATACCATTGTTAGCATAAGAAACTTTAATCATGTTTAAGTTGCTATGGGCCTGGATATCTTATTTGAAGCAGGGAAATCATTGGACAAGCATCTGAAACACATCAGTGAATCCTTCATAGATGCATTCTTTATTTTGCAATTTGCCCGGTACGTCTGTTACAAATGTTCCCTCATAGCGTTGATAAAACGTTTATCTCCGGGAACATTTTCTCTGAGAATCTGTTTGCTGTGGCAAATTAGTTTCATACAAACATATTTTCTTGACAAAGCTGCATTAATGTTAGTAATTTTTCATATGTGTCATTCCTGACAT
This sequence comes from Lagodon rhomboides, assembly GCA_039737535.1. Lineage (NCBI taxonomy): Eukaryota > Metazoa > Chordata > Actinopteri > Spariformes > Sparidae > Lagodon > Lagodon rhomboides. Next base: position 13,790,187 of record CM077793.1, read on the forward strand.
TTCATCAATTCATCTTTTTCTTTTCCTGGGGGGAATGGGCTTCCATAACATTACACTATGATAACACAAATGTCCATAGATGGCAGCCAGACTACAGTTACAGTGCCAGAGTTGGAACAGCACAATGGGTTTAGTCAGCCATGACCTTCGAGTAACCTCACTGAAGGAGGGGGAAGAGGCAGAAAAGAGAGATATATAGGCACAAGAGCGGAAAGAAAGAAGGAAAACAGATTGATTGAGAGAGAATAAAGTGAGAGCAGAGAGAGAAAGAGAGAAAACAGAGAAAAGAGAGGTGTGACAGAGTAAAGGAGCACTTGGCACACGGACAGACAGAGAGAGAGAAGAGGGGGGCGCTTGTTTTCCCCCCATCTCCTCTCCCATCGGCTTTATAAAGTGAAACAGCCCTTTGAAGAGGAGGAGAGGGGGGCAGTCCTGTACTCCTGTACTCCCATCCAGCCCGGACTGTAAAGAGCATTTAGTGTGCCGACGCTAACCCAGATACCAGACACACACAGAGCGTCAGCCAGAGAGCCAGCTGAGGACCTGACAGAGCACAGGCATGAACGACATCAAGCTGGCCCTGCTGGGAAGCCAGGGGGCTGGGAAATCAGGTGAGTGGACGGAGGTGATTTTTATTTCAACGAGCTTTAGATTAAATGCCTGTGTTTCTTCTGTCAACACCTGTGTACTATGTATGATGCCATTTTAAATGTTTATTTGTTGCTATTCCTTTGTACTTGCAACAGTCAGTGTTTCTGAAATGATGCTGGTTTTTAGTGCATAATTGGAAGTGCTGTTTCAGACTTCTCTACAGTTGCATTTACCTAAAAAGAAGGCAAGTATAGTAAACTACCGGAAAATAAGCCTTATTTAATACATTTGGTGTTGATCTTTCAAATGACAATCAGATAATGTCTTGAGACCTTTGTGGAAGGTCATCACATCTGGGTTTAAGATGGTTATTTTCAATAACAATTCATCTATTTTCTCCATTAATCACTTAATCATTTGGTAGACAAAACATCACAAAATAGAGAAAAATGTCCATCAAGTTTCTAGAGTTAAATAAATTGTGATAAATAATATTATTTTGGCAAGCCAACAGTCCAAAACCCAAAGACAGAAAATTACTTTTTTTTAACAACTTAACAATTTAAACACATATCTGTTTACTTTTTCACGCATCATCTAATTGATTAACTGACTAATCCTTTTAACTCACGATAAGTTAACTTGCCCTAGTTTTCCCCTCCAAACGCTTGGTTTAAATTTAATAGCCTCAGTCTTTGTTTTGACGTTGGCTATAATACTCTCTCTTTGCTGAGGTGGGTTAAAATATATTAAGTGATTACTTACACATTACTAAGATCTGTGTTTTCGAAAATGTTATTTCAAGAGGATTTAGTCTTATCAGAGGCTTCCTCAATAAGCAGTGATTGTATGTAGCCTACTGTATGCTAATGCACGTGTAAAGAGGCTCGAAGATAAAACAGCTCAGTGTCTCATTGTGTATGAATGCTTCAGAGAAAACCTTCTAGATGTAGGCTGGATCTACTCTGAACAGCAGTGAAGACACTGTAATGAAGAACAAAGATGTGGACTAGCTGAGATAATGCTCAAATGAGATTTTGATAAAGCTCCAACAGTAGGCTGACAGGAACACACCATGACGTGCAGCTCCGTTAGCAATGTCCCACAGTATAGCATACATTTCTGTTTCCTTAACTTTTGAAATTACCATCTCAAATAGAGTTTTAAAACTTGGCTGCTCAGCATAAAAGCTGTGTCTTGAACTTTAAAACAGTAATATGACCAAAAATGTTCTTAAGTGAAAAAGGTCTGGTGGTCTCTCTAAGCTAAAGACTTATATCTTACCTAAACAAGCTATGTAGGCTAATTTAGCGAGTTGGATGTTTAGCTAGGCTAACTCTAACTGGTAAAGCTGCATGTTTTCATGTCGGCCCATAACTGAACTAGGGGTGAGACGATATACTGTACCAACCATATTTTAAATGTAAATCATTTAAATATCATGGTAATAATAGGCTACACATACCATAATATCGTATAATTAATCCAGCGCCTCTTATACAATTTCTGTTTCTTTCTGTTTTCGCTTTTGCATAGTAGATGGCGGTAATGCCCCTGAACGCTGGTTGCCACCCACCATAAAATGGAAAAAATATGAAGAAGATGCAGTGGGCCAAGTTGTGCCATTGCACTTCGGAAGTCGGATGGACGCTCATTGTAAACGGGTGTTTGATGGAAAGTCTGTGAACTTCACAAGCAACTACAGCAGTGAATTTAACAGTTGTGCACAAAAAGTCAGGAGGAGTCGGCTCCTAACACACATTCTCAAAGACTTCTGTTGAGCACAGATCAACTGAATGAAAGTGAAAATGGCTCTATAAAAAAGTAAAAAGAAGTAAGAAGTAAAAAGTGATGAAGAGGTAAAAAGAAATTTGTGCCGGCATACCGCTGTGATGTCATTTGTGTTTATATCGGTGAACTCGGGCAGTGCAGATCTTGCCCGACTCTCTGACATGGAATTCTGACTTAGATGGCCGTTCCATTGCACTTTTCCGTGTTGGAGGTTGGTTTTTTTTCCGAGTTCCGAGCACAAGGGAACGCAGCATGACTCTCTCGGTGTTGTAGCCTCCTGCTGCACAAAATCCTGTCAAAGGAGACTAGAGACAAAAGTGAGACACAATGCGGTTAGACAACTTAATATTATTGTTACCACAAATTCCTTTGGCCACAGTAATTGTGTAAAAATGTGATATTGTTACTCCAAACTGATCTAACACTTTATTTTCACTGGGCTTCGGTTTCATGTTACATAACTAGTCTATTGGCTCCATCCTTTGAGATTTAACAGAAATAGCCTCAAGAGAATCCGTGCCTTTGAATGACCTTTGTTAAATTAAATCTCATTTTTAACGAAGCTGATTTCAAGGTTGTAAAAAGGAAAATACGACGTAGGCTATAGCCTATCCAGGTTTGATCAATCTCAAAGGTGAGCTGAAATTCCCCACTACTGATTTTGTTTATGTTGTAATTATCTACATCAAGCTCGTCACTCCGTTTTGCTGCACTGTGCTGACAGTTGTGCCACTTACTCTTTGTTTACATAAGTATTATGTGAAAACGATGTGTATTTTGGGCTGAAGGACTTCCAAAGATTTTAACAGTTAACGTGACCATACCTTAAATCTGTGAGGTCAAACACATTCCACATTTTATTCAGTGAAAAATGCTGTTGAGGAAGAGGAGGAGGAAATATCAGACCCTTGTTGCTGCTTTGGGTCTTATTAGATTTATCAGTATCCAGGCTCTGTGGTACTGGTTAAGACTGACTGGCTCGGTGCTGTGTTCAAGCTCCATAAAACAATGGGACGTCTCCATTCTCGCTGCCTGGTAGTAGAGCAGAGCTGTTACTGTGGAGATACTGGAGCCTTTGGAGGCTGTATGTGCACGTGTGTCCATGTATTATGTTATTTTTCTGCTCTTTGCTGCTCTGCTTGTCACTTTTAAATGCAAGCTACTCATTGTTTTGTGTTTCCTAAAAGTCCTCAAACTTTTTTGGCCAGATGCATATTTGCGTGTCCCTGTAGCCTAATATAACCCTATATAACCCCTTCAGAGGCCATGACCACCATCAGCAACTGGCTGCCAGCAATTGAAACTTCTGCCCTTAATTGAATCTGATTGTCGGTGGTCATTTTTATTTGTAGTTCGCAGTCTGGAGGCAAAGCAGAGGAGGAAATATAACCATTCAGCTTGCCAAATATGCACACAGGCCTTCCAGAAAAGCCATGCAGCCTCTCTAATGTGAGGCCTCGGTTTCACTACTCCAATGCCAGAGACTTTTGGCAACGTGTCGTGCCTGCTGGAGTGAATGAGGGTCATCCACCCCCCCCGACTGCTGCCGCCTGTGAGGGATGAGAGTGTAATGATGCCATGATTAATTCCGTTGCTTTTCATTTCATCTGTTTCTCCAGCTGTCCTTGTGCGGTTCCTGACCAGGCGCTTCATCGGTGAATATGCCTCAAACGCCAGTAAGTGTTTCCAGATTTGATGATGATTGTGGTTTCACTGGGGTTTGGTTTTGGTCCTGTAGACGAAGTTTATCTTCAGACATCATGATTGTTGCTATTCAGTCACTTAGATTATGAAGATCAAAACAACAAATTCTAGTCCCCATCTACCACTATTTCATGGTTTCTCACATTTTATTTAAGTAAAGCCATATTAATCGAATTTTTTGTCCAGTTTGGATGAGTGGAACAAGTATTAAATACAACACAAACATATTAGGTTATTATAAAGTTGTTGCAAAGCTGTTAGAAAACAGTCATCTTTATGAACCAGCAGACAACAACAAAGCACCATTAGCATTTACTATGAATATCATATCATTTATAACTTCCAACTCTTGAGGGAAATATTTGGCTCTTTAGCCTCTAAATCCACAACTTTGATAATGTTGAGGAACAGTGCAAATACACCAAAAAAGCAGAGTCAGGAGCTGGAAATGAGAAACAAAGAGCTGAAAGGTGCTAAAACACTCTGTAGAGCCAAGGACAAGTTCTTAAACCCTGAAATAAGTTGTCATTTTTGCACTTTAAGTTACCTTGTCTCAACGTCAGTGACATAAAATAAATCAGTATGTTCCCCACGTTGGAATTATAAAGCTTGTACATGGCCTAAAATTGCGGTTGCTAACAAGTGTTTAGCCAGGTTAGCCTACATCGCATATTATCTATATTGTTTTCCCTTCAAGCGCAACCCTTCACCTTACATGCCATTTCATTGATTGCTAACACAAGAATATTGATCAGTGTACCTTCAAATAAAAAACAAAACAAAAAAACAAGATTAAACCAATCACGAACAAACAAAAGTAAAACATGGCAGGTGAAGCATTTTTCTTGGTTTAGCATTTTTGTATAAAAAAAAACAAAGAAAAATACACAAAGAATTTTCAAGTAGTAAGAATATTGTGTTATTTACTTTTGTGTATTTCTGATCCTGTAACAGATTCCCTGTACCATAAACGACTGTCAATCGACGGCAGGCAGCTGAATCTGGAGGTTTTTGACCCGTGCTCTCAGGTACGACATATCACTAACACACCTAATATTGTGTTTTCTTTTTCCAGAGCATTTCATTAGAAAAGCAGAGCCGCAGTCGGCCTCTCTCTGTTTTCAATCCTTTGCTTTCCTCTGACATTCCATCGGGTGGGCTGGAAATCTACTCATCGCGTCTTTCCCCTCCGACATAACGCACAAAAGACACAAATGAGAATCTGAGATGAGAATGATGTCTTTTCAGGAACAGGAATAAACCAAAATCCTTCCATATCAGAATTCACATGCCAGCATTTAGTTTGACTTATATAATAATATGATAATAATATATGATAAAGATAAAGATATCAAGTCAGACCTCAGTCAATATTTATTTTAGCTATGGCAATATCATCACTGTTGGGAGACAACCTGCTGTCTCCAACGGCCAAGAGAAGCTTGATGCAATCCTTTAGCCGAGGCGTAAACACGATAATTTCTTGTTTTGGAGCTTCAGGAGTTTCACAAAACAACAATAAAACTGTCTGGCTTCAGTCTGCTGGGGAGCCTGCAGCACATGTCATGACCTCGAATGAACCGTGGTCAGATATTTACCTACGATCCATCCAGCACTTAAAGTTGAAAACCTATATATCCCGAGGCGATGTGTGCCGGGGGCTGTCCCTTTGAAGAAAAGAGCCATATAACCTGCTTACCTCTCTTTCAACGTGACCAAAGTCCTGAGAGGCCTTTTTTACTACAGAGTCAGTATTTATTGGAATACCCCTTGGCTCAGCAGAACAAGAGCTGGTCATTGTCTTAGTCAGTTAAACTCACTGTAACATCAGCCCTTCATAAGAAACATGTCCTGCCCTTCTGACCCAGGCTGCATAAAGAAACTATTAGTCAATAAAGAGAAAGGGATAAGTGAGTTTTTACAGTGCTGAGGCATCGTTGTTTAAGGGCTCAGACATGTCCTCAGGCGTCTTGTCCTTCCTGCAGTGTTTGTTTCTCCTCAAGGTCACCTGTACAGAGTCCTGTTTTCCCTCTGCACGTGTCTGCATGCTGGTGTTGTTCAGGGTAACAAGAACAGCAGTAAAAACAGCTCTGGAAGAAGTCGGAAAACAGCAGGCATAACAATTACTGTGAGCTCAAAAGCTAAAATCACCATTCAGAACAAAAAAAATGAGTTTAAGTCTGTTGTTTTCTAAATCTGGACACCTTCCCATGTAGTTATCATGACAACTTGCTTAAAAAAATAATACTTTGTGTTAAAATGGCATTTTCTGAGGTTTGTTGTTTGTCTGGTTTCTGTCTGTTTGATTCATGTTTAACTCCGGTTTAGAAGTTTGAAGCATTTGTTCGCAAAATTTAAAGTTACCTTGACATATTTATGAATGAAAGTTAAACAGAATATGTGGGCAGACGTTTGAATCTTTTAGATTCAATTAGATCACTTAGGCTAGAGAGAAAGGGTGCTGTTGGCCTTGTTACATGAGAAGAATTATGAGGAAGAAGGAATATTTTATGACCAATGACCAATGATTTCTCTCTGATAGCTACTAGGACCCACCAGCTAACAGTCAAGTGCAGTTTTATAATGGACTAAGTTAGCTGGTGGGCAATATCCCATTTGATTGAATAAATTATTGTGTTTGCTACTGAGTTCAAGGCATTTTTGGCAAAAAAATGTATATACTAAGAGATAAATGAAGAATGAAAGGTCATATTAATAACATTTTAATGTAGGCAAATAAATGATACATCTCCAGAGCTTCTAGAAAGGTGCAGAATAAAAGTATGTCTTTGTGATTTAGTTTGTTGGGTCCAAAATGATTATTTTGTTTATCTCTGCGTAAGAATTATTGGTTTGTGATGCTGGTATCGCGTATCTTTGTTTCATCAGGATCAAGAGTCTTGTAAGCAGTTCATTTAATACATTTGTGTGGTTACATTTTACATATCTTGTTTCAAAAATACTGAAATATAAGATATTTAGGTGTTTATTTTTAGTTCAGGTTTCTGTTCTGGACTTTAATTCAAATCACCATGCATTTCATTAGAAATACTCAATGTGAAAATATCAGAAAACTTCAAATGCAAAATATTTTGTAATGTAAGTAATCAGCTGGTGAAGTTTCATGGTGAAATCTATTGAATATTTTTAACTTAGTCATCTGTACTATCTGACAGTGGCCAGAACTAACAGTCTGACTCTGAGCCAGTTCTGCCTAAAGCTCATTTTTATGATATTTACTAAAAAACACAATTTGAAGAACATTCGATTAAATCTGTCCCAGTGAAAACAAGACGTACAGGACACATGCATACATATTGCGAAACCTGAATTTTATCTGCTCAGTGAAATCTAAAGCGGGTGTTGTCCTTGGCAGAGCTCGGAGGCCAGGTGTATACTGGAGGAGCCGGTGGACTGGGCAGACGGCTTTGTGGTGGTGTACAACATCAGCGACCGCACTTCCTTCATCAATGCCAAGAACATCCTGCGGCAGATCCGGGAGGCGCGCATGGACAACTGCAAAGGGTCAGAAGCACAATGAGGTTGTTTTATTCTGAAGTGAGCCTGACAGTGGACAGGAGCTGATGTAGGATCAGTGAAGCTGTTGTTTCAAACTAATTCCAGAAACTTTGAGCTGGATGAGGTGACATGAATCGTGTCCTTCTTAGGTGAAGTAGTTTTTGCAAATATTTTCTCGGACTTGTGACTCATGTGGGGCTCACTACATTAAGATGGAGGGTAAAAAGTATGAACAATGTCAAGAAATTTGTTTAAAATTTTCACTCAAAACTGTCAATGCAATGAAATGCAAAGAATTATATACAACGCCTATAGTATACGACCCGAGCTCGCTGTAACTGGAAAAACAGAACAAAACAGAGTATGGTTGCTCTACTTTTTTTGAAGCCGAGCAGGCCTCCTCATGCGGTCTTGAATCTGAGGAATGCTGGGAGTCCTGACTGAGCCTGACAAACAAACTGATACATGATTCATGATGACATGTGAGGGATCCACTGCAAACCTGCAAACATCTAGTCTGCTGAAAAAATCCGTCAGGCTGCCTGTCAGGCGGTGAAGCTTCCTGATAGCGTGGAGGAAAAAGATTTATTTAGTCAGTGACAAGAATGTGAGAATAATTGTAGATCAGCCATCAGTAATTCTTGGCGATAAGGACTGAGAAAACACTTGCGTTTATGTTTGAGTGAATCAAAAGCTGATTTATTGGCTCCTCATCCTCTTCATCTCACCACACGCTGACTCGTCTGTGTTTCAGGGACACGGAGGTTCCTGTGTGTCTGGTGGGAAACAAGCAGGATCTGTGTCACGTCCGGCAGGTGCGTGAGGACGAGGGCCGCTGCCTGGCTCAGGAGAACCGCTGTCACTTCCAGGAGGTCTCAGCGGCTGAGAGCTACCAGGACATCGCCACCCTCTTCACCCAGCTCATCCGGCAGGTGATGGAGCACCTGAAGTACAGAGCCGACCGACGGCGCTACAGCGGCTCCAAGTCCATGGCCAAGCTCATCAACAACGTGTTTGGCAAGAGGAGGAAGTCAGTATAATGTCCCAGTGAAGTAAACAGCTGGAAGTGCTGGGACCATGTGTGTGGCCCCATGTTAAAGGGAGCTGGCCAACAGGTTACATGCAAGGTCCGAAACTGATTAGCAAGCACACATTAATCTTTCACACTGTGAGCAACATGGACAACGGGTGGGAAAGTTTGGATGTTGTCTGCAACTACAGACAAACATTAGTCTTGTAAAAAAATCTTTGGCAGGTTTTTAGACTTTCTGTTACTTTTGTTTTGCCCATAATTTAAGTCTCGTGCTCTTTTTTTATAGGCCTACTCTGAGCCAGAAAACTCACGCTAGTAGCACTTACACACACCATTATTTCTATTTGTCTTTTTTCTGAAAGTTTATGCTAAGGGATTTTTTTCAAATGTCACTCATAGCCTGATTTATATAAAATTTTGTTCTTTAAAAATGGCAAATACTTTTTTTTTATGGTTGTTGACAGTATTTTTAGATTTGTGCAGTGACAAAAAACAAAAGAGATATCTAAACTCGTAAATTTAACCATTAAGAGGGATTCCAAGTTGCTTAGTTTTAAGGGGCCACAAGTTGAAAATGTTGTAAACCAATGGACTAGGCTATTGCTCAGAAATATTCAATATCAGGAACACAATTCCCTTTTCCCAGTATGGGGCAGCTGTGGCTCAGGTGGTAGAGTGGGTCATCCACTAATGGGATGATCGGTGGTTAGATCCCCAGATCCCCCGGCTGCATGTCTAAGTACCCCTGGGCTGAACGCCAAATTACTCCTGATGAGCAGGTTGGCACCTTACATGGCAGCCATCAGCCGTGGTTTAATGTAACAAGTGTTGCCAAGGGCTTCGAGTGGTCAGTAGAGTGTAAAAGTGGTCCATTTATCACATCTCTTACATAAAAAATACCTGACTTATTATATTATCAAATTATTCTATGACATATCTTTCATTTAAAGGCCCTGCAAACACAACAGAATGGTTCACTTAATCTTATGATGTAATTTTGTGAGGTTATTAAACTGCTTGGGCTAATAAGAATGGTGAAATGGTAAATTGTGAGGCAAATGTCAGTTAGCTGCACTTTTTCACACTGTTCAAAACCATGTGAACCATGGGTGTTTTGGGCTTTTCATAAAACAAGCCACATTTCTCAAGTTTAGCACAACTTTGAATAAATATGACCTAAAACTATCACAATTGTGGCTAAAATCAGTAAATATCTCCTCATCAAACAACATATAATCAAGACTAAGACCAATCATTCAGCGGCAGCTTTTACTACTTGGCAAGTTTTGATACATCAGATACTCCAAAAATGGTAAAAGCTTACTATTGGCGTCAACAGCTACTTTCCGAGCCTATTTCCTGTCTGGTTTATAGCTGCAGTTTTTCATATGAAACCTGGAGAGGACCGGGAAGCTTTGATTGGCTGTAATCAGCTTCTCCTCCATCTTTCGCCTATCAGACACAACTGTTTATCATTAACAGAAATCACAACATGGGGGAGTGCGAGACGGATACATTGTTGATTAGCTCGTGACAGTGAAATGTTCAACTCGGGCCAATTTTTCATCACCAGTTTCCCCTAACACATTGCTCACATTGTGAACTCCGGGTTACAAACTCTCCCTGTTGTTACTTAAAGTGTCTTGTTGCAGTTTTGCTCTAAAACTGTTTAACTGCATTTATAATGCGAGGAAATGTGTCTTCAGATCAGTGTTGTGCAGCCTGCTGCTGTGCAGGTTTATAATGTTTTTTGAGGGAAAAAGTCAGTTTTAATGTATTTTACTTTAATACACTTTAATGAACGTTATGTGTATATATTTTATTGTTTTTTGATAGTAATTATTCTCTTTGAAAGCCATTTTGTTTGTTTATAGTGGATTACTATACTGATGATTGTAACATCTTATACTCTCTATGGTAGCCCTGATTATAGGCATCATTAATATTCATTCACAAGTACAACAATGTATGTAACCATTTCAACTGGTCAATTTAATTATTGTTATATTTATTTGTTCATTTCACAGATTCCAAACATTTTTAAATTGTCTCGGATGTGACTTCTGAACTCTGTAATACTGATAAAACATTAAATTAAGGTCACAAACGTGAGTAGTTACTGAGGAGCAAGTAAGGAATGAATAAGGAACGACTTGACAGTTGATGAATTGTTAATAAGTAATACCTGATAAACTATTATTTCAGGAGAACATAATAGATAATGATGACATACTGGTGAATAGACTGTTAGATACTATATTAATGAATCATGACATAATGATTAGTTCATAAGTACCTATTAATCAACATAGTGACCACATTCTTAATGAGTTGTTCCTGTTTACTCATTAAATACTAATTACTTAATCATTATTTACTCCTTCTGTGTACCTTTAAGCAAAGTGAAACATAATTGCATATAGCATTAATTAATGATTAAGTAATTGGTATTAAATGAGTCAGTTGGGTAACTAATCAGTACTATGATGATTAAGTAATTAGTAATTAATGAGTCCTCGCTAGTTTGTGCCACTCAGCAGCTGGTTCACAGTTTATCAGATACAATTCATGAAGAAAGTGGTCACTATGTTGATTCACAGATATTTATGAGTTAATCAATTACCTAATGATTCAATAATTTTGTATCTTCCAGTCTGTTCTCCAATAACTCATCATTATCTACTATATAGTTCTGGAATCACATTTATTAAGGAATCACTCATTAATGAATTGACTATCAAGTCTTTCTATCAAGTGATTCATTCTTTACTCAATCCTCAGTAACTACTCACATTTTTTAGTACCTTATTGTAGAGTGTTGCCTTAAAACCCTACAATCACACACCAATCAAGAGCTTGAGCTCATTTTATTCTTTCCTGTTGTTCTTCTTAAACCCAGTTATGTAACTGTGATGCTGTAAAGAAAGAATGTACCACACATTGTGAAAAATAAGTTGACATATGCAGTGTTTTGTAGATGAATGTTCCTGTTGTAAATACTGTAAAAACATCAGATGTTCAAGAGGAAATTAAAGTTGAACATTGCTTGATAAGATTCCTGTTTAAGTTCTTAAGAGGAGCTTCTGTTCCGCCTTGGGCTTAACTTTAATTAGATGATCATGAGAGGGGGTATTTCTCTAAAGCCTTCAGAAAGGAGGAATTTCCTGTGTGTAACTGCTAAAAATATCTGGTTTGGGGGCAGGAGAGGTGAGAAATGCAACGCTATTGAACTTGTCCTTTAAAAAGAAAAACGTTCCTGCAGTCTCCACTAGATGGCAGCACAGTTAACAAAACATCCTAAAGATTTGTGTGCTCTCTCTTTATAATCAATGATTGTCCTGCTTATGATAACTGTCCTATTACACACTCAATCAATTTAAAAATGAAAGTTAACAATGAAATGGAAAATAAATCAACTTAAAATGACTAAAATGTCATCTTTTGATGTCTTAAAGTTTGCTTGAAATTATGCTTTTCGTGTTTTTGCCTTTACTTTATTGTATTATGTAACATTTTTTTTTTACATGTTACTCTCTCCCACAGACAACAACGCTCCTACACTGCCTGAAATGCCTGGTTTGGAGTTGAGCCTTTACTTCTGTAACTTATGTGCGTCACTGTGTAACAGGCATTATATAAATATATATCTATTTACTATAAAATATATACCCTCCAGTCAGTCAGCAGACATACAGTTGCTACTGCTGTAGCAGCGTTTTTTTAGATCACACTATTTTGCTCGGCATTGCCCACCCGATTGGCTACATCCTGCCCGTAAAGTAATGTGCATGTGCAACTCTCACCACAGATTTAACGGTGGTGAGATGTCTCAAAGCTAAAACGGCGTGCTCAAGACACAGTGTCAAAAGGGATGCTGCAGCAACGCACTATATGAGAAAAATAATGTGTTTTTTTTAATTAAAGTATTTAATCCTCTTCTAGGACCCCCAAATAAAAGTATGAACCTGAAAATCAGCACAATATAACCTCTTTAATGATGGCGGATGCTGGAAAATATAATTGATTTAATATTTATTAATATATATAAATGATTTAATATATATAAATAAATAATCTTGGTGCTGACGCTTTCAATACTGAACATGGCAAGTCTGGATGAGATTAAATAAAGGTTATTTTGACAAAAAATCTCACTCAAGGCATGCTTCCTAGATTTTGTGTTACATTTTATAGATGATATTAAAATGGCAATCGCATTTCAGACATCCTTTGTTGCCTGCAGCTTAGAGCTGAAATGACTAACCAATTAGTTTTCAACTATTGAATTAATCGGTACCTATTTTGATAATCCATTGATTGTTATTGAGTATTTGGTTTTTATGAAGAAAAACAAGTTTAACATTTTTGATTCCAGCTTCTTAAATGTAATTATTTTCTGGTTTATTTTCTTCTCTATGACACTAAACTGAATATCGTTGTGTTGTGGCCAAAACAAGACATTTCAGGACATCATCTTGAGCACCATTCATCATATATCCTTATATTGATTAACAGTGGTGATGTTATGCAGCACTTTGTTGTTTGACAGGTGCCACAGAAAGGATAATAAATTAAACTAACTAGTCAATAATTTTGACCATTTGATATGAATCTACATATTCGAGTCACAAAATATTTTGTTCTTCCAACATAAGTCTCTCCAGGATCTTGATTTGTTAGTCTTTTTTCATATTATCCCTTGTATTTCTAATCGTCCTCAGGTGTCTCCAGGTTTGGCATGGACAGTCAAGATGTTTTTGGAGTTTAGTTTTCTCTTATATATTTGTGATATTAGATGTTTGTTAATCTTATAGGCATTAATGGATCTAAACAACTCCACTTGAACATATTTCAGATAGACCGCTTGTGCCAGTCCCAGTTCAGTTCAGAAAAAACACAGCAAAGCGCAGGTTTTCCATTGCAGACTGCAGACAGCATGAAATCTGGCTGCTTATGCAAGTTAAATAAATTTGTGAATTTGATAAAATGGTCTTGTCTGATTGCTCAGCGCCTCCTTCACACATCCAAGTAGGGATTAATCGGTGAAGAGCAAACAGGAAACACTGCAGCCTCCTCATGTTCTTCATCATCGCAGCACAGGTGGCAAATGAAGGCTGATGAATCTGTGCGGGAGTCTTTTTGGCAGTTGCTTGGAATCAGTGAGTGAAGCAAACACTTTATTCAGCCCCATCAGTCACACATTTACACATTTAAACACATGGAGGCCTGCTTTTATGTCTTAGATTCTATATCACCTGCATTCACGTTACTTGCTTTTAATGTTTTTAGTTTTTAACCAAATGATACGTGACATTTTCAGAGAGATGCACCTCTACTCTTTAAAAAGTTCATGAAAGACTTCACATTTTACCTCCTGAAAAAATAAATAAATAAAAATCCTTTGCTGCACAGGAAGTCATGCATTTTCCATTTCCAGCAGCAACAACAGCAGTTTTCTTTGAATAGATAGAGGACCTGTGTAGTCGGCAGGAGCAGGAGCCATAAACCACCGAGGCTCAACAGAAAAAGAAAAGAGCTCCACCTACAGAGAGGGAACCAGAAATCTAAGGAAAGAGACATCACAGTGCCACCCGCTGAGGTTGACTGACAGGTAATTTCTGGAGAGAGCAGCGCAGACACACCGCTGACTTTAGCACTTAATAGTAAAGATGTCTGGAAAATACACGTTAAATGAAGGTGTAAATCCGTGATGGTGCAAAAATGCTCCTCATTTAAACCCTAATTTGATTCTGTCTCCTTCATCTTCTTCTCTGTCCGTCTCATTTTTTTCCAGAGCGATGAGGAGTGCAGACGGATGGAGACAGAACCTCCAAGCGTGGCCTTGTAGCTTCAGGTCAGTGATCTTATTTGGCCCCTGTGTGGAGGAAGAATTGGTTTTGGCTCGACTGAGGACAATCATCCAAACCAAGGGGATTGGATGCTGCTGGGACGCCGCAAGAGCCAATCAGAAAGGCCATCGATCAGTTCCCCTTAATCTCACAGCTGGTGAGCACATCCCAACTCCAATCTAAAACTCTGCAGCTTAGTCAGACTGACGGGGGATTGGACGGCTTCCAAAGACTTGAACCTCCACTTTAACCGATCTACGTTAGAGCAGAAGAGTTTGTCCACAACATCAGATGATACTCCACTCTGTTCCCAGTGCTCTTTTCTGTGGGCTGCAAAAATAAACAGTAGTTAAAGCTGTTTAGTCTAGCGCTGACAGAAAATCTTGTTTTTCTTAAAAATGTGAAAAACAATATGTCAGTGTGGTAAAATTATAGTTTGTTTCTGATTCAAATCAACTAAAAAAAGGATACAGGTGGAATTATCGTAACAGAAACATGTGTTTTTCTCCTATAATCACGTGGAAAACATCATTTTTATGGACACCAGTCTGCATGAGCTGCCCGAGGGGACATTTTTTACCGTGTACTGTGTGTCATTCTGCGTGAGTGCACACAGTGATTGCTTGCTGCACGTATATATATCTGAAGAGTTGGATTCAAAAATGAGAAAACTGTGATGCATCCTCTGTGAAAAGAGGCAAAATGTAAACTTTAGTTTCGTTGAATATATTGAGTGTCGTGCGTGCATACATTTTTGATGAGTTACATCTGGATCGTCTGGTTTCATTACACATCGAATGAATGTCAAGCAAAGGAATCATAAGTAATCCTTTTCATATGTTGTATGACTTGTTCGTGGCCTACTCAGTGTCTTGCCGTCTCCCGTTACATTTACTGCGACGTCCTGCTGTCTGTGCACTGAATTCTGTTTTCTTAGATGCTGGTGTCTTCTTGCAGTAACTCTGTCAAAGCTCTTCAAATGCAGTGAGCGAGATTAAGAACCTGATAGGCTCTTGTTGTCCATTACTAAATCAGAGCACCAATATGATTCCACATAACAGTGTAAAATAAAAATAAAAATGTATGTCTCAAATGTCAGGCCAATGTGTGCACAAGTAACACGAAGTTAGGCTTTCAGACTGCGTGCAGTACATACGCCAAACTTAAAGATTCCTTCATATCATAGTTTCTGTGGAAAACGGATGCAAATTCCACGCAAAAAGATTTCAGGTGACAAGCGTTTGTTTCTCATGTGAGGGAAAATTCAACACCTTTAACAGTTGTAACACAATTTACACCCACCACATAATGTTGTCTTTTCCGAAACCTAATGAAGTAGCTTTGTTACTAAAACCTCAACAAACTGCAGCCATAATGTCTTCCTTTTGGTATTCCCTAAAGATGATGACTGTCACCTGACTGTGGATCTGCTCTTCACAGAAGTTGAAGTGAGTCTTGCAACTGAGACTTGAATTAAGCAATAGCAGCATTACATGGATGAGTGGCATGTGTGTTGTGGAGCTACAGCAAACCAAAAGAAGAGCATGTGAAGTGAATGACAGCTTTAGGAGGATAGACAGAGGAACAGAGCACAGAGGAACTTTTAAAGCCTGGAAGGCCCAGGTGAACTAGATCAGCTGATGAGCCTCCCATGTCAGCCAATTGTCTGCTGAGGCCAGGGCAGCCTCAATGACAGTGGGAGGAGAGTGACACTAAATACGTCTTGTAAAATGATCTGTTATCTTTGTTCATTTAGTAATTGTGGGCTCCAAGAGGAGCAAACAGCGCCCTTGTGTTCGGGAATAAAAAGTTCTCTCTCGGATGCCCTTATTTTTATGTATTTTCAAAAAAAGACCCAAACACCAGACACTGAGGCAAGTTGCAAAAATCCAAGTCCAAAGTCCAAAATGCAGTCAATAAAAGGCAAGTGACAAAAAAGCCAAAAGCAAAAGGCAGGTACAGGAGAACAGTAAAAAAAATAAACTAAAGAAAAATATAAAAATACAGGGAATAGAAGCAGGAAACAGCAGGAGCAACGTGGGAGTGGTGACAAACCAACCAAGAAGGAGGGAAACAAAGACATGAATACACAGGAAGTGATTAAGTGATGGAGCGCTGGTGAGCAGGGAAAAGGGCGGGAAAGAGACAAAGGACGTGCAATGTAAAATATGACAAAATGAGGATATGTTCTACAAAATAAAATAGGACATGATTCACCAAATGGTGCATAAAACATGATAAATGCAGGAAAATGTGAGAATGTTCCCTCTCGAATGCCCAATAAATGCTAGATAAATTAGTTGGCCTCTACATACCTTTAAATGGTTGAATAGTTAATAGTTCCCTTTGGTTTTTATACTATAAATCTAAGTCACGTGACAAAACAATTTCAACTTTGAACTAGGGTTTTAACTAGGCAATGTGCCAGTTCTTATACCAGAAATACAATTTTCACAGTATACAGTCTATAGAACATTTTGCTTAAAGCTGCAGCATTTATTCAGCATCACTCCACATTTAAGCCGTTACCCGGCTGATAGAGAAGCTCCACAGGCCTCATTCAGCCACAGAAGGTGTGAAGATGCATTACGTTGTGTTCCAGTCCTTGAAAGGTTTGTGCTTACCAAACTGTATTTGAAGATTTATTGCCAAGTTTGATGTTGACAGATCAAAGACATCCCCTTCAAGTGCAGCGGTCTGCATCTGCAGCCGAGGAACACTGCCCAAAAATGTCAGAAAGTGCCAAAATATGATCCATGAAAAGGACCATACAGGGCTGTGTATGTGGCAGGTCTTTGAACTGGATTTGTGAGCCTTTGGACAATAATCCTTAAAAATGAAATGTATATAAAATGTAGGATGATGCTTCGCTTCATTGCTCCCTTTGATCACCTACTTCTCTTTTTCACGATTAGAGAAATAGACTGCAGTTATTTTCTGGTAGAGTACGAACAGCAACAAAATTGATTAGGATACCAACTTTTAAACAGCCTTCCTCATCGGACAGGTGACCTTCCTCCCACAGCTTGACTTTTTCTTTAGTTTCTTCCACTTGATTCACCTTGGTAAACTTTACATCAGCACAAGTTGCTCCTGATGTTAAGCTGCCTTCTTTGGAACTCTCCCCTGCCGAGAACCGGGCGAACTGTAAACCCACAACAGGTGTTGATGAGATAGATAATGTTCGCAGTAAAACAATATTCAAATGTGTTCACTGGAAGCCAGCAGAACCCAGCTGGTGACACACAGACAACATGCCCTTAAGCATTAAACCTACGCACCAGCAGCACTCTGCATTATAGTTTTTTTGTTTCGTGTAACTTTCAGGCTTTACTTGTGAAGTTGGTATGAAAATGTTCACAGGTTTTGTTCCTCTGTGTTTTCCCTCCTCTCTCCGTTCCTCCTGATGGGGTTGTGACACCCTGCTTATCTTTTTGTTGAGGGATCCATTTGGTGCAAAATGAAAAACATCTTCAACAAAATAAATTAGCACTCTGCGGTATTGTGATATTTTTTTAGTAACACATTGGATATCAGTGCTGCATTTTGGGAAGCAATTAACTGACAGAGAAAATAACAGACTTTGAGTTTGACAATTCATTGAGCCTCGAAACAGCAGGTGACAAAACTGTTGTGTTGCCTTTTCAAGGCAGTTAAATCTCACACCTATGTCTTTCTTTTATATGTGTGTCTTTAGCCAGGATTAAGTTATGTTCGACACACTTACTTTATATATATACACTGTACTTTGGAAACAAAAGAATGTCATCAGTGTTGGAAGATGATGTAAATGTAAACCGAATATAGATGGTAGAAAATGAGTTCTTAGTCTATAAAAAACTGTTTTTCTCCTTTGAGTCTGACAAGAAGCAGCAGGCTGTGGTTTCATATGCAAAACCATATGGCCTCGCTGCCACAGACTGCAGCAGTTTTCTTGTTTTCCCTCCTCTAAATTCAGCTGTTAGTGTATGAAATGACCCGGCCTCTCATGGCATTATATCTGACAAACAGCCCTTCCACTAAACATCGCCTAAATTTGTCTTTGCCCTTTTCACACTGAGGA
Organism: Lagodon rhomboides; assembly: GCA_039737535.1. Classification (NCBI taxonomy): domain Eukaryota; kingdom Metazoa; phylum Chordata; class Actinopteri; order Spariformes; family Sparidae; genus Lagodon; species Lagodon rhomboides. The sequence goes on from CM077793.1 coordinate 13,808,737, forward strand.
CATGACGGCGAGGCAAGCAAGCAGCAGATGGCCAAAAAGCCTTCCTATTTTCACAGACTGCTAATTAGAGCCCTTACGACAGCTCACCTTTAATGTCATCGGCAGACTGCTTTTAGCGCAATTAGCCTAATGGGGTGCGGGCCTGTGAATAGCCTGTAATGTTTAGCCCGGGCCAGCCGTTGCATTGGAGTTTATGCGTGTCAAAATAAAGGACAAGAGGGGTCTGTTGCACCGTGGGTCCATTTATCACTGCAGCTTGATGGAGGACGAGGCAGTAACCATGATTACCCAGAGAAACTATTTAATTAGATGCATTAATAATTGAACTAATTAGCTCCCATGTGTCTCCCAAATGAAGAGGGAACCCGGAGCCTCACTTGCACCTCATCAGCTGATTAATTAGTCTGTTGATCGTTAGCTGTCTTGACGGCCTATATGCGATCAGATGAGAGGGCGGATAATGAGGGAATTGTCGGTCGATGGTGCTGGTTAATTAGTGTGACCTGATCCAGGGGCCATGTTAGAACAGTTGTTTATGCCACAGCTTCTAATGAGGAGGATTTAGGGCCGGATGATCTATTTGGAAGCACGCTGCAGAGTTGTTTATGGACTGGGCTGAGCGCTGGCCTTGAAAAGCTCAAAGAAAATCACTAAAATTTTCCAATAATCTATCTACAGAGACTAATAAAGCCTCTGTGGTGCTCAATATTAACTTTAAATAATGACCTTAACAGACTCTGTGGTGTTTTGATTCCCAAATTGTCAATATAGTGGCTTACAGTCAGCCTGGGACTCAGCATTGAGCTCCAAGGCTATTTATATTTCATGTACGGCATTCCTATAATATCCTTATTATATTACAAGGACTTGGTCTGTGGTGGGTCTATTAGTAATGTAGCTTAGCTGGTATTTATATAATATTCAGGACTTAGCCGACGTATACGATTTAGGACTGCTAGATCTACTGTTAAAACTTGATGTGATTATATCTTATTCTTAAAAAAACGCTGTTAAGAGCAGTATAATTGGTCTACTAGTGCGTTATGTGAGATTTCTGGAAGCCATGACCTGTCAGTCACATTGTTACCTAAAGGACAGTGAGTTAGGCTTACCCTGTTCCACCACCAGTAGATTACTGTTGGAAGATAGAACTATTTAACACTTATTTTGATTAGAAAATAATGCATACAGCAACTTCAAAACAAATGTGGGCCAGAGCCATAAAGTGGGGGACCAGTGGCCCCTTATCTACTTCTTACCTCAGTAGTTCTGGCCCCCTTGCTCAGAACACGCCCGTCTTCAAACTGGGCCTCCCTTTTGATCTGCACACTGTAAAGTTTCATGACTGTATCTTGCCTGGTTGTGACGTCATCGTGCTGACAAAATCTGTCCACACACAGACAGATATTCAGTTTAAGCACCAAATTGTTTCTGTGATGGCGGCGCATCCAGACGCAGCTATTTGGTGGTCCTCCAAGTTTTCATGTTTACATTCATTCATGCTTTTATTTAAAGTGATCATTTAATTTTATTTGTTTTCCTTCCTTGTAGCTCTGGTACGTCTCGCTGAATCTCGTTGTACATGTACAATGACGATAAAGACATTCAGAAGGTGTCACCAGGACCACATTTTGCCGTGATGACACACACATAGACGGACTCACAAAGTGAAAACATCACCAGCCTGGAGCAACTGTTAAATATAATCAACATCAATAAATTATGAAGTATCGTTACAAATTAGGATAAGACTTTATTGATCCCTGGGGAAAGATCCACAAGCGACCCAGCTGGATGTAAAGTAATTAAAATAAGCTTCACCGCAACAGATAAAATGATAATGCATAGATTATTACAATCCAATAATAAAATATGTGCAGTTCTGAAATGGAACCACAAGTATGTACTTTAAGTATATCCTTATGCAACATTAGGATTTTCACACTGTGGTATTGCAGCTTTGACGTAGGCTTAGTAATATCTGAATACTTCTCACTTCTCTTTTAATCACATCATGCATCATCACATAATTATCATATTCAATGATTAGGTGAGGTTCCAATAGCTACAACCCAGAGGTTAGCATCGCCCTGGTTCCCTCGATAAAAAGCCTATGGGATTTTTTAAACTGGATTTAGGAATATCACCAAAAATAAGCTCTGTGGCAAACACAAGTTTGTGGTAGTTATAAATTTGTGTAATTTTTGAAGCTTAAATGAAATCACCAGAGGTAAAAAAAACTTTTGCTATAAACAGACACTAAACGTCTTACTACACAATTACTATACACGTTTTCTACGAATTGATCAATCTACAAGTTGTGAAGTTAGAGTTACAATAGTGTGTAGCTAAAGTCGGCCTGTAAAGACGGACTGGTGAGTAGATGGGCCTCCGATGACGTTAAATGTCCGTGACAACTTCTGTAGTCTAATTTAGCCACTTGTTAGCAACCGCTGTTTTTAAGACATGTTAGCGATTTATAGTCCAATGTGGGACATTCAGTGATGTATTTTACGCTGTAGAACAAAACATGTAAATATCTTATGTCTGTGGAAACCACACACCTTAATTCAGCCATTTAACCAAAAAAACAATTTTTAGACTTTGGGAGGAGGATGTGCCTAAATGCGAAATGATTTCCGGGTTTAGGGACTACAATCCATTAACTTTCCTACAACTATCCCATCATACTCCTTCCAAGACCTGTAATTACAGCTGAGTGCATGTATGGCATGGCTCCTCTTACTCACACCTAAACTATTACTGCTTTTGTTACCTAGAAAACAAAACATGTCGGTGCACAAATAAGAGATGAACACGTTGAGTATATGTGTCACACGCACGTTCACGGAGGCGCACGCACATGCCGACGCGCACACTGGCGAGGAGCCGGTGCTTTGACTACAGGGCGCCCCGGAGATAATTGGTGTCCTTGGAGTTGAATAAGCTCATTCTAAAACACCTCAGGCCCGGGCTGTCCTGGTGTGTGACTGTCTATTGAATAATTGATTCAGAGAGGGAGGGGGCGGTTACTATCAGATCTGAGCATAATGACTTTATATAATTAGCACGCAGCGTTGAAAAAACCATTTGACTGTGGGAGTTTTTTTTTTTTTTTTTTGCTGAGAGAGGAGGAAGGAGGAGGGAGGAGGAGGAGGGAGAGAGAGAGGGAGGGAGGGAGGTCTGCGAGGAGGCTCAGTGTGTGCAGAGGAGCTCGACTGAGGAGCAGCAGGCACGCGGACACGCTTCTGCTCTGACATCAGCCCTTCTTCATCTGAGGACGTTTCTTCTCCAAGGTGATACCCGAGGACGCTGTTTTCATCCTCCACGGGCGATTTAGTCCCCCCCCCTCCTTACGCAAAGCGACTCCATGGCTGCTTCTCCGTGTTTGTGAAGTTTGAGAGACTCCGGGTTAATACTGTCATTTATTCAAGAGTGTCACAGTGTTTGTCGTCGCTCTGCGGGGTGCGAACGCGAAGGAGAAGGAGGAGAAGAAGAAGAAGAAGAAGAAGCGGCGGCGTCTCTCCTGTTGTTGTTGGACTGTTTGTTTCCAGAAGGATGGTGCTGGACAAGGAGGAGAGTGAGTACAGCTGCAGGAGACTGACATACATGCTCGGACCGGCTGAATGTGTGTGATCTATAAAACATGACAACAGGAAAGGGAAGGATCTTACGCAGCATGTTTCCCCAATTTACATATCAGACTTTGAAATACTTTATTTATTTATTTATTTTTTATCGAGATTAATGATTGAATGACTCTTTTTGAATCCTCCCTAGAACATACTGATTCTACAAGGAACTTAAAGGAGCACTATGTAGTTTTTGGGGAATACATTTAAATCATAAAAAGGGTATCTTCAGTTGTTTTATTATGATTATATAGTATTTGCAAGATCCCTCTGAGAAGCCTTTAAAGCTTCAAACACTTAATTACACCTGAAGGCAGCTTTTTTTTTTCTCCATAAGTTAGGCACTCCAAAAAAGAAAATGTCAAGAAACAAGGAGGGAAATATTGTAAAGCCTTTATTGTCGTGGCTAAATCATCAGAAAAGCCAACATGCTTCTCACCTTTGGGTCTACAGGTTTACAGGTCCTCCCGTTGGAATCACCATTTTCTCCCATTTTTCTAAGAGCACCTGACACAATTTTTGCCTACACTGTGTTAAGTAGAGCAACCGGTCATCTTCTCTTGTTTTTCATGTCTGACTTTGGGTTTCTTTTCCAAAATCACCCAGTGCACCTTTTGAGTTCAGGCTTTGTGTACCTAATAATAACTTAAAAGTGTCAAAAAAATACATTTTCCCCATCATAATACTCCTTTAGGGAATAACATTTGTTGATAGCTTTGCATTTAAGTTACTGCAGTGATATGATCTTAAAATGATATTATGATAGTTTTAGATTATATCGTGATCCTTGATGTATCTTGATTTAAAAGCATTTAAGGAACACTACAACTGGGCGACAACATCAAAGGTCACAATTTTGACAAAATATCTTGATTTCATCATTATGGGGAGGAATCGACCAATATTGGCCTATCACAGACAAGTATCTTTGGCCAATCGTTGGGCTGTAATTGGTACTTTCATAAAATATTAACATGCAATATTCAAACAACGAGATTTTTGATAAATAATCATCAGTAATGTGGATCAACAGTGGGGTCCAAAAGTCTGAGACCGCATTGAAAATCTCTAATATTGTCTTATAATCCTGTAACTATTTAGAAAGTTTGAGGATTTATTAAGTAAATGAAACTCTCTGAAGTCAAATTGATGTTCTACGTAAATAGGAGCTTTCACAGCGGATTTCTCTGAAACACTTAACAGAAACTGGATCAGTTGTATCCAAAGCACGACCAGGCAGATCCAAAGTCAGGACACCATCAGAATCAATCCATCAAGAATACAGAATTAGATACATTTCCAGTCCAACGTGGCAGTTTTAAACCCACTTCTCAGGAGGGGAAACAAGGCCAAATGCTTAAAGTGGGCTGAGAATTTCACAGTGGATCACTGTTTATTAAATCTGAGATACATAGAAGAAACAAAAGGGTGTATTAGAAACAAATGCAAAATAGAAGTATTTTGACATGTGGACTTAGACGGTTGGACCCTAGAGTAATGACTAAGTGGGTAAAGGCAAGAACAATGACATCACTTTACTGTGATGCAGCTGTTTAAACCAGGAACAGACAACACTTATGTCATGTCATGATATAATGATTTCCACAATTTAGGATGACATATAGTCTCATATAATGATAACGATGTCGCATTGATATAATGCCCAGTCCTAATTTAAACTAACCTAACTGGTTATTTTTCTATTTGAAATCATCATAATTCACGTAACAGTTAATAAACAACAATCAAACGTTTGTTCATGGCATTGTGTCTCCTTAGAGATCCTGTTAAAACCTATAAGTTTGGAAAGTCTCTGTCTCCTTAATGATACCTTTAATTATTATAATATTCGTATAAAGTCAGTTGTTAGTCATGATACATGTTCTACTTGTTCCTGAGAGACATTTTCATCCGTCTCTGTGCTCCGTGTCTTCTGTTGTTTCCTGCCAGGCGTGTCTCTCGTCTCCCTCCAGTCAAGGGAGAAGCCGCGGGGCTGCGCCGGCTGCAACAGGAAGATCCGTGACCGCTTCATGCTGCAGGCATTGGACAGGTACTGGCACGAGGACTGCCTGAAGTGCGCCTGCTGCGACTGCCGCCTGGGACGGCTGGGCTCCACCCTCTACACCCGGGCCAACCTCATACTCTGCCGCAGGGACTACCTGAGGTAACTCCCTTACAGGTGTATCTGGACTAAACTAAATAAGGGAAATGAAACAGGAGGGAAACAAATCATCTGTGACCTTCGCTGTTGCCATCAGAGAGGTTGCGTTTTCAATATATTGATCATTTTAAAGGGACAGCTCAAAAATGAACATTTCGTCATAATCTATTCACCCTCATGCGATGGAATGTTAACAGTCGACAAAACATTTCGGGAGCTTCAAGGCAAATCAGGGTTGCGGCATTCTCTCCATCACGTTATTTTCTAACAGCGTTAGGTTGAACTCCTTCTGAAGTAGGTTTACAAGCTTGTCCGCGTGTCGACTTTCGGTTTAATTTGGGATATCAGGGCTTCTGAAAACTTGGATTTATGCAGTTTTGTACTGTTTGCTGTGAAGCTCCAGAAATGTGTTTTGGACTGAGAAAGTAATTATTGGGTGAGCTTATCATTTAAGTTGATATTGTATAATGTTAAAATGGACACAGTGGCCTCTGATTGAGGATCGAGCAGAAACTGAACAAAGAACATGTGCACATTTGTAATTTATAAGGAGAGATGTAGGAATGAATGAGCGGTCTTGGTTTGCCATCAATATTTTACTAAATGCTGCGGTATAATGCATCTACAAAACAGCAGCTGTGGTTGTGTAAACTATCTTGAGTCTTTTTTTTGCCCCAAACTTCTCACTCTAGGTGTGTCGTGTTAGCCTACTTACAGATCCTACAAAACAGCTCAATTAATAGATCAAGTCTAAGCATGTTTTACCAACCTCTGGACGTGCTTCTTCAGTCTGGTTTGACTCTGCAGAGTTCATTAAAGTAAAGTTTAGTGGATACAGACTTCTCTGCCTTCAACTGTATTTGAAAAGCCAATAACCTTGCAGTTTTTATTTAACAGCAGCAGAATAGGCAGATTGTTGACCTTTTAGTTCCTTTCAGCCTTTGTTGAAGGGGAGTGAAGGCCGAGTAGTGGCTCATGTGGTTTTCAGCTTTCTCTGGTCACTTAACCTTTTTGATGAACTTTCATGCTAATTTGGCTTGATCTCAGACAATAAAGTGTGAAAAGGGAATGAAATGAGAGACTCGATGGTGAAGTTGGCATTGAGTAATGAAAGCAGCAAGCGTGAAGATTTGATAATAATGACAAATATGCAACAATACTCACGGCTCCAGACTCATGTTTCACACTGGTTGCACTGGTGCGTCTAACTTTTCCATTTAGGTGCACCAGCACATAATTTGGCTGCACCCAATAATACATTTTAACAGGCAAACAAGTTGGAAATACATGTTTCTCTGTATTTAAATCACAGACATCATGAAAATGTGATTATATCAATTGTTTAAATAGCTGGTGCGACCAAAGAAAATGTTTAGTGGCGCTTGACACTGGAGCCAGCAGCAGGTTATCTTAGCTTAGCTTTGCATAAGGACTGAAAACAGGAGGAAAGAGCTGGCTTGGCTCTGTCTGTAGGTAAGTGACTGTTTTAAATGTGGTTCTCTAACAGATGTAGGTGCCACTGAGATCTGCTCTACAAACGTAAAAATAGGCTAGCCTTCTGTTTATATTTTTAGCCGATAGGTGCGCAGCCCTTTTATACAGAAATGTGTCACAAAGTGTCTGTATTTTGCTAAATGCAACTACCTGTATACAGAAAAAGACTCTGTCCAGCTTCAACTGTATGGTCTTGATCACCCTGTTGGCATTAAACCAGAAGCTGGTGGTTGCTTAGTTACATTATCTGGATTAGAGTTGTGTAGATGTTGACGTACCCAGGATGAATGTTAGCTAAGTGCGTTTCTGCGAAATTGAACGTTAGGTTAAACTTTCTGTTTCTCTCTTGTCTCAACACTGTGGAAATGCCCCCAGGTGTCATTAAAAAAATCCACTGGTGTGACTTGGACTCAGCCAGCTGTTTGGCAGCCTAGTTGGCTGCACTAAAACCACCAGCATCCCCTCCACTTCCTTGTGTGAAAGTCTGAGGCTAACAAGATTATAATGTGAACGTGATATGCCACATTTGCTACCGATGTCAACCTTGGACATATCTGTGGTTTGTACATGTTAACTGCTAACATTATATCCTGGTGACTGGGCTGTACAATCCCAGCTCAACATCTGTTATTTCACCTGTGACTCAAACAACCCTACACGTTATTCCGCTGCACATCACCTCCGCGAACGGTCTGCATACCTTACATGTTCAATGTAGCCAGAGTGTAAGAGTCTCTGGTTGCCTTGCGAACAGTCCAGCACATAACCAACCTATAAAACACTGAATCGTCAGATTTATGCTTTGGTTTTTGAACAAATGAAAACAAACTAGATATATAATGTGTTAATTAGTGAGCATTAGAGGTGCCGGCAGTCTGATCTTCTTAGCTTTGGAGATAGCCACGCTAACTGTTTCTCCATTTCCATCCATTTATGCTAAGCTAAGATAGCTTTCTGCCTACTCGAGCTACGTTGTAGAAAGTGAACAAGCAAATTTAAAAAAAAGTTAAAATATTGCTATAAGGACGTTACCACCAAGCCACAGTAACGCAACTAAAGTGCTGCTAATGCTAATGCTACATTACCTGCCAAGTTTCTCACACTTGACACACTCTGAAGCACTTCAAACTCCTTAGAAACTCTTCAGGTAAAAATAAATGTTTTCAGATTGTATGAACAGCTCCTGCTTTGTATAATGATTCACAGACCCGAGAGGTCGGGTGTTGCATAACCTCACTCCAATTACTTTTAATTTATTTAAAGCATGTTTTAACTCCACTGTAGATTTAAGCAGGTTTCAACCTTCACAATCTTTTGCCCATGAATCTTGATGACACCACTTATATACAAACCTTAACCTGCCTCAAACGGCCCATCTGAGAGTTATACACCCTCATTTTCTTGCCTGAAATAATGACGTCTGGTGTCAGGTCAGCAGGAGAACTCCTGATATCTCAGCCACATTGCTGAACTCATGTGTTAGTCTCATGTACAATCCAGCTGGATTTGGTTGGAGCTAAGTCTCTCATTAGCTGCGCTGCACTTAAGAGACCAAAACCCCTTTTGACAGTTAAATTGGCTAGATTGCCTCCTGTTTTCCTCATCATTGCGAGGGTGCAGACCGAAAGCCTTTGAAGAGCGGGATTAAAACCATGTGATTTCTTTTAATTGGACCATTAGTAGAGAATTAGCATTGAGCTTCGTAGCCTCGTTAAGGAGAATGAAAAAACCCACCAGGTGCCTGCTCAGGACTCAGGCTCGTTAGATCAGAACATTCAGTTAATTAGGACTCTCTTTTGTTCCAGAGTTGGTCACTCGTTTGATGACGTTTTTCATTGTCGTCCACATGCTCGGGCGCTTTCCTCCCTCCTCCTGTGGATGTCGTTTTTCATAACGGTTCCCCCTCAAACCTCCTTTTCTATTTGGCCTCTAATGGAATATGGAAATCAGCGGCGGCCACTTATCTTCATGTGTGTCAGGCTCTGAGGGAGCCGTTTGTTCGTTCCTTTAGAGGTGAATGAGAGGTGAAGCAATCTGCAGCTGGTCAGCACTGAGTCACACAGTATTTAAAAACAACACAGGGTTTGTTCTCAGGTAGATTGAGGACAGAGTTCAAATGCTGTCAGATAAATTGTTATTTTCAGAGGAGTGTAATAAATCGACTCTCAACTTCTCAAGTTCTGAAGCCCTGTGAGGCAAAAAAACACCCGTCTGGTTCTTAAAGTGACATTTTCATATCTGCGAATCTCCATTTTGATGCTCTCTACCAGCAGCTGATGTAATGCAGTAGTGATCCAAGTTTGGCCGGTTTACGGAAGCTTTATCCGACACCCATGAGAAAAAGTTTCCTGCAGCGGCAACAGACGTTTGCTTAAAGTAGATACAATCTAAAAAAGTAGTGATCCTGCCTTCACACAGAATAAGAAGAACATTGTTACAACATTATTTTAAGATGGCTTGCCGCTTTGGGGAGCCTTCAATCACACCGTACATAAATAGAAACCGAGCTAACACAAGCTCAAGTTGAACAAGACACAAATAAACTGTGAGCACCACAATATGGCACACAGCATTTTGAATAGTTCTTAAGAAATGCATACAGTAAGGAACACATCAGGTGCTCACTGTAAATGAATGAATCAATTAAAAGTCCCTGAGTGATTGAATCTAGGACTAAATAGTACATAATGAGGAGTTACTAGACAACAGACTTTCTTCTCAAAGTATATAAGCAAAAGGTTTCCCTCTGAAGGACATTTCTACCGGCCATTTCTGTGCAAAGCTACTGTAACTGAGCCTCACGTCATGTTAATATAATTCAAAGACTATTACACTCAAAGGATGAATCAGCAGGATTTGTCTGAGTTGTTACCAAACGCACCACAAAGATAGACGATTGTTGAGTTTCACTCCCAGGCTACGAATTGCACATCTGGGGTTGGTAAAGCATCGAGGCAGAGGGCTGCAGGGTCTCTGCAGATATGAGACACTAACACGCCTTTTCTCCCCAATCCAGTCCCCCTCCCTGACTGTTACGTCTTCTTACGTCTTTTATGCCGTTTCGTCCTCCCACGTCTTCCGTGTCTGATTTGCACTGAGAGGTTGAAATCAGTCTTGTGATGTTGGGAAGGCGACGTGCAATGATGCAAAATAAACATAATCCACTCAATGCATTCAAGCTAAAGTAACAGGCCTAAAAATGTGAAAATGTAGGGATGAAAAGGGAACATTTGTAAGAAAAAAACACTCTATTTGAGGGGGCATACAAGAGGAAATAACTAAACTAAACTAAAAATCAAAAGATAAGTTGTTGCTTTTTATGCTGCTCAGTTGCTGATTCATATCCAGAAAGATGAGATACTTTCAGTAGATCCAGAGGGGGAATTCAAGAAACAGGAAACAGGTAAAACAGTTGATCAGGAAGTGGACAGTATGTAGATTCACAGATTTAGGAGTTAATCATTACAAACTAGCAAAGATCTTTACAACAGAAGGTGCTGGTGTCGTATCGCTTTTGTCAAAAGGGGGCGCTAAAATCAACAAAAACTGAAAGTTCCTAGTAGTCACTTTGATATACTTCTATTGTGCATGTGCATGCACTAGTTCCTTATCTGTCACCTGTTCCTAGATAATGATTCAGGTGATACCAATAAAAGTTCTAGGCTAGCTCTTTTGCATGTTAGCGGCATGGCTGTATTGATAGCAGTGTTGGTTGGTCTAGTCTGGTCCACACTGAAATATGGATGGATTGCCAAGAAAAGACGCTCATAGCTATTAACTAAAGTTTAATTAGCTTTAAAATGTACCATTTAGTAGTTATTTTAAGGTTTTACTGATTAACCCTTCATCCTCTGCTCTATTTTGTGTTTAGAGCTAGTTAGCAACTTTAAGCGTGCGAACACGTTCACCTATGATGTCGAACATGGTAAACATTATACCCGCTAAATGATAACATGCAAGCATTGTTGTTGGGAGCCATATTAGCATTGCGGTAGACTAGCTTGATTGTATCAGTGTTAATCTCTTGGATTGTATTTACATTTAACTTTGATGGTGGCTCTGTGGTTATTTTGTCTCTAGATTGTTGACACTTTTACAGTTATCTCCCACCATCTTTATATCTTCTGCTCAGAATTACAATGAGGAGGCTGATGTGAATGATTGTTCCCCCTTGGCTGCTCATGATCCATACAGTAGGATGTAAGCACTATAGTGGCAACAGCAATAAGCCGGCAATAATTCCTGGAAATGCAGTTTGCCTCTTTACACTGACTCAGACAGAGAGGGTCCTGTTGAACTATTTTTTAGACTCGTCCTCCCTTTATTTCAGTGTTTTTCCCCTCTTCAGCTCTTGGCTGAAATGTATATCAGTGCGTCCAGACTTCAGGTCTGCTTGTCGCCCTCTTCCCCTCTGCAGGCTCTTCGGGGTGACGGGGAACTGTGCAGCCTGCAGTAAGCTGATCCCTGCCTTTGAGATGGTGATGAGAGCCAGAGACAACGTCTACCATTTAGACTGCTTCGCCTGTCAGCTCTGCCGCCAGAGGTAAGATTAGGGGAGCAATTAGCCAGGGAGATCAAATTCAGTCGACTTATCTGGGAGGTGTACTAGTGAGCTCACTGGTCGTCATGAGCATTGTAATCAGAGTGTGATGAAACTCACTGCACAGTTTGAAACCTCGAGGGGGTAAAACTTTGTGTATCACTTGGATAGTTAATCAGCCAGCAATCATGGAAGATTAATTTTCTGATTATGCAGCGAGGGTGTTCATAAATGCTGTAAAAAGGAAAAAAAAATGCCTGAAATGTTCCTCCGGGACCTCGTGATTCACTCAGCTCGTGCAAGAACCAAGGACCCAGTTCCATATTTTTATTTCTCTCTGCAGATTCTGCGTGGGAGACAAGTTTTTCCTCAAGAACAACATGATCCTGTGCCAGCTGGACTACGAAGGAGGCCATCTTAATGGCAGTGCAGAGAGGCCGCCTCAATAAGAGGTAATATAGTGATGAGGATGAATTACAGGCCCAGACAGCTGCTCTGACAGTTTGAACTAAACCATGCGCTGAGATATCTGGAAGGTATACAAGTGAGCTCACGAGCTCATCCCAGATATGACCATATGTAGAGAGGAGACTTCAAACCATAGGGCTGCTGACATGAGCAAGAGGAGCCAGAGATATGTTGATGAGGCATTTTATCTTCGAAAACGCTGGATGCATATGTTCATTTATGAGCTCAGTTTACAAAAATGTCTGATAACTTTATCCTTGTTGTGCATCACGTCTGCTTTGTGATATTTAAAAAAATCTCAAGGGCATATAAATCAGGCTGAGAGCTGGATGTGTCTCATCCATTACTGCACTAAAATTGAAACCAGCCAAATAGTGCTGTACAGCCACCTTTTAAATCAGTGAGACAAACTGGTGTTTGTCGTGGCTGCTGAATCTTTTAAACGCTGCCCCATAAGTTTAAACTGATAATGGAGCTCTACAGCTGTACTATGCTGGGTATGGGACGATATGAAAATGTCATGTCATGATTATCCTGGCCAAAATAAGTACGATTTACAATATTAGCCTGATAATCAATACATGCTTAAAACTCTTACAATTCAAGTAAAACAGACTGGAATCACTTCACCTTACATTCTGTTAAAAAGCCCATTTTTGTTGCGTCATGGATAGGACATAGATCGTATTCTAAATAAATCAGAAAATCAATATAAGACTGTGCGTTATCAAGCTTTTTCACTTATGTGAAAATATTCACAATTATCCTGATAAAGGAAATTCACCGGCATCAACTTAGCGGTACGGTTTCTTTTTTTGTCACGATATATATTAAATTCTCACAGATGAGAGCAGCCCATCTGGGTGCTTCGCCCTCGGGTCATGCCCCGCCCCCTTTTGGGTAAAAACAGCCCCTCTAATTTGACAGGTGGTAAATGCAAATGCTGTTTATAAGCATTAAACAAGAATAATGACTTTCAGCTATTAGGAGCCCAAATCTGATGTCCAGACAGGCAAACAATCATGTTATGTTGACCTGTTGAAGAAAACCAAAGCATTAGTGGATGAGTGTCCTTTCAGTCCCGGCCTCCATCACAGTGGGCGAACCCGACACACACAACTACCTTACTGAGTGTCTGAGTTATTTTTTTGTCGTCTATGATCTTTTCTGTCATTAAGAAACTTACTGCTGTTTTACAATCTGTCCAATGTGACGTCATTGTAAACTAATCACATCGCTGTGGCGAAGCAGAACCGCTGTCTGTGTTTTGACAGCCGTTTATGTTTAATTACACGACAGTTTACGAGCTGTCGGGAGGTGAAAACAGGTCAGTGTCATGCTGCATCACTGCTGCTGTAGTTTAACACTATTAAAAGCCAAATCCAAACTAGTTCTTGTCTGGTTTGGTGAATGAGAGCGTGAAGTTTGCGCTTCGCACTTACTTTTAGGGAAATCACATTTTTTAAACAGTTACCTGTCGTCACCGCCTGCAGGTTTAAACACATCTTTAAAGCTTTAAACGGCAGACACACAACTCCTGTGGGAGCAGCAGAGCTTTTCCCCTATTGAGCCTCTGGATGGGCGTGAGCCGCGTGAGATCGGCTGTGGGGGCAGATGGGCGAAAGTTCGAAAGCAAGTGCAGAAAATACCACAAAATCCACAATTATGAGTGTTTCAGGGTTCAAAAACATGCCCGAAATCCACCAGCAGCCCAACCTGTCATTATGATACCGACTCTACAACTGCAGTTCATAAGATACACGACACCACAGAGGACATCTGATGGACAGTTTGTCCTTTTTTAGGTCTTCCAGAGTTCACGTTGAGACAACTTCAGACTTCGGGAGATCATTTTACTTTTTTATGCATTAAATCCTGATACATTTAAGGGCTTGAGCGACGCTGAAGGCTATTTCAATTTTATGTTAACTGAGGTGCAAAATGAGGAATCTTTAATTCATGTGTGGACAGATGTTCGTCATTCGCTGTGTATTTTGTTTGGAGAGCGTCAGAATGGAAGTCTACTTTAGAAATGTGGCTCCAACTCTGTAATTTTGATAAAATGACCACACTGAAGGTTTTTTGGCTTCCAGATGTTGTAACTCTCTGACTTTTTTTCTCTCAAGACCCAAATAACTTTGTTGATGTTGGATTTTTGGCCGATTTATTTAAACTTTTGTCAAAATGTGACCACTGGCCCACTGCTCTTTATATGTATTTTTCTTGGAGTCACACATTAATTTATCTAACAAGAGCTTCGTGCCACTGGGTTGAATGGGGATGAAAAGTTATAGAATATGAATACAAACCTGATTCTGTCTTTATTCTGAATATCAGTGAAATTGAAGTGAAATTGAATTGTGAAACCAAATTACATAAGTGACATTTTGCTCTTCAACACACTCACCTCCTGCCGAGTTATACAACCTCAGGGAATTAGCTGCATTCAGTCTCGTTAATCAGCAACTCAAACGCTGAAGTGAAAACAGGGAAGTGGACTCAAAGGGTAAAGCTGTTTTCATGGGGTGTGTTGACTATGGGAAAAGTCCAGAATAACGCCTGCCTTATCATTTAAAAGACAGGACAGAAACATTTAAGTTGTGTGTTAATTTCCTAGTTTGTTAACCAGTAAGAGGCAACATTTTGCCTGAGTAAGAAAATGATGCCGACTACGGTCTATGAGATTTTAGCAACACTTTATGATACCGCTCATAACTTACTGTATAGTTTCATTGTATGAAGTATAGCAATATAACACCCAGCAGTTCTTTCTAGTACTGAAAGGTAGGTCATGTGGAAGAAAATAAGACTATGGGGAACAAAGGAGGAACAATTTAGCATTTTTGTAAAAAATAATCAGTCAATGAAGATCTTTGTCTTCTGATTAAAACTACATAGTGCACCTTTAGGTGTCACGTAACCACGTCACAATGTGGGACGAGTCAAGAATTTCTTTCTACCATGTTGACTTTGATTCAAGATAGTCACCTGATTTAACCAGGCAGCCTCATTGACATTAAGATATGTTTCAAGAGAGACTTGAGCGCAATAAAAAAACACACGAACGGCAAACAAGTACATGTCCAAAGCCAGGCATCCAGCAATCAAGCAGCAAAATCTAATTTATGAATATAAAATCACAAGGGTCATAAATAAGGCTCAGATAGAAACATTTTTAAAATCTCCTCGGGGATATAAATGAATTTATCTTGATTTATTAGGCACTCAGAGCTGCCTCCTGTCTAGATTATTACATATCTAAAGCTCAACAGATATTTTCCAAATAACAGATACTGTTGTAAAATGCAGCTTACTGTCACATCCAGTCAGTCTTTGGTTTCCAATAAAGCTGCAACGTATCTGTCTTTGAAATATAACAAAAATTATATTTAATGTTTTTTTCTGAGATGGTTCCTCTGCAGCAAATCACACCACCATTCGTTGATGACGTACACCGCCATGAATTATAAGATAATGGACACATGGATAATGGACACACAGAGTGACCTGGAGCTGTTCTACACCCTCTTCTCTCTCTGCAGGTCAGAACAGGACGACTTTGAGCCAGTTGAACCAAGAAACTCACAGCAGCACCGTTGGCTCGTCAGCTTCCTGTTTCAGACTGAACCATGTGTGGAAACAACACAGATGGGACATGTTTCCAGGAGCCCACGGATGAACTCTTAATTATAGAGCTGCGTGGTAAACAATCCTGCAAACTGAGGTCTCTGATCAGACTGGCCAGAGATCAACACACTGGAACTATCAGGAGGATGTTTTCCAGAGCGCTTAACGTGGACTGAGATGGTTCTGCCCTTTTTTATGCATTCGACAAATTATTTGAAAAGTCTTGAAATACTAGATGGATGGAGGGAAGCCAATCAGGCCACACCAAGTCATCCATCACAGAGAAAAATACTAAGTTGTCTATTTTAGACCTCTCTCTCTGATTGTCAAATCACTCTGGCAGTCACTGAACTCCACCCCTCTGGCATGTAGGAAGCCCCAAACAAACCCAACATGTTTGCAAATACAGTTTGGCTCGGTTCAACAACTGAAGAGTGATTTGTTTCTCCTTCATCTCTCTGCCTCTGGACTCTGACGGCGAGGGACGCTTCAGAAAAGCTCCGTATTCTGTTTGATCTCAAGCTGTTTTTTCTCAACTAATTAAAATACATTTTAATTTCAGTGTGTGTGCTCGTTATTAATGTACTGATGGGACCAAAATCAGAGAGAGAAAAACATAATTTTAAGATCCTCTCCAGACATTTTATGAGATACAGACAACAACAAAAAAGTCCAATAAAGTATTTACAAATTCTTAAAATGACATCATCTCCTTCCAGAATCTATTGAAATGCTAAAACAGGAGGAGGACTTTATTTGTTTAACATTTCATATATTTGTATTATCCCTGTGCAGAAAATAGGATGCAACAGTACACTGAGAGGATCCAGCTTGAGGACACATGTACAGAATTAAGAATACAGCTGTGTGACCATAACTAAACATAGAAAAAGTTACATAATAATACAGATGCAGATTCAGAAAACTGAAAAATACACGGATATGTTCAATATGTCACAAATAATCATTACATTACAAGAAAAGAGAAGAAAAAAGTAAAGAAAAGAAATTAAGACGGTCGTTTGGCGCCACCCAGTGGTGAAACACATCCGTTGCAGTTCCGATCCACTTCCGGTCCTACAGTCAACAAGGAAGTGGAACCGATGGATGAGAAACGACATCAACCAACCGCCTCCTCTGTCTTCTCACCGTAAACCGGGCACATATCGTGGTTCTCCGGCAGGAAGGTGATCTTTTATCTCTCATCATGGCGATGTCGACATTCCAGAAGTTGACCCTCGCGACGTGTCTCGTCCTCTGCGTCGGTCTGCTGCTTCCTAAAATGCTGCTGTCCCGCGGGAGGAAGGATGCTGCTGAGCGGCCGGAGGGTGCGTCACCTTTAACTCTTCCTCTGTAATGCGTCAAAATGTCTTCAGCTCGATGTTGAGCATTGCAGCTTGTCATTCTGTAGCTTTTCATGTTGTGATTGAACGTGTGTTTCTGTATTTTAAACCACAGTCTGTCCTGTACATCACCGCTGAATCATTCATCCACCGTGCAGTTACATTGCCTCCCTGGAGAGGGCGCCAAACACACCGTAACACCTGTCTGCAGTCTATTAGATGTGTGTAAAAGAAGAAGGCTTCAGCTATAGAAACACTGCCTTGTCAGGTTATTAGGTACACCCATGTAAAGCTAAAGCACTCTACCCTTATTAATAAACACAGGGTGGACGAAATAATAGGAACACCTGTCAGTTTAAGGAAGTATAGTTCACCAGCATCACAATCTGCAGCCTCCAAATTACCCTTCAGTTGAATCGACCCCTACTTTCAACTAAAACTTAACATTATGAACTTCACTAAAGGCAGGGTTTATTGCAGGGCTTTCAGCCTGCATGATATAGATAGGTTAGATAAAACACAATAAAACACATGTCGATACTTGAAGTAGAGCCCAATCGATATAATTGGTTGGCTGATATTATTGGCCGATTTGGGTCTTTTACAGATATGTCGGTATCGGCACATCTTGTCTGATATATGTGCTGATATGAAAACATTTTTTTTCAAAGAAGAAAATATGCTTGGGATGATTGATGATTATTAAATGGCACATGGAGTTTGTTATAGTGCACTGATGTCATTGTATCGGTCCCAAAAATCCAGTGTTGTTCTGGCTCTGCTGTCGATTTACTTGCTGATCATCTTCTTGAATAATCCATTAATCGATTTGTTTATAACATGACAGGTAAAAATGAGACATCTATTATTTAAAGCCCAAGGTGACGGTCCTGAACCTAAAGATATTCAGTTAATTGTCATATTGGACAAAGCAGGGAATCCTCCAGAAGCTCAGCCTATAGTGAATGTTTGGTTTTGTTGCTTGAAAGTTGACCTTAAAGTTTAATCAGTTATCAAAAAAGTTGTTTTTTCCTGTCGATTGATTAATGGCACCAGCTTTTAATGAGATGCAGGGAGCCAATCTGGATTGTTTTTTTAATCTGTAAATGGGGGAACATACTCAGACTTAACAGGATATGTCGTTGTGTTGTTTCCAAAACACATTACATCCGTACACGTCAAAACAACAGATGTTTAGCTGTTTTTACATCGTCACAACTTAAGTGTCTCTTATTAACCATATCATATTGATTGTTTCATTTTTCATGAATTTGTCTCCTTATTGGCCTTTTCAGGCTGGATACACCTTTTCTTGTGTAAAGATATTTAAGCAGTAGACCTTATTAGTTTAAAGGTACAGAACATATGACATGATCAATAGAAGCTGCAGACTTCAGAAAATGAGGAAGTACAAAAACTTTCCCCCACTGAGATCAGCGTGATGTCTATTTGTGCCGGAGGTTTCTGTGTAAAGAGGAAACAAGCCTGTGTGTCACAGGTGTGATGCACAGTCTTTTAGCTTAAACATGTCCACTTCTTCAGAATGATCTCTTGTTACTGCAGAGTTGAACACAATTATATATATAAAAGTTATGTGACTAGAGCTGCAACAGTTAATCAATTAAATTATTGTTTTTCAACTTTTATATTAATTGCTAGCTATTTTGATACTCAGTTAATTGGGTCATTTTCTAAGAAAAGAAATTGAATTCTCTTATTCCAGCTTCTTAAATGTGAATATCTTCTGGTTTCTTCTCCCTTCAGGTCCGGGTCGCCTCCCTCCGATGATGCACCGTCAGGCTGCCCCGGAGGGTCGAGGCCAGAGGGCTGCGGCCGCCGGCTTCTCCAGAGCCCACAACACCGAGGCCATAGCCCGGGCCAAGGGAGCAGGAACGGGGGTAGGAACCGGGGGCAAGTCCAACCTGGCAGGACAGATCATCCCGGTGTACGGCTTCGGGATCTTACTCTACATTCTCTACATACTGTTCAAGGTGAAACGCTGGAGACTCAACACACAAGTATCTTACATTGCAGGAAAGATCAACTTAAATTTATATAGAAAAGTTAATTATCAAAATGTAACTTTAATAATGAATTGTGCTGTTTGTCAGAAAAGGTAAGTGTCATTGTGCAAGTGATTTTAATACAAATAGAAACTCTGCTGTGGATTTTGTTGAGTTGAGTTTATGAGTGTTTTTCTTTCACGTTAATGCCACTGATGCACATTAACAGGCAGCTAACATCATAAAAGAAAAATCACCTTGAGATCGGGGTTTACGAGTGTTTTAACGCTGTCATTGTCTCCGCGTCAGATCACATCTAAAGGGAACAGCAAACCATCAGAGAGCAGGTTCCCTTCAGTTCGGTCTGAGAACATGAAGAGAAAGATCAGTGAGTATCAGTCAGCATCAGCGCAACTCATTCTTTCTTTAGCCACCTTAACCACTTACTTCCATCTTATTTATTTAAAATAAAAGCAGTGCTTTGTGGGAAGTCCTTTAGATTAACACAGATTCTGTAGCTGTGTGTGTGTGTGTGTGTGTGTGTGTGTGTGTGTGTGTCACATCCAGTCTCAGAAACCTCCACGACGTGCATCTTTACAGTGCATTAACGTAATGAGAAATAAATTAATGCTGGTTATTTTCTGGCATATTGATTCCCACAGAGCGTCGCACAGTGAGATGAATTACAGTCCGCTCCGGCTGTGAAAACAAGAACTTGACATTTTCCAAATTATCCTAACTGCCTACATTTCTGTGTGTGGTCAGTTTCTGTCTGTTCTGTCGTCTCAGATTGTTCCTTTTTTTTTTTCTCCCTCTGTCGCCTCCCAGCCGACTTTGAGTTGGCTCAGCTGCAGGACAAACTGAGGGAGACGGAGTTGGTGATGGAGAATATTGTTTCCAACGCCCACCACAGTCCTGAGAGGTGGGTGTGTGCTTTTACCGAGGAATCATTTCATCAGTCGGCCTCCTCCCTCTCTTTTCCTGACAGAAATGGCTGGTTTGATTGAATCATTTGTTGATTTGTTAATTTAATCGCATACGTTCAATAATTTCTTCCAAAGTAAAGATGAAGACAAACGCGGCACTCCCATAAAGATCGTTTCCTTTCCTCCTGCGCAGTCTGTTCAGTCCCTTAAATATAATGATCTCTTATTCCTGTATGTAGGTTGCCTTTAATACTTCCATGTGTTATCTTCATTTTAAAAGTTTAAAAAGGTTCATAACCTGTTAGTGTGAGCTTGATAATCATCTTCGTGTAAGTTTAATCTTTTGGACAATATCCTCACAGATATAGATAGTATACTGGTGAATTATTAATATAATTCAAACCGATCAAAGACCAAAAATGTAATGAATCTTGTTATTTCTGGCGGCCCTAAATCAAGCACACCACCAACTGACCAGTGTGTTAGTGCTGTAAAGAACTGTGTCATGTGAATGTGCTGTTTTCCGTGTGTGTGTGTGTTGCAGGCTGAAGGGCGTGACGGCGGATCAGGAGGAGAGTCTCCTGCAGCAGCTGACGGAGATAACTCGGGTGATGCAGGAGGGCCAGCTGGTCGACAACGTGACTCCAGAGAAGAAGAGCCAGGACGACTGGGAAGGTACACGAGCCCTGCAGCGCTGCAGGAATTACAATTTACAACAAAAAAACCCCTCTTATATCACCACTTCAGAGATTTGTTAGCACAAAATGGAGTGGTGCATTCAAGTGCTTTTGGCAAATTCCATCCTCTTATAGTAGGGGTGTAACAATACTGAGACTGAGACCGAAACCGCGATACCAAGTGTCCACTGTCTCATGTCCCAGTCCTGTCTTCATCTCTTTTACTTTCACTTTTAACCTGACTCACATCGAAATGTCACATTGCTCACTTGCTGCTGTTTAGCACAGTCCTGTCCTCAAAAGAACAAAAACTAAAATTAAACAGGATTCCCTTTTTGTCTCTATCTTGTGTTGTGTCCGTCCTTTGGACCGAGGTCTTATGCTGCGTTCACTCGCTCCTCGGATGGTCCCACTTCTCGAGTTGGGAAGTCGTCCTTCTGACTTTGGTGTGTTCATGTGCTTCAAGTTGGAGTGTGCAGACCAACATGGATGCCAAAAATAAATTGTTTTGCATTTTTTTCGCTTAGATGTATTCACACAACACGTTGACGTGAAAGAAGAGCAAAGGAAACAGACATGACGTCACTTCGGCAACCCGTGTACCAAAATATTCTCCGACTTTCCAAGTTGTCTGACTTGAGAGCGTGTTCACGTCAGTTTTACCAATCAGAAATATGTTTCTCTGATGATCATGACACCACATGAAGGCACTGTTAGAGCTCTCAAAATGTTTTCTAAATGCACTTCAGCACATTTTTTACAAACTAGAATGGCACATACCTCCGTCAAGGCAATGATTCCTTGACTTTTTTTTTTTTTTGTAAGTATCTGCAAGTTATTTTGATTCTGTATTTGCACGAACTGAACCCAGTGGCTTCCTGTGCTGCAGGAGATCAGTCTAAAATAGTCCAGTGCACATGATTCATAGGGGGCTGGCTAAAAACAATTTTCAGTTGCAAAGTAATTCTGGAATCCTGACAAAAACCCAAAACCTCAGATTGATTTTCTATAGATTTCCGCTGTAACTGCTGAATCAGATGATTGATTTTTGACAAACACTTCCACCAGTGTCAGTCAAGGAAATGCTGATCGATTAATGACTCATTACATTTCCCTAAAATGTCTGCAGATTATCCCGAGGAGCCTCAGCAGCACTGGGAACATTCCCGCTGCTGCTGTCAGCACAGTCAGCATCACCACAGTCCACAGGAGGAGACGGAGGCCGAGAGGACCCAGGCTGATGGAGCCGACGTGGAAAACATACATGAGGACGTCACAGGCAGAGGAGAGGCTGAGGAAACAGAGGCTGTGAAAGAATCTAATTTTACAGCAGTAAGTGAAGCAGACGTGGGTCCAGACAGTGATTTAGGTGTTAAGTGAGAGCCTGCACGAACACAAGGACGGAGGGGGTAAAATCGATCTGGGCGTCCCAGAGGAGGACCTGGCCGGAGTCCTGGAGGAGCTGGAGCTCTCACTGAAGATGACGTCCATGATGGAGCAGGAGAAGATGGAGGACCTCAGCAAGTCGACGGAGACGGAAACTTCCTGCAGCACAGTCAGACGGAGGAACAAGAGGAGGAGGGCGAAGAAAGCCTCACACTGACCTCCAACTGCATATAAACTCGAGCCTGGGCCTCGTGGGGACGGCTGCTTTTTGAATCAGCTCCCGTCAGAGGAGCATGAGTGTTGGTGAACGCGTGAAAATGTGTCGCCAGCTTTGTTTATCTTTACTTGAAGTTTAAAAGTGAGAAAATGTGCTCACCTAAAATGGAGTAAGTATAGGTTAAGATGCTTCCAGGACTCTAGTGTCAGGATTTGATGTGAAAATGTACTCTAAAGGCATTTGCACTGTTTGTGAACAGACCCATTTCCTCCAGTTTTGTCCTAGTTATTCACATAAGGCGCTAAAACTAAAGGTGTTTTTTTCCATTTTTCTAAATGTCAAACAAACATGACTGAATCAGGCCTTTCAAAACTTGTTCCACTAGATAATATGTATAATATTTTGAAATGAGTAATTGTAGCTCAGATCAGGACACATTTAGAAAATGTGATACGGGCAGGAATTCTGCAGTTGGGGGACACTGGATCCGAATGGAAAATAGGTTTTTATCACATTTCTTACATTTATTGGGGTGTTTGTGCCTTTTCTCACCTTTTGTCAGAACATTTCCTGTGGTCTTTATGTTCAAGATAATTTTTTTTTATAACCCTGATTTCCCTGTAACACCCTTAAACGGGCACAAACGTACCCTTTAAGGGTGTCCTCAGAGGACAACACAGTTTCATCCTGTTTTACTTTATTTATATTTGCAGGACCTTTCTAAATAGCCACGTTTCTAGTTTCAAACAGTATTCTCCTCTGAGGACAGCTAGTTTTTTTTTTTTTTTTCCAGTTATGGAAATACATCAAATAAATATTTCTGAGTTTGTATCATTACCATATTAATATTATAAATATCATGTTTCTGAGTCTGAATTTATTTTCCAAAACTGCATAGTGCACCTTTAAAGCAACAAAATGTAACTCCCTGGAGAAATATGGTTGATTGTTTGAGTCTCATTTCCAGGTTGTCAAACACTGACACTATGGGTTGGCGTCTGACCGGAGCTGAAGTTACATTTTGTTGCTCTAAGTATGAAGACACACAATAAAAGAGACGCACTACTTAAAGCAGACACGACCTATTGGACATTAAAGGTCCCTCTGTAAGTGTTTGATGGAGAAATCTTGTCTTCTGTTTCGATAACATTTGAAGCTTTTAACAAACCTGCTGTCTTGTGCTCTAAATTATTTAAAGATTTTTACTTTTATAAACTGAATTTATTTATTTGCTGTTCAGAAAAGCACCTGGGCATGAATATCCATGATTTAAATACTGTCACTTACTTGAATAAAATTTTCTGGATTATAAACTTTCCGCTTTTGATTTTTTTTCACTCTAGACTGTCATAAGGTCAACATTTTAGAAACTCAGTGCTTTGTTGCCTGCAAGGCTGCTCCTGTAGATATTGTAAGTATCCTTGCTCTAGTGCTCATTCTCAGCTTAACCATTTATGAAATAGTTTTTCATTTACTGAGGGAAACTGGGTAACATTAGTCGATCCTTCTGGAATAGAAATACAGCAGCAGCATAGAGAAATTTTAATTTAATTTTTAAATAGAAACCTTAAAAAAAAGTTTTTAAAAAGTAAAAGCCATGTGCCCCGTACTACACTTTAACTACAGTGTAGATAATATTGAATTATCAAATAGATAATTCACAATGATTAACAGTGTAAAAGTATATTAGTAATTTCAGTTGAACATTTGCTCAGGAGACGTGCAAATGTGTATTAAGTAGGCAATTAAATAATAAAGAGTGGCAGCACAATTCAAAAAAAGAGTTTATTAGTTGTATAATGGTACACTTTACTCATACAAAAGCAACATCACGGTTCTTGATGTTTGCAGAGAATATTTTGGATCAACAGTTTAGCAAGTGGCACATCACAACAACAGCTTTCCCCTCTAACAGTTATTCTGGTGAGTTGCAATAAGTGTCAGGTTGGTCTGGGTTTGTGCCCGCCCCCCCCTCTCAGAACAGGAAGTGAACTGACGGGGCTGCCTCAGTGCTCCATTGGCTCATCAGATGCTGGTCCGGCGGCGGCGGGTTCATCTGCTGGCTGGGCAACCTGAGACAAAAACAGACGTAGGCGTGGTTTAGCACAGAAACTTCATCGTCTGTCTAACTCTGACATTTTAGATACAACAAAAGGCGTTCAGTAGATGCACCTCTACATTCTACCTTCACACCTTTATTGCCCTCAATAAATGTCAAATATTTGCCTTTAACTGACATTATGAGGATATTTTAACAGTATTCTGATGGACTAACCTGGGCCAAATTTAATACAACCAACAAAGTTCAGAAGATAAGAGTTTGGACTAATCACATTATTTACACTGCAGAACAACAACAACAACAACAACAACAACATCATCATCATGAGTCCATACTGAACTATTTAATCCCAGCACCCCTTGCTGTACCTTTCTCTGTGGCCTCTCCTCCAGTCCCTCCAGGAAGGGAGCGACATCATCATCGTCATAAATGACGAACTCCATGTCCTTCCCCACAATTCCAATGGAAACATTCTGAAAGAATGAGAAATAAACCTAAGAAACGGCCTCTACACTATAATATTTAAAAGAACATTGCAACATCTTGTGTTGGGCCTTTGAATGAAAGAAAAACCCTGACAAAAATACAAGTTGGTTTTTAACCATATTACAGCTACTGGGTAAGGTTTTGTTTTATTTGTTACACAACTCTGTCTTGGGGGACACAGGTTTTTATCCCACAACAAATACATGTCTCTATAACACACAGATGAGGACAAAGATGACTGATCTCTTCTGTGCTGGGATTTATGTAGCAGTGTGTCACTTCAAACAGCAGTGGAGAGAGTTGAGGTACCTTGGTGGTGAGATCCTGCTCGCTTGGGAGGGTTTCTCTGAGAGCACGGAGGCCATGCTGGACCAGCTCATTCAGATTACCTGAGCACAAAACAATACTTTCTTAATGCAAATACTTCCACAAGCCATGCAGCAGGTGGAAGACACCGACTATCCATGTTTGAACTATGAAGTTGCTAAAAGAAATGTGACAGTCTTGATTTCCAAAATAGAACTCATGAACAAAAATGAAATCAAGCTTGTCCTGCATTTGCCTCTTTGAAGCGCATAGTCACAACTAGTTTCTTCTAAATGTGAGCAAGCAAGGCTAGTATAACAAATGTCATCTTACAGTCAGAGAACTTCTCCATGCATCTCTCCAGGTAGGTGCGTGCAGACTGAGAGCGCGCTCCGATGGACATGGCTTTGCAGTCAAAGTAGTTGGCTGACGGGCAGGTCTGGAAGATATGAGGTCCCATGTCCTGGGCAACACACAACATTTTAACAATGGTTAGTTTTAAAGTCCCAAGTGTGTAGAACATTTATTCTTTCACAGGGAAAACAAATAATATAGCTTGATAAAAGTATTAAGATGTTTGAGTGAGCAGACTTACATCATAGCCAGCAATGAGAAGTCCAACACCGTAGGGCCTCCTTCCATACCTCTGTGTTGGGATTTGGGTTTCTGAAGGCTCAGTTAAGGGTCAAGTTCACTTTATAGAGTAATAGATGAGCTTCTTCACATGAGGAATATAACCAAAGATAACACACACAAAAAAACTTTTTTCTTTAGAACATCAACCTAACAATAGTAAGGATACTGCTTCCAATAAGAGAGACAAGACGGGACGTGGGGAGGGGCCTGTCGAAGACAAATCTTGAGTCCAAGCACTCCTGACGCATGAAGTTACTGTGGGGGAGATGGTGTTAGTATCTAATCACATTTGTTGACTCGCACATGCACTGAAAAGCTTCATTCAGACCATCAAGGCAGCTGCGACCTACCAGAGCAGTCTGGCATCAGCAGTCAGTCCAGCAATGGAGATGCCGATGTGGTTGTCGACATGGAGGATCTTCTTCTGATGGGCAGCCAGTTCAGACTGGGCTCTCTGCAGAGACACAAAAATATTAAATCATGCATGAACGAATACTTGTCCTTCTACAGTCACAATTAATCTGCTACAATATTTTTTGTGCATTTGTGGTAGAACATATTTCAGTGCACCATTAAATGGCCCAGATAATAAACTTCTTCCCGGGTTTCCACATAAAACAGGGTGTCATAGCAGCGAAAGGGAACAGATATTAATGACTGCCTATGAATGATTGACGCAAATGTTATTAAAATTGACCAATTTAATCATTTGCAATTGAGGATTGTTACGATTGTTGCAGGTTTTTGCGAAGCAGACATATTGACAGACATCACATAGACTGACTCACTGTACCTTTAGTGCAACCAGGACTGCATGGGTTTTGGATTTGAGTCCTACGGTTGCAGACCCCTGTTTCACTGCCTCCATAGCATACTCGATCTGATGAATACGGCCCTGTACCAACATGGACATGAATCATTTTGTTTACATATTATTGTTTATTACTTACTCTGTTAAGTCAGTCATCGACAGAGGTTAGGGCTAACAGCGACTTACCTGTGGGCTCCATACTGTCACATCGTTGTCGTACTGATTGCGAAACTGCGAATAAAAACAAGACATACTTTAGAAGTGACATTTTTAAATTGAAACTTACTAAAAAACACACAGGAGCTGATCCTACATAGTTGTCTTGCATTGTCTGCGGGTTTCCTCACTTACAAACCAACGTTAATTCTCCCCGACTCCAAGTCACTACTACACAAGAATTAAGCTACAGCCTGACTCTGGTTTTAAATTACTATCTGACAACTGAATAATTGATACCCTCAGCTTTGTGAACAGCCGCTTAGCGAAGATAATCATGAAACCGAGTACAAGCCTCATTCTAGCTAATGTTATGACGCGCTTGGTGCCTATTTAACTTAGTCTTGCGGAGAGCTAGCTGATATTAGTTGGGTAAAATGCCGGCTGTACGAAACTTAGCTTAATCACTGCAGTAACCATTGACTTTAATGATACAAGGTAGCATCGCAACATAAGTTATTAAGGTGAAGCCAAAGGCCAGTGAGCTGAGGGAAAACGAAAGTAAAAGGCATGATACTTCATTTTGAAGCTAACTCAGCCTGTGCTGGCTAACGTCTGCTAGCTACTTTGCGTTAGCCTGCTAACTAGCCAACCAGCACAATAATTCACAACGTATTTACGATACATTATTTGGCGCTAAATGAAACTACACAGGGTTAATTATAAACATGATCGAATGCGATATCACACCACAAATATTAGCCATGAATTTGTCTGGACACACGTCAGTTAGCCGGCATCCGTGCAGCTAACACTAGCAGTTAGTGAAGCTGTTTTGCTTACTCACAGTGCAGTCAAAAGTTAGCTAGCTAGCGTTAGCTTGGTGCGAGTAAATGGACCCCGTTTTATATGTTTCCAAATAAAATACACTAGATGAACACGCTGTTTGATTTATATACTGTGTAAACATATAATATATCATTGTCCGATCAACGTAATTCAGATTCCATTCATAGTTACCATCTCTGCTTCTGTAAGTGTTTCCTCCGCCTGCTAATCTGACTTGATTTAGTATCCTGGAAGCGACGTCAGGGAAAATAACCGAGTACCGATTACAAATCAGTGATCGATTGAGCAAAGTTGAGCCTGGCGGCTGAAAACCAATCTTATCACGATATTTTAATATTTCTTCTCATTGATTAAAAAAATGGATAATCAAAAAAAATTACATTTATCAGTAAAGAAGAAAAAACAACAATATATATAATAAAACACATGATTTTCATATTTCACAAAAGGTCGAACACAGTAATGACGTCACAATTTTACATTTCTACACTGTGTGAAATTATTGAGCTGTTATTTCATAATTAAGAACTCTGGATTATGAAGTTATTTAAACATTTCCTCTCAGAAATATGTGTAAAGAATATAATTATCTAAAGCAATATAAAATGCTCTGTGTACATCAACTAAAGTGCAGCACATAATTTTCTCAATCAATCTGTTCATTCTTGCTTCTTTTCTCTTGTCTGCACTGACGGGACAGGCGCAGTTCTTGTCCATGAACACTAGGAGGCAGCAATAAATTAGAATTAGGTGCATCATTTGGTTGTAGAAATTGACAAGGACCTGATGCAGAAACACATACACAGTTCCAGAAGAAAGATGTCTATGTTGTTCCGCAGACAACAATGGTGGCTGTTTTGTGCTTGTTTCTAGATGTCTCTCCATGTCTGCCTTTGTCATTTATCGAGAACTGGACTCAAAATGATAAAAATGTAGAAAGCACTGTTTTCATATCTATAAAATTAGATTTATACTCAACTGATTCAGTTTCATACCCACTTAGTTTAATTCAGTTAAGACTGAATTTAAAGTTTACATTGTAATTTTGATTTATACACCAGACTTTTGGTCATTCCTCGCTGCAGAAAACTCCAATGCAACAGTGGGAGGTTAAATCACTGGTACACAAATTAGAATATATAACAATAAACTGACCTTTATTGTGTCATTCCAATTGATACTTTGGTAGTTGTGAGAGATTTGACGTCTTCCTCCTTATATGTCAAATCAACTAAATGATGTGGTAGTTCAATATATGCAGATGGATAAAAAAATAAATAATACAAGCAATCGTGTAGTCAAGAGAATATTTGTGAAAACATGTTATGAAATGAAGGCAGTCACAGTTCATGTGCTGTCTGCTTCTTTAAAGGTAAATGCCACCCATTTTAATAATTCACATATGTTATTTCTGTGCCACGGAGCACTTCAGTCAATACTTCTGAGAGACAGAAACTGGTGAAGTAACACATGACCTTTAAACTGGACTGCAAGATCTGCCTCTCCTCCATAGACAACAAAATGGACTGTGTAGAGGTCTTGAACCAGAAAAATAGGGTTAAAATGCATTTATATAAAGTGAGCTGTGCAAGATTATTAATTTCATTTTGGTGTGACATGTCACAGTTCAACACCCCTCAGCAGCTTATATATTATCGATGAAGCAGCTGCCGATGCCACTTGAATCACAGATGCAAGGAGTTCCTTCTTGATAACTCTCTTCGGGAAAGTGTCACCAAGTTCATAAAAACTGACTGAGCCGTCTCAACCCACTGAAATTAATGTTGATTCTTAAAATGACAGCATCCCTCTTTAACTTTTCCCAGTTCAACACAGAAACAGTTCAGATGAATCTTTTTTTCTACCTACAAAATTGAACCTATAAATATGCATAATGCCTTTAAAGTGAATATATGTTGATTCATGTTTCTTTATCACAATTAACATTTTCTAAATGCCCCTATACCAGAGAGTCCTAAAAATAAAGATAACAGTTGAATGTTGCACTGTAATATTGTGGTAGTAGGGTATAATGAGGCTGCTGCACTTTACATATACTACGGACTACCGCAGAATCATTTAAAGTCCCTCACTCAGCTCATAGAAAATTCTGCTTTTTGTTTGCTTATTTGGGTAAAAGCCAGGACATGCTCCATAAAATAAATGTGAATTATCATTGTTTCAGTTGGACTGTGTGTGTTTTATGCTGATACATCATACAGTAGATTGTGTCATCCAGAATTGAGTGATTTAGATACTCTGTTATATAATAATGCTAATGGTATTGTATTCCACTGTATCCCAATGAAGTACTGCATGTCAGTGCAATTTTTAGGTACGTTTTACTTATACTCCATAAAATTAATATGCTATGATATGAAAAAGGATTGTTTTGTTTTTTTCACAGACCTGTGACTCAAGTAATTTGGTTGATTTTTCCTCCCATCCCAAAGAGATCTTATCTCTGCAGTCTTATCCGCAGTTTTCAGTCTTTATAAAGAGAAAAGGCAAGATATCAGTACCTGTCTAATGATGATATTATTGGCCAATTTCTGTAACCGGTTCAAAAATTATGATAAGGAATTGTAATTGTATTATAAATGATGATCAGTGAAATCAATGTAATCAAACACAGCTCATTTATTTCTTAATTTGCTTTAAATAGAAATAAAAAAAAAAAACATTTCCATCACTTGTAAACAGTGAAATACTGACAGCCAGACTATAGAAACATTTAAAAACTGAACTTTAGTCATCATGTCTCAAGTCAAGTCTTTACCTTCAAATCCAAATCGAGTCTCAGGTCATTTATTTTCTGTCACGTCAAGTTAAAAGGTAATATAACATCCTCCACGATGGTTTAGTCCTTGTTGTAAAATGACATTATATGAATGAGTTGTTATAGTTATTGTTGGAAGAGTGTAAAACATTTCCTGTAATGGCTTCATCATCTTGTTTTTTTTTTTTTGGAGGGGATGTGCTACAGTGTGGAAGAGCTCTACAGGTGGATGGATGCTGACAGCCTGTAATAAATAATATCTTCTACGTGTAACTTGATTCTTCCTCACACATGCAAGCATACTGTACATTCTCCGTGGCTCCCTTAATTCTACGCTATCCTGGCATTCAAACTGGAAGATAAAAGCATTTTTTAAAATTATTTCTCCAGGGATTCTGTCACTTTTCATGTCTCTGCAGTCAGAGAAATGCCCACCGATCGCCTCATCCTCTCTTACATCCTGGTTTTAGGCTCTTTTCTCTGTTAATGATATCTGATGTACCCTTGATCCAGAAGGAGGGGTGGCGGGGGGGATGAATTAGTAGGGCTGTGCTGACGAGCTCTCCTCCTCTGCCAAGGCAGCGGCAGCACGGCGGCGGCCATTACATCAGCGCGCCAACCTCCTCCTTTGTGATTGAGATTGTAGGAGCGGTGCTGAGCTCAGCATGTTTTTTTTTCTCCTGGGGGCCTCATTTAACTCTGCCAAACGGCCCCCCGTTTAATTTTTCAAATGGAGAGCAGCCTGAGTCACTGTGCGATGGGTCCAAGCCACACTGTGGACTCACTCGCACGTGGTGCTGGGGGAGACGGAGGTGGAGGAGGTGTTTTCAGGAGTAGAAGAGAGTGTGAGTGCGCCCATTCCTCTATCCATTCATGTTTTTTCAGTCTGTGTTAATCACACGGGCAAAGAGCGAGAAAAAACAGTCACAACTTCTGTCTGATTAAGACATGATTTTTCTCTTCTTTTCTTGTGACTCCTAGCTGAGCTACACGCCACCACTGCTTCACGAATGACGACGCATCGGCAGCGAACACCCAAGCCTATCTTTACGTAACACGGAATTTAATTTGCACCCTGGGAGGCAAAATATTCCACAACTTCCATCCCCTTGTTGCTTAAAATAGGTCAAATGTGTTTTAGCCTGGAAAACGACTGGACTAATGGCTGGGAAAGGTGGCGGCTCTGCCAAGGTTGCATTAAGCTGGCAGCTCTCCTATAACAAGGCGGGTCAGGGGTCACCAGCCGCACTGCAAACGGCGGAAAGCCACCTCAGCCCCTCCCCTCTATACGTTTTATGAGTCCCAACACCGTATATGTCATCATTGACGTTAACGCTTCCGAACGCCAGAGCATACGTGTGAGACAAGAGATGAGGTGGGAGTCTTGCAGAGATTCTGTTCGCTGCCGTCAGTTTCCTGGTGTTGACGAAAGCGCTTATGCAGCATCTCAGTGGCAAATGGCTGAAGAGGCTGTTTCTGGAAAAAGAAAAAAGAAAAAGTGGTACATTGTAGGGTGCTTAATAATATCAGAAGCTAGATAGATGTTCTCTTTGCTCACTCTATGAACCCAAGAATAGACAGCTAACCACACAGGCTTTTTCACAAATTGCATACATCTCTTATCAGGATCAGGAACCGGTTCACTTTAAACCACCTGATGCCAGCGAGCATTACATACAGTCTGGCTCCTGAGTCATTCAAATGTTGGCTAACAGTAATCAAGTTGCTGTGAAAAGTGAGTGAGTAATGGTCTTCACTGTAAGAAGGAAATGCAGGCCTGGAAGAAGAAGAAAAAGCTGATTTCAGTCATTATATTAACAGTGATTACAATTTTCCCATCCATCATATTCATTGTTTTAATGCCAGGAAACGCTCCCACACCAGTGCCGGAGTAGCAGCATCCATCATTTTAATGTTCTGATTGCATCTGACCACAGCTCACCAAGCAGAAGTTTAAAAACTTTAAGTGCACTGGCGCACATGAAGTTAAAATTTGAAATTATAATTACACAATAAAAAAAGTACTGGTAAAAAACAAGTTCCCATAAGATTTGCAAAGCGTAATGTGACAAAACTTGGTTGAACTTTTCATGTACTGGTAGTTAATTTAGTCAGTGTATCCACTGCGGGTGAAAGACTGAAACAAGAACATACTACCACACAAATACTGTTCATTAATAACACTCTAACAAGTCAAACGTTTGAGATGAACTATAAATTCAGCTGGCTCCTCCTGCAGTTTGACCTCTGAGACAGGACATCTGCTGAGTGCTACATTAGCTGCAGGGAAATCCTTTTGCCATTCAGAACTGTATCTGTAAAACTGGGCTTTCTCTAAGTGCTGAGAGGATTTATCTTTCGACGACTCAGAAGACTGGAGAGTGTGAAGATTTCCTCCTCTCGATGATGAGGAACTTTCATCCAAGTCTTCTTGTTATTTATATGTCAGAATAATATACAATACATAACATACTTTATCTTCATGACATAATGGATAAGGTCCTAAACTCAATAAATATGGTTGCGATGCTGTTATAAACAAATATATGAAACTCATGGGGTTGTTATTAATGTTCTTATAAAAAGGGTTCTTAAAAGTGCTTGTTAGAATTATAAGGCTATAATTAACACAGATATTGTCATATTATAGGTGCTATATATAAGAATTGGCAACAACTTGAATTCATACTCCGAACAAATGAGGGGCACTATATCAACAGAGTAACAGCTAACTGCTGCCATCTGTGGCTGCAGTTAGCTAGTTAGCTCCATTAGCAGTGCAGCTAGTGGTCCGGACTGGGTGAGGGGTATTAAAAGACAACACGGGCAGAGGCTTTAGCATGCCAACTTTAGTTGAAATCTCTTTAACGCAGTACATACATAACATTAAAACTGTTATTTCCTCACCTTCTATTGATACTTTTGCACCTTTAATACAGTGTTTTTCAAACGTTTTGCACCGTGAACCACATCAGGAAATATTTGGCTCTCAGTACCTCTGTTACCTCCATTATGACTGACGCCTAGTCATACCTCCTCACTGTTTCTGTTTGCTGCTAACATTAGCAGGTGCTGTGAGTGACCTTTTATTTAATTCTGATTACCAGGAGCCTAACATGAAGCCTTACCTTAACTTGTCGTCTTCAGCCCCAACCAACGTCGAAACAAGTCACATCATTTGAGACAACTGATCAGATGTTACATCAGGAGCCAAAAAAGGTTTTGAACAAGTTTTTAACATGTGGTACTCCCCAAGACCTGCAGATGGTCAGCTGAACTTTTGAATAAATTGAAGTGTAACCACATGACAAAATAACTGCATATGTTTCTAAGAGAAGAGTTGCTTCCGTCCTCCGTTAGCGATATGAAATCACTAGATTTCTCCTTATCGTTTTGGACAGCAGGAATATACCGTAATGTAAAGATGT
This sequence comes from Lagodon rhomboides, assembly GCA_039737535.1. Taxonomy (NCBI): domain Eukaryota; kingdom Metazoa; phylum Chordata; class Actinopteri; order Spariformes; family Sparidae; genus Lagodon; species Lagodon rhomboides. Next base: position 13,842,724 of record CM077793.1, read on the forward strand.
TTGAATTTTGATGATAACGAAGCCTGAACTAATGCACCAGAACCATTTGTGCATTTGTCATCCTTGTCAGTGTCAATGCAGAAACATCTGATGATGCCAAGCCTACAGAACGGAGACATCCAATCATTACTTTGGCTCTCCAGCAAACATTTAAGCACTGATTGCATTTGCTCATCTAGCACTGCAGTTTTTGGAACGAAACTAATGTGAGTGGTCACTTTTGGAGATGAGAGCATTGTCTTCTGTCAGATAGCACTGCACTGATCTTTTTAATACCCACAAATTATTATTGGCCAGCAGCAAAAAAATAATTGATACCACAGATCAACTCAAACTTCATGATTGATTTGAGTTACGCAGACTGTCAGTCTTTTTCCGTGGTGACACACGATAAGAGCTGGAAGAAGTTGGGGGGAGGTTTACGGCTCGCCTTCAACATGAGTCACATTTAGCATTTTGCTGTCACCGCAGAGCAGATTTTTCAGGACAATGAGGTATTTTAAAGTAGATGCATGTTTGACGCAAAAGCCAGCCTGCTTTGTCATGCATCAGTCGGATTTCAGACTCGTGTCCCAGTTCAGATCAGTGCGTTTTACATTGATGTCACACATGTATTTGAGTTTGTTGGAAGAATTCTCCTGACAGATAATAGAGCGCCGTGGGGATGATGTATTGTGGTAGGCTAACCCGGCAGTTAGCATCAGCCTGGTGTATATAACCGAGCTAGATGTGGGTTAATCTGGTCGTGTCTAACAGCAAATATATTCAAATGTGTGCGACTGTCTAAGGATAGAGTCAGGACTACATTATACTATACCAAACTACATTAAACCTAAATGTATCCAACACGTCCTCATAACTAAACAACTGCATAGGTTGATTGCCTGCGCCTCCCGAAAATAAATATATGACAGTACTGGTTCAGGCACCAGATCTACTTGGTAGGTTGAGCAAAAGATCATGGTTTGGGTTAAATGAGTAAGTCAGTAAGTTACACTATGAAAGTTATACACGTAAAAATACGTCTACGTTAACAGCAGTGTTTGACTCATCCTTTCATCCCAGCCTCCTCCATGTGCGGACTATTGGGGTTTTTCCGTACACATGAGCTGTCTCGATTTGCATTTCTACTTCAACTGGGCAATCCACTTGAAGGTGCGTCTTAAACCGATGACATGTTTTTATTCAGTTGTGGTCAATGGCTGTAAATACTCCTCCTACCCGCAGTACTATCGAAGAATAGCCGCTAACAAAGCTACGCTAATTTGGTTATAAACCCTGCTCCGGAGACGGTCCATCTTGGGGTCATTCCAACTCATAGGACGCTCTTTATACAGAATGTTCACTCATTCATTCATTGACTCATCTAACAAAATACATTTGCATTGACATATTTTTAAATGCTTACAGCAAATATTGGTACGTGCGATTCATTAGTTAATCACAAAATTTGTAATTAATTAGATACAATTTCTTGATCACTTGACAGTCCTAATTATTACAAGTAAATATTAACAATTTGAAGGTTGAAGACAACATTTTTCACATTTTAATGTCTTGAAGTTAAATGTATTTGTTTTTCTTTAGTCTAAAACAACCTTAAAAATGGACAGTAAAAAAATTGGAGCTGGATTGGAGCTTCACACTTAACCTTAAGCTTTCTACTAAAAGTTTCAAAAGTATTCTCCTTTAAATTCCACCTGATGCCACCTTTGAGAACTTAACGTAGAAGATTGCTATGTGATCATGTCATCAGCTTGGTCAGTGGCGTTTATCCTGACATTATGTAAATATTTATTGTTGGTTACAGCGGTGCAAGCATGACAGCAAATGAGGACAGGGAGGTCTGCCAATCAATACTCAGAGAGATGGAGCGGACCAACAACTAAAGGTTAGCTCAATTTGATATTTATGCTTTTTGACTCTTGGACTTTTTTGGGGGGATATCCAATTGAATACTGTCTAGACATATTTGGATGTCTTGGGGGAATCCTTTCTCAAAGCATCAGTTTTTCATATAAGAAACAATGTTTTACCAAGTTTTATACAACCAAGACATGAGAAATACGTCAGGTTGTTATGGAAAAACCTGTCCACTGGTGCAGCGAAGAGCCACGGCTGACTGAGAATGTGTGATTTGGCACTTAATGGCCAGGAGACACTTTGATGGCAATGTTTAGGTGGGCGTCTGATCAAGTTTTGTTCTGGAGACACCTGGCTGCTCTGGCTAATCTATTCATTAAACCCCCTTAATGGCCTCTTGTGCTTCAGGATCCATCATGTCACCATAATGGCTCCTGCGAGTGAAGGGTGCTTTTAACTGCATTTGACTGATTGGAAGCGTTGGTAGCGTTTCTGGTGGTGGAAGAAAAAAAATGCGATGGCTGAACACGGCGTATTAATTTCACTGCCCATGCCAGCCGAACCATTAACTGGTAGCCTCAATTACGTCAACGAGGGTGACATAGCTTGGAAAAGAGGAGGTTCATGGGTCAGGAATTTGATGGTACACAATTTGAGATATTTTCCTCTGATAAGAAGAACAAGCTCTCCAGAGGATGATGGGTACTCTTTGGTGACAACTTGTCTTAGGCAGCAGAAGGGACAAGAGCAATGACAAAGAAAAATGGAAGAGGTAATAAAAGAAGATGATACAAAAAAACCCACAAAAAAACAAAACAAAAGATGGTCCAAGAAAGGACTCAGTGACAAAAGAAAGAAAAGAAAGAACGGCAGTCTAAAAAGACAGTAGATTCAGCTTTGGGTCATGTTGAAATACATGTTTGGTCTGTTGGTGAAGATTTATCCTCTCAGTTTCATTGTAACTTGAGCATATTTTTAAGCTATACCAAGTGCCAGAAATTTCCAACTCTCAGCTTTGCTGCAGAGGCAGAAATGATGGCAGATTCTTGGGTCCTGGCCAGGCTTTATAACCGCATAACGTTTAACTTTCTATAAATACCACGGGACGCGGGCCAAGTTGATCAAGTGTGATTGAATCTGAAATGACTCCAAAGACGAGAGCCAAGTTTTCTTAAGATACTTCAGAAGAACTGCCTGCCCCTGCCCAGCTTCTGACAGGGCACCCGCCTGAGTCCTCCCTGGTTCCTCAAGGTGCATCAGAGTTATTCAAGCAAAAATAATACAAATGAGCAGTATTGGTATCTTTTAAGGACAGTCCAGCTGTGTTTGTTGTTGCAGAAATTTGGACAATCATGTTTTTTCTGGAAGATGTCCTGAATTATTATATACTAAGATAGTAAGACGGATGTTTTGTTGTGAGATCTAGCTATGCTAGATCGCCAAAAAAGTAGTATTTGAACACTGCTGTCTTACAATTACTGTATCAGTATTTCAATATCTAGCGGTCGATTGGTGCCTTATATTGACTTCAGTGTGAGTCTGTAAAATCATGAAAACAGACTTCAGATTGGAGCTGAGTCGAGTATGCATCAGCGTCTAGGACTGCAAGAGGTTATTAGAAAATGTGAGTGGATGAAATAAATGGCTGGATGATTCTCATAATGTTTTGAATAGTCGGGCTGGCAAGCATGGGCATAATCACTGCACGACTCAAATCCAATTCCACCATATTTCTGCTAGTCAGGTCACTTCGTTCATTCTTGTGTAATCATGATGAATAGGACTCCTAGCAGGCACTTTTCGGAAACACACTCTCCTTAGGGTTGCTCCGTCCGTCCGTCTGCAGCATTTGTAAGTGTCTAGCTATAGATTGCTGAGAGGTCTGTTTTTCTCCTTTTTTTTGAATGAATGTGGAGTAGATAGAAGCAAGCCCGGAGCCAGGGGGGCAACATCCCTCCGATGCTGAAATGTGGGAGGCCTCTGATTGATGCTTTGAGGTCTCAACGATTGAATGTAATCTAGCTAATGTCTGGCGATGAACAACGGCAAACGCCTGGAAAATTAGACTGCCCTGCGTGCTCCTTGACATTTGACATGCTTCCTTAACTGATGAACTATCCTGAAATGTTAGCATGACCTTCTACTCCGCCACTTGCCCCGCCGGATTAACGGATGGAACAACATGTTCAAGAGTGTAACACCTGTCTGAGCACTCAAACTGTTCCTGGTAACCGTGCTGAGCCATCCAGCCCAGGTAAACACAGTCCCCCTTCTTCCTGATGTAAAACCACAAAGTGACACCAGTTCCACCACTTGAACTTGCATTTAATCAGGTGGCGAGCCTTCTTTGTGGTGGCAAGCCACTGATTAGATTTGGAGATTGAGAGCCATTACAGGAGGCTGCAGCTGGATAATGACTTAAGTGCTGTTTCGCCTTCCTTTCTCTTCAGGAAGTGATTTATCTGGATGGGCCTGGCCTTAACTGACTAGGAGGTGCCCAGCAGTGAGCAGTGCCATTCATAGATCATATCACCCTGCTCTGACCCTATCAACACTGACCGTCCTCCCAGTGGTGATTCAGGGTTTCTGTACATGGACAAGTATTACCTTTATAATGCTGGTCATATTCACAGCTTGGGAGATGGGATCGCACTTTGACTTGTTCTTGTCCTTCACTTAGTATGTTACTTATATGCCAGTTGTGTTGTGACATGTGATGGGGGCTGTAGCTGGAGCAATTGCCAATTAATGGATCAGTCAGAGGAATGATAAAATGTTTTGCTAATCAATCATTTTAGCCATTTAAGCAAAATTATGAAAAAATACTGAAGACTCTCCGGCTACAGTGTCTCTAATGTAAAGTTTTGATGTTTTTCACTATTTGATATTGCTGTAAATTGAATGTCTAAAAGTTTCTTTACCTTTAGCATCTTATAATACTTTCAGATATCGTGTCTACAGACTTAAATGAGACTTTGCATATGAATGCAGAATCTTAAGGCAAATGATAAGATATCGAATTGGAGGTGAACAACCTCAACTTGCTTGGTATTCTTGTGCATTAGCGTAATATTCCCTCCTCCATGCTTATCAGAAGCATGTGTGCAGCCGCACCAAATCAGTTGAAACTGTCCATGGATCTCAACTGTGCGCTCCCGTCAATGCAACGACACAGTTGACTGATATGTTTCCTGGTTTGGCTGCCATAAAGCAGATGAATAGCTTTCTTGGGGGAAGGAACGAGATATGTGTCATACAACCGCCATATCTTTCCTGTTGAAAATGCCTTAAGTGATACGTCTCGCTCTCTTATAATGTCTTTGATGCAGGTCCATGTGGAGAGCTGCCCTTACATGATTGTGACATCTAGCTTTTACTATATCTCTACACAGTTTACAGGGCTATCATGGCTTTTTGGCTTGGATTATTATTTTTTAAATTATTACTATTAGTATTATTATTATGAGACATATACATCAGTTGGATTTTAAATAGGCTTGTTAGGAATTATGTAAGATGTAAAAAAATAAAGTGATTCACAAGCTATTTAACTGTTCATGTAGAATAATCGCAGCGTGACAGCATAAAGCATCTTCAACAGTACTAAAGTCAGTCATCCATGACCATCGGCTATTAAAGATTTCCTGCATGTGCAAGAACGTCCCTCATCGAGCCTCAGAGAGCTGGCGTGACCCGTTTCCATTTATCTGTGGGTGTCACTTCCAGTATTGAAACCAGTGGTTGTAAATTGTCCTTCCTTTTCTCAAGAATCGCAAACATGCTCATTAGTCTGGTTGTAATCGTTTGCTTAACAAGTTATTGAAGGTGAAACAACAAATATATCCACTGAGAATCCAATATCAGGTCAACTTCACTCTAATTGTTTATCTGTAGGTGGAGAGAGCGGTAGCAACAGCTGTCAGCAGAGGCATACTGAAAGTCGTGCTCCTTGTACAAACACGACATGTATTGTTGCTTCATTACACAACGCAGTATTGAGACTGCTGTTAATAATATTCTATTTTGGGAGTGTGATGTCACTCATTGTTTGGTCATTTTGAAGTCACGGGATAATGTTTACATGACCACCACCATATGTTCTGGAGTCAAAGCAGAGCACGCGGAAGGACAGAGTCAAGGGCAGTGGTTCCAACCTGCAGGCCAGACTTCAGGTTTATAATAATTAGGCCAGACTTCAGGTTTATAATAATTATTCATATAAAACAAAATGAGTAGTTTAACCAAATAGACCTTTATCACAGCAGACATTTTGACCACGCTGTAGAAACGAAGGTGGAACTGATAACATTATCGATGGCTCTGTTCAATCAAGTGTCACACTCACTCTCAATTTAATAGTAATGCCTCTATATGACTCTAAACAAGCAAACAAGACCATCGTGACATAGTGATTCTTAATGCCTGTCACAGGGTCGGATTAGTCATAAGATCGAGCTATGCTTTTATAGCAGAGTGGTAAGGATGAATCAATCGGCCCGAAGAGAGAAGCTCCTATGGAGTCTGGTGGCACAGCTGTGCTTTTTTTTTTCTTTTCTTTTTTTAACCATCGTCAGGTTACAGAAGTTAATCTTACATAGCCACAAATATATAAATAAATATGTATGTATATTACCTCATCACTATCTGTTCCGAAACAGCTGTATTTAAAAAAGAAGGGTGAAAAAGAGGGTGAACATACACTGGGCTACTTGCCTCAAGGTCTTCACCACACAAGGCAGTGCTGTATATAACACTTTTGTCCACAGGGGCCGACAGAATCAACAAAAATCAAAGCTCCTTGGAGCTGCTTTAGTACTATTCTGAGGTACTTCTACTTAACCATTTATTTAATTATTTTACTAATGCAGATTAATAACTAAATTACAATGTATTATTGTATGTTAAGATAAAACCTTATTGGTCCCTGGGGGAAATTCAAAGTGCCAAGCCCCCAGGAATAGCACCAGGCTTTGAGGACAATTTGACATAAACATAAACCGACTTTTCCCATAAACTATCCCATAAAGACGTGGCTGTAAAACGATGAATACATTTTTTTTTTAAACATCACAACCCGTTAACATTTGGAAAGTCTAGAAAAGCCGCACCATTAGATTATTTATTCCCGTTCAAGTTGGCACAGAGGGCTAGAACGGAAGCCGCTCAGCCAGCAGAAGTTTCTAGAATCAATCCGGAAGCTACGTGGGTATTTTTATACTCAGGAAGCAAAACTATTTTAGTCTCATGGATCACAGAGCAGCTTTCATAGAAATTAAAGTGTCTCTGCTTCCAAAATTGTATCCAGATTTCCCTTAATGAATCCATGGCTGGTGCTTATACCACTTTTGTCCACAGGGGACGCCAGAATTGACAGAAATGAAAGTTCCTTATAGCTGCTTTAAATAAAAAAAATATTTGAAACAAAACAATATCCACCACTGTCTGTGTGCTATATCAAGTATCAAAATTCAGATTATGAAATTTTGTAACATTTACCCACATGAGATCTTCAACCGTACCGACCACACTACCCCACTGACATATAGAATAGCATTGAACTCGTGCAACCATTGTGTGTGTGTGCACAACATGAAACATACATCACCTCTTTAATGAGCTCACTTACAATGCTGACTTATAGCACAGAGCAATCCTACATGTGCACTCAATAACAGTACTCAGGTGTGTTAGCTTTATCTATGCAGTCAAGCCTTCCTTTTTCTACATTTACTCTTGAGTTTCGTGATTGTCCCAAAAGAGCTGAGCCATTAAGATGACATATAACATAATGTTTGTTCCCATTCAATAACACAGCAGCAGCAGCAGCAGCAGCAGCAGCAGTCACAGCAGCACTCATTGTGTCCCCAGTAATAACTTACACTAGAGTGCGTGTGTTGATCTCAGCTGGGGGAGGCCCCGGCTTCAAAGGTTACCGTATCGACTCGATGCTCAAAAGTTTTTTCAGGGACTGAAGGGAAACTTCGGAGGAGTCAGGATGGCCTGAGCAGCTCCCTGGGGTGAAGTGTGATGCAGATGGCCCATGAGGAACACCCACACTGAAAAAATTAGCATATATAAGTAAGCATGCACGTTCAATATAGAACGCATGCGCACACAGGAATATTATATATAGACCCACAGATGTACACAGAGATATGTGTCTGCACACATGTGACATATAAAACACCAGCACAAGGCTGTTGTAACAGTGAAGTCTAGTTGATGATCATATCGACCTTCAGTTGAAATTAAAACAGAACTCTCACAAGATCTCCGCTCGATAAACGTATCTCCCTTTGCTTTCTCTCTCTCTGGAACATACACACTCTCGTACGGATGGATCAAGGATTTTTTTTCTGACTTCCCTTAACATTGCATGATTTTTACAATATTTTTGTGAATTTGCGTGGACCTTGATGAAAATTGATCAATTTATCTCAGCTTAAAATGATCAACCCATCAGACCGTACTCTCCAGAACGTGCACCGAGTCACATCCTTTGGACTGTCACGAGTCCTTCAAAAAAAAAAAAACTTAAAACACATCGTCCCCATCCTAGGCAACCAATAGATTTTTCATGTCACAAATCCACACACATATAATGCATAATATAATAACATAGCACATAAATTGTGACCAACAGTTACATAGAGCCCCTATAATTATTTATACTTTATTATAGCATTCAAACATCTTCCAATCTGGGTTCTTTCTCTTTCTCTTCCAATGAGAATTATTTTGGTTGTATCCTACTGGAGGGTAACGCACCTGCTTTAAGTTGCCAATCCCTTACAATAAATAGCCATAATGTGATCAGCCCAATATCAGCTCACCAGGGAAAACATTCTCACATCAAATGGCAAAGTTCATAAAAAGTTATGGTTTGCTTTGTCAGTGTGTACCAGTAATCTGCATCTTGTTTTCTTGAGATAACGAGATGAACTGAGCGGCTATCTCGAGATAACGAGCTTTGTAATGTTGAGATAACAAAATAAGTAACTTGTGGCCTTGAGATAACGGCTTTAAAAAATCATTGCAAGAAGAAGAGATGTGTTTCTGTTATTGAGCCGACCCTCATAACCGTAATAAATGGGTTTGAGAGAAATAGAAGACATTTTGCAGTTGCAACCTCCAAAATTATTATAATTCTAAATCAAAACTTCTTTAAAAAAAGGATTCATTGTAGGATGGATGCATTAGACTGCAATATTTGTTCTTGTTGTACCTAATAAATTAGCAGCTGAGTGTATGGAGTCGTGCTCTTTTAGGGTTTGGAAATTGTGCAGTTACGATGCAACTTTTGCAGATGTGACAGTGAAAGTTTTTTTTTAGTCAAAGGGCTTAAAGAACCAAAGAGTGTCGCTCTTTCAAAAGGACTCTTGAATATGTGGGCAGCAGGGGGTAAAGCAGCGAAGCAGATTTCCTGAGAGATACAGTAGCCTCTTTTCACAGCAGCAAGTTTCGCAACCCATTCACAGTCTGCCATGACCCATGACTGTTAAGACCAGCACTTCAAAAAAACAGAGCTCAAAGCTTTTGGATGAAAGACTAAAACTGATATGAGAAGTTAAGAAAAAGTTCTCTCCAGGCGTGTTTCAATCTGCGCCGCACTGTGTAATAAATTAGTCAGGACAGTAGACGTGCAGGTAGAAAGTAGATCCGTAGATGTGGCTCGGGACCCGGCATCTGTCTATTCAGCAGTGATTTAGCGTCTGCCATAGGTGAGCCTCGTGGCTCAATAGCACTAAAAGGCTCATCCTGTCTAATGGGGTTCCTCTATGACGCAGACGAGGAGAGGCAACCCCTCCCCTACTTTACTCTGACATATAATCCAGAACATACACACTGATTTACACGCACACCTACTGTACAGCCATTCATTTTGTCCACAGACACAGATATATACACACACACACATGCTCATTTGCGCACACACACACACACACACACCGTCCTGCACACTAATGAAAAGGAAGGGAATTGAGACGAGGGTGCACGACAAACAGTTGTGTAATTGCTTTTGAGAAACGGCTCTTGTCGGAGGCTGTCATCGATTGGTGTTTGCCGAGGACATCTCGTTTACTCAGTGTGTGGGAGGAGGCCCGGGCGGCAGTGATCATTACTGGACTGACTGTGGCATCGCTTTATTAACTCAATATGGTTTGATGTTTCACTGTAGAAGGGAGGGATATGTCATACTTAGCGAGGGTTTTACCGCAGACAGAGTGCACACAGACGCTGCTGCTGCGAGCTGAGTTAAAAAACACCATTCAAGTGGGAGAAGATAAAAACTGCACAATGCTTTGCAGCTTTGAAAGTAGTTTATGCGCTCTTCTTCTGAGCAGCGTTGACTCACATGGCTTGGTGCATGATATGTAAAGAGTTCATTATTTGTGGTGAATCGCATCATATTGGTTCAAATCATATCAATGACAAGCTGATTACATAAGCTGATTGTGTGTGAGATGGTCGGTCTATACTGGGCTGAAGCACAGTGGGTGTAGTGCTGGAGTTATCTAAACAGCGTTATGAATGAAGAGCCCAGGAGTGCGTCACTGTGTAGTATACGTCCCTCCCCAGCAGATGGCCCCGCCTGCAAGTGCTTAGCTGGGGAGGGTGGCGTCGGGTGCGTTGGGGGGGCCCTTATCGATTTGGCATTTGAGATCCAGCATGCAATGTAACATTTTTGGAAGGTTCTTAAAATATTTATTGCTGGTGATGCTTCTCCACGGCCACCAGTTTTGCTTTGCCTCCTATTTAATTAATGACATCAATGCAAATTGGGGGGGATTGCAAATGGTCCAAATGACTGGTGGATTTTGTGAATGGAGCACTTAGTGACTGAGGAATGACGTCAGCGCAAAGCCATATCCCACATGAGTGAGCCAGGACCGAAAGGAGGCGTCCCATTGGCTCGCCATGGCATCAGAGCGATGCGATTGGCTGCCAGTGGATAATTAAACACCTACACAGTCAATGCACAAATCCAAGTGGTGGGATATATAGGCTGGAGCGTTGGCGCTGCATGCAACAGAATCAAGAGTTGTTCTGCAAGTTGAGAGAAAGTCAACTTATTGTGTTTTGCATAGAGATACATAGAGATATTTATTTATTTATTTTTTTGCTGGGTGATTATCACTGAAGGTAAGTGTTGACTTTTAATGTTTGGCGATGTGTTGGAATGATTGTTCGACTACAAATGTACCTGTACCAGGCTGTTTGCATGCATGTGTGGATCAGAGGGGATATGGGCACCGAGACACTGCATTACACTGCGGTGATGCGATGGTGTTGGTAATGGGATTGGAGTGTGGCCACTGGGGTCACCACCAGCACCTCCACCACCACCACCACCACCACCACCCTTTCTGTGAGGGTCCAGTCTGCTGTGTGAAGGCCAAAGACTGAGACAGAAAAGAAAGAGTGAAAGAAAGGGAGTCAAAAATTAGGAAGAAGCTGGAGTGAAGTGAAACAGGAAAGAGAAAGAAGAAGGAGCAGGTTTGAGAGAGAGAGAGAGAGAGAGAGTGTGTGTGTGCGTGTGTGTGTGTGTGTGTGTGTGTGTGTGTGTGAGAGAGAGAGAGAGAGAGCGCTGGCAGCTCATTACACTAATGCACTGGTCCCTTAGGGAGTTGGCAAGCTTGGAGTCACCCCCCTCCCCTCCTTCCCTCTTCACCCCTCCTCTTCCAGCAAGAGCTACAGGCATCGCACAGTGCAGGACCCCCACCTACCCTCAGACACACACACACACACACACACACACACACACACACACACACACACACACACACACACACACAGCCATGACACGTTCCAGAACCTGTGGCGTACGACATGAGAGAACTACCTGTCCTGTGCTCTTGGCAGGATTTTTTTGAGGAACAGTGCGTTTTGCAGAAGAAGACAATTGTGGGCGGGCGGACGGGGGGGATTGTTATGTGTCTCAGTTTTGAAAAGATTTTGTGTGGAGGTAAAAGATGTTCCAGAGCTAAATACTGACAAGCTGAGATGTGGGTAAAAGTGAGCCCACCTCTCTGGGAAGTGACAGGAAGCATTTCTTTTTTTTCTGCCCAGCAGCAGAAGAAGATCAGACACGAGTGTATGTTGGTTTTTGTTGCGTAGATTCATTTCCTTTGATGATTTGAGAACTTATTTCAGCAGTGTGTGAGCTGCAGGAGCTGATGCATGGTGGTGTCTTTCTTGCTGTGTAGGGGACCATGGTTATGTTGAAGATCTCCGCTTTCCTCGTTGCCTACGCCCTGGTCATTTGCCAGATGTACTGCTCACAAGCCGCCCCTGCCAGGTGAGACGCTCAACATTCACTTTTTATCCACGTCAAGCTCTCAGCTGACATGATGCTTTTTACAGCAGCTTGAAATATGTGGAAAAAGTAGAATAAATGTCTTATTTGTTAGAATTACAAGCAACCGGTGGAAAGGAGTGGAGCTGTGTGGAGCGATAATAACCACTCAGAAAAATGTTTTCAGTATTTTTTTTACTGAGGGAATCAGGCAGAATTTTAAAATCAAAATATTGTCAGTGCTGTTTGAAAATCATGAAGAAATGGGAGAGGATTTGTGTGTGAGGGAGAGATTGAAAGATACTTGATAGATAACTATCTATAAAGTAGATATTTTCTGGTTAATCTCAATAATTTATGATGCTAGATTTTGGCGCTTTACATGACTTTTAAAACAAAAAGAATGTAGATCCTGTAAATTGATCTAATCAATATGTAAAGTTTCCTCTAAGCCAACTCGATGAAATTACTCTGAGACGTTGTGTTAAAAATGGAATGATCAAAATGAAATAAAGGAGAAAAAAAGAAAGAAAAAAAAAGTGTAATTGACTTCAGGGCGAGATAAATGAGATCTATATTTATATGAAGCCCCATTCAAGCCACTCCCCACGCCGTTCCCATGAAGCTATCGATTTAGTAATAAATCTAAAGCCGGCTGCACATCGGCCCCTCTCTCAGATGGGGCACTTTCCGCAGATTGTTTCCCCGTGTTGGCCGGGGGCCCTCCAGCTCGGACGTCATCCCTCTCAGAGTTGGTGACGTCCCAGCCAACCCCCACCCTACCCCACCCTAACACACACACACACACACTCACACCCCACCCCTCCTTTTAACTGCAGGTGATAATTCCAGTGAAGGATTTAATGCTGATCTCAATACCTTTCCTCCCCCAACCCCCCTGACCCCTAAACCTCACCACAGACCGGGTTTAGAGTCCATGTCAGACCGAGTCACGCTCACGGACTACGAGGCGCGAAGGTTACTCAACGCCATCGTCAAGGAGTTTGTGCAGATGACGGCGGAGGAGCTGGAGCAGCAGGCGTCTGAAGGAAACAGGTACACACATGACTTTTTTCTTTTACCCCCCCACCTTTTTTTTTTTCTTGAAAGCTCTTTCCTCCCTGTGCAGAAAACAGCAACTGAAAGATTTAGAAGGGTGGATCTTCTTAGGGACAGTATCACATTCTGATTTCACTTTAACATCACGGAGGATTCGTCTTTTTAGCCCTCCACTTGGGTTCAATCAGGCGTAGAGGTATGTACTTCTAAGATGAGAGAGAGCAAAACAGATCATGTCCAGCAATAGATGATCATGCACAAAAAGAACTCCCTATATTCTCTGTCATGACCCTGCTCCCGCATGGATGAGTTTGAGTTTGACTTTGTTCGAACGGGGTATTTCCAGCCTGCCTGCCGGGCATGTGAACAGTGGATGCCTAACGGAACGAATAAGTGTGCATGATGTCAATTAAGTGGAGTTGCATGACAGTGGGAAGCGACTGGTTTCTGTTTGTTCTGTGGGTGTAGACGATGTGACGAGAGGGGACTGACTCGGGTGGGGGTAGAGATGGAGGTTCGCCGCATGACAGGTTCTTTGAAAGGTTGGGATGGGGGAAAAAAGCATGATGCTGTAGGGGGAGAATGTTTTTATTTGGACTTTTTTAAAAAAAAAAAACCTGCAATGGCATGAGAAAGAAATGCATGTGAGACAAATGGTGCGTGGACGGGAGGAAAAAAGAAAGACGGATGAATAAAAGTGTTACCTGCATGTTTTCCCAAACCTATGAGCCTGTTCTCTGCATGTGTTTTGTGTGTCCCCTCCCCGACAGCATGGACAGGCCTCTAACCAAGCGCTGCTCCAACCTCAGCACCTGTGTGCTGGGCAAACTGTCTCAGGAGCTGCACAAGTTGCAGACGTTCCCTCGCACGAACGTGGGAGCAGGAACGCCCGGCAAGAAGCGCAGTGCGCCTGAGAGCGACAGCTATGCAAACTACGGCGAGACGTTTGACAGCATCTAACCCCTCCTCGTCCCCCCTCTGCCCCTCTTCTACCTTTACTGCATCTCCTCCTCTCCTCTCCTCTTCCTCTCCTCATCCCAGTTTCTTCCCGATTGTTTTTGGATTTGCAAGTGCATGTTGATTTTACCTGCTTGATTGACTTGAGAAGAATATGATCCTTAACTGCAACCAAACTTTTTTTTTTTTTTTTTAGTCCTTTCCTCCTTTCCCCCCCTTTTTTTTGGCAGAGAATAATTTGTCCCCATCATTTCAGACAATCAAGACTTACTTTTCATAGATGTAATTCAGGAGCCGGTTCAGACATCCATCTCTGTGTACTGTGCGTGGAGTCATTTGATGGCATTTCAAAGCCGCTGAAATTTAAGCATTGAGAGAGAACACTGAATCGAACCATTAATAAATGATCCACTCATGCGACACCATGTTTCTTGTTCAATAAACGTATTTTTCTACCAGGAAGCCTTAGCTCATTTTCATTCTTAGGGACACAGTGAGTGGGTACTTACTTAGAAATATGATCCATAAAATGGACAAATATGATTTTAGAGCATCTGATAGTGCACTTCAAATTATCTCTGAAGCTCTCATCGAGTTCAAAGGTAAGAAAATCGACTGATGAAGATCTGAAAATATGCTCGTTTGATGCATATTTTTGATCTGTCTGTGCTGTGAATTTAATGTTGATAAAATGATTCCGTGTGTAGGTCTGTGTGGCAGTATTGTATGGATGCATGTCACACCAGATCTTGGCGTTAACCCCGTGTTTGCTCTCCTGAAGCAGCGTTACAGCACAGAAGCGAGCCTGCAACACGGCAACCTGCGTGACCCACCGCCTGGCGGACTTCCTCAGCCGGTCGGGGGGAATGGGCAACAGCAACTTCGTCCCCACCAACGTCGGCGCCAAGGCCTTCGGCAGGCGGAGGAGAAGCGTCCAGATGTGAGCACTCCAAAACCTTCAGGGAAATGGTAAATAAAGTGTCTTCTTCTTCTTCTTCTTCTTCTGACTTTGACTGATTTGTTTCTGTTTTGATCCAAAACTTTAAAAAGAAAGATTTCTTCATCTGCTTATTTAAAAATATAAAGATAAAAAGGAAAGAAGAATTCTTAGACCTAACTGTACTTATGACAAAATTATTGTTATTTTATCTCAATTGGATTTAAATCATGTTGTATTCATCGCTTGAATGATTTACAGATGGAACACTGATGACAACTGAAAGCTTTAATCTCTTTCTTTATCTTTTTCTTTCAGAGGTTCAATCCCGACAAGAAAACATCAGAAAAAGACCTGAGAACAAAAATCTACAGAAACAAAATCAAGCAGAAAATAAACACTGAACTGGCCCTTTATCCACTCCTTCACGTCCTTACAGAAAGAAAGACAGCACCGGACTTCTCGTCCCCATTTCCATCCTGTTAGTGAAACCTTTTGCTTTTGGCAAATAACAGAAAAAAAGAGAAAAAAAAGCACTTTAGTTTATGTACATGAACAAATGAACTCCTGAAGAAAGAAAAAAAAAAAAACATCCTGATGGTTCCTCTTTTTTATACATGACTATCATTGGAAAATAAAATGAAAGCAGCAGTGGTTATCACCTTATTTTCCTCCTCCTTTCACCTCGTTAGAGCACATTTCTTCCATGCAACCCACCTCCATATTCCTACATTTTCCACGATTCCCTTTCTTCCCGAGGGTACCCTGTTTTCCTGTGTGCCAGAGGGACGCCATTAAAGATCAGCCTACCCAAGGCCCCCCCACAACGGCTGTTGTCTTGTGCCTTGATGTAGAACAATTTACATGAACATGATTGTACAGTTCTGTTTCGAGACGATAAAGAAGACCCGAGCGAGGATGAAGAGAACGAAGACAGATTAATATTGTAAACAATATTGTGAAAAACAAATTTCAGCAAGATTAAAATGTATTTTAGATACACTCGGGTTTGGGGTACTTGTGTTGTTCTTCAAAGGTTTTTAAGCATTTAGGTGTAGAAAGAACGAGCGAGAGGTTGATTATATTACGAGAAGCTTATATTTGTACGTTAAATTGCTGGAATATTGATTTACAATGTCCATGAGTTGTAAATGACAATGGCATTAGCGAAGCTCACACGAACAGAGTGATTTGTAAAAGATTTCCCACTGACGGATACACACTCACATCCTGAAAATTTGTAGCACACATCGATAATTTGGCAAGTTATTTAAAAAAAATCAATCCGCATTCATACACACTACTGTCGGTCACTTTGTATGCAGCGGCCGCCTGCAGGTTTCATTGGGAGTATTTTCTGACTCACACCACAGTGGCATGGATATGTTGAGATACATGATGATACGAGAAAAATACTGCATGGGTAATTGCTTAATAAAAGGCAGCCAAACCTGCAGTCAGACTTGTTCTTCTTTAGCTCCATCGGAAGGTAAACGCACACCAGAACCAGTGTATATTTCCATGAATTTATGTGTCAGAAGCTAAACCTTTATAGCAAACACACGGAAGACTGGTGAAGTTCGACAAGAAAAAAAGATTTATTCTCTGTAACAATACATTCTTCAAGCGATCTCTCATTTTCAATCATCAAATGTTCACTCTCATGCAGGTGACTGAACATTTTGGGGTTCTGGTGTTTTTACAGCAGCACTCCAATAGGTGGCAACATCATTATCTTGAGAAAAGTTTCAGTGGAGCTCTGCAGAGTCTCACAGGCAGAGGTGGCAAAAGAACACACATTCTTCACTCAAGTAGAAGCACAGACGCTGTAGTTAAAACTAAAAGTACTGGTAAAAGTTATAAAGTACAGGCTCTGAAATGTACTCCAAGTATAAAAGTAAAAAGTATCCCTCTGAAGGACGTTTCTTGCGGCCATTTCTGTGCGAAGCTAACTGAACCTCAGGGCATATTAATATAACTCAAAGACTGTTAAACTTGAGGGTAGAATCAGTAGGATTTCTCCGAGCTGATCTTAAACGCACCAGAACATCAAATACCGAAATTTTGGATCAGTAAAGCGTTGTAATCAATAATCAATGCCCCTCCAATGCATTAAGACTAAAGTAACGAGCCTGTTTTGAAAATGTGAGGAGCAGAAAGTACAGATGTTTGTACAGTAACGCTGACTCGAGCCACAAAAGCAACTTTTAATTAACTAGCTAATCAGGTGGTCAGAAGATTTACATGTTTTTTCTCTGTACAAATGATAAACTAAAAGAAGAAAGAATATGTGAACCCTAAAAAAAATAGAATAAAATCAAATATGGTGAAAAAAAGCGAGGATGGAATGATGAGCAATAACATAATGCACTGGTTTTGTACACTTGATGGTGTTTGAACAGCATCATTTAGGGCTGTTTGAGCACCAATGAGGTGTGAAACAGTGACCCGTTGAACACTCCTGTAGGTGTATCATGAGTGGAAGTCATTGACTAACGCCTCTTAACAAAGATGTGTGGTTTAACAAGAAGTGGTTAATTGCCTTGAGAAGATCACATGACCGACTGATCTTTCTCCTGCCGCAAAAACAATGATGGAATGTAACTAAGTACTTAAGTACTGTACTCACGTACAATTTTGAGGTACTTACTACTTTTTTTAAGTAGTTTTTAAGAAGTTCAGTTTCCATTTTATGCTACTTTATACTTCCACTCCACTCCATTTTGGAGGCAAACATTGTACTTTTACTCCATTACATTTATTAAATAACCTTACTACTTGTTACTTTGCTGATTGCAAGCTGCATCAGAGCCCAAGTAAAAGATTATATTCAACTGACTGATACCATAACGCACTAACAGCACATACATATAAATATACATTTTACTTTTGATGCTTGAGTACATTTATTGGCAGTAAAACACGTTTGATACTTTGGTAAAATTAATATCAGAGACTTTAGGACCTTAACTCAAGTACTATATGTATGGGCGATGTATTCACTTTTTACTTTTTAAGTAATATTTCAACATGATATCTTTACAGTATGACTTTTAGGTATTTTTTACAACACTTTGCAGAAACACATAACGCCTCATAGGAGCAAACGGCATCTTCTTTCAGATCAGAACTGCCAAAAGTTCTTCGCTCAGACTGATAGACAATGATTTCTCCTAAGAGAAGCACCGTGGGGTGGCTTCAGCAAGGCACAGACCCTCTTCTGCTCCAGCCAGCCATCAGTGTGAACTGGGCAGCTCCTCTGCAGACTCTGAATGAAATTATGTGCACCACGTCAGGGACCATTGAGTAGAAGTTAGAAGGTAACCACAAAAACAAAATGGAAACAAAAGGTGAACATCATTAGTGGAAAATGAACCATGATGTATAACAGGAAAAAAAAAACATTCCACATAAATCAGCTAAATTGCACAAACTGCAGCGGATGAATATCATGCAAATACATAATTACATTTTAATGTTGTTTTTCAGCCCTCAATAACATGTATTACCCTGTATGTACTGCCAATGGTTTGTGAAGTATTTGAGGTGCAGTCTTTCCAGAAAAATCACAGAGAGCTAAAGAAGAGAGGATAAATAAAGGTTTTTTTAGATGACAAATATGGGATGTAGGTTTCTAAATTGAGGGGATAATGAGCCCATTGAATGAGGGCAAAATCGAAAAACAGGATACAGTTGATCCTATTTGGTTGCACGGATGAATGCCAAATGTGCATCGGAGCAAATGTGTGCATCACACCGGAGCACACAAGAGCTGTCAGAGAAGAGAAAGAAAGAGAAGGGTTTTTTTGTAAAACATCTTATTTTGTTTAGAGGAAACGCAAAGAATAGGTGAAAAAAATGGGAACAATCGACACCAGACCTGCGGCGTCCACGCTACTTAAAGCAATGCATGATTGGTTAAAAAAGCCATTTGTTCAACTGGATGACTTATTAGCTCCCAGATGAGAGGATGTGTATGAAAATATGTGAACCTAATCTATCGGAGTATAAACAGTAAAGGGATTTGTGCTCTATTCCCCCTGAAGCCTTAAAAGCCTCATCTGTCAGTTGTTTTTACAGTCTTTCCACTCATGCTCCGTCTGTCTCACTGTCTGTCTGTCGGGAGAAAATCAGGATCCACATGGAAACTTTCCTGCATGACTGAAGAGGAAAAAAAAAATGTAAAACCCCCTCTCTATATTCTGATAATTGAGGGGGACGGGAGGTTGAGGACTGATTCCTGGGTCGGTTTGGTTTTAAGCTTCTTTCTCAGCAGTAATCTAACAATCCCACTTTGCCAATGAGAATAGCAGTCCTAATGACACACAGCTGCTTTGAATGGGGCCCTTCCAGTTGGAAATTAGATGGTTCATATAAGAGAAACCAAGAAGCAAGCCCCCATCTCCAGAGACAAGACGTGCCGCGAGTCGAGTTCCCAGAATCCTGCACCGCAAACCAATTTCAAAACCTGAGGCTTTGGGAGATGCTTCTTTTTAATGTTTGGAGGAGAAGCTCAGCATTTTGGGAAGTAGAGAGCCTGAGTACCGATGTCATGTCCGGGCTAGCTGCTGTTGCCCTGGCTTCTCACATTCAGCATTTACTCTTTCTGAAACAATGAAGCTCTTACTCTTAGACAAACCTCCATCCATCAGGTTTTGTAAGAAACTAATACCTCTGTGACTTTAACAAACTTAAACGATTACTTTAAGTGTTCTTACTACACAGAAAAACTACAGTAACAGAAACTACAAGTAACATCCTTCCCACCAACTTGCATAACCTCTACTGAAAAACTTCTTCTTCATGTCCTTTGAGCTTGTCTTGATTAAACTATTGGAAGTCACGCCCCTTCCCGTTTGCTCCATGGAACCTTATTTCAGAAAAACTGCATGCGAGTGAACGGTGAGAGACATATCATTGTTTGAATTGTGTCATGAACTTCACATATGATTTAAGTTTGTCAATAAAGTCAATAAAGTCACTGTTTGTCATGAAAGTAATGAAATATAAGAATGTGAAAATATGTAATTATAACAACTACATAACCAAAGCCTCGCGTTAGTAACGTTATCTCGTTGAACGGTCACCAAAACCTGTAAGTTAAGCCTTGTGAGCGGCTCCTTTATATTAACAGCTCACAGAACTGACAAAATCTCCTTTCACATAACTGCAGTTGTCAATATGACCAGATTTATTGTGATTTTCACCTTTTTTTAGTACCTTTTCTGTGCTGAATGAGCCGACATGTTAGTGTTGAGCGGGACGATGCCTTAAAAATAATTATCTCTCATATTGACAAACATCATATGTGTAGTGCATGGCACAATTCAAACAGGATCATAATTATTATGTCTCTCTCCATTCACTACTATACAAAGTTTTCCCAAAATAAGGAAACCGGAGGGGCCTTGATATTGGCTCTCTATGCTGCTATACTGCTCCCCACGACTACTGGAGGTACTGCTCTGTTGGGCAATATCCGTAAGCTTCAGAAACGGCCACGGCCTCTCTTGCTTCTTATGTTAAACCGCCTTAAAATGGAACTTGTGAGCTTGGCCGTAACTTGAGAAGATTCAGGCCTGTATATGAAATACCTGGTGTTCAAGAGGTTATGTCATGAAAACTCTGCTGGTACGCGACGGCATCTAGAAGCCACCGAGGTTAACACCTCAGCAAGCTAGCATGCAGGTAATCTAATATGGGAAATACAAAGGCATATAAAGATGATGTCATCAGGAAACATTTTTCCCAGAGAAACTTTAAAATTAATTGACTAAAATAACAATATATTGACTTACCATCCACTGAAAGATTAACTTCCATGGCCTCCATGAACACAACAAACACAACCTTATTTGAAGGCAGAAATCTGCCAGAGCCAGCAGTTAGCTTAGCTTAGCATACAGACTGGAAGCAGGAGGATACAACTTGTCTGACTTTGCCTATGTTTTAAATAGGCCTGTGGATTAAACAAGATATATTTAATTATTAAGTTTCAGAGGTGCCAATTTTGTTAACTTATTGCCAGAGCTGGGCTAGATGCTTCCAATCTTTATGCAAAGCTAAGCTAACTTTCTCCTGGCTCTAGCTTAATTTTAAGCGTACAAACTTGAAAGTGGTAACAATCCTCTCACCCAACTCTTGGCAAGAAAGCAAATATATGTGTTTCCCAAACTGGATAACAAGTTCTTTAAAAAATGGAGTCTAGCTGAGAATTACCTAAACACATAGCAATGTGCCACTAAAAGTGCTCCAATGAGCACTCCCCTGTTGCATTTACCAGGAAATGAGGTAGAATTTCTGAGGAAATTAGCTGTTTACATTCAGATTTAAGCTAAAGCTAATATTTATTGACTCTATATGGTGTAACAGGCCCTTATGTGCACATGGGAGTGTGTGTGGAGCCGCCCCCTTCACATGATCACATGGTAATTATTCACTCAAGAATACGTAGCGATATTAACTGCGGCAACAGAGACCAGCTGAGTCTCGTTCGTAATGGGAACCAGCCGACTGACGTTTATATTTTCGCTTTCCTTCCTCACTTTTAAAGCTCCCAATTTTTCCATAAGGTAGTCATTTCCAAGGCTGATGTGAAACCAGACACCCAGGAGCATTCATGGTAAAGGTCCAGAAACAACACAAGGCCGGCCCGACATCCTCTCACCTTCCCCAGTCCCCCTCTCCATCTTGTGCGACTGTTCCTGGGAAGGTAAACACCCTTTCACCGTGTCAGAAATGGGATTTCATTCTGCTGCCATGGCAGTTCCTTCATCTGGCCCTCTTTTCTGTCTCTCCCTCTCTTTCTCCTGCTCCCCTCCCTCCCTTTGCTGCCACATCTGGAACCCAGCTCCTCATTTATTTATGTGGTCCGTGTTGTTTCTTTCTTTTTTTTTTTCTTTTTTAACTTATTTAAAAGTCCTTTACCTTGTCTTGTTGGCAGTTTCTCTCCATCTGATGAGGTCTGCAATTACATCTCGCCATAACTGGTCACTCTGCAATTACATGCTCCACCACAGAGTCCCCCCCCTCCTCTGAACAGCACCACTGCTCATATGGCAGACCGAAATAGAATAGTTTCATGTCTGTTTGGATGGCGGCCCAGCTGAAACTATGCTCGGCTGCTTGACTGACAGTGGGATGTGGGCTTTTTTCTCCCCAAGAAAAACCTTTAAGGCCGGTCATGTTTAGACTCTGAGCAGTCGTACTCCAGCAGGCTTTGGTGGTGGTTGGCCCAGCTGGGGCTCCAAGACAGGAGACAGAGACAGAGTTAGAGAGAGCGAAAGAGAGGACAGAGACAGACGGTTTGCAGTGAAGAGGACAACAACCACGAGCTGTAACGATGAACCCTCCCCGGAACACTTAACCTTTCAGTCGCTGACCAAGAGAATGGGTGAGTTTGACAACCAAATCAGTCTAATCTCAACTTCTTGGAAAGACGCCGTGAGAAAGTTTGACATGAAAGTTGTTCAGATAACTTAAGCATGACTTGGTCGTGCTGCATGTGATTTAAATAGAAAACTTAAGGAGAATCACGAGACATCCCTGTCATGTCCTTCAAACTTCTTCAAGAGCAATGCAGTTGTTCACAAGAGGGTGTTTTCCAGTCAGCGACGCAGTTGTTGCATTGTGCAAGGTGCAGGCAGTGCTTTCAAACTCCCGCATTTAAATGGGTGGCAACTTTACTGATGTCAAAGCCCCTTTTTCTCATAAAAGTGTTCTTGACCAACGTCCAAGTCTGCTTTTTATTTTTTATTTTTTTAATCACTGAAATCTTAAAGATTTTCTTAAGAGGCATTCTGACCTAAAAGCTTCTTTATTTAAAAGGGATGCAGTATTTATCATTTGGACAACCAGAGTCTCACAAAACCTTTAAACACTGGATGGACAGTGATGTTTTTTAAATTCAAGAAGCTTTTGATTATTATTACAATTACAATGTCACCCTTGCCAAAATATAGTCAGATGGACACAAAAAGTGCCAAGTCATACACAATTCAACTAAACTATATGCTAAAATGTACAGACTAACAAACTGTATGTTGTGTGATAGAGTAATGCAATGAAAAAGATTAGATGTACATTTGGGAAAAGAAATATTTTGACAAATGTTATGAAACAAGTTAAAAACATTCTTTTGGGATTTGGTAAAGTGATACAAAACATAGGTCATTTGACATAATTTCTAAAGTGTCCAAGATAGGCAAATGTGATCCAATAATAGCTCTAAGCAAACTGACTTACTTTAGTGTTTTAGCAAAAATCGAACCATTTTAAAGGAGATGGAATTCATTTTTGAGCACAAGGGGGCAGCACTACAAGCTGTAAACACAACAACGGTGTCATCTTTTAAAGTCGGTTATGGAAAAACTTGTTAGCAAACAATTGACTATTCGCACATCCAGTAGCATTCATTTGGTGTCACATTTCTGGCTACCTGACTGATTCAAGTCCAATGTTCACTCTCTTTAACCTCTGTTTTAAGTTGCCAACAACTCCTGTGGTAAATATTCTGGTTCCACTGTGTTCATCAGCTACTTGCTAATTGTATCTGTCTGCTGTTTAGTACTGGACAGGAAGCAGTAGCCTATGGGTGGGCGATTGGAAGATTTTAGATCGTCATACATAGTGAAGGCATTTACAATTTACTTTTGAGGCAAATCGTGGATATCACAGTATTTAATGTCCTCTTACGTCTGTTTCCAAACTTCACATGACTTCACTGTCTAGAAGATCCAAGCTACATAAACATACTGACAGAGTGACGTAGCTTTACGCGTGTCTTCTTTGGGTGAGGTAAACAATGCAACATTGGTCATAATAAGCAGTTTGATGAATGCAGGAGGAAATAGAAACACTCATTGTCCGTTTCAAGTCTGAGTAGTTAAAATTTTTCATCAGATCCCCCACCCCTAAGAGCTTTTATGCTAGGACACCTGCTTGCAGCTGCTGAAAATGTTGTAAGCACTGAGGGTGAAACAAAACAATAAAGTTGCGGGCCCTAAAACCACAACAATGAGCTGAAGATGCTTCAATGCAGAAGTTAGTTGGGCTCTGTTAACCTAGTGAATACAATTATGCTTACGTCCTGTGTAGATAGTTCTTATATGTATGCAAACATTTCACTATACATAACTGACTTTTAAACTTTCTCCATGTCAGCTAAACATTCACATTTTAAATCGCAATAAGCATCCCCTCTCTTGTGGGAACCTGCACTTGCCAGCTGATGCTATCAATGTGAATACGAAAGGTCCGTTCGGGCTACTGTTCAGTGGTCTCCATCGGAAAACATTTGATGTTTTGGTTCTGAGTCATGCTGGGGCCGAACTCCATCGTGGCTGAAACAGTTTGGAGCAGGCTGATCTGGTTTGTGTGGGAGTGATGGCAGCTGAGTCTGTGGAAAACAACAAAGATTACAGTGAGGCCGACGGTAACGATCAGGACACGGCTACCACATGTCTTCACTGCAGGCTGTGTGTGTGATGTGGTGGTGGAGATATGTGAACATGTGCGTGTGTTTGAGAGAGAGAGACGGTTAGAGATGACAAAAGAGATGTGTCATTACGTTTTTCCATATGTACTCTATGTGTGTGTATTTGACAATTGTTGGTGATGTTTGAGCACGTGCACACTTTCTAGGTCTGAGTTCACGAATGTACAGTGTATCAATACATGTGAGTGCATATGGCTCAAATCTTTGCATCTTATCTCTAAATATATATGTTTCAGCTGATCATTTACTGATAAAAACATTATTTTAAATATTATACTCCAGTTCTGCCAAATATACCCTGAAATCCTCCACACTGGACCTTAAACCAGCATTTCCTGGGTGTAAGTCTAAACGTATTAGTGGGAAATATGTGTAAGGGCCCCGAATGTTAACAGGAACTGAACAGCAAATATGTCACATGAACCAGAAGCATTTCTGTGGCCGTGTATGTCATGCTGTTACTATATAATTATATGACAAACAGCATCACAGAACAGGGTGCAGAGCTATATATATACATAAACGTTCTTGTGCCTTGCTCATTGTTTATAGACAGACCGACATGCTGGGACGGAAGTACTTGAATGCAATGAACTTTTGTACAGAGATTCATGTTCCCCAGAGGATGAAGCCTCCAGACTCAGAAGTTCACTTTTGTTTTTCTTGACAACTTTTGGGTGGATTGCAACTAATTTTGGTACAGACATTCCAGTCCAGCCAGGGATAAATTATATGATCCTCAGACTTTTGATATTGCTCCATGATGGCGCAACCAGTTGCTGAAGCCTATTGCTAATTAGGAAATGTTAGCATGCTATCATGCTAAAACAAGATGGAGGACATGGTCAACATTATACCTCATCTTAGGATCTTATGAAAATATGAATGTTGTTTAATGCCAAGAGACAAATACTTACATTACATATATGATTTTTGTCAGTTTAAGAGATGATTTTGCAGGTCAAGAAGGTCAGTTTGTTGTTAATATAGTAAAATACCGCTCAGTGAACTTCACCATCTCGCTCAATATACGTCACCAACACCAATATGGCCATCACTTTGCCACAGAAAAAATATAAAAAAGTGAAAATCACAGTAAGTTTGGACATATTGACAGCTGCAGTCAGGTGAAAAAAGAATTAGTAAGTTCTGTACAAGTTTCAATTATGGATTTTAGTGACTGTTGAACCACACGTTTGTGTTGTCAACCCGGCTACGTAGTGAATGTAGTTGTTTCGGACTAGCCTTTTCACTAAGTGTGTCCTGGGGGATACCACTACATGTTACACGTTAGCTTGTCCATTGTTGTTGCTGCTGCCCCTGTTGACTTTACTGACTCCTGACCCTGTCACATCCCCATACTCGTCATGCAATTCTCGAACTGTTCATGTGCTTATTGCATCTTGTGCATGCGTAGTGTTAATTTCGGAGAATGTACACAACCTGCGCTCCAAATGGACACAGGATAGGCGAGCAAGCCTTCATGCATACCTGAACGCACTGTTTAAAGCAAGTATGTCTTTGGCCTTAAATGAAACTACGTTACTTGTACAACAGTTGGGCATGTAGTCTAATTACATGTTGACACAGTCCTGTACTCACAGTTTAAACGAACTTGTTAGGATGCTGACGTTAGCATTCGGCATTGACGTATTGCCTCAGAGAGCCAGCAACCGTCTTTCTAGACTTCTTCTTTTACAGGAGCTTTCAGCATGTTATGATGGTAATTTTGGATCACTGCATCCACTTAATCAGACTCTGCATGAGTGCCCTGCACCTACTCAAGTTTTATCAACATTCCTAAGTGCTCATAGACTTACGAATGCAGCATTTTTGAGTCTTTGAGGAGGACCGAATGCTGTGATGGATGATCTGAGGACATGCAGGTTAATAAAGTTGCCAAAAACACAAAATACATCAAGAAGTAGCTGTAACATCCACAGTGTCTTGCTCTGTTCTTGTCTTGTATCCAACATTTGGTGGCTGGTTACGTCACACGAGTTTTACAATGTTACAGGAGCCATTTTGGTCTAATAATATGCTTAGCTGCTTCTCTCAGTCCAACGGGCAAATTTAGGCTTAGCATCCGCGTGGCATTAGAAAGAAAGAGCTCCATGCTTCATACTAGATGACAAGCTGCGACAACCACTTCCCATAAACATCTGTTTAGCACTTCTATCTAATGATACATGACTGGCAATTACTCTCTGCCATGCATTCTCCTCTCGCCTGCCTGGTGAACAGCTGAGGAGGGTGCGGCATGGTGACCATGAACCACAAATGCAGGTGTGGCCCTCACTGTGTCGTCACACTGTTTAATTAGGCTTTTCATGGACAAGGAATCATAGGGTTTCCACTGTAAAATTGATCATCTTGTCAGTCTCACACCCACATTCATTGTCTGAGAAATTAAGACAACGCCTTGCCAGTATAGTCTGATGAGTAGTGACTGTCGCTGAGGGTGCGACTGAACTCTGTGACCGCAGCTAAAGTTGGAAAAGCGAAGCTGCACTTTCCTCCACGCGAGTCTGGTTTTTTAGTTCCCCCATGCCAAAACATTGTCTTCAAAATAGTGTACTCATACAAAACATTCAGACTTGTTTTACCCATCAAAGACAGTCAGAGCCATCCTGTATAGTGTAGTTATAGATTCACTTTCAAGAGCCCACACTTGCCAAGTATCTGTCATTCTCCATTAGTAGATCCTTTCTTCAGAATGAGGTAGTCTCTTTCTTTGGCTGTTGATATTTTCCCAACCCTCCTCTTTGTGTCTGTGTGGCCTTGTTGAAGTCAGGGCCAGGTCATTTTGGGTCTCCTCCCACAAGTCTGGTGTTCTCCAGAAGCTATTTCTCACACAGCTCGGCCTGTCCTCTGTCACCGTTTCGATCCAGATGCCCACTAATTGCATTTTCATCTGGGAACACAGCAGTGTCACAGTTATTTCTTAGTAAAATATGGTTGTTAAGTTATTTTAGAAGCACTTTTTTTGTTATTTTTTGTAGGAAATCTAACATCCTGACAGCATCATTAATCAAATCAAATAAGCCCATCCAATAATCCTTTTCAGCCCGTATGAAAACATTTACAGACTACCTATCTTTGTACCCTGTGCAGTCATTGCACAAGACTGGAGTCTTCCACAAGGCTAGGCAGACATATTGCTGAAGCTGTTAGTGAGCTAGTGGCACAAGAATGGCAGAAAAAGTGCAGCCAAAATGTCCCAGTTGTAATATATTAGCTTGACAGTGGTGTTATTGTGGTTAGCGGTGACAATGATGTGGTGAGCTCACAGTACACAGCCTCTGAGCCCGTCGTTCAGCAGCTAGCTAACTCAGTAGCACAAAGCAAACAGCCCCCGAGTCAAAGAACAAGTGAGCAGCAGTAGTAGTGACAGACTGTTGTTCGGTTGTTAACCAGGTAGCACAAAGCTCACAGCCCCTGACCCTTTCTTGGCAAAGTTTAGCATAAAGAACACACAGACAACAGTAGGGAGTAACTGTTTGGTAGCCTCTCCGGACTGAGAGATATTCAGGTATTCAGGTATTTTTCTTGTGTTTTTATGATTGAAGCATTTAACAGAGTAGTTTATTTATGTATTTATTAGACCAAAAAGCTGAGAGAGAGTGTTGAACATAGCAATCAAGTCTATAGATATGGGGCTAAAATGGGGTGTCTTTGAAATGCAGAGTGTGATTTAGCAAGACACTGGACCCCAGCTGACACATATGGCACCTTTGCTGCCATCGATGCGTGTGGATAAATGATGCTTTGATTTGAAAGCGCTATATTAATGCAGTCCATTCTTGAACTTGATGTAATTCCTAACCCTTAACTTAATACAAGAAAATATGGATGCATATGAAATATGCTAACAGATACTAAGCTATATCTGAATAAAAGCTACTCTGGTATAATCTAAGAAAACTGCTTATACTTAAACACATAGTGAGACATCTGCTCAAGTAAAATCCACAGACTTACCTGAAATTTGGATATGGTTGTCCTTTAACATGATGAATACCATTTCAGCCTCTGACTCACTATTGGTGCCACTTTGAGACACCGTTGTGCAAATTTCCTCGGTATCAAAACTCTCAGCAGCAAGAACAGAAATAAGCAAGGCTGCTCTGTCACAAGTCAAGTACATTTCTGCATTTGCAAGGCTACGTCAACAATTGTGGCTCTGACTGCTACCTTTGAGCTTCTGACCTTTGACCTCAGTGGAGTACAGACAACATCTTCCTCCGCATGGAGCCAGCTGCCTGTCTCCGACGTCAATAAAAGAGACAGTTTTTATGGCCTCGAAACAACCACGATCAAAGAAAGTTGTGTCAGAATTGTTTAAAGAACATCCTGCTGTTTATTTTATCATTAATTTAAACAATGAAATGAAAAATAAAAGTTTCGTCATTTGTAACCCAAAGTTTCTTCAGTGACTGAGCTTTGACATACACTTTAAATAATGTTGGACCTCGACTAGTGCAGCACCCATGAAAACTCATCACTTTCATGTTTCCTTTGGATGCTGCACGTGCGTCACGTGTACTTCTTTGACGCTGCTTTATCGTGGGTAACTGTTGACACATCACTGTGATCAGGCTCATGACTCAGTGGAGGCTCTCTGTTCAGAGTGGGGACTCAATTAGGAGAGTGGAGGTATAAATTTTTGCGTAGGTGGGCCCAATATGGCAGCCTCTCTGGGGCCCAAGGCTGGGGGATAAATCAATATCAGACTAGTTGAGTTAGAGCGTCAGCGTGGAGCTTCTCTTACGTTGACCTCTTTTTCTTCACTCTCCTCTTTTCTTCCCATCGCCATCTGCTAATTGGACGCAGGTCATGGGCTTCAGTCTGTTTAACTGTCTTTCCTGTCACTGCCATCTACTGCATTTGCTCTGTGACACTTGTAACGGTTCATTGGGGAGATCATGAGAGGAAATGGAGGCTTCAGTACTTCTGTGCATTTGTTTGCTGTGTGATTGCAAGAAGACAAAAAGGTCAACACCTCCTCCTCCTCTTGAAGGAGTCTTGATGCTGTTGAGAGCACCTTAGGGAGTCTTGAGGACTTACTACTCCTTCCCTGTGGTGGTGTCCTGTTCCCTCACTACTACAGTCTGTCTCATGAATCATCCAGCTTCATACAGCAGCAAGAGCAACTCAGTGGAGGCGTTTGAAAAGGGGAACAAACTGCGGTTATGCTCTCTAAACTGTTAAGGTTGATCATTTTCAGTCAGCTATGGCTTCTAACTTTGCTTTCAGTAACATTTTCCTTTAAGTCCTAAAGAACATGTTTGAAAAGTATCTTAGCTCCTGTTGCATAACACTGCAACTAACAATGATTTTTGTGACTCAAGGATCCTGGTCCAAGGTGGAGTGGAGCAAACCAATTCATACCAGATACTTTCTAATGAAAACATTTCAACACTATGATATCTGAACAAGTGAACCTGTCTATCCTCACCACTTCTAATTTATTGCTCCCTCTCTCCAGCCTTTGCTGGATTGTTTTAAGAGGAGGTAAGCCTTTGTATTGTTTGACTCTGATGAAGACGCACATGATGTTGAAAAAGTTTGTCTTTTAATAAAAGTTTGTGGTCTGACTTATTTGCTCCAGTCTACCTTGCGCTTTGTTCCTTGAGTAGTTTCCTGTTACAAAAGTGTCCTTCACTGAGAGCACCAGACAGGCTTCCAGCTCCATGTGAAGCAGTTGAGGCGTGCTAAACTCCTTCCTCAATAATTATTTTTATTTTCATTTAATATGATGATTGTCTCCCTCAATAAATTGATTGTTTTTTCCATGAAATGTCAAAAACTAAAGAATAATTGCACTTAACAATTTCTCAGAGACCAATGTTAGGTCTTCAGAACAGTTATTTTGTTCAACCCTAATGCCAAACCCCAAAGATATTCAATCAACGCTGCCAAGGAGGTTATGTTTTCACCCATGTTTGTTTGTTTGTTTGTTGTTGGATGGAGGATGGGTCTCGGTCCAGAATAGACTCCATTAACTTTTGGTGTGGATCTGGATAAAGGGAGAGATTTCAGGATTTTTTTTCCCTTCCTTCAACTTTGCAAGACAGCAAAACAATGCATTTTTGACATTTTTGTTAATTTCTCAGCAATGCATGGGGATTGTGGAGAGAAATCTGGCATATTTAGATATCTGAGTGAGTATCAAAGGGGACTATTGGGCCTTGGTGGAGGTATGCACTGCCATTCTAGTTAACATGATATCAAATGGAGAAAGCAACACATTTTCAGATTTAAGAACCTGAATCAAATATAGTTCAATATAGTTGAATAGTTTTCTGTGGATTGAATAACTAATTATTTGATTACTTGTTTTAGATCTTGTCACACATCTATCTTTTAAATCTTTGACATTGTTTTTCCGTCTCATTTTACTTTCTTTTGTTATTTCTATGTCTTCTGTTTAATTTAACTTCAATAGTAAACACCCTTTTTAACGATGAATATCTCATTTTGAAATCACACTTTCTAAGTATTTATTTCTGAGGATATTCTGTATATCTCAAATGAGACATGGCAGACTCTTTTCCAGACTAATTACCCAGAAAACTCTCACATGTGTTTACTTTTCGTGCCCCAAGTGGAAAAAAATAGCACTGAAATGGCTTTTTGAAGTGCCACATGTGTGCTCGGTGGGCACATGTGGAGCTTTTCTCGCATACCTTGCAATTTTTGCGGCCGCTATTTACTTATCACATTGACCCCATGTGTATCCCATTTGCCCTGCGTGTGCCTTCGGTTCGGCGGTAGAAAAACAGTCGGAGGAAAACGCCTTGAAAAATTCCACCCTGCCCTGAAGTGGTGCCTGTGTTCCTTGGCTTAGATCTGGGCAGTGGACCTATCCTCCACCCCTGAATCTTACTCTTCCCGTCTCCCCTAAACCCACACACAACACGGACCCAGCCCACCTAATTTACTCCCACCTCCTAATGTCAAACAGCTGTAGAGTTGACTCGCAAGGAATTGCTGCTATTACGCCCTCCTCCCCTCCCTCTCTGCTCGCTTCTTCTCAGCCATTTTGTGCGTGTGGCCCCTAATATCAGGTCACTCATGAGTCAAAACGTGATGTCTAAACCAAGCATCCGTTCATGGTTTATTTATGATCCCGCCGTTGGATATGACGTCATGGATTTACATTGTAGGTGCCCGTGGGCGGAGATGGATAGACCCACAGCTGGCTATAAATTGTGCGTATGGATCGTGGTTCTGTAGTAGCCCAGTCTCGCTGACATGTAAAGGTGGGCCGTAACTGGGCCAATGCCATTTCCACAGCACTTCATCTAACTGAAGGAGCTGCCTGACATAAATGCCAGTGAGGTCATTCACTGTGTGATTGACAGGAGAAGATCGGGCGATGATGCTGAGGGTTGAGAGCTCCTGCTGCTGTCGGGAATCTGCTTCAAAGGCCTGTTTTGGCCTCATGCCTGAAGTCCAACCTGGAAACTGATGACACAGATTTCACAAGAATTTATCACTAACTTTAAACCTTTGGCCGCAATATTCAGGACAATGCTGGAAAAGCAATAGAGGCTGATGACACAGTACTTTATTGCAATGTTTTTATCAGTGTTAAGATCAATTAGATTAGCCAAAATGGAAAAAGAACAAGAGAAAACAGGCTATATAAAGACAAAAAGATTAAAATTTGAGTGATTTAACCTTGAGTGAAGTTCAATAGTCAGGTAGATTTTTGACATTTGTAATGTTCACACTCCAAACCAAAGTGCTCAGCTGTTGTTTTTATGGAGCTTTCTCATTAAGAGAAGCTGAGGTCTTGCTGTTTTATTGAGAACTCAAACTGAGTCTGAGCACTTCCACTAAAACAACTGGGAGTTTAGAATACCTCGATGGTAACAGGTAGAAATGTAGTGTGTTTGATGAGTTGAAGATGTTTTTCCACTCATCCAGAAGCTTCATTAGCTCTATCTTCTGGTAGTGCCAATGTTTGTTTTTTTTTAAATTCACCCTCTCTACAATATCAGCAACTAAAGTATGGTGAGGAAAAGATTTGTTATATAAAGATATGACTAAGCCATAAGCTGTATAAAGACGGACCATGTGAAGCTGATACCTGACTAAATCACAAGCAGGGACCTGCTGTCAATCATGACATCCCACTCCCACTTAACATTCATCAGCATTATAAGAACTACTTAAAATGACAGAAACCATCCTTGGGAATCATTTTCTTTGTCATATAGTGATATAGTAGATCACTAGGGGGTGATCGAGATGTTTTGGCCCTTACTTTTTGGGGAGTTGTGATGTCAGCTACTGGGTAGTTAGGCAATAAAAAACACTGGACTGGGTTTATGGATTTGTTTTAGCTGTGTCTTGATTCCCAAACATCTTAGCCCATTATTTCCGAACCATCAACGAATGATCAGAAACTTTGACGATGTGTTTACATCCCACAGTATCCAACTCTAATTAGCATATTCGGGTGTCTCAAAACCCTGTCATAGCATTATAACCTGGATATTCGGGTGGGTGAACATGGGCGAATCTCAACCTGGTCTGTTATCTCTTCTGTGTTGAGCAATATATTTGTAATTTCAATGTGTAACCTTCTGTAATGATGTTTAAATATGTGGTTCTCCGCGGTGAACTTTGCATTTCCTCAGTGTGTTGCAAAGTTTTGGAAAATCCCTGAATGTTATGTTTTGCACAAATCCTTCGGTACTTTTCAGGGTAATCAGCCACACACTTCATGACACTGTGGTTCCATTTGTTTGGATTTCAGTTTTTTTGTTCTGCATTGAGAATATCTGAGTTTTGACAATGACCCAGTCAGTCAAACCACAGGCTTTCATATGGATGCACTCCTGTCTCCTGGTTTCAACCTCAGTGTTTATTGATATCTTTACGGCTCCCATGTGACTCAGCTGATGTTTCATAGGAAAAACCTGGTTTCTACTTTTGTTGCTTGCAGTTGGCCGATGCTTGGCTCCGATTGGGTTTTCCCCTCTTCTTTGCCACGAGGACTGCATCTCGGCCAATCATATTCTGTTTCTGACGTGGGTGTGGTAGGGGTTAGGTCATCCATGACAACACCCGCCAATCTTGTTATTATGGACACAGCACTTTGTTGTAACTGACTGATCCTGCAGGCTTTCCATCCCACTCGATGTCCTCAGTCCCGACTCTTTTTTAATACCACAGCACTAAAAATAAAAAAGGAAGTTTTACGAGACTAGACAGAGTCCGTCTGAGGATAAACTAGCACTAAACACACTTGTGGCCCGCTGTGTGTAAAGTGTGGAGCGCTGCAGGGTGATGACAGAATACTTTGTTAGAAACATGTGTCAGGTTGCTCCGACTGATTATGGTCATACCCTACATTTACCTGACCACGCTGTAAGCCTGTCTCCAATTATGTCAGTATGACTCCCCTATTAGCCATGTGGTGTATGTGTGTGTGTGTGCCTCTCTGCAGGCCTCGCTCATTCATTATTAAGCAGCTCCTGATGTTTTGCTGGCTGTCGCTGCACCGGTGTCAGGTACCCATATGATCCCCTTCACTGGACCAGACTCAGGCAGGATCCAGTTCCAGTCTCTTTGGCCTGTTGAAGCAGCTGAGCTCCACTCCAAACCCTTTCGTTAGCTCTGGTTGTTGTCTCTCTGCCGGCCGACTAACTGTCGATGGAACTGGGAAGCTTAAAATGCATTTGGATATTTCTCTTGGCGTGACGTTGGGGATATTTGAGCTCTTTGGAGGTATGGCGCTGCTATCATCTGTTTTTTGTCTTGAAAATGAGAATTACGGGTCCTTTTATAGCAGACCATTAAGTACAGAGACGACCATGACTTCACTTTAGCAGACTTGTGGTGAAGCAGTGTAGTTATTTATGCAGCTGAATTTCATCTTTTTCGGAGGGGGTGTCTCAGGCTCCTCTGGTGTCTGAGGAATGACAGAGCTGATGTTATTACTGCTATCAGTTGTAGCAATCTGTCCCGTTTTATTAGTGTGACATTCAACAGTGTGTCGGATCATAGACCATAGCTGGGGTTAACCGTCTTTGTGTATGTGTGTCTATGCGTGTGTGCAACTTGACCCTGTCTGATCTCATCCCCACAAGTGCAGGTTGCCTAGAAACCCCACGAGGGCACTTTCATATTATTATGCCAAAGGAAAGAATGCGCCCAGACCCGAATAGATTGCAGTTTTTGGCCATACAAGGGAATCTTTTCATTTAGTCTCGTGAGGAGAGTGTTGGGGAAGGATTTAAAGTTTTCATGCCCCAAACTGGTGCATACAGAGACAGGAGGGCAATTATGGCATGCGAGACAAAACCAAAACAGGCCTAATTTCTAGTAAACCTTTTATAGGGCGGTTTTACTGTATGCACTGCTAAGAATAGCTATACAACACGGTTGTACGCTTTTGTTATCGTGAGACTAAAACTCTAAACTGCACAATTGCTGGAAAATTGCTTTTCTCGTTGGCCGTCTTCACAAATATCTTTGCAGTAAAGTCTACTACTGCTCAGCTGACGGCTGACTGTAAACGTAAGACAACTTTTGTTTCCATACACTTCAAAAGAGAAAAAAAAAATACAAAACACCAGAGAAGTTTCCTCTTGTGCCTTGAGAGCCAGTGACCTCCAGGGTAACAGTGGATGGGTACAGTATGAGTGACACAAGTACAATGGAGCAAAACTGCTGTCAGGTACACTGTTCAGGCAAGTCAATCTTCTCTGTGGCAGCTGGTGACAGATGCGGACTGATAACCTGCTCTCTCCTTCTCCAAAGTGGATTTTAACGTTAAAGTCAGGAAGAGTTAAATGATCCATTAAGGAGGTATTCTAATACTTTCTCAGCACATCGACCCTCTCTTTCCACCGGTGTTAACTTTCTCACTCTTTTATCTCACAGAACTACCAGAAGTAGAACTTTTTCAGCCCTGTGCCATCCCCACAGAAACATGACAACCATTAATTCACCCAGCTTTCCTGTTATGCTGTACTGTTCAAATCTTAGCCCGCCCAGTAAACTGCTGAAAGTACACTGTAGAGATGAGACATACATATATCAATATACAGCATACAACACACTAGAGTCTCTCTTATTCGTGTAGCCAATGAAAGATGATTTACCGAGAACTGCTCCTTATTTGTCTCACTATTTGGTGTGGTTTGTTTATTTTCCACTCAAGCCCAGACTCCTCCTGTCCACAAGTGTCCTGAAGTTAGATGGAACATGCCTAAAACATCATATATCACCGTTCCCAAACTGTGAACGTTGCGGCATACCACTGACAGGCATACTGGATCTCATGTAAGCTCACTGTTTGTTAGGTTTAGGCACTAAAACTACTTGGTTAAGTCTCGGAAAAACATTGTGGTTTGGGTTAAAACAATGACATTAACGTTACCTCAGTCACAAACGTACTTGCGCTGTGTACGTACCTGCAGATATGTAGGTACATGACGTAACTTCACTATGCACTACGCTTGTTTGACACATGCAACCATCCCCCCTCTCCTCATACCACTCACCTAACTTCCTCCTTTACTGCCGTTATAATTACTACGGCCACGAGAAGGTGCCGCTGAACAATGCACAACGATAAAGATCGTAATAAGCGGTTTTCACGGTCGACTTATATGGTCATTTTTCTGATGAGGATGGGAAGGTGCCTTTCATGGTAGGATGACATGCAATGCATCGTAGCCTGCTGCCAAAGCTGGTTTGTGATCATGTGGGCGCGTGCCTGAATCGGTAAATGGAAGCTACATTTTTAAGTGATTTGGATGGAAAGAAAGACATACATGCAGAGTCATTTAGTCCATATTTGTTATATATTTGTTGGTAGTTGTCGTCTGTGCTGTCATCTAAGTGTTTTAATGCCTGGTTCCAGATGTTCTGCAGGATAATACAGTTGAAGTAGCAGTATTGACCAGCTTTACTCTTGAGTGAAAGCAAAAATGTTCAAGAAAGTCATTAAAAGAGGCTAGTATTAGACGAGAATTGAATCAAGGTAGAAGTAATCTGGTATCATGAAGATCATTTGGCTCCAACTATTGACCATCGCATTTAGAAAATGGTTCCATGGATGGGCCATTTTCAGCAAACATTTGTGTAGTTCTGAGGCCTTTTCGCCTTGAAGGCAGACAGCAGGGAGTTGAGATGACATGCAACAGTGGTCCCAAGTCAGGCTTGAACCAGGTACGTTACAATGAAGTCTTCTTATCGAATGTTCATACTATATGGACAGCAGCATGGCTCATCATAGTGCTAAAAACTGCAGTCAGACAGTCCAAAGATAAAACTTCTATGACCATATAGTGTACTTTTATCTTGCTGAAGTTTAATAGTAAGACTCCATGTAAATACGGTCCAGTATAGGAAGCACTCTTAAGTCTGCACCATCTGAAGCTCCTATGTTGAAGAAATATTTTGCTTTAACAAAACTTTACCAAAAAAAAAAACACAATCCACCCCCCGCATTTCCCCTTGTCATTTTCTCGTCTTCTTCAACTCTTTCAATCTCCTTCCCAAACACTGTGCAGCCTCTTTTTATAGTAAAAATATGTGGAAACAGGCACGGTGTCTCTTTTCTATCCTCCTACACGTTTGTCTCTGACATCACGGTGTGTCCCACTCAAACTGTGACGCTCCTGATGCCCCTGTCACCATCACCCTGACACATGTCAGGACGTTGACACTGTTTTTCTGTCATTAGCCCCACCGCTACTGTGGTGTTGTAAAATATACTGTCTTTGAAGGCATATTTAAATTGCAGTTTCTCAAAAGAACTAGCCATTTGTGATGATGCACACAGAGACAACACACAATACTTACGTGTTATGTTCCGTTTTTGTATTGCATTATTAGGGGAATCTGGAGTTAACTATGAGAGCTTACAGTGTTTTCAGTGGTGGGTCCCACTTCAGTGTCAGAAATGATTGAGGTGAAACCTGAAGGGTGTGTTATTTTGACAGACCACCGGAAGAGCTGGTTGTAGGCAGAGGGAATGCTATTTTAATACAGGATTTATATTAAAGTTCCTCCTGAGTGTATGTGGTCAAAAATATCAAATAGCAAGTTTCAACACGGTTCACAGTAGACTTGTGGATTAGTCTTTAAAAAAGTCTTTATATCAACTTTATACAATGAAATCCATATTTTATTAATTAATCTTCTATTGAGTTTTAAAGTGTATTTTTCTGAGAGCTGATCATATTTAACTTGCCAGTGTTGTAAGATTGGCTACATGTTTTCAGTGCAGTCAAGAACTGTATTAAAGTGATACAGTACGTAGTCACAGTCATACGCATGTTTGTAGGTTTAAAATGTGATTTTGATAACTTTATTGTTTTATATTTTAAGGTGGGGTAAACAAACATTGTACGGAATGTCGTCCCAAAGAAAGGGCTGCCCGTAGTATCCGTAGGTAGGTGGATGATTCTAATCAAAAGTTGAAAAAAAAGTTTGCCATGCTTGATTAAACAACAGTGGAAAAGTTAGCTTAATTTGGTCAAATGTATAAAACACTAAGAAATCAAATTCATGCTTGTAGATAGGAAAACCCAAGTACCCTGTTAGACATCAGTCATAGTTTATGTTGGTTCAGGAGGCTCATTAAACCCCTCTGTGTCTGTAGCGCATGTAAGGGTCAAAGACTATGTTCTATTTTTTATTATAACACAGAGCTGTTTATTTATTGATTTGAATGCCTTGCTCTGTAATAATAAATGATAAACTAATTATGTGAGTGTGAGGAAATCCCCCAGTGTTAGGAAACTCCCCAGAAGAAACAGAATTCAAGCTTTATCTCCTGAAATAAACATTTGTAGACAGCTCTGGCGAACCTCAGGATTTATCAGGAGAATGGCGGCTATACTCCAAACAATTTCAATATATAAACCCGGAGAACATTAATTAACATCAGATCCTGACGGATCCTGTCAGTGTGTATCAGGATATTTAAATTATCATTAAAGCTAAGCTGCTGTGCCTCGTGCTTAAATGCGCACTTACTCTTTCAGCTGCAGGTAATGTAATATTTTGGTTATTAATTATATGTGATTTCACCCACCGACAATCCATCAGCTATAAATCAGAATGTACATTTTTATGACCATGACCACCTAATTATCCTTATGGCTCTGCAT
The DNA here is from genome assembly GCA_039737535.1 of Lagodon rhomboides. Classification (NCBI taxonomy): domain Eukaryota; kingdom Metazoa; phylum Chordata; class Actinopteri; order Spariformes; family Sparidae; genus Lagodon; species Lagodon rhomboides. Next base: position 13,881,477 of record CM077793.1, read on the forward strand.
CATTTTTACTGCTTTCGCTGTGCTCTTTTCCATTGGGTTGTGTCGTTCATGTGAGTTTGGTTCCTGTGGTATTTCTCTCAACATGTATTAGTCGGGGTATGATACACCTGCTGGTACCTCGATCGCTAATTTTCATCTGTATAATAAAGCTTCCGTTGTACACATTAAAATTTCCTCCAAATTTTATTTGTGTGAGCCCCCAAGCGTAAAGTTCAAACTACACCCCTGGGTTGGATGGATTTTGCTATCTGTCATCCAGTTAACTTGGGAAATCTTCACATATCCCAACATACAACAAAAGAAAATCGCTCCAGAGACGGAAATTACACTCACACTATAATATACATATATACATATAACTATAATCACACTATAGGACTCCAAAACACTGACCACCATACAGTACATAGCATACCAGAGTTTCAGCCTGGCAAAACAACACACAACACACATTACCTAAAATAAGTTGCCCATGTCAGTGTTATCTGTGGAATGCACTGCATTTAGACTCACTGAGATAATGGTCAAGAGGGCTGAGAACAAGTATGACCTTTCCATAAGTGTATAGGATACAAATGATTGACAGTTCAGTATTTTATGACAAAAGTATCAATTATTTATTTTAATCCATAGTTTGTAAAATCCTGTCAACTAAGAACACACAAGCTGATGTGATGTTGGCATATGTGATGTAATCAATTTTAACGTGACCTTACATTACGTTATTCTAAGTGACATTAGCTTACGTCAGGGTTTCTTCCTCCTCCACCACACCTGATTCAAATGATCAGCTCGTCATCAAGCTCTGCAGTGGCCTGATAACGAGCCACTCATTTGAATCAGGTGTGGTGGAGGAGGTACACATCTAAAACATGCAGGGCAGTGGTCCTCGAGGACTGGAATTGAGAAACCCTGGCTTATGTGACGTTAGCCTTTGTGATGTAGGGCATTATTTTGAGTGGCGTTAACTGACGTGATGTTATTCTGCTCAAGTTTGTATATATATTTTGGAAGACTGCAGTTGTCTCAAAATTTGTTCCATCAGGTTTTATCATGGAAGTTTGTGACAGACATTTTCAGTATCCAGTCTATGGCGGTAGCATCTGCAAATCAGCTGTTACATTATTGTTCAAACACATCTTACTCTACTATTTTGGAAAGATTTAAATATCCTTATAGGATATATGTGTATTGTACTAAGTATGAAATAACTTAAGAGAGGGTTGTAAAGAGGATCATGGCTTCAGCGTGTAACAATGTAAGGAACGAGCTGACTCACCAAACGCTCTGACAGTAGCCGTTCACATCAGGCGTTATCTGCTGGCCTGAGTGGGTCTCTGTCCAAGTACAAGGGCCCACTTTGAGCCAGCCCACTGTGTGTGGGATGGGAATGTCGGGTCCATGGCTCAGCACAGCCTTCTTCCAGTTGTTCCCACCCAACCACCCATACAGAACCCATCCTGCTCCGCTTTCCTCCCCACATGACAGCTCTGTGGTCAGACTGTGACCGCTGTCTCCTCCTGTGAACTGAGTCTCGAGCTCAATGATAGGACGTGAGCAGCACGGCACCATCGAGTCGCCTCTGTAGAGTATGTCCACTGTATTTAAGGGCCAAAGGCCAGAGACAACTTATTTAGTCGATGCTTTCTTTGGTCTGTGCGAGCAGGAGAAGAGGCATTTTGTACTTAGTCGTTGGCAGTTTTGAAATAAAGCCAAACCATAAGGAATCAGTTACACAGAAAGGGACCCCTGAAACAACAAGGATATTAAACTTGGAGTACACAGCCTGACTCACTCTGTTCTCAACTCCATCACTTTGATTCATGCTGGTTTTGGCCTCTCAAAATGGTGAGTGGCTTCGCTTGTTTCTCCTGATTGCAGCAGTTTGATTTCTTCTGTTTTTGTCAAACAGCAATTCATTGCTTTTGGCAAGAAGCTGAAGCAAAGCCACAGTGGTGTGGTATTTTGTTTTCTGCAGACCGGTTTTTGTATTCATTTGGTGGTTTCACCCGGAATCTGCGAGAGGCGTTCTGCCTCACCACAGAATATTATAAAAAGGACTGGAAATGTATTTTAAGCAGTGTATGGAGAGCACAAACAATGAGGTCAGCAGACAATGAATACTTGGTGGTACATTAGCATGCACATATGCTCCGTTCATTTGTGAGACAGAGAGAATGAGACCTACGACTGAAACAAGCATATAGGGAGCAATAGGGAGGATTTATCTGTTGCTACAGCATCATTTCCAGATAATCTTGTTTTAAACTGTATCACAAGTCCTCTAACTTTAGAAAGTTACAATAGGCCTATGAGTTGACAGGTCTTTCAAGGACAAAATATCCAATGCACTGGGATTCAATATCAGAAGCTCCTGTGGTTTACTAACCATACCATACGAATATGATTTAACAAACTTTCCACAACAATTCTCTAGTTAAGCTTTTCACTGAGGCAGTGTGCAGATTATCCAAGTGATTTCATGGGATGGCGTATTCTTCACTTGCACAATGCAACGTGGTGTATCTGCTTTATGAAATAGCTGTCCTTTTGCTTCCAGTGCTAGTATCCATCTCTAGTGCTTTTTCATTCCCAACTTAGTAAAAATACTTCACTTGTCACAGTTCGCTTTTTCTATTTTTAATAGTTTACCGTTTGTTTATAATGTTTTTACTTAGCATTTTTGATAATTTAGATAATCACGTATGTGTTTTTAAATACAGAGGATAGCCTTTAAGCCAGCCTAGCTGACTTCCTAAAAAGCTAGTAGAACCAGTGACCTTATCCAACAGTGAGGTTGACTTTTACTCCCATTTTCACAAGAAGGTATAGTCTCTTCAAGCAGTCAGTGTAACACCGACGTTAGAGTATGGGTAGGTTATTTGTCTAGCTATCTTAAGGATCAAAAATGTTTATGTAAATGTTTAAGACCTAACAGGCTACACAAACAAATGGTAAACTGTAAACAATATATAAAAAGTCAACCGTGGCTAAATATGTGTAACATCCTAAATAACTGAAATCCTTGGTGTGTTATTGATTTGCCATTTGGTGAGGCCCGGCTGAGATTATACATCACCCCCCTGGTCTTTCTTATGCAACCTAATCTTTGTGTATTTTGGGGAAAATGTGTGTTATTGTTACATCAAGATGTGTTATTGTTACAACTGTCCAGCATACTACTTGACTAGGTGACGGTCCATTGTCATAGCTTCTCCACCAGTCTGTCAGTTTGCCAAACTGGGGAGCTCAGTATTAGTAATTGTCTCGGGTGGTGCCTACTGAAGGCAGCTGAAACAGAAATATCATGCAAACAATGACAGTAAACCTCTCGACAAATAGAGTGAACCATATCACATACTGTTTACAAAGGTCTAAGTTGTAGAAGTGGGTGTTTTGTGATTTTCATTATAACAACGTGGTTTTCTTGAACCTGGAAGTTCCATTTCCAGTTGGGTGCTCTGTGGCATCAACCTCTAAACACTGGCTCATTGTTTAGGCCCTTTTCTATGTAATTGCTCGTCACAAGCAGTTGAGCTATGCAGCCAGAATGTGTAACCAGAATGTGTAACCAGAATGTGTAAAGGCGACTGGGCTCAAATAAGGAAGCATCAAGATGACTCATGTTAAATGCAGGAGTTGTCGTGACTAACTAACAGACATTACACGAAACAAAACTGCAAGTGACAGAATCATGCACACAGTGTGCACAGACACGTCATTTAAATCCTCGTCTGCACACATGCAAAGAATGAATGCAAGTGCTGCAGTAAATCTGGAGCACACGTCGTACTGATTTCCCTTACACGCACAACTTTACTGAGTGGTTGTTATTTTACCCGGCGTGTGACATAAGGCCGAGACAGAGGTGTCCTTTGTGTGGCTTACCTACAACCGACACGCTCTCCACGGCAACCGAGTGGGGAAACCCACGGGGCCACTCAGGTTTCAGCCCAGACATGAAAAGAAATGTCCACCCTAGCAAGAAAATTAGCCAGGATCCCGTCAAAGCTGACCATCTGCTGAGGAAACTCGTGTTTCTGTAGCACTTGCAGCCTTTCTGTACACAAGGGGATGTTTTAACTGCAGCACAGGGGAAATACAGTCTTAAATACAGCTTGAGCTCTTAAATGTTATGTTACATAAATTATTACAGCATAACAGAGCACCGTCTGTGCCCAAAAATCACTCCAGGAGGCTGTAAAAGAAACCAACAACCTGCTGTAAACGTTGACATTTTGCTAAAAACCTTCCGCTCTCCTCCCTCATGCATCGTTTGCCGTCGGTGGCCACTCACGGCAGAATGACAGAGATCACTTTCAGCGCAGTGGTCCTTAACATGGCACTTAGTGGCGCTCTCTAAGTGCTCAGGACTGAATTGCTTGATTGGACAACTCATCTCCATTTGTATGGTAATCCACAGAAGAGCGCTGTAACAAGCTGGAGGCACATGTAATGGAATCTGGTGGATCCGTGTCTCGTCGACGGTGACCCTGCGCTTAATTATGGAGGCAATATAATTAATCTACACCTCTGTTGTAATAATAACAGTGCAATTATATCAGCTCTATTCCGTGGGATTCTGTTCTAACTGCATTGAATGTGTAGATGTGGGTTTTCCCCCCAAAACAGAGTGCTTACTTCCAGCCCTCCAGACTTCCATGGACCTGGCACAGTATTGGTATAATTTCTGATTCGCTGTGATGCTTTCTCTGAAAATGGCCCTGGAGGAGCCATGCCAAGACTGCGGTTAAAAAAGACCCCCTCCTCTTCCCCTTTCTCCCCATCTCTGCATCTTCTTTTTTCCGCTCTCTCTCTCTCTCTCTCTCCTAACTTTCTGCCTGTATCTGTATCTATCTCTTCACCTATTCATCCATCTGGGTATCTATTAATCTCAGTCACTGACTCAGTATCTCACCCCACAAAAACACCAAACATTTTACTCCCTCATACATCATCAAATGTAGTCCCTTTGTGCTCACAATTACGTAACCCCGGGGAGTTTCGGAGCAATCGAAGCAAATGGTAAAAGAGAATCGGTGACTCCTCTAATGCATCCACCTCCAAACTCTACGGAACGGATCAGTTGTTCTGACATCTTTGGGCTTGAAACACTGCGGCACTGAGAAAAAGGCGAGCCGTCATGGGATCAAACAAGCGGCGGCTCACGTGCATCACACATCCCTGCATTCTCAATCGCTTTACCGTGAGTTCTCCTGTGTACGTTTATCGATCCCATAACACTCTGGAAGCATTTAATAGAAAGCAGGTCACGACGGCTGGAGCCTGCTGCGTGACACTGGCAGGGCGTGTGTTTGTGTGCGTGACAGAGGGATAGTCCCACATTGTAACTACCTGCTAATCATACTGCACAGTAAACATGAAATTTGTAACCACGCCACTGCAGGATATCATTAACTAAAAGGATTAGAGTGTGGTTCAGGCAGGAGGGCGTCTGTGGCTTCTCCCGATTGAAAATGGACTAATCTAAATGGGATACATCAATAAAACGGCGGAATAAAGTTGCGGGCACTTAAGAGCGTCAGCCTCTTTTGCTCAGGCTCAAAGAAGGGAAGAGAGTCACTGGCTGGCAGCCAGCCAATAAATTAGAAGATAAGAAATATTATTCCACTGGCACACCAGCGGCTTGCAGCTATTTAAAACAGTGAGGTTTATTGATAATTGAATTACTTGGAGGAAAAAAGACAAGACAGGAATAGAATGCTTGGAGGCGGATCAATAAGGAGATATTGTAGTGGATAACACTGCGGTGGCATGCGACACAGCCAGGAGGACGCTGTGTGTGTGTTGTACTCACCGTGTGTGTTGAATGTTTACTACATGGGAGGATTCTGTGATTACAAAATGCTTGACAAACTTCACGTTATCTCATAACACAGTATAATAGAGTAAAAGAAATGAGACTGCCAGACCACAGAATAGAAACTTAAAGGTGCACTATGTAGTTTTAGGGAAGAAGATTATTCAGAGGAGAAAGATCTTCATTGACTCCTTTTTTAATGTTGATGCCTAAACAAACTAAATAAACACGAAATTCAAGAAACTGAATACATAAACTGACCTTAACGGACAACACAGTTTCATACTGTTTTACTTTGTTTATATGTGGCGGACCCTGCCACCTTTCTAGCTTCAAACGGTGTTCCGGGGACCTTATTTTCCTCTGAGAACAGCTTGTTTATTCTGTTATGGAAAAGATGAGGTATTTCTGAGTTTATAAAGTAAAAAATGTAAATAATAAAATTCTGAGTTTGAATTTCTTCAGAAGCCAATTTTACAGTCACAGAGTAGCTGGAGCAACCCTATATCACAAAAAGACTGTCTGTGGTAAGTTGTCTGTTGTAGCTGCTCTATGCTGCACTTGGGCGAGACCACAAAAGACGACCTCTGGTCCTGTCAGCTGACTTAAAACAATTTGAGAAAGGGAGACACTTTCACTCGTAACCATGATGTTTATGTTGAATGTCTTGTGTTCCAGGTGCTGAGCTGAAGTAAGATGGCCGCAGACAGAATGGCGACTCCTCAGAGCAGCTCCAGACAGAGCAGCTCGCTCTCTTCATCCCCAATGAGGCAAGTAGCAGCACAGCTCTTACCACTGTGGATCTGAACACAGCACAGGCCAGTAGATGGGAGGAAACACAAACAGATTCACAATTTGTTTTGGCAAAATGTTGTATCGAGACACAGAGTGTGAAACACACACCAACGAAACACGCAAACAGCATTTGGACATTAATACCCATGATAGAAACAAATCACCCTTCGTGTTTTATCTGCTGAGGTGAGGTGAGGCCTGGCTCATACTTTGGCCCCCATCTCCTTCTGATAATGTGTGTAATGGTGGCAGCCGTGAGAGACGCGCTGTTATCATGGCAGCTCTAATAGGAGCAGAGATTGAGGTCTACAGTGGTAACGCAGGGGTCTAGTTGTGTCGCTGGTCGCCCTCGGTGGTTTGTGACGAGATGAATGTATCAGAGATGTTTGTATTTGGTTCTGATTGGTCCATGAGTTGGAGGACTCACCATGATTATGTTAGAAATTACTTCAGGTGCTGTTAATCAGAGAATTTTATAGTGAGTGAGTGTTTGTCTGTTGGCGTCATTCGAACCAACGAACCAACATTTTGGTCTCGGCATACTTAACTCTTTGTATACTATAACGCAGTTATGTTGTTTGCGTGATGCACACCACTGGAACTGAGATGAAAGTCAGACTACATGAAAGTTAGATGGGTCATGTGTGTGTTGAGAAAGGATCAGGCAGCCCTGAAGCTGCTGAGTGAAGTCACATCCTCACCTCCTCCATATCTGCCATGGGAAATATTTACCGGCTGACGCTTATTGGTTCAACATCACCAGACCAATATATTGGTCTTAGTCAGTATCCTAGATCAACAAATTAGAGGCGGTCAATAGCAGCAGGTGCAAAGGTCAAAACCTCAGTGACAAAACAAACACATGGACAAACACACACTCCCACACTCCCTGCCATGCACACACAAAACATCTGTCCACAGTTTGATTCCATATTTGAGGTGCATATCAGCACATAAAAGCCACAGACTGAAACCGAAAATGCTGAAAAATCTGTCAGACACATGCGGTCGAGATCATAAAATGAAAAGTGTGCACATACCAAACAATCAGAAACTGAAGCAAAAGCAGGGCAGCGCTGCTTCCACGCTGACACGAAAAGTTGACAGGGAGCACACACCAGCCAGCTGACCAAAACTGGACTCTCGTTTCACATCCCTTTTTTTCACGTCTTATTAACTTGCAGCCAATGAAAACTCATCCGAAACCCATTGTGTGTTTTCAAACCGTCATAGTCGCCAATCTCTAAATAAGCTATTGCTCCTGGCTTCCAGAAAGTCTCTTTTTGGAGACACAAGACAAAACTCTTGTCACGCAGCAGTGATTTATGTCTTTGTTGTGTCAGATGCTGATGCTTCTCCTTCTTAAATGGGAAAAGCCTCCTCATCAGCTGCTGTGGTTGAGTGTATTTCAGTCATCGATAATAATTTTGAATATATATCTTCTGACAGTTGTGTGTTTACAAACGCTTACACAGCGTCGCAGAAGATGCGTAATGAATGCCCTTGGATATCAAATCAGTACAGCTGTCACGCCATACATAGGCAACCACACACACGCACACACACACACACACACACACACACACACAAACAAACATCTCTTACTCTCTTTCTTTGTCTGTCTCTCCTTTACAGAAACATAAATCCTGTTTGTGCAGCACATGGCTCACTAACAGTCAGTAAATCTACCGATGAAAGGAGCCCAACGACTGAATTGTATTAAAATAAATTGCAAACACAGATGGAACGCCCACAATGCACTCGGTTGACAAACATCTCCACAGCACTTTCAACCAGGCTTATCCGGACGATCCAGGCCTCGGGTTTCACTCTGGAAGGGGCTCGGCTCATTACGCTGCGCGCACGTTAACCAAGTTTCTGAGCCGCCATTTGCCTGTGCCTTTCCTTTTTTAGCTGTGTGCGACCCAATCTGAAAAACCACAAATGAGATAAAAGTGATTGTTTTTTTATTGCGCAACTTTATGTTTATCTAGGTTGAATTCCCTCTTGTCAATGTGCGTATGCTCTGGTTAGATCTAGACATAAAAAACACTTGGTTTGGTTTAGGAAAACATCATGGTTTGGCTTAAAATACATGCTATGGTCGCCACAATCACAGATGGAGATGGTCCGGCTTCCCGGGAAAAATAGCCGTCTTTGACGCCACAGAAACAGTTGGAAACGTTCACAGGTCGCCTTAAAAATATCCACTGATCAAGTCACACCAGTGGCCATATAATGTGAACGTGGGACAAAAATCAACCCTGGATTCATCTGTGGTTTGCAGCAATGTTAACTGTTAACATTTCATGGTGGCAACTAGGCTCTGATTTGTGTTTGCGACCCATGGAGGCATGTTGGAAGTTGCGTAAGTGTGGGTTTGCCGATGTGAGACTGAGAAAAATGGAACAAAGTGAAAGATGAGTCAGCTGGAGATGGTTTGTTACAGAAAAGAGAGCATGATATCTTGCACATATGCCTGCGTTATGGGCACTTTCATGCCTTCGGCGCATGCAAACAGGCATGTGTGCGGGCAGGAGGGTGAGTCAGAGACAAAGAGAACAAACAAAGGAGAGAAATAAGCTGGAGTTGGTTAGACTGAGAGAAACAGACTCAGAGTTCTCTTCTAGGTGAGTCTGGTCTTGGCTGCACATTAGAGGCCGTCTGAAACATCTGGGAGTCAGATGTCTGCCTGTTCGCCAGGATTCGACTGTACCAATCAGAGGCCTCAATATCCCCTTACCATGCTACTACTTCAGGAGGAGCACACGGTTGACCTTCACCCATGAAATCAAGGCGTGACTTGCACATTTAAAAGTACCATTAGCCATATGCTTTTACCATTATCTTTGTTCATCTGTCACCCTTTTCCACAGTATTCAGAGGAGCTGTATCCTCTGTTTAGAGAGCAATATTCTGTTTTTTAAGCAGAAGAGGAAAGCATTAACATCCTATTTGGTCTCTTTGTACTTTTGCCTCCAGATTTAATTCTTTCTGGGACAAGAGTGTCCTTGTTTCCTCCTTCACTCGAGGCCAAAGCCACAATGGTCTGGTCCTCAAAATCTCGCAGCTCATTCTGCCCACATTTCCATTCACTCTGCCCCGCTGGACTGCGGTTCTGCTGTGGTATTTGAGAAAGATTTCCATTTGTTCACAAGTGACATCAGGCGTCAGGCTGCGATATTCATGAAAAACAGACACTGGACGACCATGGAGGGCTCCATCCCACTTCCATTTCTGAAAACTGTGTGGAGAATACACTGAACTGAATCCAGTCAGATCCGAAACAGAAATAAAAGTGTGAAGAAACACATGTTGCTGTGCTTCTTCTCCAAACAAGCTGCTTGGCCTGACAGTGATACTGCATGAAGTCGGTGGACGTTTCCAGATGTTTTAAAACATTTGGTGAGGGATTTTATCCAAAGAGTACACGGATACTTATACTGATAGATAATCAAACCCCAGAGCCTGCCAGTCTCTTATCCAATTAAACCTTCTTTTCTTTTGTGGACACAATGTGAATGTTTCATTTTCTTGTTTCTCTTTGTGTCTCTTTGTGTGAAATAATGAACTAACAGGCAGAATTTGTCAAGTTTTTGGGGTGTGACGTGAATAAATGTCATTGATAAGTTAGCCAAACATCCACACTGATCTCAAATGAACACACAGGAGACAAAGGAAAGGTCAGCAGGAAAATATCAAAGTTACAGTAACCTAGTGTTAAACTTGTTTATATTTTTGGTTACTTTGGATTTTGGATATCTGTTCATGACCTTTTTATGCCTTTTATAGATTTGTTTTCATTTGCACTTAGTTATTTGATAGTATAAAGCCTTTTGTGGGTCCAGAGGAAGCTAGATGTAATCTGATAAATTGGCTCCTGTGATGTCACTCAGTTGCTAAGTTGCATTGTGGGTAATGTATTGATTTTGATCATTTGTTTTTAAACTGTCCACAGTGAGTCCAACAGTATAGGAGTGCAATGCCAACCCCGTGGACTGCTTTTCAAAACTTGGTGCTTACATTACCCACAATGCAGCTAAGCCACTGAGAGGCCAGAACTGGAGGCAATTTGTCAGATTACAATGTCGCTTCCTCTGGAGCCACAAAAGATTTCATATTACTTTTTCACATATGCAGTAGTGCTCCGCAAGACCTGTAAACATGCTTCAATGTGTGAAATTGGTGACGTTTCCCTTTAAATCTATCACTGTAACCTGCTTCATGTTTTCATCCACAAAGTCCATAAAAGCATGGAGCCCATTATGTGTTTTAAGACATGTTAATTTCCCACACCTTCTTTAAACCAGACTCACCGGGCCTCACAGGGCATCCTCTCTTTAATTTAAAACATCAGTGGGATCATTTGCAGTCTCCAGCAGGAGCACCAGGGTGGCACGAAGTGCAGAGAACCCATTAATCAAGCCGCCAAAGCAGACATTACTCAACCTGTGCTCACAATCTATGAAGTGTTGCTTCTAGCGATATGTAGAACAAGCTGGTAATGGGCAACCGCCCCTGAAGAACAAACTAGTTCCTGCTGTGTAATAACTACCTTAGTTGAGTGACAACAGGTGCTCTACCACTTAGTTTCCAACCTGCCCGTCTGCTGCTCGCTAACCATCAAGCTCGACAGCACACAGCTGATGCAATATGGAAAGCAAATGTGTGACTACCACTCTGGTTTAAAGCACATTAGCTCATTTCTTTTCATTATCGTCATGATGCGATTAGGGAATGACCCACAATCAGCACACGCTATGAGATGAAAGCTTACAGTGTGTTTTCATGCGGACATGGTTTTCTGTTTTTAGCCTCAAACAAACTGACTCAGCCTGTGATGAGGGATTCTGTAGGAGGTGCATCAAAGTGTTACTTCTGTGTTTCCTTTGTCTACGCTCAGTGAGGGTTTCCCTCAGCATGGAGAGGCTGTCAGCAGATGATTCGGTCTTTAAAGCAGCCTGTCACAGAGTGAAATTCACTGTGCAACGGAGATTTTACACTTGGAATAAACATGGAATAGAAAATGCCTTCTTGTCTGGCTGTTGTCTGAATACTAATGCCTGTGATGAGTCATTGTCTTCATCAGCAACAAATTCTAGATACCAATTATTTTTATACGAATTGTGATGTCTGTTTATAGAAAAGAATAATGTTGCATCGACTTTGTCTGCAACCTAAGCATTTGTTGGCGTAAAAAGTATGAATGAAGCAAATATGCTTCTCTTCTTCACTTGATTGTTGTGTTTATGTGTGTGTGATGTTCCAAAAGTTCTTGGTTTTGCCATTCGCAGGCTGAGGTTGTTATCCAAATGTCTGACCGCATTGTGAGAAGTATTTCTTTACAGAGATAGAGCTTTTTGTTAGGGGGTAAGATCATTTTTGTAACCGGAATCACAAGTCTTGCTCACGGACAATTCTTAATCTGAAGTCTTGCTAGAGGTGAGTTGTTCCAGGAAGACGACTGTGGAAACGTGAGTCACAGTTGGCGAGAGGAGTCTGAAGTATACAAAAAAGGAAATGTCAGCAAGAATTAATTTTGTTGAGTCATGGCTGAATATTTTGCTGATTTCGACCATCAAGACAAGGCAAAAAGAGAGAGCACTCTCCTTGAGCGAGACTTGTGTTTCTACTCACAAAAGGGATGTCACTGTAGAAATAGTTTCCGCAATGTGGTCAGACATATGGAACAATAACCTCAGCCTGTCTGTGGCAAAACCAAGCACTTTTAATGGACATAAATTTAATAGTCTGAGTTTCCCCAAAGGATTACGTTGCAGCCATTGGAGCCGTGTTGGTATGCTCAGGCGATCTACTGGCGCAGTTTAAAAAGTTTTGGTGTATACGTGGAAATCATTTACTTCCCAAAATGCATAAACAGAGGGCCCAGGTTTAAAAAAAATACTGAAATTCCCCTTTAAGTTGTATGTTTGAATATAAAAACGAACATGTTCAAACAAATCATATCCTGTTGAACAAGTGTTGTTCGACCTACTGCTTGGTTTTGTGACTGAACTCTATTTAACTACTTGTGAGGACCCTCACTGGCATCACCCTGATCTTACGCTGCGTTCATGTCATACCAGCGTTATCGTAATTATGGGTTTCCAACTTGTAAATAGAGTCAAGTCAACATTCACGTTGAAATTCCAACTCGGAACGTCAGAATTTTCAAAAAGCTTTGATATACCTGCATTGGCGCTTAATGATATGGTCCTCAACCCAAGCCCAAAATCAGCTGCAGTCTACTGTGCAATGTTAGATGGACATACTGTAGTGTTATATTGTGAATGCAGAGTATTTAAACCCCCACGCACCCTTAACCTAACTCCAACTCTAACCACAGTCCTGAAACCAGTTGAGCCCTCACACACAGACCGACTCTGCACTCACCAACGTCTCTCTTTCACAAATGTGGAGTTGAGCTCAGAGATAGACGATTACTGAGTGGAACAGTCAGAGCAGCAGCAGCCTCTCAGTGACTCATCCAGCAAAACAACTCTGTCTCTCAAGCACAAGAAAAGTTGAAAAAGTGAATCATCTGTAAGCTCCGGTTATAATTTCCTCCTGATGTGTTACAGGGAGAGTGAACTCAAGTTGATACCAGTCTTCTTTTTGTAATCTTTATTGATGCCAATCTCATTTCAGATTTCTGCAAGTTAAAGATTTATTCCTCAATTTGTATGTTTGTTATAGCTATGTTTACCAGCAACAATTCTCACGTTAGATTGATTTATTTTCCATTATTTATTTATTTTAGGGTGCACAGATCAATCCAATAAAGCTGCTGATATTCTACATTTTTCTTACTGTCAACAAATCCCATTAAAAGACGAAAACCAGCTATGTGTCACTACGTCTCTCAATACTTTCAGTGGCACTCAGAGTTCGTGCACGCCATAACATTTTATTGACAGCTGTGCAGGATCACACCCTCTTTACTGCGTACCTTGTTTAAAAAAAATCCCTCAATTTGACTGGCTTGATATGACAATTCAGTCTTTTGTTCCATTAAAAAGTATGATTGAATTCACTCACAGTAATATAACAGTATCTCCCTCTAATCTACAGAGAGAACAGAGAAATTCATCGACTTCCAAGCCTGGTAAAAAAAAACAAAAAAAACATGCTGAAATCTTTCAGTCGCATTTTTTACCCAACAAAACAACAACAAGGAAAAGGACGTCTCGTCTGTCGCTCAGTTTGCTGACAGCCACCAGCAGATGAAAACGAGTGGTGCTTCATCTCCACAGGATCCCTGTCTGGGATAATAGAGCCGCTGTCGTCTGACCCTTTCCTGGCCCCGCATGTAAATATTTGTCATTCCCTGCGAGCTGAAGTGCACCGCTTCCCCTCCTTTGGAAAACAAGCCTATTATTATCATCTTTTTTTCCCCTCCCGCAGTGAGGGGAACGTTTTGTGGCTTGATGGAAGTGTAAATCAAGATGGCTTCATCCTTATGTAACTGTGGAAAATGGTTTGAAATGGCCACATTGGGTCAGATATGAGAAGTATTTTGCATATTGTTGCATATCTTTGATGGTTGTTTGTTCATACATTTTCCGCCTCGGGGTGTCACTTTATAGCTGATAAACATTATAGAAATATATGCTAACCGAATCTGAATATTTTCTCTGTTTCCATGTCATCCAGTTTGAAAAATGTGCAGGTTAATTGGGTGAAATGAAGGAGAATGAGGCCAATTAAGGATCGAGAGCTCTCCCCATCTTCTCCTCAGCGGTGGCAGTGACTCTCTGAGCTCATTGTGGCTAATTTGACTCACTTAGTTTGAGTCACTGTGTTATTCACCACCGTGTGATTAATATCTAACCAGAGACGAACCGGAGTGGTTTTAAAGAGGTTTCTGAATATGAGCATAGAAAAAAAAAGAAGTACGGTTCAGTAGTATTTTATTTGCAAGGAACATTTAGGAGAAATTAATTCCTTTAATCGCCGAGATTTAAACCAAAACTCATATCTCATCTATTTTCAGAAGTCACGATGATCACTATGAAGCCATTTACCCCACTTAGTAGAACAAGCTCCATATTAATGATTACCACGCTGGCTGACACTGTGCAGTTATTTATTCTAGTCTACAGCTAATTACATCTTCATCCTTTTTCAAATTGAGGGAGATTTATTTGCTGGAGAGAGTTTTGGATTGCTCGCTCCGTGGCCGACAGATTTGACTGCTTTTCCCTCGTTATTCCACCTCCTCAGCTGACAGGTGATCGACTCAATCTACATCTTATATACGTCACATATACAGTGTGGAGATTTGAGCTCCAAACTTAATATTTTACTCCAACATTTGTGCTCTGTGTTTCAGGATCCATTGTGCTGAGACAAGATAATTTGATGAAAGATTCTAACTTAAAGTAAATCTCAAATTACAGAATATAAAGGTTTTCCTGAAAAAAACGTGCCTTTTAACATGTGAAAATTGCATATGTGATTGGCTATTTTTATATAGCATATATAACATGAGACGAGAGTTTCACATGTGATTGTTTTGTTTTCCCCATGTGAATAAAAATTCCTATGTGTGAAATTTAGATTTTGATATGTCAATTTACATACATTGATATGTGATTGGCTTTTATCAAGTTTCCACCAAAGGTGGCGCATGAAATCATGTGAAATTCGCTTCTTCACATGTGAAATCATATTTCCACATGAAATTCGCTATTTTCACACACAACAAAAATGATGTCACATTTGAATATTTTCACTTTTCTTTGCATGTGTTTTGCATATATTCATAAGCAATTGGCTTTTTTTTAACTTGTGGATCAGAATTTCCATATTTGATAACAAGTAGATGCAGCTCTGGCTGTATTTTCTAACCTGAACTCAACAAATCAGAGCAGTTCTTTTTTTGTCTTTTTTTATGTACGAACTCGACGCAGTTGATATGAGCTGCAGCACTGAATTTATGTTGCCATGGTTACAGCTTGCCTGTTTACCCTGATTACAGGCATGTACAGTATAGATGACCATAAAAAGGTATTGTTCCATGCACATTTATTTGAAATCTCAAGAAATATATAAATGTATTTGATATCTATGGTTACACAGGTACTGGAAGACAAATAGCCTCTGTGTTGAGTTCAAAGCGTTGTCATGTAAATACAAAACTCTTAACGGGACATAAAGCCCCAACACAGGTAGGTCCATCACTTATTACCACTTATAACACAATATCACTTATCACTTTTTTTACATTATATTTTCACGAAAATAACTTGAAAGCATCATGTCAATTTACGTGACCCAGCCGAATCCGAACGCCGGCCATTATTTCAAAATATTTTGTTCAAACCTAACCTTCCCAGCCTGTCGGATTCGGTATCCATGCTTTATACTATATTGTAATTTCCTGTTCCTGTTTTCTCTGTTTTCTCCTTTTTCTCATAATAAAACTGGCATACTAAGAGGAGCAGTTAATGCTAATGTCTTCGAGGTCAGCTGTGTTAATGTGCCCTAGCTTTTAATGAGACCTTTTTCTGACCTTAACAAAACTCCACATCGATTTTCTTCAGTAAACGGCTGCCTCCTGTATGGTTTGATACTGGATTAGGGCTAATTGGTGTTGTGGCTTTCTAATGATCGAGTCCCGTGCGACCAGCTCTGGCTAAAAGCTGAAACCCAATACCTTCCTGGAGGATGTTATGTAATGACGTTGGCTGCGGCTGGTCAATGACAAATCTTTGTTTTGAGTGTACACACAACCACAATGTCTCGCTTGAACCAGATCAACCAATATCCAATCCCAGTGCAATATCTGTCTCCAGTGAGCTGCCATTTACCACAAACTGCGGACAATACTTAGAGAGCCAGGAGGAAAATATCAAGCTTCATTAGAGACCTGTTCCCCACGTGTTGACTCACAGCAGAGGTGGCTGTTGTAGCCATCGACCTGCCTACTTTTCAGGAGCTTTGACTCGCTGGGTGCAGGACTCTGGTTTGCTCCCTTAAGCCTGCGTTCATTAGAGTTGTGTGCTGGGAGAGATTGAAGTGGGGAGGAGTGTTTGCTCGATGGAGCCTGTTGTTAAAGCGTCTCCACGCTGAGGGAAAATGACGGGTTAAATGAACAAGTGTGGAAACCAGCAGTTATCGGTGGATAATTGACCTCGAGCACACATCATTGATTTTAGGATGGTGCTGTTTTAGTGCTGCAGTTTCTGATGGCCTTTGGAAATAATGTAAGGTTACTATTAGTAGAACAGACAAACCCAAGGTTTAATCTATACCTTACTCTTGATTTTGGTAAGCCGATTACAAAGAGGAGAAAGAAAGAAAGAATCCTGAGCCGGACCTTTTTCCTATGACGCCACCCCCCCACCCCCCTGGGTACCTACAAGACGTATCTGCTTATCAGCTGCTTTATGAAAGTGTTCGTGATTCGTGCCGTGATAGCGCCTTTTTTTCCGCTAGTTCCACACATCAGCCTCCTTGCGCACAACGTGCAGAAGCATGCTTTTGGCACCGCCTCCCAAAGAGCTTTCCATCGCTACCCACCTCTTCTATCCAAGCCCAGCGCCATTTGTTCTTAATGCCTTTGTCGACATCTTTGGTGCCTTCCCCTGGCTTCATGAATTTGCGGTCCATCCTGACACTACGGTGCGCGTCAACAGCACGTGGAGCGACTGCTCTCTGTTTGGCCAAGGCCCGCCCCCACCGTATTTCTGATTGGCTAGTATACCTGTCCTTAGTGTAATTGACTGAAAGTTGCACCTCTGTGAGATCCAGAGAATTGTATGTTAGATCTCTGGGCAAACCCGATTTCTTTTTTTTCTATTCGCAGTCACGCCGGAGATCCGGCACGGCGCCGGACTGCAATCAGCCCTGAGTATGTCTGTATTGTTTTTTACTATACTAAACCTACACTAACACCTAAAGTTTCTCATAAAAACATAATGGAATTCTTGGAAAAAGGAGGAGGAGAGCAAGGGTGGCACAGCCAAGTGAAATGATCTGTCATTATCCCAACAACCAGTTTGAATTTATGTGTAGCCACTTCCTTAATTTTCTACTGATTAAGCATGTTGTTTCTTGTGGAGGAGGCAAAGATGATTACGGTTTTCTCATATAAATCAGGCCAGGCTTTAGTCAGCAGGCCAGTCAGCACAAGCGACTTCCCGGATCTTAGACAATACCGTCCTCATCAACAGTATCTACGGATACGGAGTGCGTGTTGCATGAATGTGGTTCTGTTTGTGCAGTAATTTGTACTTTGATTTTTTTATATCAATAATAAGCAGCTGCTATGAAACCAAACAGTCAATTATATGTTGATTCCCTATCGGCAAATCAGCAGCAGGAATTTTTCTTTGCATACACTAATCATTCATAGGTCAAGTGAACTTTTTCAGTTTACTGACCGCTCAAAGCGCCCGTTCACACACACATTCATACGCTGATGGCACTTGCTGCCATGCAAGGTGCCAACCTGCTCGCCAGGATCAATTTGGAATTTCATCTTTATTTTGATTTGGGCTATTGATCCACATAAACAAACTGAATAGAAAGTGATCTGTGCTGTGTTGTGTCGTCAATCAAAATCAGTGAAAACGCATGCAAACTAAGTCAGTGCTGATTTGTTGACTCTTTGTACGGTGATTATAATAAATCCAGTGTTCAAAGTATTGTTTTAAGTATTTTAACTTTGTGTGTGCCATTAAAATCAGTGTCTACAAAATCAGTCTACATTTCTTTCCTGAATAAACTACCTCTGACCAGCTTTATGCTCATTTCTCCGACAGTACCCGCATGCAGTCTCTCCAGGTCGACTCGGTCCAGCGCTGGATGGAGGACCTCCGCCACATGACAGAGGTCGAGTGTATGTGTGTCCTCCAGGCCAAACCCATCGGGGTGGAGGAGGACGCCCAACAGGGAGAGCTGATTGTAGCCGCGGGGGTCGGCGCTGGGGACCACGTGGCCAGGAACAACCTCCAGACGCTCCTCCGCCGAGCGCTGGTGGTCAGCACGGAGCTCGGAAAGATGTTCCAGCGACTGGAGAAAGGACGCTGGCAGAGGGTCCACAGCACCGCCGTGAGGGCCAACTGCCACGTGCGGTCACTGGTACATGAGTACAGCGCTGCCCGAAGCACACCACCTGAGATGCAGAAGGTGACTGTTGATTTTGGAATTCAGTTTGATGGCTTCACAAGTTTGTAAGCCATCAGAGTTGAGCTTAAGAACTGAACTCAGGCACCGAGACTTCCCGACACACCAATTTTTTATGCTGTCACATGAAAAAAAGTGTAATTTTAGAATGAGATCCATTTATATTTTCCATGGGCTTATCAGTCTAACAATAGAAAGTCCAAAAGCCATCAAGTGAGTGCAGAGTCACGGCTGGATTAAATGTGAATTATCTTAACTTTTGAAGTTTGGGTCCACTTTTGCTAAAAAATATATGCAGATCTTCAGCTTCATGCAGGAAAGTTCCTGTATTAATATTTCCCTCATAAACATGTGGGTGTGATCCCACTTAAACTGTCAGGTGAGAGTGCCATAAGTTAAAGATGGCTAATACCAGTGTTGCTGTATTGTTTACATGGGTCTGGTCTGTTCATTTCTAATGTTGATGATGATCATTTTCAACTAACAATACCAGCTAAGTACATCAATTTAATTTTAATTTATTTATTTAGTTTCCAGGGACATTGCACATTAGTAACATTTCAGTAAATGTGCCAGTTCAGCCATCCTGGCTGATTTACAACTGCAGTCTATGAGCAGGTGTAATAACATCTACAGTAGACACAAAATACATGACAACAAAACAGCAATACTGTACATTTTGCAAAGCACGTATAAAACAATATAACAATAGCGAGGACAACACTACATAAAACAACAATTTCTAATCGGTGACAAAGTATGGACACATACTTGATTGTCTTTTAACAATTATTTTAAATTGATTTTAAATTAACAATATGTTTCACAGTTTCTTATAAGTGACAGCAGACTGAAAAACATGTCAGATATGCTGTAAATTAAAGCTGAATTTGGATTTATCCACATCGTAATTATGTAATGTACTGTCAACAAAGCAAAATTGTATACAACAACCTACCACTATATTCAAGCATTTAATGTGGATGATTCCTCTTACTTAAATGGAGAAGAATTTCCTGTAATGATATTTGATCCAAAGCCGTTTATTTTCTGTGTTTTATTAAAGACGTATGTGTTTCTTCTTTCCTTTGGTTGCAGTATGAGAAATCCCTGCTGGAAAAGTGTATGGAGCTGACCAATATTACAGAGAGGTAACACTCTTCAAGCTAACACACAATCATCAGGAACGATTATAAAAAGCAGGTTCGTGTGGAACACAATCCAAAATGACTTTGTACCCACAGGTGCCTTCACACAGACGATGAGTTCTTCCTGAAGTCCATGAGAGAGGCCATCCACGAGATCCTCACAGACGTCAGTGATTCCTTCAGCAACATGATCGACATGGCTTTAGCCAATGAGATCCGGGTATGCAACCGCCAGCTCTGAGACATTCACCTGATATATTCCTCCTTATGTGTTCCGCCAGGTGTTAAAACTGAGGTCGTCAGTACTCATTTGTTACATTTTTAAGTCTTGAGTGCATGTGGCCCAATTTTTCTTTGTGAATACTAAGAAAGAACAGAATCCCCTCAGGTGTGCTGCTGTGACGCGTTGTCATCCGTTTGGCAGACACACTATAATTTAAATGTTTCATTATTTACATACACTGCAAATGGCTTTAACTTGGCTCAAGAAGACAAGTTGTTAATGAGGTGTTAAGGAGAGGAAACAGGCCCGCAGATAAATGATCAATGACAGTTTTGTGTGATATGGCCAAATCTAATGTCCAGTTTGAGTTTCAGGTAGAAAGACCGGTCCTAATGCGGCAAAACAGGATTTCTAAAAGTCGTGGTTGAGGTTTGGGGTTAGTCTACGCAATACATGGAAGGCAATGTAAAGTCCGAGCAAGGATAGCTGTGCAAACCTGTGAGTTTGTGTGTGTGTGTGTGTGTGTGTCTGCCATTGAATCCATTGAGATACTGTTACTCATTTACTTACTGTACTATACTTAGTGTATAATAGGTTTAATGGAAATGTAAACATGCAGGACTTGACTGCATCATCTTTGAGTGAGACAGAGTTAATGGATGCCGCACTTATCTCTATTTATAGGTTTTAATGGCTTAATGGAGCACATGGGACTTATGTGTGCCGTCCACAGTTTGATCAAGCAGAGCATTTAAGTTAGTTATTGAGATAAAAGTGTCGATGAAATTGTTCAACACTTGGTATATAAGCACAACCTTGGACTGTCATTGAAATGGCATATGCAGTAGGGTGTGAAAATGTTTTCATTTCAGTTTCTGTTCCTTTTTTTAAAAAAAAACTTTTGTGTTACTTTTAAGAAGATTGCAGAAACATCCCGCAAGAGATGTCTTAGAAACTTTAAAGACACTTAAATACTATTCGAAAGCAACAGCGACTGACAATGTGAACTGCCTTTCTGGATCTGTACACTGGAAAAAATACAACTTCAAAAATGACAAAATGAAAAAAAAAGATAAAAGATATGAAAACATGCTGTTTATTTATTTTTTTTTTGCTTGTAAGCACAAAAAAAGATAATAGAACAAGTAAAAATTGCTTAAAAACTCATCAAAATGTTACTTTCTAGGTGATTCTATCTTAAATTAAGTGATGAGATTTTTCTTATTAGAAATTAGACGTGGATACTTTGTAAGATTTTGAGTTTTTTGCAGTGTTAACTGATGCAACGCTTGATCCTTGCAGGTCCTCATTAAACAGATTGACTCATCGGACAACATTCACACCATCGGCAGTGCCATCAGCAACCTGCTGTCCCTCACCCAGGACGGACCTCAGCTCTGCAGCATCATTGCCAAGGTACTGTGGACTCTGTACCTTGATCCTCTGATGTAACACCACCTTGATCATTTGTTGGAGCTTCATTTCAAAACTGGGGCAACAAACACTCATCGAAATGTATCTAAGTGCGTGTCCACTGACGCAAAAACCTGTCAGGTCCGATCCTGACGTCAGTGACAAGTCAGCAGCGTGATGTATTATGTTCTTATGTGCGAGTCTCAAACGGCCCTCCCACGCAGGCTTTGGTAGAGGCAACTTCATTTGATATTACATCCCCACCGCTCACTTCAGCCTCGACACACCACTGTTATGATCAGCTCCACCTTTTGCTCGTCATCCAGGCCAGCAGAGCCGCGGCTATCTCTTGATACAAGACTCTAAAAAGCCTATTTCCCTGTGAGATAAGACAAGACAGACCAGACAGCAAGTCTCAACTGGACATTAGTTAGCCGACTGCTTCCAGGATGCTCTTGATAAGACTCTTCCTGATGGCCCACACATACACACACACACACAGAGCAACACACACACCTCCTTTACTGCCAGCTTGTCAGATCAATACTGTCAGCTCCCATTAGGAGTGAGCATTGATCACAAATGCAGGTTGCTCAGGCATCTTTACCTTTCAATCCGCTCCACCTTACTTAACTCCCTCTGCAGCGCCGCGGGCCGAGCCCTCGGAGAGGTGTCTGAGGGAAACCTGCCTGCCAATGACTGTTAATGAATACCCAATACAAAACATCCTCCACCTGCCATCTGAATTAATTAGCTCTCACCAGTCCGCCTGTCACACTCTCACATATACACCCTTTACAGTATCTGCTGGCTCATATCCGAGCTCTTCTCTCATTATCATTTTCCGCAGCCTGCTGGTTTTACTCATGCACTTGTTGTTTTCAATAACTGCAATTAGCCGTTGAAATATTTGGCTGGGAACCTGCTGTTTCCGTCCTCTCCGTCTCTTTCCAAGCGTTGCTGCTGATAGAAGTGAGCTGTGTATGGAGAAGTGGGGTATGTTAAATGTGTGGAAGTGAAGCTGACAGCATGATAAATAGAGATGAATCATTGCGTTTAAATCCAGAACCAGGGTTAAATAGATTTGTACATTTTTATCTTTTTGGTGTTATTCTGCTGGAAGCCGCAGACGGGGAGGGTTTAAAATAGTGTTGAGCAGCTTAATGGACACCAGACGGTTTAAGGCGGTGGCAGCTCCTCAGGGACAGTGAGAGTACTGTGGCATAATTAGGTATTCATTTGTGGCTCACATCAACCTAGCTAATGTGATGACAATAGCAGATCCTTTAGCTCAATTTGCTTGTTACTTGCTGTGAATACATCAGCTCCCTTGACAGGGTTGTTGTTCAGTCATAGTCAACCCTTGGGTTTGGTCGGTGAACTAAAACACACTACAAACTAAAAAAGTGTTAATATGACTAATAATATTGTCGTCATGTAAAGATAATGTAGCAAACATGTTAGCATTTCAATTGGAGTCACATGTTCTCACTCCCAACTCATCAAATTCGTCAGCTTGGTCAGCAGCCTTAAGCTTCAAACTATGCTGCTCTACCTACTGATCTAGGATCAGTTTTGCACATGAAGTCAAGTCAGCAGTAATACCTAATATGCAACATCTGGTTAGACTTTCAAAATAAAGTTTGCTGACAAACAGTTTGCATATTATGACGAGCTTGGACTGTTATTAATACTCTCAATGTCCGCGGTTTTGTTACTCAGTTACATTAAGGCTCCAAACTACTTGGTTAGGTTTAGGGTCCAAAACTGAGAACAGGCTGGTTTCTGGCCATCTGATAAATGTATGTCCAAAATTCACTCTGTTTTTAGCTTGTTTGGGTCTCCTGAGGGAAATATCTGGCTCTGGTGCCCGACATGTAATGCGACCGGTTTATGCAATGGGATGGGTTTTTCATTTCTTTGTACTTACAGCAATAATAAGAGCTCTGAAACAAAAGTGTAGAACAATGAGCTGAAATGCGCTTAAAAAATGTCTTAGTATCGAGGGAAACTGCACAGTCGAGTGATAATTCTCTTTGGGTTCATCACTATACGTGACTCATTTCACATACAAGTAGTAATTTGATCAGTTGTTAATATGAAAATATCGATTACAACAGCTTCAAATAAACTAAATTAAATTTAAACTGATTATGGCAGAGCTGAGAGTATCTGTTTGAAACTTTCTGTGGGAGCTAAATAAATCACACACTTTAAAATGTACGTTTGATTAACTTGTGGATGAGTTTTAATTTACTTGCATGTATTAAATTCAATGTATGCGTGACAATGAAAGGAGCAGCTCTTCTTTTTCTTGTTCTTAGAGAACTACAAGCATATTTAGTGTGTAACTCCCTCGTGCCTCGTAATGGATGTGTGGCTCATACTATAACAGGCTGTGGCTCCTTAAAGCACTTTTCTGCATTTGAGAATCAGACTCTGACTAATCACATAATCGTGACTGATTCATCACGACTGAATGAACAGCGCCCGTCTACCGAGCAGGTCAGAACAAATCGAGTAAATTATTGTCAAACACCAGCCGTATGTGCCTTTATCTGATGACCCACTCATAATGATAGAACAAACAATATAAATGTTTTATGTATTTATCCAAAAAAGCTTTTTAAATACTTACCGAAACAAGTCAAGCGTCGTGCCCTTTTCTTTAATGTCACAGGGATGAATCATATATAAACAAACACATTCATTCATTCTCATTTCTGACTGATCTGCATGTTTGGGAGGAAACAGGAGCCAGCGTGAACATGCAAACTGCACACAGAAAAGACTGGGTCAGAGATTTCTAAACAGCAAGATGTTTTATGAGAGCGTTGACGGCGTTTGATACTGAACCGCGTGCCACCTCATCAATCAAACAGCAGCTGGAATATTAGAGAGCGGCCGTGTCGTGATGTACAAGTGAGCTTGCTGTCTCAGTGTTTGCCTACTGTCATGATGGATGCTGATCTGAATGCGTCCATGTTGGCAGGCTCCTCCTGTGTGTGTCCTTGCTCTCCTAACACTGGAGGCTTCAGACTGCAGGGTGTGAGAGCATGATGTGGCAACAGCTCAGGCAGCGTGCCGTCAAAACTGTTCGGGTAGAGAGGGCAGAGAGATGTTCAAGATGTTACACTGATATCTATTAAGATCAGACCGCACAAAGGCAAGGGATGATATAAGAAGTAAATACTGGAGATGAGAACTAAACTGCCGGCATCCTCTTTAAACTCGAGAAACTGCAGACGTTGTGTGTGCAGCTACGACAGACCAGAGCAGAGAGTTCAATTCAGAAAACTATGAGATGGAAAGAAATTACACGCTGTGTCAGCCTGTATATGCAAACACACAGACAGAGAGGCATTTATAGATGACTAGTCAAGTCTCACATGATTTTGTTAGTGCAGCAAGTACCACAATGTGTGAGTGTGAGAACAAATGCGTTCTGCAGGCTCCATTGAAGGAATGAGGATGAAGTCAGTGGAAAGAAACGAACCGCAAGCCGTTTGATGGGGAAGGGAAAGAAACAACCGACGAGCCCAACGATCTGTGAAAAGGGAAAGCGGGAGAGAAACTGTAGAGATGAAGCAAACAGAAAGGTGTTTCCACTACAAACTGATGGTTATTTCATTGAAACTGCTTTTTGTACATGCAGGATTTTTAAAGTGAAATCTGTGTGATTTGATAAACTAAGTAGTTCAGAGACACAATAGATTGGGATTTGTTTTTCTACTGTCCCAGTATCAGAAACTATTAAATGCATACAATTATTATTAGGCTATCACCTCAATTGATGAGCGTC
This sequence comes from Lagodon rhomboides, assembly GCA_039737535.1. Lineage (NCBI taxonomy): Eukaryota > Metazoa > Chordata > Actinopteri > Spariformes > Sparidae > Lagodon > Lagodon rhomboides. The sequence goes on from CM077793.1 coordinate 13,906,811, forward strand.
AATGGGATCAGATAACATAATAATGATCCCACAGGCATCCAGAAAACACACAAAACTAAGAAGGATGATGCGGTGCCTCGTCCCCAGCTTTGTCTGAGATGAGGCCCCCTGCTCTATAGCCATTCCAGCACCTTTGCTTTCTGTCAGAAAGCCTTTAGCTAGTCGGTTATATGGTATAAAGATGGACAAAGGCTTTTTTTGCAGCAAGTTGTGTTGGTTAAATGGATCTTGAACATCACTTCCATGCGGATGATGACAGTTTGTTTTCTGTGTGTGGGTTGAGGTTTTTGATTTTTACTTTGGGCAACAAACTTACAGCATGCTCTTGAACTAAATCGTCTCATTTCTTTAGATAGTTTCAAATGCCTATTGTTCAGTGTTCTGCAGTCCGAATGTAATTGTGAATTATGATCATATTGTGTATATATGTTGTTTTTTTTTAAGTGTTTGTAATCAGGGCGTCATTGGAAAAGAGAGCTTGCTCTCAATCGACCTTCCCTGAATAAATAAAGGATTCAATAAAAAAAAAAAACTTGATGATCAAAATAATAAGTCAAGGTTTACTGTTGACTTCACACGGGACACCAACAGCAGTGATTACAACAATAACCATCAACAACAAGGGACAAAAGCATGCAGGAGTAGATATACATCCATGTAAAGGTATTGCAGCATTTTGTTACTTTGTTAGTTATATTATATCATATTATACTTTTTTTTTCATGTTTAAAGTGACGAAATATGACTGAATGATAAGAACTAAAGCTCTAAAGTGGATTAGACCAGTCAGAGATTCTCCACGGACTCATTTTAGAAACCGGAATCAACACTTGCGTCACAATAAACACCAGGATCAACAGCCTCTTCATCACTCCCCAAACACAGCATGAATGAGCTTGCGAGCCCCTCTGGAGTTTCAAAAGGTTTACTGATAACTGTCTGACGGCGTGCCGGCAGTTCTTCCAGGTATGGCGGAACAATATTGCGTAGGCAGCGAACAGGGAGGAGCGGTCAGGTTGGAGGGCAGGATGATTATTCACTCGAAGCCCCAGCATGGCCTTTGCAGCATATGCAGCATGCCGGCCCAGTATAATGGCCTTATTAGGATAATGGTGGTAGTTACAGGCTTCGTCTTCCTCCAGGTAATTCTATCTATCTGCACGCTGCATAGAATTCAATACCTGCAAGTGGTTTTTTTTTTGTCAGTCTGCTGCTGTAGTGTAGACACGGAGCCAACACAGGAGCTGTTTTTGTTTGTTTACACGAAGCATAATCCAACAGAGAAAATTCAGCTATTATGGTCGAGCAAATCATCTTTGTTTCTGCTCAGTGTTTTCCATTCATGAAATATGTATATTCTGGCTGTTTTTATCTGACATGATAGATTGTGTGAGCCATTTGATAGGTTGTGTGTTTGGCAGGCTCGCCGAGTACAGCCGGCCAAATCCATCGGTCATTTCGGGTCTCCTGGACTCCTCAAAAAACCAGCCGGCCGCTATTGGCTCGAATCTGCAGGACCTGTTGGCTCGGTCAGCGCAGTCTAGAAAAGGAGCAATTTGATCCATCATTTTGCACAATCATGTGTGCTTCAAGACAAGAGCTGACTATGACTTGTGGTGTATAATTTGGTGGTATGAGGCTTGTGAAAGTCTCAAAAGAGCCTCACTCATACTGACGGTTGTTTTCTAAATCCTAACCCCCTTCTGTGCAGCATTTGCTTGTGATGCGGAAATCCTACGAGACAAATCAGCGAGAAGGACACTTAACACCGGATAACCACAATTTTAGCTACACACTGTCCTCAGAAATACAGATGAATCTTGTATCTTGCCAAAACTTTGATAGATGCATATAAATGCACTTTTTGTAATAGTCTTTTTAAAACATGTTGTTTTTCTTGTTTCATGTGTTGTTTGTTGCTTGTTTTTAGTAGAACATAACGACTTCACATATAGACAGGTTTACTCGGTGTTAAGGGCTTTAACTTGGAAAATAATTGTACTTTTTGCTGTCTGCTGCTGCAAAAAACACATCTCCTGTCCTGTCCTGGTCAAGCTGAATACTTGAGTACAAGTTGCAGAGCATAAAATTAAAGCAATTTTAAGACAATTAAGGTAATTACAATCCCAGTTATAGTTCTATAGAAATTAAAGCCTTCTAGAGAAACTTCTTCTTCTTCCTCTTGTGCCAATGAACAACGAGGAAAAAACAAAAAAAAACAACAAAACAAGGTCTTATTTCTCCTTGCTGTACCTTATCTTCATTCAATGCAGTGACCGTCATTTTATAAATTGTAGAAAACATGTTCTTGCAAACTGTGAACAATGGAGGATTTAGAAGCTTTTACTTATCTAAAGACGCCAAGACACACGGTGGATGACACTCAGAATTCTTTCACTGTTGCATGGACTGAACTTACCATGAAACGGCTTTGTGTTGGTCCACAGGAAGGAGCCGTGGTGGCCCTGTTTAAGATCTGCAGGCAGGACCGCTTCAGAGATCTCTACGCTCACGCTCTGAGAACTGTGGCCTCCATCTGCTGCGTGGAGGAGGGCATCAACCAACTGGACAAGGTACATATCTCTGTTCCTCTGTCTCACCCACACAAACACACACACACACACACGGTTTTCTGCCTCTTTGTTTATTCCACTGCAGTTCAGAGAGAAATATTGTTCTTTTTAGTTGATTCCTTTAGTTACTTTGCAAATGCAGATAAATATAATGCAGTAAGAAACAACAAAATACAAGTAACAAATTCATTTTGATGTATTATTATGAATAATAAGTATACATAAGCCTTTATTGATCCCTAGGTGAAATTAAAAAGCTGACCAAGAAGTACATGCGGCGAAAAACTTTACAACTTTACCAGCTGCAATATGAAAGTAATGTGCACATTAATGCAACAATTACTGTAATAACTGAGGAAGAATACTTCAAGAATATGAAATACATTATTCTGAAATGGGACATTTTACTGGGACATTCGGTACCTTAAGTATATTTTGATGCCAGAGCTTTTGGACTATTGCATGTAGGACTTTTACTTTTCTTAAGTTAAATGTGCACTATGCAATTTTTTTTTTAACAAGCCCTTAAACAAACTTTGCAGGAGCTAACACGAGTTTTAGATGTATTTTAAGGCCATATGTTCACATTTTTATATGTAAATATAGAGCAAAACATTCTTCTATTTTGAGTTTGTGTGTAAGGGAATTCATGAATAAACTGCAAATCAGGAACAGCTGACCTTAAGGACAAATCTGTATTTGTATATAATGACCAGATTTAAAAGGAAACAGATAAAATAGGAGAGTAAATGGCTCTAATCCTAGGAAAAACGAGTATGTGGACGTGTACATGGCAGAGAGCAATGAGAAAGTGAGATGACATTTATCTTAAATAAGTCCAGTACTTCCCGTAAAAAACACCTTGGCTCCCTCCAGTCCAGACAGAGCATGTTTACACTGATCAGCTGAACTTGTAGCTCAGACGGGCGGGTGTTCCTCTTCCCAGAAGCACAGTAAAGTCTGTCTCCCGTTGAACACATTCAGCCATGTTATGACTGCGAGGCTAGTTTATTTTCACAGGTGAATATGAGCCAACAATGGCAGCAGGAGGAGGTTTTGGCTGCACACAAACAAAGTGTGTGATCATGGAGTGGAAGGATCAGCAGCGTGTCATTTCTGCTGCGAGCACCCTCTCCATCAACCCAATGAAAACAAAAAGACGTCGTTTGATGATGTTGTGAAGTAGAGGGGGATCTTGGGAGTTGTTGCCTTCATTCTGAAACAACTAAAGATGGAAAATCTATCTGACGTGACACAGGAAGAAATGTTGACGGATGAAGTAATGTTTGAAAGATTTATTCACCTCATGTCGAGACACCTTGTGTAAAAATGTCATATTTCCTGAGCTTGAACATCGTTGGAAACATTTGGGCTAATGTAAGTGAACAGCTCAACAAAGAAAATTCTAAGAAATTCTACCTTTAATGTCTAAAATAAGGGGTAAAGCAGGAAAAAAATGACAAATGACAACAGTTTGGGGGTTCTCTCCTAGAACATTTTTGAATACAGTGTGTGGGGGTCGGGGGGGACTTGTTCCACCCTCATGTGATGGCTGAAACGCCCATGATTCCTTGTGATAAATTGCCCTGTAAATATAATTTAAACACTGGTTCATATTACAAAACCTGGGTTTAACTGCCGTTTTAACATGGCCCCGTCCTGTGCCCGTGCTGCTGGTGCCAGTGAGTAACATAATTAAGACAGTGTTGATTACTGTCAGGAGGAGGATTGTCTTTGGTCATTAATCTTTCACTGAATAGAATAAACATGTTGCAGGTGACTTTACCCTCTTCTACTGGCAGACTCCACTGGTAAACACACCATAGAAACCTGCTTGGAGCGCCGAATCTTAACAGCAAAGAGTGTTTTTGTTTGTGTCTCTTGGTGAATAATTGATGTTAAATGTGGCACCTCTGTAGCTGTATTGTTACTTTTTCTGGAAAACTTTTGACTGCAGTAGTCAAGCTCTCCAGCTTTCTATTCCCTCGATTAAATTTTCATGAATGAGGTCACAAAGTTCAGTTATGCCAGGGCAGCGGAGCCGGCATTAATCTCAGCTGTATAATTTTAGAATAGGAGTCAGTGAGAAAACAAGCATCATATGGTGTATAGGTTAAGTATGTGGGTTTTTTTTTCTGATGACAGAATTGTACAGTATGTACACACAAAGATGAGTCATGATTTACAGTGAGTGTCCTTGGTTCACAGAGATGAGATCATTATATGGGACCGCTTGACCGCTGCTGAGCTCGCAGGTCAAACATTTAGACCTGAGTGGCATCCCACTGTGTTTGTGTGTGTGCGTGAAGGAAAGCAGGTGACCCAGCGAGAGAGAAAAGCTAATGATACATCCTTATTTGTTTGTCCGTGTTTGTTCTCTATCGAGAATTCAACCAAAATAAACAACAGACGCACCTGTGTCAAGCGAGCGTTTACAGAAAGACAAATATAACCCGATTCCGGCGAATAATGATGCCACAACGGTGTCTGTGTTCACATATAGAGCAGCTGGGACAGCATGAATCATCCAAGTGTGAAAACTCCTTAACGGGAACCAAAGTCCGCCCCAGATTAGCAGCCTCGTCCCCGAGGGAGAGGCTGTCAGGCAAGTCTACGCTACCAACCGCTCACCGGCGATCGCTCAGGCTTGAGAAACACAACTGTCACTGTTGAAGGGTGATCGGGAAAAGGGGCCTGCGTGCGTCTGCACTGTCATTGGTGGAAATACTCTATACTTCTTAGTTTTATCCCCAACTGGAACATTATGTAATCATTGGATAGCGAATGGGGAGAGTATTGATCGGGAACACAGGTGCTCAAGATGGACAAGGAAGAAGAACTTCCAGATAAAGTACGGAGGATTGATATATGATATATATATTGTGTCGGGCTGAAAGTTAAAAGTTTGTCTACACAATCATGTCTTTATGAGAAAAGCTACACCAGGCTGATTAACGGCTGTAAAATGAAAAATTCAATTAAGAGATATGATCGTCCTAAAGTGACTGCGTCATATCATTTGACGCAGCACACACCAAATGTGTCCTACAGACAGAACAAACAGACCCACGCATGTTGAAGCCACATGTCCCGATATGTTGACATCCGTCCATCTGTGACGGTGGTTGCTGGTGTGTGTTGCCCTTTACAGTTTGATCAGGGCTCCTCACTCCTGGAGTCCAACCACGCCTGGGTGCCTTATTTCAGAAGAGGATTTAAGTGATTTAAAAAACTATGAAGAGCCTTTAATAGGGTCAGGAATCAGGAATGAATCCTAAAACCTGAAAATAAGTTTGCATTATTGCATTTCTGGTCCCCTCGTCTTGAAGTCGGTGGGTTTTTGAAAGGGTTTTTGGTGAACAGAAGCTTATGCCTAACTCTCTGAACCCTGAAGTAGTTTCTGGGCAATTTTGACTTCTGTCACATTTTTGCTCACTGTGGGCTCATTTATCCAGCATCTCTATGGAAACGGCGCAGTAAGAAGTCAAGTGTCAAAATGGTCTTTTGTGCAGTGTAAAACAGTTACAACGACATAAATGATACAAAAAAGAAAAAATGCTATTTGAATTTTTTTGATAATGTACTCTACACAAAATGAAAAATAAAAAAAATGTATTTATACATTTACAACATGACCCAAAGTGTTCATATTGGATTTTTTTTAATACAATGTTTAAAAAGTGATTTAATAGATTTTAATGTTTTTTTCAGCATCTGGTTCGAGTGAACAGTTTATTTCTAATGTCTATTTATAATAGATCCGTGCACTTTAGTCGACCTTGGAATTTTTTTCCCGTGAGTTTTTCCTTTTTTCCCTTCCAACTCCATGTGAAGTGGTCCAGGTGCACTAAACTCCTTCCTTCACATTTTCTGTTTTTACTGTTTCTGGCTATGATAAATGGTGTAATTTCCGAGGGGGAAGAGTTTTCACGTTGTTCTATGTTCTATGACATAAATTACATCAGGCAATACCCATATTTGAACTATTAAAATTATTAAAATATTAACTGTTAAAATGGGTGGTTGCTAACAAGTGGCTAAATAGACTACAGAAATGTTGGGCACAACACCAATTATCTTTACAGTGTGACTTCAGGTTCAAACTATTCTAACTTCTTCTTTAAAACTTATAATAAAAATAATTTATAACAAAGTCTGTCAAGTATATTGTAGTTTGTTTATAGCCTAACAATGTTAGCTTTTCACTTTTGGAGGTCTCATTTACCCTTCAGAAACCATCAAAGTTGTGTTCATTAGTGAAGATTATCTTTCTGAACAAAACATCGAAGCATCATAAACTCATTTTCTGCAATAATCCAAAATTCAGTTAAAAAATACCATGGGCTTTTTGTAAAGGGAACCAGGGTAACTTTCAGGTTAGCCTACAAAAATACGTCATCCCTGTAGCTCTCTTCAGTGCATAATTACAGGCTCTCTAAGGTTTCATGATGTTTTTAGCTGAGAAGAAACGTAAAACATTAAATTTGGTTTGTAGGTTTAGGATTATGCACTTTTGCTCCTGAGAACCACATTTCAATCTTTGTCCACAGGCTGAAAAACCTATACTAGCAGAATGGTATTCAACAAAAACCTCCAATGAGCAGCCTTCGTAAACTTTGTTAACACTTTTAAAAATGCAGAGAAGTTCTTTGGCCTTGGCCCCGACAATATAAACGAAATGAGACACATCCGGTGGATGGTAAGTGAGGAGAGGGAATATCCTATTTTAGGGAGGCGGAGGAGGTGCGGTAGGGACGGGGGGGAAACGAAGGGGGGACAGTAGATGAACGGGGGTGTGGAGAGTGGATTGTTCCACGTCAGTGGGCCGCGCTGGCACACTGCTGCTGACGTCCACGGAGACAAAAATAGGGAATTGCCCTGTGAAGCTCAGCGCGCTGATGCTCGTCAGCAGATAAGACTGACAGGTGTGGCTGGCTGAGAGCTGATGGTTTGCCTCACTCTGGATGTCTGTCGCTAAACTTTTGTTTTCAGGAGTGTTGGCTGATGGTTGAAGATCATCAGAAACATCAATTTTCTTTTTACCTAAGTGACAACAATGACGACTGTGGTTGAGAAGCAACTGCAATAAAGACAACAAAATGTTGTCTGATGTATCAGTTAATGGATTCAGCACCAGGACATTATTCAGGTGTCCAACACCGCTCTCCAAACCAGGATCCTGCAGTTTATGACTATGATTTTTAATTACAGAGTGGATGATTTCCAGAGTGTGTGCTCATTCTCAACACATACACTTATGCAAGACTTGATGAAAACGCCTGCTGACAGATGCAGAGTAACAATCAGCAGCTGTGGTCAAGTTTGTATGAATTGTGTAATACTGCCCCCAAGTGGATGACGATCTGCCTCACATCACATTATTTCCAGAAAGCTCTATAACACCAAGTCACACACAAAGATGAGATAAAAATGACCTCATGCCCATGAGTCAACTCTTTAAACAGAAGAGGGTTTTCTGCTCCTCTAAAACTCTGATTTCCTCTACAAACCCGATGATGCACACACCTCGGGTCGATGCCAGCCACATATACAAGAGTTTCTGAGTGGCACATTCACCCTGGAGGTGGCCATTAAACTGGAGTGGTGTGTTTTAATTGCGATGGCTTTACGGGCAGAGCTGCGAGTTTCAGCCAAGATGACACGATGGACACTGAACTGTCTGGATGGCCAGTGATGCTGCAGGTGTTTTGTCAACTCTGCGGTGTTGAGATGAAGAGTTAAGTGAGAGTTCAGTTCTGCAGACAGATCCCAGTTAAAACAGATAAAAACTAAATAAAACTAGACATCAGAAAGAAAAAAAAAACCATAACAAAATATACTAAAACAATGTCAAATTCCATGTGTCTAGGTAAAAGTATCTGCAGGGGCTGCCCTTTAGGGGGTGTTAGTGAGCCATTTTGCCCCAACCATTGCCGGAAACCATAAAACATGCAGATTTTCAGTATGTATGACAGCATGCATCAAGTATTCTCGTTTTGGAGTTCCTTTTGTCCCACAAAAATGCAGTTTATTTCGGAAAAAAGGAAAGAAACAAAAAACAAACAAAGATTATTTGCATTTCAACACCTATTCTGAACTTCTTAAATGTTGCTCCTGATCAAATATCCCCCATAATATAATAAAGACACGCTAAAACTAATAAAAACTAAACTAAAAGGTGCAGGCCCACTCTGGAAACTAACTGAATCTAAACTGAATTGAAAACAAACATGTAAATTAAAATAAAACACAGAACTACGAGAACCCTGAAGTGTGCTGTTTTGTCGTTTAATGTGTAGGTGGATGGGATCCTGTGCCTGGCGGATATCTTGACTGATGAAAGCAGCGTGGAAGCAGCCAGGGCCGAGGCAGCGGCGGTCGTGGCTCAGATCACCTCACCTCACCACACGTCCACGCAGCACCTCGCCAGCTTCCTGGAGAGCATGCACGACATTGTCACCGCGCTCATCAGTGAGTGGACGTGACACTGATGATGTAACCCTGACCTCTGACTTATTGTTTGGAAGGAACAGGATTTGTCGATAGTTGAAAAAGTATCCACCACTGAGTTTTACTTGTAGAGAAAAACAAATGATGGGATTGACTTCTTTTAAAGGTTTATTTAAAGGTGTTAGACCTCTAGGCCAGATCGACCAAAAGAGAACAACCTCAGGCTGCCTCAAATAAAGTGTTAGTCAGCACTACGTGCATTGCTCTCAACTTAGTAAGTGATGTCTTATTCTGTCAGAGTTGTGCGAGACCGCCTCCTGTGGTGAAGTGTTCCTCCTGGCGTCTGCAGCCTTGGCCAACATCACCTTCTTCGACAGCATGGCCTGTGAGATTCTCCTGCAGCTCAACGCCATCAAGATCCTGCTGCAGGCCTGCAGAGACCGCCAGAGAGTCGACACTCCTTACTCAAAAGACCAGGTACACGTCTGCATTTAGGTGTTGTGTCTCCAACAAAACAGAAAGAAGAGCCACAATAATAAGTTGATGTTGAACACAAATTGGTAGTGTGGATGTGAATGAATTTGACTTAGAAGTGCCACTGAGCAGAGCCTGTGTGAGCTGTTCTGAAGCAAACAGCAGAAGTATGTTAGTGAAGGTGTATGGCACAGAAAACAGTGCATTTGCAGAGACACCCTCTGAGCAACCACCGTTGTTGCTGTTGTCCCTTAAATATTTCACGGTGTTTTGTATTTACCGTTTCAATCTCAGGTGGTGACAATCTTGGCAAACCTGTCAGTCTTAGAGCAGTGTGCCTCTGAAGTCCTGCAAGAACAAGGTAAACTAACATTTTTCAATGTTACATGTCATTGCTATTTTGTGCTGTTAGGTGAACTTAACTTAAGTGTTGATGAACTTATTAATACGCATACGTTGATGTACAAACGAGAAAAAAAACAGGGTAATTCTTCTTTAATCCTCAAGATGGCAGCATCAGATAATATCTGTGAAGTAGCCTGGAGGAGCTTAAAGAAAACGTCAACCACAGAGCTTAATGCAAATATTTATAAACAATTGTAATACGAATTTGAATGTTCTCTTTTATTTTATCATGCTTTTTTCTTTCTTTTATTTTCACTTTTTGCATTTTCTGGTCTAAGTCCATCTATAGATCTCTATAAGATATATAGTAATAGATGCTGTACAACACTAGGATAGATACATACAGTATGTTTTCAGTAGAGGTCTGACAGTTTTTCCAGAGAATTTGTGTGACTTGCTCTTGCCTCCTTTAGTGCGCATTTACAAAATGTGATCATAGTGGCCAAAAATATTTATTCCTTTGGTCTGATTGAAGTGTTTTTCAAAGTCAGATTGCCGCAGTCTTTGTCCCTAAATTGTCAGGAAGTAGAAATCAGCACAGACCTGAAAAATGCTGTCTAACCACCTGAAAGCCCGAGTAACTGTGCTTTTTGTGTTTTTAGCTCACCTCTTTCTTTTTGTTTTGAGTGTTTCTGGAATATTGACTTTGCTTTCTGACTGCACTTTTGAACAAAATCCATTGCGACAGTGAATCGTGCAATGTGCTGTGCTCTTTTTTTAATTCACTCAAGCACTTTGTTGTGTCTGAGTCCCATGTAATTTGATGTCTGTGATGATTCAAACTCATCTTGGAGTTGTTGTTGTGTTTGTTTTCTGTTTTCTTACTGCGTAGCATTGTCATTTTCTTATTTAACACATAACTTTTCTGTTTCCTGTCTTCATTTTTTTTATTGTGTGTCTCATTATGGATGTGTTTCTTTCTGACTGTGCTGTCTGTTGAATCTCTGTGATGTTCTTTCCTTCTTGATACCTTTGATTCTTTGGTTTCCTGCTCGGCTAATCTATTCTTGTTGCTATGTCTTTTAGGAATAGAGCGGCTGCTGCTGCTGCTGGGAGAAAAGCCGTCCTCCTCCAGTCCATCAGAGGGCGCTGCTTGCGAGCGTGTTCAGCAGAAAGCTGCTGTCACACTGGCCCGTCTGAGCAGAGACCCTGACGTGGCCCAAACCGCCATCCAGCTAAAAGGTAGTGCAGAAAGAAACACTGTTCCTCTGTTTATACTTGAATCAATAGTATTGTCGATAAATAATGAGAAAAAAAGCTGAGAGAAACAAATCAGGGGCTGAAAATGATGTAAACGGCAACACAGAATGAATATTTTTTTAATGAGACTCAGCATCAAAATGAATGAGTGTAAATTCATAAACATAGTGAGAACAAAGTTGGACCTGGAATTAAGCCTTGAGGTACTCCATTTGTAATTAAAGACAAAAAGACAATAAACCCATGAAGTGGACATATTGCCCTAATTCTGCATCCTTTAGAAGCTTGAATTTGAAAAAAAAAAATCAACAGAGTGTGAAGACATTACAAGTTTGACATCTATGTATTGTGCTGCTGAGATTTCTAAGATGGCATTCTAACCAGCTAGTTAGCCTGTCCTGTCTTGCAAACTTGAAAAATGACTTCCTCAGGGCAGTCCAAAGCTTCTGTGCTTCCTCTGATATTCCGGCTACCTGCACGGCTAACTGAGCTAACTAGCTAACCACAGCTACAATCATGGATGTATAAATAGAACGCAGTTAGCGGATACTGTGGTGATAAGCTGCTACCTATTTGTTTAGTTCTTACATATTGTAGCTTGAGAGATATATAGAACATTTCTGAATTTAAATGTCTAAAAACGACTAGACCTTTGTTTTATATTTTGTGAGCTGTGTACTTAAATTATCTGTACAAACTTGATTTAATAATGTTTAGTTGATATCAACGTCTTATAATGTGAGACGGGCATAACAGAATTTTTCCTCTGCTGTCTTTAGCTGTTCCTCGTCTTATTGAACTGTGTCGATCCCCTACTGAGAGAAATAACAGCGACTCAGTGTTGGTCGCTTGCCTGGTAGGTATAAACTATGTGTCTATTTACTGTGCGTGTGTGTGTGTGTAGACTGAAACATATGAGTGTATGACTCCCTATCCTGAATACAAATATATCATTTAAACATTCAAACTGCTTATTTTAGTCATGCCCTTAACGTATGATATGTTTTCAGCTGCACTCAGTGTATAGTACAAATTGAGGGCTTTATACCACGGGCCCACACATGTAACATCAGTGGATCAAATGACTGTCCGATTTAATTACATCCACAGGGCGATATCTGAAAATTGAAAAGATATCACCACGTCAGTATCTTAAAGCTGTGTTGAGATAGCTGACCGGTGCACATCGTCTCAAACGTTGTGTGTTTAAATATGTACATAATATGAATAATCTCCCTGCTCGTACTTTATCATTCTCTCATTCTGATCATCATTATTAAGACCAGATCTTAGGGCCGATGAGGGGATTTGAAGCGCATAATGGTCAGGCGCTTAATTGGGCTGCCTCGCTGCGCCGAGAAATGCCCTCTTCTTCGCTGTAACCGTACTCGTCAGTCTATTCAAATTAATGTGATTCTATTTTATCCTTTTAGCCAAGGGTTAAGTAGAGCATTTGTAGGTGTTGAATTTTTACCTTCAAAGGACGCTGAGCTTTCACAGATCATTTGTAATCTTAAATGTAAATGTTGGAGGCTCTCCTGGTGGTTTAAATTAGTTTCGAGGCGTCACACATGTTACTGCTTTTAAAATTGCATGAGATGTGGGGAGCAAAACTGAAACAGCTCCTGGTCGGGAAGGACTTCATTTAGTACAGTATGAATACAGTTTGTTGTTTTTTACTGTTAACCTGCAGGCACATAGTTTATTCCTTGTTAAAGGTGTTATTGGCAGGCTTTGAGAGAAATGGAATACATGTAACAGGATTATGTAAAAAAATGTAATTAGATCACAGATACAATTAGTAAAAAAAGAAAGGGGATTACTAACAAGATTAAACATTTAAAATAAAGAAAGATATACTAGTCTGTATCTGGCACATGTGCAGACATGACAACACTTTGCGAGTCTCACACCACATCACTGTGGTCTCGAGTGAAACCGAATACACAAGTGTGTGTTCTTAAGGAATTAAGATTAAATACAAGTAATTTTATTGATGTTTAATTTCTCATGTCTGCATATGTTTGGTATTGATGTAATCCAAAAGTAACACATTACTTTAATATTGTGATACTTGGATTATGTTTCTGACTACATTTTTTAACAGTTAATTGGTAACGGTATCGGAATACATTTTAAAGAATCCCCCTCTCAACCCTAATTTTTGATAACGATCAGCCACTAAATGTGACATTCTGTCTTCCATTGCATTCACTCTACAGCACTGCTGTATCGGCTGTATCGTAGATGTTTCACCTCCCATCCAAGAGGCTTCTTCAGTTCTAACTACCTGGAGGGGAGTCTCAGGCTTTTTAACTCTGTGTGGGACAGTCCTTACAGAGTCGTTAAGACTCTGAGTTTCAGAGATGTAAGGGCCACATGTGGGTTGTTGACTTCATAGTTAATGAGACTCCTGAACTCGTCCTCAACACTCCATTGTCTAAAATAGATGTAGCAGGACTCAAGGACTCAATCATTGGACAATAAATGTACCTTATACCTTAATGTTGCTCATGCTAGCTAACATCAGGACAGTACAGTGTGTTTGGCGCTTACTGTAGAACTTGACCCGTCTTTTTTTCCCACAAACTGGCAACCACCATGGCTGCTGATCTCTGACGAAACACAGATACCACGTGATACAGACGGCATTACACTATTGGCTCACAAACCTTGTTGGAAGCTGGAACCATCTGTCAGGATTCTTGCACATAGACAAACATTTTAAAATGATTGATTCACAATTACAACAGAGTTTTTAAGGAAAAGAGATACTTTATTTTGTACCTTTCTACAAGCTCTGTAGATGTATTATTTTTTGTCTACATAAAGATGTTATCAATACGACTTTTTAAGGTGCACATATACAATTCTCTCTGCCATGTTATCTGTATGTGTGCTCGCATGTGTATTTGTATGATTTCAGTGTGTGTTTTTGCACACAGGAGTGCAGTGTGATCTTGATATGTGATGATGCATATGTCTGTGTGCCTGTGCACATGTATACTGAAATGTGTGTGTGCGTGTGTGTGTCTCCAGGCTGCCTTGAGGAGGCTCGCAGCAGGGTGTCCAGACAGCATCGAGGCAGCCGACCACCAGCAGCTGATCAAACCGCGGCTGGTCGACTCTTTCCTGCTGTGCTCCAACATGGAGGAGAGCTTTGTATGACGGCCTGCACACCGAACACTGATAGTGGAGGGCTGAACTCGTGTGCAAGATCATGTGTCACGATACAGAGAGGACTAATGAGCAGTTACACTCCAAAAATATCGCATCTGTTTCCTGATTGGAGCTTCGGTTCGTCACTTCCGGAAGCCCTGACAAGATTTTGCTGCTCAAATTTCATCAAGAAAAGAGTGAAACTGCTAAAACGGATGCAGATGACATCAATATGTTTATGTACATAACTGTGTTGACGTGAGCAACTCGGTAATCACATTAAATGCAATGAATGTGTACAGTGTTGTAGAAGGTCATTAGTTTATTTTGTTCCACCAGGAATTTCATATCAGTAAATATATGGGTAATTACTTTGTACAAGTAGGTGCTACTTTTTGATAATGAAACACTTTTTATGCGACCACGGTGCAATTTATTTGATCGTGTCAGAAGATATTTTATCCGGAGCATTTTGGCTATCTGAGAAAGGAGGACGATCCATCACACAAGTGGACAACACACTAAAATGACTTGTTAAGATCATCTGAAGCATTTAGCGTCCGAGTACCAAGATGTTTGTCTTTTATTATTGGTCTGATGAAGAAGTCCTTCCTTTTTTGACGTTTTCAATCAGCAGCCACTTTATTGGGATAACCATTTTTACAGCTAAATTATTACAGTGAGATTAACCAGCAGATGTGTTCAGTATGTTTGTTATTTGAGTACATTATTGACAGGGCACGATTAGTATTTAAAATGTTTGATTGAGGCATATGGTCTTGAATTTGATATATAAATGCTTTTTTATTTAAGGAGAATTACCATTATTGTATGCCATGCATGGAATAAAGGCAAATCATCTGTCTGATGTTCAGTCTGTCGTGAAGTTAATTACTGTCTGGTGAATCTCTATGAACAGACATCTGCATACGAATGTAGAATCTGTTGGCAAGGGACAAGATTTTGGTATCAAAACCGTTCTGGTGACTGACCAATCACGGATGAGCACACATTGGTTGCATGGAGGTAAACAATCAAAGGGCAAAAGAGAGGGAACATGGCTGAAATTCAATCTTGGAACCCATCAGCAATTATCTGATGATGGTTTAGTTTAGTTTTTGTTTATTTTGTACATTTTAAAATGGATGCAGATGCAGATAAATCAAGAGCCTTCTCTCAACTTTATTTCCATGCACGTGTCTCAAGTTGCTTAATGGACTGTTAAAGCTGACCTGCACGTGGAAGAGGAAGTCTTGGCCCTAATATCCGTCAACTGGGAATCATCTGGCTACACCAGAACATTGGCCATTACCCACAGAGGCTTAATAGTCATCTGAAGATGGCCAGTGGGTTCAGAGATTTCTCAGAATCTGTACTCAGAACATGGAAACCACATTGCAAGAACACATCGTTAATATAGTGAACGTATGCTGCCAAAACAAATAGATATTCAAGGGGAAAGTGAGGAGTCGCTTAAAGTGATGACCCTACTGAGAATCATCATTCAAATCTGAGATTCTCCTCAGCTTTACAGAGCTTTGAGTTACTTTCAGCTGTTTGACCCATGAATTGATTGTTTTGGTTCACTTTTACTGCTCTCAAAAAGGCTGTTCTCAGTGAGAAAGCTCTTGCTTTAACTTATCATTCTGAAGTAAATACCAGTGTTGGACACGTTTCTTAAGAAGTGTAATAAGTTACTGAGTACCAAAAAGTAATCGTATTACTTTACTTACTACTTGGTATCAAAAGTAATTAGTTATGTTTCTTGTTATATTACTATAAATTTTTTTACCAAGTAAATTCTCCTCCACGTTGTAACTTAACCCAGCAACAAGCTTCTTTAGATCTTGTCCACTTAATGTCTTTCGATAATCGTGTCCTGATCTGAAATCCAGTGTCTGTTGTTTAGCTGAGGTTCATGCTGCAGCACTGGCAATAAAAGCCTCATTTCCAGCACCAGTGTTCACTTCGAAAGTAAAAGCAAGCATGCACACACAGAGTTGAGAAGATTAAATTAAAATCCTATTTTAAGTCTATCTGATCTATTTTCAATATGCAGAGAAATTTGAAGCATTATTGAATAGAGATAGTTTAACAGACTGCACTTTAAATTTCATTCATATTTATTGTGGTCACATAGAACACTGTTACACCACTGGTACAGCAGACCAACTCAAAATTTAGAATATCAAGCAGAAAGTCCCACCTTAATGCAGAACGAGTGCACTCGGGGTCCATGCAGCCAAAGTTCCTCGAAGGGCCCCCGACCTCCAGCTATCTCAGAGGAGCCATGCTCACACATTCTGTCTTGTCACAAATGCAGGCACAGAGTTGAGAAAAGCCTTTGAATGAGACTCACAGAGAAAGAAACAGGCCAAGAGACCGCCAAGAGGTGGACCCAAAGGTCTACCTGTTGGTCCTCCGTGAACCACCAGGTCCTCTCATGAAAACAGGAGGGACATTTGGTATTTAAGCCTCCAACTTTCCAAAAAAAAAAAAAAACCTCAGGTCTCGTAGGGAGGAATAGTGCAGAGTGTAGCTGTGTGCATTAAAAACTTGTCATTAAAATGTCTGCTTTCACATGTTGAAAATTCATTCATTCACAATGGCTTTAATAAGGTTTCACAAGCCAAAATATCGCAGACATTTTCAGCTGTGACACGATACAGCAAGTGATTACAAAGAAATATGTGAGGGCTTGTCTGCACAACTTGTCCTTTGTATTGTCATCTCTTTGATAAAAACATTCTCAGGTTTTTTTTTCTCTCCATACGCCTTCCTCTCCTTGGAGAGACAATTGAAGGCCTTCTTGCCTTCTCTGTAGCTTCTTTTTCACCTAAGGGCACTTCTGCTGAGCCTGGGCTTGTAACACTCCGACCAAGTGTGGAGACAATTGAGCTGCTTCGTGTGCGCGTTGTCCAGCGTACATGTGGGACCGTGTTCAGAGGCCTTTGTGATAGAATATGCTCCTGCCTCGCTTTGTTGAGGCCCGATGAAATATGTATCGACGCAGAGGAGAACTAAACAGACGGCCTAAAAACACAGGTTCCTTTGATATTGTTTTGGTTCGACCATCACCATGGTGCTGTGAACTCCAGCTCAGAGTTTTTTCAGTTTCTCTCAGTTTCTGAGCTCTTGAGCTTTCATTTTCCTTCGTCTCCATCGCCTTCTGTCTATACGTAGCAATGGTGGAGCAAGTACACAAATCCTTAAGTAAAAGTACTGAAAATGCCCCCTGTGACCATCATACTACTATATTTTATATCATTAGATTATTATTAATCATGCATTATGTAAGGCATTACACAGGATTACTGTTGGAGTTGAGATTTTGTAAAGGACTGCAATTAATGATTATTTTCTGAAGAAAAAAAACTGAAATGAGGGATAAGTGCCATCACATCTACCCTGAGCTGAAAAATGACAGGTTCTCTTGCAACCTATACACTGAAGGTAACAAGTTACCTACACAAGGTAACAAGCTTGCAGCTGTAACCTTTTTCTTTGCAGGGATTTAGTCATTTTAACTTTGTTGGACTTTGACCCGCAGAATTGCAGCCGTCATCAAAAGCAAAGACGCGTGTGTGTGCTTGACCCCACAAACTGCCTACAAACCAGCAATCTGAGTTCCGTGCGTCTCACATCCTGCATTGCCCACATCCAGCGCCGGCTGCCAATTTTTTTCCGTCTGCAATCATGTTTGTCTGACCATAGACCTAAAACCAACCCCTAATATAAGCATCACAAAATAGTCAAATTATTGTACGCCATTGCTTGTTTGGAATTATTGATTGTACATCAGAAGGCAAAATTAACTTACAAATACAACAATTATCGTACATCTGGCAACGCTGGCACCATTGCTGAATCCTGGGCTTTGAGCCACCCACGATGATTGTGACTGGTGTAAAAAAAAAAAAAAAAAAAAAAATATATATATATATATATATATATATATATATATATATATATATATATATATATATATATATATATATATATATATATATATATATATATATATATATATATATATATATATATATATATATATATATATATATATATACATATATATATATAAGCTAGAGTGTTTTCTCCCTGTAGCAAAATGATAATGGGTGCAGCCAGACCTTTCTTCCAGAGCTGTGGCAGTAGACTGACTATGCATAACATAAATAAAAGTGCAAATGTTCCCTCTGAGGTGATTGGAAGTAGAAAGTAACATGAAAAGAAATGCCTCAAATAAAGTTTAAAAGCAATGTTGATAACATTTTAAATAACATAATTAAAATATATATATATATATATATATATATACAGAGCTTGTAGAAAGGTGCTGAACCTCTTTTACTTAAAAATATATCTAGCAGTGTTACCATCAGTATTGTTTTTATCGACTGCCCATTTTATCAAAGGTTTAAGGTGGTGGTTCAATAATGAAAAATCAACAAACCAATCAAATCTAATCAAATTATTCATCAAAAGGGTCAAAACCACCACTTCCTTTTTTAATGGAATACACATGAATGAATCTTGGTACTTCATAATGAAAGGCCGAGCTGCACTGCAGAGTCATTTTCATGTCAGCTTCACTGTCCCAAACTATAAATCACAGACATTTTGTGTAAGAAAGCTGAAGTCTAACACAAGAAGACACTTCTTTGTAACTCTCCGGAGACTTTAATATTTTATGTGCCACATCTTTTGCCTCTGCACCCTATTTTTTGGGAAAAGATTTTCTCTGTGTGACTTTTCTTTTTATTTCAGAAAATGATTGAATTTTTTTTTCTTCCTTTGAAAGTGCTTTCAGATGTTGATACATTAGACTTTATTTTTGCAAAACTTGCAAATTAGTCTGAGACGATTCAACCAAACTTACAAGTCAAGGTCCTTTGGCTTAGAGTTTAAAAGTGCTTTACTTCACATTTTTCCAAGACGCACACAATGAAGTGTGGAATCTTGTTTTCACTGTTAGTCTATGGATGAACTGTGAGTCAGAGCCAAGGACTCATCCAGGAAGACGGGAAGGCTGTTTTCAAGGAGCCCCACTCTGGAGGAGCTCCTGGAACAATGTGGTGTCTTAATATCGTGTGATAAGATGCACATTTAGAAAGCTTCTGTCGGTCCTAGTAGCCTTCAATAACTTCAATAACACGTGAGGTTGTATTTTTGATGAGAGGGCAAGAATGCAATATGCTCAGTATTCAAGGCATCAAGATAATTTATCTGCGTTATAAGACATAATGGAATTAAGGTTTGTATTTTCTTCATGCTACACAAACTTAGAACATATATACAGTTATTTACCTACATAAACATGTTTAAAAGGAAATAATTCTGTTATATTCTATTTTGCATTTATAGACAGCACAACCCCACATGAAATGTTCGTCATCAGGTCAACACTCCCCATCCACTTTGACTGCGTCTGAGCGCCGAGCATCATTGACGAAAACACAGAGTACACCCCCTCGTCCTGCGGCCAATTCACTATATTGCTTCCATTAATTGTCACAATTTCATCTTCTGTAGTATAATAAAATAAGTAAATATGGAATAACTAATCCTGCTGTAATTGCAGCTTCAGTTTTCAGACTTTGGTTTGAAGACTGGGGAGGGAACAAAGTGAAGGAGCAAACGCTGCATTGACACAAAGACCTCCTCATTTTTTGTGTAATCCTGAGATTTGACTCTATCTTGGGAGTGTTCTCACATATTAAGGAGAGTTATCAATGGGTGCAAAATGTTTTGTTATCTTAGACTTGGAATTACGATTGTTGAGCAGTAAAGCAATCTGCAGAGGACCATGCAAGGATAGTCAAAGCTTGAAAGGCTTCTGAGGACGTAATTAATGACAGTTCTTGTCTAATCATTTTAAAGAGCAACGATCAATGGGGACAATCCAATACTTGACCAGCCAACGGTGTCACCTCATCATATAGAGGGGACAGACTTTCATGTTTACAGGGAGAGCCCCGCTCTGTTGTCCAGCCTAAAAAAAAAACAACTAAATCAACAAAACAAAATAGGCTGTGTTTAATTGGCTCAAAGGTGCACTGTGTCATTTTAGGAAGACATTTTAATACGAAGAGATTTTATGCCTACACAAACTAAATAAACAAACTCTCTTTGTTTTCATGACTGACCTTAAAGGACAACACATCTGCATACTGTTTTACTTTGTTTATATGTGGCGGACCCTGCCACCTTTCCAGCTTCAAACAGTGTTCTATCCTTAATTTCTTCTGAAAACAGCTTGTTTATTCAGTTATGGAAAAGATAAATATTCCTGAGTTTGTATTATTACCTCATTAATGTTGTACTCTGAGTTTGAGTTTCTTCTCTTCCTTGTCTTCACATGATAATGCGTTAAGTGTCATGACGCCTCGAGACGAGCGTTGGCTTCAAGCTCAAGCCGAAACTTTTCAACTCACACATCATCTCTGTACTAGTTCACGAGACCAAGAACAAATTGAAATTCACTCATGTCTTTGCATTTACTTAACATGCAAACCTGCTCATACTGCCTCGAACATGAAACTGTAAAAACTGAAAGGTTTAAAGACACACACACACACACACACACACACACACGCCCAGCAGCACATATAGACCTCACAGTAAAAATACTAATTATGACTTCAGTGCCATCACCTGTTGGACAGCCAATTAAGAGAGTAACATTTCTGTTTACTGATATCTCTCCCCAGCTGGCTCCCATTAGAGCACCCAGTGGGGATTTTAATTGCTGAAGTACAACCACAACATTGAGAGTATATTAATATCAGCAGTTTGCGGTCACAACTTTTGGCCAAAGTCAGTGGAGGGTAAAAGCCTAATGCCAAAAAGGTTCAGCGGTTTGTGTACAGTGGTCATAGCTTCATCCTGTAGCCGCCATGCATTGGTACTTCATGAAGTTTTAACCTCTGTACTGCAGAAATCTCCAGTCATGATATTATTCTACTGTATGTGTCTTGATAATAAATGCAGAAAATAAAAAGTAAATCATCATAATGCTTTGAAAACTACAGGCTGAATAACTAGAGTTTCACTTTCTACTTTTTGTATTGCAGGAATTCATTAATATTCATTTAAAATGCTTTAATTTTTAAATGCATTTTTAAATCTTGTTATCGCCTGAAGTACAGGTGCTTCTATTAATACCTATAATACTGTTCATATATATACATATGAAGCTGTTTTTCTATGAGTTGGTCCCATCGTGTTTATGTCATGCTCATGTCTGTTCCACTGACCAACAGGTGGCGGTAATGTGCAAAGATGTGGAAATTCACCAGTAAAGACAGGGAAGACTGCAAGCTGGCAAACATTTCCGAAAACAATGCTGCATTTAAAATACTTTTTTTCTTTTCTTTTAAAATACCAGTTTTGAAAATGTTTCATGGGGGAAGGAAATGCATTCAACACATTTTAGAGCTCAAGGATGCACACAATGGCTGGTGAGCAAGAATGAATGTAAACTCTACAGGGCAGTAATTACCATTTTTACACCAAAGCTGGCATGTATATCCTTTTTTTCTATCTCAAAATAGGTGATTGGCTCCTTTCCCGTTGTCAAGAGGCGAGTTTGCCTGACACTTTGTTTTGCTTTTCCTTGTGGGAACATTAGAAAAAGCAGCAGATCAAATACCTCATCAGACTAGATCCAGAAGACATTAAAACTTCTGAATAAGGCACACCTTCTTTTCCAGAGCTGATGATGAACGCTGCTAAAGAAGAGAGTTGCACATGCTCAGTACCGATCAGGCAACTGGCAAGGCTCAGTTCCATTATGTAGTACCTGAGACTTTGTTTTTGTTTTTTGACTGAATGTCCAGATCCCCCTGGATTGATTGCAGTGGATTCAGATCACCTGTGTGCAGCATGTGGAGACTGGCTCCTGATTAATGAGTGAGAGCAGCTCGGGGCATTTCCCTCCTAGTCAATCAGAGTGTGACGACTTGTGAAGGCGTAGGAGAGGTGGGGAACAGCACCCAGGTCAGTGATATTCTCATTCTTTCTAGTTGAGGGAAATTGTTAGCGTACTACAACCTAGCTGAGTGACCAAAAGTCACCAATCAACCAGGCTACCTGCATCCGGGCTGTGCTTATTTGTGCAAGGCTGTTGCTTGTCTTCCAAGTATATTTCAGTTTCATTATTTTCATTTTCATTAGTTTCCTACAGAGGCATTTGTTATTATTATTGAAGCACTGACATTGGAATTCCCTGTAAAAATATATAGACTGATAGAAGCTGGCGTAACACAAGTCACAGCATCATGCCTGGCCAGGGGAGAGAACTGGCACGTTCACCCAGGCGTCACATTGTCATCAGAGCCGATCGGAGCTGGAGCCAATGAACGACTGAGATTTTTGCAGAGTCACTGAATGCAAGAGTGAATTCCAGTTGAACACATTCACATTAAAGAAAAAAGCCAGATGTTAGAAGGTGTTAGTGGGTTTCGTAGAAGTAGACTGCAAGCTAGCAAACACGGATAAAAAAAATAAATGCTGCATTTAAAATACGTTAAAAGGAAACATCTTTTCTCGTCAGTATTCAGCCAGCATCCACTCAGTTAAACCCAGAAATCCTTGCGTTTTTCTGGCTTTTAATATGCAGAATCTCATTTTTCCCTCTGCACCTGCTTGTTGGTTTGTGCTAAAACTACCACTAGACCCAGTCGGACTGTAGATTCTGATGTTTACAGTAAACTTTCAAAAGGCCTTCAAGGTAAAACAAGACCCATTTCTTCTTTGTGCTCAGCAGAATTCCTGATGGACTGCCATGAATTTGTTCATTGTTGCCTGAGTGCACCTTAATTCGTGGGAGGCAGGACAGCAGGAGGTCGCTCTGTGTGGGTCAGAATTGACTCTCAGATAAACGCTCAGACAGCTCCTTTTTGTCCCAAGACGTGTGGCCTTGATCAAATGTTTGGCATATTCAGAGATGCAATTTATTTTTCACGGCGTGAAGTAAAAGATAAACAATGGCAATTAATTTCCAGTGACAGAAAATGAACATTTAGAATTTTTTGGCTTTCACTAAAATAACTCTCCGGCGCGGCGTGCAGTAGCTCGTTGGACGGAGAGCGTGTGTGCTTGTGGAAAAAGGAATGAATTAATGAAATGTGGTGATTAAAATTTGAGAAGCCACAGTCTTGTTAGTTTCAAAGGGTGTTTTTATTAAGTCTGTATTTTTTCATTTTGGTGTGTGTGTGTGTGTGAGAGAGAGAGAGACAGAAAGAGAGAGAGATCCCGCTGCTCTTTGGGGACTGGGGCTATTGCAGCAGAGAAAAACTGCCTTGAACAACTTGTGTACGCACACACGCGAACACACGTTTGTAGCTCTGAACTTACGAGGACCCTCACTGACATCATTGATTCTCACTAGCGTTGCACTGATGCTTTCAAAGTTAATTCCCCCAGAATTACAAAATCGTATTTTCTCACTTACCTCTTGTGATATGGTCATCTGTCTATCACGCTGGAGTCTTCCATCCCGTTAGTGTTTCTCGCAAAAACACGTCATGTATATGAAAGCCCTCCGTTAATTAGTCATTTTAAAGCTTTTATTGTGAAGCAGCATTACAGGAAACGCTGTGTTTTCACCAGCAGTAAGGAAACACGACTCCCAAAACAGCTGAAAGCGAACACGACAAAACAGTAAAAACACAACAGATGTTTGAAAGGACAAACAGGGCGCGAGAGACTAAAGAGACTCAGGTAGAAACTATGAAAGTACTGAGAGCTGGTCCATCAGTGCTCAGTTTGACACGGTGGGTGCATTTGTACGAGTTGGAGGATGGCTCCCTCGCTGAAGGTTGTGCTCTGTTCCAGCGTGACGTAGATACGTAGCGGAAGAACAGACTGGATTACTAGAACACTGTATATGTAGAGGAGAATAACTCCCTCTGCTGTGGGCTTTTGTAACTTTGCAGAGAGGTTCACATAAGCCATGTAAATATACAGGCTACACACACAGACAGAAATCTGTTTAGATCATTTGAGTTAAAAAGGTTTTCCATTGTCTCGTTTAAAAACCATCAGGCCTGTACAGACCAGCCTAACTTAACCCCTGTTCACTACGGCTGATAACACACACTCATGCGCGCACACACACACACACTTTCCCCTCTCTGGTCCTCTGAGCCCTCTCGCTATTAACAGGCCACCGCAGCACGCCTTCTCCATTTAGGTCCTCCAGTCCACCCAAAACCTTCCGTGAAAACACTGACACACACACACACACACCCACACACACACACACTCTCCTGTTTCCTCTCTCCCTCCAGCGTCTCAGAGGATTTGTGGAAAGATTGTTTCTCCTGCAGACGACCAGGCAGCAGAATTGTATTTGTTTTCTCTGCAGCGCTGCCTGTAACTGCAGACAGTAGCAAACCGCCAGACCGTGTGTGTGTTAACCGTCGATGTCCACGGTTATGATGGAGTGTATCATGTAACAGCCCGAGCGTCTGCAGCCTTTCAGTTTTATACGTCTAACAAGCCTGAGAGTGTTTGACACTGTTTTGGATTGGCAGGAGCAGTTTCTGGACTCCGGGGTATTTATATTTTGAGTGACATGTTGTGTGATGTTTTTTTTTCCCCCAAACTCTGCTGGATGGGAGGAAATGCCCATGTTACAACTTACACATTCAATTTCTATTTTTTTCATTTATTTTTTATTTTCACAAATTAAAAAAACTGTTAAATTGACAGTTGATAGAGTTTTTCAGGGAGGATAAAGGTAAATACAGATTGAGCTCATGTTTGTAACCTCCTGTGTCCCAAAGTGACTCTCCTGGTTAAACATTGAGACGGGCGGCTGATTGAGTTTGTCCTCTTGGAGTGGCTGTTTGACTGTGAATAACTTGTGTCTGTGTGTGCAGCTATTTTTGAATACAGGGTCACTTAAACAGGCTCTTCATCCTGGTTAACTAGCGCCATAATACGTGAATGCTAAAACAACATTTGTCTTAATATTTGCAGAGATACTATTGTTGTTATTGGATTCACATCCTGAGTGTGGGCTATGTTCGGGCAATAAAAACGCTTTGGTCATGATTAGGGAATGATTGTGGTTTGTTAAACATTAGCTAAACATATCACACTCCTGTTTGTTCTTCAAGTCGATGTTGACATTTATTAAATTTAAACCACAAACTGACTTTTCCTAAACTAAGGCCCTGTCCACACATGCATGTGTATTTTTTTTTTTTAAAACAAAGCTTTTTGAATGAATTTTGGCCTTTTGTACACACATAAACAGCATTTTAGGTCGATGCAAATAGACCTTTTGAAAAAAAAACTCATTCCAGGGTGAAGATATTCAGTAACTCTAAGTGGATTGTAAGGAATTAAAGGCGGGACTTCTGGCGAGGCGTTTCAGGAGCGGTGTTTTCTGTTGGAGAGAGGAGCTTCTCTTGGTGCAGACTTTGGGCTTTTTCACTTCCAGGACATTTTACATGCAGCTATAAGGAAAAAAAGTCATATTCTTTAAATGAAATTGCCTTCTATCTGAGCTGCAGCTGCACTCAATCTCTGTCTCTCACAAAAAAACAGAACAGAACAAAACAAAACAAAACAAAAAAAAAGCCCTATATCCAAAATAAAATATAACATTTCCATCCAGTGTTCAACACCTTTTATTGGGCACATTTGATTTTTTTTGTCATATTTTTCTTTCTGTTTCATCTCTTGCTCTGAATAAAACAGCTACATGCAGACTTAATTCCATGTATCCCAGTATAAAGCCTCACACAGCTGCTCGGCAGAGAGCATCGAAGCCGCGGCCTCCTTTGCCCGCACTGTTTCTGCGCCGCTGCCCCCGATCCAACATGGCAGCGACATTACCATCTCTGTTTAAATCACTCTCTGACACACAGACAGGGGGAAGACACGTGGGGGATAGAGGGGGCAGAGTGCTTGTCAAACCCCTCCACCTCCTCCTCACATACCCTGACAGGGGAAATTACTCCAGCCCCAGAACTGAGAGTCTGGCCTGGCCTTCTCTATTAGGGACACCTGTAGACGGAATAAAGAATCCTTCATTAAGAGGGGAAGCGAGTCACTGTGTGTGTGTTTTCCAAATGACCAGTATTTCCCTGCCGATGTACAGTCTTTTCAACAAGATGACGACGGACCGTCCTTGACCTGCTGTTAACACTTCCCCTAAGTATTCACTGCTTTCCTCATCAAACTAACTTCACGCTACTTTTCCACTCACCTCTCAACAATTAAACAAGCGCAGCTCTTGTAACCCAAGCAGGTAAAGAAGCAGTGGATATTAACTAGACAGAGCACTTGACAGATGTTTTTCAAATACAGTACAGCACTCCCCCCCCACCCCATCAAAAGAGACCCAACAGCAGCATTGAGGGCAGATCTGTGTGATTTTCCAGCTAGATGAAAGTGAATATGTAATTAACATGCTATAATTGCTGGCAGTCTCTTTTTATTTCAAGATGAAATGATGCGCGTTCTCTTCCAAGCCAAGGTCAGAGGCCCAAGCCTATGCAATACATATTTAATGGAGAAAGACAGAACGTGAACATATGTGACTGGATAATTGAAGCTATACAGTATTTTAAATATAATCCGCAGCTGGCCTGCAGAAGGCACGAGGCAGTCAAATAAATCACTGCATCTTTACGTTGCATTATTTATTATTTTCAATGTGTCATTAATAAGACATGTTTTTTTTTCTTCTTCTCCAGTTTGGTTTCAATCCAGAGAATGATTGTTCATTTCCTCAACATCTAACATAACTCAGTAGCCAGACCGCAACTCGAACACACTCTACTTAACATAAAAGTACCTCTGCCTCATGTGCTGACGTGGTTTCGTGGCTCATTCTTCATTTCCAGAGCGTTTCAGCGTTACCGCCATGCCGCCATGCTCTATAAACTGTGTCCCAACCGCCTGCACTGCTCCCTGCAAACAGCATCACAAGCACAAGTTCAAGCTTATAAAGTGAGCAGAATTTAGCTTTACGAGGGAGCCCCGAAGAGTCCACCGAGGCTGAGACAAGACAGCATTGTTGGATGGTGAACACCCCGAAAGATTGCGGTGAGAGATGGAGCTGGTTAAGCTTCACTCTGCCAATGATATCAGATTAAGCAGAGCTTTCAGGGCCCGTCCGGTGCTGGCTACGTGGATGACCTCATCAGCTGTGGCTCGGGCGGTTTGGCAGCGAGGGAGCGTGTATAAGCTGTGGCAGGAGATGAGAGGAAACACAGTAGAGACGTTTTCTGCAAAAACAGCGTGTTGGTGCCGACATTGGCAGCATTTTAATCCTTGAATGCTTTGTTTGATAGAATTAAGACAACAAGAGTAATGCTTTGGAAGCATTTGGGGGTTTTAATCCTGAAAGGAATCAGACTTTTTATTCACTTACTTTTTATTATATGTAAAAGCTTTGTACAGAGCAAATGTAGTTTAGACAGTGTGGTACATTTTCAACAAAAAAACAATTGTAAGAAATCAGGAAAATGCCAGCAAAGAATAATCAGCAAAAACTGAACAAAACGCTCTGAAGCACTGAATCATTAACCTGTTAAGAAACAACCCAGGTGGACTGTGGACTACAGTCATCACACTTGTCTCTCTCTTGAAAGGCAAAACCTTATAGTCTTTTATCAAAAACTAAGTATTTAGCTGCATCACAATACCCATACTAGTGTACTCCTTAGAGTGCCAGAAAAAAATTTAGCATTCCCCAATACGTCGAATGCCACAATCCTCTGCAGAGTGCCAGATACAGAGAGGTCAAAATTCAAGACAAATGTTATGATGAACAGTGTTGGGTTACTGCGTTATCTGCTGAGAAAAGTAACGCAGAGTACTTTCGAGTTACCAAAAATAACAGTAAAGCCCCTTTGCTCATGTCGGTTATATTGTCACTGGGCCTCATTCATGAAACGTGAGCAGAACGAATTTGTGTGTAAACCGTTCGCAGACGGAAATTTACGTGCATCTCCGCATTCATCAATATTTTAGTAGCTCCGATCTTTTCGTAGCTACTAACAAAATCTACACATGCTGCTGACCACACGTAGTGCTTGTGTAAATTTAAGAACGCATATAAATAATGCTTGTCACTATTGGAAATTACAATTTTAATTCATATTGCGCTCTGTTATGTACACAATACACAGATGCCTTTGAAACACGTGATATAAACATGACAAACGATTAAAAATATAAAACATTTAGTTAAATTAGTTGGCAACTGGCAGGATTAAGATTCAGATTAAGCTCATAATTGTGAATTATCTATGTAAATCGACTCAATAGATTACGCGTTCTTTTCTATGGGAGATAGATCTTTGAGCCGCATCCTGCCTGCAGTTCTTAACGGTATTTAACTAATGCCAGAGTATATTAAATGTCTCTATGGCGCACAACGGCAGGTAGAAGTAATGCAGGGATTCAGTGCGATCGCAAACATGCCAGGTGTCATCGGTGCCAGACTGCACACACGTACCCATCAAGGCTCTATCTGGTTATGCATTTGCTAACATAAACCGTAAAAACTTTCATTCCGTGAATGTGCAACTGATCTGTGACGCAAAGTGTGTGTTGTTAAACATTGTGGCAAGGTGGCCTGGTGGGACGCATGACGCATTTATCCTGCGTAATTGTGCAGTTGGCATGCGTTTGGAGGATGGAGCTGTGAGAGACGGCTGGCTCATTGGTAAGAATATAGCCTGCATAATTATGTGTGTATATGGACTTACCCTTCTATATCCATAGGGGATAGGGGTTACTCCACTGCTCCCAAAATGATTCCAATCTCCGCTTCGGAATAAGTCTTTTTTTCTTTCTCTTTCCTTCTTTCTTTGCGCCATGACTGACAGGTGGACAGGATGCCTCTACACCTCCTTATATGGTGGTCATTGGCAATTCATGGGCGGGGTTTTATGCTAATAGCTGATTACCGGGAGCGCGCTGTCACTTTACGATGGATTGGCATTCATGATCATACACACGTGTTTACGATCAGATCTGAGTTTCCCGCGGCGTTCATGAATCCGGAGTAGGTTTTTAGTAGCGTAGGCTTTTATGTGCAAATCTACGCACAAATTTACTAACGTTTCATGAATGAGGCCCATTGACTCTAGCATCATTTCGTAGCCTTCTTTACGGCCCACAATCGGTAACTCTGCAACCCGTGTCTTTCTCCCCCTCCATCAGCCTCTCCACCAGTGTTGTGGAGCTGTGTTGAGCCTGCAGATGCTTCTTCAAATTTGAAGTAGCGCTCTTCGCAGCTGACAAGCACTTATCCTCCCGGCACAACGCGCATTTCACTGTGATGTTGTTCATTAAAAATAATGGGAATATTTCGACGAAGTTGATGCTGTCTTCTCTGCCATCTTGCTACACTGAATTAGCTAGCTACATATGCACACTGACACAACTGTAGGTGTATCTTCCGCTGGCTCGCAGCCACCTGCTGAGAAACAGGAGAGAAACAGAGCAGCTGCTTCATTTTATTCACCTTTTTTTTTTTTTTGGCGACAAAAGCAAAGGAAAATACTTGTTACTTGAATTGCAGAACTAATGCGTTACGTTAATCGTTACAATAAAAAGTAATCAGAGTACTCTAAGGGATTACTTTGTAACAAGTTACGCTCAACACTGATGCTGAAATGGTTTGTCCCAATTGTATGCATACTGCAATGTTCTTTGTATAGGCAGCTGCAGATTCTACTGAAGTAAAAATAAATGTATGCGATTCGGAACACAATGCAGGATCTGTTACAGCGACACTGAACCAAACTTACACAGGCAAAAACGTTTCGCCAACACAGACTCATTCCAAAATGACTGAATACGTCGTTTGCCAGTGACGCCATGTATCGCCACTCCTAAAAGAAAACTACCTAGTTAGGTTTTGGTTTGGATCAAAACTAAGTATGTTACTTACGATACATTATGTATGTGACATAACTTTTACTGGCAATAGACAACTTTTTTTTGCTTCAAAGATGCAAGCGTTGCAGTTACCCTCCCTCCTCTCTGAAGTAAATACTGACTGCAGAGTGATGGCTGAAGAAAACTGAAGATTGGATTAAGTCAGTCAAGAGGCATTTTTTTCCCAGGTCGCTATCCCCAGGTAACGGAATAACAACTGGAAAATTTGTGGAAACTCTACACTGCAGAAAAAAAAAAAAAGAACCCGGCTAATGGAGGAGGCATAGAAGGCGAAGAGGGAGAGTGATAGAAACCGAGGTAAATCAGTCCGTCCCCCCCATTGATATGTGTTTTCCCTTGCAACTGGGACCCGAGACGGTTCAATACTGGTGTTCTCTCCACTTGATCAGTAAGAAACAAAACCTGCCTACTTATTAATACGACCCGGTGTTTTACCCTGCACTGAGTTCGGCATTTCTGGGTCAAATTCTCTTGTTTGTATTTTGCTTTGGAGCGTAGCCAGGCTTCTAGTGGTTGCCATGTTGCTAACACCATCAGTAATACCACAAGGAGGGGCGAAAATTTAAAAGTTGTCTAGTTAAAATAACTCACCGTTGACTTTTGGGACACAAACAGCAGTCTCCCGGGTGAAAGTCCTGTGTTTAACCCATCCATCCCATCCCCCTTCAGATGCCGACTTCTGCTTTTGCTCCCATCATAATTGCTATGGTCACAAAAGTCGCCACCTAACCAGAAACATAAAAATGGGTTGAAGGAAGCCGATTTCACAGTCCACCTATCTGGTCCTTTTTAAAAAAAAAAAAAACACCACGTCCTGCTTCAAAGTCTATATATATAAATCAATGAGTTAGAAACATCTTTAATTTCCTTTCCCTGGTCTCTTAAGGACGATACCTGTCGTCATCTTGAAGTTGTTGGGTCGTGTAAACAGGGACCTTGATGGAAAGAAGTCCAGGACTTCATTATTTTGATTAGTTCAGCTGATGACCTGACCTAAAAATATATTGGGATATTGTCCACAAACCACCCAAAGCTATGCAGACCAATCATGTCTACATGTAGTAAATTTGATTTTTTTTTATTCTAGAAATGAGTATTGCGCAGCAGTAAACATCAGTAAAATGAATGAACACTCCTGCAGCTGCTCCAAGACGTGACACACGTCACTGCGCAACATCTCTGATCTGTCAGTGTGAGGGAACAATTAATTGCAGACGCAAAGTATTTTCATTCCCCATGCAGATCAACAATGTCTTTGGCAATTAGCCTCCCACCCCCTCCCCGATGGCTGAGGCCTGAATCCTGCATGTCACCCTCTTCACATAATGAAGAGACAGCGGGTGTCATGTCTGGACTTTGCAAACTGCTCCTGACATGAGAGTTAGAGTATTAAATGGACTAACTGCCGGCTTTACCGTCGAGGAACACCGGTGTCTGAGCCCAATGATTACCGCGGCCCCAAACAAAAATGACATTTGTCTGACAATAAAATTGGATACTAACCTGTCTGAAAGCAGTCTCCATTTGCCTAGAACAAACGTTGGCAAACAGTTTGACACACTTTCCCCTTGAATGCAAAGAGAAGGCGAAGCCATCCTTTGGCTCACAGTAATGGCCCCTCATTGTTGGCCACAGAGGATGTGGCGCTATTCATACCGGTGGATGATTGAAAAGAAAATTGAATCCCTTTTGATGTGATAAATGTGTCTATTACTGCATTTGCACACAAAATGTCGGTGGAAATTATAGTGGGGAGGCAGGGCTCAGAGGAGAAAATACATAGGGATGGCATATTGGCTAGTTTTGATTGGAGCTGAAATATAAATATACTGTACCGGTAGATGTAATGAGTCCAAGCTCCCTGATTTTTCCACAGGAACTTCACAAATGAAAGGCCTTGACAGCCCCAATTGTAAGACTATATAAAAAGGTTAAATGTCTGCATAGCTCTCTCTCTCTTTCTCTCTTCAAAGAGCTGTTTGATAAAGGACACCAACAACTGTTTGCCTTATAATAAAAGGGAATTTTCTCTTTTCAAAAACTTCTGAAAGACAGCGAGAAGCCCAGGGAAGAAAGGAGCCAGGTATTTTCTGTTTCATAAAGTGCTATGAAGGACAGATTCATTTGAAATTGTTAAGACAGTTGATGAGGTGGTTTGATGTATACATTAGTGGAAGATAAAATATTCCTTTGGTAGCACAAAAAAAAAAAAAAGATTTGGTAAGTATAATCTCAATTCTTAAAAAAATACAGTAGAGTACAGTTTCTAAAAACATTGGCCTCTCATCCACATACTGAAGTACAGTAGTATTCTATCAATGTTATTAATGTGACAGTTCTTTTTGAGGGGTCACGTCAAGAGTTTACCTTCAAATAACTGAGTGCTCTGTATGAATGAAGGAAACACATGGAAAATTATTATAAGATTAATATTACTTGTACAAATGCCCGTGTTGGAATGATAAAAGATATGGAAGATATGCAATAAAGGAATTTGAAGCATGATATTCAGTGATTTAAAAACAAAAATACATACAGTACACATCAACAAAAGAGCCTTTTGCTCATGTGTACTCTCTTCTTCTGTAGTTTGATAAACATAAACCACAGAGAGTCTGCTGATGCTCATGAATGTGGCTTTTCATTGAAAAAAGAATTCAAAGTTCTGAAGAAAATGTTTGAAGGAATTCACATTGGCGGCACTTTAAATGTGATCTCATTCAGTTGTATTCATTATTCATCAAACAACAGACTAATTAGAGGAGACTTAGTATTTAAAAGTCAAGGTCAAACAATTTTCACGTCATTTATTTTACCTCACTTTGAATGACCCTATGTTCTTCTCCGTTTCACAGTTAGTCTTTTTGTTTTATACAATTCGTATCAAAAGTGCCAGTATCAATGTTAACGTCAAGAGGATGCTTGCGTTGTGAATTTGCTGCAGGATGCCCACAGCCAAAACAGTTTTTTATGGGGGAAATAAAATTTAAAACTTCATATTTTTCTGATTCTGTATGCAGCTCTTCTCCAAGCATCTCCGTGCATAACTGAGATTCAGTTTACGTTCCATACACAACAATTTATAACAAAACAAAGACGCAATTCACCTTTGGTAAGACCTTGCAAAATAGGCACACCATGCTAGCGGCTTTAAAGATGGAAAAGTGGGTGTCGGTCGGTTCACCTTTGGTCCAAACTGAAATATCTGGAGCGAGATGACAAATACCCAATTTCGCAGACAAGGCTTATATCAAGCCAGGAGTAGGTCTAAGTCAGACTAGTAAAGCTAGGTCATTTAAGTGGCTTGCATGAGCGTGGCTTACATTTGTCTTAGTTAGTCCTGTTAAATGAGTAATAATGAATAAGCTTAAATGAGAACACCTGGGTCAAGCCTCATCAGCCTAAGTGGGAGCACATCCTGTTAGCCTAATGGTGCTCATAAAAAACCTGGAATGGAATTGAGGACAGCTTTGCTGCTTTGCTGGAGGGAATTTTGACACCAAACATGGCTGAAGCTAAAAGAACACACTCAAAGAACTATACTGAGTATGAAGAAACTCTATTTAAACAAATTGTGGGAAATCATGCTGTTATTGAAAGTAAAGGCCATAGTGCTGCTATTGAACATAAGAAGAGGAGTGCTTGGGCTGCCATTTGCAATGAATTCAATGCAAATGAAAATGTAACCACAAGAACGGTACAGCAACTGCAGGTGAGTCTATTATGATCTGTATATCACAGATGTCATATAGTTTTGTGACATTGTTTATATTGAATGATATCTGCCTTCATAGACTCTGTGGAAGAACATATAATTAGATTTGAAAAAAAGGAATGCAGAGGCTAGAAGACAGAGATTTACTACTGGTGGTGGACCCCCACCAAGTAAAGACAAGACCGATGAATTGGCTAACTTGTTGACTGGAATAATAGAGGACCAGCAACCTCTGGATGGTATACTGAGGTGATGGCCATTTGGACAGTAGACATAAAGAACTGAGCACAAATGGTAAATATACCATAGAACCATTATTCCACTGTCTGTGTCTG
Organism: Lagodon rhomboides; assembly: GCA_039737535.1. Taxonomy (NCBI): domain Eukaryota; kingdom Metazoa; phylum Chordata; class Actinopteri; order Spariformes; family Sparidae; genus Lagodon; species Lagodon rhomboides. Next base: position 13,941,058 of record CM077793.1, read on the forward strand.
TCTTTATTTTTATTTCATTCTTAAGGACCATGTGAGTTTTTGTACCTAACAGTGTTCTTTTCCCAGAGGAAATTATTCTAACCAGCCTTGGTTGAGTTTCTCATTTAATTTTTCAGCACACTATTTATATATGTTGTACACAACAAGCACTATTAAGGCAAAAACAAGCCATAATCAATACATTCCATGGTTAAATGTATCTTTTTTCTAATTGAAGTGCTGCTATGTGAAAGCAGCTCTGAGCTCAAGTCCTCGTTGGTTATTTTCTGCCACCGGCATGGGCACATCTAGATCATTCTGGTCTTCCATTGGAGGGTCAGGACAATTATGCTGCTTTAGGTATGTTGTGCAGCACAGCTGTAGCAATAAACACCTTGCAGCATCTTCTTGTCTCAAAACGAAGTGTATTGTGTAAACACTGGAATCGATTTTTCCACACTCCAAACATACACTCGACCATCCCTCTAGTGCGAATATGAGCTCTGTTGTATCTTTGCTGCTCAGTTGCTGTGGGATGTGGCCATGGCGTGAATAAATAGGAACTCTGAGCATATCCACTGTCACCAAGTAGTAGTCCACTATGTTGCCCTCTCTCAAACTGAGCACACAGTGAAGAGTTGTGAAAAATCCTTGAATCATGTGTTGCTCCTTTCCAACCGGCAACAATGTTTGAAATCTCTAAATTGGGAGTGCATACAGCCTGAACATTGATGGAAACCAGTTCTTACGATTCCTGTACTCCTCAGCATCAGGAGTTGATGGGCACTTGATTTAAACATGACATCCATCTATACAGCCAATCACTCCTGGGAAGTTCCCATATTCGTAGAATCGCACTTTATAGTTGGCTTGCTCAGCAGCATCAGGGAACTTAATGTACAAATTTCTCAGTTCACAAATGGCACTGCAGACATTGTGAACTACTCTACACACTGTTGCTTCACTGACACCACACAAATCACCAGTTTCACGATGAAAGGTTCCAAATGCCAAGAATCTCAAAGTGATCAGAATTTGGAGAGAACTGGGTACAGGCCTTCCTCTTTGAGACGTGGAGGAAAATCTAGGCTCAAGCAAAGTAGTTATCTCCAGTACATCTTCTTTGTACATACGAAAGCAGTCTCTGAAAGTTATTTCATCAAACTGATTCAATGGATTACTCCTATCCACAAGTATTTGTCTGGCTGGCCTCTGTAGCGAATAATGGTCTTCATTTAGATATTCCAAATACTCCATGCTCCCAAACCATCTGCACTCCCTTTCACAAACAGTACTAAGCCGAAGTTAAACCTGCCTCTTTGCAGGATTAATATAGACTTCAGTTTAGTCCTAGAGTAGCTCTAATCCACCCTCTTTTTTCAATTGGCTTTGTTTAATCCAGAACAGACTAAATCTATGACTACTTTTAAGATAAGTCTGTGCAAGTGATTTAAGGTTAAGCCAGCTCAAACAGCATTTTAGTCTGGGACTAGGCTTAAGCCTTGTCTGCGAAACTGGGCAAATGTGTTCTACAGATAATCTGAGGATAAAACCTGAGTTTGGTGGTTTTGTTTTTTTTAGTGAATTATCTATACATAACTTTTGGTGATCCTTAGATTTCTTTCATCTAGCTCCACCAACAGGTCAAAGTCAACAACTACTGGATAGGTTGCCATTTTGTGCCCAGAGGATGAACCACACGAATATAGCGATTCCCCTGACTTCTCCTCTAGTGCGACCAAGAGGTCCATATTTATGGTTTCGAGTCATATTTCTCCATGACTATTGGATGGATAGCCATGAAATTTAGGTTCAGACATTCATATTCATACTTCAGTGACATTCCCATCAGCCTCAGCTGTTCTTTGTGTTCAGCAAATGTTAGTGTGGAGAGGGGCACTAAGGGGAGGAAGCCAAACAACGCCACCTGGGGACTTTCAACCCCAAGAAATCTTTGAACCTCTCATAGGTTGGGAAATAAGAGGTCACACAGGCTCATTACTAATAGGCAGAGACGGGAGTATTAAAGTAAATTAAAGGTTTTATTTTAAACAAAAATAATCAATATAAACAGACAGGGGTTGGAACTGCTGAGGGGAAAGAAAGGGTTAATAAGCAAATGAAAAACTCTTAAAATCAGTAAGGTGAAGGAAGTTACTTTATTACAAATATTTTTAAAAAGGCTTCAATATGAAATATTAAGATTCAGTGTACTTGTATAAAAAAAATCAGCCCAACCACAACAAAAAAGGAAAACTAAGCTGAGGCCATATGTGGAGTGGCAGACTACACGGAGGCAGTGTCCAGAGGTACTCGCCTTCAGTGCAGCACAGCAAACCTCACAGCAAGTGGTGCAGTCAATAGTGTGTACACGTGGGTTTATTTACATACAAAAAGGGAAGGGACTTCACCACGGGTGCCTAGCCTCCCAACAATATGGCACTCTGCTTAGAAAAATAACTAAACAAAAGGTCAAAAGAGCAAAGTAAAGTATTCCAGTTGGTCTAAAACACAAAACTAAAGACAAAAGGGCAAAACAACTGCAGAAAGCAAACTAAATGTAAAACCAAAACAGCAGTGTTAAGGTGCAGGTGAACCTGAAAAGGGGGAAACTAAAATTAGCAAAGCTCACTGTATGTTAAAATACATTTTAAAACTAAGCCTACTGACCCCTCATGCACCAGCTAAACACAGAGAATGCGCTGGTAAGGGCAAACAGGGACTCCTCACAGCAACACTAGAGACAGAGCAGGAAGCAGAGGTGGAAAAATGGCACACAGGTGCCTTGCTTGGTGCTGATTAGTGAATTTGTTGGGGGAGGAGTCGGGCCAAGGCTGCATTCACCAGCACTACCCTTGCTCTTTACTAAGGGGAGTCTACCTATATAGAGAGCTATACAGAGTTAGAGAACAGGGTGAATGTTTTTACCTTATTAGCATCAGCATGTTAGCATTGTAATGCTGGACTGTAAACTGTAGGCTCTTAGTTCAGTTTCTGAATCAACATTCCTGGTAAATTGACCTCTGTTCCACACACCTCTGGATTTGTATTTCTCAAAACATCCTACAACCAAAACTTCTAAACAGTCGATTGAACTGAGTCGGTCGGTTGCTTGTGAGTTGCAAAATGACAAAACAACACGACCAGTGGACGAGCGACAGGTGTACTGGACCAGTGTTGTACATTTGCAGTTTGATTAGTTTTAGACAAGAAAACTACATAGCTATGTTTAGGAAATAATTGTGAGTTGGGTTAAAATAACTGAGTCATGTAGCTTCAGTGTCTTACATCACTGCCACTTAACCATCTCAGTAAGTCAAAAAAGTTGAAAAAAACATTCACTTTTGGTTTCACACTGGCCATGAACAGCAATTCTGTGTTTGTTTAACCTAACCATCATCCCAACCTCCTCCCTGTGCCGACTTTTTGCTCTTTATTCTACCTTACCTGACTTCTTCCTTTGCTTCCGTAATAACTGCTTTTGTATAGGTATTTCTGATTATACGGTCTATTGGCCTGATAATGTGTCAGTCACATCCTGCCAGGAATTCTTAAAAGTGACCACAGAACTTCAGTGAAATTTGCAACACTGTCTAATATGGCGAATATGTTAGGACATCTACAGTACTTTAAAATGATTGGCATTTATCATGTGCTATGTTACTATATGCTAACAAGCTTGTAAGCTCATTAGCTATATCCAAACAAAGCCACCTAAATGCTGATTCATGAGTGTAGCTGAGCTGTTTTGGCAAAGATCTTCGACCACACTGACAAGTACAAAAACTGCTGAAAATAGTCCCCAACAAATTCACAGTTTTCTCCCCAGCTGTTTAAGGATGATATTTAAAAAATGAAATAAATGTTTGTCTAGTTTTTAAAGTCATGGACTTGGGGATGATAGCCACTAACAGGCTAGAGTAGTCAAGCAGAATTGAGAGAAAGACTCTTACATTTATTTAATTTTTTTTGTCATTTGATGGGATTTGTTAAAAATAAAAATGAAGAATATCTCCAGCCTTATCCTTTAAAATGGAAAGTTGTGACCATTAAGCGCAACCTGCTGCTGTTTCAGTTACTTCCCATTTATTGCCAATCGATCCATCATCCAGAGAGCTTCGAAAATGTTTAGTAGCGGCTTCCGTTAGAAGGAAAAGTGAGGACAAACGGTCATTTATCGGCAGCAAAATAAAATATGTAGATAGTGAAATCTTTCAGTCCTCTCCTCTATTATTCTACTCCCACTCATTTTATTTCCACATTTTCTTCAATAGGTATACCTGGTTCTATTGCTTTAAATGACTTCTGTGATCGTCTAAGTAATGTCAAGAAGTCAAGAGAACCTCCAGTAACATTAACTCAGTTTTATTACTCTTTCATGCTGTCTTCAACACAACTGGTACTTTGTCGATCCTTTCATAAATGATTAATTTTCAAGGCTCAAAGGCCCAAATGTTAATGTCTGCAGACTCCATATTGAACAATAACGAGGGACGGGAAAAAAAGACAAGCCAGACATACAGTAAGTGAATCTGTCTGCAAAGTGTCATAACAGTATATTCATGCATGCATGGGCGATTGTGTGTGTCATCTCTTTTTCAAACCAGCCCTCTTGTTCGGCTGTGTTTGAGAGGTACATGCAGCAACACAAACACAGACTGCACTACTCGATTCTACCGCCTGACCCTTACATTTTTAATCGAGACACTCATCTCTCTTTCAATACACAACATCTTTGATGATGAGACGCTCTTTGATGGCAAGTGAATTTCATTTGCGTCTAAAAGCTTGCAGAAGTATTCGGTTCAAGATGATCACCACATTCGTGACTTCTAGGCAATTACTGTAATGATGCAAAATGGTAAACATTGGCCCAACATCTAAATAATTTAACAGACTGAAAACATGCTGCTCCAATGTTTATGAAATTCGTTTTGTGTTTACAGAGTGATCATGTTGAAATGTTCCATGGCATTGAGTGAGCATGAAAGGTCATGTTTAAACCGACTAATTGTATGATATTTAAATGGGTCCTCTAGATGACAAGATGTCTTCGGTTAAACAATGGACTCCACCCTTTTAAAGTCTTTGCTGGCGCTGCACACAAGCCAAAATGTGATGCATCTGAAAATGATCAAAAGTCGCCTTATTGGGCTGATTTTTGTCGTATGCCTACTTTTTAGCTTGAATAAACTTCAACAAAGTAAGCTGTAGCCTTAATTCTGTATCCAGCCTCTGGGACTTAGTGCAGTGATGTTTTGCAGCATGCTCCGTTTTTTCATGTTAGAACAGCGTGGTAGGGCATCGAGTATCAGAGCGCTGTGCCTAAATTGACTGCAAAGAGTTTTAGGAGAGAATATATGCAGAGCTCAATTTGGACACAAGTGTCACGTCTTCATGGCTGACAGCGCATGACATCTGTTTAAAGACATCCAGTCCATTTTGCGCGTTCTTGAGGCAGGGTGTCTTGATTCTTGGTGAGATAGAGGGGTTTGAGCTACATGGCCCTCCAAACAGAGATTCTTAAGAGGCGCACCTCAAACTGGGGGTTATTTGAGCTCTCTGTCGTTTCAAGGTACTATGGTTATTTTCTTTGTAACAAGTATAAAACAATGGGGAGCAGTTTGCTGATGTCTCAGTCACTAACTACTTGAGATGGCTATCTAACGTTACATCATTATTGTTGATCTATGCATTAAAGTCCCACATTTTGATGTATTTTAATGTTGCATTCCCCCCTTTGATGGCATATGATGCCCGACATGTGACTAAAGTCCAGCAGTGGAGTTGCTGCAGTCGGTACCACTCCTCTAATGTCAGACATTAGAGTCATCACAGACATCAGACTTTTCCTCAAGAAGGTTTTCCTTTGACCATGTGATCAGCAGCAAACTTCAGTCGATCTTCAAGGTGCTGCGCCTGGAGCAAGGGCTTCTTTGTTGCACGACAGCCTCTCAGCTCATGTTGATGCAAAACACGCTTGACCGTGGACACTGCCACCTGTCTTCCAGCAGCTTCTAATTCACTGCAGACTTTTGTTTTTTGTTTGAGTCTTGACCATCGTGACCAGTTTTCTCTTAGCGGCAGGTGATAGTTTGTGTTTTCTTCCAGATCGTGGCAGTGACACAACCGTGCCATGCACTATGTACTTACAAACAGTTGTTTTCGCAGTTGATCTGGGGACCTGTAACTGTAGCTGAAGATGCCATATTGCAAATGTCCGTTCATCACGTAACACCATCGACTAAAGAGGCCCTGAAGGTTTGTCCCAGTGGGACATTTCAACCACTAACGTCCCTTGCGACTCTCGAAATCAAGGGCCTTCGTGTATATTTCATATTAGTACATCTATTTACAGGCATAATGCATTGTTAAGACATTACATTACAGCTGTAAGTAACTTTTTAAAAAAATTATTGATGAATCTGATTATTTTCACGATTTATCGATTCATCATTCAGTCTATAAACTGTCAGAAAGTGGAGGAAAGAAATGCTTGTCATAATTCATCAGAACCCCACTTGACTTCTTCACGTTGCTTCTTTTGTTCCAGTCACCAGTCACTGTGAGAAATGATTAAGAAAAGCAGCAAATCCTTGAAGCTGGAACCAGCAAATGTTTGACAATTTAGCTTGTAAAATGGCTGAGAGGGTCAACTGATTATCAAAATAGTTTGCAGATTGTGTGGTTTAACACCACACGTGCCTGCAGCAGAGCTCCAACCACCGGTGGTTAATGTGTAAACTCTGCAGCAGTGGGGATGAAGACATCCACAGGAATATTGACTTTTGAATGGGGGCAGCCCTTGGCCCTTGATAAGCAAGGTGGGCTGCTAAGTCACTGGACACACAAGTGGACAATTTCAGTGACTCGTAAATACCACTGATGGCTATCGAATTATTCTGACAGAGCAGAGCTAAGGCCTCAGTTTTGGATCATTCGGACCTGTCTGCCTCACCGTGGCCCATGTTTGCATGGCGTGGACATAATTCAGCTGCTCTTAGAACTGAGTGGGACGAAATCTAAGACTTGTCGAAAATGGACAGAGGGTCTGCTGGTGCTCGGAAGCAGCTTCTCCATGTGGACGTCGGTATCGATGAGCTGGAACCTCGTGAAGGAATCCTGGACCTGTTGAGAAGAATCCGTCCTCATTGGAAGGCACAGGATATTCAGATGAAGGCAAGCGAAAGTCTGTGTCAGCACCTGTGATTCACTACCCACAAAAGTATCTCAATAGACAGTACTATTTGCCCACGATTGTATCTGTATATTGGTTGTTTGGTATTTCAGTTGTCCTAGGCTCGGTCATTCAGATAAACTTCTCCTGCTGGGACTCATGAAACCTCGTATTGTATAACCTTGTATTACACAGATTGAGCATTACACAAAATGCATATGCTTTTTTATCCCATAATGTCTTACTGTCCATGATAAGTAATGTATAGCTCATAAAAAGGTTAGTCAACATCTTGGTGAACTGACTTTCACCCCATTCGCTATTCAACTCCACTTCTGACTGCAGAAGAATTATATTTTAGGAGTCGACCGATTATCAGCCCTGTCCGATTATCTGGGCTGATATGCAACATCCTCTCACACAATGTCCCGCTGATGTCTGATTGGTAACACGTGACAATTAATAGCCTATGAACACTGAATCTGCTGAGTAACTAGTAACTAAATTAATCAAATAAATGTAGTAAAGAGGAAGTATTAGGTAGCAGAAAAAGGAAATACTCAAGTAAAGTACCTCAAAATTGTACTTAAGAGCAGTACTTGAGTAAATTGTACTTTCAAACTGGTTGTTCGAAATTTTGACACAGTGAGATTCATTTACACTGCAAATGAATATCCGTTCAAAAATATATGTTTTTCTACCATACGCAATGTAATTGACTTTGAATGTGGTTAGCATAATGTTAGCTTCAAATAAATAAAAAGTCTGATTCAGATATGTAGCAGAGAGAGAGAGAGAGAGAGCGCTCATGTGGAGAAAGAGGGAATGTGTCCAAATGTTAGTGTTCAGGTTCGCTGTCTGCTGTATTGCAAAGTATTTTTTATCGTTGTTGTTGATAACTATTAGATATAAGTTATCAATACTTAGTTATATTAACAACAATAGTTTAAATCAATACAAAACCCTTGGCACCCTTACCTGTGGCTGACTTCCAACATCTTTGCGTCGACCATTAATTAAATAATTTGTCTGTCACATTTTTGCCAACTACATTAAGGTTTTATCAAGTTCACATTCAAGTGTCCCTTCAATTGACTGCCTCTCGACAGATTCTCAACCATTTTTTTTTTTTTTTACACTGTTTCTCTATAAAGGCCAATAAAGCAAAATTTCTTGTACCTGACAAGTTTCGGCTACCGTGCCTCTGCAGCCTTCATCAGAGATGTCACGTGATGTTGGTGTGAAATTTTGCTTTATTGGCCTATAGAGGAGCAGTGTAAAAAAAGTATATCAGTAGGCCTAATGAACCTCTTCAAAAGATTCTCGGCCACATTATAATGTGGCACATAGACCTGTCTTTGACATTGTCACTGTGACATTTGTAAATTGCCTCTGTCCTTCTAATGTTGTATGTTTGGTATCTTTACAAAAAAAACAACAACTGCTGAAACTGAAATGTCTCATCTTGTGTACATTGAGCATGATATTGAATGACATCTTACTTAATGCTAAAATACCAGCAGAAAATCCAAGGTAACAAGTCAACAAAGGTACCTTCCTTTTATTTTTTTTTAACCCTGGGAACAGATGTGTAATGTCGTCAGAACAGGATAATCCCAGTCTGGTCCCATGTGCAAACACAAGGTCCAATCTTTCAGAGAAATAGGGTTTATGTTTGTTATGTGACAGAACATTGGGCGGATGACCTCTCAATCTACACCAGGTCCTGTCATGTACACAGAGGAGTAGATGTTTCTCTTCAGCCCTCAACAGTCCCTTTAATGATGCATTGTGTTCAACTGAGTGTACAAGGGAAGGACAGCTCCTACTGTTGCACTTGCCCTTGTGTTTCTGTTGTATCTTGCATTTCATCTTTTAATCTATTTTGCTATTCTTGTTTTTATGCCTTCCTGTGAATCACTTTATAATCTGTCTTTTTGAGAAATGAAACAAAAGATCAAGCTCAAGGTGAAACAAGTTGAGGCAATTTGAATGCCTGATATGCACTTTAACTTTAAAAGGAACGGAAATCTAAGGAATACAAGAAGAAATTTACACAGGAGAGATTGTTAAAAAAGATAAAGTGACAGTGCTTCACACAAAAGATTTAATTAAAATAATTGCAAAGAGAAAAAAATGTATTAGCAAAACAAGAGGCAAGGCTGAAACAAATAATTACAAAAGGGAGTGAGGTATTTGCATAGCTTGTTTTAGCACATTAATGAAAGCAGTTTAGGTTCACATGTTCAGAGTTCAAGCTTAGGAAGAGCTTTAAAAAGTGAGTTTTTGTTTTCAAATGACAATTAATGAACATAAGAGACAAAAGGAATTTGGAAACAATGTCAAAGCTAGTGGAAAGAATCCACATTACCCTCCATGCGGTGTATAAATACTTGATCAGATGTCAAGGTGGGCATGTTTGTTCACTTCCCATCTTGATGAGAAACTGTGGGCCTGCCTGTCTGAGGCTCACAAAATGCCTTTGGGGACTGTGGCAGAGAATGAGAGACTTTGAGAAACCACTGAATGACAACAAATGTCCGATGAGGCCTTCGCAGGCAAACAGCGGTCACTGCGGCATTGTTGTGTACACACACGGAGCGGTTCAGGCTGTGCTGCAAGTGTGATCTGTAACGTCAACTCATTCAGCCTGCTGCTCTCTACAGCTGTGCATCTATTAACATATCTGTCATTCCCCTGCCTGGCATGTACTCTACCTGTGCATGCTTGTCAGTTTCTCTACATGCGAGGTACATTTTATGTTTATTTACTTGTTTTCTGACAAATTTTGGAAGAAGGATTAACTGTTAAAGACAGAGTGGGCCTCATTCATGAAACGTGAGCAGAACGAATTTGTGTGTAAACCGTTCGCAGACGGAAATTTACGTGCATCTCCGCATTCATCAATATTTTAGTAGCTCCGATCTTTTCGTAGCTACTAACAAAATCTACACATGCTGCTGACCACACGTAGTGCTTGTGTAAATTTAAGAACGCATATAAATAATGCTTGTCACTATTGGAAATTACAATTTTAATTCATATTGCGCTCTGTTATGTACACAATACTCAGATGCCTTTGAAACACGTGATATAAACATGACAAACGATTAAAAATATATAACATTTAGTTAAATTAGTTCTTAACGGTATTTAACTAATGCCAGAGTATATTAAATGTCTCTATGGCGCACAACGGCAGGGAGAAGTAATGCAGGGATTCAGTGCGATCACAAACATGCCAGGTGTCATCGGTGACAGGACAACAATCTAATCTAATTTAACATTTAATAATTCATTAGTATTATGCTGATGTTAGTACTTTTAGTTTATGTTATATTGTATTGTGTTTTTATAGTTTTTAAGGTCTTAATAATTGTACCACTGCTGATCCTTCATGTCTTGAAAGTTGTGGTTGCATGGTCACACCTGTGAGGATCTTTACATATTTGAGATTCTGATTCAAAGAACACGTGTATTTTCTCTAGTTTCTAGTTTCGACTACGCAATTACTGGTAAATGACCACTCTGCTTCTATAGTTTGCTTTTGCACAATGCTGTGCTTGTGATGGTAGGTCAGTAGAAATTTTTAGTTAAATGAGCCTTAACGGCAGTAAATTAGCAGCCTGTAAAATGATATGTTCCAGAAAGTTGTAATCCGGATCCTTAAACTAAACATATTGCTTCTGTTGACTGCACTTATTTACCTTCTAAAGCTCTGAGTGCAACCATGTTTGGTGTGATTTGAATAGTCGTGGGCTATTGAATTTTACAGAATAGGGATACGACTGCCTGTAAACTAAAATGGTTCAAACACACTGCAATTGTATTGTCCACGTGTAATAGCATAGATGCTATCATTAAGACAAGTCCCCCTTTTTACAAGAGGTTGCGTTGTCACAGTTGTTATCTGTTAAGCATCAATTTCAAAGCTGATAGAAAGCCAGTGCCAATTTTAAATGTTGGACTATTTGGAGATGTTGAAGTATTTCATTTGCTTTGGTCTACCCCAAAAAATCCAAGATCAAAGTATTTTTCCATGTTCATTTCCCCTTTGATTTCCTTTTATTCCAGACATTCACAGACGGAATCACCAACCAGCTGATTGGTTGCTACATGGGCTCTCTCCAGGAGCCTGGTTGTGTTCTGGTGCGACTGTATGGCAAAATGACAGAGCTCTATGTGAACCGGGACCAGGAGGTGGAGATGTTCCAGGTCTTCCACGCCCACGGCTGTGGTCCTCAGATCTACTGCAGCTTCCAGAATGGCATCTGCTACGAGTTTGTTCGAGGAACGGTGCTGGATGATGAGCTGCTCCGGCAGCCCTCCATCTACAGGTCTATGCTTTTTAAAATTGGATTTATTTCTATAATTTGAATGTGCTGATCAGGTGTAGGCTTTTTTTTAGTGAATGTGCTGGTTCACTTTGTCATTTACACCTAGAAACTAGCCCGTTCAAGCACCAGCATGATGACCAGAGTCCCGTAATTTGCTCATAAAAGGGAAAAAAGGTTGAAAAAAAAAAAGTTTCTTTAGAGTTTATAGTTGTGTGCAGAATTTTCAAATACTATATGAGACTCAGCCTTTTTTATTGTTGTTGGTGTTGTTAATATACTGTAATTGAACATCCAAGGCAAAAAAAAAAAAAAAAGAGAAACAAAAAGATATTCAATCATAAAACCAGGATTGAAAAAACACATGTGAACATTAACTAATGCTTTACACTGTTTGAAAAATGTCAAAAACAATCTCCTTCATTTAACTTTCTATTTATTTCTATTGTAAGACACAACTACACACATCCTGTGTTTGGATCACAGAGGCTGTGACGACAAATCATTGTTCTTTGGGACACATGACATGACATTTGAAACAAGTGAACTGTGCCAAATGTATTCAATATGACTTACAAAGTCAGTAAAAGTCATAATGGCCTGTGAATGTAATAATTTAGCATCAATGGCTACCTATTTTAAATTTAAGCTTTATAAGTCAACACATAATATGTCAGCTAAGACACCACTTACCACAGGTAACATTTAGTGTGAAGCTTGGTCATTCAATACCATCAATACCACAGAAAACACAACAATAGCTGAATGATGCCAATGAATACTATTTTCAGGTCCATTCAGTTGTCAAGCTGTGAAAATTCAACAGGTTTATTAAGAGTGACGTGAAACCTTGAACATCTTGAACTTACAAAACAGTTAGTGGTGTTTGTCATGAGGTCGTGTGCGTGTGCACATATGTTGAGCAATTCAATTGTGCTGATGCAGGTGTTTTTTTTTTTTTTTTAAATTACTTTAGTTGATTCATTTTGAGCAATGATGTTTAGTCCTGCCCCCGGTTTCATTCATCATCCTCGTGATAACAGGCCAGCGTCATTATTCTCTCCAGAGGACAGTGGGACACAACACAGCCAGCCAAGGCTGAACAGCCAGGGCCACGATACCCATCAATCACCTGCTCCGCCTGATACCCTCTGTGGGGAATACTCCGAAAACTTAGTGTCACGGCTAAGATGCCTCGAGAATGAGCACTCAAGTAGTCAAAAGGTCACGAATGCAACAAGGCCCATTTTTTTGAGAAGAAGAACAAGATAAGAGCGCTAAATGGAAAGGGAGTTATGTTTCTACTCTGATAATGGTTGTTTGTGCAATAACAGCGTCAGCCAGGCTCATCTGAGAAAATGTTTTCTCTCCGCAGATTGATCGCAGCAGAGATGGGGAGAATCCACTCTATCCAGCCAAAATGTGGTCGGCCTGTTGAACCTCTGCTCTGGACAAAAATGTCCCACTTTCTCACACTGGTGCAGAGCAGCATCCAGAGCAGCCCAGCTGAGCAGCGCTGCACAGAGAGGTACAAAATCATCTCAATGTTCGGATCGGAACACGTTTGCTTTCTGAACACAACATGTGAATGTTTACTGTGCAACCACAGCCTTACATTGACCACTGAGCAGTAGCGCTGGCATTGCTCAAGAGCGCCTCAACAGTAGCTTTTTTAAGCCAAACTTTATCTTGGAGGCTCAGACTTTGGCTCTGAAATTAGGTCTGGATAATGGATTTGTTGGACTTAATCAGCAAAATGGTGTTAGTTCGGCCAAAGAATGTTAAGTCGATGACATGACCCGCCACCTTAAACCTTAACAACTATTTCATTTTTTTGTACATAACTGTGACACTGCAGCCGTACGACCGATTTATCACCTCAGATTTATTGACAACAACATTTTGGTGGACAGAAAGGTGTCTACATCTACCAAGGGTTTAACTTCAGGTTTAGAGTAAGGACTGGCTAAAGGGTGGGTTGAGTGACTCTGGAGAAACATAGTTGACTGCTGAGTCTCATTTTGAGGTTGTCAAATGCGCACATTTTGGGTTGGTGGGTCAGTCAGAGCCAAAACAGCCATGACAACCCCAAATGTCACTATTTAATGACCTGGAAATTAGTTATTATCCACTCTGACATAAACTAGAATGTCAGAACTAGCTTAATGTCAACAGTAGTAACCTCATGCTGTGTTACGTCAAAGGCCAAGAAGCATATTATCAACCTATATTAGTTTGTATATGTAAAGGTCACCTTTAAAAAAACAAGAAACGCTGCATTGGGGACTAGTACATGCACCGTATGGAAGCTGGGATGCTGTCGTTATGCCCAAGAAATACAGATTAAGGGGAGCTATTCCTCAAAGGGACTCCAAAGGTGCCACCAAAGGTAGGCCTACTGTTGTATTAAATGTTTAGAGAAGACACACAGACGAACTCCATTAAACTATAGTGGATAATTAAAAGGTAAACAACTTCAGGGTTGTACCAGCATGTTAAAAGACACAGCTTCAAAGTGCATAGAGAGGTGCAGCAATGAAATATTTTTGAAGGCTAATCTGGAAGTCAGCATCGCCCCCGGTTCCCTCACCTATGGGATTTTTGAATTGGATTTTGGATTACTGCTGAAAATAAGCCCTGTGGCAAACACAAGTTTATGATGCTTGCACGTTTTGTTCAGCAAGAGAGTCTTCTCAGATGAAGCGTAAATTAAATCACTAGCAGTAAAAAGCTAATATAAGGCTTTAAATGGACTACATTACGGTCGCATGCCTTAAATGTCACCACTACTAAGCGTCTTACTACACAATTACTATACATGTTTTCTGTTAACTGATGTACAAGTTGTAAAGTCAGAGTTAGAATAATTTGTGACTAAAGTCGGCCTGCCTCATTTAGCCCCTTGTTAGCAACAGCTGATATTAAGACACATAAGTGCTTTATAATTAAATTGTGGGACATTTAATGATGTATTTCATGTAGTAGAACAAAACATGTAAATATCTTAAGCCTGTGGAAACCACAGACATTATTTCAGGCATTTAACCGAAAACCCATTAAAAAAAAAGTAGACTCAAAGACTTTGAGACGAAGGAACTGGATGTGCAAAAGCTAAGTGGTTTCCATGTTTTAGGACTCAGTACTACAGCATTCTATAGACGCACAAGATTCAGCCATGAGGTAATGTATAGAACAGCCTTGTAATAACTATAGAAGTGTTTTATTCTAGAAGTGTTTTATTCTATTGAGTGGAGATGTAAATAAAAAAAAAAGACACGCTTTTGTTTTAAGTTAACTTTAGCAAAGAAACTGCTTACTAGAAGTGAACCAAACCACCGTGAGGCATACAAAGAGTTGACCCAGTCTTTAAAAACAAAACAAAAACTAAGTTTTATATCTACAAGATTTTCTGGTGCATATTGTTATGTTATTTAAAGTATATGTTTACAGTGATATTGGCTATTCCCCAGAGGGGGGGTGGTCCGGACCCCCCGTTCCCCCTGTAATTTCTAATAAACGAATAAATAAGTGGATACAGCTGATAAAGTTATCATTTCAACAGTCGCCAACTAGAAATGAAAATAGTGCTTTTGTCTACTTCTGTCTAAAATCAAGAACCCATTGGTTCAAAAATGACCACAATTTTCGAGTCATTTCCTGCCACTGTTCCCGTTATAAACTGCATCATGTGCCATGCAAGAACGGAAAGCTTGACAGGCATAGCAACAGTAACTACGGGGGCAACAGTCTGGGTGAAGGGTCCGCTGTCTCGTCAGGTGTAGAAAAGGTTCAAATGAACGTATGAGTCAGAGAAGAAAGCTGTCAATTATTAATTCCTGAACTAGAATTGACATCCTTTTAAACAAATACCTGCCGCTGGTGTTAGGAGGCACCTAAGAGTACGATTTTTTTTTTACCATCATCCGTTTGATAGAAACCAGCAACATTTTCCACATCTTTATCTTTCAGGGAGCAGCACTTCCACTGATGCCTTATCATTTTCTCACATTTCTCAAACCTGCCCACAGTGAACGGTCTGTGCTCGAGTCGCGTTGGCACGTTCACCTCTCTCACCACGTGGAAGGAGGCAGTCATTGTGAGCTGTCATTGGTCGGAGGGATGAGGCAGGGGGAGGGGCCTCCGTGGCAATGACATTGCATTATCTCTGACAGGGTCAGGGGGTGAGAGGTGAGAGGGGCCTTCCAGACACTACAAAGAAACAGAGCTCGGCCCACAAGCTTCCTGCAGAGCGCTCTCTTATCGGTCAAACGTTCAGCGTTGTTTATGTTTGCTGCGAAGGGGTCGGAAGTCCACGCAAACTGAAGCTGGAAGGCCCACAGTTGCTTTTGAACCGCTCGAGTTTCTTCTTTGAGTTTTATCACGTGGGCACTGGAGTCAGTCATCCATTAAGGAAGGGGACTGTGGAGGAGACAGTCTTTTATGATAAGAAGGTTTAGCTCCCTGGATTCAGATGTAAGAGAAAGGCAGTGTGAGTCAACGTCTTTGTCATCAGGAAGACGAGACACAGACAACTTCTCTCGTTCCTAGTTAGCATTTCCTGTTTTGTCTACTTTTTCTCTATAAATCCATTTTAAGAACTTGCATTATCAAGCCCAATCTGCTGATATTTTATTTGCTGCTCTCATGGAGTAAAATCAGCAGATCTATCATCCAATCTTTGATTTTGACATCCTTCACTTCATCACCAACAGTTAAGTGAACATTTAATGTCTTCAGCCAACATAAAATGATCCATAAAAGGACACACTGCCACTGAAAAGGACGGCACAGAGGGTGAAATGAAGCACAGAGGAGTGAACTGTAAATGAGTTAAATTAGTTTTATTTAATTAACCAAGGACTTCGTCAGGGTTAACGTCCACACGTCTATTCTCACGTTTAACTATTTTTCTTTATAAGCTTCAGTTTTACACGAAACAGAGCAGTTTGGGAGTATATGAGTGATGTGTATGGATGAATCAAGATATTACACATCTAGTGAAGGAGACTGCACCACATTTAGAGGCCCAATAGATGGTGCTATATTGTGAGACATTTGTGCGACTGAGGGGCTTAACGCAGTCCACTGCTGCTCAAACAGACACACGGAACAACTCAATATCAATAGTTTGGATATGTAGAATAATATTAAGTGTCTGAAAAGTAAGACAAATTTATGGAAGTAATGCGACCACAGAATTTATGAGATTTGAGATTGAAGAGAAGAGATTTAAGAGGTTAAACCTCATGTCTCTGGTGTGTATTTGCTTATGTAGGCCCAATGGTCTCTTGAGTGTATGTATGACACACACACACACACACACATGCACAGAAGCAAAGACAGAGCAGACCAAGAATATATATCTAATTTTTTTTTTTAAAGCTAAAGGGATTTTAAACAGGCATCAGAGCAACTTTTGTACTTGAGAATGTACGAGTGCTGGTATGAATGTGATCTTCAGAGGAAATGGTAAAAGAAAGGCAGAGCGAGCAGGAAGAGGCTGCACCTGCAGAGGAGGTCTTCAGCTCTCAAGCCACCCGCTGTGCAAAGAGAGAGATACAGATACAGAGAAGAAGAGAGGGAGAGAGGGAGAGGGAGCGAAGAGAGGCTGCAGCAGCTGCGAGGTTTCGGAGAGAGAGTGCACAGTACAAGTCAGAGATGGGAGAGAAAAGAGAAGAGAGAAAAGCGATGGAAAGCCGGAGTGCAACGTCTTCTTCTCCAAAAAGGCCCCCTGCTACGTCTCCCGTTTGCACTCCCATGAATTGCATAAAACCGCAAGAAGACAAAAAAAACAGAAAGAAAAAATCAGCAGTGCTCGGCTGGTGTTTGAAATCATATGTAAATAAGGCACATTGATAATGAAGCGCCAGAGGAGGAAATTCCACTAATTACCTTACAGAGACTTGACAAGGAGCAGGAGGCGAATGTACTTGACATACTGTTTCTTGTGAAAGGGACAGAAAAGAGAGAGGAAAAGATCTGATGGCAAGACGACAGGTTTCCATTTAAAGTCAATGCAAGTCTTTCATTTAGCTTTTGACTCGGAGTAATCGTGGCTTTCTATGATAAAGTCAGTTTGTTAAGTTAAAGAAACGGAGGGGTTGAAAAGGAATCAGGGTGATTCACCATTCAACTGTGTGCTTTAACTCACATTAGAGAGGAGATAGATCAATTATGCATGTCAGAGGGGGTTGATTTTAAATAACAGAAAGACGCCGTTCGAATCAAACACTCTGACTTCTATATTCTGGGCCTGCGGTTTTTGAAAATGCGATTTGGAATTGAATTTTACGGTATTTGCACAATTTCAGGTGACAACAGAAGTAAAAATAATAAGAAACAGAAAGATCCAAAATCCAGCAAGACACGGGTATTTTAAAGAGGAATATATACTGTATATATTGGTTTTTACATTAAAGGAAAGGTAAGACCTCGTTGAGCTTTTATTGAATCAATCCTTTCTTGAAAATAATACACAGAATTGACTGTGTTGAGGAGGATGTGTGGGAGGATTTAGCAGAGCCTCTGTGCCACGACTATAAACAAGGCTCCGCTCCTCTGCTTTTATTGTGCGTTCCTAGCAGGCCTCACTAAATTATGTCTACAAGTGTGTATAATACTGGAGCGTCTGTTTGTTCCCCTTCGAATAAATAGGTAGTGTTTAAATTACACTGTTTAAATTACCCTCTTATCATGGCCTGACGACTGAAAAGGAAGCACGAAAATTAATTAGAAGACGGATGCTTGCGCAGCATTTCTTCCAGGTGCATTTTGCACTGACGTCCAAGGACATTACTGCCTTGTTTGATGGATAGAGTAATCAACGGAGTGAAAACAAGGCATGTAACCTCTCAACAAGGCTCGCGGAACTGCTTCAGTTTACAAACATGTTGCTCAGAGAAGAAAAGTGTGGAGTTCATGACAAAGTCGGTCGTCCGTATCTGCATTCTTTCAGCAACCTTTCTTACTCCCTCTGACAACTGTGCCATTAAAGTCTGGTCTTCCATTCATTTATGCTTTAATTCTGTTTTTTTTTCTCCCTAGCTGCTGTATACACACATGCTCTTTTCATACAACAATAAATGTTCAAAGAACCATATCAACCTATGAAGATTTCTAAAGGCCAATTTTTAAGGCATGTGTAACCAAAACAGTTTTTTATGATGAAATCAAGGATTTTTAATTTTTTAAGGCTGTGTTTTTGTCTGTCCACCTCCCCCGGCTGACAACCCTCTGAAACATCATTCAAAGCAGACAATGGGAAAATAACTCTGATGCAATCCAGACAAATCAAAATTCTTTTAGAGTGACCAAGGCTTAAAAGCAGGTGAGTCACCATGTCGAAGGGGAAATTCGTGGTTAAGTGAGCCCTTTAAAGAACAGTTGAAGAGTAACACAATAAAAGTAGTACCACTTTACAATAGGGCATTCTTGTAGTGTTTAAAACCAGGGTAACCAAACTTTTTCTTTGAAGGGACAAAACTGAAAAACTTAATGACACCTATTGTATTGTATTGTATTGTATTGTATTGTATTGTTAAAGCATAAGATCCAAAGGTCCTTTAATTGGCCTGTTTGTCTTACAGAAAACAAAACAACATTGGAAATTCTAACCATATGTGAAAATACATGAATGTATGTAATTCACATGTGAAAATGTCTTATGTGGATGTTTTTATTTGTCATGTGTGAAAATGTGAACTACATGTGACATTATTACTGTTCACGTTCAATTGTGGTTCACCTGTGAAAAGGTGTGAAAATTCACACATGTTTGGATTACATTTGATATGAAAAAAATGTGGAATTTACATGTGAAGAAACAAATTTCATGCAGTTTCATGTGCCGTGTTTTGTCTCCACATGCGACATTCTAATCCACATGTGACAAAAAGCCAGGCACATATAAATAAAATAAATAAAGTGGGAAAAAGCTTAGCTCTTGTGAAAATGTCCAGTTCACCTGTGACATTATTTTCTTTTCACATTCAGTTGTAGTTCACGTGTGAAAATGTATGAAAATTCACATATGAAGAGGCAAATCTCACATGATTTCATGTGCCATGTTTTCCACATGTGACAGAAAGCCAATCACACATGAAAGTTTGCAATCCATGTGTGAAATGTAAATTTCTTGTGTTTCATATGTGAAGAAAGCCAGTCACTTGTGAAAATGTCCAGGTCACGTTTTCAAGTTTAGTTCACAAGTGAAAATGTGTAATTCACATATAAAGAAGCACATTTCATGTTTTCTTTCCACATTTGACAACTGGCCACATACAGACATTGTATTTCACATGTCAAAATATACATTTCCTACATGATTTTATTTTCACTTTAAAATTGTTTTAGTAAATAGCCAGTTGCATGTGAAAATGTGTTAAAATGTGTAATTTATAGATGAAGAAATAAAAATGTCATGTGCCATTTTTTGTTTCCACATGTGACAAAAAGCCAATCACGCATGACATTTTATAATCTGCATGTGAAATTTTGACATTTTCATTCATATGTGACAAAGTTTTTTTCTTTTCACATTCAAAGTTTAGTTCACATATTAAAATAACCAACTGCATGTAAAAGTGCGTGAAAGTGTGGAAGTCACACGTGAAGAAGCAAATTTCACATGATTTTATGTGCCATGTTTTTTTTCCACTTGTGAAAGTTATAATCCACATGTGACAAAAAGCAAGTCTCACACACACACACATTTTTGATAACCAATTCACATTATTGGAATGTAAATTGCGACATGCAAAATTTTTCATTCATATTTGAAAAATCTCCAGTTCACAAGTCCCATTATTTTATTTTCAAGTTTGAAGTTTAGTTCACATGTGGAAACATTAAATTTACATGTGGAGAGATGAGACGTTTTGAAAATTTCCCATGTCTCATTTTCATATTTGATCTCTGTAATGTATTTTTCCCCATGACACCCTATGATGACACTGTGTGTGATGACTTTTTTTAAATGAAATGTATCAGTGCTGCACTTGTCTCATTCAGTGATTCAAAGCTCTTGTCTTTCTGCAGCTTTTGGTATAAATTGACACTCACTGGTTAAGCTGGTCATCACGAATGTGAATGTTTACAGTTCATCACGTTCGGCGTCTCTTGGGAGTTAAACTTTGACTCCAAATGTGCCCACTGCCTTGTACGGCTCTGAATGAAAGACGGCCCTCTTTCACGAAACATTCCTCGAAAAAGCTGGAGCGACAATCCTGCCTTCTCTGTTATGAAAAAAATAAATAATTTCAGTGGTTTTACCTCTTGCAGCCCTGCCACTCTACAAGGGGTGCCCAGCATCGAGACTTTGTCAGCTGAAATGGAGTCTTTGAGGAGACACCTCTCTCAGATTGACTCGCCGACCGTGCTCTGCCACAACGACCTTCTGACAAAAAACATCATCTACAACCACACAGAGGGTGAGGACCAGTGGTGCACATCACTAAAACGTGGTAGATATAATGGTGAAAATAACATTATGGACAGATAGTGGAAGCATTGAAAAACAACTGAATGCTGCTCAGAATAAAAGACATTCTATTTAACTGTAGGTGTGTGAATGAGGAGTCTGACACTGAAGCTTACGTGAAAAAACATGAATGTTTGAAATAATACGGCTCATAGAGTCTGCGTACTGTACCTCCTCCCCTTTTTTTCCCCACACAGAAGCAAACCTTTGCACCGCTGAAAAAGCATTCCCACTTTATTAAATATCTTACCTCATTTGTATTCTTTCATTATGATTGTATTCCTCTCACATGTTTTACAAGGATGCCCAGTGTGAGTGTCAGTCACAAGAGAGACTCACAAAGAGACCCCTTTTTCCTTTGAGTCCCACAAGGTTCTGTACTTTCAATAAAGGGAGGGAGAGACGTCAGTTTAATGCCCATACCTAAGATGTGTTCATCATGTTGTCCTGGTAACCACTGCCGCTGCTTTCCCTCTCCATCCTCCACCAGGAATGGTGAAATTCATCGACTACGAGTACGCCGATTACAACTACCAGGCCTTCGATATTGGCAATCACTTCAATGAATTTGCCGGTAGGTATGTGCTGTGATGGGGAGATGTTCAATTTTCTTCCAAATCTTTTTCATACAAGACGGCCTAATGTGGAATATCAAGTTGTAAACGCAGTCTGTGATATGGAGAATCATTGTCCAGTTTGTGCTGTCTCTTTGACTATGATATCATTTATCTTTCTGCTATTATGTGCCATGAAACTATGTCCTTCTTCTGAAGCGGCTAAGACAAATTGCTGTGTACAGTGCGTATTCTGCGTGGCGATAGAAGTGGTTTTGATGTGCCAGCTGTGTCACAGCAAAGCTCGACAGGGTTAATTTGAACATTTGTGGAACAATCATCCATTTAATACGTTTAGACAGTTCTGAAGAACCATGTCGTTTCTGCTTTCATGTCAACTCTAAATGATTGTAAATGAAATAATGTTTGAGATAAAGCTGTGTTGTGCAAACTTGTTCCAAGCAAAATGATCGTGATGCCAAATTGTGGCTGGAAAGAGCACAAAAATGTTGATACGTTGGGGCTTTTTTAGTAACATCGTATAAATCCCTTTTTTCATTTCACATTTTCCGGTTAATACTGCAGTCAATTATTATTATTATGTCCACTTGTCCTTCATTTACACCATACATCATTTCTCATCTGTTGTGCATGTCATAAAAAAAGCCTCTTATTTTCCGGTATGTGTCCAATTAAATATTCAGTATGCAGTGGTGGAGGACATATTCAGGGCCCTTAAGTTAAAGCATTGATAACCCACGTATAAAAAAAAACAAAAAAAAAGTCAGTTTTTAAATGTTGCACTTAAAATATACAGAACTTAATGCAGAACAATTGCCTCTGTGAGTGTTACACTCTTTTATGAATAGATGTAGAGCTCATTTAAATTACGTTATGCCCTGTTAAGTGGTTTTATCTATGGTAAGCACTTACCTTTGCTGTGAAGTGGATAAAGTACAATATTGTCTTCTGAAATGTAGTGGAGCAGAAGTGTGGCAAAAATGGAAATCTAAATGGAAATACAAAACCTAAAATCTGTGCTTAAATGCTGTTATACATGTACTGAACATCAAACTGGGAAGAGCTTTATCACTATTTTCTTTAAAAAAAAAAAATAGAATAAAATATGGCAAATAAGGGACATAAAACAAACAAAAACAGCATACATGAGGTCAAGGGTCAAATCAGTAGTAAGGCAAATTAATTACAGAGTTACACATGGTACAGTATTTATGAAGGATTTGTCTGATTGTCTGAAGTAATCAGCTTGAAAAGATTGTACTGATACTAAAACCCAAGATTGTTGTAATAATTGGTGCCACATTTTAACTGATCTTTTAAAGCCAAACAAATAATTGTACAAATTATTATCAAGTAATTGATCTTTGAAAACCTTTAGTTGGAGCGCAAATTCATTCATGTCACAGTGTCACAATTTTGTGAGCCCTCATTTGCACCATTTCGGTCGAAGATTGCTCAGGTGAAGGTGCTGTCATCCAGTTTTCATGCTTTTTTTTTTTTTTTATAACCAGTGCATTATAACAAACGTGTGTGTAGCATTGTGTTCACTGACGACTTATTGACTGAAAAGTTGAGCTGATCTTAGCACATGTGGCAAATCTTTAAAACTAGTTTAAGATAAGAAAAGACAAGTCCCACAACAGGGACATTTGCATTTTTTTTACAGCAGCAAAGGGGTTTGCAGAATAGATAAGCATCAATAAAAAAAAAGACAAACTAAATAATAATGAATAAGTAAAAAAAAGCAAGATAGGAAAACAATAAGGAAAATAAGAAATCAAACTCAAGCATTGAATTTTTACTATTGCACATAGGAATATTGAAAATGTTTAGGCATTGCGTTGAATTTTATCTCTGACAGTAGCTCCACTAACTGTCAGTGTGTGTGTGTGTTTTATGTCCAAGGTGTGAATGATGTTAACTACAGCTTCTACCCGAGCTGGGAGCTGCAGAGAGACTGGCTGACGGCTTATCTGGAGAGTTACAAGCACAGCTCGGGACGTGAGGTCACTGTTACAGAGGCAGAAGTTACACAGCTCTACGTTCAGGTCTGCAAATTCTCACTGGTGAGTGTCTGCTCCCTCCGACTTTGTTGAAATGTTGAAATATGTCATTATGTAGCGCCTCAACACTTTGGAAAGACTTTGGAAAGTGACAAATCCCTCAACAGTTATTTCCCGTTTTTAAGTTCTGCTCTCGGAGGGACTCAAATATCTCAATATTATGAGATTAGTGTGTGCATTTCAACAATATCCATGTGTCTGCGGAGCTCTGAAATGACAGGGCGGCAACACCTCACCATCACATTTTAACAATTTACTTTTCCAGCTCCCAGAACGTAAAAAAAAATCCCCAAAGAAAACCAAACCTCATCCACAGCTGACCCGCCACTGTTCAAAGTTTGATGGACTCCATCTGAGTTGATTAGAAACTGCCTCAGGGAAAAATGAAAGACAGCAGCCAAAATTATTTTTCTTATGACCACAATTTTCATTCTTTGGTGGCTCGAGTGGTGCTGGGCTATCTGTCTAAAAGTGCTTTCATAGCTCAACACAATATGCAGAATTGTCCTACCAATTTCGGGGCGGTGTGAATGTCTCTTGAAATAGCCCAGAAATGATGAGGAAGCATATTACTTTTTAAAATAACTTGCGCCTCGGCCAAAAGACAGAGAGGGAGAAGTGAGAGGAGGGAGAAGAAATAAAGCCTGAAATGGGCTGAGAGAGAGGCGATAACATCACGTTGATTGAAATCAGATTTTCTATGACAAACCGAGGGGGACTCTTGACTCGAGGGAAGTGGGAGAAATTGATCACTGACGCTTAACAAGCCAAGTTTCCAGCTCCACTCATTTTTGACAGCCGTGTGTCAAAATGAGGGATACAGAGCCTGTTAATGGAGAAAATCACAGGGTCTGCTTTTCATAATCTCAAGGAATTACCTCTTCTTTCTAGAATGTTCATAAATAATAGAATTACGCCATTTACATGTTGTGTTTCTGTATTCAGTACTTTGCTCGATTAAATTTGATCCTCCAAGTATTTCATTACTAGTTTTTCTTTGTCACAATATCAAATAATTATTTTGTCCTGTCATGGTTGAAGATCATTCGACACTGTCAATTTTCAACTTAATGATGATCAAGTAATGTTTCAAGCAAAAATTTACTTGTTTCAGCTTTTTGAATGTGACATTTATGTATATATCTATAGATATATATATATCTATATATCTATAGATAGTCTGTCTCTGGGTTTTGGACAGTTTGTCTGAGAAAAACAAGCAATTTGAAGAATTCACATTGGACTCTTTTCTGACATTTTATAGATGAAATGATCAATCACAAAATGTTTTTAGATTATTTTGCTAGAGAAATTATAAGGCGTGTGCACTGGGTTAGGAGTAAAAATGGAGTAACGTAGATAGATAGAAAAAAAAATCGCATGCTCTTCGAGGATGAGGCTATAGGTCGAGTACAAATAAAAAGTGGGAAAAAACTGACCGTCCAGCTTGCTTTGCAAAGAGTCTATGGTAAACACTATGTAGGCAGTCTGACTGAGCATCTGAGGCATTCTGATAATGTAAAAAAATATATATTTTATTAACTTAGTGGCTATACCTACACATTTTGACTCATTAGAGTCTTTATAAACCATTTCCATCAGGAATGGCACAGTGACATTTGTGTCCACACAACACCATTCACGGATCTCAGAGATGTCTAGGATTTTGAAAATTGTTTCACATCGTATCCAGTACAAACAGATCGTTTTTCAGACTTGGTTTACCGGCTTGACAAGATTCATGTAGTCTGATGCATTTTGATATTTTTGTGGATTTTCTTGTGCTCCCTTTTTTCATGAACTGTATTGAATGCTATTTTAACCTTCTGTATCACTTCCATATCACTCAGTTATTGCTTAGTATAATCAAACTACATTGAATTCACACTATAGCTATGTCTCAGCAGATAAGAATACAGATGAATAGTCAAAACTCAGGAACCAAGGAAACCAGTGTGCACTGAAGGAAGCTGTGTGGCTCCGCTGTGTGGCATCGACAAAGCCTGGCCAGCTGCCAAAGCTCTGCGGCGTGAAGCTGCCTCCTCCGAATCGTAATCCCTGGCAAACTGTGCCAAGACGCAGTGGGGTCTTTACGACTCGTCCTCTCCTCCACAGGGAACCCCCGTGATGTCGAGGCTGAAGCCTGCGGCTCTGTGATGTCACTCCCCACACGTCTCTCATCTCCGTTTTTCTCAATGGCTCCCTGTCACTGATGGTCTCTGCTTAGTGTTAAACTAATGCTCTCTTAATGGAGAGCAGTTATTAATCATAATGGAAACACGCTCAATCTCTCTCTCCAACTCAAGACAGAGATTAGAGATGAAAATCTGCCAGGGAGGGGAGAAAAGCCAAGGAAAAACCGCACATTGCTCTTCAAGTATTTCATTCCACCCTTTATTTGATTATCAAATAAAAATGTGATTATATCACTGGGCCACAGAACAGAGGCCCGTCTGGATCTTATTAGGAGTTGCTATTAGTGGTCCTACCATGAAGATTTACAATAAGGGTGGAGAACAACAGAAATTTATGGAGGCATGGAAGTCCGCAAGCCTAAGTGAGCAAAGCCATTAAGGAGGGAACCATTCAATACAGAGGTTTGTCATTCTGACTGAGCAGCTCGCAACTGGCAGGCAGCAGCAGCAGCAGCCATGGGAGCAGTTATAACACGACAACTGGAGGTCACAGAAGTGAGTTTTAACAGTTCTGCTCGACGGCACGGGGGAAATGCAGCGAAAACATCAGAGAAAAGCAAAGTTGGTGAAAGTGTACATCATCTGTGATGTTAAATTTACAACATATTTTCATAAGTGTGCAAATACCACAAACATACTCCAGATCTCTACACTTTTGAGACATATCACAGTTCTATATCAGGATCATGCACGAGCTGCATGTAGTTAATGAGCCTGTCATTCAATTAGATGGATTCAATTCAGTCTCTGTCAGCTGGCATTTGCCCTGCTAAAGTGTTCTCGAGCAAGGCGCTGACATCTGACCCCGCTGTGACCTCCCTGCAGGGGGACCTGAGGAAGTGTGCTTTTGAAGCTCTAACTGGATCATGAAAAGGGCGCATGACAATTACATGTCAGTCACACGTTCTCGCTGCCAACAACATCAAGTATTGTACTGAGCATGCACGCACATCAAATTGTGTGTTACTGCAAGTGGTGGGACTTGTCTTCTACTCAAGTATTTTTCCATTTCATGCAACTTTCTACTTCTACATCAGCACATCTCAGAGGCAAATATTGTCCCTTTAACATGCAACACATAAATGCAGCAGTGCTATTAATCCTAAAACGTCATATATGATATTAAAAACACTGACAGGGACCATCCGTCTGCAGAATTTGTACTTTTACTTTCGATACTTCGGTTTACTTCGGTACATTTGGCTAATAATACCAACACTAACATCATTAAGGTTTTCAATGCCATAGTAAGTTGTTTTCACAGCATGTTTTTACGTAGGTAAAGGATTTTTTTTGTTTGTTTTTCCACCACCGGTTATTGCTGTAATTTTGATTACATAACACACACACACGCTGCTTTAATTTAATTTTTTTTTTAAACTAATTACTACTTTAACTGCATACAAGTTTGAGCTCTCGTCAGGTAATTCCATTTTGCAACAAGAGTGGCACTCAGTAAAGCACATACTTCCACCAAGGCCCAACAGTCAAAGCCCAATTCAATCGGGCCTAATTCAATATAAAAAAAAAAAAAATCTTTTAATCTGCTACATCTGGATTTTTATTGGGATCGGCATCAAATTGTTCTCACGAATAGATACCAGGCTAAATGTGTTTTAATAAATTGTGCATACCATGAAAAGTTAGTGAAAATGTGGGAAAAACACGGTAACTATCCCTGTACTGTGAAAGAAAGTGAGAAAAAATCCTGGATCTGCACCAAAAGTTGATGGGGTCTATCCTGGGTTGAGACCCATCCTCTGTCCAAGTTTAGTGGAAGTCTGTTCTGTCGTTTTCGTGTTATCCTGATGACAAACCAACAAACAAGCAGACACCGGTAAAAACATAACCTACAGTTAAAATATAAAATGGATGAAGATCAATGGCTTTAGCTAGTTTAGTACATAAATAGTGAAAACTAATGTCATCGTCCTTTCATGTTGTTTTCGTTCTCTTCTACCAGGCATCCAACCTCTTCTGGGGTCTCTGGGCCATCCTGCAATCACGGTTCTCCTCGATTGACTTTGACTTCCAAAGGTTTGTATTTCTGACGTAGACAGCAGAGAGGGCCCATAAAAATCGAGAGAAAAAGTCTTTCGTGGTTTCCTCATGTCCACATTGGGAGGTTTGTGTCTGGGGGTCATTTAGCATCAACATAGTCCTCAGAGAGGTTTGATATTGTTAATATTCAAATCAACATGCTCCTGAAAGTGAGCACAACCTTCGCATTAACACTATCAGAGTAATTTCATAGGACCCCTTTTTACCGACCATCATCATATCACTTAAATACTCACGAATGAAAAAAAAAACAATCCTGCAAATCTGATTCAAGCACTCACTATTTTATTGTTTAGACAAATAGGATCTTCATTAGGATTCCCTGGCAAGGACTTTTTTTTGCCATAGAAATTGCAATAAAGGACTGTGAACTTGAGCCCTGAGTGTGGAAATACCGCATTTCTTTCCACTGATGCTTCAAGACTTTGTGTACCCAGGATCTGGAATAAAGCGTTCAGGACGAGCACCCTTCTTCTACACTTCTTGTCACTTCTAAAAACAGACAAACCATTTAAATTCTCTGCTTTTCTTCACTCTTAAACCACAAATTATGAAATGATGAAAAGGCTCAGCTTTCAAAAAGAAATCAAAACTAATTTCTTTTGTTTTTAGATATATTATGATCCACGTAGGGACTAGTTATCTTTTAAAAAGTCCAGGAGACATTCCTCAGCACCAGCAACCAGACAATAAAGTTCAGGAGGGCGAAATGTTTCCCTTCACCCCCACTCTTTCTCCCTCGTCTGCGTGCCCCACACCCGCCACAGTTGTGATCGTGATCCTAATCACTATTGACATACGGCACCCTCCCCTCTGTGTGGCTTTCTCTCCTCGCTTGCTAGATCAGCGACAGGGCCCCCACCTCATTTCGATCTGGACCTCGGAGGAAATGTGATCCAGAGGGGTGCCGAGGCACAGAGGCACTATTGTTCCCATGCCGTCGGTCCTCCCTTACATATACGTCTCTCATCCCTGGCTGGGCCACATGCGCCTGCTAGACGTCTGCTCCTCTAAGCCGCTGGCTGAGGTTGTCCTAAAGTGCATGGTGAGGGTCGGGTTACCTTTCCTTAACTGGAGGGATAAACTAAAATGAGAGCAAAAGTAACGGTGGGGAAGCAGGTCTAACATTTGAAGGCTTTGCTACCCTGCCAGCTTCAATGTGCGCACACACACACACACACACACACACACACACACACACACACACACACACACACACACACAAATATCCGAATTCCCCAGAACTTTCAGAACCTTGATCATTAATGCTGTCAAGAAAGGGACAATATGGCAATGGTCAAGTTTGCGATTGAAATAGCATAAAGCAACCTACATAACATTCAAGTCATTTCATTGTAGCTTTCCTATTATCTGGAAAAAGGTCTTACAGAAGAGATGAAAATAGATGCAATAGGTTGGCTAACTGAAAAGAAGTGAATACAATGTCGCACAAACCCGAGAGCAAAATGCCACAACGGAAGTAACGTGCGTGCTACAGGAAAAGGAGAAATAGGAATATCTGGCTACTTTGCCAGGAGAAATTTCACTCTCTGCAAAACCACAGATACGTTAAAACCGAATGTTTCTTTATGTTGCAACTTTATCTTTGTTTAGGTTGAATTTCTCTCGTCACAACGCTGTGCTTGTGCTCTGCTTCGGTTAAGGCACAAAAAACCCCTTAAAGTACCTGCTTTGGTCGCCACAAATACGGTTCGAAATGTCTCCACAGACTTGAACTGCAGTCGCCCGTTTGGCAGCCTTGTGGCAAATTGTAACACCACCACCTTCCCCTCCACCTCTGGATGTGAAAGTCAGCCAGTTAGCAGATAACGTGACCGTGTTACACCACACTTGGAACAAACATTAACCTTGGACGTATCTGTGGTTT
The DNA here is from genome assembly GCA_039737535.1 of Lagodon rhomboides. NCBI lineage: Eukaryota > Metazoa > Chordata > Actinopteri > Spariformes > Sparidae > Lagodon > Lagodon rhomboides. Next base: position 13,970,808 of record CM077793.1, read on the forward strand.
GTGTAAACGTTAACTGCTAACATTGTATCGTGGTGACTGTGCTGCCTTAGCTGCCGGATGTTCCACTTTTCTCACCAGCTAGCTGCTAACTGTCTCCTATGGCAGTGAAGCTTTTTATTTTGACCATTAATGATCTCTCAAAAACTTTACCCAAAGTTTGTTTTTGCTATTAGGGAGATTTCTTCTCAAAAGAAGCTGACACACACAACAAAAAACAAGACTCTTTTTTGCTACCACACAAGCTAGCCGCTAACATTTCATGTTAGCTTACAGGGAGTTCATCAAAGCCTCATTGCTGGAAACAGCTGCCTCTGAGAGGTTGAGGGCTGAGCGGTGGTGAGACTGAACCGTAAAATTGTTTATGAATGCAAAACAGTAAATTTGCCATAGAATTTACTGCGGCGTTGCGTAATCTTTCTCCTGTGGGTTAATTACAGCAAGAGATCTTTATACATTAAACCCAGTCATTTGATTTGATCCAAAATATAATGATTAATGCAGCTTTAACCATGATTTACTTCACATGACCACAGCCTTACCCTTTAGCTTAACCAAGCGGTTTTACTCCCCTTAACTTAAGAGAGAACACACAACACACTGTTGCTTTATGCCTTTGTGATAAACACGGAAAGAGATAAAGAGTTAAACCCTGGATGTGTGTGTGCGGCTGTGCGCGTGTGTGTGTGTGTGTGTGTGTGTGTTTCCTCCCACTGTTATCCCCCTGAGCCAAATCTGCCGACTTCCCAACGAGTGACAGGCGTCGCTGAGGCCTTGTGCTTTAACCAGGGCCAGATGTAGAAGTGACAATAGGGAGCCACAAGGGGAATGCAAACCCGCCCTCCCTCTACCGTCCATATTTGCTTTCCTTATATGATTTTATTCATGTGTTGAAAGTGTCTGCGAGGCAGCGGTTTAGATTTGTGGACGTGTTGGCAAGGTGAGCCGCTATTTGACAAAGACATTATTATGAGGAAATGAACAAGGAAGAGGCCCACTGTTTGGAATAGCCTGACTGCAAAATTGAGCGAATTGTGCACAAAAGCACATTGTGAAATGGAATACCTGCTTTGGAGGGAGCTCATTTTCCCCCACTTCTGCTAAATAGCAAAACGTCTCAGTTTCATCTCTGATGATGATAAATGTTAAGCACGCTAGTTGTAGGTGTCGCCCTTAATAAATATTAAGATGAATGGGATCCAATGTGAAGGTTGCTGTTCTTTAAAACAGTTGTACTCAAATATAATTTGACTTATGAAAGGTGTGGGCATGATGAGTACTTAGATTAATAGAACAAAACTCTTTGACCAATACGTTTTTTAAAGGTTTTTTTGTTTGATACGGTGACATTGACGCTCGTTTCACTTTGTATTCTAATTAACTGAGTATCTCTTTAATGACTTTGACATTCATCTTTTATTATAAATGCTATGACTCAAAAGTGTCAAGTTATGTTAACTTTTTAAGAAGAAAAGCAGATAATATTTCATGCATATTTCAAGAGCTACTTGATCCAAGTACTAAAGGTAGATGTCACAGCATTGCACAGATCAAGCTGGATCATCTTTAATTATTTTTATCATGTGAAAGGAAGTTTAACTAAGAGATGCGACTGCTGAATTGGACCTGACATGGCTGGATAGACAGTAGACATCCAACTGAAGCAGACATTTTTGGATCAACAAAAACACAAATTGCACTCTTGATCGTAAAGAAGTGTAAGAAAGAGATGAGTTTTTTTGGTTGTTGTTTTTTTTTTTACCTCACATGGGATCTTAAGTCAAGTGAACACAACCCTGAAACCCAACAACGGTCAAGATAATTTTGCCTGTCATTAGGTTACTCACAGAGTTATGATTAATTAGCCACAGCTGATATGACCTGCTGCTGCTTTTGATGGATGAGAGCCAGGTCATTGTGGAACCCCACTGCTTTTCTTGCAAAGACCTGCCCTTCTATGCCTCTGATATTCTTTTCGAGCCACCAAGCTGCTCGTTGAGGGGCAGCCTGCAGTTAGGACATTAAGCCTGTCCACCCTCTCTCTCGCCCAGAGACACTCATAGTATAATCCAAGAAGAGAAGCAGCCTGCAGGTCAGGAGAGACTACAACAGCTGATGAGAGCAGTGTATTTACTGGGGAAACTACAGGTCACAATGACATTATTAGCACTGCTGCTAAGCACCGGAAGAAAAGCCGGAAAATGCTTATGCTTCCAAGCGGACCAATCACAGTCTTTGCAGTCAGCATTGCTGTGACGTGCAACATGTTACATTTCGGTTGCTAAGGCGATAGGGCATGCACCTCCGCTGAGGCTATACGCCATAGGTACGGCGTCTATTCAATACAGATGCATAAATAAAGCTTTAAGCATGAATTTTTGTAAATTCAGTATTCAAATTACAGTTACTAATCAAACAAATAATATTGATAATTCTCATACAAGCCAGACTACTGTAAAGCCATGCAGGATACTCTAGTGAGTTTGTTCGAGTCTGTTTTGCCCGTTAGACGCGAAGTTCTAATGCCATTTAACTGTGTGCTTTTAAAGTCTGTCATCATCATCTGGTGCTAGGAAGGCCTGTCTTTTATTCATATATTATATGGAGGCAGTTCATATTTATGCTAAGCGGTGGGGGTAAGGTTACATAGCTTTTATTATGTCCTCTCTGCTTTGCGGTATTACTTTATTAAAGAACACAAAAGATCTTGTGTATGTCCTCCATGAGGATATGACTGATATGGGGATATGTAAGGTTTAACGGCTTAATTAACTGGCAATTACAGGATAAGGCATCTCAGGTGATGCTGAGGACTAGCGCAGAAGTGATGTAACAAGTAGTGTAACAAATTACCTTCTACAGGGAGTAAATAAGTAAAGTAATGTGTTCTTTTTTTTGAGTAACTAACCCAACACTGTCCACAGCTGCAGTCTTTATAAAAAATGTAAGCTAATTTAAGCTAAGCAACAAAAAAAAAAAAAACTAATTCTGTAACAGATTCATAAGCATCTTAGCTTGGTGAGTCTGTGTATTTTGTTAATTTGTGTGCCATGACTCAGAGTCACTCTCACCAGTGTTATACCGGATATTGTTTCACATTCACACTCACATACGCTGTGAAGTGCAGTAAGAGTGCAATAATGAAAGGATCAGCATTTAATTGGGTTCATTTTAACTGATCCTGATCCATTTAAACTGCCCAGACCGGCCGTGATGATGGTCCGAGTTTTAGAATGATTCTGCATATGCTTGGCCGATATTTTGCCGACAATTTACAGGAACTTATTTTGGAGGATAGCAGCTGCAGTATGAACAGTGCAGCAGTTTTCTCCTTTCATCCAGTCGCGTTTAGAAGAGGCTTCGTTTTGCTGTCTGAGTGAATAAGAGAACTGTAAATCATCAACTGTTGCACATAGTTTAAAACAAATTAAGGCTGTCCATAGAAAACCTGTTTTGAGAGAAAACGCTCTGTTGGCTCTACCAGGCCAACACCAAGGATTTCTATTATCTCGTGTTTTTTATATTTAATTACTTTCCGGTGGCAAAGGTTACACACAGACTGTATTACCTGTCTCTATATACAAGCCTCAGATGTACATTCTATATCTAAAGGTGGCTCATAAATGACTCCAAGAAACTAAAAGAAAGAAACTGAAAAAATTGTAAGGCACAAACAACAGGAGTCAGACCCTGACACGACAATAACAGAGTAGTTTTAACCGGAAATGCAGGTGGGGAACAGACTGATGGAGTACAAGTAACTAAAAGGCGTGTGTCAGAATTATCTTTTTGTCTCACAAAGCAATAAGAGAGAGAAAACTGATTCGGCATTGAGGAGTTCAGTGAAAGCACTGATTAAAGGACAAACTCCTCTCTGTGCCTCCGTTTTCTGTGCTTTTGAAACTTCACTTAATTTCAAAGGGTATAGTATAATGGCCAAGGGCAACAGCGTACTCAGACATCAGATTTATTGAAAACCACTTTTCTCACAGTTAAGTTCTGAAATGTGCTGAGACTTTGGCACAGCTTTCAGACTCTCTGCCTCATTGAATAGAGGCTTGATGCTATATTGTTACGCAGGTTTTGCAGAAACAGAACACATAGTGCCTGCCTTGAGCTATGAGCAGGGTCTGCATTGTGACCTGTGAAGAACACCGGAAAAATGATTGTGCGATAACTCCCGACTGACACATGTAGCGCACATCCTCAAGATTTTTGCTTTTATGTACACTGAGGGCGAGATAAATAGATGACAAGTGATCTGTGAGTCGGATTTTTAGGAATGGCAGTATGTTCTAACTCAACACTAATGGAACGCTGCGGAGATCATTAGTACGTCAAAAAGAAACCTTAAAGTACAGAGTGAACAGTCAATATAGTTATTAATACAGTTGAAATTACTATATTACTGGTATACTATTACTAATCTAATAGTTTCCATATCTGTATATTGTATTAAAACACCTGTGATTATGTGCTTAATAGGAGCATAACCCCAATTTTTCAGATTGAAGATACGTTTAGTTATCCTAATGAGTAACAGCCATGAAAGAGGATGTGTAATATTCCCTGTCCCACTGCAGGAACTGTGTTAAGTGCCCTGATGAAGTCATTTAGCATTTTACACCAAAATTAGCATGTATGGAACATGGTTAACAGGCCAAAAGTAGGCAATATTCTCCTTTTCCTATTACCAGTATACAAGTCAGCCTTTTTATGCCTCTGTGCATAGGAGGCCTTTCATTTTTTGGGTTGTCCGTCCGTCCCATTCATGCAAACGTGATATCTCAAAAATGCCTCGAGGGAGTTTTTCAGATTTGGTCCACCTGGACTCAAAGATGAAACCAATAAGATTTTGGTGATCAAAGGTCAACGTTCAAAGTCACTGTAACCTCAAATTTTTCTTTTTTGTCCATTTCTTAATCATATGATCACAGCGTTACATACATGTTTACTTGAACATACAAGCTTTCAACACATAACATAATGAGTTTTGTTTGTAGTTAGCTCCAACATTACGTCTGACAAATTGTTACAGACCTGGGTTGCAGCATTCTCCTAAATAACTGAAGTAGATGGGGACTTGTTTAAAAAAAACTACAGAGTGTTGTAATATTTAAGTTAGAAATCTAAATATTCAGCAACGTTTCTTATTATATTATCTAACTCTTGTTCCACTTTATACAGTTTTTACTCCACATTTGTTACTAAGCTTCCTACTTCAAATAAAGTTGTGGTTTTAGACAGCGCACTGACTTTCAAGCTATTAAAAGTGTGAAGTGGAAAAAGTAACCCATCGATGTGCAGTTAAATTCTACAGGCTTTTAAGAGTTGCCCAGCTCATTCTCTGTAACTGGTGTTTAACCAGCACTCACTGGCGAAAAAAGACTACATCCTCGTATTTTTGTGAAAATATTGAAGTTTAAATTGCTTCTCTAAACTGCCATCTTTTGCACAGAGTATTTTGTTAAGGTGACACATAAACGAGGAAGGTCTTTATTCTTGTTCAAAACATTATAGAAAGTAATTACACTGCAGAGGCCTAAAAAAATCAAACCTGGCAAAGGAGGAGATGAAAAGTCATCTAACTATTGGATCAAAACTCTTTTATTCTTATAACTTATGTTCTCTGTACATGATGAATACAAGGAGCTGTGATGGACCAAGAACAGAGTTTTGCTTTTGTGTCATTCACAGGCAACTATTTCTAGTGTCTCCTGCAGATTTCAGTTAAATGAACTCATTTGACTTTTTTTATGACAATTAACATTAATGAGAAATAAAAATTGGAAAGACTTCATGGAATATTACAGTATGCAGCGACTGTATTGTGATCATGCACGTTTTGCAACATCCAAGGACAGTGGATGGTATGTAGAAAAAGAAAAGAAAACAATATTTGTGTGTTCTCTAATCATTCCTTGTTATTCTCTGCTCTCCTCCCAGATACGCCACTGCACGACTCAACTACTACTTTGAGAAGAAAGAAGAGTATTTAATGATGAGCTAGAATGATTGGTTAAGGAGCCAGCATTTAAACACTGTTGATGTGACCCATGTTCTTTTGTCACATTGTACAGTCCTCTGTAAATCCACTGTGGAAATGAAGGCACAGATAAGCTTATAAATGTGCTCCCTATTGTTTGTTTTTTCAGTCTGTAGCGCGAGTTAATATGTTTTGCTATCACTGTGATTTTTAAAATATTTGTTTTACCACAGTCAGTATGCCGATAAGCGCATTTGGCAAATTTAGATGAAGCTCGTGCCAGAGACACATTAATTGTTCCCACATTTAGCCGAGTCGCATGAAGCCACAAAAACTGAGCCTGATCATAAAACCCATAAGAGGGTTATTTGCATGCTTATTCAGTGCGTACCACAGCTCTGATGGAAAACAACTTTCTATTTCAACTTATTTACCAAGGAGTGCATTATTTTAAATCTCTCTCTCTGAGGGACTGATGTTGTAAAGCCGCTTTTTATCTACCTTACAGCATGTTCACCAATTGTACAGTGGACTGCAGATTTTAAGATTTATTACAAATTCACCTCATTTAAGTGCTAAAACAGTGTGTAACAAGAGAGTCAAACAGTGTTTGATTCTGAATTATGTTTGTGGAACAATTTACAAGTCATGTCACAGGAATTGATCCTAGGTTATCAAAGGTAGTGAAATGCCAAATATGGCCAAATTCACTGTAAATAGTATATTTACTCACTGATGACTGAGAGGACTGTTACTTACTACACTTCTGTTTGACCCTTTAAACCATGTCAAAGTTAGACAAACACAACAGCAGTTTATAGAATTAATAATAAGTTTGATTCGCTGGTGCTACTAAACTAGATAATACTTAGTTTCAACAATGCTTCAACAACTAATTTAAACCCAAACATTCACTTTATGAACTGCAGCTGCTTTCTCCTTATCAAAGTTGTCTGAGAAGTGTGATGATTAAGTGTCTTGTTCTTCTTGTGTTTCCTGTTTTATTTTGATATCATGCCCTCATGCGTCACATCTTGCTTTTCAAGTCCTCCTGTGTGTTTTTCCCTCCCAGCATTGTCTTTTTGTCCATCATGACTCATTTTTGGTTTTCCTTGTTTTCTTGTACCATTCAGCTTTGTCTTATTAAAGCTCGCTTTTAGTTCTATTCCTGCCTCCCGTGTGTGTCTGCATTTGGGTCCTCACCTTGTTTCAACCTAAATTATAACACTTTTTACACTATAGCCTACAGTTGTGGGGGCATACTGTTGATATTGCAGGTCATAAACCTGTCACTGTCCCAAATGTTTACAAAATCAGTAACCTATTAAGTAATATCTAAATCAGTGTATAAAGAAGTAATAGACAATGCACAGTATTAACTGTACGAGTGCAATGTCTCTTCAGCTCAGATGGTCTGGTAAATTGAGGGGTTTCCAGTCTTGCACCTCTTGTATTGCTCATTGGGGCTGCCCCAACAATATCAAACGTGTTTGATATTGATGATTCAGAATCTGGATGGTTACATCAGTACTTTCCGAGCTGGATCACAAAAACCAATGAGAGAAGCATCCCATCCCAGAAAAATCCCACACGTACCGCGCCTCGCCAGTCATCCAGACTCATTTAACCTTCTGCTTTTGTATTTTTTCTCACTCACTGTGTTAGAACGGCAAATTCTTGCACCCATTCTCCATTTTGTTTAGGTCTGCTTCCCCATGAGATCACATGGGGTGGTGCATTGTTCCCTCTGGTATGATAACCTAACCTGTAGTGTGTGATGTGCCATCATTTTAAAATCTTGCACTAGGAATGCAAGTAACAATACCAAAACCTCAGGGTACAATATCATCATGATAAATAGTCCACGATATGATATCTATCACGATATTAAAAACACAAAGAAAAAAATTACTTGAACAATGTCCTTTGATAATAAATCTAATGTGTAGATTTGTTTTAACTTGAGGTACTTCTGCTTTCCAGATAGTAAATTAAAAGTAGCCTGCCATGAACTAAGCATTTGTTAAAAGTAGCCATGAATTGTCTTTGGCAATGAATGACTGGACTAAGTGCAACTGCTGTCTCTGGCTAGAGACACTCTGACAGAAGCAACAGAGGACCAGGAAAGAGGCTGGTATGAAGAGGTCCAAGCGTTACTACAGCTCTAACACCACCAAAAACAAACATTACCAGAGCTAATGTGAGTCAACAGTTTGAGTCGAGCATAGAGAAGGCAGCCAATGAAAAGAGACAATTAGAGGCAAAGTCAAGCCTCTTCCGGTGGACCCCATCGGGCAGGGTGAACATGCTTGATTTGTGCCATGAACTACACAAATTTTTTCAATTTAAAAATTAATTCCCAAAGTCAAGAAAGTCACATTTGGTCATAAATAAAGTAAAATATAATCTGTTTTGCATTAAAACCGCTCAGTGAACTGTACCAGCTCACTCAACACACATCACCAACACTAACATGATCAACTGGCCAACTATAATATGTTGTTGTTCATTAGTTTCATGATGAACTGCAACTCTTTCAAGAAGAAAAAATATATTTAAATTGACGAACATCATATGTTTGATTCATGACACAATAAAAAAAAAAAATCCAAAAATGATTTGACTGTTGTGATTTCAGTATTCTATAATAACAGGAGGCTGCCTTCTTGAGCTGTTGGGTGCACCCCCTGTGGTTCAAACAGATCAACACATTGACAAGGAGAGATAGTGGAATCTATTTTATACTGATTTCCCTCTTTAGCTCCATGAGCTTGACGTGCAAAATCATGTGATATTTGGGTAGATGTCGCCACAGTCCCACGACAGTATCAAGACCTATTTATCACGATATCCTGAAATGCGATATATCGTCACATCCAAATTGTGCACCAAGCACGTTTTTTTTTTAGAAATGCACTTCCAGACATGTCTAGACATGAATGTTGTGTCAGTGATGGTGAAGAGAAGATCAGGCCTGCAGAGAAGACATTACAAGTGGGTGTTGATAAGGATTGAAAACAGAGAGAACAAAGGACGCGAAGGGCCCCATGACTGTGTTGGCCTCAGGCCCCAAAACTGACTAAATCCGGCGGTTCAGTCGTGTGAGCCCAGCTCCAGTCTGCAGAGTCATGAAGCCTGAACACTGTAGCCACGGCATTCACTGTTTAATTTGATGTGTTAGTATTGAACCTACTGGGTGTCCAAGTTGAGCTAAATTCAACTCTGCACTCCCTCGGGTCCTCAGTGGAACGGTTCTTGAGAAATGCGAAGGACAGACAACAGACAGACAGAGACAGATAGACAGAGATTCTTACTGAATTAAGAAAAAGCGTTAATATGTTCCACACCCATGCTCTATGTTCTAGTTGGCCAGACGTGTCTGTCAGGGAAAGGACCACTACACTGTAAAACATCTTACAGATATTTAGTGGAAACTTTTCTCATTTATTTAACATAATATGGAAGTTCTGGGTAACTTTCAGCCTAAGTAAACCCCAAAACTATTTTTCTTTATTGTTTTCAGACCACTTAAGAAGTCATAAGCATGGGTTCACCTGACTTTAAGCACTTGAAATGATGAGTTGTATACAATTTACAAGGTTAATTTATTTTGGCTGTTGTTGCCACTGAAAACAAATTATAGAAATGGATGAACGAATAATCAGTCTTAAAATGAACTTTTATGGTGCAGTTCAGAGGATGAATTGAGGAGTGCTAATGAGAGGAAAGGTCACTTACCTAAACTAATCACATTTCTAAAGAATCAGCAGCAGCATATTAACAGACTTCCCGATGCATTGTTTGAGTTAAAACTCTAGAGCGACTCGTCCTTTTTTGTCGTCTTATAAATGAATAATTAAATGAAATACATTTTGAGATCATGGTTGTTTCTTTTTGTAATATATGCTTTACACAATATAGCATCAAATTCAGTCCCATCTCTTATGCTTATAATTCAATAAAGTCACTAGGAGCAGCCTTGCTTGTTTATATGCTGCAAAATTGAAAACCACATGGCTTCTACATTTGTAAGCTTGACATCACTGGACACATTTGACAAGACCCTGTGACGTCCAAAGCAGGTATTTTAAGAAAAAACATGATCTTTTCAGACGTCTGCCAAGCCAGAGACCACTTTTGTGTGTTTCAACATTTATAACCCTGAAACCACAGTATATTTTTAACGAGACGCCAGAACATCTCCAGCCGTGTTTGTGGCGACCAAAACCGATATTTTAAACACAAATGTCTTCCTGACCCTAATCAAGTGTTTTTTGTGCCTAAACCTATCCAGATCATAAACACACTGTTGTCACGACATAATATAGACATTACAGACACATTTTATGAAGTTTCAACATATCAGTGGTTTGTCCTTAGATTGATTGTCTGTAAATTAATCATGCTTTAATTAATGACAAGACGCCAGTCCCTGAGTCCCCTCTACTGTCTAACCTGACATGAGCTCAAATGTCAAAGCTTTGTTCAGTCATTTATCTATTTATAATAGATGTCATGCAGTGTGTATATGTACCATGTTTAATTAAAGACATTGTCAGCTACTTCAGGCAGTCGAAAATCTCCTAGTTTTCTAATGACATCTAAAATGGGTAACAAACCGAGGGTGGTGCACAAATAACGTTTCCTCCTGGGTATATTATGTGCTTCTCATGATCTCTTGGACACCGCAAATGAAACTTTCTCTCTTCTCTTCTTCTGTATCAGATTGAAAATACGACAAGAAATGAGTGATGTAATTAATAGTTTGTCACTTTTTACTGAGTGAGCTAACGCTACAAGATATTTTACGATCTAAAGCTTCCTTTATTTCTTTGTTTGCAGTGGCCTCATAGTGATCAAAGTAATTCCCCGTGTGGTTAATGTGTCAAACACCACCTTGAATCAATAGGTGTTCATGTATGAGGGAGGGAACACGAGAGCTGGTGACTAACAGACACAAAAACATGAATTTCATACTGTAGTGCCAAGGTGGCGTTACTGTAAGATGACCTTTCCCACAAATTATGTCCATACACAACTCATTTGCATTACCCTTTATATTCTGTAAACTGTAACTCCACCTGGAATATGTTCAACAGGGATGTTTTTCTCCAGTGCGAAGTAGTGCGACCCTGTAGCAGTGATGAAAGTTTGTGGCGCAGAAGGCGGGCTGGATGGCAGAGGGTTCAGTGCTCATTAGTTCAACTCTAATTCTTCAAATCACTCCTGACTTATTCAGTATTAAACCAAGTTCACATACTTTCTCATAGTGCTTTGCTCTTGTGATGTATTTGCCAGTACCACAGTATTTCCAGGATGTTAACCAAGTGTTTTAAGTTGCCTTAACATACTCATGAAGCTCTCGATCATGCTTTAGTTGCCAGAAGCAGAAAACAAAAGAAAAACGTTTAGGGTAAAGTTGAACTCGAGGTTTTACTCTTGACCTCTGGAAACAGCAATTGACAAAACAATCTCACCACAAGGGTCAAGGCTTCTTTCCATTATATTAAATTACCTTCATAAGAGGATAGAGTCTATTTTCAAATTGCCCAAATTTTGCTAAATTTTCTAAGCATTTAAGTAATCTGTCATCCATTGTGGCTTTCAAATTCATCTTAAATTTCAGTTTGGGATTTCCTGTTTTATGTTGAAAGTCTTTTCTTGTACACGCAAGAAAGAAAGACAAGTTTTACTTTCCACTTCCTGTCTTTTTCTTTTTCCTGCCCTTCTTCTGTTAGCACCTGTGTTTCATTTGTTACTGAGCCCCTGTGTATTTCAGTCGGTGTTTTTCATTCACTCCTGGTTTTCGTGCAGTCCTGTGTTTGCTCCTCATGCGCCCTCCATTTTCCTGCTTTTGTTCCTTGTGGCTTTCTGGCTTGCTTGAGGTTTTTGTATTTCTCTTTAGTTTTCTTGGAATTTTCTTTGCCTGCCTTTTTGATGCCAGCATTTTATGGCCTGCCTTTTAATTACAGTACCTGCACTTTGGATTTTTTGAGCTTTCAGTGTGTGTCTTACATTTGGGTCCTTTTTTCCCAACATAACGAAATTTTGGTTGAATATTGTTCTTGACTATTAAGTTAAAAAACAAATGAAAGTGGCGATCTGCGCATCATCGTGTTCCGTCTGCAACATATTAGCTTTGAAATTATATATAGGAGAGAAACTGCTGGTCACAAAATCAACAAAAATCAGATAATTCATGTAAAAAGATAGGTCAAAATAAAAACATTCTGCAGCTTTTATCAATATGCTAAAGCACGTTTCTGAACACCATAAACATGTCGAAACTGTACATTTCTTTAGGTTCAATTTTCAATTTTATGTTGTGACAAAGCTGCTTTGGTCTGGTTGAGTTTAGGCACAAAAACTTGTTTAGGTTTGGTTCGTTGCCACAAACAGAGCTGGAAACATCTTGTCGCCGCGTTAAAAATATCCAGTGGTTTCACACTTACAAACGGTGAAACACAGTATCGAACAGTTGTCTCTGGCTTGGCAGCTGTCATACCACCATCATGTCCCTTCACTTCCAGACCTGACAGTCAGCTAATATACATGCAATGAGAACCTGAGATGACGCGTACTGTAGAAATGTCAATATGTTACATATGACATACATACAAGTCTGAATGTATTTGTGGTTTGCAGAAACGTAAAATGGCAACAATTTATTCTTGGGACTTGGCTAAAGGTTTAAACCCTCCAGACCAGTTGGGATAGTCTAAAGGATACAGTGACAAAATAATCTTAGCTCTACAGAGATTAAAACATGTAATATACTCAGTTTGTTGAAATGTTCCCTCCTACTTAAATGCCATTGAGCACTGTTTGATATAACATTGTACACTCTTTGTTGTTTAAACCCGAGTCTGTTCAGTTCGTCTCGTAAACAAACTGCTTCACAAACATTTTGAACCATGAACAATAAGTTGGTGTATAGTCAGTGTAACAAACACATCAGACTATGAAAAAAGAACGTAACATGCTCAGAAATATCAAGAGTCCCCCTTCTCTGCATAACTGCGCCTGTCTTTGTCTGCGAGGGAAGCACAAAAGGGAACGTTATTGTAAAATCAGTAGAAAAGGATTATGGCGGGTGAAATGAGGGGAGGACTGGCAACAATGCAGTTCTTTACCTCCTCATGGTCGCACACAGTTCCAATCATCAAGGCTGCAGCCGTGTCTTTGAGTCAAACAATCCAGCTGCTTTCAAAGTGCATTTTTCGTTAAACATATAATATTTAATTAGCGGACTAATGCACTTAAAAAGACCCAAGGACTTTCCCTCAAAAAGGAAAAAAATGGCCTTTTGTCCATTGCCCATCCAAAAAGTGCTGTAGATTTTTTTCCTCACTTCTAATTGCATTAAAAAAAGAAGTATAGGCCTTTATGCAGTGTTTCAAAGACATTGAAACACAGATGCAGCTAAAGCAACTCCTTTCAGAGGGTTTTTTCCTACGATTTCTTTTTATTCAGTTATTACATTTAGCTTTTTCGTTATAGTTGAAGGTCTCCCAAGGCTGCTGACCCTTAGAATTCTAATAAAGACTCTTAATTTACAGTTGTTATCACTTTTCATTTTACTCAAAAGTATCCAAACATGTATTCAAGAGAAGGCTTTACTATGCACTGGCTGAGGATATTTCTATATTTTTTAATTGACTCTGAGTTTTATCATATAAGTACATCAAGAAATCCCTTTTTTCTTTTGGTTACACATTAAATAAGTGATGCGGTGAAAAACCTGATCACAGTTAATTAAATCTTAAATCTAGAATCATTCATGTATTATATAAATCCTACCACCTTTGCAATTTGTGAGTACATGAAGGCATTATTTGTTCTCTTCAATTGTCTTTATTCTATACAAACTACCATTGATGCTTCTGTAATGTAAAGTGTATCATTACCTGTGTCTGCACATTATAGCTCCAAGGATGCAACGTTGGTCTGTCGGTCTGTTGGTCTGTTGGAATTGAGACTACTGGATGGATTGCCATGATATATTTTGTGTTAGATATATTCCTGGTCCCCAGATGATTCATCCTACTGCTTTTGGTGATCACCTGTCTTTTCTTGTAGCGTCTCCATGAGGTTGACATTTGTGGTTTCAGTGAAATGTCTCATGGTTTCCTCTGGATGAATTGTTGAGACTTTGTTGAACCCCGGACTTTTCATCTAGCCCCCAAATCAATATGGTATCTGACAGCAAATCAAATGATGTGTTGTGTGTTTAATGCTGCTTAGCAAATATTAGCACAATAAGTTGCCAGCAGGGTTGTAGGTGTTTTAGTCAGTGATGGAATGTAACTAAGTACATTTACTAAGGTCTATACTTGAGTACAGTTTTGAGGTAATTGTACTTTCACTCCACTACATTTTGGAGGCAAATATTGCACTTTCGAATTACCACATTTATTTAATAACTTCACTCACTAGTTTCTTTGTAGATTGTATGCTGCAACAGAACACCCCCTAATTTCGATAATCAGAAAAAATGCTGGATATAAGATCTGATGATTGGCCAAGCCAATGATTGGTTGACCCATAGAATACAGTACATATACACCGATCAGCTACATCATTAAAAACATCTACTAAAAATAGTGCAGGTTCCACTTGTCCAGCTGATACAGCTGTGATCTGTCAAGGCGTGGCCCTCTGGAGGTGTCCTGTGGTGTCTGGCAGTGGCACGTTTGCAGTGGATCCTTTGGGTCCCGTATGTTTGGGGCTGGGGCCTCCGTGGACCAGATTTGTTCCGGCCCATCCCACAGATGCTTGATTGGATTGGGATCCGGGGAATTTGGAGGCCCATTCAAAACCTTGAACCTCTTTGTGTTCATCAGCTGTCAGTGGTTTTAATGGTAGGGCTGATTGGTGTATGTGTAATAAATTTACCTTTACCTGTACTTTTGATAATTACAAATTAATCAATTATTGCTAGACATTACATTTAACATGAAAGTACATTCAATGTAATATACTTTCAGACTTTTACTCAAATACAATACATCCATACCTTGAAACAAAACCACTGATAAATGCTCTTAATTTTTACATTTTTGAGAAGAAAAATGCACCACGTCTGACCTCAATTGAACTGTTAATTAACTCCAGATTCCTTGTGATGCAATTAAAGCAACAGTTAATTGTAACCTGAACGTCCAAAGTCTCAAACGCTGACTTCGGAGCAACTTTTTACCCGCAAAATCACACAACACAATCGTCTCAGTCAAAGAGCGCAGGTCAATTTTTCCCCTCATGAATCAAACACACTCGAAAGATGAAGCATCATAAGCTCTTAGCTCAAAGAGGATGATAGCGTGTTGCAGCACCGTGACCACTCTGTGCACTTTAATGAGAAGTGGAGCCTCCATGATCATAAACAGGGTGGCTTTGATGCCTCATTGAAAGAGCCTCTCCAACACGTCTGAAGGGGGACTCCTCCTTTGTAATAACAATTTATAATTCTCTTGATCTCAGGGCCTGATTGGTAGGAAGGGGAAAAAAGAAAGGATTTTGTTCTCTCTGCTCTTCAAGACGTTTTAAAAAAAAAAAAAAAACTGAATTTGCCTACAGGGCCGATCCAAGACCAGGCTGAAGTGAGTGTGTCATTATGGCTCATCATCCCCACACACACCAAACCCACAAGAAAAGAAAGGTAAATTCAAAGCCTGCTTAATCACAGCTCCATTTATCACTATGTCAATTTCTCCTTCACTTGAGAGGAACATTTAGTTCAGTACCAGGAGGCAGTCAAGATTTACTGCCAAATATCTAGTTTGTACTCTTTCTTTAAAGGATAAGTTTTACCCCAAAATAAAAATTCACCAATAATCTACTCTCACCTCACGCCGATGGACAGTTAGGGGAAGTTTTGTAGTCCGCAAAACATTTCTGGAGCTTCACAGTAAACAGCGTTGCAGCATATAACTAAACAGCTGAAGTAGATGGAGACTTTTGTTTAAAACATTAAAAAAAATCACCTGGCATTCTGGGAAACTGTACACGTCACATCAATCTGCTCGTCTATCAGTGACAGATGCCTTGGTTATATTTCGCCAGATGGACTGCGGTAGACGCAAAAGAAGATGGAAAAAATCCTGTGTTTTCTGAATGTCTGATCCACCACTAACATGTAAGTCCTGTCTCGTCTCGTCAGTGAAAACAAAACATGCATTTCATCATAGTTTTTATTATTTATTTATTTTTAGCTGTTTATTGCTTCGTCTTATTTATAAAAAAAGGTCATCTACAGACATTTTTTTCCATTAAAGTTACATTGCAAATTAACATTGCAATCAAATGGACACTGAACCACCTTTTTGTGATTTTTCTTTTGTTTTTGCATTCAACTTTGTCTGTCAATTAGGACGTGATAAATACGTGAAATCATGTGTTCATGTGCCTTTTCCTTACCATACCAACTACAGTCTCTATTCATTAATAGGTACATACAGAGAGCATGTAGGAGGTAAATTAAAAAATAACATTAAAGTGTGGAGATGTCACACTCTTACCTCTTGTGACTTTACCACAGAAAACCACAGTCTCTTTTTGTGTATTTTTCTGACTCACTTTCGGATACCTGTACCATTTGGTTGTCAAACACAAATTCAAATTTTTTTTTTACAAATTTGACTTTGTACATTTGAATTTTTTCTTGATATTCTAAGTGTGACTCTCTTTACATTTAGCTGCCAGTAGCTTTAACAACAGGGAAATCAAGCAAGCTCAATGGAAAATCACGGCTTACATCAGTTCCCTTCTGGGATAATTGAAGTCTCTGTATATATATATGAGTGTATGTATCGAGCTGTGAAACTATGAATGCACTGTAATGAACTACTCTCTCCTTTGTTAAGGTGCTGAAAGCTCTGCATACACTCACACAACTGTGCACACACAGAAACAATCTGTCAACTTGCAAACAGCTAAGTGTTCATCCTGCAGAAAGGAAAAAGGAAATGTAAATTATGATGACTTATTTAACGAGATTAGCATGGCAACGGCACAAGTATGATTTCAAACACCCCTCCCAACTGAAAGCGCCGCACACACACACACAAGTGCACACAAAGGAGTGTGTGACAAACTTGCCGGCGCCCCTCGCAGGGTGACGCTACAGTTGATTTGGGAATTACAATTAGATTTATGATGTGGCTGCATATGGCTGAGCTCTCTGTTTCTGTCTCTGAAATGCTGGGATTGGCTGCAGCGAGCACCGGCGCCGTGGCGTATACACCACAGCACAGTCAGAATGTGTGGCGTTTCCTAACACACACACACACACACACGCACACACACACACAATGGAACAATAGGCCACATTTACTGTAACGGGCCACCAAAATATAAAGACCAAGTGGAATAGCTCGATGTTGGAAACAGAAAGCCTTGTGTTGGAAATTATTAGATCCCTGGAAAGTAAGAGCACCATTTAGAGCAATGGAAATAAAAATTCATGCAGCACTACCTGTAACTTGTCCACAGTGCTTTCACATGCAGAACACAATAGGTACGAGTGCTTTTCTGCAAACGAACCTTTTTTTATGAAAAAATGCAACTTGTCTTTCCATAAAAATCAAAGAAACACTCGAAAGGCAACGCAGTGACAGCTTGGAAGAAAAAACATCTCGAGTCTTCACGTTTCATTTATTTATTTATTTTTTTGATTGTCTTTCTCACCAAGTTGTACTGACACTTTTTAGAGCCAAAGCTGGCTAATAAATACAATGAAATGTTAAAACGCACAATTGAATTTCAAATACAATACTCATCACAAAATATGTCTGACCAGGAAACGTATGTTCTGCTTCTGCAGGTCACAACTGATAAGAGCATGAGGTTACCTTTTCAAAGAGATCAGAGGTGATTCGACCCCTTTAGGCGGCACTAGAGCTGCGGCAACAAAACTTGCTTCAATAACTGAAATGCTTCTAAAGAAATGGCAATTGACCTTTGCCTGGCATGTACGAGGCTTCCTATAGAGTCCAAGCATGTGACTTTTGACTGTTCTAATTTATCATGTCGATAATCAAACAACAACTTCACATTAGTTAATACTAAAAATAAAAACATAGAATTTATATCCAGTGCTTAGGATGTGTATGACACTAACAGAAATGTCTATGCATGAGGCTTTTTTTCCTGTGATGCAAGCAAAAACCAATGTTCAGTCCCAGCTTGTGAAGCTTTTCCAAGTAAGAACTGCCAGATATGGTCATAGGAAGAAATATGGCGTCAGAAGACGTGTGAAACAGCTAACAGCTAAACAGAGCACCCAGAAACCACCCGAGGTCACAGGTGTTGAAAATGGAAAAATTAGGAGTGTGGTGAAAAGAGACAAAGAAAAAATATTACGTGTCTTCAGAGAAAGAATGTGACATTTGAATAAAATAGAGGAAAAAGTGTGCACACCCAGCACGATGCTGACCGCTGAACCGCACCAAGACGAAGGATTAACATCTCGCTTCAGACTGTGGAAAAACTTGTGTGCTCTGACTGGGGTGGTTGACTGAGAATTGAGAATTGTGCACCTTTTTTTTTCCTCCATTCTTCTCTTAATAATTTACTCGTCTTCAAAATATACATGCAACGTAGAAAAAGGTACCCTTTTTGAAATAACAGACCTATTAAACCCATTTTTTTTTTTTTGCACTTATATAAATTCTTTTCTAAAACACAAGTTTGGTGTATCTCTCCCATGTGATGCTGAGAAGACATTTATAAATATTAACAGGCTAATAAAAATAGTAACATTTTGTACACTTTTGTACCGATTCAAAACACAATTCAAAATACAGTGAAGGGATCCAGAATATTAGAAACTCTTCTACTACAGTAGGGCAATTTTGGGGCTGCTCATCCCCGATAATATGAGGCTGAATGAACTGAGCTATAGGTGCACTTTGAAGACTCATGAACTTTGAACTCTGTCTATACCTTTGGCCCGATTGAAAGGGACGGACTCAAATGCTAAATGTTTGATTGGATACACACTGCGCTGTGCTGGCCTCACGGTACTATGGGCAATGTGGTTCATAAAAGCACCAAACAGTGGAACTGAAAAACTGACGCCTCCGATGCTGCTCTCCTGACTAAATCTCAAAGCTGGAGGGGCTGTCAGAGGCCGACACAATGTGTGTGTGTGTGTGTGTGTGTGTGTGTGTGTGTGTGTGTGTGTGTGTGTGTGTGTGCGTGTGTGTGTGTGTGTGATGAAAACACTTCCTCCCTGAGCTCTGCCTGCGATCAGGCCAGGAAGGGAGCCAGCAGTTACCGAGTAGGAACTCATCTCATCAGATAGAAAAAGCTGATTGTATAAGACTTTTCTGCAGCATTGGAAGTTAAGACTACAACATCCCAAGTGAATGTGAATGTAGGTTTGGCACATTTGAAGTAAATCTGTACAATGCCTGGGTACTTACTTACTCAATAATAATAATAATAATAATAATAATAATAATAATAATAATAATAATAATGTTATATAAGGGATTTTGCTCCCTTTATTTCATTGACAGTCTGAAAACTCTACCACTCCTTTTGTATGAAAACAAAAAACAAACAAAAAAAAAACACATTCACAAGCTGGCACATCATACCTGAGCTGGGATATTTAAAAAAAAAAAAAAAAAAACAAAAGAAAAAGAAAAACAGTAATGTAATGTAAGCAGTTTGTCAGAAGAAAAAAAAAAGATGTAGATGCACTGTATTCGTAAGAAACAAAAGTAAGACTATAAGATTACAATAGCTAGGATTTATATTAAAACTTTTCAGATTTCAAGTTCCGACAGTCCAGAGTTTGTACAGGCAGTGACCTGTCAGAAAAAAAAGTCTATAGAACAAAAACAAAAGGGGAAAAAAAACAAACACGAAAAGTAAAATACATAATGATGAAAACTAAATCACTCCTTAAACATTTAAGACCAAATAGCTGTTGAAGACCAATTCCTGATGCTTCAAAATCCATGCATGCTCTTTACAAACCACACAGCAATGTGTTCGTCGCTCATTTGTTCTTTGTCCCATTCTCTCTCAGTCTCTCTCTGTCTTGTCTGGTTAACTCTTATTCGCTCTTGTTAAGATTGTCAAAGTGTCGGACACTGAAGTTCATTATCAGCTGGATGTCTGAATGTCTGCTCGGTTTGTTGTCTTGGGTCACATTTTTCCCCATCAGCCGTCTTCTTCAAATGGACGTCCATCAACACTGTCTTTTCTTTCTTTTCTCACGATGGGAGCAGTATGAATCCTGTCTGGGCATGCTCAGTGTGTGACACAACATGTCCTGAAAGTTTGCCTGAAGGTCTCTGTAATAAATTGTGTTTTCAAAAAGCGTCTCTGAGAACAACAGGAGTTTTTTTTTTTTTTTCCTCTCTTTTTACAACTGAGACAACTGAGATCACACTCAGTTGGCGCTGATGGCCTCCCGTGTCTCATGGTCACTGCTATAGTCTGACTTGGGCTCGTCCTCAAAGTCCTCGTACATGTCTATGTCGTCGTCTCCGTTGGTGGGGTCGCTTGGCAGATCCAAGGCTCCGACCCCGCCGACATTGTTGCCTCTGCTGCCGGGCTCGGACTTCACTCCGTACGTGCTCTGAATGACAGGGATGGCAGGTTCAGGGCTGGCGGAGTTGCTGGAGCAGTCTGAGGTCAGGTGTGGGGATGGCGTGGCTGTCGTTGCCATGGTTATGGCGCCTGGGTAAACGCCTACACCGGGTGGGGTGTTACCGAGAGGCATCGGTGGCTGAGGCCTGAGAAGGGAAGGGGGAAAAGTAAAGTATTAAATGGAGGTTAGTCAATAAACATTAAACAGCCCTGAAGTAGATACAACCCCGATTCCAAAGACAACTTTAATGCCAAAAACTGTTTCAAACAAGTTGGGACAGGAGCAACAAAAGACTGGGAACGTTGTGGAATTCTTCATTGGAACAGCTTCATTGGTGACAAGTGATAGTATCATGATTGGGTTGGAAAGGGGCATCCATGAAAGGCTCAGTTCAGCCCAAACCGTCATCAAAGAACTAGTGCAGACAAAGGCCAGCTGCTGCGTCACCTCACACCGCCTGTGTCTTGGCCAAAAGGCTGCACTTGAACACATCGCAACAACTGCAGCTGACTGCTAACTAGCTCGTGCGTTACTAGCTCTCATACCATTCCATGAGGTGCCAGTAGTCTATACTCATCATTCATCATCAATGGGGAACCGGAAGACTCGGGATCGCGGATATACAAACCGTTGCAATGATAAAGAGGTGATTTGCCTACCATTTTGACACCACTCTTGCTAATATAGTCTCTTCTAATCAGGAATGTCTGTTAAAAAGTTGCAAATGGTACCATCACCTAACCTAGATGTTTTTCATTAAAGTGTGAGGTGTCGGGGCGATTACACAGTGTCCAAACTTTTTTGTAATCGAGGTTGTAACACATTGACTAACGAAAAAGATCAAATATCATGTAAAAGTATAGAAATGATTAAGTAAATGTAACAATACAAGCCTACGAGTCTATAGTCATGAGAGCGCCTCTGTGAGACTGTTTTGAGCTAAATGCTAACGTAAGCAAGACTAGAAGCTCACAATGACAATGCTAAAATGCTGATGTTTAGCAGGTATGATATTTAATGTGTTAACCATCCGAGTTACAAGGGTCAGCGTTTGCTAATTAGCGCAAAAAAACTAAATAAATCTCTTGACACTGGGAATGTCATTATTATTGCAGGTATATTCGTCATAAACGAAAGCATTTAACAAACTGAATATCTGAGCTGATGATGTGTGTGTGTACCAAATAGCACGGCAAAAGTCAACCTCATGGTGGCCCCAAAATAGTTAGGGGATCACTAAAAGTCAGAAGGATTCCTCCTCTGGGGACCATGGATGTCTGTCCAAAATGCCATGCAGCCAATGTAATAGCTGTTGAGATATTTCAGTCTGGACCAAACTAATGGACAGACATCACCGTTCTTACAGCAAAAAGACAAAGAAATAGAATGCATAACATTTTTTTTTTTAATGATGAAATTATGAAAAAAAAGAATGATTTTGCCAGAGCACAAGTTAATATAACATCAACCTGTTATTGTACGAAGTGGACGGATCAGCATGTGAGGGATTCACTCTAACCTCCTCTGAACAAACTGCTTTGAACAAAAGTGGCTTTTGGCCACTTCAGTTAAACGGCAGCGCTTCTCATCTGGCCAGGCATGTCCTAACATGGAGCTCTCCCTGCCAGCTCACAGCAGCACCGGCTAAATAACCTGTTAAGATATAGATGGAATGAGTGTAAACGCACATCACTCAAACAGGCCCTCTGGCTCCTCAAATGAGCCACATAAAGCAGGAAAATTGCTGTCACTTTTCTCACCTAACAGTTTTCCCTCCTCCGTCTCCTGAAACAATTACCGCTGTACACTCTGACAGACTCATTTTCACATTAAACGCTTTAAAACAACACTGGTTTCGTTGTATGGAATGTGCCAGAAACTGGTTGTGTACTGGCTCCCAGTGGCTATTTGATTCAGCTTTGATTGAAAGTCCAGGCCTGGAGAATCCTAAGCTTTTTCTTTGCGTTTGCTTGACCACACACAGTAAATGTGGCATTCAGCCTGTGACGTCTGCCTCGCTCTCGTTCCCTCTTAAACATCTGCTTACATTTCATATTCCACTATGTCTGTCTGTGTCCAATTTCACTGCCCGCAAGCGCCCAGCATTGTCCTAATTTAATAAATGACAAGCTATTAAAAATCGCTCCTATTCAAAGCCGTGGCCTCTGGTAAATCCATCTCAAGCACAGGCCACTGTGATGGCTTTAAACACATCCATGGCTGGTTCCTATTAAGACAATGCCACTGTTTTTCCCCTTACTGCACTGACTACACTCTAAAAAAATATGCTCTTCGGTGAATGAGTAAAGGATTTTGCAGATAGAACCAAAGGACTCCAAGGAGAAAACTTTCATAAATGGTCCATAAAGCCTGATGGCCGCTCCACAAACCTCTACCAAATGGATGTAGAACATTTATTTTATATTCATATTGAGACACATTCATAAAAATATCCTCATGTAAAGTGCTACGAAAGAGCAATTGCAAGAGAAAAAATATTTAAATGAAATAGCCTAAAATCTTGCTAAAATACCCATATTCAGGCAGCGGTGGCTCGCAGGATGGCATGT
Organism: Lagodon rhomboides; assembly: GCA_039737535.1. NCBI lineage: Eukaryota > Metazoa > Chordata > Actinopteri > Spariformes > Sparidae > Lagodon > Lagodon rhomboides. Next base: position 13,993,966 of record CM077793.1, read on the forward strand.
TTATTAAAAGAGCCAACCGAGCTGAAAGGTCACAGGTGCAGTATTAAATCAAGTGTTCTTGAGCCAAGACTTGTGGATGTCAATGCACAATGTTCCCTCTTAAGAAATGTGCAAAATTCCCTCTATAAATTGTATGTAAGGCAGCGATGGAGAAGAGTTCCTTTCGAGGGGCAAAAAGTCACATCGAGAATAACTTTGCAGACTGTCACTCAGTGCCGTCGCTGTATTGCTACACATGAAACGTTCTGATTTTGAACAAGGCTGCACATCTTCTATAAGCGTGCTGAGTAAAAGGTGAGAATGGGAACAATGAGTCTATGTCTCCACCACCTACTTCTCATTCGCTATGAGGGAAATCAATAGGCTCAAAGATTGTGTGGGTTACACTATTTGAGGATTTAAATCAAAGTTACTCTTTGCAAGTGTAAAATAGGCTTATTCATCTATAAAATGCAGTTTTCAACCCACACATAAGGATTCTTTCAAACTAGTATGAGCACGCAGGACGCTTTTGTCCAATTCATACACTGGTGGCCGCTACGCAAGGTGCATTGTGCATGGCATACTGAAGTCTGGGGTTCAGGATCTTGCCCAAGGACACTTCGACATGCAGACCAGGGGTCTAAAAAAACTCAATACAACTACAACTACAATATTCAGGGACAACTTTCTAACTCACCCCACAAAGAACTGCCTCATCTCCTGGCGCCGTGACCGCATCATCTGCTTGTACTCTCCGATGCGCAGCTTCTTGCCGTCGATGATGCAGGTTCTCTTGGGCCGCGGCTTGTACTTGTAGTTGGGATATTTCTCCAGATGGATCTTACTCAAGCGGGCCTGCTCCTCATAGTACGGCTGCTTCTCCTGGTTGGTCATGGCTTTCCAGCGGGAGCCTGGAGCAAATGATTGAGACTTTTAGTTGATTCCATTTTCTAGTTTTTGGTTTTGTTTTAACTTTAACTCCTCATTAAATGTATATGCATCCTGAGAAATCAACACGACAGACTTCAGGGAGTGACGAGTTCGAGCGATTTTAGTTAGTGACAGAATTTAAACCTCTGTAGATTTTTTGGGGGGGACTTTGGGGAGTGACAACACAGGCGGAGGTGAAAAAAGGATGTGACCTCGTGTGAGTACCTCGTCTCAGCGCCTCTTTCCGCTCCTCTAAAAGAGAGCAACAGTTGCTTGCATTGGTTTAAAAATGGAGTCTGCTAATATGAACTACTAATAAAAAGAGGAATATTAGGGAATGATGAAATATAAACCTCTGGTTGAATGGAAGTATAAAGGAGCAGGAAATGGAAATATTCCAGTAAAGTAAAAAGTACAACAAGTACATCAAAACTTGTACTTCAGTAAAGTAATTGAGTAAATTAGCTAGCATTCCATCGCTGCTATTCACTGTTGGACACAGGTTTTGACATGTTTTTTTTTTTTAACTGTGTCAATAATACTTGAACACAGAGTTTGTGGTAAAATAGATGTAATCAGAACTGAATCAGTGATCTGGCAGTGCTAACAGACTGTAATTTCAGCTGCACGTCAATTTAATCATAAAAGAGTCACAAGGCTGCTGGTATACGCATTAAAAACATCAGCGTTTCTGGTGGTTTCTTCAGGTTGGGTGTTTTTTTTTTTATCATGTGAACAGACACCATCAATTCTTTAACCAAGGAGGCTGTTTAAAATCAGGAGTGGATTACACTCTGCTCCCTCTTGGCTCGAGAAGAATGATACATTGTATACTTCTTATTTTCCGCGCTAAGAGGACCTTCTGAACAAGTGGACAGGGCCATTACCGCAGGAACGCAGCACATCTGCGAGGCACTCCGACAACTGATTATACACACACCGCCTCACGTCTCTGTTTATCAAGGTTTATCACAAACTGGTCTTGTACTTTTGTGACACAGGAAACACAGAGGAGTTTTTTCAAGCTTGCCACCCACTCCCCAGAGTCCAGCTGTGTTATTATGTTGGAAGGACATGAATTGTACACATGCAGTTATATACACATACACAATTGTCCACTTTAAATTCTGCTTTATGTTCCTTTTCTTTACCACAGGTTTGATAAAAGACTGAAGAATAATTTCTTAATGCCTCCCGCCAAAAGGATCTTGCGATTCATATTTGAGTGTAAACATGACTTTTTAAAATTAATTATAAAAAGGAAATAAGTATTGGTCTAAAATTGATATTCTCTCAGTGAAACTTTGCACAAATGACACAACATATAAATGCAGGAAGCATTTTGTCAGACACAAAAAGCCCCTGTACCAGAGGCCATTCAAAGCTCCGAGTCAGGAACACAGACCCACCTAAGAAACAGCAATTTGTTAATGTTGCTCAGGAGGAACATTTACATTCAGCGACCCTCGAGCTCACCGGAGCCCGGCATCGGACAGTGGAGGTCTTAAGAAAATTTCATGAACAACCGTTATGCTCAGCACCGTGTGAATGGCTATCTGTGTCGAGGAGGTTAGTATCAACACGGCTACTTTTTAACTGAATGCATCCATCACAGTGGTCAGGCTGACACAGTGGAGCTCTGTGTGTGAAGTGTTCCAGGTTTTAAAACACACTGGTCCTTCTTATAGTCCGCAGCCTGCTGGTAAGAAACCCTGTGAACTGTGGCAATGTGCCGTGTCTTTAAACAAGATAATGGAAGGAATTCAGTGTCTGATGTTGACACACAGCACAACATGGTCATGTTTTCTTGTGTTGCTTTTTTTTAAATTTTAACTTAATAATACACAGAATTCTTAAAATGTAGGATTTATGCCCCAACACATCCAAAATGAGATGAGTTTGTTGAGAAAAGAAACGGAGTGCTACAGTTTTATAGTAACTGAGGTCCTCTTATGGCAAGACCAATTCAGAAATTCCTTTCAGTGACAGAAAGTCTAGAGAAAAATGCAAATAAGCTGCTGATTATATGCCCGTGTCTCTTTAAATAACTACAAAAACATCATTTGAACAATTCTACTATCCTGTGAATTTTTGTTTTATTTTTATTCCTTCCTAATATTCAACACAAAAGCAGTTACAGTTAATACATACACATACAAAATGTAGTTCACCTCAACTTTTCACTTGGAGTTGAGAACAAAATTAGGAAAACCTTTCAAAGGAAGAGAGGGAATTTAGGAATTAAAGCTGCCATATTATAGAAAGTCAGATTTCCATGTCTGTTTTGATTACACAGCAGGTCTGTGTTCTGTGTAAATACCGTGAAAGTATCAAAATGCCCAGTCGACAGAGAAATCCGCACAGGCCGTAATCGGAAACTGTGATTTCAAACGAGCTGTCAGGATATCTGTAAGCTTGTGATGTCACAACTATACAGTCAGGCCCCTCAGCCACGCCCTCAGGACGTCCGTGGTTGTAAAAACATCATAAGAGCTGATGCAGAAAGAGGGCGGTCGGTGTCTGCTCAGGCCTGTGAGAGCTGGACAATCAGAGCAGACTGGGCTCTTCAGTAGGGGGGTCTTAAAGAGACATGCACTAAAACGGAGCGTTCAGACAGAGGGTGAATAGAGGTACTTGAACTTGAGAAAAATATTGTGTTTTTTAACATTAAAGCATGTTAACGTTTGTTGCAGACTGTCGAAATGAAAGCATGAACCTGAAAATGAACGCAACATGGGATCTTTAAAGTTGAATGTTTCGATGAATTATAAATCTGCAAAGTCTCACCAAGGATCTTGCTGATGTTGGAGTTGTGCATGTCGGGGAAAGTCTGCAGGATCTTCCTCCTCTCGTCCTTGGCCCACACCATGAAGGCGTTCATGGGCCTCTTGATGTGGGGCTCGCTGTTGTTCCTGCCCCGCGCCTCCCGGAACACTCGCGCCTCTGTGATACTGCTCCCTATGTGACACCAAGAAAAGACACCCTCTTTATGCCCCTCATTGACACAGTCATCTTTCATACTTTCATTCTTGAAATGCAGGATAATGCTCTGATAAGGACGAGCCCTTCCTTCCTCCTCTGCCTCCTTGGGAGAGGATGTATAACATAACAAAAGTGTGTTGGGGGCCTTTGCTGGGGTGCCCTCAACATGCTTACACAGACACACGTAAACTATACACACCATAGTCAGTTTGCTTCCGCCCGATATTATCTCAGTGCCTATACTCCCATGTTTACTCATCTGATTCTAAACTAAACCACAATGAGCAGTCCTCAAGTCGTCATCGCCTGTAAACAGTGGTGCTTTATGAGCAACAGGTGGGATGGGAGAAAAAAGCCTTAAACTCCAAGACAGTGTTCTTACAGTTCAGAGAAGGAAACGGTATAACTGACTGTATTACACTGTAGGAATACATTTGAGAATTCTTATGTGCAGTCCACCTTATTGACCATTAACTACAAACAGCCCTGTCGTCCGTCTTTGCCTGCCTTTGTTTGCATACTTGTACTGGGTGGGATCTTGTGCCACAAACACTCCTGGAAAAAAGGAGCAGTATTCAGCCTCCTGTCGTGAACTCGCAGGAAAAATAACAGTGTAAAGTTTTTCAAGAGAGTAAAATGTTGACATTGAACGTTCTGTTTAGCTGTTGAGGGTGTCCTTCATCGAAGCTTCCTGAGGAGCACAATAAATATTTGTATTCGCTGAATACCTGCATGTTCTGGCTCTCTGGAAGATGCCTCCTTCTTTATTGTGGATCTCTGAGATGTGAGACCGCCAGAAGCAGGGCCTCTTCTATGTGGGGCCCACAGAGTTAAGGGTCACTGGTATCAATTTAGTCAGAACAGGATGTGACTGCTTTTAACTTAGACTCTGCTTCTCAAGACGCCAGCGTATTCCTCTAACCTTCCATTTTCTCTCATGCCGGTTGTGCATCTGCATACATTTCTGAATCACCACGATTATACGCAACCAAAAGTGAGGAGGTCAAGAGTCGGAGAAGTAGGGAAAAATCAATCAAGTTCAACACCAAAAGAAGAAGGCTATAGAAAGGGGAAAGGGGGAAGAAGAAATAGGCAAAAACCAGCAGAAGTTCTCACCATCCAGATCTTCTGGTCTCGTCAGATCAATGACTCGATGGACCATCTTCCCAGCATCCTCCCCGAGCTTCCCCAGGTGCTGGCTCAGCGTCTCGTAGTGCAGCCGCTCCTGCAACACAGGAAAAAGGTTTGAAAAGTTATTTCAGGCAGGCTGCAAATATAGTGCAGCTGAAAAAAATATTTTTTAATGTTTCAATCCCTATTCAGTTTTTTTTTTTCCATCACTTAATGTCTGGACCTAGTCCCCATGTATGCCTGGAATGTTTAACATTGGGTCACTAAGAATGATTTTGATGGTAATCATGATAAAACTAGCTGCTGGGGTGAGTTGGTGGTGATGAAAGTTCAGCACAACCCCTTCAAAAATGTATCAATAGTTTATTTTGATTTTGTTTTTTAATAGTTTGTGAGAGAAATGAGTCATGAGGTGGGAGGTAACAAAGTACTAATACTTTACTTACTTGTTACTGTAATTACTATACTGTAGATTTTCAGGTATCTGTACTTTACTTATTTTTCTGATAACTTTCACAACCTTCATTTTATTACAAATATCTGTACTTTCTACTCCTTACATTTTCAAAAAAGGCCTATTACTTTAGTTTCAACGCATTTGTTTTAATTATCGATTATTTTTAGTGTGCGTCATTGCACACTGCCTTCCCGACATCACAAGGCCGATTTCAGCCTATCAGAGCATATCATGCACGGCAGAAGTAGGAGGATGAAAGGATGTAAAAAGACAGGAGGTAAACAGACAGAGAGGGAGACTGGAATTGGGGGGGAAAGTGTGTTAGTGTCTCGGAGACTCTGCAGCCCTCTGCCTGGATTTTCTTATTTTCTCACTTTGTTGCTGTGCTCGGGACGCTTTACCAATCCAAGATGTAGGTATTTGATGTCCTGGGAATGAGACTCAACAATCCGCTATGTTTGTGGTGCGTTTAAGAACAGCTCAGACAAATCCTACTGATTCTACGTTTTAAGTTTGGTAGTCTTTGAATCATGTTACATGACGTGAGGTTCAGCTAGCTTTGCACAGTCATGGCTGGTAGAAATGTCCTTCAGAGGGACACTTTTTACTTGTATACTCTGAGTGCATTTCAGAGCCTGTGCTTACTTTTACTTTAGTAAAAAAGTTGAATCTGTACTTTTTCTTTTCCAGTTTGTTTTTTTTTACGCGTTTCTGTACTTTTACTTGAGTGAAGAATGTGTGTACTTTTGCCACCTCTGGTTAAGCAATAAGCTAATAGAGATCTCATAGCCCCTTGAAGGCCACATCAAGCAACAGTGTCTTCTTCGGCCTCCCATCATCATGCACTCTCTCGGATTCTGCCTTCTGCCTGCCACTCCACTTCTGAGACAAAATTACTTCTACGAGCAGCCTGCCTCGGGCCCTTCCAGCTAAAATTACCCAACCACGCTCCTAAACTGTGGTGGAAAACATCGAGCCCTCCGCACAGCTACCGCACAGCTCCGCTCCTCCTCTCCTCTCTTCTCTTCTCCCCAGCCTCCCCTCCCTCCCTTCCTCCCTCTCGGCTCTCCTCCTTTTTCTGGTGACAGAGGCATTTTGTTTGACGCAAGGAATGGTTGCCGGGTGAAGTCATGCCGCGGTAGCCGCTGGCAGAGTTGGTGGAACTTAGGGGCCGGCGTGTATGTGTTCGTGTGTGTGTGTTCGTTCGTTCACTCGTGTGTGTGCGTGTGTGTGTGTGTGTGTGTGTGTGTGTTTATAGATGAGGAGTCGGCGCGGGCCAATGTCAGCACTACGGCAGGGCTGTAATCAGGCCCACCACAGAACATGTGCCTGGGCAGTGCCATACTCACCGCAGGAAGCAACCGCCTAACAAAGGACTAAAGAAAAGAGACACAGAGAGAGATAGAGAGAGCGAAGAAAAGGGAAGAGGAGTGGAATGGAAAACTAGTCCGGAGACAAGAATAAGGCCTCGACTTCACTGAGAATTTCTTTTTAGGTCTTGCTGTGCTAAACAATAGCCTGGGGTAAGCGGTTGTGGCTCATGAGGATGCTTTCAGACTTCTGGAAGTCAAAGTTGGGTGCTCTAACACTAAAAGCTAGTGTCATTTAAATTTGAAAATAACGCTTAACATCATACTGCATTGTGTAGCATGTTTAGGTGCATCACAGAATATAATTACTAAACATCCAAAGTAGTTAGAGACGTATGAATGGGAGGAGACTGATGGAAAACTAATGCACAGTGGAGTTACGCTTCTGGAAAATGGACTAGGACAGCATCAATAGAGGTAGACTGATCCAAATGCAGATTAACAGCAGACCTGGGTCAGAATTTGCAAATACTCTGTGCGGTTGGTCTACTTTTGGTCTACTTGAAAGCTCTTGTGGCAAATGCAATAAGGAGCTGTCTTTGCTTTGTTTAGTCAAGATTGAAATAGGTTTGGCGTGTGCGTCTGCTGGTTTCATACTGGACTGCTGCCTTCTGGAGCAGCATTATAGACTTTTTTCAAAAAACTTTCTCTTTCATGAGACTCCATTTGTATTGTGTACAGTACCGGATTGTGCTCTTCTAGCATTGTGCTGTCCACGTACAATAAACTAATAAACTAAACTAAACTAAACTAAACGATTTTGCCTTCATCACAGAGGGATTTACCCGGTTAAAAACAGTCAATGTCAGCGGTTGTGAGGTCCTGATGCTCAGGCAGTCAGACTGAATAGGAAGCACACTTTTGTCTGGAATCTGAATGACTTTGAGGCGGGAAAACCCACCAGCCATCAGACGCTTGATATTTCATTAGTATTTAACCCAGGTATGAATTGGACCAAAAAAGTTGCACTTGACTTCAAGGTGGACAAGTTGACTACCCAAGGACTCAATTAATTACACAATCAAGGTCATGTGCAAAGGCAAAGATACAAACTGAGAATGACGACTAATTAAACATACCAGGTTGAATTTAAAAGTACCACAGAAACAAATCCTGTCTGTGTGCTTCGTGTTTGACACAATATTACTTTCACTGGGTCTTGAGCCCAATATTGCTGCTGAACGTATATTTCTAAATTTAAGAGACACCCGACTCTTTTGTTCTGCCCGGTCTCCCCTCTCCTTGGCGTTTGCGTCTCTCCACCGTTGCTTGGGTAACACTCCAAACATTGTTTTTTTCTGTGTTTTTTTCATCCACACCGTATTGAGCTCATTACCACAGTTACAACTCGCCTACCGCCAGCACGGCGTGCCTCCAGCTGACCCGCAACCGTTTACTGTCTCCTCCCGGGCCAATCAAGTTTGGCAACCTTCTCAGCCCCCCTCCCGGCGTTCCCTCTCTCTTCCCATTTTCTTCATCTTTCTCTCTCTCTCTCCTTCTCCAGACTTCTCTGTGTGCCGATAGAGCTGTCAGTCAGCTCTGTTCTGTTTTCTTTCCTCCTCCCCTCCTTCTCCTTTTCACCATTCCTCCTATTCATAGCCCTTAACACCACCACCAGCCCTCCACCCCTCGAGGCTCCAACCCCAAAGAAGTAGACACTCAACAGTCTATTTGCAGGTGCCAGACTCAGCTTTGTAGTGTACTTTATTATAATGTATATCATTCAGGCTTCAAATACAGCAACATTACGTCGACCTTTAATCAAGACTTGGAACAGTCTGAGCTGTCGGTTTCACAGGCTCACTTCCTACAAAGACCAAAATCACCAGCAGAGCCAACATAAACTTCTATACAACCATTTCCTCCCTCCTCGCCTTCCTCCAGATTTATTCTGCTCTAGCAACAGAAACTGCGAGCACGCCGACCGACTGTGCTCAGCAGGGTACAGACGAACAACAATTCTCTATAATGGGACACATTAAAGTAAAACCCCTAAAATTTAGAGACCTGGTACATTTCAAAATTGTGCAAAAGACAGGAACATGCACTTGCTTAAAGTATACAAATGTATCTTAGAGGAACGTACATGTACAGTATGTTAAACTTTTAAATTAATTTAATTCAAAGTATAAAATGTATGATTCTTTGTAGTAATCACAGCAAAATGTGAAAATCTCTTAAGCTTCTGTTCACCACGTAAGTTATTTCAGGCATTTAATTAACTAATCTAACTGCCTACTTGAGTACTGTATTTAAGTACAGTTCTGACCTACATGTACTTTGATTGTGTATTTCCATTTTCTGCTACTTTATACTTCTACTCCACTACATTTTTGAGGCAAATACTGTACTTTTAGTCCACTATCGACCAAGTCAATAATCGGTCAGCCCCTACAGTAGTATAAAGTATATATATACATGTAACTACATGTCTTATTTACTTGTGCTTTTGATACTTAGGTACATTTAATATCAGACTTAAGTACAATTCGTTTGGCAGACTTTCACTTTTACCAAAGTAATATTTGACATGATATTTTTACTTTTATTCAAGTATGATTTTTGGGTACTTTATACTAAACTGCTGAAAACCCATTAAAAAAAACACAAACAATTGATGTCGAGACAAAGGAACTGGGAGTGTAAAAATGCTAACTTTTTTCAGAGTTTTGGGACTGACCCCTGCATCACTCTATTGCGTCGATTCATTATATTATTTTCCTCATTTTTTACAGATCAAAATGATTTGGTCATTTAAAATTTCTGGCAATGTGTCAAAACTCCCAACCCACTTTTGTACAGCCCCTGAGGGATCTGCTCACAGCTTTGGAGGAATACAGCAGGTTTCTGCACATCAACCCTTCGATCAGCTTGTATATCAAGTGATGTCGACCCCGTCGTTCAGTGCTTGCAATTTAGAATCGGCTGTTGAGTGATTGTGTGTGTTATCCAAAGTGAGAAAGCAGTTTGTGCTCCTTCTTATTTGGCCTGTTGATTTACCTGCTCTCAGTCTGCCATCACCCTCCATGTTCCCCTTCTATGGAAACAGGAAAAGTAGTCCCTCGTGGTTCAAAGCAGTGTATTATTTTTCTACCAGGTTTCATGTAAACTTTACCGCGCTCCTGTGCAAAGCTGTTTAAGATAACTTGCCATGCACACTTCTTTGTTATTACTTTATATTCTAATGAGTTAAAGTCTGAGTCAAAGATCTACTGAGCACACATGGTTGATTTATTTTTTTTTTTTTATCCAAAACATGTCATGTAATGTGGTAATCTCTCAAAAACTTTTTTTTTTTGTTTTCCTTTAAGTGGGTTTAGGGAGTGTTTTGTGGCTGTTTAGATGAAAAAGTCGCACACAGGCTTTTATGCACACACACACACACACACATACAGAAACATACATGCGCACACCCACACAGTCATACACAGTGGCTATTTCAGTGAGCTTTGGCAGCCACAGACCAGCTGGAAGCAACGTAAGCGTAAGGTGATACTCAACAATGCCACTAACTGGCCAGGCCTCTCGTCTGTACACCAGCTATAATGACATTAACATGGCCAAGGCCAATGCAGAGCCAGGACACACACACACACACACACACACACACACACACACACACACACACACACACACACACACACAGGAGCCCAGGATCAGTTTCAACTCTTAGGGAAATGTCTATGTCGTCTATGCTTTAAATGAACGCTGTGGGACAGAAATACACAAACAGAAAGCGAAATAAACACAAACACACACACTCAGACGTCACCGCGATGGCTCCCTTTGAGTCGCATCAGCGTGGGCAATAAATAGCTCAACACTCAATATTACACCGACATACCATTTGCAGCAGTTGTCTCATTCCCTCCAAAGAAGCCCAGTGTGCTGTGTTAGTACAATGTCATAAAACAAAAAGGCTCGGGCAGAGCCTCAATTTTTTTCTGAGGGGAGGATTTGAGTAACAAATTTATTTGACGAACAGAAAACAACGCACAAATCCAAGGTAAAGAAAAAGAGCTGGTCTCACTGCCTCCCGAGGTGGAGCGGGTGAGTCACACTCTCAGCATCCAGCAAGTTCCATCCATGAATTGTTTAAGACAGAGCAAAGCCTTTGAGCGCTTTAGAAAAAACACACACTCACAAAAAAAACTTCTCCATCCCAAAGAAAAAATTATGTATTTAAAGCCGAGAGAAAGAGTCTTTGAGCTGCTGTTGTTAGGTAACGAATAACAAACTGACAACAAACACCACAGCCTGCTGTCGTCCCTGAACCGGAAACAATTACTTTGAGACTTTCCAAATGAGCTTTTTATTAGGAGGCATGGAGCTATAAACCAAATTACTGCATTGCTTTGGTTTTGTTCTTATAAAGTTGGAAAATAGAGAGAGAGAGGCATGTAGGGCTCTCCCTGCAACACACTCACCTTAATCATGTCAAAGTTAACTTTGTGCAAAAAAGCTCTTTAAAGCACCAACTTATTTGGGAACATTGGTGGGGTTTTTCACCAGACCTGCAGCAGACAACTCTCATTAAATCTTAATAAACAATTTATTAGTATAGGCTGTTGTATAATTTATATTTATGAGTTTCTCAGTGTTTACTAGTATAATGACTTATAAAAAAAAAGTCAACTTGGGACTGAGGATAAGTACAGCAAAGATATATTTTGCCAGATTTTGGATGTTTTCCTCCTGAAGATGCAAGGCAAACAAGTCCAAAAAATTCATAACAGCCTATCCTTGGAGTGCACCAATCATGACCTAGTTGGGGTTGGTGGGTTCAAAGTCTCCACCCCTAAAATATTCATGAGCTCCTCTCCTCCTCCTTCTCCTCATCCTCGCAAGCAACATGGGATCAATTGCGCAGGAGAGCCGGTCTAATCATGTTCCTTATTTTACTGAATGTCTGATCCCCGGATCTGTGAGTGGCTGATCAGGCTGATTGAAGATGTTTTGGAATATGGATTTCCCTCTGGATACGAGATCCTGGTACAAAGGCCCTGTCTCCCTCAGCCCAAGGGGGAGAGATGAGCGGGGGAAGAGGTGAGTGCGGAGGGAGGAGGTCCCTTCCCTGAGAAAGGCCCTTTAATTGGGCTAAAACCCTGAGGCCGGGATCCCCCCTCCAGGGCAAGTAGAGAGCTGGACTCCATTACACACACACACACACACACACACACACACACACACACACACACACACACACACACTAATGTTAACACCATCTCTTCTCCCCAAAAAACACCCACTCAGTCAAGGCAGGCACACACACACACACACACACACACACACACACGCCAAAACCATCACTTGTCATTGGCCCAGCTGCTCCCTCTTCAAAGCTGTTGGCTTCTGGGTGGCCGTGGAGATGAGAGGAGAAAAGAGAGGTCCTCAAGAGCTGCAGCCCGAGCCAAACAACACCAAATATCATCCATGAATATTCTTCTTCAGCCTGATGCACGAGCTGAGCTGAAACCTTGAACACTCGGCCAATGGAATACTGGAGAAAGTATAACACCGGAGCGAGCAGTAGATCGATCTGCACACATCTGTGCAACATTTTTTGGGAAGATGTTCACATCTTTTATTGAAGAAAAAGTGGTGATACCCCATTGTAAAAGTAAAAGTTTACTTATATGTAAAAAGATGAAGAACGAGTGTACTGCCAGCTCGTTGCTCAAGTAAATGGGACCAAGTGATATTCATTAAGGAGCCTCAAAAGGCTTTTTTAATTTATAATATCTGAATCCAAGAAGGCTGAATCAGAATTCTGGCAATAGAGAGTTTTTCTGACTGTATCCTGAGAGTGTTTGTTTGAAATTTATGTGGTGGTGGTTCGGGTTGTGCGTGGGTTGAACGCATGATTTGATTTGACTAACTGTAAATGCTGAGTATGCAAAATACATTTTATTTACAAAATCAAAACGTTTTTAGATGTTTATATATATATATATATTTTTTTTTTTTTTTTTTAAATTCTCAGTACGAGGAGCAATAATTTAATTGTAATCACTGAACGCACAAAGTAACATTAGATTAGAAAGTGTACTTGGTGCCTGCCTGTTGATGTGTGTCACATGCGCTGTAAATCATGTATATCCTTCCATTTGTGTAGTTCATGTGGATGTGTGCACGCAGACCCATCAGCGTTTCAATCAGAATTCTTTCTCCACATGAAAGAAAATGCCTTTGAAAACTGCATTTAGACCATGTGATTCTTATAGACCTTATCAGCCAAGTGTGTCTGTGCATCTTCCTCTGTGGCCACACGTGATCTGTCTGTCCCTCTAACCTTGTTGCCGTTGTTGAGGCTCATGCTGCTCAGAGCTGACAGTTTGGCCTCCAGACTGTGGTGTCCCGGCTGCTGCTGCTGCTGGTGGTGGAGCTGCTCCCTCTGGATCTGCTCCCTCATGCTCCTCGCCTCTTGGATGGCCTTCATCACCGCGTCCTGGTCCCCAAACAGCGCCGTGGAGTTGAGGCTGGACAGGATGTCTGGGAGGGGAGAAGGACGACGGTTTGTCACTTTGACTGGCAGGACAGGAAAGGAAAGCAAAGAGTGTGTGGCTTCGATACAAGAGGCCAGGCTTTTATCATCCACCACAAGTATTAAAGAATAAATAGGGAGCGATTCAAGTTTAAGTCAGAATAAAACTAAGCCAGTTTTTATGTGGTTAATGGTTTGATTAGATTTGACAATAGCCTGGCTTCATGAGCAACAACCCTGCAACTGTCATCAGATTCAAATGGCGCTATGTTCTGAATGGTGTCGAAATATATATATGAGATCCATTTTTACCAACAAAACCACTCCAGACGAGGACAGAGGAAAAGACAAATAAAGAAATCGATCACTTCAACTCACAAAATTAGTTCCAACTTCGGCAGGAAATTGTCGGCTATGTTAATGTAAGAACCCATCTGTCATACTAAAGCTGAGAATATAGGTTTTCTGGGTTTTTTGGTATCATTTCATTAACTGTAACCAAGCAGTTCTTAAAGAACAGCGACTGACTAAAATGAAAAACTCAGATGTTCCGACGTGAGCCATTTTCTTTAAATCCCTTTTAAACTTTTAAACTATGCTTTTATGCTCCAAGACTGCTTTTTTCAAAGAGTTCATCTACTTGCAACTGTATCATAAATTCTGATTTGCAAATGCTGCTTCAAAAATGAGTAAAACAACAATGAGGACAAGGTGTTTGCCTTTGCTTGTAATAAGAAAGCAAGTGGAAATTGTCTAAAAGTTCGAAATGTTACTTTCTAGGTGGTTGTGTCTTTTATGAGAGGATAATTTCACCCAAAAATGAAAATTGAAACATACTCATCCCCATGTGGATGGGAAGTCAGGTGGATTTGTAGTCCACAAAACATTTCTGGAGCTTCACAGCAAAACATCACTGCAGCATTCTCCTAAACAGCTGAAGTAGGTGGGGACTTATATAATAACAACCGCGATGAAGTAAAATTGCTCTATACAGCTTGTCCGGCTCAATCCAAATTGATTTAATTTGGTTGTTTATATGTTTTAAAAGAAGTCCCCATCTACTTAAGTTGTTTAGGAGAATGCTGCACCAGAGTTTTGCTGTGAAGCTCCAGAAATGTTTTGGGCGACTACGAAAAATTCACCTGTCTTGTCATCAGCGTGAGTAGATAATGACCGAATTTTCATAAATGGCTGAATTTATCCATTTAAAATGTAATGAGGTATTTTGACCTGAACTTTAACAAATATACTTTTTGAGTTTTTGTTCTGTTTTTTCCAGGTCACCGGAGAATCTGAAGAACCCAGTTTGTGTGTGATTTCATGCCCCTCTAAGTCCACAGTAGGTGTGAAAACCAGAATGGCTGCATACGAACTCCTACAAAATGCTACATAAACTTCTGAATAAAGAAATTATTATTTCCAGTCTTATCAGGGGCAACTGCTGCTAAAGTTGTTTTCCAGTCCACTTGTGTCTAAACATGACCGAACCTCCTCCCCCTTGTTTATGCGCTCGCTTCACACTTTTGAAGCCGATGCACATTTGAAGAATGAAAAAAAAAAAAAAATAAATAAAAGGATGCAAAGTTTCCGTCGCCCTCCTCGTTTAATTAGCAGACAAGTAGGAAGCCCTGTATGCTTGGGTGGCCGTTAAAACGGGCAAAAAATAACTTTGCAGGGAACACAAGCGACGCGTCCTCAAAGCCACTCCAGAGGAGCTGGCGAAATTGTTTTCTGGGGGGGATATAATGAGAGGGTTTAGATTGGCCTTAATAACAGATAGCAGAGGTAGGGGCATAAAAGGTCTAGCGCGGGCAGACAATGATGTGAGGAAGCTCTTAAAAACCAAATAACGTGTGCTGGGTTTCACTGCTTCCGTTGCCGGGGTTTTCATTGGGGCTAAATACAGGGCTTTGGACTCCTGTAAAACACAAACACACACACACCAATACACACACACAGGTCTCCTCGTGGGGTTGAGGTGTCTGCAGTCTATCAGGCGCATGCGACGCAGCCTGGTTTGTCTGTGTGTGGCGCGGAGAAGGGTGTTTGGGTGGGTGATGTTTTTGTTTTTCCGGTTGAGGGGAAGGCACAGCTTTACACCGGAGCGAGGACGTGTTTGCTCTGGATGTATCTACAGTACAGATGTGGACAATACGCTGGTGTTTGAGATTTTGTTTGTGTCTGAGGGAGCACGTATGTGCAGAGTACGTCAGTGTTTCCCCTCAGAATGAAGTCCTGGCGTGGTGAAGCAGCATTTAGACGGTGATTCTTATTGAACATGTCAGTAAAGCCAACATTAATGTACTTCTTTTAGGCAGAGTTGCAGCGCTAATGCAGTGGCCCACCCTGTCTACCAAGTGGTAAAGGAAACACTGGTGCTGAAGTGCATGAATGTGTTTGTTACCTACCCAGAGAGGTGTTCCTGCCCATGTTGGAGATGGGGCTTGGGATTCGGCCCTTGCCCATGCCTGTAGGGCTGCACTTGTTTCCAGAGAACAGACTCTGTGTCGGGGACGTCGGCGAGCGAAGAGGCTCGGCTGTCTTGGGTCTGGCTGAGAGGTTCAATGGCTGTGTGGATCCTTCTTCCTGTTAGTAGAGCGGACACAACAGTGTTTGGTGGATCAGGATGTATATTAAATGACACTAGAGACGCCATATTTGCAACTGTATTAGTAGTTGTCGTTGCGTGTGAGCGTGAGGAATTAGCATGCGATCATGCTTATAATTCAGTGTCAGTGCTTATTGCTTGCATGTTTTAGGTGTGTTCTTCATTTTGTCTGTTCTTCGCAGCCCAGTCCCAAGGATATAATGTTAGCAGGTAACGTTTCTGAACACTACAGATACGTCCAAAGTTGACACTGGCATTATCACCGCCAACAATTACTGCCAAACGCCCAACCACTGTTGGACTCACAGCACTGGGTATTTATAAGGACACCTGAGGATATTTCCATCCATTTTTGTTGCAACAAAAATGTTTTTTTTTTAAGGAGACCTGAGGACATTTCCTGTGGATTTAGTGGCAACCAAAACCAGCTATTTGTCAAAGAAAGTTGGCGACCATCTCCATCCATGATCATAGCGACCAAAGCAGCTACAATCAGCCACACCATGATGTTTCTTTTAACCCTAATCAAGTGGTTTTTGTGATTAGAGAAATATGATACATACATAAAGCCAAAAGGTTCATCTTTGGTTTTGCAGAAATGTAGAAAGGCCTGCAAATAGTTTTCACATCATTCCACTGACTGACATATGGTGGCAGTAATACACCAAGAAACATCGTACTGCAGCAACAAAATTAAGGAAGAAGAAGACAGAAGACAACGTGCAGTGCAATTTTGTTTGTTTTGTAATTCCATGCCAGAATAATCATATCAGGACGTCTTCAATTCATTTTGCGACCACTTCTGGTGGTCCAGGAACATCCCGCATCTCACCCTCCCTACGGTCGCCACTAAAAACACAATTAACAGCAATGTCCTCTCTGGAGCTAGCTTTTGCTTTGTCCATTCAGGGCTACTGTAGAAACATGGCAGTGCAACATGGTGGATCCACTCCCTCTGTCTGTGGTTATACAGTGATAAAAACAAAATTATGAATATTAAGTTCCATTTCTGCTGAGATTCGCCTCAATCTTACACAGTGGACCTTTAAAGCTAATTCTCCACCCCAACTGGAGAGTCAAACACCACCTCCACCTGTTGGCTTGAATGGTGGTTGTTAAAAGATTAGTTGCCTCGTTAGCAGACGGCAGCACACTCAGTCAGTGAAATTCATTTGTGAAGGATTTCAACTGTGGCTTGTTTTCAAGGCAGGAAAAACTGTTTCAAGTTATCTGTACTGCAGTTCCCCGATAGTGTTTTTGCTAAATACTAAAATAAAAAATATACAATTTTGGATTGTATATAACGCGACTCAGGCACTTTAAAGCAAATGTTTCTGTTGTGAAAATGGGTCACCATTGGAAGTGTAATTGACTGAATTCGGCTGCGGGTGGCATGCCAAAGTGGGGGGGTGGGCTGAGCGTATGCGGAGGTTAGCAGAGGGTGGGGATTTTGGAAGGCGCAGCACTACTGTTTGAGTGCGGTGAGCTCTGACGCCGGTCTATTGTGACGCCGGTTTGCAGCTGTGCCCCACACACACACATGGCTTCCATTACTGCCTCGTCGTCGAGTAAAGATGAGGCGTACGCTCTCTCCAGTGAAGGGGTCTGGGCTCCTGCCAAACAGCAGCCAGCGCCAGTGTCAGTTTGTGAGTGCGTGTGTGTGTGTGTGTGTGTATCAGTGTGTGAGTTTTAAATAAGCTGTTTCTAATTGACGGTGAAGAGTACAGGCCCATGTGCAGCACGTTGTTTCAACAACTTCCAAATTTCCAGCCTCTCACTTTTACTTGAACTGCTTATCACAGTTATTATTCCTGTGTGTTTTCCTACCATGTATACTGTGACCTCACTCCTGTCTTTGTTTTATCATGTTGTCTGTTTTTCTCCCGTATATATCCCTTATACTTAAATGTAATTCGCAGTTGGCTGTTTACTGAATATTAGTCACATTTTCATGTCTCCGCCTACTGCTCTGTCTTTAATCGCAATATTTGCAATCACAATTTTTTCCAACTGGCTCTGAAAATCCTGTTAAATCATTTAGACGACTCTACCAAATCACATAAAACCATTTTGCAACATCTGCAACAAAGGACTCACCTTAACCTGAGCGACAGGACTGGATGCTCGCTTCTCGCTCTTCAGGGCAGAGGGGGAAAGGGGACTGGAGGAGTTGGGAGCCTGCGGGAGGGGAGTCATCTTGGCTCCTGGCGAGATCTGCATGCTTGCCAGCTGGGCGGCATAGAGCTGCTGCAAAAAGGGAAGAAACCAGCAAAACCGACAGGCTATTAACATCGCTGGCCAGCAACTAGTCAGTGGCTTTCCTCTTTCATTCTCTCTCTCTTTCCTTGATCCTGTTGTTTTGTTTTTTTCGCATTCACTCCCTGGTGCTGCTCGCATCTTCTGAGGTTTGATGAGTGTGTGTCTGCCAAACACACTCAGAAGTCATGGAAACAAATGTGCGTGTGCGTACACACACCTAGATCTGAAGTTGACAGGAGTGTCCCACACAAACGGAAAATTTGTTTGAGGGGGTGAGTCTTTTTAAAGGAGTCTCTCCAGCAAAACATTTTTATTTTAAATTATCTACAATCCATCTCTGACACTTATTCTTTCAACAGATGCTCGGAGCAGCTTGCGTATCGATTTGCATCGAGAAATAAATCCAGACAATAGTTAAAGAAACATTTGAATGCTTTGCTTGAATCCTCCTTAAGTTGTATCTGCACAAATGTGAGACAGAGAATGGAAATTAGATTTTTAGACAATGCCTGGCTCAGTATTGTGAACAATAAAGGGCTGGTTTCCTTTATATCTCAAAAAACAATGTGAACCACAATGGAAAAGAGCTGCATGGCTGTTTTTGTAATCCTGACTATTTAACCTTTTTTAAAGTCTTGGCTTATGATAGTCAAATAAAATAAAATAAAATTAGGACTGCAAACAGAATGGGTCCTAGAAAACACTTGAGACTAATCATGAACAGTGCAGACAATTGGGCTTCTTCTCTCACTTTAATCCCAAAGACAATAGTGGCGAATCATGTTTAAGTAGGTGTAGTCATACTGAAATTACATTTTGGGCAAGAGTCAATTGAAAAACACTTTAAAATATTGTAAAAATAATAGAAAGCTTGAAAAAACACTTGGAAAGTAGAAGCCATCTGCCTTCAGGGTTGGACGAAAACATTAAATGTACAAAAAAAAAAAAAAAAAACCTGTACCGATTTTCCATCCAACAAAAATCAAAGAGTCAAATACTCGGCCCAGTCCAGGGTCTTCTAAATCAAAGCTAGCTGGCCAGACAAACCACTGCCTGTAACCACTGTCAACCCCTGTCTAAATGCATTGGAGTGTGAGTACTGGAGTATCAAAGAGCCTGTCCTCAGGAAAACCACCCAGACGTGGCTGGCCTTCACTTAAGACTCCCTCCACTCGTTCTCTCTTTTCTGCTTTCCTGGTTTCCTCTCATTTTTCGTCGCTCTCACCTCATCTATACTCTCCCCCTCCTTCTACGTTTCTGTCTTACTTTTGTCCTCCTCTCTTTTGATCGCTCCCTTTTTCCTCTAGTCCTCTGTTTTGTTCCAGAATCGCTCTCCATCCACCTCCATCTCTGCCTCTTTCTGTCTCTGTTTTCGCTCTCTGCCCCCTCAGCCTAAACGGCCCCCAGTGTTGTGAGATCTGATTTCCCTGCAGTCAAAACTGCAAAGCCTCCTGGGACCTGAGATCCAAAAGCAAAGAGTGCGCGATAGAGAAAGGGGGATAGAGAGTGTTGCGCTGCAGACACACGAGACCACCGTCGCTTCACCGCTGAAGCGCCAGGCTCAGTGGTTGGGGCCAGAGAAATTGGCTGGCCCTCTTTCCACTTCTCTCGGAGCGATATTAAACACAAACAGAAGGGGCCTCGCCGTTGAAACAAAGCCCTGATGTCACGCCGCTTATTTTCCTTGGAAGGCACCAGGAGTGCTCGGGCCAACCCCTGGCGATATGAGATCCCCGTAAGAATGTGCCTTGAATGGCTGGTGGTGAGGCCTCTCGCGTCAATCAAGCCGACCGCAGAGTTACTTCTGGTGATGCCTGATATTCTTACAGCTCTAAGGGGAGCAGACACACGAGTCTTTGAGGTAAAACACACAGTTAGGATCTCACACCCACGCCTGCTTGTGTGCAAACACACCCACGGCTATTGTGCTGTTCGCAGCGATTCCGTCAGCGGTTCCTAATAAGAAGTGGGAACTGTTGAACAAACAAAAGACTGAGAATCAGAGCTTTTACTTTATTTTTTTCCTCCTGAGATTGATTGGCGACTGGGGAGGCCGATGTGCAACGTAAACAACCCCAACTACAGCTCTCGCCATTCAGTCAAACCCCGAGGGAAGACAATGCTGCAATTTCCTAAATTACAAATTGACAAAGAGAGCCCAGAGCCACGCCACAGCTGTCCAGACTATCTGACCGGCCTTTGGACGTTAGTGCTAATTTGACTCAAATCCAAATGATTAGTCCGTCATTTTCGACCCTCCTGATCATCAGCAGGTTTTTCAATAGCCTTGGCCTACTTTGGCCTAATCCTTAAGCAGAGAGAAGGTGATGTTATTGTGGTCTGGGTGTGGGCAGCACTGTCAGACTGCTGTACTGTAGCCTGCCAACAGCCACCTCCGGGCTCAGACCGGCCTGTCCTATTAGGACTGAGTGAAGAATCCCTTTAGCCGGCCTCTTTTAGTGCGATCGATCTCAAGAGTACACAAAACAAATGGGGTTTTGTCTTTTTCAGCAGGTTTGCGGGGAGAGGAGGAGGAGGAGGAGGAGGAGGAGGAGGAAGAGGGTGAAATGGATCGACTGCCACTGAGCTAGCCCACACAGAGGGTAAATATTTCACTGGGAGGGTGAGTCGTGTCCAAGACAGTGAAAGAGATACACAGAGAGGCAGGCTGCATAAAGACAACCATTATCTCACTTCCAGTTCTCTTTTACGGAACAGATGCTTCGTTTTTAGGTCGAGACGAATCACATCTGATTGCGTTCCAATTCATTGTCCTTATTTTATGACAAAGAAAGCCATTCTGGCTGAATTTATGTCTGTTGGAGTCGAGGAAGAATCCATGACTCTGGGGCACAAAAGTTTGTTGCTCACCATCATCTCCATGCCGCAGACGCTCAAACAGAAATAGGCAGAACATGGAGACAGATAGCGAGAAATGTCTTATGATTTCTACAAGAATGTCTGCTTCGCAACTGTATTTCACTCGCATTAGCCGCGACAAAGGAGGCCTTTCTTCAGCAGGAATCCACTGTTTGTGAAGGGGTCTACTGCGAGGCTCTGGAGACAATTGACCCGATGAAGTTCCCACGCTGATAAAAACATTTGTGCTATCGAAATTGTGATGAGTCAGGCACGACAAGGCAGCTCTTACCAAATATTTCTGTGGTCCTGCCTTTAATTTAATAGGTTTCTTCAGTTGATTAGAGCATAAATTACTTATTTATTTAAATACTTGTGAATATCTTCTCTGATGTTTTGGAGAATCAGCAGACATCTCGTTGCTCGCAGGTTCATTCTGTATGCTCTGTTGACCAATTCGTGCCAGCCAGCTGTCTGAAGGCATGCTAGGGGACAGTCTATGAAACATCTGGAGGAGTCTGGCTGAAACATCTGTCCGTCCTGCACTGAGTACAGATCTGGCACGGGTTCGATGCCAGCTGGTGTGTACTTGACTACATGTAGCAGAGGAGATTGCTAATGCAGAACTAACATGGTGTAATTGTGTATTTACAATGCCTTTTTATAGGATAATGCCGTTTCACACACTGGAGTTGAGGCTATTGTGAAGTGGAGTGTAACTGAGACTAATGAAAAAACACTCAAAAACAGACAAAATCTCAGGGTGTGCGCTGGACTGCCACGTCGAGAAATGATCAACGCCTTCCACAGCAGTGGCTTATTTACATCCCAACTGACTGTCTCACACAAAGGAAAAACATATTCTGTTGATCACCAATGATGATTAATGGCTCATTAGTACATGCAACGTCATAAATTAAATCTTATGTCTGCCACAACCCACAAAGCGTTCCATATTGTATACGCAATTGCCTGTCCGATGCATTGTTTCTTATTTTTAGTGAGTTCAACAGTACATCTGGCCTCACTTCACACCCAACGCGACAAACAACAAACAGCAGAGTCAAAGGGTCAAAGCACAGAGGCAAAGGCCAGAGACAGTTTCATGCGTGGTAAATAAGCGATGAGCCATTCACAAAAATCGTGAGAAATCGGATTTTCAATGCTTTCGTTGTCCCTCACCTCCCAAAGGCAGAGCCCATAAAGACAGCAGAGCCGGAGCTGAGAAAGAGAGAGAGAGCCACTGTGGCACTACAGCGTAACCGCGATGGCTACATGCAGGCCAAAGGGCTTAAGATAGTGCAGGATGTAGAACACGTCAAATGTCTCTGTTCTACTCGTCAGTTTTGTTGTTAATCTCTGACATCAGAATCAGGTTAGTTCAGGGTTTCCTGCAGAGGTTTGTAGCAGAGCGGCCTGACCTTAAATAAAGACCTGCGCTGACATCAGGAGAAGTGATTACGTTTAAACATGAAGAGGTGCTACATGACACAGAAAAGGTCGTTTCTGTGATAAGCTGCGTTGTTCAAGTTACTTTTTACTTATTACGCCATTACAAAGTGATATTACTTTACTTTTATTACTTAGAATCGACAGTAAAAAAAAAAAGTAGTCGTTACAATACTATATTACTTTGCGAGCTTCTTTAGGTCTTGTTTCACTTAACGTCTCTCCACAACTGTGTCCTGCCCTGAAATCCAGTTCAGTTCATTAGCTGGAGTGCAGAGAGCGGTACTTAGGAGTGCATGCTGCTTCTCTGGCAGTCGACGCCTTGTTGTCAGCACCGGCAGTGCTTCGCTGTGCTGCTGTATCAGAAGCCTCAGTAAATTAGATGTTGTATTTTTCACGGTTGAAAGCGTTTTGCTGCTTGCACAAAGTTTGCTACGGACAACGATGTTCTTTGCATATTTAACTGACTGAGACTCTAGTTTCCAGCTGTTGAAGGTGTACTCTCTCCCTCATTCTGTATTGTTTGTTCAGCTTTTTGACTAGCAGCTGCTGTGAAGTAGCCTTAACCTGCCCTACGTACGCGTGTCCCTACAGCAGCACAGTAACGCTGCATTACTCAACACAGTAGCCGTAATATAATACTGATTTGGAAATTCTAATAACCTATGCTTCTCATATAATGACCGACTGACCGAGCTGTGGATCACATGATATGTTGACTGTGTAGTAATTATTCAAACCAAGACTCTGCAACTGTTGGAAAATAGAAAATGCTGTCAGTTTGAAAAATTAAAGGATCAATTACAATTTTTTTCTGAGGGAAACCCTGTAGGTGTCGAGCTCATCGCCACACAAACAAGCAGCTCACGCACAGCCAAGACACTCCAGAATGATGCCACCTACATTATATACGTTACATGTCTACAGCGGTCACAGTGAAGTGTTGATTCACTTCAAGAGGCTGAACAATATCAACTTCACAAAGTACAGCGTTAACCGCAAGGCTGTCGGACCGGATAGAAGGACACTATGCAGGTGTTTCATTGTGTCCATCCCGTCTAGTTTCTGTATGATTTCTTTTTGTTGAATCGCTAAAAGTGCTTTGTATCACAGCACAAAGAGCGCCGCTGGCAAATTTTTGAAATCAAGATACATAACCAAACAAGTACAACTCATAAATCTCGTCGTGATTGCTTTTGGCGGAGGCATTGTTGTCAAAACAATGTCCAAACATGTGCTGGGAGCCAGCGCCTCCGTCTCACAAAAATTCCTCAGATAATCATCCTTTTTTTCCTCTCATAAACACTTCCCCCACGCTCTCTGTCTTCTGTCTTCAACTCGATTTCAGCCAACGGCGTGATGAGAAGCTTCCTCTCTCATTCAGGTTCCTCTCTGCCTCTCATTCTCCCCGTCTCAGGCAGTGTTTAAATGTGAATGAGTTTGCATCTCCGACATCATTCATCCTCTTACCTCTCACTCTTGTAAGAGGTAAGAGACTCTTTTGATCATTTCAAAGCCAGGAGTGGAGATAGGCTGCGCCGTGGCTCCCATCCTCTCAGCGCAGCACGGCGCTTTGCAAAGTCAATAGCGGCTAATGAGGGCCTCGATAAGTGAAAAACCACAATTCAAATTGAATAAACTGAGATAAGGATTCTTGTAACATCCAAAAGCCATGCTATGGTAATGGCTGACATGATGAAGCAACATTGTTTGCCAGTGAAAAAGCTTTTGAGGGCTTTTGTTCTTTCCTCTGATAGTAGGTACAGCAGGAGGGGCGACGGGGCCGTGTTGAGAAATTCCAAACAGCCTTTAGGGAGTAACGATTCCATTTTTCTTTTCTTTTTCTTGTTTTGTTTCACTTTGTTTTTTCTTTGCAAATATGCTCTATGATAACCATTATGGATAAGTGCTATTCTCAAACCACAGGTGTCAAGCGGCAATAAAATATTTGATGAATTGCCTGGGCCAGGTGTTGCGCTGGTGGGGCGGAATTCCTCTGTGATTCATCATAACAGCTTTTGTCTCACACAGCTGACAGGCAGCAGATAAGCGCGCTAGCATGTTAGCGTCGGGCTACAAAGCCTCGTCTCTAACCGTAGCGTCATGTTGTTTTATTGAAAAAAGTTAACTTTATTCAAATTCATAAAGAAACGCATGCATGTTGGGCCTCCTCCAGCTTCCGCTTGTGTTCCCCACCCATTCACACATCATCGTCTTGCTCTTATCGATGTTTGTGGAGGGTATTTATATGCAGGATGTATACTGCAACACGGTGCAGCTGTCAGAAAACAATACTGGTCGCAGGTATATTATAGTAGCAACTTTGTTTTTCAATTTAATGGTATTTTATTGCCCAAGAATCTGCACTTTCCAGAGATCACCTGTTTTCTGTTGTTGAAGTTAGACCTTCTGTCATGATGACTACCACTTTTCATGCAGCTTCCTTTTTGCAAGTGCTGCCAGTGCGTTTTTTCAAGCAAGTCTACCAGACACTCAGCAATTTTATATTAGCCTTGGCCTCTTGATCTTCCCTGAGAAGTAAAAAAAAAGGTTTCATGCGCCAGGTGTTGATAAAATCACTCTTGTGTTGTTTGATTGGAAGCAAGTGTTTTTCCTTCTATCTTATGAAAATGTTGCAGGTTTTTATGCCCCCTTGAACTGCAGACGAGGTTAGAACAAGAAGGAGTTTCATTTAGTTTGCCAAGGCTTCTTATCTTGACTGTCTTTTCTATTTATCAACTCACTTCTGCACAATTGTCTTGGGTTCTGGCCTGCTGGTTACACCCTCTGGATTAGATCCATATGTACTTTGTCACTCTACAAACCCTCACCCTCATGGCTCGATCTGTGAAACACTCACTCGAGTTATCATTGTAGATATACTGAAGAGGCACTTATTTAGTTTGCTTTGTCGGCCTTTGACCTTACACGGTTTCCAACTCGGCACCTCTCTTTTACTCCACTCTGAAAGGAGAAGTTGAACACAAGGTTTTCTTTAGTTTAAGTTAAAGTAAGTAAAACATTTTTGGTTAAGGAAGGACTTTGGGGTTTTAGTCATTGCTAAAATTGAAAAGTTCCTGCCAAAGAAATTTATGAAAATCACATATATCCTGGGTGCAACGTTTTTATGAGCTGCGGAATGAATCCAGATGAAAGTGAAGTGTATAACACACACAAATATACACCCATCAACCTCCACACCCTTACTTTTCCACACTTCACCGTGATCCTTTTGTTGTGAGAAGGCATCTCATCCTTTTTTGGGCAATTTCATTGTTAAAGGTCGATTCCCTCCAATGACAAAAACGTGTTTTCTGTACATGCAGATAATCTTGGTCTTGCTAAGATTTTTGGGTGATTTTGATGAAATTTCCAGGTGTTTTCACCTTACCTGTAGTTGTAATGGGCTGAGTCCAGATGCTGCTGCAGCTGCCATTGTCGATGGAATGAACTGCATGGGGTAATTCTCACCTGTTGAAACACCAACACAACACATATTGTATAGAGAGGTGGGGGGAGGTACAAGAACTAACCTGCTCTTTACCTTCAGCCAGCCCTCTGTCTGTCTGTCTCTCTCTGTCTCGCCTTTTGTCTCCTTCCTTGTTCCTCGCTTGCTCTCATGTTTTTATTCATGGCAAATGAAACATGAAGGGTCACGAGTGTTTTATTCGAAGGTTAATAATAACGCTCATTGTCGGTACACATGGGTGCTTGAGACCAGGGCGAGCAGAGTTCAAGTCCAGCGCTCCCTCATTGGGATGCACTCATAAATTCATATACGAGCACCGTGTATAACCCCTACTGTTTGTCCCTAAAAGGCTTTCCATGTCAGAGCCTTTGTTGAGAACAGACCAAAGTCAAAGGAGAGTGTAGAATAATGGCTTTTTAATCCCTTTCCTCATTTCTGCCTCTCTTTGCAGCCCCGTGGGAGTGTGTGCTCACACAGTAGGAATAAACATGGATTTTTTTGTATGAAGTATGAAGGGTCAGTGGTGTGTGGCGTCGGGCGAGCACCTGGAGGAATGCATGGAAGAGAGGAATGTGTGAAGGATGAGGAGAGAGCAAGAAAGCAGGTGGTGGCGCAAATCAGACGGTGTACTTGAACTGAGTGTTTCTGCTTGTATAGAAAGTGTTTTGGTGTGTCTGTTTGTGCAAAATCCTTGTTGCTTAAATGTGCAACACGCATGCAATTATTCAAGTATGTTTTTGGGAATGCATGTGATTCATCTGTCTGCATTTTCCGTACGTTTACATTGCTGGGTGTGTGTGTGCATGTTTATGCGTGTGCGTGTGTGTGTGTGAGAAAGTGTGAAATTCCATGTTGCAGATGTGTTGTGCAACTGACATGCTTTCAGCATGCCATAAAAGAGACATTCCAGTCCTCGCTGTGTCCAATGTATTGTTCCTGACGTGAACAAGCAGAGCTTGTAAATCTCTCCGCTCATTTCCAGAACATTCCTCACCTGACACACCTCATTAACATAGACTGGGATCCCAGTGTTTGTGTGCGTGTGTGGGAGACAGAGAGAGAGAGAGAGTTTCTTTTATAGTTAATGAGATCTGTCAGAGTCGTAGCGCTTTTGTTTGAGGGGGGCGAATGTTAATCCAAGAAACATATATTTCCTTAACACTCGCCAGTGTTTTATCTATTGGGCAATTGTTCAATGCATGTGTGTGTTTGAATGTGTGTGTGTGAGTGTGTGTGTATACCTGGCTTGTAGGACATGCCTGGTGGGAAGAGGAAGCCTTGCTGTGCAGCAGCGGCGGCAGCCAGAGACCGCTGGTCGTGAGGAAACACTGGGATCATCAGAGGAGGCATGTGACCCTGAACCTACGAGAGAGAGGGAGGGAGAAAGGAAGGAGGTGTTTGAAGGCCTTACATGAAACACGTCATTAAAAAAACTACATAACATGATAATACTGAAGTTGTGGAATGCTCCAAAAACACCTGTTTGATTGGTAACAGCTGATAGATTCATGATTGGGTATGAAAGGGGCATCCCTGAAAGGCTCAGTCTTTAACAAGTGAGGATGGAGCGAGGTTCACCACTTTGTGAAAGACATGATTATATAAAGGATATTACTGCATGGGCTCAGGAACACTTCGTTAAACCCTTGTCGGTAAACAAATGAATGCATGTGGGTGTTTTCATTTGTTTTGTTTTTTACGTTTCCGTACACAACATCCCAACGTTTTTGGAATTGAGGCACAAATGTTGCACACATATACACACTGAATGCAGAAACACCAGCAACGAAAAGAGACAAAAAGAAATATAAAACATGAAAAAAACTGTGGTCAAAATGGAAAAAAAAGGTAGGATAAAAAGCAAGAAAGGGACAACTGTCATATCTAGAGATGAAAGAAAGAATGCAGAATTCAGTCATGAACAGAAAAGAAAGAGTGAAGAAAATAAGAAAATAGTAATTAAAAAATGATTGAAATATAATAAAAATGGAAAATAGTGAATTAACATAAAGAGGAAAGGATGAGAGAAGAGAGAACACAGCTCGTATAAAAAAAAAAGAAAAAGAAAAAATACACTTAGAATTAAAGAATTAAACGATCGGCCGGCAGGGTGGAAGAGACAGAGACCAAGCAACAAATAAAAATGTACATTCTTGAGAGACAAGTGTAGAAATGTGAAACAGAATGCCTTTAAAACAGCAGAGAGAAGTAAGAGCCGCCTTTCATGTCGGCTTGAAAGACTCTTAAAGACTGAGTTAAGGGACTGAGGGCTCGAACTGACGAGAGCAAATCAAAGATGCGCCTGCAGGAATCTATTAAGGCTGGTTGTACTAAACCACCGGACTGTCTCACTCCCTTCCCTTCCATCTCTCCCTTTAATCACCATTTTTCTCTCTGTTCTTCATCTTATTCTGACCTGTTAAATTGTTTGTCTCATAAGCAACTGTTGCTCCTTTTCTTGTCTTTGTCTCTGTCCTCGCTTCTTTTCTGTTTCTTCTCACTCCTGTCTTCGAAAGCGAGGCATATACCTCACATTTTTCAAACATGCTAAAGGCATTAAAGGTGGAAAATTTTAAAGATGATTTTTCAAGTCTCCAACACTCCACTTTGGGATTGTAGGTCGGGTCAGTGGCCATCCCTAAGCGTAATTTCTTGATGAGTTAGGAATGAAACTCAACACATAGGAATACTTCAGAGGTGCACTTTAGTTATTACATGTTTAAACCACTTGATTTTTTGTATTGATATTTTAATGACTTATTATTGATCTTAGCTATAACTATAACTATAAGCAGAAGGAATGGGAAAAAATTCACTTCTAAAATTAGTTATACAGACAAATATTAAACATTCTGCCATTTCTATTCACATTGTCTACCTGTCTAGCAGATTTCCACCTCTTTTCTGTCATTCTGCAGCATTTTCTAATTTTTATTTCCCTCACTCCTCTGTTTCTTAATTTGAAATTATTTTTGCGTCTATTCTTGACAGTCCCCCTTTTTCATCTCTTGCTATTTTTTCTCTCTTTTTCCTTTTCGTCCCTTTGTACCTCCCACATTTTTTTTTAGGTTCGGTTAGCTCCATCTACTTACTTCCTCGACTGATCTGTTCTTGGCTCGTCACCGTATTGTCTTTGCCTCTCTAAATATTGCTCAGTTCAGGTCATGTTTCCTCCATTATCCATCTTTATTTCTGCTTGTCCTTCCATCGCTCCCCCTGTTTTTTTTCCCTTTTTCTTTACTGCGTCACTCTCAAAAACGAGCGCTTGTTGACACCTCTCCTTTTCCCTCCATTTCCCTCTTTACCTCCGTTCAATGCCATCCACCTCCATTCATCTCCTTTACTACCAATTCATTAGCCACACTGACCCCTCCCACTGTCCTCCTGGGACGTTTCATGATTAGAGCCCAAATTTACACAATCAGCATGTTGTGTGGTTACAGTGGGTTTTTTTGCATTTGTGCTGCCGGGTTCACGTTGTTGAATTAGATGACCGTCCTCCTGGGATGTTTGAGTGTGTGGAGGGGGGGTGAAAGGAGTTGCGGTAGAGAGGTTCAAAGAGCATGATTAAATAGAGTGAGAGGGGCCATCCTTGACTCGTGAGTGTTTGCTGAAGAGCTGGAGAGATTAGTTGATCTATAAGAAGATCTACGGAAAATTAATCGACAACAAATGTGATGATTGATTAACTGCTTAAAGCATTTGGCAAGAAGCATTTGCAGTTCCAGCTTCTCAAATGTGGAGATTTACTGCTTTCCACTGTTTCGAATGATTGTAAATTGGATATCCTTGGGTTAGATATCAATTTGGGCTTGTGACTTTTTTTCCAACCCTTTTTTTTTTTTACATTTCATTTCATGAAAATAACTGAAATCCTTGTATGCAACCCACTCACAAAGCAGAACTTTAATATCCAACAATTTCTATCGATCTAAAAGAAAAGACGTGTGTAAAGCATGTGTAGTAGCCTTGTGCAGACCTCGAGAATGGGAGGTTTTGGTATTTTTGCCTGTTTGAGACTTAATGTTGTAGGGACAAGGGTAGAATTAGGTTGTCGTGTGTGTGCGTGTGTGTGTGTGTGTGAGTGAGAGAGAGAGAGAGAGAGAGAGAGAGAGAGAGAGAGAGAGCATACGTCTCTGCAACAACTAAGCATGAGACGTCTGTATTACCCACAGTTATAATTGTTCGGTAAGCGTGCAGATACATGTGTCCCTCACCTGACTGAAGTTGTTTAGGTCACACTCCAAAAAGAAAGATAGCTTGAGAGGCCCTCATCACACACACACACACACACACACACACACATTGGAAATTCAGGGCACATTTGAGGCATTCCCATACACACACACAGACACCAGCCGTCCGACGTCTTGTGACAAGGAGAGAAGGCAATGAAGAGAGAATAAAAACAAGTCTGTCTGTCCGAACGGCAAAAAAAAAAGAAAAAGTAAAAGAAGAAGAGAGAAGTGGGGGGGTGGAAGTTATAGAGTGGGACAAAATGCTCCCATTCATTGTATTCCTCTGGGAACACTGGGACTGACTGGGGCTGCTTCACTAGTGCAAACACACAAAGATCTTCTTTTACCGATGGGAGGGGGGGAGGGCTGGATGAATGGACTGGGGAAGGTGGTGCTGCGGGGGCCCCGCTCTACTCAGCCCCTAAGAAAACACAAGGCCCCCTTCCTCTAACTGCCCACCAGACACATCGACATACACACCTAGGCACAAGGAACATGTGTACACGCGCAGACACACACTCAGAATTAATGGTCCTCTTGTGTACGGGCAGCAGGGTTAGGGGGCAATGAGGACGTATGTGGTGCGTCTGTGTGTTGAAAGAAAGAAATGGAGTCGTCTGGTTGTGCAGTTGGCAGGTACAGACTGTGCAGTCCCTTAATGCTGTCCATCACTTCACTTGAGGTAACAATCTGCAATTTCTTACAGGTAAAAATCTGGCTTTGTCACTTTCTTGATTGGGCAAAAATACCTACGATGTTTGTCAATCAAGAGACTTGGTCTTTGATTTCAGCACGAACAATGGAAAAGAATTATGTGAACGAACTTCAAGGACAAGATGCTGCGACGGAGACACGTCACAGCAATGAAGATTTGGCATCTTGGATAATGACCAACCACAGAAGTCGAAATATCATATCAACTCATATGTACGTATATCACTAGGCGGCGACCTCTAGTGGCTATGGTAATTATCAGAACTGCACAGGGGGAGTTGGAGGAGTAGTAAAAGAGCAAAAATTTAGTTAGTAATTTAGTTAGTAATTTATTTTCAGGATGGAGGTCAGAAACAGGCGGTCGGGTTGAAAAAGCACAGAACTTATAATGACGAGACCGCTGTTCGTGTCCGTAGTGAAACAAGAAGTCAGTGAGTTACTTAGACTTACTGACATAGTGAAGAAATGTCACTTACATAGGGTAATGAAAGTTACTTCGGTAATGTAGGTATGTTTGTAATGGAAGCTACAGAAGTACTGTAGTAATTTTAAGCTAAATCACAATGTTTTCCTAAACCTAACCAAATTGTGACCGTATGACGGTCGCTGTTACTGTATGTAGCAACAGTCTTGAGGTTTTTAGAGACGCTGACAATTGACCTATCAAGTCGCTAAGGTGTGTGAAGGTTTTACTGTTTCTACACAGTGTTGTGAAAGTACCCAAAACTCATACTCATAAGCAACTAGTAGCCAATGTTATCAAATTAACGTAGTGAGTAAAAAGTCATATATTCTTTCCCAAAATGTAGTGGGGTGGAAGTATAAAGTAGCCGAAAATGGAAATACTCAAGTAAAGTACAAGTACCAGAAAATTGTACTTAAGTACAGTACTTGAGTAAATGTACTTAGTTACACTGATTCTACGATACCCTACGTATTACAAACTAACACCATGATACTTGATATCAGCGTATCTAAGGTATCTAAGTAGTGACCGTTTGCTAACATGATAGCCATAGCCACTTGATAAGCTAACTTTACACTAGCGTGGAGCTTTTTTGCCCCCTAGTGGTCAGACTTTGCTTGATGCAACTTTCAGAACATACTTACAAATAATGACACTGCTCTGTTTTTTCTCTCACCATCTTGCTACACCCATGTGAGCACAATGACACCGGAGGATTTTTAATTGAAGCACACAGGATTACTGTATGCTTATAGCATTTTTCTATAGGCCAACACGCAGGTTAATACACTGGAGTGAGGGCCATTGTAGAGTCAAGAGTTAGCCATTCTCCATAGCTGGTGAGTCCAATCGACGTTATGGGCCTTCCATGGCTTTCCGAGTCATTGTGTCTGAAGCTGTATGTGCTGACATAGGAGCTGCCTGTCTGTCTAACAGCCATTTGCCTGCTCCATTAGTTCTTATGCATGTGTGTGTGAGTGTGCGCTTATTGTGTTTGTGCCTGTTTGTCTTAACACAGGTTTAGCCGCCCAGACTTTTCAGAACCTCAGCCAACGTCAGCGCTTTCGTGACAAGAGGAAAGCTCTGATTTGGACTAACAGGGGTGAAAGAGGGGATTTAGAGGAGGGAGGAAAACTCTGTCAAGAAGCTTATCTGCAAATGTTTGACATTTTTAATATATCATGATTCATAAACCAGCGTTACGTTTTTTTTCCTGCGAGGAACGACTGCAGTTGAAACTCATTTAGCTGTCATGCATGGGCAGTTCTGTGTCAAAAGCTCTTTACTTTAATTAATCACAACATAAACACCAAAAACAGTGGGCTTACGATGTTTCAACTGTGGGCGGTATACGGTAATTATGGTAGAGATTGCCGACTACATCATCCACAGAAGAAAATAATACAACGTGATGAAATTGAAAGGTAAAAACAAAAAGAAAACAACACTCGGGGGACAAGAACTCGGAGAGGGAAGAGGAGGAGGGCAGGCGAAGGAGGAGACAGAGGAGTTATAAACGAAGAACAGAGAGGAGGAGGAGGAGGAGGAGTGCGGCTTTGCAGTCATTAATTAGCCTGTTAGCTAGGGCCCGGGCGGTGCGGTTAGGGCCTGTGCCTTTGTGGGCCCGAAGGAAATGGGCCACATATGAGAGCCATTATAGGAACTGACTTAACAAAGACACATGCCTGTCAGCCACCAGGCTGGGCTGGGCCGCTCTGCCTACGGCACACAAAGGGCCCACCACCACTGTGTGTGTAGTATGTGTGTGTGCCTATATGTGTGTTTTTGTGCGTGTGTGTGCCAGGAGAATATATATAAACTGTCCACATGTGTGCCTTCATGCACCAATATCAGCTGTATCTACTTTAAGTTGTTATCAGATGCCTGTTTATGTGTAAGTACCTATATGTGTGTGAGCTTGCATGCACGTTGTTCATTTTGTGCATCAATATCAGTTGTTCAAGTGCGTTTCCTCACATGTTTGTGCGTGCATGCGTGCCTGTGTGTAACCATATCTATCAGAATGGGGCCTTCGGAAGCGTTTCTTTAACCCGTGGACATCCCCCGCTGGCTCTCCACACCATTTAAAACCACATGACAGGAAACCTGGGTCACTTTGAACTGCACCCCTCCTCCTCCCAGAATGCTGCACACTTGCAGACAAACACACTGACACCACCAGACAGGAGAGGAAGACGGAACGACGAGAGGCAGCACTGGAAAAACGGGCTGAAAACAGCTCCCCGCTGAGTTTTCATCGTCTGAATTAAAACACAGATAAGACCCAAGTTTTACGCTGATTTATGAAACTTACAAAATTTATGATAATAAGTAATGAAATTAATGCTAGTTAATCACTGACGGTTGCTGTGATGATGTAACGGAGAGCATGTTTAAGCCCTGCTCACCAGGGAGTTGCAACTATTCCACGTTTCTAGCTAAAACTTCTCTCGGTTTCTTATTTTTTCCATCTGGACAACATTTAGTGCTTCAAATTAAGATATGAACAACAGCAGGCACTTCTAAAAAAGTGGCTTCACCACACTGAGGCCTATTCTTCTCAGCTGAAACAGTAGCATTTGGTCAGCTCCTCAGAGTATTGGCCTGAGAGGAGCTCAGGTCTGGATTTGATAAGTGGAAACAGACCGGTGCAGCGCTGCCTGTGTGTTTAAAGCCAACACACATCCGACACAGCGTAAACAGCCCGTACCCCAGTGACTAAGCCCTGGAGCTTAGCCATAATAATTCTAAACCTCTGTACAGTAGATACACCATATGCTCCTTCTGAGCTGGGTTTGTTCAGAAATGCTATTGTTTTAAAAATAACAAGGAGTTGCCCCCGCTGTGATGTGTATCATATTCAGCAACTGTTCAGTGAAAACAAAGTGTTTGTTTTGATTTTTTTTTGTGTGTGCATTCCGATAAAAGTAATTCAAGCCATTCTGAAATTAAATTAATCGTAGAAAATAAGTGTGAAACGAGATACAGTGGAGTACGTTTCACTTGAATTTACAGCAGATACTTACTGAAGCTCTACATGATAACATGCTGCTCTCGAGAGCTATTTTCTGCATATCCCTTCATCCTCAAAACCAAACACGACACAGTATCCATGCTTCACAGCATGCAAGAGGATCCGAGTTGGAGCTGGTTTTTATGGTCTCGCTCTCCCCTGGGGCTCCGAGGGCCTAATGAAGTCCGATCTGAGCTTTATTAAGATCCAAGGGTGGGGCCTCGTAATAAAAAAAAAGAAAAAGCCGAAGAGGGAGAAGAAACAAGCCCTCGTTAACTAGATCTCACCTCCGGAGCACAGGGAGATCCAAAGCTCGGGACCGATGGGGGGTAAACGGGCGCGGGATGAGGCTGAACCGGTCAAGTGGACTCGGATCAGTCTCGCTAGCAGCAATCTAACCACTTAAAAAAAAAAAAGACGATGAAATACAAGCTGGCTAACATCCCACATGGCTATCGGCCACAGTGTGCAAATTTAACAGCATTTGGTTCCCAGCTGGTGGTAATTCCTCAGTGAGTATGTATATACATACAGTGCATCAGGTGGCACGACGGAACAGATGTAAGGAGGGGAAGAAAAGTAAATCAAGGGAAAGAAAAAAACTGTATCAGGGCTAAATAAGATGTGTGGACGAAAAAGCGAGCGTTTTTTTTTTTTCCTCTGCAGATGTCTCTCTCTGTAATAGATAGATTATTATTATGTTTTTCTTTTTCTTGTTATGCTTTTATTGTTTTCTTCTGTTTATTGTTTTGGGCTCCATTTATTGCGGCTGCAGAAGGGGTAAACAGGAACAGCAGGTGTAAACGTGAGCTGAGAGGAACATGGAAAGGTAAAATAAAAGGTTGGACTGACGCAGACGGAGAGAGGAGTGCATGATGGGGTTAAGGAGAGGAAACACATGTTGATGAATAGAGAAAGAGAGAGTAGGGAGAGGCCCAGAGGATGCTGGGATATTGATCGCCGAGCAATCAATGCCGCAGTAAATGATCCCGCCATAACCAGGGCAATTACTGGGTCACAGTTGTGTGTGTGTGTATGAGTGTATCTGCTACCTCAGTATGCACGCAAGACTGTCTTGGTGTAACTGTTGAACCTCTCACATGAAAGAAAAGGTCACGACCTCTCATGTTATTGTTGTTTTCCAATCAGACAAGACTCAATAATAATGGAGGAACAGGAGGAAAACGGACACTTAGATCATCAGGACGGAGGAGAAAGGACAGGGAGCTTCCTCACAGAGACGAACGCAGCAAAGAAGAGATGATGGGAGTCAGCTTAAAAATGTGAGGAATGAATGAAAGAAGTGCGTGTGTGTGTGTGAGGAGGGAGGTAGGGAGGTGGGCCTGCCAACTAACCTGGATCTGTTGCTGGAGAATGTTTATCTTGTGCTGCTGCTGGAGGAGCTGCTGCTGTTGTCTGGCGATCTGCACACACACACACGCACGCACACACACAAAGAGACAAAAAGGAAATGTAATAAAACAATAAAGTGTCTTATTTCTGTATTGGGTTAGGGTTAGGGTGTTATAAACTGGGCAGTTAAAAAGTACAAACACACCAGTGTTTCCAAGTGGTATAACTGTTGTCGTCGCTGTGGAAAAAGCAGCCAGGTATCAACAGCAACACCAGACAAAACATCAGTACATTAATTCATTTAGTCCCTAATGGAGTCGTGAAAGCAGACAGAAAAAGGTGCCAGTCCGACTGGGTCACCAGTCAGTCTTCAGATTTTGTGCCCGGTGGCAAAAAGTGAGGTTTGGGAACCAATCGAACTGTGACGGTGTCATTATTCTATGGCCACTTCATTGTGCAATCAACATTCACTTCTTCCAATGAGGTCAAGAAAGTCAGCACAGTAAATCAGAAAGCAGGTACAGTGGCAGTGAGTTAGGTGTCTGTTTGACCTCCTGATTATTATCTCAAAGGCTCTCAGCCCCGTTTGATGGATGGCACAACGAATTCACACAGTTAGCAGCGCGGAGAGTTCCTGAACAGATTTCTCAACTGACACTGAGCCTGTGAGATTGACATGTTTACAAGGCCGACGAACAACACCCTGCACGCCTCTGAAGCCCCGCCATGCACCCACCCATTAGCACTTATCAACAGGAGGGGCGATCATCATAGTTATATACTTCCGCCGTTGTTTTGATGTACAATTATCTGATAAAAAACACCTGAAGCCAAACGCTAAAGCGCTGAGTGGCAGCCAGTGACGGGCAGCTGAGACCAGCCAGTCGCGTGATGTTAAAATCCTTAAAGGGACAGCATGTCAACGACGTGATCCCGCCCACTCTGCGCCAGAGGAGTAAAGCTGCTGCCTCTCTTTTTTTCTTGAGGAGTCGTTTAGTATATTTATTCTGAAATGTAATTACAGGCTGCTGAATGGGAGGCGGCGCCCCATTTGCACACATGTCATATTTCATTAAAGGCAGATTTCTCAGGGTTTGTCTGTAGGGCATTATCCTATCAAGTCTCAACAGCCAAATGACTGGCTGATATTGGAATCTGTCTTTCTTTTCACTCTCTCCATCTCCCCCCTTCCTTTGTGAAGCTGTGAAAGGTGGAATGTGTTGTGATGGGAGGTGTGGACTTGTCCAAACAGAGCCTGTCGTACGCCGACCTACAGTAACGTGTCAGAAAACAGCGAAAACAAAGAGCAGCTCACCTAAACACATCTCTGCTCAGGCCGTCGCTCTCTTTCTCTGTCACACTCATTTTTCTACGTCTGACACCTGAAGACATCAGCATCAGTAACTTTTTCTACAGCTTTTGAAGCCACAGACATACACACACACACGAGCATAAAAGTTGTTTTTCATTTTACAACTTAGGCCTTATTGTGGAGGTTGTGCCATCATGAAAACGATGCTATGATGAAATTCTACAAACAAACTTCACCAGGAAAACAACCGTATCACTAAAACAGAGTCCAGCTTGCGAAAGGGATATGAGAGAACAGGTTAAACTCCCAGATAAACCATGTTCCTAGAGGTTCTAGCCTGTTCCCAACATGTCAAAACTACAGCTCAGTCAGCGGCTCAGTGCTTCAAACTATGACACCGTAGGCATCCCT
Organism: Lagodon rhomboides; assembly: GCA_039737535.1. Taxonomy (NCBI): domain Eukaryota; kingdom Metazoa; phylum Chordata; class Actinopteri; order Spariformes; family Sparidae; genus Lagodon; species Lagodon rhomboides. The sequence continues at coordinate 14,031,453 of CM077793.1, forward strand.
CAAGCACGGTAATATAAAGCGTGAGAAAAGTCCATGCTGACTGGAGGTTGTTGGAAATTCAAGTTACACGAAGCTGACAACTTTAACCCCTCTCAGCCTCTCACTGACAGCTCCTATAAAGCTGCCGTACAGAGACCTGCTGCCCACACTTATTTTCTCTTCCTTCCCCTTCTCAACTACTTAAGTAGTTGTCCCTACCTGCTCCTGCTGCTGCCTGGCCAGCTCCATCTGTTGTCTCTGCTTCTCCAGCTGTGAGGCGGCCATCTTTTTCTGCTCGTCGTGGGCGGAGAGGAGCTGCTCCCTCAAATTGATCAGCTGACCAATCATGGTGGAGAGTTGGCGCTCTTTATCCTCCAGTGACTCTGGCGTACCTGGACAGAATTGAGAAGAAATTGCAAGAGAAGGAGGGATGATTAAAATGAGATGGTACAGTATCTAATAAGCTGTAGAACAGGACGGTTTATAGCCAGAATTGAATTCTTAACTTCTGATGTTTCTCATACGTTAGAGCATGGAAGTGACACCGCACTGATTGAGTCCGCTCATAGTCCTCTGAAAGTCATCTCGCGCTTATTCTTTTAATATGATTGCAAAACCAAACAAGCACGAAACAACATTAGGATATTTGGTGGTGACTCATGATAACATTTGATTTGCTATGATGAAACAAGTTTTTTTTTCTGGCTTGAGGTACGCTGGAACTTTTCCATTTATACAAACTCCCCACACTAAAACAAATTCAACAAATGGTTCCACAAACTAAAAACAAACACACACACAAAAAAAAAATCACATTTGTTTGGCCAAAATGAACAAGAAACCATTCAGAAACTCCCATTCCTAAATTCCCATAAATCATCTGACTTGTAGTAACATCTTACTACTTATTATCTCCTGTCTAGTCTCTACATGCCATCCGTGTTTATCACTTAGTGTCTGCTCCCAAGAACAATAAAATCACTTCGAGTTCACCTTTGAAAATAAGTAGCTGTTACACAGGCTTTTGTCAGGTTTATGACAGAGAAATTCTTGGGAGGTTTTTTTCGGGACGAAGAGCCAAGACCAAAGAGATCCTGTTCATTCAGTAGATTACATTGCACGCTTGATAAAAGACGCAATTAAATGACTCACCTAACGTCATTTCTGTCAGTATTGTTACTACATATACTTTATACTGCCTTTGGCTGTGTACTTGATTTCATACCCGCACCTATTTCTTATATCGAATGTGAAATCTGTGTTGACAACTGCAATCTGTATTGTGTGAGGGGGTACAAACACAACATGCAAGTTTATCTTGTTTGTGGGAGTGTGTGTGTGTGGAACATACACACGTCATTATCCACAGTGAAGTTTAACTTGTTTAGAAGTTCTTATTTGTGTGTGTGTGTGTGTGTGTGTGTGTGTGTGTGTGTGTGTGTGTGTGTGTGTGTGTGTGTGTGTGTGTGTCTGTGTGTGTGTGTTTGTGTAAGGTCCTGCCCTGGGGCCATGTAGGGAGACTGCAGGGTGGCCCCAACACTACCTGCATACTAACAGAGTCTCCATTGTAGTTCTGTCAGGCCCCTATTGTACCCCAGACTGCCCCCCCAACCAAACACACACACACACACACACACACACACACACACACACACACACACACACACACACACACACACAGAAATTACCCCTCAGCACCCCTGTATCAAAGGCAACATTCTCCTCTTCTTGTCTCTCTTTTTTCATGCTTTCATTCTTTCTTTTTTTCAGTTTCCCCCCAAAAAACTCCCCATCAGTTTCCAAGTCCACATTCTCCCTGAGGTCTTTCCTCTTTTCCTTTCCTCTTCTCTTTCCTTCTCTCCTACCCTTTTGTTATTCCTTTGGTCCTTTCCTCTTCTCTGCTCTTTTGATTCCTCCTCACTTCTCCTTCCTGCTTCCTCGCCCCTCTGCTTTCCTTTCCTCTGCTCTCTTTTCTTTCTTTCTTTTCCTCCCCACCCTCTCCCCCCCATTTCTCTCCTCCTCTTGTCCCCCGTCCTCCTCCTCTCATCGTCCCCACCCTACTACTCATCTCCTCTTGCTCGTCTGTCGTTCCATCTTCCCTCCGCTCATCACCTCTCCTCCATCTCTTCTCTGCCCCTCTTTTAACATCAGCTCTCTTAATCACCTCTCCCCCTCTTCATCACCTCCTCTCTCTTCTGCTCTGCTCTTATCAACACTCCTCTCCTCCATTCTCCACCCCTCCCTAAGTTTCTTTGGCCAAATCGGTCTTGCAACACTGATGGATACTTAATAATGCGCTCACACTCACACACACAGGCTTCTTCCTATTTTGCCACATTCCTCGGAGGGAAGTAAAGCCTATTGTGTAATCGCAACAACTGCGATTACAGCGCCATGATTCATCTTTGTGGATTACGGGTTGTGCATTCCTAACACAACGTCTTGCGTTCCTTCAACGCTTCTGGCACCACTAGCCATCTTAGACGTTTTCCGTTTTCCATCCATCAGGATTATTCCCGACACCTGCTGAGGCCACCAGCCAAAACACAAAGCCATTAAGTGTTTTCTCACTCTGTTTGGACGATGAGGAGGCTCTTTCTCTGAACCACGAGCACCATGTCAGAACTCTTACTTCTGTAGGATGCGTTTGTTTTTCGGTTTACAGGAGCTTTTGATTTATAAATATCAAATAGAGCTTTTTCTGTAATCTTATTGCATTCATATCACATATATTATGTCAATGCTATTGTAGATTACGTACTATGAAAATGCAAATCACGGTCATTGTCAGTAATATTCTTACTGTCAGTTTTTTCCTCCACCTCCCATCCACCCATGCATGTACAGAGTTGAACGCAATTATTTTTAATTCCCAAAAATTGTATTGTTCTGGTTTCATTTGTATTGCTTATAAAGTAGATTACCTTTATTTCTTTATTGTTTTGAAAGTGGTACTGCAAATCTGCAAAAGAAGTTTTTTCTTCAGCCAGAAAGAGTTGCTGTCCGATGAAAACCATGTTCTTCCAAAATGTCAACTTAAATGAGCTTAGAAAAAGTTGTGACAACGCATGTTTGCGGCAATCCAGTGTGTCTTTGTGTGATTAATATCTTATTGTTCTATCAGTATTTTTTTTATTAATATTAATATGTAAGTATATGTTAACGGTGCTAAATGTAAGAATTGGCCACCTGTCAAATCTTTTGGCTACTTAAAACCAATAGAGGGGAGCTTAGCACGCTCTATTGCTAAGCTCCTTGGGTAACTGCTAACTGCTGCTAACAGAAGCTGCTTTGAGCTAGTTAGCTGGGTAGCTAGCAGTTGGGACTGGGATCTTGGTCCCCGGGGGACAAGGGGACTGCTAGTGTTTACAACGATAGCACAGAAGCTTTGGATTGGGACGGGGCTGCCTGGTTAGCATGCTACATTCTGCTGATTTCTCTATCATACTGATTGTTGATATAGCCATCACAATGTTAAAACTGCTATTTATTTACATTCTGTTGATAATTTGAGTCAATTTCTGAATAATTTTGATTAAAATCAACATGTTGCCTCTTTTAATAAGTTGAATCACTTTATATATATTTGGGCAGGTGTGGCTCAGGAGGTCGTTCACTTATCGGAAGGTAAATGGATCTGCTGGCTAATGTCGAGGTATCCTCAGGATGCTGAAGATACTGAACCCCTAAGTTGCCCCCGATAGCTGTTCCATCACTGTCTCAGTGTGTGTGAATGGCCGAGCACCTTGCATGGCAGCTGTAGTCAGTAGATTAGAAGGCCCTTTTTTGTCTTTTTTACCATATGACAAAAAACTTTCCCAGCCACCTATACTCACACAAACACACCTAATCACACACAAAAGCCATGATACAAACAAACAAACAAACAAACAAACAAACACTCACAATAACACACCTCATGACGACTCCAGACGCCTTCTGCCTCCGCCAAACCACCATGCTTTATGACAGCATCTGTGCGCCAAACTCCCAGCATTCCTCTGTATGACTAACCCTTCCCCTCAGTGTCACACCACAACAAACACTCACACTTGACTTCCCATCAGCCCACAGGCCACGAGACAAACACAGTCGCTACATTTTGTGCCATCTCCTTCGGGGAGTCAGAGAGATCACATTTAATCTGCGCACATCGAGGTTGACTGTACACAGCTCACTCCTCCAGACAGTCAGGAGCGTACACATGAAAATAAAAAGATGTACTGGGTGAGATGGCTGATTTAAGTGACTCTTGAATGTCAGTGTGATTATCGCTGCCAGATGTGCCAGCTTCTGCGTCTGACAGGATAATCAGACACTTTCTGTCGTCCGTCTGTTTTTTTTTCTTTCTGCTTTTCCAATTTATAATAATTTAAATGTACAAAATTAAAATACAAAATATTCTGCAAGTTTTTGGTCACAAAGTCTAGAGAGGGGAGAAGTGTGTAGACAGGAAGCAGCTATGAAGGTTTGTGAAGTCTTTGAAAAGCTTGTACTCTTTTTTTTAATTATGCAGCCTTGACAATATTTGCAAAACTCTGGCTGATGCAGTAGTTGTTGTTTTTTTTTTACAGCCTTTCGTAACTTTACTTAATCCTAGCTCGGGTGGAACATAAGAGATATTTGCGCAAATGATTTTACCCCCCAAAAAAATGCAACTTCTTCCCTGCATGAGTAAAAACAAATTGTTGAGAGCAAATGAAGGTCAGTCATACAGTTTTGTCAGTAAAGATATGTTTGAACCTTGAAGCAGACTGGCTGCAGCAGCAGAAGGTCGAGTAGCTTTAACTCCAGTCAGTTAACAACATAATCGTGAAGTTAAATTGAGCAAATAATCACAAGTGAAGTGAAATGTCCTGCTGGAGCTGCACAATGGATTGCAGAAAAAGAGTGAAGTCATTCTGGACACATTCACAGATGTGAGTGTGTGTGTGTGTGTGTGTGTGTGTGTGTGTGTGTGTGTGCAACACTAAGACATATTGTAGTTAAAAATAACGTGTACATATTATAACTACCATATAAAACATATAGAGGATATACATTACGAGCACGATCACCGCTAATGAGCGTTCCGCGTTCCCGTAAAAAAAGAAAAAGAAGAGGGAGGTCATCAGTTTTCTTCACCCTAAAAATAACTGCGACTGAACAAATAGGTTCAGGTTGTTGTGTGACAACAGAGCAACAGTTGTCTTTGTGTATTTCGGTCAGCCGGACTGGGCTTCATTTCAGCCGTCGACGAATAAAAGACTTCGACCCTTGAGTTCAATCGGAGCGATTCTTTGGTCGGGACACAGCTGGGCGAACACAGACATCTGTGTGTGTTTGTTCATGTCTGCATGTATGTGTGTACTGGTACATTCTATATTTATTCATGTTTATTAGTGTCTTGAACTAACACACAAGAAATTGATATACCGCACATTCCAGCTCTATGTAAAGGACAAGCATGCAGTTGTCCTGGGTCTTGTTGCCTCCAGTGAACCTCAGTCAAAATGTACTTCGGCTGGATTTTCTGTCCCACAAAAAGTCATGCCACGCTCGCTTTTAACAGTCGGCAATATTGAAAAAACATGAGGCTATGATTTACCACAATAAATATAAACATAATGTCCTGTGTCTTACAAGCCAGTCAAATTTGAGCCTTTGAGATCAGCTGTTATTACCGTCCGTCAAAGGGTCTCTGAGGAGTTTTTGACCTGTAGTAGTGCTATAGAGCTGTATTTCTATAAGAGAGGGACGCAATCCACACCCCCGACTCCACTGTCACAAGAGGGCCAAAAAAAGCAGTAAGGAAAAAGAGTTCGAGCTAATAAACACAGAAGTAAACAATGCTGGATGTAAAATAAGTTTTATGAGGTGTTTTTGGTGAGTAACACTGAATGTAAACATAGCGTTTGTTTGTTTAAAGGAAAACACAGGGCACCTTTAAAACTAATCAGAATCCTTTACTCCATTTTATCCGTTATTGTGGTGGAGCAAGACTTTTTACCCATTCATCAGTCTTTCAGGCAGCACTTATTTCTAGGCTGTATCCCCTCCACCAATCATGTCTCCCACAAATTACATTTATATACTACTTGGTTATGTTAAAAAAAAAAAAAAACTGTACTTCAGTTAATAGTTAATGTTAACACACTGGCTATGAATAAGACACCGAGCCATCCAGTGGACTTTCTCAAGACAAAGACACAAAAAAGCTAAGTAATTTGTTTTTATAAGCCGATAAAAAAAAAAAAAAAATGAACAAAACCTACAACAGTCAGATAAAAGCAGTAAGACTCACTGCAAGTCAAACACACGCCTTCTACTTCTTTGAGTAAAAAGAAAAAAGGTGTGCTGCTACCAGTACATACAGTACGGGTTAGGGTTGTCTTTTTTGGAAAAAGGACTTGATAACACATTGATTCGCCACACAAAGGTTTTAAAAGATATTCAGAGGCGTTTGAGGGACAGAGGTCAACAGAGTAACTTAATCTTATGTTAGAGGTTTCTTATTTTCAGCACACAGTAGAGCCAACAACAAAGCATTTTTATCTTAATTTCTTAATGTAAAATAATACAAAAAAACATGAAAGGGAAGTTGTAAGGGATCTTGCACTTGACCTGCATTTAGATCAAATTTCCCACTTTAAGATTACTAGTGAAAGCAGACTAAGATGAAATATTCTACAAGTGGAAATGATATGACTTACTTCTAAAAGAACATGGGTCATATAAAAATAATTTTAAACTCAATAGATCATTACCAAGTTAAGTCTTACAAAGCTTTTAAAAGAAATCTCTATTATTTTGCAAAAGGTGTTGAAGCGTGTGTGTGTAGTTTCTCTGTATGTGTGTGTGTGTGTGTAGTTTCTCTGTATGTGTGTGCGTGTGTGTGTGTGTATGCGCCTGTGTGTAGTTTCTCTGTATGTGTGTGTGCGTGTGTGTGTGTGTACAGATGGAGGGTGTCAGTGTGAAGAGAGAGAGAGAGAGAGAGAGAGAGAGAGAGAGAGAGAGAGAGAGTCAGATCTCTGTCCTGGAGTGAGAGTCAATGTCGGTGCTGTTCTGCTGGAGAACGCTCTCTGTCGACCCTTTTTTCCACTTTCCACAGAGGAAATGCTTTCCATTTCAATGGGAGACGATCACAAACGGTTTCTCTCACTGAGAGCAGCGCGACTGCGGAGCCATTAGCGGCTAATGTTACTGAATACAAACAAAATTTGATGTAGCTCTGGAGACTGAAGGCGTCTCTGTGTATAAATGTTTTTTCCACTGTTACGTGTTTTCTACCAGTGTTATCTTTAATTTTTCTTTTCTATCTGTACAGTACGTACTTACCAGGGCCGTTTCTAGCTTTTTGGGGGCCCAGTGAGGACGATGGAGGACATGTTTAACATCGTCTGTCAGTGCTTATCATACTGTATAAAAATAATTCCCATTACACCAATCACCTCTCTGTGAACTTAGCCATGAAACATCTTCTAAACAAGCAAAATATGCCATACGACATGAAGAGAGTAAGACTGAAAAGATGCCAGCTTTTGGTCATATCGATAAAAATGGCAGCCTTGTTTGCTTTCAAAGGATGGCCTTTCATTGCCACCTGTCCCTCCTGCTGCAGCCGCTGAACAAGATTTTATCATAACACCCCCACACACACACACACGCACACACACACACACACACACACACACACACACACAATCACACAATGCTGCTATTTTCACAGTTGAATACCAGAGCAGGTCGAGAATACATTTGCCTCGGTGCAATTTATAGCTTCATAAACGCTATTTGCTGACAAAAATATTGGAGCATGTGTGGCCTCTCCCTTCATTCACACCCTTTAATCAAAGACGCAATTACAACCTGTCCCGTGTAAAACCGGCCCTCACTGCTCTGTCTGCGCTGACAGGTAGGCCTGCCGACCATTTACTCTTTTGCTTTTATATGCAGAACCGCGCTGAAAGTACACACACGGAGGAGAGAATTACAACATGTTTGAAGGTTCCTTACCCTTGAATTTAGCTTTTGCAAAACCGTGTCTGTTTTTTTGTGCACATACCATTTGCTTGTTTTCCAACACTGCACATTTTAAGGTCAGCCAGAGAGAATAAAGAGATGCTCAGCTGCTAAGGATCTGCAGGTTTCAGACATTTAGGACAAAAAAAAAAAAGTTTCCTTCTTTTTCTTCCCTCGTTACCAGCCCCGCAAACACATGTAGTGCTGTGCCAGCTGTTGCAGAAGGCCACAGTGAAGCGGGGACAGAGATTGTCAGCATCCTGCAAACCTTGACAGCTCACAGTTTGTGACTGTGAATGTGAATGTTGGTTTAGTTGTCCAACCCCAATTCCCAAAAAGTTGGGTAGTGTGTAAAAATTTTTTTAAAAAACAGAATGCAATCATTACCAAAGAAACTGTGTTAACACAGTCATGTCTTTCAGGTGACCCTCGCCCCATGCTTGCTTGTGAGGCTCGCGCAGACGTCCCTTTCATCCTAATCATGATACTATCAGCTGTTAACAATGAACCTGTTTACCTGTGGAATGTTCCAGACAGGTGTTTCTGAGCATTCAACATCTTTCCCCGTCATATGTTGCTCCTGTCCCAACTTGTGAAACATTATTTCTGATCAAATTCAGACTAAGGATATTTTTTCAAAAATCTATGAAGCTGATGAGGTAAAACATTAAATATATTGTCTAAGTGCTGTTTTCAATATGTCTAAAAGGATCAGGAAATAATCACATTCTGTTTTTGTACTTGGCCAACTTGTTTTGAATCAGGGTTGTAGTTGTGCGTGTGGATGCTGGCCCTGAGGTGGATGTTATCTCTCTTGTGACTTGTGACTGCTCTTACCTTTGACCTCCCCCAGCAGTTCGTTGGCATTCAGGCGGTCAACGCGCTCCTTCCAGTCCTTGGAGAGGAGCCTCTCCATGCAAGTTGGTTCTACAAAGAGACAGAAAATAATCACCTTTACTTTTTGTGTCTTTGAACAGCTTGATGGGATGTTCTATGAATTTCAACATCAGTCAAAATGATCACTTTTACTGCCATATCCTCGAGATGACAACTGTTCAGATTTGTAAAGACTTCTGGAGTAACAATATGAAGCTTTCTGGGTTGTCTTTTCACCACCTGTTGAGATAAAGTTCAAGACATCTGTGGATATTTATTATGCCAAACATACACCAACCCAAAAATACATAGCAGAAGCAAGAGAAGGGAAAAAGAATAGACAGAGGGAAAAGGTCAAGAGAGAAAAGATTCCATTCCTATGAATTGATAATTTTCTCAAAATGGGAACAACAAACCGTATCCTCCCTCTTTCCCTGAAATAAAAAAAAACTGCAGCAGCCATCCAGCTGACCAAATGAGAATGTCTGCATTGTTCTGAGACACTGTCTTATTTGCGGCTGTCCTCTTTCTCACAATATGTCTCATAGCCTCAGGATAATAGACATCAGTGGTCCCACGTGGTCTCATAAGATTCATAAGGTCTCATTTGTTCGATTGGAGTCCTGCTGTGAACTTTATTTAAACAATGGGAACTTTTCAATTCTTAACCAGGCGGGGCAGACAGGCAAACAGAGACAGACATCTGCACACATGTTCGTGTGTGGCTCGTCCAAAAGAAGACAGAGATGCACAAAGTCAAGTATACATGCTGCCAGGTATCAGTGGTGAACTTTAGCTATGTACATTTTCTCAAGTACAGGTCTGACGCACTGGTACTTTACTGGATTTTTTCCATTTTATACTAAAATTCAGGCATTTCCCTCTGTTGGTAAATTCCGCAACTGTTTTCTTTTCTAATCACAGAGCTGTTCTTTATTATAACCCCTAGAATTTATAACATATAGCCTTTTAACTGATCCTGGATAAGTGAGCCGTTGCTTCTTCTGCAACAATGAAGCTAAAAGGACCATAAACTTGCGTGATGACCTGTGGGGAGTTTTTCTTAATGCCTGCAGTGTTTGTGTCTGCTGTTCACCCCTGAGGAATAACAAACGACCACAAAAAGTGGTGACACTATTTGTGATTTATTGCCTGATCTGCTCAGGGCACGAGGAGAGAATGGAACAAATGCCAAAAGGATTGCTGCAGATTTTAAGAAGGCCACAGAGCACTGTGGTGCTATTGGTTAACAAGGGCACTAAAAGGAAGTAAGCACCGCTTTCTGCGGCCTTTTACCTCCTGTGTGTCCCCGGGGTTATATGGACGGGGCAGGAAAGAGTGTGAAGTGCCAGTGTGAGGAAAAAGCCATGGCACACCATAGGGTAAATTGCATAGCACCGCATTATCCAATGCATTCACCACATGATTATCGTGCCCAAAATAATTTATGGTAACGACATTATCTTGATATCTATTGATCTATTTTTTAACTTGGTTGTGTATTTAGTCCCCTTTTTTGGCAAATAAATAACCCTCAAAACACGAGTGTGCGCAGGTGAAGAGACTCTGTAACCCTAACTGTAAAATATTATTCAAAGAGAACAATTACAGCTCAGATGAACTCATAAACCAAAGATGCACAAAACCGAACATCGTCAGAGGATATATCATGGTTATTGTAAATATTACGAAATTGCATCACCACTATTTCCAACATTGCTCAAATCGAGAGAAATCCTACCTTTATCGAATTGGATTTGAATACAAAATTGAATTTCTCCTACAGTAAATGTACATCTTATGTCATCTTCATTCAAGGTTACGATGCGCATGTAACAAACACCAGCTGATACGCCAGAGGGTGAGGAAAGAGGTCAGCAAACGTAACTTAACATGACGTGAATAAAAACTTTAGAACACTACCTCGTCTGTGAACATTTCTGCCCCCGTCACATCAGATAGATTTAACCGACAGTTTCAGCATGATAATAAAGACTCCCATGATCTCACACTGCTTCACCACGTCATCGATCCACGTCTTTTTTGTGATTGAGAGACCCCTAATGACAGAAATTATGTTCTGCGCGTTTGATCATGAAATCTAAATAGTCCTTCCACCACTTTTAGGTGTACAATAATGTGAGTGTGTGTGTGTGTCTGCATGTGAAGCTGCTCCCTGCACTCTCTGGATTCCGTGCCAGCGGACGCGCCGCAGATGGAGTCATGGTCACGCAGGGCCCCATGCCTCAGCCTCAGCCACCAAGGACGTCAAAAAACACACACACACACACACACACAAAAAGGAGACATTCTTGGGTGCTGTGCGGAAAACATGCCCCTGAGGGCTTGCCTGATTTAGAATGGTTAAGTCAGACAATAGCTCATTTGTGGTGCCTTTATCCTGACAAAAGGCGCTACAGGCATTCATAAGGGGCACATGGCCTATTGTGAATGGCTTAATGTTTAGTTTGTACGTATGGGCCCATTGTGTGGTCAAGACATGCAGTCGGCGGCCGAGCACAACTTCCTCACTGAGTCCATTAAAGCCTCGCATGTTTACAGTCGGATTATGATTGTTGTAAATAAGCTAATGCAGCCGTCCAGATCACATGGGATCAGTGTAAACAAAGGGGGGGACAATGGCGGCGAGGGGGGGGGGAGGGGGCGGGACACGGCTTCACAACAAGGACCTTAAAAAATACAGGAATATATGATGGTGGTTTCCCATATTAGGGAAAGAAACCAGCAGGTATTTCCAGACGGGATGGTCCACGTAGCAGTAAAATAAGGTAGCGAAGACAATTTCCCCACCCTCAGGACAAAGGAATCCACCCGTTTTTTTCACAGATTTATTGGACGAGTGGCTCCATTGCATATGAATTTGTATACATTTGGTTCAATGGGTGATATTTACAGCCACTAAAGGGGGAAAGCTGGAGGATGGGGTCAGATGAGCTGCCTTTTTTTTTTCTCATCACAAGACCTAAAGACGCCAACGTGCGCTCGTCCAGCGGGCGTCCCATAAAACAAAATTAGAGAAGGCGATTTATGGGAGCACTTAAGAAGGAAAATACAACCTGTAACTCCAAGACATCTGCATAAGTCAACCGTGTGTGTACTCTGATGCACAATTTATACCCCACGTACCGATAAACAGATCAGACACAGAGACAGTGGGGGGTGGGAGGGGTGAGGTGAGAGTGGGGATGAGAAGACGAAGAGAAGAAGAAGAGAGGGATGAGAGGGGAATGTTTTACCCTAGATGGCTCTCTATCTGTCCCCGAGACCGAGTCAGGGATCAAGTGCTGTTTAGATTGGAGGGTGGATAAAAATTCCTCGCTGTCCGAACACCGGCTCCTTGATCAAGTGGAGGGGAAATGCGGAAGATGAGTGGTTAAAAGAGGGAGGCGGGAGACGGTGGATGAATGGGGTGAGGAGGGAAGGAAGGGCGGACGAAGAGAAACAAGAGGGAAGGTGAGCTGAGGAGCAAGATGATGAAGATGCTCGTTTCGTGCTCTGTACGTACAGAGAGTTGTATGGAAGGATGAGAGCGAGAGAATAGAAAAGTGAGCAATGAGAGACAATGAAGGGGAGCGATGAGTGCCAGGAAACGTAAGGAGAAATTGAGAAAGCCCTTGTTAAAACGTGTTTCATTTGTATTATTCTGAACTGTAGCAGTAGCTTATCAATCACCTTCTTTATTCTCCTCGAGGAAAAAAAACAAACAGACACAAGTGTTATTGGACGTTTCTAATTGGTTGTAAAACGGTTACAACACATGACGGGGAGGGGAGACGGAGAGAAGGAGTGAGTGAGCAATAAAACCAAAAAGACACAGAAGCGAGGCGAAGGCGATAAGAAGTGGATAAAGGGAGAGAGTTGTAGTAAATCAGCGCCGAGACAGCCAGTCAGCCGGCGAGTGTTTAGGGTAAACACACTTTTATCACCTGTCCCCACGCCAACCTGCCAAGAGACAGTGTTTTGGGTGTTTTACACAAGCCACAGGCAGTGTGTAACTGTGAGTGTGTGTGTGTGTGAGGCAAGCATCAACACTCCCAAACATCCAGTGCCAAAAACAACACAGTGTGCCACAGGCTTCCACTCAGGCTGAGTCTCCCTCTCTGTTCCCTCTGTCTGTCTGTTACTCTCTCCGTTTCTATATTTTCAAAAGTTTTTCGTGGAATGAACTTTTCAATAAAATAGAGCACGGTGGTAGTATTTTCCCATTTCAAAGTTTTCTTAACATAGAAACACAAGGTCCTACTGGATAGTGAAGGTATCATAATTAGCTATATTATTGTTGTTATGGCCGACACTTTTACCCAGCTTTACTTTATTTTTGTCAAATCACATTCTCCCACCAGTTTGGTATGGCCGACTACAATAACCATTACGATCAGCTGATGATGACATGGAGACAAAGTCGCGCAGAAGTCAATTTAAAAAGCCTTCTGTCGCCATAATTGCCAAATTCCTCTACTGCTATCCCACAATCTGACAGGATTGTACATGTAAGTTATTAATAGTTTAAGTTATAAAATGTTTTTTTCAATCAGTAGAGCATGCTCAGTCTTGTGAAGATTAAGTCATCACACCTTCTGTGAAACGTCATACATGTTGTTTCTTTCAGGTCAAAACAAGACAAGTCTCCGCTGTGGTTGTATGGTCATTATTAGCCAAATATATTTTTCTGTGTTTGGCTTCAGGTGAAAGTGTGAAATTTGACCTTAATTCAAATCCACAAAAGCACAACAACAATACTTGAGAGAAAGTTTCCATTTGTTTCGACATGCAGCGGGTCTACATTCGGGAAGCTGGTATGTTTGCTTTATAGAAGCATACTTAGTTCACGTTTTAGATTTGATGATTTTTCAAAAGTGCCTCTATAATTCACTTGACATTTGGATGGAAACAGAGCGTCTCTTTCACTCACTTTCTCTCTCTCACACACACACAGACACACACACACAATGTGCTGTGCCAAAGCTCAGGAGCTCCTGAGTCTGCAGTCCAACGCCAAAGTAAAGAGAGAAAAACATTAATCTGAAAAATTAGTTAATGTTAAAAACAACAAAGGCCAGTGTTGGAGCGAGCACCTGATGTTTGTGTAACACATCTACGGCTAAAAAACCCCCAAAACATTTCAGTCTTAACTTTGCTACTGAGCGCGTGTAAATGGAAGCTGACAGCTACACTTTGCACTTCCAAATTTATGTCAGTGGTGTGACTTTAGCTGCAGACCCCACAGCATCAGAGAAAGAAAGAAAGAAAGAAAGAAAGAAAGAAAGAAAGAAAGAAAGAAAGAAAGAAAGAAAGAAAGAAAGAAAGAAAGAAAGAAAGAAAGAAAGAAAGAACAGTAAAGAAAGGTAAAGCGACAACAAAATTAAAGAAAAAGTGAAGAGAAGAAGCGAGAGGCTGACCGACAGAAACAGACAGATAGGAAGAAAGGTACAGAGAGATAGAGCGAGAGCGGCTGATAGAGTGAAAGAGAGAAATAGAGCGAGAGAGGCACAGAGAGAGCAGCTGTCCTAACAGCTGGCCAGCAGGATTGATGTCTCAGTGAAATAAAACTCAACATATGTCCAAACATGAGGAGACAGGCCAGCCAGGAGGAGGAAAAAGATACACACAGACAACACACACACTCACACATTCACACTGATATGAGAACACTGCTGCACTCTGAAGCACTTGAACATACAACACACACCACACACACTGATTAAAGAATGCCAGTACAGTGCTGAGACGTTTAATTGCACAGAGAGTTTATGACACACACACCGACATGCACGCGCGCACACACACACACACGCACGCACACGCACACACACACACATTGCACAGACACACTTTCAATGGCCTATCACTGCTCGCTCAGTGTTGTAAAACCATTAAACTGCAGAGTGGTTAGCCTGGCTGCGTGTTAGCACGGTGTCCATTTCACACACACTATTTTCATCTGTCAGATGACACCGAGACTCTCTTGTCGCAGAACATGGCCTGAGAAAGCAGCCGGCCCTCGAGGTCGGAAGGGGAGGTGGGTTTCTGAAGGATAGTAGCCCTGTGTAACCCTCTTTTCATACGTCACCCCCTCTTCATACACCCACACGCTTACACTTATACACACATATTCTCTTGCTTTTGCTGCCCAGTGATATGCTCAGTGTAGGCCACCTGTATCAATGCAACAAAACATTACCGTGAATTAAAAATTTGGTATAAAAAAAGGGGATAAATGGGGGGATAGAGTAGCTCAAATAATGACTGATCAATAAATCTGTTGATTATTCTCTTGCTTGCTGGACCGTACCGTTATTGGTCTGCAAAATGTCAGACAATAATGAAGAATGCCTTTCACAATTTCATAGAGCCAGAACCAGCATTTTAATATCCCGATGTGACAAAACAAAACAAAAACAGAATTCAGCATAAAGATCACTGAATAGCAGTTATGAGCGTACATTTACATGGCAACCAACCTACACCCTACTTCTGACCTTTGACCTTTTACACAGAGCAAAATTAAACTGCTGTATTTAATTTTACCTGCAGCTGAGAGACTAAAGAAGGGGCCCCAACTTTGCCTGGATGGAGCTTTCATTCCCACTGGGGCCACCCACACTAAAAATACTCACACAGTACTCCCTCCCAGCAGTGTGAAGTACTTTATGTGATATAAGGTGGCGGTGCTGCAGAAGGCGCCGGGTCGAAAACCCTGCCGCCCTGAATTAGACAAAGGATAGTGTTTCGACTGAAGGTGTGAGCTTAAAACTAGAAAAGCCTGGCTGCTGATCCCTGCTGGAAAGCCAGAGAGGTCAGGTCCTCCCTGAATCATGGCACTGATATTGACAACCAACAGTCTGAGGGGTCGGGAAACAACGTTTTCCCACAAAGGAAAGGTACTGTGTTAGAAATTACACTCACTGCACTGATGGAGCAGCAAGAATTAAAGGTAAAAATCTCAAGTCATCAGACCAAATGAAGTCTGACTAACTCAAGACACCTTTGGCAACACTTGGACAGATGGTCAATCTGGCTGATTTCATTTCTCAACTATCACTCGCTTTGTGAAGGAATAAAAGCCCAACATTTTTCAGATATTTTCCAACTTCTCCACCTCAGCTCTGGAGCTGGAGAACAATCAAGCTAGAGCGGTTTAGAAGCTTTAGAAGCTGTACAGGCCTGGGCGTATGATGATGCACAGCAGCAACAAGGTCACTTTGGATTACTTTTAAATGTAAGGTAAAACATCTATTCACTGGATAACAACAGAGCTTTCATATGTTATTTCTTTTTGTCTCCTCTCACAAATTTCAGGGTTTATTTTTTTTCCTTTTTGCAAATAAACTGCATTTTGAGTTTCTCTAATACGTTTTTTTGTGGACAATACATTTTGTGAAATGAAGCTTATTTAGACTGGATGGGCAATAATGGCTCGAAATACCTTAGGTCTGATAGTTTTGGATTTAGATTTAGATTTCTCTGCTTTACTATATTTAAAAAATATTTATTTTAGTTTTTAGTAAAAACAGGACTACTGGAACCTGAACACACATCCAGGTTGAAAAATTGCTTCTTTGTTGAACGCACGCTTCCAAAACACCAGTTCAAGACCCAGGCTTCTGGTTCCACTTTAGGCATGATATATGAAACCCTACCCTACTTAGCGCACACACACACCGACAAACACACATACATACAGCGCGATGTGTGGTTCAGACACAATAGAGGCGTTGTTTTGGACCGACCCTCGGGGAAGCTGATGTGGGCTGGATCTATGGTTTAGGTCACAGAAGAGAGATGGGGGGGTCATGGAGCCAAATATCAGTGGGGGGGTGGGTTGAGTTGAGTCGACAACCGCTCCACAGCTGACCAAAGAAGAGTAAAGGAAAGTGGATCCAACATGGCCAACTAAACCTCAAACCGACCCCGATCTGCCCCAACCCCAAACCTGACAACACCTCCGTATCGGAAAAGTGAGCAGGATGAGATGGAAAATGCATCTGTGACACAGCTGCTCCTTATATTAGCTGTGATTGGAGCTGTCATCAAATTCACATCATCAGGCATCACCTAATTTATGTTTAGGAGTGGCATGTCCATGAAACAGATTTGCAAAATACATTTTTTACTTTTAGATTAGATTTAAGGGGATTCTGTAGGAATACACACTTGTGTATTAAGATTGAATAAAAGTCATCGTATTACTCTCTTGTCTTTATTTGCATGTGTTTGATATTGAGGTAATCCCAAAGTAATCAAGTTACATTACTTTAATATTGTGATACTCAGATTAGGTTACCAACAACGGTAATTAGTAACTGCATCAGATTAAATTTTTAAAGTAACCTTCCCAACCCAGGTAAGTTTACAGTTCAGAGCATACTTCCAGAACAAAGAGGATCTCATTATGTACCAGATGCCTTCATATGTATTTATACCATTTTTAACTGTTGTATTATTTTTTATCACTATATTGTTATTTTTCAATATCCCAAAAAAATACAGATCAAGTCACAGATTTTTTCATCAAAACAAAAAATGATGACTCCAAGTCTTCAAGAAAATGATAAATACATTTTGGAAAAATGACAAGTTAATTAAAGAATGCACTGTATATCAAAGCCACGTGTGTGATGGCGTTCATCACAGTTTGTATTCCAGCAGATAAAAGTCCACATCTTTGAAGCGCCGTGTCAAACACGCTCCGCTGGCCTCAAACATGATGTATGTATTGGCTCTGACACAGGCCGTATCTTTTTTTTTTTGTTACAGTTATATCAAGTCGGCCGTTGCCAGATGCTGAATTATCAGGTGAACAGTTTGGCATTCGAATGAAATCCAAGTGAAAAAAAGGAGTGCTTGATAAAATCACAATTTAATCTGATTCTTTTGGATAACATTCAAAACTGTTCCAGCAAACCACATCGCATGCGCCCGTACCATATGCTGGCTGGCCTGCAGCCAAGCTGAGCAGCAGAGGGCTACCAGGCATATCCCACTGACTGTATTTCTAGTCAAGACCCACTGGCTGTGGCTGATCATTAGTAAAGAGATCCCTATCAATTACAGGGGAAGAGATTGAAACCAACCACAAAAAGTCCAAAGGGAGTCGGCCTGTTGGCAGAGCTGAGGAGAGCAGCACTGACCACTAAACACTCGGATATAGATCAGTAGATTCAAGACTTAAGAATGAAGCCTATGTTTGGAAAAAAAAGCACAGGTTTCTACACACACAGTGCTGCCATAATGTGGAGAGTCGGGACAGTATCTTATGCACGAGCACCTCAAATGCTAATCTACATGCACACGCACACACAGAGACACACAGACAAAGCCTCTACCTGCACACAATCACAGCTCAAGCTGCCAATCCCATAAAGGAGGGCAAACATAGTGCCAGGGCCAAGACCTTGTTAATTAGCCAATGAGATTAACTCTCGGGGCCGACCCAACTAGCCTGTTAAGCTGTCATCACAACTACTTCCACCTGAGTGTATGAATCCATAAGCCCTCACACACAAACAGACAGGCACGGGCACACAGGGCTCACAGGGCTCACAGGGCCCGCTTAAGTTCGAAGTTCAGTAATGCACCATAGCTTCATCTGCAGCTTAGTTGAAAAAGCCTGCAGATACATTAATCATCAAGCATTAATAACGACAGGGCCGGGCTCGTAGCTGAGTTTGCTAATCGGAAGAAATATCCATTTGTTCCCCTGTAACAAAAAGAATATCTTGTCTAAGTCAGGTAGAGCATCTGCAGCAGGCGTAGGTGCTGAATACACAGGGACACACTAGTCAAGGATGCACATGATTTCGCATCGCCCCCAACTCGCTAGATCACCAGACCCCCATCCAGGAGAGGACTTACTTTCAACAGTTTGAGTGGCGGTAACAGCGGAAATGTTGAAACAGGCTTTGAGCTGTGAGCAAGAACAAAACGAAGCCTGGCAGAATGCCTCTATTGTCACAGAGGAGCAGGGTTAAAAGCAGGCTTGGCCTCACTCTGACCTCCTCCACCAGCTGGGGAAGCCATTATATGGGTGATTGGGTGCCCAACTCTGGCCTGGCTTCCACTCAAGACACTGTGCAGACTCCTCATAACTGGACAACACAGGCTTAAACACACAGAACAAGGACGAGGCTCATAAAACAGCTGCTGCACAGAGAAGCTACTAGAGGTCACAGGACGAGAAGAGTGTTGGTGTGAAGGAGGCAGTCAATCAAGTGCAAACTTGGTCCCCCTAAAGTAATTTGTGGATTACGCCTACATTTTTTTGTTAAAACCAGACAACACGGCTTTGACTGTAGGTGTCTTTGTAAAAATTAACCTACAAGGTTTTAAGGTCCTCTAAATTTGATTTTGAAACCAAAAGCAGTTGTTCTGGGTTCTGGGTAAAATGTCACTTTCATGACTAAATTAGCATCAATAAACTGAAGAAAAACATTTGTTTTAAAGACTTCAAAAACTGTCTTGATCTGCTTCATTAAGACTGTGTGTGTGTGGTTTGATCAGACTTGATTGACGATTGGCAATTCACGCGAATGGGACTCCCTAAAAAATTGGTATTTCTCACTTGGGTGGCGCCTTATGTCCTGGGTTGCACAGTGTTGTTTGGTGATCATCACTGCTCCTGTCCCATTTGAAACCAAAAGTGAATGCTGGTTTATTAATTGAATGATCTTTTCCAAAACTTGAATTACTCGTAGGACACAAACTCTGGTCGCTCACTCGAAAATCACAAGTACAATCCACTCGGCCAGTTCATTACTCATATTCTTCAACAATTAGGCATTTTTATACTCCATCACCTAAATATTTATAAAAGGTTTTTCCAGCAGAAAAATTCTCATAAAGCCACCCAAATAGTCTTACAAGTCATAATATCGTCTTCCATGCACATGAGAAGCAAGATGCACTCGGAGCACCAGCAGCGACGGTCACAGAGCATGCTGAAGCATGCGCTGCACCATCCAGGCAAACGCAAACAGCCTCTTAACTGTCACCAGATTATGATAGCTTAGATTTTGATTGGTGTACTTTGTGACATCACCACTTTCCAGCCCCCTCCTATTTCAAGCAAGTGACAAAGAGCACATACACAAATACAGAAATATCTCCTGAAAAAAAAGTTCACATAGTGCTGTTTCTCATCATAAGTAGCTGATTGAGAAAATACGTTTAAGGGGTTTTATTCGTGCAGTGATTTATAACTCAAGATATTTCCAGCTGAAACAGGACAAAAAGGGAAAATGGCTTCTAAATGGCATCTAATTATGAGGTCAAGCTACCACAAAAATGGATCAATTCATGATGACTTGTGAAAAGAAAGCCGGATTTGTTGCATCGCAGACATGCACCGTCACATCATGTTGCCACTAATGCCAGCCTGGAAGCTGTGATGTTGACCATTTCCATATGATGGGAGGGGCAGCTGGCGATGTTCACAAATTTGACACTGTATCATCAGTCAAGGTTTTGGTGTATGCCTGGAGGTAGCAGCAAAATCTGCTGTTTTCTTTTAACAAGTATATTTCTGGGACCTATTCCAAATATCATAATAAATTGTATACGGTTTTGATGCAACGGATTGCGCGCAAACCTCCTAGACCAATGCCTCTTGACTGATGGGTAACCATCAAATAGTGTCTGACTGCCTGTCAACACTGTGAATGTTGAGCAATCATGAAAAAACATGAGAGAGCAATGTCCCATTCAATTTGTGAGCTGTACACAGTTGGAAGCCTCGTTCTCTCCAGTCAGTCTACATGCTCTCATCTTAGACTGAGACAACAGCAGATGTGCTCTTATATCATCTGTAGCACTCAGAAGAAGAATCCTCCTCAGACTTGACTCCAGTTTAGAAGTCGAATTCATAAATTAGTCACACAGGTGTCCGTTTTGTAACCACTCTGCAGCGGTACAGTGCAGCGGTAATTGAGCCCAATCTCATTTGCAAATGAAACACATGAATTGTACAGTAATTCATACGGGCTCGAGAGTAAGCAGGGATTAGAGTGATGTTAAGTGTTTGCCAGGCGCCAGAGCTGCTCTAGGCACATTAGACGGCTGACTAAGTTGGCATGAGGGCACCGTGCCCATGCCAGGTCCCGTTAACAGCGGGTCGGGGCCCGGGGAGGCACAACAATACAGTTAATGATAATTCAGTCATCAAAACTGAGGGAGCTTGATTGCACACTTCACTTGGTTTCGTGTCCATCGGGCAGAATGGTTTGGGTTGACATTCGGATAAATGTGTCCACTTTTGACTGCTTTTTCAGTTTTTCAATTGAGGGCTCAAGGAGACAAGGTGAATTCAGAGTAATGATGGCAAACAAGTACCCTATCCATGATAAGAGACGGGTTATTGTTCGGGTTATTTCTCTGTTTATTACAAGCTTTTATTTCCGATCCTCTTTATCTCTTATTTTTAGCTACAAAATGACAGAGGATGGAGGAGTGTTTCCATTCCACAGGATGTCTGGTGCCCACATTTTCTCTTCTGATGTTTCCTCATCCTGGCCTTGAACATTTTATTCAGTAACCAGCCAGTTAAATAAGGGCTAAGTGCTTAGCTCCGTATGGAGGATGCCTTTTGTATGCAGCAGGCCCTTGTGTCTAAACCTTCACACAGTGCAGGCACAACCAAACATAAATGCAAAATGTCGGACCTTCACCCACTTGGTTATGGTGAAAGTCCAGGCAGAAAGGACGTGTTTGCAGCAACCAGCTGTGTGGCAATACAGCTGACACAATCCTGAAGAGTTCTTCATATCTTTTAAAAGCTGAGGCGGCAGTTGGGTTAAAAAAAAAAAAAAACTCCCACATTGCAAAGCGAGGCCATGTCTATTCATTAGAACTGTCACAGGCACTTAGGGCTCCTCTGAGCAGCGGACAGCTAACAGCGTGCCGACAGGGGGTGAGCGCAGCGCGAAGGCTAACAACGACATCATCCACACTTTAGCTCAGGGCTACAGTGCACAGAGGGGTCAGCCATGTTAGGCCAAGTGAGTGCTCAGTGGTTAATAGGGTCTGTTCCATTTGATCATACAGCCAATCTAACCTGGGAGAGCTCAGCTGACTGGACCCTTTTCAGCGGGAGGCAGAGGACGAGGCAAGGGACGGCATTGTTCAAGCTTTAATGTGCTAGCCTTTTGAGCGCTGATGATCAAATCTGGTCGTACTATAAAAGGACTCTGAACAAAACCATGTTTTCAGTGTCAGTCTAAGTTAACACATGCCACTGGAGAGACGGAAAAAGACTTGGCGCGCACGCAGAATAAACCTGTGGAGCTTTCGGCCGTGCAACGTTTGAAAGACAAAATGATCCACAGCAGGAGTCACTTTATAAGCCTATTTACCATCATGGCCTTGCACTCCTGTCTGCATAACATTCCTGTAACAAACTAAAAATCTGCAAGCAAATGATTTGCCTTTACCAGTAACACACAACGAAGCTTTAAACCAGGATGTGAGCAAGGTTGCCTGTTGAAGAGGGATTCCAAAAATGTGCCAAAAGTGGTTTCAAAAGTTCCTGAAGTTGAAGGATAAAAACAGAAAGGGAGAGCGAAACAACAACCCCATCATCATATAGTGGGAGCCGTAATGAAATGAAGAAGCATAATTCCAACAAATTAACAAATAAAAAGAAAAAGGGTGTGGATGTTTATCGCTGAACGGTTTTGAATGTAACTGTTTGCCACTGAAGGAGAGTTCACTAAATGAAGCATTCAGACGTCTATTGATCAACGTCTCTCATTTTACCTAAACTCATTAAGCGAAAAAAAAGCTGAGGTCGATCTCCATACGCAGGGTTACATTAGGCTCTAAATGAACCGCTTTTCCACGGCAGTGCATGAAAGACACTTTTACAATGCGTCTTCAAGGACCACACAGCAATTCACATGAATGTTTACAAGGCCCAGAGTTATTATTCATGCTAACGCTGTATGATTCAGTGTGCCTGGTTATATTGCACATCTTTATCTTGTTTGTTTTTCCCTTAGCTAAGTGTTTGCAGCCTGATCAATGCCACTTGTCATTGGGGACATCAGCTCCGCTACTTAACAAAGGAAGAGTAGAATTCAATAGCAAGCTGTGAAGTTTTTTTTCTCGTCTTTGTCCCTGAGGGGGAAAATGTGGAGGAAATCTGAGTCATTTTGGGCATCACTGGGAGAAACACTTTCACAGATGAACTATGGTGCTGTTGATGTGTCTGTGTGTAAAATCCACTGCTTATCTGTTTGACTTCATAGACCTTGTCTTTTCAGATACATAGATGATCAAAATAATATATATTTTTTTTTATGAAGAGGACCTCGTCAGATTTTATCTCATAAAATCTGACTCATATCTCATCTCTTGCGGTTTGTAATGCTACACAAACACCAAACTGCAGCCAACAGGAACATTTATTTTAATATATTCCGCTGTACAGTGCAGGGCCATGCGATTTACAAGGAGCAGAATCAGAAGCTAAGCAGGGTCGAGCCTGTTGAGGATGGGAAAGGAGAAACCTGCACGTGTGATGGAAAAAAGTGAAAAGAAGACACACACTTGTCCCCCAGCATTTCCTTCCACTCACGTTCCCTTTGATTTGACAGGAAGATGTCACAACACTTTTGAACACAGTCTCACACACACACACACACACACACTCACAGGTTTTTCCTTTCTGTACTGTAGATAAGAGGCGAAGCTACCTATCTTTCAACTAAAGACACTGTGTACTGTATTACGCCTCTGGCTGTCCCACTCGGGCCCACTTTACTGTATCAATAACAAAGTAAAAACCTTTAAATGAGAGAGATCAAGCACTCCTCTGATATCATCATGATTACTATGTGCACATAACAGTAAAGAGGGGTGTTAGATGGTTTTAGATCTGGCTTGCTGTGGGGTGGGAAGGGGCAAGCCGAGGCATGCTGGGAGACTCTGGCGCTTTCCTGTATTAGTGGTGTAGATCAGAGGAGCAGAGGAGCCGAGGAGAAAGGGATACCAGTGTTTTCACTGATTGATATTGTGATCTAACAAGCGAGGGATCTGTCAGGTGTAATTTTAGATGTTCAAAGATCCTCTGAAGAGGATGTGTTCAGAAAGGGAAAACAAAATACAGGTAAGGCTGTTCTCGCTTTATTTGAGAGCGAGGCGTAAATGAGGGACAACAGCATCCTGTCTATTAAATATGAAGGGAATAAACTCAGCTCTGAAACTGTTTTGAAAAGCGCCTCAATCACTTTTAATAACAAAACCTCCTCTCGTTGCCATCTAGGATAGCCATCTCAGAAAATATGACGTCTCTAAAGCATCATTTAGAGCCTTAAAGGGATAAAAAGAGGTTTTTTTTTTTTTTTGCTTTATTATAATTATAATTTCACAAAATATTATGTCCTGGCAGAAATCAAATTTGATAACATTTCAACATTCCAGTGTTTTGACACCATTTTCACTCTTACTTGTTACAAGCAAGGAGCACCGGATGTATATCTTGTAAATATTACAAAATATTTATTGTGTGCAAATGTATCCTGTCAATCAAATACGTTACATATTGAATAATCCAGATATGGGTTAACACACAACAGCATGAGATGACTTTACCAGCAAAGACGTGGTTTGTTTATCCTCCTTTTGTTGTAGTTCCAACATCACTTTACGATCGATTCATCTATAATACTTGAGATATTTGCAAACTGATGCACTAGTCAGTTTAGCTAACTATAAAAAAAGAAAAAAGAATCAACGGTTCCGAAACTTACATGACTACTGGTTGCTCTCGTATTCTACTATTGCACAGTGAATTACTCTGCCTAAAATGGAAAGAAAAACATGCAAAAAGGGGCCTTTGAATTAAAGGTTTATCCCGCTCCGGTAAGGGAAATCCAAATGGGTAACATGAATGAGCTCCATAACCCCTTTTTTAGCATCATGAAACCCTTGAATAAGGTGTTTAGCCGCAAATGATTGAACCTTTTAAGTCCTTTTTTGATAGTTTCCCTGCTTCCAAATGAGTCAAAAGATTATATGAACCTTGTGAGTCCTTTTTTGATAGTTTCCCTGCTTCTAAAGGAGTTAAAAGATTATATGAGTTTATACGATTTTTCAAATCCATATAAGCTAATAAAATGTATTCTCTCCAAGCCTTTTAGAGAAAGCCAAAAATGCATTTTCATTAAAGCAAAACAAGTCTGTTTTTCTTAGATCCTGTTATGTTCACATTCTGGAGATACAAGATCTTTCCCTGGAGACGTTACAGATAAAGCACACAAAGAACCATGCGCACACATTACTGCGCAGACGTTTGCCTACCGTCTTGCTCTGTCTTGGTCAGCTCCACGAGTTTCTTCTGTTTCAGTGTGTCCACCACGTCGGCCAGGCTTCCTTTGCGGCGCTCCGGCGTCCCGAAGGCGAGGCCGATCATTGGCTCTCCGCGATCCCTGGAAAACTCCTCTGGCTTGGGTGGAGAGGTAGAGTTAGTCCGGTAGGAGTAGACTGAGCAGCCCTTACTGCTTTCATTGTCCTATGAGGAGACAGGAAATATGAGAAGCAAGGTCAAAACTTGATTGCCACCCATTTGTGTGTGATCGGCAAATGCATGCTGAGTGGTGCCCTTTTCATTCTTTATTTCTGATTCAATTTATAAAAGACAAATTATCCAACACTTCGTATATCTGCATACTGTACAGTATATGTTTATACTGTTATTTTGGGGTCATTCATCACTGGGAGCCCTGTGGTGTCACCCCATTACATTCCTTTATGCAAATGCACAGCCCATTAACCAGAATAAAATGTTGGCATTGTACATTTCTGCAAACCACATATTTTCATCATATCATATCAACACATGTACATTACACACTGTATATCATATTACATCCAGTTTACATGTACTGTATATGAGCTTATCAGAGGGAGGAGGAGGCAATGGTGGTGGCGTTGCAAAGTGAGAGATCGCTGTTTGAGACTGCTTTGAGATGAAACCGACATTTCGCAGCTGTCTTTGTGGCGCAAAACCAGATATTTTAAGTCAAAACACCATGTTTTTCTTAACTCTAACCAAGTGGTATTTGTGCTTAAACCTCACCAGACCCAAAGCACAGCATTGTCACAACAGAAAATGGAAATGTAAAGAAACGCAAAGTTTTAACACATCCGTGGTTTGCAGAAACATGCAATGGCAACATTTATTCATTTATTATTGGGTTGAAACAAAAAAAACAGTGATTTGTAGATTCACTTTAATGGAACAAAAGTTATGTTAAACCTGGACATTTGGCGTTATTGTCGTATCGGCCCAAAACTTTACATATACACTTTTGATGAGCACTGATATCTTATTAATCAACCTATTGTTTTGGAAGATTTATGGAATCACAATCAGAGGAAGAGGCTCTCCAAAGTAGCACAAATTCCTACAAACCTTCATGTTGGCGCAGCTACGCTTCTTCGCCTACATTTCGGCTGTCTGACGTAGCTCTAAATGACTGGCAGTGGTATCAAAACTGAAACGGTATATAGAGCAGATTACTGATCTGTGTCGTAGTTTAGACTTACAGAAGGATTTAAAAATTCAGCCGAGGCATTCCCTTCCTCACAATTTGGACTCATTTGTGTATCAGTGGAGGAAACACAAAGCTGAAGACTTCAAACGTTTTTGAGAACACATGATAGATGTCTAATGAGCCTTTCTATTTTGCGCTGCATGACCAGAGTGTTTCTCTCCCATTGCTGTTTGCTCTCATAAGCCCTTCAGGACGACCACATTGTCCCACACAACAGACACTTTAGCACAGGTGTTCTAACACTGGGGCTATTTCTGGACGCTTTCTCCTCCCCTTACAGAGTGGGGGGATCTCCAAGAACTTTAGGAGGCTTATGTTTCAAAGACAAGGGGCTTTGGCTAACAGCGGGATCTTAAGACGCCCTTGAAATGGCTCCAGGAGGCCCTGTTGTGCACTTTGTCTTTAAGCAGAAGATGCCTCTGTAATGAGGATTAGGAGATAGTGTGTCACTTGTGGATTGTTAAGGTGTGTTTTTTCAGGTCTGCACAGAACGCTGCTAAGGAGTTACACAAGCAGTGTGATGAAGACAGGAAGGCCTGGTGGTCAGATCATGTTATAAACCGAAAGGTCGCGCGTTCAGTCGTCGCAGCGAACAATGAAAGTCCATGATGACCTCTGTGATGTTGTCAGTCTTTGAGTGAGGCACTGAACACTGATCTGTTCACTCACTGGATGTCACATTAGACAATATGCTTAAAAGTAAAACTGAAGCTTTGATCAACTTTTTTCAGCTGGCCACCACTTATTGGTCATGAAGTCCAAATTTTTTCCCCAATATTTGTTTTAAACTATTTGATGCTGTTTTTTTGTGGTCTTAACACTTTATCCTCTTGCAATCTCTGCACCAAATATGATTTTCTACTTTTCTTTTTGTTCTGTTTTTTAAATTTAGAGCAAATAAAAACCTCTTCCATAATCACTTCTTCATAGGTTCCTCTCGATCTCCTGTGGTCACCAATGGAGTGTAAGAGAGAGAGAGTGTGTACAGTATGGGGGAAAAGAAAAAAAAAGAAAAGAAAAGAAAAGAAAAGAAAATAATTGGTTTTGCTTCAGTTATTCAGGAACATTTTCAACCTTGACACTGATGCTAAGTGAAGGCAAGTTTTCAAATAATTGTATTCACATTTGATTGCCTTTAAAGTTCCTCTTATTCACTAATAATGGTTAAACATAACAGGGTTACAACCCCTACATGAAAGGAGAAGAAAAACGAAGCAAAATGAAATCATGTTTTAGCAAAATCCAACAATCCAAGATTCACCTTCTTTGAAAAATCAAATAGGACTTAATGTCTCGGAAATGTTAAATGTATTCTGCACAACACTGATACCTGAGTAAACTTTCCTCTCAGAACTTTGCACTTTCCTCAGAGGCTCAAGTCAAATGTGCCTCTTCCATTAGGGACCAACAGAACCTGAAGCCAAGAAACCTCAACACACATACACACATGAAAACAGGCTGTGGAGATAAGAAGAACCAT
The DNA here is from genome assembly GCA_039737535.1 of Lagodon rhomboides. Classification (NCBI taxonomy): domain Eukaryota; kingdom Metazoa; phylum Chordata; class Actinopteri; order Spariformes; family Sparidae; genus Lagodon; species Lagodon rhomboides. Next base: position 14,059,359 of record CM077793.1, read on the forward strand.
GGGCTATGACTCTCCAGAGGAGAACCCTCACTGGGCTGCCTACAGCACTGCCTGCAGCACACACACACACCACAGAGGACCACTGGTGTGTGAGTGTGTGTGTGTATATACATGCCTTCACATGCATGTGCATTCATTTGTGCACAATCATCATTATGCATGAGAATTTGCACACCCTTTGTACTCCTGCATGTATTTCATGAGTGTTTTATGAGTTGTGTGCCCTGAGTGCGTACACTGTGTACACACACCGACCACATTTGTTTTATAGATTTGAGTTATAGCAACATGTCTCAAGATAAGATATGGTCAATTTCTCAGCTCCGTGTGTAATTCATATCTCACCATCGCAGCAGGCACCATGCTCTCCCACTCAGCATCCGTCAGCTTCTCTCTGATAGGCTGCAGCTCGTCCGGGTGGGGTTCCTGGTGATGTTGGTCATGCGAAGAGGGAGATGGTGTCTCCTTCAGGCCCTCTCGCTTGTCGCTGGCCCAGGCCACGCTCTCCTGACCGATCGCTTCCTCCTCCTCAGACGCTGAGTTGAAGGGAGGCGTTGCTCGCATGGAAGACATCATTCTGTGAAGGTAAAGAGTTCGTTTCTGAGTTTGTGTTGAAGAAAGTCACTTTTTGGTGCCGACGGCAGTACTGACATCAGAAAGGAAAAATATCTGCTACCGATGTATTTTACAATTTCACGATAAACATTATTGTCTAAAATGACATCAGTGCAGTGAAAGGGTTAACTTCACTGGAGAGGAGAGGAGAGGAGAGGAGAGGAGGAGAGGAGAGGAGAGGAGAGGAGAGGAGAGGAGAGGACAGGAGGAGAGGAGAGGAGAGGAGAGGAGAGGAGAGGAGAGGAGAGGAGAGGAGAGGAGAGGAGAGGAGAGGAGAGGAGAGGAGACTGCAAAACTGAAACAAAAACTTTTCCAACCATATACTTTAAAAATACTTATTATTAAATACTTATTATGTCCTCTCACGTTAAAGTGCAGCTTTAATTTTTACAGTCATTTACTTACTGTGACTACAGTCTACTTTCAGTTATTAATGAAAACCTGCATATTTTTCTGAAAGAGCAAAACAATATTAAAACATATTTTTGTACTTACTTTATAGGTATTGCCTCATTTTTTGTATCAAATCTGTGAAAGTGCCTGTGCTGGTTGTACTGCTAAAGTGATAATAGTAATAATAACTTTTAGAATTTACAGCATAACTAAAACACAAAATGTCAGTATGAATAAATACAAGTAAAGGTGTTAAAAGCCAATGAAAAGTGAATAAAAAACAATATAAATACAAAGAATGAAAACAAAAAAGGACGATAAGTACATATTTATCATGTACATTGTATTTGTTTTTATTTAAGTGCTAAGTATTGAAGTACTAAAATTTTAACATTTTCTTTGGTGTATTTTTAATGTAGTATTATTATTATTTTAATTATTATGATTATTACTATTATCACTATTATTAGTAGTAGTAGTAACAGTAGTAGTAGTATTGCACTTTTTCTGAGAATTTTCTGTTTGTTTGTTTGCTTGTTTTTTGACAATCAAGCATCATGTGTATACAACTCTCCATGAATTGTGTCCATATGTGCACAAAGCGCACGGATTGAACCGTTGTAATGACTTGGATTATTGTAAGTCAGATATCAGCATAACACAATCAAAAGAAAATACAGGGCGATCTACTTTCAGCATGTTAAATAATCAGAAAATGTCATCCACCCAGACTGCAAATCGAGGCCACAAAATCACTGGAAATTTAAGGACGTGTGTTTAGATAGTTCGTTCAGAACCACAACGTTATTTAAAATGCAGACACATGGATGCTGAAGATGTAATTACAGCTCGCTCACACGCAAGCGATTTAAAGTGCATATCATATTTTTGGCATTTATCGGCCGTGCTCATGCTGAGCAACTTATAATGACACATTCATGCTGACTGTTCCTCACACACACACTCACACACACACGCATAAACACACATTAGGCACGTTCTGCCATGGGGATAATCTATTAATCTATTAAGCAGCATCAAGGCCTCTCATCACCTCAGACCTGTTAAGAAAGCAGACTCAGAGTTTCAGTGGAAAAATGGCTCTGTTTTCTAATGTAGGCCTCAGGCTGGGTGAGTCATTAGGCTAATACATCATTTACTGTAATGACTTCCCTTTGTGAAAGCTTTCATTGACCACATTTATTCCCTTAACCCTTCTCTCTTGTATCCTAATCTCGGCCCTAAATTCTTAATTTAAATCTAAAAACATGCCCACTTTAAAGGATTTTTCTACATCTTTCCGTCATTATGTGGCTAATTGGGACCTTGTAAGTAATAACACACACACATAAACACACCCACACTGAAACAATTCCACAGAAGCAAACACTCACACAAAATTACCTCACGACAACTGACAATGCAGATTTCAGCCGAAAGGTTGCAGACTGTTTTAAATCGCTTTTGCCCTGATTCCTAAAACCACACCCGCTAAAAAAACCCACACAACGGTCACCCACGGATGCACACACTCCTGGAAGGTAAAACAGATTGCTGCTACAGTGTTAGCGTTCAGTAAATCACAGCAGCCTGTCCATCTCTGAAATATGCAGCCTCCTGGGTGTCCTCAAACGTAAATCTGACCCTCAGAGAAATGTCTGAATGGAGAGAGCGAGGCTGCAGAGTGCATACGCGGGGAGGCAGCAAAAGGTGTAAAATGCTAAATTTACAGCGGGATTTGATAAAGAGTGCGTGAACAGACTGAAGTCAAATGCCAATGTTGGATAAATTGAGAGAAAAAAGATTGAATAGACTGAGAATGTCTGTAAAAAAAAAAAACATGAATATAACAGGAAAAGTGTACGCAAGCGGAGATCCAAACAGTGTGTGTGAGAAGTGTGAGGTTTATTAACGTTTCAGAAAACCCGTGTAGTAAATCTGAGTCAGTTGTTACGTTCCACGTGAAAGAGCTCATTTCTATATGAGCTTGAATGTCGCAAAGTGATTCTGAGGGTCATGATGTTCTGTGCATGCCGTCTTCACTACCTGATTCAGAATGTAGTCGCAGCGTTCGGTAGGTAAAGTCAGAGAAGCGCTGCGCAGGTTCAGACTCAGCAGGTTGGACGACCCCTATCATAACTACATGTAGATTGGAAAGCAATACTTCTCTTATTTACTCTAATTTTCATGCTCAATTTTTATCTATTTTTCAGCACTTTTTATCTATTAAACGTTTACAGACTCTATGGATTGCTGTGATTGAACCTTTTCAGGCTATACAAGGTTGGGAATAAAAGTCAATCAAAGATTATTCTAACACTACCCTCAGTTGAGCTAAATGCTTGAACCTGCTATACTCAAAGGATAAGTTTACCCCAAAAATTGTATTCAGTAAGGTGAAGTCGGGGTGAGGTTTCGTAGCTCACAAAACGTGGAGCCCCACAGCAAAATAGTGTTCAACAATGCGTCATTCTCTGCAACGACTGAAGCAGATGGGAACACATAAAATGGCTCCATTCATCTTGTCTCAACACAATCCAAGCCTCCAATAGCCCCTAGATCCCAAATTAATTTGATAAGATGTTATTTACAACCCTTCAAAAGCCAAAATCTTCACTGTTGCTGCTAAAGTGTTGGCACGCATCACATCTGAAGCGGATAGACAAGCTCGACCGTGTGTCAAGATTGTAAATTAATAACCCTTTTCAATCAATTTGGAATCTCCAGGTTTCCAGAGAAGCCTTTTAGTTTCAGTCTATTTTTTACGTCCCCACCTACTTCAGCTGTTTAGGAGAATGTCGCCACACTGTTTTGCCGTGAAGCTCCACAAATATTTTGTGGACCGCGAAACTTCCCCTGACTTCACATCGGCAGAGAGGTGAGTAGATGACGACTGAATTTTGATTTATGGGTGAACTGATGCTTTAAAGCTTCATATTAAAAATGGATAAAATGATTACATGACAGACTTAGCTCGTAAGGATAAACCCGCAGATAAACACCATCCAACTCTGCAACTTCTCTCAACGCCACAAATTTACATTTTAGCATCGTTTAGCAAACTTCTCATCAGTGTCATTTTCTGATGGAGCAGGCGATAATTTGAGCGTGCAATGCTCAAAGATTTATTGGTAGCTCATTTATTTATTTGTACAACTTGCCACCGGTGCCGTGCTTCAGTCCGAGGTTTCAGTTTCTCCAGACCTTCGTGGTTTTATGCAGCATTCTGAGCACATGAGATTCTAAGACCCCCGGACAACCAACAAACACCAAATCACTAATCCACGATCAACTTCTGCAATCCACACTGGAGCGATGAGAGAGAGTTAGGGAGCCGGGGAGGGAGAAGGCAGAGGAGAGCCTATATTTAGCTGACAATATTGCTGGTGCTGTGTTTATGGGGGAGCATAAGACTTAGTTTCTTGGAACTGGTGTCTCATATGGCCAGGAATGCCCAGCCCCATAACTCGCTGCCACTGATATGGCTTCATCATGCAACAGTACAGGGGTTTGTTGTTAACCATGCCACGGGGCCTTTTGTGATTGGTTGGTTGCAGGAAAACAGTACTCCTCATGCAGTCGTCATCAGGCAAGCATAACATTAGATGACTCCATTGTTTCACTAACCTGGCAAGTGTTAAGCTCTACCAATTCAGTGCTGAGGACTGAGTTTAGGAGCTACAGTAGGTCTTGTCACATGACTTGATGGGATAAAAGGGGAAAAATATTTTTTGGGTTAAAAGTTTTGTTTGCACAGTTTAAAAAGATTACAGCTGATTACAATGGCAGTTAACGTTTCTGAAAACCACTGATACGTTCACTTTTGTACGCGTCCTATCACGTTCACATGTTTACGAACTCACGTTCATGTCTGCAGGTGGAGGGGATGGTGGTGGAGTTAGGGGTGACAAGGTTGGCAAGCCGGTGTTGCAGTCCGAGACTGTGTTTCAACATTAGTAACTGTGAAACCACTGGATAATTTTGACATGGGACCATGGCATTTTAACATTTTCTGACAACAAACAGATATCTTTGATGGGAAGTCAGTACATATCCAGCCATGTTCGTTGCGACAAAAAAAAACAGTTCCCAGGACATAATGTGTTTTTCTTTAAGGAGCAGTGGAGAAAATTACTAATAAATACATTCTGTTTTTGTGGCGTCAACACCCAGTGTTTCTTAAGGAGAGTTCTGGACATTTCTATCCAGATATAAGATATATCAATTTTTTAAGGTAAGCAAAGATGATGATAAGAAGAAAGAGTTCTTTAAGTGTAATAAAAATTAAAAGCTCCATTTACTATAAAAGAGCATCAGAATAAAGTATTAAACATCAGGTATAACCATAGTGCCCTGTAACAGAGGAAGAACTCTCATCCAGTCCATTTATGTGTTGCCATCAGCATGCAGCTGCTACTGTCATGACATGAGGAAAAACAGAGGTACTGTGCAGTACTTTGGGATGTCAGCCATTAAAAAAAACCGGACATCACTACTTCTGCAGACAAATATTATCACTGTAAGTTTTTCTTATTCAGACTGGAAGTTTAAACAGCCTTTTATGGTTAAACAAGGTTCCCTTTGAATCTGTTAAAGAGAACAACACTGCACTAAAAAAAGAAAAGCAAACAAGCATGTATTTGTCTTAATTTCTGAAAAAGTGATAAACATTTCAGAGATGTTGGTCTTTCGTCTGACCGCAGCTCTTGTGCCTGGAAATATCAGATCCTTCTCCACTGAGACGTAGGAAGAAATTGAGTGATCATAGCTGAAGGAGCAACCTTCTCCCAATGAGACTGACAAAAGAATGAGTTTGGCAACATGGAGTGACTCTCAGGAAATAGTAATATAAGGATAATATTACACTGATAGCTGAAAAACAAATTCATTTTTCACACACGTCGCCTTGAGGCTCTCTAAAAGCCTTTTCAGATTGTCAGACATCTACGAAAACAACAACTCTTTCCTCTGAAAGCAGTTTTCCCATCTAGATATTTCTCGGTAAGTGATACTGCTGAGATGACTGCTTAAAAACTAAACAGAGCATACACTGAGTGAATAGTTTTTATTTTTCAAGCATTTTAGATTTTTTTAAGAGCGTGAAGTCAGGTTGGGATCATGTAGGGTTTACATCTCAGTTGTATAAGACTATAACGTGCTGTCTACCTATTCAATCACAAGAAAGGTATGCTCAGCAAAGTTACTTACTTTTCTCTTTGAGCATTTTGGTTTAAGTTCCCTTCCCTCCTTTGTTGCCTATGGGAATTCTTACAGCCTTTATCTCACAGACAGATTCGACAAACAAACTGTTGCTGGTGGACAGCTAGCTAAGACCCCTTCTAAAACGTGGACAGTAACTTAGAATCCCTTTGTGAGCGGAAGAAAAACGAAAACCGGGGTCGGAATTTGGCAGGAAAGTGTTGTTCAGATCTGGCCTGGAACCTGGCGACTTGGCAGAAACAATCAGGCATTGTGGAGCGTGGACGGAGAGGGACCTGTGACAGATGAGAGCGGGAGAGAGAGGGCCCCCTCTTAGAAAAACAGTACACAAAGCGCCATTCACAACCCAGGTCCCTTCTGCCACTTGTGGAGCGAGAGAAGGGCTCCGACAAAGGCCTTCGACTCGACCAATTGGGTGTAAAATCTCCAGCCGTCCCAGCTGGACAGAACTGAGGAAGTGGGAAATACCAAAGAGAACGAGATACAGAGAATAAGAGGAGAGGAGAAAAAAAACAGGGGGAAAAAAAACCGAGGCTTTTCCTTGGGATTGTTTGTCTGTGTTGGACAGTCCCAACAAGAAAACACAGTGAAAGAAAAGTTTTTAGTACAAAGCTATCAGGACCAATTGAAATGATGGGCAAACCTTCAAAAATAAGATCAAAGTCGTAACACAAAGCGGAATTATCCTTTAAAAGTGTACTTCAGCGGTTCACATTTGAGGAATTTGCAAGAGACCAAGAATGATCAAAATCAAAGCACCAGCTTTTGGTCCCTTGAATGGGTCGAGCTAAAGAAAACAGGCTGGATCCTACACCAGCGTCGATCATTTGTCCCCCTGCCTCCTACTCAATGGCAACTTTTTTTCAAACCTAATTGCTGAAATGAAGCTGTTTGGTGGTCATCAGTTAAAGTCTGCGGTTGTATCAGGCAACTCCCAGGTGTGAATGAGCAGCAGGGCGTTGGTAAAAAAAAAAAAAAGAACATGTGTGCTCAGTTACTTTCCCTGGATAAATAAATGAAAAAAATCATCTTGAAGAGAATTGGCCTTGTATGAGAACGGCTCTCCCAGCTCCTAAATCTTGGGTCTGTCTGGACTCTCATTAGATCATCGCAGAGCGCTGCAAACAGAGGGCACTGTCATAGGTCAGACATGTGGAATGTGAACACACACACTCTGCCCTGTTTTCTCCCAGAGATTCCCTCGTCCTGGCTTTTTTGCTCAAAATAGAAATGTTCAATAGCAACGCCATTTAGCCCCAAACCAGCCCATTTCGTCACTGCCTTAATAGCAAGAAAAGCAGTTTTGTTTTCTGAAATTCCAGCCCATTAACATGGATTTCTCTGTAAGAGGCAGCTCTGTAGCCAGCAGAGCAAACAAGTAGCTGCTCTATTTCAAAGCTGTAGGTGCTCATGGCATGCGACTGCAGGTATTCTTTGACCTTTTCATGACTCAAGTGAAACAATGAAGGGAGGTGAGCAGAAGGCGGATGCTGTGCGTGAGGATTGGGTCAAAGCAACTTGTACATCAATCAGTTGTCACAACCAAATTCTCAGGTAAACAAAAGTCATTGTATGACCATGAGTATATTACACTGACCAGCTCTATGTATTTACATCGTATTTACAGCCACACGGCACACGGCAAACACAAAAGGAAAGCATTCAGGCTAGGTATGGAGCAAAACTGAATCAGCTCAACTCGAAATGAATGTTGTGAAGTTATCATTTGAGAATCTTTAATATTTGCAGTATTTCGGTTTTTACCCCAGTTAAAAATATTACATGCCTCTGTGAGGAGAAGAAATTTGACAACCCTTGAAATCACAACATAAAACAATTAAATATGTGGTCACGGTGAAGGCCAGCTGACGCAAAACTTTCATCAGCCAGCAACAACATGTTTAATGTTTCATAAATGATTGTCTTTGTGCCCTCTACAGTTACATTTCTATCATCAGTTTGTCTGGAAAAAACAGAACCGTTGGGGCATTTCAATGAGTGCTGACAACCAGACATTTGTCTACTGTAAAACTAGAGCTTATATCAAGACTATCCTTTTGTTAGCTCTGGGTATTTTAGGTCTTTGCAGGCAAAGTTGCAATTTAATCAGAGCATCACTATATTAGCCAAGAACAGCCATTGCATTAATAAAGAGTCTAAACATAATAAATGTATTAAAGTTACCATGACAGTCACTGTCGGATCCAGAAAAAGAAAAGAACTGAAAGATCAGAAGAAAAAGATATCACAGTGCCGGTAACGATGTTTGATTGACATCCCACAGGAAGATGGCACTCATATATGATGAGTATTAGCTGGTTGATTAGTGGCTGGCGGATATTCCCTGTATTCGTTTGGTGATGTTGGCATCGGCCTAGTTCAGAAAATCTCTGAACAGATGTTCATTTCAGATGAAAGGTGAAAATTGACATCGACAAACATTTTTTGTTGTACAGTTACAGGTAATAGCATGAAAAATATTTTAAGTTCTCTCTTAATGCATGTAATTATTTTGTGAGAAATGGGTGGTTCAATATTTGGTTTTCAAATAAATCTCTTCAAATATAAAATTGCTAAAACATGTTCCCTACTTATTCCATGGAGGAAAATGCGGAGAGGAATTCACTTCATCCAGTGTCTACAGAGTTTTTCAATATTAACAAACATTGTAATTTAAGGATTTTGTCTCTCATCAAATGGACACCTGGAGCAAACATTAAGTCGGCCGATGGAAAATCTCAATCAAAGCCAATGATGGAACACTCAAAAAATTATGAATGCGTCGTTTGTATGGTGGACGTAAACACACTCCACTATGCCGGGTCTCTGTGTTCAGGGACCCGGACCAAAACCGCAGACCCCGAGAAATCCAGAAGTGGCCTTATTGACCAACACCCTCCCTTGTGCTTGTTATTTTTCCTGGCACGCGAACACACCCCGAGCTAACACAAATACAGTACACATATACATTTATCTACTTCGTGGCAACGATACAGAGTAAACCATTGAAGAAACCATTGAAGACCAAAGTCAACACTCAGTAGCTCAAAAGGACTGTTTGTCTGCTACCTCCCGCCCACGGTAGTTAGAAGTCCCACAGTGTGAATATTTTGTCTGTTAATCCTTAAAGTAGACCACATTGTCCAGGTAGCTGTGCCATCATATAAACAGAGAAAATCTGCCTATAAACAGCAGATTTACTATAGTACTTCACTGAAACAAACAATGAAAGCCGAACTACATATGTTACTTGCTGTTGGGTATGAACATTTTGCCATCATGCAATATGTTTTATTAGGTCTATAACTGGGGGGAGTCCTGGATGTTTCAACATCTGTGTAAACCACCACAAGAGCCTGTTGTTTGCAATATATACTAAATCCAACAGTGTATAGCCTGCCAGCACGCTCTCTGTTTGCTTGAGGGCTGAGGACTAACTCACTGAGTGTATCAGAAGATTACTCAATCAATCGAAGACTGTTTGAGAGGTTTCTAGTGAGTTAACAGAGGAGAGTTGTGGTAGATTTGAGGACAGATTTTTCTATATCTTCAGCACAACGTTTCAAAGAAACATCAAAATTGAAAAAATTACTTGACCCAGGGATAGCATTTAGGTTGAAAACGGACATAAAACAGAACTAGTAAGAACAGAAGAGGGCTGAGACTAGAACCCTGAGGAACCCCACAAGTTACTGCAGATCTGCTGGACATAACAATACCTAAACCAACCAGGAGCAGTTTAAACCAGTTCATCTGTATGACGTGAGCGATCAGAGCCAGCAAAAACTGATGCCTCAATAACATATTAGACGAATACAATTGATGACACTTAAAGGTCCAATTTGTAAGAAAGTTGATTTCTGAGTCTCATTCCCAACCCAACAAATACTGATGCTCTAGAATGGCGCCGACCACACAACAATCAGAAAGTGTCAGTATTTGACGAGTTGGGAATGAAACTGATAAATAACTTTTCTCTTACAAATTGGACCTTCATTTGTGCAACTTTTGAGTTGAGTGCCACAAACACCCAAAAGCTTTCTTAAGGAGGGTCTGAACATAAATTTGAGCCTTAAAGTTGCACTATGTAATTTTTTATTATTTTCCTCTGAGAACAGCTTGTTTGTTCAGTTATGGAAAAAATAAATACTTCTGAGTTTGTATTATTACCTCATTTATATCATAAATATCAAAATTCTGAGTTTGAATTTCTCCTCCAAAACTACATAGTGCCCCTTTGAGGATATGAAGCCACTATAAACTAACAAATGTTTTAGGTATCAAACATCTCATAGGCAAGACATGTAAAGCAGAAAAGGAGGCTTTCATTCTTTCTCAACAATGATCTAAATGCCTGTGAACAGTCAACGTCAATTTTAATGCATCCTCTTTCTTCATTCACATCCCTCCTGCACTCACTCCACCATCCTCATTACCTCTATTTCTTCTGTCCTCTTTTTACCTCTGATCTATATCAGCTTAAAGCTTATGCAGCCTGCCATTAGACAAACACCTTATAGGAGGTAATACGTTGTTTACCAGCAAGGAGCTGATGCAGCAGCGAACCACCACATGTCCTCTCACTTCGGGCCAAGATCCTTATTATCCCACCAGTTACCTTTGACCTCTTTGGGTAGGACATAACATAATGCCGATGTGATGCACAAATAAGCTTGTTGCACAAGTTCTAAGCCTTGTGGTGCTTTGACCTTTCCATATAGGTGACAGTAGCTCTAAACACAGGGATATCCTATTATCTTAAGAGTATAGACACAACGATGGATGCCATTTTCCCATGCAACTGGATATTCTTATAAAACACCCGAAGGAATGATGCTTTACGTCAAATAAATTAAGCAGATTAAGCAATCAGAGTGGGTTAATTTACCAAAGGGTTAAGTTTCAAAAGTATCATTGGCAATGTCTATTTCAGGGTGACATCAAAAGTAGAAAGTCATGATAGAAGCCCGTGGCGATACGACAGCTGCCCTCACACATTTTTTAGAGTGATTGCATTAGCCCTGAGGCTAGCAGCAGAAAAAAGTGAGCTTTAATAAGTCATTATAGGACACAAGGGTCTCACCGTGGCTGAGAACAATCATCCGGCATCCATGTTTACTGTTTTTCCAATGTAATCTACTGCATTTGTCTATCTCTGGTACACATTTATAATTCAGTAAATGTTGATCTGAGTGGACGTGACAGCACAAGGGGAAAAAAATCTTGCTAAAAGACAAAAGTGGAGAACAATTTAGATACATGTTAATTAGTTTCAGTTGTTGATTTGGCGGCAGACAAGAAAAACAAAGGCATAGACAATGTACCATCTTAATCAGAATAAAAGTCGATGCATTTTTAAAGAAGACCAATGGTTAACAGGCACTGGTGCAGAGATTTAATGTCAGTGGATCAGACTGCATTAAAGCCATTAAAACAAATTTATATACACCTTTAATGTTTTGCAAATTGAAATTAATGATCTATTTGTAAACTATATTTATGAATAGACCTGAGCGTTTGTGATTGTTTCCTCAAATTAGAAAAACAAAATCATTTAAAACTTCGATGTAAACAAAAGAATTAGAATCAAACAAGGAGCTCTGGAGTGTAACATCATCTGCAGGAGCGTCCAAACAGGTGGCTTTTAGAGCGCCCAGGAGGCGCGAAAGCCTACTAATCCCAGATTAGGACTGACAAGTCGTTTCACTGGATGCCCCCATTGTAATCCCAGTTGCCTCTCTATCCTCTGACAATGAGCTTTGTTCCCTATCTGTGAAAGAGCTTTGAGGATTTCCTCAGCTTTGTTAGCATGAAATGGCTGCATTATTCAGAGGCATGCTACTCTCAGTCAGTCGGAAAACAACATATTTTTATTTAATTATTGACTGCCCTGAATGTGTAATGTGTACAGATGGTTCCAACAAGTCATCTGCGCTAAAAACACAGGATTTAATTTCTACACATTTTGGCAGTGTCACATGTAAGGGCATGTCAAGAGAAAGAGGGGAGATGTGTGGGAATGTAATCAAATGTTTTAACATATCAGGCGTTCATGTGACACAGATGCTCCAGATGGTGTTACGGTGAGTGCAATACTCCAATAATGTTAAATTCAACCAATATGATACAACGATGTTTGCATTATTTTACAATCTGAGATATGAAATTCATAACTTCAAGAATTGTATATCTATTACCCTATTTCATGACAAATAACTTACAGCACATATGTTTATAATGTGTCTCTCAAGGCACCATGGATTAGGATTGGCTCCAGATGACGATTCATTTCTTCTGCCCTTTTGACAAATTTAACTTAATCAAATTTCACCAAATAGTGATGATGCATAATGTAAAAGTGTGAATCATGGTTTAACTTCCATCTGTAAACACTCAAAGCGAAAGCCTAATAAATCCTGAAGATGTTAACATGAACCAAGTTACACAGTAGACTTGAAAGCGTTTTAAAGGAGGCAGAGGAGGAGTGATGCTGAACCGGCATGAACACTTCTTCTCCTCTCCGCGAGCAGTTGTCTTGTTTGGCGGTCGGAGGCATGTCAGTGTCCCCCGGTATGTCGAGCTGTCACAATCCACACTAATCCTTTCCACGGTGTGCACCCTGCTCGGGCTGAAGCCGCTCGTTATAAAGTCTGCGTGAGTGTGTTTAGCTGTACTATGTGTATTATGGGAAACAGGCAGGGTGATTTGAAACAGTTATGTGCGAGCTGATATACCTGATACTACGGACAAGTGGCCTATATAGGATAAACACATCCAGGGCAGAAATGTTCAAGAGGCAGTTCTGTGGCCACTTCAGCGGGTGAGGAAAGTGAATAAGTCACGCTCTACCTTTCTCTGGAATATGAACATAAGAAGGAGTGTGAATGTAAAAACTCATGTACACATGCACACAGTCACATACTTGAGTGGAGAGAGGTGTGAGTGTGTGCTGCAGGTCAGAGCCTCTCGACGCTGCACGGTACTACAAGGTATCCATTGTACTTTTCCGGCCCACAGCGAATATACATTGTTCACGGCGCACAAGGCCTTGCTTTAAAAGCACGCAGGGTGTTAATCTAGCCAATCACAGCAGCCGTTGTTCACATGGACTTAAGCCCTTGAATCAGGGCAAATATTTAGAACTCAGGTGGGGTTGTTCAGTCCAACATGCCTGACGTCAAGCACGGGAAGTCTGGCAATAAACTTTCATATCAATAATTTTCTATTCCGCTGCTCAGTTTAATCAATTTGAACAACACAGTAGCTTTTAAAACAGTAGTGATTGAGCTGCAAAGACAGTTCATAAAAGCTTTTACATTTGTTGTTTTGAACGGCCCATGCTGATAGGTCTTTAATGAGAAAAATATTGTGGCGCAGAAGCAGCGTGCCACATGTTTTCAGTTAAGTTCGGAATAAATAGGAGAAGAATTGTATAGCGATAGAGAAAAAAACAAAACAGCACAAACAAAGTGACACATCAGCAAGCGCACGTCACAGTGCTGCGCCCACTGAAACAGCACAATCACCACAAATGACAAATTGAAAACAGAAACTGGAGCGGGTGGATTAGTACTTTAAGTGAATGTATAAATATCCTCTACCCTCTTTTACTTTCTGTTGCTTATCGGACTGCGAGCGTAGCGGTTGCTCGTCCAGCTGTTGTGATTTTTATCGCATTAAGTATCATATCTTGACAAATCTCTCATGAGACTCAGGCAAGAATTTCACAGTTGCTGGAAGGGAGCAGCGTTTTTTAATAAAGCTGCGTTTCATTTTCGCCTGCTGCTCCGCTGGACTCTCTCTCTCTTTCTATTTGGTCATTACTCTCTCCATCGCAGCACTGGTCTTGCAGGCTGTAAATCACAATTAGGGGGTTCATTAGATATGGCTGATTTATTAAGACCCGGGGCTTGTCTCTGGGCCTTTCAGCCGTATATTAGCCGACTACAAGATCTCATACATAGTTATGAGACATGCTGTTTACTGTATGGCATAAAGGGTCATATGCCAATAGACATTAATTATTGACTAAGACTCCATAGGTTAAATTAATAGCAATCCAGATGATAAATCATTTGCATTTGTATTTTTTTTTTCTGTACACAGCACTTCTGACTGCATATCCGAACATGCATCTTTCCACAACAACAAACTGGCAACCGCATAAAAAATCTGTCTCTATTATCAGTGGGCGATCCAGCATTTGATAGGGAGCCAAGCATTTTGGAGCCTCATCCAAAGGCTTTGACAAAACATACTCCGGAGCTGCTTGCCCTCTTCAACACGCGCACATACATTTTGGCATGTGTTCATATCACAGTTACTCCAGTCTTAAGTGTCCCTGGCTCACATAATGCTGCTTTGTTTCCCCTGTAAATCAAAGTGCATTTATCGCACCACGTATCAGCTACTGTCAACAATCGCCTGTAAACTCACGACCCAGATAAGGTGCTGTAGACTGTCAAAAAGGAATACGTCCCTATTGTGCTACAGTGCATGTGTGCAAATAGCCCATTTTTTGACCTGCTGTTCCCGTTCTGCCAAATTTTATGATAGAGTTCCACAAAGTACATTAACTTTAGAAAGGCAAAACAAAAACATCAAGAAACTGCAATCAGCAGCTTTTGATGTCCAAAACAGGCACTCATTAACGGGGCCTGCATTCAAAATCATTTCTCTCTCTTTATGTCTTTCTCTCCAGCATGCCTGTTCATCCTCTGGCACCTCATGGGCCGGATCACTAAACCTCAAGGGGAACTATGGAAATAGTTCTGGATTAGTTACAGCTTGAACAGGTGAGCTCCGACTTGTTCAGGCCTATTTATAGCGAGTGTGAAATCCTATTGTTAAGACTAGAGGAGGGTTTACTGACACAGAGTAGACGGGGAGAAGAGGTGGAGAGAAAAACAGTGTTGGCTCAGTCAAAAAGCTTCCTGTTCTTAATCTCGACACTGATCTGGTCGTAGATCAAGTCCAATAACACATACATGCCTGGAAGGTGACATAAAGATAAACATCACCTGTGTCAGGTGTGTGTTTTTCAAAAGAGCTTTAAGAACTAAAGGATTTTAATGATTTTTTATTTTATACAATGATTTCCATGTTTTAACCTTTTGGTCAGAACTTTCTAAACATGAATTATAACATCCTTTAACAGAACTTAAAAAATATATTGAAAAAAACAAACAAACTTAGGCTGCCCCTAACAATTATTTTTTTCAATTATCATCTTGTCTGCCAGTTATTTTCCCAAGTAAACAGTTTAACATTTGTTTTTTTGGAAAGTTGTGAAAAAGGTGCATGCCAACGTCCCAAAACCCCCTAAAAATCCAAAGATATTCAATTTACTGTCGTGTAGAACTGAGAAAACCAGCAAATAATCACTTTTGATAAACTGAAAACTGTGTATTTCTCTGCACTTTTGCTTAAAAAATGCCTTAGTTGCTGCTAAATTTTCTGTCGAGCTCTAAATCACATGCATGCAACCAACTTCTGACATTTACAGTAAAAGCAGCAGTTAACAGTAAGTGTAATTAAAGCTCTCAAGCACGGACACGTATCCTCACACACACTTTCCTATGGCTGACTCCAGGTATATGACTAATTGACGGTGACAGAGAACAAAGGAGACGATTAGGGGATTGGGAGTGTGACACACAGCCACAGGTCAGAAGGACAGTTAGTCTTTAACTGTAATTACGGACGGGCAGGTGTCACCAGAGGACGCAGCCACGGTCGACATCTCCACACCCTGCCGGGCTGCCCGTTCCCATCGCGGTGAGTCGGGTCTGCTGAGTGCACGCTGTAGATTCCAAGACATAGACGCGCCTCACCACCAGCGTCATTCAGACTAATTTAGTTACATTTGTTGAGCAGACAGAAGAGGAAGAGATTAAGCTTTACTGCAGGACTTCGGTGGAAAAGTCTTTTAATGTGTCAGAACAGGCCCTAGCTTGACAAACCTGAAAAAATAAATATTAAAATCCAATCAATGCCAATCACTATGCCTCACTGCTTTTATTTTTATTTTGAAAGAAAGGATTGTCCTCGTTATTGTTTGAGTTTATTAGTGAATCAAAGCCTTGAACTAAGAAAATCATGGAAATAATTCTCATTTCTAAGCCTATAAAAAGTTAATTAATGTCCTGAATTACTGCTCAATTGTCCACTTGTTATCTTTTGCGCTTTGAGAAACATTGTGTCATTAGTTTTAGTTGTCCAGCCTCTTTATCAGCGTAGCCTCTAATTGCTCGATGGCTCGGTTGATTTTGAAGCTAACCAGGAGCGATGTCATCCCTCTGCTCTCCCTACAATGGGGCTCATTGGATTAAGTTCGAGCAGGCTTTGTTAAAAGCTGGTGCAAATCTAATCAAGGAGGAGACCTCAATTATGCTAGCATGTACTTAAACGATCAGATCACTAAAAATGGAGGAGGGGGTTGGCCAGTGTGGGAATGCAATCAGCAGCCATTAAGGTCAGTTAATTTTGGCTGATGGCAGCTTTAAAATGAGGTGCAGGTTTTTTTACTGTAATGGGAATACTGTAATTATGAGGATGCAGTGCTGTTAGTGTTTGGTAGTGAGCTGCATTCAGGGTCAGTTAAGTAGTCTTCACAAATGGGAAGCTGCCACAAGTCTCTGAGAAACAGGTGTTAGCATTGCAGCAGAGACATTGTTGAGGTGGTGCTTTGTGTCCCGGCCTCGCACAGAAGCGACTCAAACACAAGCTATTTAAAAACCCTCTGTTTTAGAGGTGTTGAAAAAAAAAAGGTGTTTAGAAGTGTTGAAGGAGACCGGCTGAAAAGCTAAAAAAACAACTTTTTTCCAGCCACGGCATGTTGAAGAATGTAACAAGCTGAAGAAGCAAATTGTTTGGAGAGAATAATACGCTGGATCGCCGTGATCTAAGGACCAGGTGTGGCGACCCTTGTTGCCCAGAGCACAACAGCTGAGATTGACCCTGACCTCTGACCTTCGCGACCCATGACAGTTAAAACAGGAAGCAATTATCCTGAATGTCAGCAAGTCGGGCGGCATTCCTCAACAGGAGGCCAGAAGTCCGAGCAGATTGTCCCAGTTGTCACCGGAGAAACGAGAAAACAGACTCAAGTTTAAACATGCGGAGTGAATGTAGCTGAATACACAGTCACAGATACACACACGCTGAGTTTCTGTCCAACTATTTTATTGCCGGTTGTGAAAACTGATTAGGAACTTTGCTTCAAATCATCTCCAGTTTTTAGACTTGTTTTTTTTATCGAACAAATTCTTTAATAGCGACAGAAACACTGAATTATCTTAATTTCACAACAGTTCACACAGTCAGAAATGTTGTTAAAATTGGTGCAAAAATAAATAAAGTTGTGTTGCAATTAGATTTCTAACTGTATCTGTTGATGTGATATCTTACATTCAAAGTCCTATTGGCTAATGGAAGTGCAAAAAATGTTTGAAAAAAATATGCAAATGTACAAATCATCTACTATATTTTTGTTTTGAACCTGTTGTTGTTTTGAAAGCACAATTGTTTATGCTCAGTCGTCATTATTATAACTGTCCCCCCTCAAAAAAAAAAAAGAGTTCAAGAACACTTTCACCTCACTGCAACATTTTCCCCGTTCTCCTCCAAATTCAGTCCTGCCAATTCCCCGTGTACGACAGTTCTCTCCACGCCGCCAACTCCTCCGCTTGGGCTGGGTGTGTGTATGTGTGTGGCATGTGCTTTTTCTGAAACAAAGCCAGTCTTTTTTTTTCATCATAAGGTCTGTACTTCGACAAAATAGAACGTCATGTCAGAATTTGGTTTTAAAGCACAAAAAATATATATTTTAAGTGCAAAGATTGTGAACGTGTGTGTGTGTGTGTGTGTGTGTGTGTGTGTGGTGGAGCCGGTTCAAAAAAGAAGAGGATGAGCAAGTCAAATACAAGGGGAATGCCGATAAAGGGGCGAGTCTTGCACCAAGATGAGTGAAATTTGGAAGCGTATTTCTTCTTCTTGGGACCAGTTTCATCCGTTTTCAGCAGCAAACGGAGCAGAGCGGCGGGGCTTACCAATCAGGAGCACAGCAGAAGAAAGGGTTCAAAATAGGGAGACTCTGGCTAAAATGTTTGCAGGCTAATCTGATCTATTAAATCAACAAATATGGCACTCGTATCTCCCTCCTTTCTCTCACCATGTATGCGTTTCCTCCTGAAGAACCCTGTCTCCAACGCATTTGAGGGCAACAAGCGATGCGTAACGCACACTTGTTGCACAATATCAAAAAGTGCTAGTGTAACATTTAAAAATCGTTTCCCATGACAAAACATGTCATTTGACAAATAAACTTCGACAATCCTCTCCAGGCATCTTGACTCATCACCGAGAGCAACATGCCATAAACAGAAACGCTCCCTCTCCCCACCTGCCAACACTGTCCGCTGCTTTTACTCTACGCCATCAGATCATCCCACATTTCATACTCAAAGTGACTGACACCATGATTTCCGTAAAAGTATATAACTTTCATCTTGGAAAACACGACCACCTGGGAAAATCTTTACATAAAAGGCATAATGATTTCCCCTCCCTCCGCTGTCGACTGCGGCGGAGAAGACCAGCAGGCACCGCTCGCCACTTCCAAGTATGAGCAGAAGTCTCTATGCGAAGCAAGTGTCGCTGAGAAGGAGCATGCATCCCAGTTAAAGACCCTCTCCCCGGATAAATCAAAGATTAAAATATAGATCCATCCTAGGGCTGCTCTCCTCCTTCACCTCCCTCCTCCTTTCTCACTCTGCCTCCTCATCTAGCCTGTGCATTACCTCATCAGAGGAGGATCTGCCTAAAGCCGCAGCGGTCACACAACAGACAAAAGCGCTCATCTCCAGGAAGCCGCTGCCGCTGCCTGTGGTTTTGGAGAGAGGAGAAGAGAGGGGAAAAAGTGACTCAGCCCCACGGCTCCTTTCTTCTCTCTGCCGACTTAGGGATAAACGGAGGGATAAAGCACAGGGGGAGATAATATTTAGAGCAGGCCCCATTTCAAGGGCAATAGAAGAGAGAAAGTGGGGTATGAGCTTGGGTGGTTTGGGAAGTAGCCACGAGGGTCGTTCTATACTGTTACTGGCAGAGGGCCTCGCACCGTGGATTAATGTGTAAGTGGGGAGGAACCGCTGCTGGCCCGGCCCTGCCTCTAAGCCCCGGCCGCTGCAGCTCCACGAGCCCCTTCAAAGCAAACCAGATGGGCCTCGGACGCGATGTTGATGAGGCATGAGTGTGCAAAACACAAACACACATGCAAGCACAAACACAAATAAACTGACCCAGACGCGGGCTGGAAAACAACGACAACGACAAACACAACACACAAACATATGTACTTTGTCGCACATGTGCCGGCGAGCTGGCACGCATGAACGAATGCGCCGACTCGAAGCGTGGCCGTAGCAGATCGCTCAGGTTCAGCTCCCTTTATCCCGCGGCTAAATGGAGCGCCTTACCGCAAACTTGCAAGGCATTCTGTCCACTCCAGACGTAAGTGGACGTTTCATATGTGTGGACAAATCAGATCAATTAGCTAAATGTCCGAGCTCAAGAGGACATAATAACTCACTGTCAACAGAAGGTTAAGTACTGAGAAACGACACAAAATGCTGTTTGTAGCGCTGATTCGTCTTACACTGTAACGCAGTCAAGTTCACATACAAAGCCAAAGTAAAAAAGCAGAGACAGACATTGTTTTTTGGGGAAGCCAAACAGGTAACCTCAGTGGATTCATTAGCTCATTAGCTCATTCGTTTACCACAAATCAGCCCAATGATTGCTTGCTGTCTGGTCACTTTTCTAACTCTTTGCAAATGACTGCCATTACAGCAACTATGTGTTACAAGAGAGCTCTGCGAATAGACCTGTAATGATGTATGAAGAGGCTTTTCTAACTGCTACATCCAGCTGTTATTTAAAGGAGAAGTTCAACCAAAAATGAACATTCAGTCATCATCTATTCAACCCCATGCCGGTGGAGAGTCAGGTGAAGTTTTGTAGTCGACAAAACATTTCTGGAGCTTCACAGCAGTGAACGACAGTGTTGCATTCTCCAAGTCCCCATCTACTTCAGTTGTTTGGGAAAATGCCACAAGGTTGTCTTGCTGTGACAGCTTTAGAAATGTTTTGGGGACTACAAAACTTCACCTGATGTTCCATCAGCATGAGGGTGAATAGAATATGACTGAATTCTCCTTTCTTGCTACACTTATCCTTTAAGAGGTTGCGAGTTCATCATATATGCTGTAAATCTCTGATGATATATCTATTAATGCCATGCAAGAGCAACACATTGTATAAATTTAGGGCTAAGTGAGCTGGGATTTCATTCTCCAGGTCGAGCACTAAACAGATTTTGGATTCACAAATAAAAATCTGGATGCAGTTCTCCACACTCTGAAGGTGAACACACTGTAAACAATATGAGCCTGCTTCAAGACAGATTTTGTGAATCGTTCAGTGATTTCAGATCATCTGAAACATTAGTCACACACCCACCCCGGCTCTTCTGATCAAAGCCATTAGATACAGTATGTACAGGGTAAGTCAAGGCCTTGATTTTTGCAAATACTCCCAACGCACAGCAGCCTCTCCCTTCCACAGTCCTATAAAACAAAGATACTATAAATTGTTGCTGTCAGGACACGATCGGTCCCCTATAAAGACTGTAATTTTGTTAGGAGGGTCCACTTGTCATCTTACCGCCATGTAATTAGATTTGAAAAGCAACTGCATGTTAAAAGAGACAATAATGTGATTTCAAGTTTCCAGATGAACTGATGAAATTAAGAGTCTGATGGAATTACAAGGGGCCTTCTTGTCCGGTTTTCCCCAATCATGACACAATTTTTTTCTTCAAACACAGATTTTGCCGAGGGAAAAAATGGATGATAACAAACTGTAAAGTTTGCTTTAATTTATTGCTGTTCAGCCATAAAATATAATCTTCTGTTACCAGATGTTACACCAGTTAGGTGCACTAGATAATGGTTCTCAACACTTTTGACATGCAAATGCTTAAACAGCAGCTATGTCTACTTGTTCAAGGCCCATCATTGAACCTGACCAATCATGTTTTTGAAATGTCATAATGGCTAAGTGACACTGGGAAAAACAACACTGTGAAAGGGTATATTTCAACCCAAACCATGTTTTCCTGAACCGGAGTATTTCTTTGCTGAAACCTAACCAAGTATTTTTGTTTTATTGGTCTTGACACAACATTAATTATGATGTTCTACGATCAGCGCCATCATGGTGATATCAGATTCACCGTCTACTCTCAACATCTTGCCCCAGATGAATCAGTCAGAAGGTTCTGGCCAGCTCAACCAGATCGAATCTTCCTTCTCCAATCTTATTATATTTGACTAAATTTAAGAGGAATATAAGGATTTGAAAACGCAATAATTCACAAGAATAAGAGGCTAAGATTTACCTAAGATCTATCTTCTGAGTCTTTAATGGGTCTCGACCTCCAGGAAGTGATACAAGACGATTTAAACTAGCCATGAATCAAGTCTTTGAAACGGACTCCCTGACCAACCAGCAGGACACAGATTATCAACCACAACAAAACACTGACGCTTGCCTGTCCACTCTGCGAATGAGTTGCCAGTGAGAATCAAACAGGCCACTTGTTGACCTAGAAGTGACACGGCTCAAGGGCCACTAGAGAGGGCCTTAATAAGTATTCTTAAACAGGGGGATTAGCCAGATGGCCAGATCACTCTTTTCTCCAACCTCTCCCATCTGTACATTTCATATGTCCCCTGTCTCTGCTGAATCCATTGAGATTGGCCACTGTGACCTCAACAGCTTAATTTGGGCTAGTGTTACCTACAGCACTATTTGACTCCAGATATAATCTTTATTGCTCACAGAGAGAAAGTCCATTAAAAGACATACTGTAGGTCCCGGCGCTGAAAGGTTCCTGGAGTGATGCCTGTGAGAGTCTTTAAAAGACCCCTTTCTTCACCCAAGTGAAAGCAGCTATTGAGGGTGCACAGGGCAGAATACTAACCGGAGTGGAGGTCTGCATTTGCTGTGAAACAAATCAAAAGCGTTCTGTATGTGCCGACGGAGGAGAGAAAGGCAGCGGACATGCACAGAGTCAGCCACAGTTTTGCTGGACACACACATACACACACACACACACCAGACTTGGCGTGCCGCTCTGCTAACACAACCACAGCAAAACGAGGTGTGCTCAAACACCAGCAGGAAAAGCTCTGTTCAGTTTCGAGGAAACAATGATGTGTTCTCCACGAGAGATTCTTATCAGCCATTTGGTGGAAGCAATCATCCAAAGTGCCTAACAATGGCACAAAAGAATGAACAAGGAATACCAAGGAAATAAGTTTCATTTGTGAGAATCAATTAGGGAGACTTACAGGAATAAGAGACTTCAACTCCAACACCCTCTTCTCACTTGAGGATAACTTTAAAATTCATGAACGTCACCTGAAAAAGAGGAAAACAGAAGAAAATTATTAGTATGGCAATGTGTATTTCAACTTTTGTGTGGCATGTTTCTCATCAGCAGCATCAGTTAAAGGGTAATTTTGTCTAAACTACTTCTTATATCTAGTAGATTCTAGACCCTAACCCTTGTCTCAATTTTTTCCGTTGGCAGAGAAATTTAATCTCAGTTTTCACTGTACTTTCTACCAAAGAAATAGCAGAGACGCTGTTTCTGGAAGGAAACAGGATTGGATTGGGGTTCGAGGCAGCAAACTTAGAGACAGATATCTTAGAAGTACAACCTAAACTATCCTGCTTAATCATCAGAATAAAATGTTGGCATTTCACATTTCTACAAACAATGGATACTTTTATTTTTGTACTTTTAATTCAGTTTCTACAAAACATGTCATACTATGTTCAGATTACATGTATTTGAGCTGACTTTTGTGTCATGAGGTGGAGGGGGTTGGTGGTGGCGTCACATTCAGGAAAATGGCCTTCAAGCAAGAGTTCTGTTCAAGATGGTGTTTCAACATTTGTAAGCACGAAACCACTAGATATTTTTGACAAGACATCAGGACAATTTCCAGCCAATCAGGTAAGCCTGATGATCATTTCCTAACCATAACCATGTGTTTTGTCCCTAAACCTAACCAGAGCATGAGCAGAGTGTTCTCACAACATAAAATTGAAAATTGAGCAGAAAGATATGTAGAGTTGCAACATAAAGAAACTTAAAGTTTCAGTATATTAAATGTAAAGTATCAACATATCCGGGGTTTGCGGAAAGGTACATTGCCAACATTTATTGTGCCGACTGGGTTGAAATATCTGCATGGCTGGATCTATTTTTATTATTAATTTGTGTGAATTAAACCTTCAGATGACGAGTGTGTTGCCAGAGGAATACATTTCAATGGATGCTGACCAAATTCTTTGCATCCTGCCAACAAATTGAGCAAGTATGTAAATTTGAATTGGAAAGTGTTTTTGGAGCCCACTGAATCCCACCTGAGGTCCCTCTGGAGTGGATGTTCAAGACAGAACAGAGGTCCTGTGTCAAGTCCACAGCATAGCCAACAGAGGATCAGTGTGTTTCTCACACAGCACTTTCACTGAACAAACACTGGGACACACGCAGCCACGCAAAGTCTAACAAACGACAAACAGCGCGATTCTACGATGGCGCTTTGAAGTTGACCGCAATTTGTCCTAATACAGTTAGTGATGCCCGATTTTTTCTTTCAAAAATTGATTCCAATAAGGGCAGGAGAAGTAATCACTCTTATCAGATGGACAGCTAGTCATTCCTGTGCTGCGCTGGCTTAAACAGTCCACTCTGAGAGCTAACCCGGGGTCAGTCTTATTATAGCCTCACACGCACACAAGTGCACACAACAAACAGCCATTTGCTAAACCAAGAGGTCGAAGAAAACAAATAATAACATCAAAGTGGACAAACTGCTGATGGAGCGCTTTGAAGGTACCGTGTTCAGGACGGTACCGCCCTGAGAGGGCCCCAAATTGAGAGAGGATGGGAGCTGGTCTTAATTGAGAGTGGGAGGCTGCTAATTAAAGAAAGAACTGGACTGGATGAGGAGAGACTTAAAGAGAGAGGCTGCATTCACACAGACAGGCAAAACAAAACACAGCACAGCAGCAGTTCTCTGACACACACGCATCATGACGGCGCCTTAATACAACTTCTAAGTTGCACAAAGAGCACAACACAAACACGCCTTTGATTCCACAATTTGAGGCTAATTGAGAACAATGAAGAAAAAAGCAAACACTGGGCATGTATGATCTTTTATTCATGTCTTTAATCAACCAAATGATTCTCTCTTAGATGCATTTTTTTTCTCTCAGGGCACAATTAAGAGCAATACTGACCAGAACGACTCAAAGGCTTGTGCACTAAGAAGTTCTTGTGATAATAATAATGATAACAAATAGTCGGCAAAAACACACTTGTGTGCAACACCCCTGTGAATACTTCTGTAAGATGTAGCTTCTTTATTTTTTTTTTATTTCTTTTTTTGGAATAAGCAGAATTGCCCGACAAAAGCTGAGAAGCAAACGACTCTAAAAGCCACCTCTTCAATCCTCTGAGCACCGTTCGCACTCTGCGGCTCTCGATGACCCGTCTGAACACGTTCCAGATGTCTGCAGAACCAGTTATTCTGTTTCCTCTCCTATTATTTTTTTTTTTTTTAAACCCCCTCTCTACCCTCCATTCCTCCGCTCCACACGCCCTGCCACTCATCTGCAGATGGCAGATCTGACACCTGGAGGATGCTGGGTAATCAGAGAGACAGCTGGCTGCCCAGTAGAGGAGAGTTGCTGCACATGCTCACACACATGTACATTCTGCAACGGCCTTGTGCGCAGGCATACGGTCGCGTTCGCACTATAACATGCATGGATTCTGCACGAAACAGCCCATGCTTTTCTGCCTATTCTGACATATTCATATAGGTAATTAAACGACTGTATTTGTAAAGGGTACTTCCACTTAATTCCACTACAATTAAGGTATTTTGCATGGTGGATGGGGATAAAACATTCTTAAATAATAGTTATAGGTCTAACTTAACTCTAGTGTTACCACATTGTAGCCACTGAGGGTGTGGCAGGAGAGTTTATGACTATAGATTTCAATACGTGCCGCACAAGAGTTTCAAGCTCGTACATGTGCATATCAACCCATCATTTTTTATTTTGAAAACTGAAGCCAAAGAAATGGCTGGGTGATGATTCAGTGTTGTCATCTCTTGGCTTTAAGTGGAATCATATGATCATGTTGTGTTCCAATGAATGATTCTCACAAACCGTAGTGACAAAGTAAGTTGTAAACATTTTTGTTTTTTACACATGTGAGAGCGACCCCAATTCCAAACAATTTGGGGCCGACAGAATAGGAGAATGTGCTAATCCTTTTTTGAGAAACACTCAATTGAAAACATTACAAAGACTATATATAATCAACAACCAGAGGCGATCCAGGCAATCCAAACAAGAAGAAGTTTTAAAACGAGGAAGGAATTATTAAAAAGCTGTTATTAAAGTGGCCAAATCATTAATAGGCTAGAAAAAAACGCCAACATTTTGACCACTAGGTCCCTTTCAGGGCTCCAAAACGACCACTGCCGTGATGCAGACCTAGTGGTCAAGACATGTTGGCTTTTTTTAATGAACGGCTTTTTAATGACTTGGCCACTGTAAGAAAGGCTTTTTAACATTTCCCTCCTGGTTTTAGATATGTTTCTTGTTTGGAGTGCTTGGATTGCCTCTGGATTTTGAAGTGCTCTTTTCTTGTTTTCCAAGAGCACGCAACACCATTTCCTACAATATCTACAGCAACGATACATTTAATGTTTTACCTCATTGTACATCTGTGATTATTCCGAATATGATGTTAACAGTTTCCAACCAGTTGCGATGAGCAACAGCAGACTGGGAAAGTTGTGAATGTTTGGAGCATTCCACAGGTAAACAGATTCATTGGTAACTGTTTTTCCTTTATTACATTTTACAGAGGCATCACAACTTTTTTGGAATCACGGTCGTAGTTTTCTTCTGATGGAAAACGTGAAACACAGTTCTCTAACTGAATATCAGTGTCAACAATTTATGCTATTATGCAGCTTACTCATAAAATAACTACTTAATTATGTGATTCAATAATATATATGATAATATACATTATATTAATGCGCAAGATGAGTCGAAGGCAACACATACAACACTTGCTTCATCTGTTTTAGAGGAGCAGGGAATCAAATCCCCCTCAAAATCAAATTCCTAAGAAAAAGAGCAAGTCCTGCACACTCTTATCACCTATGCATTGATTTATTAGAAAAGGTTGATGTTACTGTCACAAAGTTCTTTGATGTATTTGAAAATGTTTATTTTTTAAAAAATAAATCAATGCAGAGGTGGTTAGTGTTGCAGGAATAAGTCTTTTTCATTGGATATGGCAGATATTCACACTGATTATCATGATTTTAACTTCAGCCATAATACCTGGTCCTAAAGGCATTTCACAGAACCAAAGAGTAAAAATTTGAAGGATGATATGAGGTGTTGCTCCCTGAGCTACAGTACTATCCACAGGCACCATTAAGCACTAAAACAGCCCCATAAAGACAAGCTGACACACACTCTCAGACAACAAGCCCACATTAACAACATACTCTTGTTTTATTGTCACTTTTGCTCTTCCTCCCTTGCATACACTCTCTTAAAAGCTCATCCTGTTTATTTTTCTGTATTTCTCCATCTCACTCTCCCACATGCCCAGTCCCAAACCACTGCTCTTCTCCTCCACCTCTGAGGGGGAGCTGACATAGGAGACCCAGGCTATAAAGCCATACCAGGCTCCTCCTGACAACTGCAGGAAGTAACAGCTACCTTTTTGGCCCACTGTCCAACAGCTGTAAAATGGCACATGTTGCCCTGCCGTTGAGCCAGTGGCAAAAATGCACCTGTCTGGAAAAGAGACTTAGAGCAGCAAAACGAAAGGCCAGAGACTTGGCAGAAGGAGAGCTGTGACATCACAGCATTGCAGACCGAAACAAGAGAGGTAAGAGATATGGTGCACGACAAGGAGATACACTGTAGGAGCGACGCCTGCACCTGCACAATGAATGCAAGCATTCACGCAACAAAATATGCACAGTCCCAAATGTTGTCTTGTTGCAGCTGTCAATGCCACTTGTGCAGACGCGGACACACTGGAGTAAGAACAATGGAACTCTATGAGACAGAAGCGCTCTCAATGAGCTTAGCACCACATGAGGCTCTGTGCTGCCACTTCCATGTCTGCACCATAGGAAACGGAGTATGGTTCCAACTAATCATATGGGCAATTAAACCAGAATGAGCTTCATTTGACCCATAAATGATGAGCTTATAGCACACGTTGACTCTCAGTGGACCGCTGGCTATGTTGTACGGGCCTCACAATGTTTCTGTTATTATTTATCTAATTTCTCTCCAGGGCTGCAAGCAAGCTACTCATCTTCTTATCTCGGACTATTATTTTTGCTGCATTTCACACATTTCAGAAATTGTGACTGGTTGACAAACTGGAGATTTTGCACTGGATCAAATGTTTTTGGCTAAAGCCTGCACTTTGATCAGAGTTCAGATATCAATCCCATTTCCCAAAAGATATGTTTATACAGAACTTATCTGCTTTGACATAAATGTTTCGGAGAAAATGTAATTGCTGTCTACTTTACATTCACTGGCATTGGCGTCTTTGCAAATCCCTCATTTTTGACAGCCTAAAGGCCAACGTATTTGCGGCGAACTAATTCGATGTGCTGTACGACCATGTTTAATGGTAAACATGTGTATGGTTTCCCTCTCAAAGGTGAAAAGCATGGCATCACAAAGAAGGGCAAGCAATGATTGTTCAAAAGGGAAGGATGAGGAACTCTTTCAGACAATCTTTTCCTTCACGGTGTTGCACTCATTTGCGCACATGAAACTGCACTGCAAAGAGAAAAGGCCTCACTACCTTCCCACCTTTACACACACACCTGGTCACACTCTGTTCAAAAGTTATTGGACAGCTGGCTTTGGAAACTTTAAAAATGTTCAGACCTGCTGACCAATTCCAATGTCAGAGAGGTGTGGGAAGTATGGGTTTCAGACACAGTTTGATAAGGTAGAGGCATACTGACGCGTGCTGAATCAATTCAATCGGCAGGATAAAATGTTGGCAGTTAACGTTTCTGCAAACCGTTGACACGTTCACATTTCTATGTGTCACTGGTCACGTGCAATATTGACATTGCTACAATATCACCTTCACATTACATGTTCATGACCTGACTTTCACATCAGGAGGAAGAGGTGGCGGTGGAGTTAAGCAAGAAGGCTGCCAAGCCAGTGACCACCGTTCAAGTCTGTGTTTCAACATTTGTAAGTGAGAAGCCATTGGGTAATTTCAAGGTGACTTTGTGACATCTCCAGCAGTGTTTGTGGTGACTAAAGCAGTTATTTTGAGCCAAAACCTGATATTTTCCTAACCCTAACCAAGTGGATTTTGTGCCTTAACCTAACCAGACCATAAGCACAGGGTTGTCACAACATACAGCTGAAAATATGACCTAAAGAAACGCAAAGTTGCAACATATATGTGGTTTGCAGAAACATAATTGGGCGATTGGGTTCACTGAACAGAGGTTGGAGATTGGTTGGTTGGCTGGTTTGGTGTACAAACGCAGGACTGTGATTCTATGTGTGGTTGGGTTAAGGTTACTTAAACTCTTTTTCTAAAGGTTGGGGAAAGCTAATCTTTCAATAGAAAAGAAATTGCGGTTATGTTGATAAAAAAAGACAGGGTTGCAAATATGCATGTGGGTGGGAAAACTGCTGCACAGAACACCTTTAATAAGAGGAATGAGCGAAGGGGATGTTTGCATGAGTGAAAAGGCTTTGTGTTCTGTTCACAAAAGACCTAGGTGAACATTACAGAGGCTTAAGTGACAACATGTATTCTCTCCCAAGTCGCTGTTAACATGAAACATTGCTAAAGTAAATGGCAGGAGGGAGGGAGTGGGTTGGTAGGGGCAAGCGCCAGCACATACATCTCAACCTCGCCCCTTCGCTTGCTACCCTTAGGAGATTACATTATGGCGCTCGCCATTGTCCCGCTTCTTCAAGACAAAGCCTGTTCCACTGTGCAAACAGCGCGCCTTGGAAAGATTGTAAAAACAAGAGGTGAATGTCAAAGGCAGAAGTGAATAGGATCTCTCCCTTCTTTTGTCAAGCTGGTAAGGTATGCACAAACACATCGCTGCGTGACAGAGAAGAAAGAAGGGCCTTGTGAGGGAAGGAGCCGGAAAAAGTTGAAGCGTCTTCACATGAAAAGGCCAATACCGTGAGAAGTCCCCTGCCTTACTCCTGGGAAAAGAAAGACTACCTATAGAAAAAGCTCCTCTACAAGTATTTGGATGAAAGACCCCCAAAAACACACAGAGAGCTTTACGTTGCAGACAAAACACAAGGCCTGGAATGATGACCTACAGCGACAGAGAGAAAAACGCTGTCTGAAAAACATTCCGGTTGCAAAACTTTTTTGGATCTAATAAAAGAAATGATGGTTTAAAATAACATATTCATCAAGAGAGTAAATTTTCTTTTTTTGCTGCAAAGTGATATCAGATGTATGAAGACCAGCCAACCACTGCTGAGCTTCCACTGTCCCAGCCTGAAGTCAACCCTGTCACGACCCAAACAAGGCTTTAACTGTCACGGGCAATAATGAGGGCGACCTCGGCTCCCTCTAATTTACAAGGCCAGCGCCAGCCTGTAATTAATTGCTGCGTGCATAAATGTAAATGAGTCCACTGGGGAAGCAGAGGGAGAGAAAAAAACGGCTGTCAGGCCAATATTCCAGCAGGGAGCAATCTGCGAGAGAGGGAAATGATTTAGAGGACAGCGCACAAATCTGCTGCTCCGTAAAACACGGAGGAGCTGAATGTGAGGGGAGGCTTGTTGAGATGGAGGAGGTGGTCGTCAGGAGTGGTTAAAAAAAAAGAAAAAAAAAAGGAATAGAAAAAATTGTGGTGGCAATAAATATCAAATGTTTTACTTCAATCTTCTCCTCCCCCATATGTCTACAATTTGTATTCCTCGGAGAAATCAAACAGTTTATCTCATCTGCCAGATCCAAACTCCCCCACCCCACTCTGCTCTGACTTGTTGCACTCTGGTGACATGTTTCTCTAAAGAATTAATGTACGCATTTCATTTTATAGAAACCTTTAGCATGCTGCAAATGTTTATTAAAGATCAAGCCCTTTCCTTTACTTAATTTTTCCACAATTTTGCATTACACAAGTGCCTCTGTGTCGCTCTCTCCGTGGCTTAAACAGACTTCTTGTCTGCAAGAGGTCAGTGAGATTCGGTCTGACTGAATGATTACATGGTTAACAGTTATTGATCTGATATCCACTTAGCAGCATTTTCTTTTTTTTTTTTAGACGTGCTTGGCATTTTATGATGCTACTCCCACTTTGTGTCCGGTCATTATTTTTAAGCTTAAATAATCCAGGGAACATGAAGCAGCACTGACAACTCTACAGGTGGAACTGGGCACTTAAGTAGAGTTTAATTGGATTAATCAAGCAGTGACAGGAAAGTTTTATTACCATGAGTTGAGCAGGTACTGACTCGATTAATATAAGTCAAGCGAGTCTCTGAAGAGATACAGTATTTCTTTCAGATAAAATTGTTTGGGTTATGACGGAGTGGTCGGAGCTGATACACACCATCGTCACCATTGTTATCTCGTTCTTTATCCTCCATCGACAAAAGTCACGGAGTTGCACCATGACAAAGCGCACATAAAAATCAAAGAGAGGCAGGCGGAAGAAATATGTAACCATTTATGTTAGCGACAATAGCAGCTCTCATTCATAAATCTCCTGCACAAAAGGCCGCTGCTTAGCTCCCTTTGTGAGCGCCATGAACAAACAGGCACCGAGACCATTGTTCATTGAAACCTGCACAAATGTGAGGAAAACACACGTGAAATCCACAATGTATGGGTCACAGCAGTGACACTTAAAGACACACACATACACACGCACGACAGGGCCCGCAGCAGCCACAATAGCGTCTTTATGACATAAGCACCTTTTCACTACAGTGCTTTACAAAGGCAAATGAGATTTTTCCTATAGCGGGCCTCCAGCAATAACAATTGACATCACAGGCCAGCCTACGTATGTTTCCCATATTAAACAGGGAGACACAGCGTAAGCTCCTGGAGAATGAGACTAAACAGCTTGCTGAGGCAGCGATTTTCCCTCCTGCAGTGGCAGACCCTCCTACAAGAAACCATCAGCTTGAGGGACTGTGGCAAAGGCCCATTTTACTTGGTTACACGCCGGCTGCGAGCCAAGACAAATTAACTACCTCTAACAATATAGTAGTACAATTGATCTGATTGGTTGTTTCCAGTGTGGTCTCATCTCAGTTCCCTTCCCAAAACATGCGGTGAACAGTAGACGCCTGAAGTAGCCCAACAGGTGGGTCCCCCGAACAGCCTGCAATTCTCTTCAGATGCCTCTCACACATGCACAGTGCTGCTACAAGCGTATCTTGCGTATTCTTGTGTGTGAAGCCTCCAGGCACAAATGTCAGCAGGCCGCGATGCTCCAACCATCTGATGTGTGTTGGATTACGTGGCGGAAACCTGAGGTCTGAGCGCAGTCAGCTCGATACCCGAGCCAGCGCCACTCCTCTGAGCACCCCGTCATCACTGAACTCCACACTTCTGCTAATCCAACAGCGTGTACAGAACATAGTATACCATATACAAATAGATATCGTCCAGGAGCGTGTCAGGAGCATGTCATTTATGAATACATTCCCAGGCGCTATATAGCCCTGGGAACTTCATGACACAAGGAATGAACCTGATGTTTGTATCTCACGAAGACAGCTCTGGAAGCAGCCGTACATTTCTATTCTGAGCCACACAGTAGATATACGCAGCCTCCCACTGCTGCCTCCATCTCTCCCAAACACTCACCACCATCTCATGATGACAACGGCTCGATTAAAGACTTCTTTACGGCCTGGAAACCATGGCAACGCCCTGCGTAGACAAGCTGGCCAGCGACCAATTGGATTCCGGCTCCGGCGGGTGGGACCACGTTATCCTGGCCCTCACTACTTTACCACAGGGTCGTTTCGGAGGCCTCGCACCCCGAACCCTGCTGCCACGCCCCATTACTCCAAACCACTACGAGTGGTAAAGTGAAGGTTAGCCAGGCCGCTTTTAGAGGAGCGTGATGCTTCTGCAGATGGGAGGAGCGGACTCAAACTATAAAAACTATGTAAACATGAGCTCAGGATTCAATCACACCAGGCTTGTTTTTCAACTGAAAGTGATTATCAATCTATTTCACTGTGTTTGGCGAGATGCAGCTGATTATTTGGTGCAGAAAGCGATTCTTGGTCATCTTCGAAGAAAATCAAGTCATTTTCAATAAATCATGGCGATGTAAACAATTAATGGCAATAAGGAAAAATAGAGGAAACCTAGTTAAAATCACCAACTTTACACATCAAGATCAAGTTAACTGGTCATGGCAGTCATAGCGATGTCATCGAGGCATAAGGGCTGCAAGATTTCAACAACAAGCCTGCATTAAACCTTGAATGCATGAAGATTGAAAGATCTGGGCATTTCCCAAGGTCTGACCAAAGGGACACTATTGAGTTGCATCATGGGAAATTTAGGCTTTTGAGGCATTTTTGGATCTTGATGCAGAATTTGGCAAAAATTTGCTTTGAGCTGGACAATTTGTCTCATAATCTGTCCCTCACAAGTCCTCCGACCCTTTAAAAAGCAGCACTAAGTTGTTGTAGTGGCCCTTTAAATGGTACTTTGCCAGGTTTTGTTTTTCCATTACATTGAAACAAAACATGAAAATTGTCTCCCAGACAATTGCCATTGTTTGTCTTTTTCCTATCCAGGCTTTTAAACTTCCAATAACCATCCAACCCTGTTTACACAGTGCATCAATATCAGGTTTTTTCTAACATAAAATAAAACGTCAGGTCTAATAGAAAGCAAAGTAAACTCTCCTTTTGTGGTTTGGAGCCAAGAAAGCACAGTACTGTCAGACTGTACATGCTGCTCAGTTTCTATATGTCATGGAATGTGTTGTATACCTTAGAATGCGTGTGTGTTTTGTGTGCAGTGTGCATGCGTGTGTGTGTGTGCTCACTGTCCGAGCCAAAGTACGCATCCACTGTAACGTGTGGTTCTAATTTGTCGGTCTGAGCAGCGTTTGCCACTTTCAGCGGCTCCCTCAAAACAGTCTGAGCGAGGCTCATGGGAGCAGCGCAGGAGGCCTTTTCCTCGCCACAAACATTTCAGCACATTTCATTCTTCCTTTCCATCCTTGAACAGACAAATCCATGGTGAAAGCTTAAAAAGAAAACCAGCAGCGTTGTGCTGCAGTGGCTCTCAAAACAACTTGTATTAAAAAATCTTTCAACAGCAGATAAAGAGAGAAATGTCAAATTCACAGGCACGGCACCTGAGAGTGATTCTTGCAGCACTGCAAAAGAAATATTCATCAAAAGGTAGTGCAAATAATTTCTTTTGTTTGTTTTAACCTGCAGGGAGTGCCAGCGGGGTGGGGTGTATTTGTCACGAACTCCATCACACAAAAGATGAGTAAATGTATCTTTAAACACTTTCATTTGATTGTCAAAACTTTCGTGCACCTGCATTGTCTTATATATCAAACCCCACCCATCTGGCTCTTAAGCAGGATATACCAAACCAGAAGTTGTTTGCTAATGACACCCACTTTCCCGTATTGACTCCTTGCATTATGTAAAGCACACTCCGGGTTGTTATTGAAGCTAGGAGTCATTTCAGGAGCGTTTACTTAGAATATCATCGAGGAGAGAATCATTTGATGTCTCCAGCATTTTCTGATGAACTTTTCCGTAGAGTTGGGAATGATTCCCTCAAAATACACTGAAAACTGACTGAGCGAAAAGGAAGGAGAAACAGAAGGGAATTGGAAGGGGGAGGAAAGACTGAAACTCTAAAAGCTCCTGGACAAGCAGACATGCTCGCATGTGATTTCCCTTTTCTGTAAAATCATCAGGAGCAGTGTAATTGCCAAAGCATCTGCTGTTCCTGCTGCAATCCAAGGCCACGATTACTGACTGACAGATAAAGAGCCACTTGAGCACCAGAGTCAGTCACCTGGTCACCCTATAGTCTTGTTAGATATACCAAGAATCTGCAGTCTGACTGGCTGAAACAAAGAGACTGACCACAACACTTTAATCCTGTAATTTATATCCACGTATTAGCAGAGAATCAACTGTGCTGGATGTTTTTTCCAGGACTCCTTTTTTAGCATTAACTTTTGGCTGCTGCTCCTGGCGAAACTTAGATGTCCGTCAAGTGAAAAAAGAGGAGAGAAAACAGTCTGAATTATGTCTTTTTGCAAATGAAACAATAAAGTTGCAATGATGGGATTTCCATGACCAAGCAGCAATGAGGAAAAACATGTGAGGCTAATCGATTTTGCACGCAACATCAGAGACTCTAAAGAACTTTGTTCTATTTCTAATCAGATACGATACGTTTCTTTTGGGGAAAATATTTGGGAAATAATCAACAATTGGTATCCAGATCAGGAGGAACGAGTGTCAACATTATGTCAACCAAGAGTTAAAGGTGATGCTTTTGGAGGGCGGCCGACCCACCTGACCTACAATCCCAAGGCGTCAGTGTTTGACGAGCTGGGAATGAGATCCAAAACTTTACTTTCTTGAACTTTTTCTCAAACTGGACCTTTAAATCTACTTTCTATCGTAATTTTATTGTCATTACCTCGGCCAAGGAGGTTAGGTTTTCGACTGTTTCAGTTTGTTTGTTGGTTTGTCAGGAGGATTACACAAAAACTACTGCATGGATTTCTACAAAACTTGGAGGGTGGATCTCGGCCCAACTTTTGGCATGTATCCGGATAAGGGGACGGATCCAGGGGTTTTCTGTCACCTCCTTTAACATTGCGAGATAGGGCGTCGACATTTTCTCAGGGAATAATCGATCTCGATGAAAAGAATCAGACATATTTAGGAGGCTTTCTATGAGGGAGTACAGTTTGATGTGGATCCAAGTAAAAATCCAGATCTAGTGGATTTAAATAGGTTTTATTTGGTTTTGGATTGGCCTCGACTGAATTAAAGGGGACTGTTGGGGCTTGGCGGAGGTATGCGCTCTGCTGAGTACGATCCTGGTATTATATACATTTCTACATGTCAATTTAACTGTGGCTGTTTCACCTCTAATCCACTTCTGCTTACTCCACGGAAATACAATAGATAGAAAGAATTCTTTAGTATAATTTGAGGAAATTAATTTAAATCCATATGCTTTCTTCCCTGTTGTCTCCGCTTCCAAAGGGAGACCAGCATTGGGTGCAAACAGTTCAGTGTGGTCCTGTCAGCAGAGCCAGATCGATGCGATGATGTTTGCCGAGTGCTTCAAATACTCGAGGACTCTGAGGTTGAAGTTATTGTGGCCACATGACGAGATAAAGCCTGCTGCTCACTATGTCAGTTTCGCGATCCCGATAACTTCCTCCGAGGATGTTAGAAAATAACCTTGATCTTGCTTCCCAGAAGTACTTCAGCATTTAGGTAAATCTTCCACCCTGCTGTACCTTATATTTCAACAGCCTGGAGAAACAGCAGTGTTACTGGAGAGTGTGATAGTGAGTTCTTTCCACTCGAAAAAAGTGCTCGAAGCTGCGGTTCGCCATGCCAAGCTGTTCACAAATTACTAAATAAACAGAAAACAACAAAAATTGCAGACAACATTCATCACCGATAATCAAAATATACTCAGAAAAAAAAGCAAGTGGTTTAAGTTTAATGTGGATCTAAGCCACCCCTTGTTATTTTTCTCTCTAGGCAGGAGGCCAGGTTTGTGACTGTGTTAACAGTGCAGCAGTCATTTGTCAAAGGCTCTTGTGTAAACCGTGCATTTGTAAATCTTAGTCAGTCCCTCGCAGGTAAATAATAGCCATTGTTAATGTTGCAGTCATCACACGACGGTGACACACACCCTGATGCCTGAAGAAAAAGGGCCGAGAGAGAGAAAAGAGGCGAGGGAGAGGATGAACTGCATGAACTCGAGCTGCGATGTGCAACGGGACGCCCGTGAGCTGCTGTGAACCGGACGGGGGCACCCCGCCGAAACAAAGATGTCGCCTAAACGCCGTATGTGAAGATGTCAAACGGATGTCGTCATTAGGCGCTGGTGTGTCAGGTAAGCTATTATCTGGAGCTTTGTGAGTGGATGGTGGGGAGCAGGTGCTGGAGAATCAGCGGCAGAAAGGAAAGGTTGGCCCGACCATTCAAAGAGAGGATGGAGGGGAATGAGCG
The DNA here is from genome assembly GCA_039737535.1 of Lagodon rhomboides. Classification (NCBI taxonomy): domain Eukaryota; kingdom Metazoa; phylum Chordata; class Actinopteri; order Spariformes; family Sparidae; genus Lagodon; species Lagodon rhomboides. The sequence continues at coordinate 14,096,025 of CM077793.1, forward strand.
CAGCGCCTCCTTATTCTCCGCTCCGGAGAAAAATGACGAATCTGTTTCCAAGGTTATGCGGTGGCGGAGAACAGACGAGGGGTCCAGAGAGAAGCACGCCCACCCAGCGGGGCGCACACACTCACAGTCATGAACGTGCATATGTGCCGGCAGAAAGGCCGCCCAGCACAGACACACACACGCAAGGACACGCCACAAGAGAAAAGCTTTTATATGATACACACTTAACTGTGCACAAGGACACGCGTGCATGCATGCACACAGGTATGCTCGAGCACACACACACACACACATCTAGAACACACTGGAGAAGACCTCAAAATGCACATGAGCACCCTTAGTCGCACGGAGAGGAACATCCGACGGATCTGATTATGTCCACAATCACAGAAACACAAAAGATACAAAAATCCATAAACACACACACCGATATATGTACACACACACACACCTAAGCTTGCATTGTGGTTGAGAAACATAGGGGCATCTGCCAGCGTGTTTCAAGTGCTCATTCTCCTGGGCTTCAACCTTTCTTTTTCAGCAGCAGCACTGCAATTTGGGTGTGCCGTTGGGCCAGAGATAAGTATAGGCTGACTAATATGCACTTAGGACCCAGGGAGAAATACTTAGGGCTAAATGTTTAATTTGTGTTTGTACAACACATGTCCAATTTAGGGGCTGGTGTCTTTTTCAAAGAGCCCGACAACAAATAATTAGGAGTGTCCGGATCGGCCACAGGCTCAGAACGTCGGAGCGACGGATTTTCTGATGAAGGTGAACGACATCTTCCAAAAAAACAACATGTGGAAACGCTTAAATCTGCGACACAGTGGTCAGATGGAAGATGGGCGCTCAGCTCAGCGGGCAGGGTAAATAAAATAACAGCAACGCTAAGGAGGTGATGCGCCCTAAAACTGTAATTAGACGCGATTCACAGTCACAGTCTCGAAATTCAGTCCTCCATCTCCTCGGTTCCATCATCCTTTCATCTCTCTCTTTCTCTCGGCCGTCATATCTCTTAATCTCTGGTCTTTCCAGCGGCTTGTGCCCTCTCTCTGCCACTAAAGAGTCCCTCTGTGCCACACCAAAGGAAAAGGCCCCTCCGAGTCCAAGAAATATATGCGGCGTATTAGAATAACATGTGAGCAATGGATAGATTTCTAAGTATGAGAATTAGATCCTGCAGGCCGGCCTCGCATTACATTAACACCAGCGCGCACATTCGCAGGGCTCAACGTTGAAGGCAAAGTCAGAGGAATTTATGTTTTCAGCGCGGAATCGTTGCTTTTTAAAAACAGATAAACGTGTGTTGATGCTGGAAAAGAAGAGTGTGTGTGTGTGTGTGTGTGTGTGTGTGTGTGTGTGTGTGTGTGTGTGTGTGCTTGTGTTATGAGAGATGTAATGAGAAGACGTAGTTTCCTCTATCAAATCAGAAAATCAGAAAACTAGATCAAATCATTATCTGTGACGCTGCAGGCCTATAAATTATATTTCTACCAGAGCAAAATGTTTTTTTTGTTTTTTTTAAAAAATACGAAAAAATTGAAAAAAGTGTTTAATCAAGATAAATCCTTTTGTGAATTCATTTTCATTTATTCTACACCACGGGTGGCGATTAATACACATCTGAGACAGAGAAAAGGGTCGTTTTGCGCACGGCTCGTGTATTGAGTAATTTCACGTCGCTGACAGAATGACTGTCGGACCACACAGCACAGTGACCGGCTGCTGTTTTCAGGCTTGTCCGCCTGTTGTCAGCGCGGATCCCCACAGAGGAAGAAGATGGGGGGGTGGGGGGGGAGAGAGAAAAAAGAAAAATCGCTGCAGGTCTCCCTCAGACAGCAGAGATAGCGCAACCATGCAGCCCGGGACAATGTGCTGAATTGGCAGCCTATATATAAGTCTGCCATTTGGACACTCTAATGCCACTTTACCTTATGAGGGAACTTCAACCCGCAGCACCTGCTCAAAACAAAATGCCATAGGAGATCAACTTCTGCGACCCCCCCTGCTCGGATTGTTTTTCAGACAGACACTCTCACTTTACAAGAGAGAAGGGGGGGGGTCGCCGGTCTATAAATTGTTCTGCCAGAGTCCAAACAATTAAAACAACTTGTTGGAAATTGTGATTTACTGCGCAGGCCGCTGTGGGCAGGTCCGAACGGGTAACCGGAGGATCTGTCAAGCCGGGGCAATTATAGCTTTCGAACAGAGGAGCGATTTGACGCGCGCACAAAAATGTGGATGCGTATAACAATTAAAGCAGACGCTGGAAATATGCGCTTTTGTGCTCAACGCCCGACGTGACACGAGATGAGATGGTGAATCTTTCGCACTTCCTCTTTCAAACTCATTTCGTCCAGCGTGTGTGACCCTCCTCTCTCTCTCTCTCTCTCTCTCTCTCTCTCCCCTCTCGCTCTTTTTGCTCTAAAAGCTCCTTATCTGCGTGCGAGCAGCGGCTTATCTGAGAGGTGTAGTGTGGCTCTAAATATGGGGAACACCCTGTAATGACCCTATCGGTCTGATCCAGGCCGTTGTCGTGCGCCTTGTCCTCCCGTACCCCCTGTCACATCCTCACCGTGAACCCACCAGGGCAAACTCTGACGCAGGAGGCAGACCCAGCTGGTTGTCCGGGCTGCAGGCTCCGGATAAGAAAGTGTCCCTGCCTGCGCGCATGGCTCAAGTTCACACACCCGCTATTCACTCTGTTCGCTGTCACTCCATCAGTCTGCACCGCTCACTAAGTGAAACTGGCACATCTGATCACAAAGACGCGCGGTCCGAACTTCCAACATAAAGACAGACAGCGATCGCAAAGAGGGAATGAAAAGAAACTTACAAGTTATTTCCCCAACTCTCCCGCCGTGCTGGGACACTGTCCTGTATCCCCCCCGGTATTGTCTCCCAGTGGGTCCGTGTTGGGGCTCCGAGTCTATTTTAATTTATGACTCACGCATTCTTCTAGGGTCAGTCAGCGTGACCTCCGGGGGGAAAGTTAACTCGGGCCCTAAAGACGCCTCTTCTTTTCGCCCACTTTTCTCTCACTCGCTGCTGTCTATTTCTGTGTATTATACTCCAGCACACGTGAGCGGAGACGCGGGGCACCACGGACACGCTGCCGGCCGAAATGTGCGTCTGTGGAGGTGCCGCGGGAGGAGGACGGGGACGCGCACGGGGACGACGGCGCTGTCCGGCAGAGCGATTCTGGACAGAAGGCTACCGCTGTGTGGCCGAGGAGGAAACTACTGAGAGTCATCCCACTGACTCCAGAGGGGCTGACTCCAGGAGCCTTTTGACTTCTTTTAACTAAAATCTAAAAAAAAAAAACCATTAAACTTCAGTGTCTCATGTTCTTGCATTTACTCCTATAAATACTGATTTTTTGCGCACGACGCTTCAGAAACTCCTCAATATTTCTTAATTGGTTCTGAGCCTTTAGAGCCATTTTTCGGTGTTTTAAAAAACTGCCGGAACATTTATGTTAATTGTGCGTGACAGGGCTGTGGAGGATGGACTCTGCTATAACCTCTTGCACAAAAAATGTGCATATTTTATGGCTGAAATTAACCTTGAATATTCACTTTTCTATGTACATTAAACTGGGGGGAAAGGGGTGGAAATGCATTAATTTACACGTGTTCGGGTTTCAAATAAAAATCACAGATTTAAGATGTAATTGTATTTTTTTTAGCCTCCCATCGGCAGCTTTAAGATGAGTCTGTGATGCAAAATCACAACTATTTGTAAAGTTTTTATAATCATGTTCAGTTTGATTTGTCAATTCACAACCACACGCTCTGTATGTTCTCATTACACACTTGACATTGGTCATTATAAAGGGGAGAAAAATATATTAATTTGCATGTTCATCAAAGCTAAAATGTAATTAACAATAATTGACAATTAACTCGTGATGTTGATTCATATTATTGCTTTATTATAAACCTATACTTACTTTGATGCCTTGGTGTCGAATTAGGATATGCATAAATTAATATATGAAATATTGTAGTTGTGTTTTTTCATGATACAGAACGTTTTCAAAACAAAAGTCTTCTGCGAGTGAGTTTTTGCAGGTCACGTAGGGTCGACCGAGTCTAATCACGGTCCAAGTGCAGGTTTACAGACACTGGTGGCCCCTGAATCTGCTGCTGTCATCGCTGTTTGTTGTGAAGCACAGATAAGCGAAGTGCGCACCGACTTTTAAAAAAAAAAAAAACCCAGCAGCCCGGAGGACGCGCCGGCCGGCTCACGGTCCCGGCGCTGTCCACACTGATGCAACAGGACTTCTCTTACCTGGAGTCACTTATTCGTCATTCGCTGCGTGTTTCTGGGCGAACTTGAAGGTTGTCGTGGCGGCGCGATGATCAAGAGTTTCAGCGACGAGACCAAAGTCAGTTCAAACAGCCTTCAAATCCCGTGCGTAAAGTCACCATCGCTGGAGCGTGTCGGGGGCTTTGGTAACTCCTCTGTTTGCGCTCCGCCGAGGAGCACAAAGTGAAATAAAAACACTTGGTTTTCAGAGGTGCTGCTGAGTCCCGGGAGCTCTCGTTCGGAGGATTTTTTTTCTTTCTAAAAAAAAAGTAGTTAAAGTTATTTCCCGTCCGGCACAATGTGGAGGTTAAGTGAGAGTGCGGGACAGTGTCGGGTAAAGAGGCAGAGGCAGGATAACCCCTCCTCTCTCTCACTCTCTCTCTCTCTCTCTCTCTCTCTCTCTCTCCCTCTGTCTATTTATCTGTGTCCGTGTCTCTGTCTCATTATCTTCACGTCAACGTTTCATTAAAATACACCAACACTTTATTTTCTTTTTCTAGCTTAGTCCTTATTTCAACTTTTCCGCTCATCTCTGTCACCTTGTCTCTGTATGTTTGTGTGTATGTACCCTAAAGGCACGTGCGTTCGCGTGCGTGCGTGCGCGTACTGGTCACCTGCTCTCAGCCGCCACAATGAATACTAATCGTTTAATATAAATGTTGTTTGTATTGCTTTAATTTTACTAGCGGACACTTTTTTTCTTACAAACATTATTTCTATGTGACAGAAAGCACCACAAATTCCAAAACACACATGAAGTGCAGTCGCATGTTCGTTTCTGTTAATGATTATGGAGAAACAAACACATGTAGGCCTAAAGTTTCCTTTGCGCTAATATTTTTGCATTATGGAATCTCAGCAGTGGTGTTCAAGTATTTAAAAAAAACGTTTTTGTTTTTTTTTTTTGACAAAATAATCGCGTATAAAATTAGATGTAGCTATGTGGTAAAAATTAAAAATTGATTTTCAAAAATATATTCTCCCTTCTTCTCTGAAGCACAACCGATACTGTAAAGTCTGTAAACTTGGATTAATCTTCATTTTGCGCAAGAAATAATGCAGTTTTGCTGAAAATCCATACTGGAAATGCTCTGAGCTCAGCTTGACTAATTGGACATAACGTGTTGATCGTATCAAAAGGGGCGACAAGCCCAATTACAAACTTCTCGTTCATTAGCTCGATGACTGCGTTGCAGAAATTGAGTTTTTAGCGTCCTGTCAGAGGTGTGAGCGCCTCTGGGATCTTTGTCTTTATTACTCTTACTCTTGCGCCACCTTTTGGCGGTTTTGGTGCATGTCATCCAACAGAGGGTTCATTTAACACTGCAGGCCTACAGCACATCTCCATGACCCCACAAAGTGAAGTGAACCGATAGCCTAAATGTAAATTAATGTATATTCTAATGCTTAAATGTAATTTAAATGAGAAAAAGTTATAAAGTAAAAAAAAAAAAGTAAAATATCCAGACTCGAGATTTGATTTAATGACGCTCCACGTTGAAATAATAGCGTCAGACAATCGAATCATCCTTCACTGACATATAATCTAGAAATTCCACATTCAGAAGATGTATTAGGTTATTAATCTTTTTTTCAAAGCTGGAATATGGAACGAGTTCACATGCTGCTGATAAATCCCTCCAGATAAATCTCTGTACTGTGCAATATCAGATTTTTAAACGTGTCTGTGACGTCACCCTACACTGGAACACCTGTAGCTGCAATTTTCCTCAAAATAATACAACTGAAGAGCTTATTGCAGAGAAACCTCAGCCACAGCCACAAGGGGGAGACAACAGTTTCATACTCCAGCTTTATATTTATTTAGCCTACATTTATTTGTTTCCTCAGTTGATGAATCAAATACATTTCGAATCAGGCCTACAGGGCTAAGATGAGCAGTATTTTCTAATACACACTTTAGTTCATAATACATAATTAGGCTAATTTTCATAGATAAACGTCCCTTAAGCCCTCAAGTTGGACAGTCAAGCATTAGTTAGCCTAATGAAGCACTTTAGTAGTTAAACTGGTTATTTAATTCAACAGTTGCCTACTTGCTGAATTAAACAATGAGATCTCTTTAGAATCAAACGAGATGTAAACAAAACATTTCCACTTGTAGTCTGACAGAAGTAGCCTACCTGTTTTTCCCTCCTCCGTACTTCTGAGGACTTCTCAGTGCTTTGACGTCGATACGTGACCATGTTGTTCTACCTGTCAGCTCCAACGTCCTTAGTCAGTTCAATACAACAGTTGTTGTTGTTGTTGTTGTTGTTGTTCCTGCTTCTTCTTCTTCTTCTTCTGCTCCTTCTTTTTCTGCTGCTCCTTCTTCTTCTACTGCTCCTTCTTTTTCTTCTGCTCCTTCTTCTTCTACTGCTGCTGCTCCTCATCCTTCTCCTCCTCCTCCTCCTTCTTCTTCTTCTTCTTCTTCTTCTTCTTCTTCTTCTTCTGCTCCTTCAGCTGGCATCCTTTGAAACCTCTCCTCCCGGTATAATTAGAATGTCCTTGCTCTCCTCTCGTTAAATATGCCCTTACAACCTGTTGGTAGCATTCTTGCTAACTGCTTTCAGAATAATTGCCTCTGGATTTGGTTTTCACATTTTTTAAGGGTGATGTATTAATTCCAGCGGTGAGTGGCGGCAGAGAGTTGATATAACCGACTGCAATACCAACGAGGAAGAAAGCGGAACAGGAAGTGGCGACACGGAGGATTGTTGACAAAACCAGCTAGCCTTTGCTAAGTGGTATGGTATTTCATTGACATTTTAGTAAAGCTTTCAGTCATAATGAGTTCTCCAGAGGACAGACATGGGACAAAACGACCCGCGTCTCCAAGTGAGGTGAGTAAAATAATGAAATGTGAACGTAATGCGTAGATGAAGGCGATTAATGACTTCGATAGCGTTAGCGTCACGTTAGCGTGCTTGCTACCGCAAGGCTTCAACAGCTTTGTCATGAAATCTGGACACGTCTTGTTGTTGTCCACATAAAGTTTACTCGCCTTTTCAGCCGGACCCTAAATGCATTGCAGGAAACATGCTACACATTGTTCTGTGTTGTGTCAAATGTGGTTAAGACCAACGGGCTTGATTGACAATGTTGACTTGAGGGTTTTACTCTGCAAGGATTGCTGACAGAGAGTCCCACACCATCTTTTTCGAATTTATCAAATTGTATATTTGCATTCTACAACCATCAGGGGCTTTCATCCTCCACCATGTTCTTTATTTTCTAATATATTAACATATTGCTATATTATATTTTACTTTGTATGGCTTGAACATGATCATTGAAAATGAACTGCTTTGAAAAAGTAGTTGTATAAAAAAATATTATTATGTTTAAGTTCTGCTCATGTTGAGTGCATGAGTCCCAATGGTGACAATGTTTTGCCTCTGCAGGAAGGGTCCACCCAGTGGTCATCAGCTGATCTGGGAAGTAACGAAAGGAAACAGAAGTTCTTACGTTTGATGGGTGCTGGCAAGGTCAGTTTTCTGTATTGTTGATCACTTCACTTTCAGACAAAATATTACAGCTTTGTTTGACTTGTCCAGCCATTCTGAAACTTCTAGAGAAGTCGTGATGAATAATATAAAATTGAATTGTTTCGGTTTTCCAGAAAGAACACACTGGTCGCCTCGTCATTGGGGACCACAAGTCGACGTCCCATTTCCGCAGCGGTGAGCTTCTTTATTTGGCTTTTGTAAAATGCAGCAATTGTTCTGCTGATGTGAGACGTGTCCTATAAACTGAGCCTTTGTCACTTACCCATGCTGCATTATCCTTATGCCCAATGCAATTAACCCGGCTACCCCACTACACACCCGCCGCACAGCTCTATCCATGCATGGATAGGCCTGTATTGGCTGGGTGCGCCTGCTGTTACTGGTGTCTCCTCTGCAGGGCAGGAAGATAAAAAGATGAACGAGCAGCTAGAGATGCAGTACCACCAGGGTATGGATGGAAAGCTTTTGGGCCGGAACCGGAGACACGTTGGCCTGGGTTTCAGCGAGGTGAGGTGTCTTCCAGGGGGCGGGGAGGAGAAATGTTGTCTGTTATGTGTTAAACTATGTGTGCAGAGCATTATGTGGCTGGTAGTGTGCTGTCATTGTTTGTTATGCAAGTAATACGCAAACAAAAAGACCGACTTCTGCCAACACTGAACAATTTTCCAAGGTGTCATGACATCATTCTCTTTGAATTCCATAGTTCACCAAAATTCAGGGACATCTGTTTACAGTTTTGGGTTTAAAAGAAAAAAACGTAAAAAACTAATCTCTTTATTCTCGAACCCACAGCCTGAGCCGTTACCTCCCCCACCTGTGCAGAATCAGACAGAAGCAACCGACCCAGAGAAGTCCAACAGTGAAGAAGAACCCACAGACGCACAGGACAAAGGCTGCGATCCAAAACCAAAAGAACAGACCTCAGAACAGGCCAAGCCAAGCTCAGACAGTAGAGATGACGAAAAGAAACACAACTACAAAATGGCTTTTGTGAAGTCGGCATAGGCGTGTGGGAGGAATTAGTTTTTGTAATCTCAAATTTGTACATTTTGATGTTTGTTTAATTAAAGGCGATCACTCATCATTTCAGACCTTTTTACTGTGTAGAAATTTGCTCTCTACATCCTGGTGTGCATGATGTCAAAGAATTAAGTCTGCAGGCGAAAACATCAACTTCTGGTTGAGTTGTGTTATATAATGTTAAGACAGCCATCGGTCCAGTTTTTATTTAGTTTGAGCATTTTAACAGTCGCTGCATTTGCCACAAATTGTGTTGGAGGAAACGGGGTTGCTTGTAATTCAGCATGATTGGTATACACATTGTACATCTTGTGATTTCTTGTTTGAAAATCAATAAAAGCAAGTGTCAGTTGCAATATGTGCTTTATTCTTAACACTAGAACTACAGCTTTTCCAAGAGCGATTGCATTCCCCACTATCTTTCCTTGTTAGATACATAAAGGTAAAACCATGGTGTTTGTTTTTTAGCAGGAAAACTCTGAGAAGAAAACACAGATTTATTGAAACCTTTTCTGTCATAAGACACTGGTATTACGTGCCAGGCTATTGATTTAATCTATCAGCACTTTTGTCACTGTTTTTCACACTAAAATTATATTAATTCTGTATAAAGGGGACAGTTTGGTGTGTAAGAATTCAGGAGAATGAAGTTTATTAGATTGTTCACATGTATTTTAGCTATTTTTTTTGTGAACAAGATGGTGGAATACTATCAGTTAGTCATTTAGGGAAGATCAGAGGGGATCCAAGGCAAATAAGTCCACCAATGTGGGGTTAGCCAAGAAATAAATTATTTTACAGTTTGGTTTCTTAAAAGCAGACTCAAAATATATTTGATGAATTTCTCAAAAATTCTATAATATACTTAGTTACTTTAATCTGTCCGTTGGAAGAACAGAGAAGTACTCTCAGCAAAATCACATGACAAAGTAAAAGTACTCGCTCTGCAGTATAATGTATCCCCCTATATGCAGTATTAAGATACTACATTGTTCATACTGATAAATGTGAGCAGAATTGTGCTGTTGTAGCCGCTCAAGGTGGAGTTTTCTTTAACCGCTCTACATACAGTTAGCTCGTTGGTCCACTGGATGCCAGTCTGTGGCTCCAACAGGGCACAAGGAAAATCTGAAAGTTGATGAGATGATTAAAGGGAGAGGGAAGAAGAAAACACAAAGTTCTGATCGGCCCACAGAAAGTTATATTTTTTTGAGAGTTTCTTCTCATCTTTGATTCTGAAAAGTAACAAGGTTGTCCTGTTGGATAAATGTTATGGAATAAAAAGTGCATTTCCCTCTGAAATGTAGTGGAGTTGAAAGCAGCATAAAATGGAAGAAAAAACAAATCAAATACAAGTACCTCACAATTGCAAGCTATAGGCTTTACACACACACACACACACACACACACACACACACACACACACACATTGTACATAACATGCAGCCTACATGTTTTAAAGCTGGAGAAAAGCCTGTCAGTTATCACACGAACACGCACTTCCTCATCCTCCCTGATGATGATACTCTACGTCTCAAATAGCAAGATACTTCTTCAATGCGGAAGACACCACACCGCAAGACCGGTCGACTGGAAGCAGGTAGGACACATCTGATGTTTTTGCATACAGAAAAAAAAATAAACCGTTAGTTTTGTAACAGCATTTAAAGAAACCGAAACTATCATGATCGTCGTTGCCTGATTTATTCTGCTACGAGGAGAATCGAGGAACCATCGTTATCAACAACCCCTGACTTAAAAACACACAGGAGCTTTAGTGTTTCCTGTGTTATTACTGTCACAGAAACCTGTTTGCATGGGTGTGTGTGTGTGTGTGTGTGTGTGTGTGTGTGTGTGTGTGTGTGTGTGTGTGTGTGTGTGTGTGTGTGTCTTGGGAGGGGTACATTAGGATACTGTCAAGGCCTATTGCAGTTTACCACTTTAAAAAAGGATCTATAGTTTTGTTATTGTTTGCAGGGAGAGAGCAGGAATGGAACAGGTTTGTAGTAACCCTCTAGCCCACCAGTGAACACTAGACTTGTCTGGCAGCACTGGATATAACCTGACTTTACTGTAGCTGAATATGTTGTTAAGTTCATGTTTGTATGAAATGAAGATCTGACATCTGGATTTTGTTTCTCATTGTGTGAACCTTCTGAACAGCACAGCTGATTGCACGTGTCAGAGTCTGTCTGTGACCGCTGTGCAAAATGATCTAATCTCTGTAAGAACCAAAATAGATGTTGCCTCCAAAATGGATGCTGCTGAAGAGACCGAAAAGTGTCCTGATGGGCCACAGTTTCCTGCCTCATCCTGCTTGTCCATGAAAAGCGACTGCTTCCATGAGGGTTCGACATGACTTCACCAAAGAAGTGGCTGATAGGTACAGTATATAAAGTCTATTCTAGGTCTGTATTTGTTGTAGTTATGTGGTGGTTGAAATGTTTATCCATCCATCATGATCTGACAATTGCCCTGAAAACTGATGCAGACACTTGCTGTCTAATAAGAATAAAAGCTACTGACTTTGACCTATTTGATCTGTCTTATCAGCTCAGCTACTTTTGAGAAGTCAGACCTGCCTTCCTCCTCCTGCTTGTCCATGAAAAGTGACACTTCCATTAAGGTTCGACATGACTTCACCAAAGAAGAGGCTGATAGGTACGTAAAGTCTTATTTATCTTCCAGTCATTCAAATGTATTTTACATTTAATTGTCTGCATGTTGGTCAATATCTGATGTTTTTTAAAATGTTCTCTATAAGTTGACCTGATAGTAGTAAAGTAGCTCTAGAGACTGAAATATTGTTCAGTCTTTCACTTTTTTTCCAGAGGAGAATATCATGCCAACTGAAAAACACAAAAGTTGATACAAATGCCAACTGTATGGTTACAAGACAATTAATCCCAACGACAGTAGTGATGTTTACAGAAGCCCTGAGGGGCAAGCAAAATGTTTTTTCTGTCTGATCTAACTTGAGATCGAACCTGATCTCATCTGTGTTTATGATTTGAGGACTGGTAGAAAAAAAAAGCTATCTTTTTATCTTTTTTTAACCTTTTTTCCCCTGTATTTTGTCATATCATCAAGAAAACCATTATTACCCACCCCTATGCTACATGAACGAATGAGTCATTCAGTCAGTGACAATATTCTATAAAAATTCAAACAAGTGTTTAATCATGAAATAACATCATTCTCAATATTTATTTCAAGAGACCAAAGTGACTGTTCAGAATCGACAGAGCCTGATGGAACTGCCATATTTAAGGTGGGGTCTCTAATGTCTGCACTGAAAGCAAATTGGCTAATATACACTAGATGGCATCTACACGTGCATTTCTCTCATTCTGCTTTCTTCATTGCAGTCAGTGGCAGAACATGCCCAGAACATCTTGCTGAGCGAGCTGAAAAGGTTTGAAAGGATGCTCTTTCCACACCTATCACAAAACGAAGACGGTTCAACTACTGAAGATCAGGAGCAAGACAATAGTGCCAGTGAAGGAGCTCTGAAGATTACACTGCACGTCTTAAAGAAATTGGGCAAAAAAGAGCTTGCCAACAAACTGGAGAAACGTAAGTACCAAGAGTAGGAACAAATACTGTATGTAATGGATATTTATGAAAAATCCAAAAACTGAAATATTGTGCTGTGGTCCTTTTTTTATATTTCACATGGTATAAAAAATGTCTTTTTCCCTCAAAATGTTGGTGCACAAAAACTATATTCTTGTTTTCTTCTCGTTGTCTTCTTTGTCCAACTAGACATTTACGGTGAGCTTGACATGTGCCAGCGCAAACTGAGACACAAGTTGAAAAAGTTTCAGTACATCTATGAAGGAGTAGCACAGCACGGGAAACAGACGCTTCTCGACAAGGTCTACACTGAGCTCTACATCACAGAGGGAGCCGATGGAAGTGTCAATAATGAACACGAGGTCAGGCAGATTGAGACACCAAGCAGGAGACGAGCAACCGAGGACAAGCCAATCAAATGTGAGGACATCTTTAAACCCCTACTCGCACAAGACGGATTCATCAGAACCGTGCTGACCAAAGGAATTTCCGGCATTGGTAAAACGATCTCTGTACACAAGTTTAATCTGGAATGGGCAGAGGGAAGAGTGAATCAGGATATCCAAATCCTAATTAACCTTCCGTTTCGGGAGCTGAATCTGATGAAGGAGAGATGCTATACGCTGACACAGATTCTTCATCATTTTATTGCAGAGGCGAAAGAATCAGGAATTTCAGATTTTGGCAAATACAAGACTGTGCTGATATTTGATGGGTTGGATGAGTGCCGGCTTCCCCTGGACTTTGACCACAATGAGCCCTGCTCCAGCGTCTCAGAGCCGGCTCCGGTAGATGTACTACTGACAAATCTTATCAAGGGGAACCTGCTGCCCTCTGCACACATCTGGATGACCTCCAGGCCAGCAGCTGCAAATCGCATTCCAGCTGATCTTGTCCACCGTGTGACAGAGATACGTGGGTTCAACAACCCGCAGAAGGAAGAGTACTTCAAGAAAAAAATCTCTGATCAAAACATGGCCAGTAAAGTCATCTCACATGTTAAGTCAACCAGGAGCCTCTATATCATGTGTCACATACCGGTCTTCAGCTTCATAGCCGTCACCGTTCTGCAGGGGATTTTAGAAGAAACAGAAAGGAAGAGGACCGACGAGGAAGGGGGCGGAAGAGAAATGCCGAAGACTCTGACACAAATGTACACACATTTCGTGGTATGCAACTCATTGATCAGAACCAGGAAGTATTCAGCAGGACAAGAAGCTGACACACAGTCCCAAGTCAAAACAGACGAAGAGATGATCTTGAAGCTTGGAAAAATGGCCTTTGAGCACCTGATGAAAGCCAACATGATCTTCTATGAGAATGAATTGAAAGAGTACAACATCAACGTTGATGATGCTGCAATATATTCAGGACTGTTCACAGAGATCTCAGAGAATGATTTCGGATCTCTTCTGGGGAGGGTGTATTGCTTTGTGCATCTCAGCATACAAGAGTATTTTGCTGCAATGTACATTTTCTACACATTCATCTGCTTCGGTCAGAACTTGCTGGAACCACGCGATGAAACCACCGTGGTGCAGGAGGCTCCCAGTGAAGTAACCAGCCTTCTCAAGAGTGCAGTGGATAAGGCCTTGCAGAGCGAGAACGGACACCTCGATCTTTTTCTTCGTTTCCTTCTTGGACTCTCACAGACGTCCAATCAGACAATGCTGAAAAGCATTCTCACCAGAATGAGGAGCAGCTCACCCAGAAATGAGGACATTGTTGAGTACATCAAGGGTATGATCAGAGAAAATCCCTCACCAGACAGATGCATCAATCTCTTCTACTGCCTCAGTGAGCTGAATGATCAGTCCCTTGTGGAGGAAATCCAGAACTACCTGAGCTCTGGTAGTTTGCCGGAGACCAAACTGTCTCCTTCACAGTGGTCTGCTCTGGTCTTTGTGTTGCTGACCTCAGCTCACCAGGAAGAGTTGGATGAGTTTGACCTGAGGAAATATTCAAGATCAGAGGAAGGTCTTCTGAGGCTGTTACCAGTAATCAAAGAATCCAGAGTAGCCGTGTGAGTAAAGAATAAGATTATCCTCTCTATGTATTTGATAGTCTTGAGCTAGAGTTTTTCAAATGTTAAATCGCAATGCTTTGGTTTCTTTTTCAATTTCCTGTAGAAGTCTAGTGCAATTATTCACTCATTCTATATTTGATACATGTCTTCTGGGTGATTCTTGTATGGTTATTATGTCTCAACATTCTGCAAATTATGCTAACAAATGATTATATCATTTTTTCTTATGAAGGCTCAAACAATGTAACCTGACAGAGAAATGCTGTGGTGCGCTTGGAGCAGTTCTAAGCAATTCATGTCTGAAAGAGCTGGACCTGAGTGATAACGATCTGCAAGACACAGGAGCAGAACTTCTGTCTGCCGGACTAGCAAGTCCAACGTGTCAGCTGGAAAAACTGAGGTGTGTGAAGAAGTGCTGGAGCAGTTTTTTTCTATGACAATCAATTCAAAAATACAGCTGAAACAAACTGAACACATGGCCAGTCCAGCTCCAAGGCCAGCTCCTAATATATTTTTAGTGAATACAATTTTTTTTACTCCATTCTTTGAATTTTATTTGTTTCACTTTTTCAGACTGCCACACTGTAGAATCACAGAGACTGGCTGTGGATTTTTGGCTAAAGCTCTAATGTCCAACCCCACCCACCTGAAGGAACTGGATCTGAGTTACAATCATCCAGGGCAACAGGGGATGGAGCTGCTGTCCTGTGTACAGAAGGACATTGAACACCTCACCATCAGGTATAACATTGAGTCAAATGTCACAAGTTGTTTTTGATCTAGACAATAACTTAGTTGACTTTTTACATTTCAAAAGTCATCTTTTTTTTAATTTTTCCTAGCTTGGACAACAATGCAGAGTGCTACTTAAAATCCACTCTGAAGAAATGTAAGTTGTTTTTCTTTACAAATACATTCTACAAATCAATGAGTATTTTCACACAGATAGTCAAACTGTTCATTCTTGAATATATCTTGCATGAATGTTGAATAATGTCTGTGTTTATGGTAATCTCATTTTAGGTGTTGGACAACAAACATTTTGAAAGTCATTTCTTGTTTGTGTTTCATCAGATGCTTGTGAGCTCACTATGGATGTGAATACTGCCCATTCACTCCTGTCTTTTTCTGAAGACAACAAGAAGATGACACGAATGGAAACAGCTCAACCATATACTGACAGCCCAGAGAGGTTTACAGACTGGGGCCAAGTGCTCTGTAAGGAAGGTCTGGTTGGTCGTCACTACTGGGAAGCAGAGTGGACGAATGAATGGACAGGTATAGGAGTGGCTTATAAAGGAATCAGCAGGAAAGCAACAGGTAATGATAGTGTTCTTGGCTACAATGATCAGTCCTGGAGTCTGCGCTATTGTCAGGGCAAATACACCGCCTGGTACAATAAGAGCGATGCTGCCATATCCATTCCCTACTTTGACTCCAAAAGGGTTGGAGTGTTTTTAGACTGGTCAGCTGGCACACTGTCCTTCTATGCTGTATCATCAAACCGCATGACTCATCTGCATACGTTCCACACCAAATTCTCTGAGCCGCTGTACCCAGGCTTCAGACTGGGATTTGAAAATTCATCATTGACCCTGTGCCAGCCAGAATACACTTAAATACCCTTGAAGAGTCAACGTACAAATGTTTTCATTAAATATGTACATAGAATAAACCAAGGGAGAAAAAAGCTACCTTTACATTATGAGGAAAATGAAGGGATTTCAAATGACCTCGTTTCTAACGAGCTATTTCCTTCTCTATCAACAGTAAATTCAGAGTGTTGCTATCAGGTTCACATTTTCTAACAGAACTCTCTCTGGGTGACAGTTAAGAGAATATTTTGTCAAAACAAAACACAGATAACCTTTTGTTCCAACCAGTCAAGAGCACACAGTTTGACCAATCAACTTTCTGAAGACTGAGATCAGTTGATTACATGAGTCAGGTCTGGTGTGCTGCTGCTTGGTTGGAACAAAACCCTGCAGCCACACAGCCCTTTGTTGAATAGTTTGGACCTGCCTGCTTTAGGAAGTACAGGGGCAAAGTTTTTTTCTGTATTTGATAATATGCCTAAGTAGTACATTGTTTATTTAGCTTTTTGATTCTTTCAACATCCAGCAACTGTGCATCTCCAAGGCCAGGAGATCTGGTTAAAGGTTTTGGAGAAAAACAAGTGAGTGCACCTTGTAATAAGATTTTTTTTTTTTTTGTCAGACGTTGTTTATTGTGTGGTGTTTTAGCAGATGGAACATCTCCCACTCAAGGGAAGCTATGTACAGGATAGGCCAGAAGATATAGAATAATACAAAAAGACACACCAACGTATCAACTTCATGTTACAATGTTAAATTACCATTTGAATGTAAATATGCCTTTAAAATGAATACCTTTAGACTATCCTGTTTGTTTATGTTCTAGTTTATACAGAAATATGAAAGAAATGTTTGTACAAGTGCATAATTGTGAGAAACAGATGTATTATATTTTTGAAACCAAACAGACTGAAACATTTTAAGCAAACAAACACCAAATAATGAACTTGTTTCTGTAATGATATGACTTTTTCATGTGTTTTAATTATTACTCAGATAAAATGTCAATAAATGATCCATGTCAAAACATTCCTACTTTAATCTGAGCGTGCTGACATTGGCTTTCATTTCACTCTTCTTTTATTCACTCATAAAAATACAGACCAAACAGCAAAACAGGTAATTACACTTCTTAAAAAAGCAGTTCACTCGTGTTATAAATTATTGTTACACAGTTGTGCAATGTAAGTGCAGAAGCAAGAAAACTTGAAAATATTTCAAAACTCTGATCAAAACAATTAAAAAAAAACGTGTCTTGTTCTCACTCATAAAAAAGCGACTTGTTATAAGTGAATCAATTAGTTGGCATCCGCTGAGAAATGATTCGATCCTTCCCCAAGAATCTCTTCTGTTTTGGTTTGTCGGTTGTTGATGTGGGTCAGTGCTCTGCAGAAGCTCTCGCTGAGTGGAAGAAAACAAAGTGAAGAAACATCAGTATTTCTTCTTGTTGTCCAGACATCAGGTGCAGACACAAACTTACATTTAAAAGAGGGTGCATATGCAAATCAAACACTTATTTCATTTGCATAAGAATTTAGATTTTAATAGGTAAAATCGACCCTTGGAACAGTTAAGTTTGTGATACCTACAGGAGACCGGGCTCAAATGTTATTTGCAAATATAATGTGTATATAAACTGAAATGATAAGAAATCAAACCCATGTGATCTACGCTGCTTTAATACAGGAGCCACACACAAACCACTTCGCATGAACAGTATGAATGTTATTCGTCCTGAAAGAGTTCAATCAAGTATATTTATTTTTTTTAAATTGACAGTAAACACAAACACACTCGCACCAAAACACCAGTTCACAAAGAAGGCCGCCACATTTCACCAAAGCAGTCCTGCCTATGCCACACTGACCATAAGGACAGTTGAAAGGAAAGCTCTCTGGCGAGAATATCACCCAAAACAAAGAAAAGCAGGTCTGTGCACGGATTTGTTTCAGAGACTTACTCTAATACAAAAAGAGAAGAAATACCAAAACCAAACCACAAAATGTGCAGAAAAAGGTAAGAGATGTTATTTTCAAATAGAGTTTGTTGTTCTCAATTTTCCTGATACACACAGAATCTTTCTCTGTGGTTCTCTTGAGATATAATTTACATCAGCAGATTTTAACGTGATGTTTGAACATTTCTTAGTTTGGGTTTGAGTCTTGTTTGCCACAAATCTGTGCACATTCCTGAACCAAATCAAACAGCATATACTGACACACACAACACAATACACACCACCCAAAAAGGGAAATGGCGGGTATACCTGGACCAGACATGCTCACGGACTCTCCAGCCACTCAGTCCCTGCACACCAGGGACAACGACAAATAATGTGGTGCTTCTCTGAGATAGTAATCTAAGATGATTCCTGCTAAATTTACACCACTATACCATCATCTGTAAATTAAGAATGTATTTTGACTGCAGCTTTATTCTTCAACAACAGATTGGTAGACGGGTAACTTTAATAGCAGCTACTCCTGCAAATTCATGTAGTGGGAAAACACGTTTTATTTATTTCAGGTTTAAAGGACACTAAATTAGGACACTTTGGTGAGTCTTCTTCATGAGACTGTTTGAGGGCTGACTTGTTTTTAGGGTAAAGGTTAGGGTTATAAAAAAGGAGAAAAACATGTGCTATAGCTGTGATGGTTTAGTTTTAGGTGCTGGGGGATGCATGACGTTAATGAAGGTGTGAGGGCACTCACCTGCGACCAGTTTGCTCTTGCGCGAAGCCTCGGAGGCCAGTGCTTGGGACACGTTCATGATCCTCTCCTGCTGCTGTAGAGCTGAGTCCAGCTCACTGAAGTCCAGCAGCGATGACGGCTGTATGTTCTGAACACTGTTGAAAGGACACAAACACTCAGGACTACAAATGGACAGAGACACGACCCAGTGGTGAAGTCTTACACCAAACAGCCCCGCTCCAGCGTCATTATTTGAGAGCTGCCTACCTGGATTTGGCCAGGAGGTTCTTGATGCGCTCAGCCCGGCGGCAGCGCTCCTCCTGCTCCTCTGGACTCAGAGGCTCCTCAGAGTCAGACTCTATGTAGCGCTCTGGGATGAGAACTTTCTGCGGTTTGGACAGCTGCACGTTGGACAAAGAGGAAGTCAGTCTTATAGTCCCATATGTTAAGGATGCTATGCCAAAACTGTCCCGTTTTCTTATTTTTCCTTTCTTTACACAACAGATATTAAAATAATTTGCAATAATTATAACCTTTTCCACAATGACAGTAAAGAATTCCCCTTCAGGTATTAATGCTATGTTACACAGCTGAACCTTTTCAACTAAAATTAAAACCTTTAAAAAAAAAAACTAGCACGAATTTAAGACAAAGGTAGTTGGCCAAGCAGATGTGTGTGTCTACCTCCCGGCTGATGTCCAGGTCATAGTCAAAGGGCTCCACATCCACCTCTTGTACGCGTGTGGCCGTCGCCGTCACCCACTCGTCTGATTGGATCCTCCCTCTCTCTTTCACTTGATTCCGCCCTTCATCGCTCTGACCCTCTGCCACAGGCCGCTCCTCCTGCCAATCAAACACCTGTGAGGGGGCAGGAGTCAGGATTACCCAGCTGGTCTGGTGACCGTCAAAAATAGATTTACTGATATTATAACATCAGATATGAGTCTTTCAGTAAAGATAAAGTAAATATATATTAATCATAGAAACCTCAGTGTTTCGAGGTATGTGTTCAAAAAGTGATTAGAAAATTGACTCTGAGACATTGATGTTATTTGAACAAATCAAGCAGCTTTTACTGGAGACTAAATGGTTCCTGGTTCAATTACTCAAATTTGAATACTTGCTGGTATTTCTCATTTACATGATAGCAAATTGAATGATCTTTGGGTTTTGTACTGATGCTCAGAAAAAAAGCATCATCTTGGGCATTTTTAGAGCAATCAATCAATTAATCTAGAATAACATCTGCTGATAAAGAAGTAATGAAAATAGTCACTAGTTGCAGCCCTAGTATTTTATAGACAGTGAAGGTTAATACAAATGACTTACAACATGTTTTTACTCGTCATAAAGCGAAAGCGAAAAGGCATGGAGCAGAGGCAGACAGGGCAAAAGAGAGTAGTGGCAATCTCTTTGTGAATTAAAAGCAGTGGGGCTCATGGGTAAAATATGAAACAGCACTGACAATAGCACTGTGGTAAGAGGAAGGAGGTCATCTCCACCATGATCTCACTAGTTTATAAGATTCTTAGCAAGTTGGTTCAATAATTTATATATATTGTATATTGGTGTATACAGCAGTATTCAGCGCTCGTGCCCCTTTTCCACCCTTAAGGAACTGGTTTCATTCTGGTTCACGCACCTAATAAATAAATAAACCTTTCTGAGGACCTCAACCAGAAATAAATTGGTTCCAAAAACCTGAAAAGTTGGTTCCCAGCTTGATCTAAAAAAATATAGTTTTTCCTTGACCTGAAGGTTAAAATGAAGTGGGCGTGTCACATTCTACAGGTCATTGTTACGATGTCGCCGCTCTAGGCATGACACTATATGAAAATGTAATGTTGCGCTTACTCTGCCCAACATAAATGGGATTCATGATATATAATCATAAATCATCAGGATCGTCCTGTACAAATAAAGTTTAAATAAATGTTGGTAACTTCATCTAACGGTTGTTCTTCATTTTGGATTCTGTAGTATTTACACATATTGGATTTAACTTGTGTTTGATCGACTTATTGCAAGCATTTCTTATCGAGATCACATCTTTTGTTTGTCCCATCCCAACGCCGCTGTAAACCAGAGAAAACATGGGCTGCTTTACACGACGAATCTTGAACAGAACTGTTGAAGAACCAGAGCAAGCTGGTGGAAAAGAGAGCTACAGAAATGCCTAACGTCTCTGCAGTGGGTCGTGCCTCAGGTAGAGGGAGACAAACTCTAAAATGAATGGAATATATGGCCAGATATGATGTTTAGTATCGCCACCACGGACCCACAGAGCAGACCCACACACATGATTAGTTGTGTTACTGAAAGCTACAATTACACACATACCACATCCTCCTCCTCTACTATGTACTCCAGCACATTTGCATCTATAAAAATACTTTTATTCCCTCGTGTGTGTGTGTGTGTGTGTGTGTGTGTGTGTGTGTGTGTGTGTGTGTGTGTGGTGAGAGGTACTTGTGAGTAATCATCCAAGGAGCATCAAAGCCATGCATGCATCCTTCCCGCTCCAGTAGTCTGCAGCAGGGTCTGATCTGTTGCTGCGTTCACAAGCTCTGACACACACTGCATCCCATGCCTTGTTGTGCTCAGGAGAATCAGTCGCACACAAAAGGACAGAGAGAAAGAACACCATGCAGACACAGATTCATCAAACCCCCAGCAGATTAGGAAGAACACAGCCAAGAGGAGGTTCAGAAGCAAGAAACTCTTTATTGTCGAGTGCAAATCTCTACATGATAGAAAAGAAAAGGGAAAAGAGTTGTGCGTTGCTTCTCGTTTACATTGAATTAGGTTCTGATTAGCAGTTCACGTCTCTAAATTCTCTAATATATGTCTACGCTTCAACTGAGCAACCTCCTGTAACTATTTTTCTCTTAGATCTGATATATTGTACGTAGCTGTGGAAGGATAAAAGCAATATAGCGGAAAAACTTTCAAGGTTAATATTCGTAAGAAAAACAAGGAGCGGACAGCAGCACCACGGAGAACCAAAACTGTATGTGGAGTGTGACAACCACAGGGAATTATCTTCTACATGTACAGTGCTGCAGAGATTAATCGGCTTGTTTATCTACAGTTACGTCACAGTTTTGATTACTCATTAATTGTTTCAGTAATTTGCCAAGTAAAAAAAAATAGAGTTTTTGCTGCCTTCTCTGTTTTGTATCAGCGTAAAGTGAATATCCCACAAGTGAACTGTTTTTCAGAGATTCTGTTTCTGTCTGTAAAGAGACACACTGACTGACTGAAAAAGATCCCAAATTGTCTAACATGTCCACTGTATTGCTCCTTTCTTACTCTTCCCACAGATTCCCCATGACAAAGTTGTCCGCTCCTTATTTACATTTTGTTTTTTATTTTTCTATTGCATTTCAGCCCAGTTGCTTGAGCCTGTCCTGTATATTATGATGCATAAAACAGCACAGCATAGGCCACTTAAAAGTACTCAGATATGAGTACAGATTCTCTCCCCAACTTTAATTGTGGCAAATGTAATTATCAACCACTGTCAAACGATAAAAATATCCTTGTAGGTCTGTACAAGAAAAGGCTGTATTAATGAGGATGTTAATTCAACTATAAAATGGTGTAAACGTGTTTTATGCTGGTGGAGTAGAGAAAATAAAATATGCGTTTATGGTTATATGCATTAAAAAGAAGTGAAAAGTAGTAGCAGAGGATTACAGACTGTATTGCTCACTGTTACAGGGAAATTTGAATTCTTGGATTGATGGGAAATGTAGTCTGACTCTGACCGCAGTCTGGTTAC
This sequence comes from Lagodon rhomboides, assembly GCA_039737535.1. NCBI lineage: Eukaryota > Metazoa > Chordata > Actinopteri > Spariformes > Sparidae > Lagodon > Lagodon rhomboides. Next base: position 14,118,539 of record CM077793.1, read on the forward strand.
GTGTGTGTGTTAGTCTGTAATCATAATACCAAACTGGCAGTTATTATGTGACATGTGATCTTAATGGAAGACTTTGACATTTTAGATTTCACTGTATTACTTTTTTCACCCAGGCATGTTAGCATTGTTAGCATTTCTTACTGAAACCAAGGGTCAAATGTCAAAGCGTTCCTTTGGGGGGTTAAAACCAGCAGAGTCCCTGCATCGTCCTGACTGAATTCCGCTATTACACAGAACAGCAACCTTAAAGCTAGCTCTTGCATCATTTCTATGATTCTGAGGTGGAGATGCAAGCTCCAAACAAACCATGATTAAATCAGATGTTGATTAAGGAGGTAAATTTGGGACAAAGGCAAAAAAGATCGTCAGCAAAACAAGGCACTTGGATTTCATTTGAGGAAAAGAAAGAAGGGAGGTGTGATCATGATTTTTCCCACTAGCATTGCCTCTTTCTTCATTTCGTCAACCTGAATACTTATTTTCTCTTTTTCCAACATTCCCTCTATATGCTCTATATACCAAATCTCTACAAAATATAACTGTACAACTGTATACTGAAAATATCCCTCAGTAAATAAATAAAAGTGTACAAGTACACGGTATGTAGATGTACATAAATGGGCTCTTCTCTCTACTTTCTGGTGATAAAAATAGAGAATGGAAGGCAGAGTGATGCCTTCCATTCCCTTCTTTTCTCAATGGATTTACATTCAGAATTGTGTCAGTGAGGTCCCACCAGGGGGCAGTGGTAGCAAAGGGGTTTAAGTGACCCCTGAACCTTTAAAAAAAATGTATTAAACAGGGAGTGACACTGTCCCGGTCCAAAGCTAGCCAAGATTTCCCCACAATCCCATGTGCTCTTTTTGTCTCCCATTGGTCTTAAAGCATTAACCAAGCTAGCTAGCCAGCCACAGTCAGTCCCGCCCTTTAGCTTGTTAGTGCTCAAGGCTAACGTCAACAACCACGGGTTACACAAGGCAGAGAGTGCTAGCATGTTAGCATTCCTGCTGGGTTATTATGTGGCGGGAGGCTGGAGGGTGGCATAGCAGCAGTGGTGGTGAACGTGGTGCTCCCTGTGTCTGCTGCTGCTGCGCGAGGGTGGGGGGTAACGTACGGAGGCCGAAGGATCGGAGGTGTTGGAGGGCAGCCTGGAGGAGGAGGAGGACCGCTGGGTGGCGACAGTGGAGGTGGAGAGGCCAGTGCAGGAGCGTTCGCCCTGGCTGAGGTTCCTCTTGCGCTCGCGAACTAGCGCCTTCTGGTGGCGCTTCATCCGCTCCAGCTGCTCCTCGGCAGTCATTCGCCCTCGAGTGCTCGGGAGCTGCAGGGCTTCTGTGGGTGAGGACAGACGCTCAAAGGCACTCTTAGGTCTCTCCGGCTGAAAAAGGGAATGAAGAAAGATGAAAACCAAAGAGAGAGAGAAGTACGAACATTTTCCCAGTCCATAAAGTTGCACTTTATCCTTTTCAGTTCATCAGAAAAATTCCCTTTCAGGATCACCAAATTTGGAGATTAATCATTTCTATTCGTAACCAGTAACTAAAGCCTGGAACTGGAAATACTAATGTAAAGTTAGTATCTCGACTCACCCTTGCTGCAGAGCTCCCGGGGGCTCTCCTCAGGGTGACGTAGGACGAGATGGAGGTGGACTGGTTCTGTCGAGACGATGAGCCTACCAGACATAGTTGACAAGAATCAGCAAAGTTTTGTTTTAGTGTTTCATTCGCAAGGTGAGGAAAGCAGCAAGGTCACACAGTGAAAACACAGTGACAGAATGAAAAAATAAACATCTGAAAACTGATAAAAATGCAGAATGAATACTTCAGGTGAAACAAAAAACACAAGGGTATCCATTCTGCATGAGGAGTGAGGATTAATGTGCAATATATCAACGCTGAATATAAATGCCTTGACCTAATTGCTAAACATAAAAAATATTTACAATCTGAGATTGGTTTTATTTTATAAAGAACTGTCTCAAGATTTAGAATAATTTTAATAACGTTCCAGAGGGTGATCCATCTCTTCGATATATTACGCTCCTCTTGTAGGTGACAATTAATTCTATTACTGAGGGATAATTTATTATCCGACAAGTACGACATTTTTCATGCTTTACCTGATGAATCCTCTAGTCTGAAGAGATTGGATTTCTAATAAAAATATGTGTCTTCCTGAACATAAATACACTTGTCAATTGCTTATTCAAAGTTTTTAATTAATCTATTCAAAGCTTGCTATGTATATATTCCTCATACTTTTAACCTTAACAACAAAACCAAGGTTATTTCAATAGAAATAACCACCTGTTGCTCTGCTGTACCTCTTTGGAGTCTATACGCACAAAGACAGGATGATATTTGGCAGTATGGTGTGGTGTTATAAAGGTCTGTATCCTGTATTAAATGTACGTATTTTACATGTAACTGTTCAGTTACCTTTGCTCTGGAAATACTGGTAGTCAACGTCAGACCCGGTGCTCTGGTGGCTTATTCCTGGCAGCTCTGGTTCACTCAGATATGACCGCAAATCAGTCTGACACCAGAAAGGGTTAGACAGAAAGACAGTGTGTATACAGATGATACGTGCCTTTGGGATGAATAGATTTATAGATGAATATAGAATAGATGAAACAGATTTTTCTTAGGTCCTAAATGGCAGCATACCTTACAGTCTCCATTGACGACATACTGCCCGCTCTCTCTATCCCTCTTCCTCTCATCTGATTGGCGTTTCAGCCCACGCACTGATGTGTGGCGGATGACCGAGGCCTCTCTGGGTAGAGGAGGCACCACGGGGGGCGCCTCCTCGTAGTCGTAGAGGCGAGGCAGTGGTGGCCTGGGTGGGGCGGTGTCCTCTGCCTGGACGTTAACCAGGCAGAAAAGGATTTTAGAAGTACCATAAGTACTGCTGTATAACTGATAACCCATTTTTGGTGAAGGCTTTAACAGCATCTGACTAAATCCAGCCTAAAATCCCTGAAAATGAACACCAAGTATACTCTGCTCTGCATCATTTTGAAGCAGAAGAGGGACACTCACCCACTTTGGCACTGTGCTGTGAGGCAAAGTATGGGAGAGGACAGTGGGGATGGAGCTGCGAGGAGGAGGCTGGACCTCTGTGCTCAGAGAAGGCACTGCCAGGTCTGACACTGAAGGCACTAATTTCCTCTCTGCAGGGGTGTGTGAACACAGAGAAATCAAATATTAGCAGGTTTGAAATGAATTTACAGTCAGGAACATGGGGAATGTCTGACCACATTTACACTTAGAATAGTAGGACAGACATTAGACGCCGCTATCAATAAATGCAGCCACAAGCTACACAATTGTCATTTTCACTTAGACTGTGACATCTGATTTTTAGAACAGAGCAGAACTCTAAACTAAGACAAGAATTGTCTATACAAATACTGCAATCTGATACAGCTGCAATATGTGAACAATACCAACTAGTATTTAGTCAATGTGTAACTCTAAATGATAACAGATTGATTATACATTTTTGAATGAAAACTGTTGTGAGTGGCATTTGCTGATAATATCTTCTGAGTTGCTGTGGTTCCCGACCTGGGTTCTGGACAGAGTCGATGGTGATCTTGTAGTTTGCTTTGCTGGCACTCAGTCCCGCCATCACGTCCTCGATCCGCCACAGCTCGCGCTTCATCTCACCTTTCTCTTGCTACGGTTTGACATACAGATGTAAACACACATTTGACTCCACTTCTGGTTTTGTTTAACTTGGTTTTCAATGTCGCAGATTTTATCTTTTTTATAAAAATTTCATCTGTGAATCGTTCTAAATTACATGTTGTTCTATCGACTTCTGTTGTTAAAACTGAGGGGGAATTGTTCGACATTTTTATAAAAAAGCATGTAAGATTTAAATTTAAACAGATCACAAACCATGGATACTGTATGTAAAAACCCAGCCTGTTAGAACAGATAGATGTTTAAACTGAAACACTCGGGAGGTGAATCTTCTCTGAGCTGCAGTTCCAGGTCTCACCTGTGGGGTGGCGCTGTGGTTCATGTGTGCCTGCAGCGCCATCCTCAACTGCTCCACAGATCTCTCCAGCCTGCTGTACTCCTCCCAGGCCAGTGCCATCTCCTGCATTACACAGACACACACAAAGTCTTTGGTTGAATATACAGTAGCGCTTTAAAGGGACATTACACCCCGAAATCATCCTCTTATTCTTGGTGATATTTATCCTTCCAGTTACTGTTTTGGTGTTGGGGGCAAATTTTGGACATATCGGCATAGAGATGTCTGCCCTCTCTTGAATATATTTGAACAAGATGGCACTTGTGGTGCTCAAAGCGCTAAGGAAATACATGTGGAAAACTCAACAACCCTTTCCTTCAATGGCGGTCAGAAGGTGTAGTTACATATGTATATAAAAAAGAAATAGGTATAAAGAATATAGTTTCTACATGAAACTGCTCAAAACAAGGTCTGTGGATTATCATGAGTAACCAGTGAATGATTTCTGGAAAGATACATTGCTCTTGAGTTTTTTGAATGTATTTTCTTAGGTGCTTTGAGCAGCACAAGCTGTGAGCCATCTAGTTCCAATATATTCAAGAGAAGGCAATGACAACACACAAATATGCCCTTAAACATTTACACAGAAAACATTTTCTTTTTCTTTTTTTTTTGCATACATCTGTGTGATGTTTACATTGTATGTATATGTGCTCATTTTCAAAAATACCTTCAGAAATACTCCAAACTCAACCACAGACAAATACAAAAAAGCCTACATACGGTGGAGAGGCGTGATATTTGTGCCCTGATGGTGACCAGATCCTCCTGCAGCAGCCTCTGCTGATAGGCGATCTTTTGGGCGTGGGCCGGCTGCTCATGGTACTGCTCCATCTGCTGGTGGGACAGATCCAGCACACTCTCCAGCTTGTCCTAAAGGAGTGTGGAGTCATGCAGCAGGAGGTCAACCAAAGATACAAAGAGCTGCTTCCCTTAGAGAATGTTGCACTATTCAGCAGGTAGCATTCAAAGACGCCTCCAGAGGGCAGCATGTTTCTACAGGCGATCACGAGCCACCATGAGATCTCGTTCAACATCCTCTTATTTACTCACCTTGATTTATGTGATGAGGCACACATTCAAGACCTTCATAAGTTGTACTGAGTATTTGACTGAATTTTATTTTAAGCAGCCGGAATTTGAAGTCTTCAGTTTGGGTTGTATGTGTTTCCGGCCAGGTCTGTTAATCAGCCGTTCTAGCTTTGCCAGTCAAGAAACTGTGAGTCAGAGTCAGAGAAATCAATATCCTCGCCTCTCCTTCAAAAGAATTTCCTCTGACTATGACTGTGAATGTTGAATCAAGAAAGAAATCCACCAGTGAACTCTGATCGTCCTGCTCTTCTCTTTGATAGCTGACTCACCGTCTGTTTATCAAACTCCTCCACAGCTCAACTAGTGGCAGCAGTCTAAACGTTGTCCTTGAATGTGGCCACGTCATTCTAATATTTATTGTAATTATCTAACATTTTCACCTCTTTACTCATCAGACTGACTAAGGACGGCTGACAGAATGAGACCATTTGATTGACTGAAAGCCTACATAACTAGCAGAGCGTGTACCTTGTCCTCCTTCAGGGAGCTGATCCTCGCCTCCAGGTCCTTGAGGATCTTGTCCTGCTCGCACAACCGACTTAACTTCACCTGCAGGGGGAGACACGGAGCTGAGTGAGCGGAGAGGCGGATGGAGCATTGTAGGAGCCTGCACTCTCACAGATAAAGTGCGTTGACCCTCTGGTAATTAAGTGGCCCATTTACGTAATTACACATTCTCCTTGTTTCTGCAGCTGTAGATGAATCACTATGTGTACAAGAACCTGTATGTCTCTGTATAGTGATTCTGTTTGTAAACGTGTTTATGTGCATATATATCTCTTTTTTTTTTTTCTATGTTTGAGTGCATATATGTAGTAATGTAGGTACCATTTATATTCTATTATAGCTCCCCTGGTCTTGTGCAGGTGTAATTACTATGAGCGAGCCCATTACACAAAGTGGGGTCGACCCACCTGTCACTTTTAATTACAGCGTCAGGAAGGCTCTGAGCTTTGTTAATTAATCCCCGATTACACTCTGCAAACTTCAAGGCAAAGGTTAGATCACTTTACCATCCCGAGGTAAAAGAACAACACAATTTTCACGCAACACAGTTGTGACTGAACAGCTTGATATGAACAAGGTGCTTATCCATACACATTTTTGTACACAACTCTAGTTTTTATATTCCATCAAATAAATTATTAATCCTGTTTTTGTCTCCACGGTGATGTTGTTGTTGGATCTGATCAAATATTCATTGCGGACAACGCTCTCATAAATTGTTTAAACTGTTGCGTATGAAGCTTATACTGAGGAATACTTTCACAGCAGCTGTAAGGCTGTCTGAAAAAACCACAGGGAATTGTTTGGATTATCAAACTGATAGAGTTGTGGCATTTACGTATTTACACTCTCTGCGTTCTGGCTGACCCTCGAAGCTGAAGTGTGATAGTGCAGCATCTCCTCCCACACATTTTCCAAAACATCCATATTTTGTTTTGCTTTAATTACCCTTACATTTCTCCCAATTGAACTATAGCAGTCAGCGCCGCTCCCTAAAACAAACTGAAATGTCATGTTAATGTTTGGAGTGGAACAAAACAGAACAAGACAGAACTCAGAGAGTGAAACTGAACGAGGCTGAACAATCCTGTGCATTTGTTATTTTCATGATAGCAACATACATAATAATGAACAATTAAAGGATAACTGCCAGTTTCGCACATCGTAGCTTAATTTTTCCGAAAATGTAATGTTCAGGCACCCTACTTATTAACAGACAAACAGAAACGATGGGATTTGTCTGTATGGAATGCAGCAAACATTTTAAGAAACTACAAAATGGGAACACCAACAACTTTACACACAAAGGTGTGTTTACAGTACTACTGCATACGTGAAAGAAGTACTATAAAGCCTTTTGTTGCTCCAGAGGAAGCTGCATGCAATCTCATAAAATGCTGATATCCTAATAAAAAATAATATCTAATATCTGCTGTACAGATTTCAATCTTTTTTTTTCTTCCCATAAGTCCAACAGTGTTGCAGGAGTGCAATGCTAGAGCAGTGGATTGCTTTTCACCACATGGCGCCCACAATTCAACAGCCACTAAGTGACGTTACTGGAGGCAATTTACTTGCAGCTTCATCTGGAGCTACAAAAGGCTTTATCCCACTTTTTTTCCAACATAAACAGTAGTACTCCTGTGGACCTGCAAACACACTTTAATGTGTACAATTGGTGAATCCTTTAAGCTTGTACTTACATCCACATCACTTTCTGCAACCTTCACAGGTTTCCCTGAGTCCTTCAGTGTCTGACTTCCAGCTACCTAGAAATCCAAAATAAACACTTCCAATTATTAGTTGTTCGGCAAAGTACAGTTACTGACCTGTGATACAGTGACGCTGAAATAAAGGAGCTACAGATCACAGAGACCAGCTACAAACTACAGTATCACGAGGCTGAGACAGACTATCTGTGACACATTCCCTTGGCCTCATGTACATGACAATGTGAGTGAGTTCTGGCACACAAAATCAGCTCTTGCCATGAAGAACACAATGGCTATGGACACTTTGAAGCCCTGCACAAACTGACTTATCAATAAAAACTCTTCTCCATACAAAAAAGCAGTGTTTTGGTTTTTTTTGAGAACAGGAAAATATGAGTTTTAGGAACACACCCTGGACTGCCTGAGTCCAGGTGCTAACTGAAATTAACTGGGGTTACTGACAGGTCTCAGGGTGAAAACGCTCCTCTAGTTTGAAAAACATTATGTGTACACATGTGCAATTTTAATAATGATATAATCACAAAATTTCACTGATGACAGCTCTTTCCCGGATTTGGAAATAATTAGTTTAGGAGTACATGTACTCCTTTTTGGAAATAAGTAGAGACATGACACAGCTGAGTCCTGTGTTAATGTCAAGGAGGTGCAGCGTTTCAGAGACGATGGTAGAAGCAGCTGGCTTTTCAACCACCGGGCCACAGCCACAGCCAACAACACATGCACTGCCGAGCCATCCCATGCCCACTTTTCAGCAGCATTGTCACCATCACCACATGGGAGAGGGGGTGGACAGCTCAAAGGTCACATGGAGATAAGACATTTGATGCCATTCAAGCCGTGAATGGGGTGCTGTAAGCAATGGGATGGTCTTTCTAGAACAAAGACTCTAAACACACACACTCACATACAGACTACACACATGCATCCCTACTCTGAACACATGCACGGCATTAATGCACAGACACACTACATACAACAGTAGATCTCTTTGTATCGTACATATACTGGATACAGATACATACACACACACACACACACACATACAGCTTACGTTCATTAGAGGCCTGAGAGGCCCAGCAGTGCAGTGCAGTAGTAAACTGTGAACTGCGAGGATCAGGGGCTCTAGAGCTCTGATCTGGGAGTCAAAATCACAAAGACACAGAGCCGCAGTCACAAAATGGCGGCTGCTTTTCGTGAGATGCTTCTAAAACCACACATTTTAGAGTCTAATGGGGATATTTTGTCTCACAAAGATGCCAAAACAACTCTATCTGAAGTGTGCAGTCTTATGTTTCGGCTCAACAGTTGGGCCCGAGCGTTAGAGGCGGTTGTCAGTAGGAAACACCAAGTGTGTTAGCTTGAGCTAGAGACAGTTCAAATCAGAAGAGGCACGGCAGAAATAGAACACTTGAGTTAAAGCAGAAGTTAAAATGACAAATAGAGTTCAGGGGACAAACTCTGTGCATATCTCACCTTTAGGTCCAGATACTCCAAGTCCTTCTTCAGCTGCATATAGGTGTCATCAGCCTATAGCGTAACAAACGTGTGAGTGTGGATTATTGATTTGTGTCAACAGGAATTTAATAATTCACAATCAGGGTCATCTGAGCCTGACAAAGCTCCACTGACAGTTCATTAGTGGGATGTATGTGTTGAGTATGAAGTGTGAATTGCTGTTAAGTGTATGTGCAAACATGCTTCAAAACTGACACACTCACACATACAGTAAAAGTCATTCATTTATCTTCTCAGAGGTGATCCTACTGCAGCAGACAACAAACCAGCACAGACCAGATCCATCAAAAGCTGCAGATCTTGAAGCATCGCTGAATTCAGCTTTAATTCAGTTTTAATTCAGTTTTAATTCAGCTCATATCACTCAACAGACGGTTGAGGTATGGCCGGAAATGACAGATTCACGAATCAGAAGACCAAACTGTCCAACACATCCACAGCCAGACGATTAGCCAAAGCATGGGATGGCTTTGTGGACGTTGAAAAGTTAGCAGCACAACATGCTATGGATAGTGTTACTAGAAGCACGATATGAAAACTGACCAGCCAAGAACAGCACATGGAAAAAGAGGCAGATGGATCTATGACAGCTGCAAGGCCATCGTTCACAGATTAACCATGCCTGACGTCACACCACGAGAGCACGAGAGCTGTTGGGTAGAGGTTGCCACTGACATAGTGAGAGTTGACTGATGCTGCCGCTGTTATAACTTTTTGGTTTTGGTTAGTCTTTTTTCACATTTAGATACAGTATATTTACAGTTGGGGACAACCAAGTACAGGATCATCCTGGAGTTAGAGGTTTGGACTAAGAGTGTGTCTAGATGTGGATGTCTTCGTAGTTTGGACCTGAACAGCTGGATATCACGACATAAGAAGACTGTTTTATTCAGGAAGCTGATTTACCAAGACACATTGGCTAATTACATGCAGTGATTCCAGTGCTTTATGTTGCTTTCCCTGCCTCCCTTTTCAAACATCGTCAGAGCCATAATGGATCCCAGATAGCAACATACCATGTGGAATGAAGGCACTTGGGCGGTTCACTCCTGTTTGCCAGATCTGAGCCACAAGCAGCCACATGTCAGCTAAGAGCAAACGGAATAAACCAGAATTGGCCCAAATCTTGACCACAGTTATCTTAAGTCATCATCATAGGTGCCATCATTCCACACGGTAAGAGAGCCCGATGAATGTGCCTGGTACAATTTTGCTATCTGGAATGACTGATTAAAAGAATCTTTCAGAAAAAGTTTGACACTAATGCTGTTTTCAATTCTCGTCCGATATTCATATATATTCAATTTAGACAAGTGTTCCTCGTCTGAGATCATCAAGCACCTAGTCTATGGTAGCTGAATGATCAGGATCTCAAATTAGACATGGTAACGTATAAAAAGTCACACACAGCATATTTTGAAATATCTCCTTTGAACCATCTCCTATCTCCTGCTCTGTCGACATGACAACCTGACCTGGCAGTAGCACTGGGGAAAGTTACAGGAGGTTTAATGTCATTTCGGATGTATCCTCTGAGGACTAGGATTACTCACCGCAAATGTAATCTAAAACAAAAAGTGTTGGATGGGAATGGTGAATGTTTTTATAAATCATCATAGAAAGTCATTAAAATAGTTGCTGAGATATTTCACTCTAGACCAAAGTGAAGGACAGACAATTGACAGACAGACAGACAGACAGACAGACAGACAATACTATCCAAAGAGCCATGAATAATGTACAAAAATATTTACACTTCTGAATGAGGAAATTAAAATTGATAATACAAATTAAAATAACTAAAAGTAAATCTAAATTTAGGCGTAATGCAGCCCTGCAATATGTTTAGTGGCAACCTCTACCAGCCCATGGTAAAATGAGGGGTGGACAGGCAGGCGTGCCGCGGGGGGGGGGCCCCACCTGGGTGTTGAAAGAGCCCAGGGGAGCTGAGAGACCCACATGTCCGAGTTGGGACACAGGTGAAGGGACGGAGCTGAGGAGGGGGCTGTTGCTAGTGTTGGTAGGAGTGAGGAGGTGGTTGTGGGGGTTCAGCTCTTTGGGACCGTTGAGCCGCTGCAGCTGGGCTAACGTGTGCTGACGTGCGGTGGCCATCTTGGCCCGATGCCGGCGCAGCTGAATGAGGAACAGGGTGAGCTCCTCGGGCTGTCAGGCACCACAGGACATTAAATCTAGCATCAAAACTGACCATACTAAACTTCAGTGAAACAGGAGCCTTGCATTCACAGTGCTGGCGGCCACTTTGGCTGATTGCCAAATACAACAAGCAGAACAGCAGTTAAAATTAGGAGGATTAAAGGGAGGGCTCACAGCAACACACTATTCATGACAGGAAATGCCTTCCAAATGTTCAGCTACAGCCAAATGGCTCATGCCAACAAAAGGCTAATCAAGATTTGGTCAATATTTTGTTGTAGCGCAGAATGAATGCACTTCTGGTGACTGATTTCCTAAGTGTCTGGTGAGTAGAGCACATTGTAAGAAACATAATACTCGACTAAAAGCAGACTGTGAGAGGGAATTGTACATCACTTTCAATACAGGCCTCTTAAGCCTTCAGATTATATAATTAAATCCATGCCTTATGTAATGTTTTTAAAATATCAATATTGGCAATACACAGAAGAATATTTTATGTTTTAATTTGTAAGACGTACCGTTTTGCCATGAAGGCTGGGTGCACTGACTGTGTGCGTGATGTAACCAGATGGCATTGACCGCCTCTCAATAGTAGCAGCCTGACAACACACAAAGAACACATTTTATATACACTGTTTGGAAATAAACATGTTTAGAGCAATCACAGAGTAAAGATGGTCCCACCTCACATAACAATAAAAATGGTGAAAAATCTGCTATTGTGACATAACATGGAAAGTTTCATATCACCACAGGCAACAATTTTTGTTTCAGAGGATAAAATATTTAAATGAGCTTGATAGCAGAGTGTATGTAGTGTATTCTTTCTTATCACTTGGCAAACTGAAAGCCTGTGGCTGTGGGAAAGTGGGCGTGAATTTACATATTTGTGTCAAAAAAGCGATAAGTAAATACTGATGGAGTTGCTTATTTTTATCAGTCTGCATAATTGTGACAAATGTATTCATCCACACATACAATATATCTATCATTCAGTATAGAGTAATAATTATATGTATACATTCTCAATAAAGTTCACAGTTAATAGTTTCTTTTTGACTGATTGCTGACACAGTTGAGGTAATTTAACAGTCTCAGTGCCTTCAGGATATGTCTGCCATTGTACCCCGAGGCACTAAAACAATTATCCCGTTCAGTGGAGCACGGCACTAACATCAGCCCCCCACTGTCAAGATGACTGACATTGTTCTGGATGAAAAACTGTTCTATTTAATATGTTGTACTTGACAGTGGAAAAAAACAAAACATTAATGTCCCAATCTTCAAAGAGCACAAACAACAGGATGGAAATCAGTTTTATGCAATCTATACAGTGACAACAGGAAATAATCTGTTGTCATCCACATGACATTAAATCTGTCATTGTCTTTGTTTGTCTTAAACTAATTTCTTTTATCATTATTACTTAAATATTCTGGGGACACTCAAATATTTATCATTTGATTGAGCTCCAAGGAGCTACTGTCAAAATTTGGGTTTATTGTTATTTTAAATCGCCTTGAATAACAGTGTTAGATAACTGTCTGAAATTGATTGAGAAATGCCTAATTTGCCCAATGGAATAGTAGTATTGTGCATGGACACTTTTCTGTGCACAGTAAGTCAGGTAAGATCTTTTTCATCTCTGATCCCTCTGGTATGAAGCCTTACAGACTAAGCGTGGATAGTAAAACTCACACTGCATTACAGCATTACCCAATAAAATACAAATTATAGGTTGAAGTTTGTGTTGTTTGCAAAAAACGTGAAATTGTGGTTCTGCGTCTGTGTCTGCGTCTGACATTATGTTACCTTGAGCATCTGAGATTTGGTCCTGCGGGGGGAAACAGCAAACGGGATGTCGACCACTGACCTATCGCCCACAGGCCTGACTGTCACACGTTCAGCTGGCGTGTGTGGCCTCCGTGTGGGCGACAGGGTTCTGCTGCTGCCAGGTGGAGGCCCAGGTGGAGGGATGTCTGCAGATGAAGGTGGTACCGACACACAGCGGGGTGCCCCTTCAGACCTGGGTGCTGAAGAGGAGGGAGGCACAGTGGATGGAGGGCGGGGGCCGAATGGGTACTCCGGGGCCGGGGTGTAGAGAGGCGCTGTGGGGCTGCCGTGACGGAACTGGTGGCGCTGCTGCCACTCGTACAGCTGCCAGACGGTGTGGGACCCTGGGCCGGCCTGCTCAGGGGTGAGCCGGAAGTGGCTGAGGCGGTCCTGGGCATACTTGTACTCGCCAAGTCGGCCGGGTGGGGGGCTCTGACGAGGAGTTCTTGGCAGGGTCTGATATGCATCCATCGTTGTGAACTTGTGCTGGGTTGGTGGTGTGCGACGAGGGAGGGTGTTCTCTCTGGAAGGCGGGCTGTGGGATGGGAACACAGAAGGATGTTCTTACTGCAGCAAAGACACATGATATCTAAATAAGATTCATCTGATTTCACCTTGACTTATATCTAATGATTGAATAACAAAACAAGCAGATTACACCTTATAATTATATTTACTGTGCTATAAATGTGCTTCTGGTTTGCTTGTAATTTATTCGTTTGATAAAAAGCTCAATATTTTTTTATTTCAATTTTCGATCAAAAGTGTGACATCCAAAGTGCAGGATCTGCAATTTTGGTAAAATGTGTCACAAACGAGGCACGGTGTAAATGCAGTATTGTGGTGCTACAGAAATGCTCTGGCCTACAAATGTTATTCTCCAAATATTGGTTAATGGAACATGCTTGTTTGGTACAGACCCTAGCAAAAATAATATAATCATTTTAACATTTTTTTGACTAAGAAAGAATGCAAAAATGACCAGAAACTACAATCCTGACTGATATCACAATCGCAAAATGATTTCATTTGCACATCCTTGAGTCCTAGATATATTTGAATCAGAGTTCAACGTTTAAACATAAAATACATAAAGATGTTTTAACGATATGTTTATGATCAGGTGCAATTCTATAAAATAAAACAATAAATAGTTATCTTTATTTTCTTGATAGATTACATGTGACATTGACCTACCCTTTGTGATCGGCCTTCTGTACTTGAACCCACTGCTCCACTTGCTCCAGAGTGCTCCTCCTCTGCACCTGCTTGTGTGTGTCAGCAGGCGACGGCGCTGGGGCCCTCTGGTATGTCCCCGCTGCGATCCCGTTGGGCTCCAGGATGGGGCTGGGTGTGGAGACGAGGCCGTTCCTCGTGCAAACGCTGGAGGGCAGTGTTGAGGCGGCTCGTGAAGGTGCCCGAGATGGAACCCTGGACACGGGCGCCGAGGCCGACACGTGGTCTAACTGTGGGAGGGCAGAGGGCGCGGGGTTGGAGGGGAGGGATGTGTGCGTGTCCATTTCCAGGGCTGTACTTCCTATGGGGAGATCCAACATGGTGGTGGCAGGAGATTCTTTGTGGAAGCTGCAGCGTTCGTCGGCGTCACGGTGTATGGGCTCCAGGAGAACCTCGTGGATGATGGGTCTTGTGGTCTCAGAGTCTGGGGTCTTGGTCTTGTGGTGGTTTATGTGGTTCGTCTGTGGGACTGCATGCTGCTGCGACATGTTGAGCTTATCTAACTTGTCAGATGGTCTGCGGAGAGTAGAGATTACATGAAAAGCCTGGATGAATGTTTGCCCCCAAACTAATTTAAAAGGATAGTCAATCTGTTTCCACCTTGAACTTAGAGGTACACTATGCAGTTTTGGTGAAGATATTCTAATTGGAGGAGAAAGATCTTCATTGACTGATTTTTTTTGTTTATGCCTAAACAAATAAACAAACTGTCAACTTGTTTGCATGACTGAATAAACTGAATAAACAAACTGACCTTTCTAGCTTCAAACAGTGTTCTTGGGAACTTGTTTTCCTCTGAGAACAGCTTGTTTATTCAGTGATGGAAAAAAATAAATAAAAATAAATAAATATATTTGTATCATTACCTCATCAGTATTGTAAATATTAAAATTCTGAGTTTTAATTTGTTCTCCAAAACTAGATACTGCCCCTTTAATATTCACACAGTTTCACAAATTGGGATATTTGTCTGTTGAGTCTGTTGATTTAATGGATGGGACAAACAGAGTAATTGAATAAATGGACTGAGTAAAATGTAAAAACGTGAAAGACTTGATTAATACCCTTACCCATTATTTCATTTTATTGCTCTAAATGTATTTCAATTATTATTTGGTTTCAATGAAAAAAAAGATTTAATCAATGATGAAGATGATTTTATGGATTTAATTTTGTCTGAATCCTGTTGTGTTCTTTGACAGCGACGGTAATGAGCTCTCTGGGTTATCTCTTCAGTAACGTCACTGTCTGGCACTCAACTCTTGCTTTGAATGTTTGGATAAACAAACCCTAAAAGAGAAGTGGATGATGATTAACTATAACAGTTATCCTGGAAGACAATTTATTTCCCCCCTTAAACCTCTAAAAGGACTTCAGTGGCTTTTACTTGATGTGCACCAATTCTGTTTCATTTGATCACTTCCCTCATATCCCATGGACTTTGTGTTTCACCATTCCAGAGGTCTTTGTTCTGATGTGCTGAACTGAATGTGAACTAGATGACTGTCACATAAATGAGAAACTTTTAGCCTTAGCCCGAACTTTGACGACAGGGCTAAACCACCACCACACAGATCATTTCAAAGCAGGGCCGATGACAAGCAAAGCCTTGTAACCACAATCAGATTTTAAACTAATTAAGGAAATCCCGTGTGAGAAGAAGCAAGAGAAACAGCCAGGTCTCTGAAATTCAATGAACTGTAGACCAAATTTTATTTTTAAATGAATTAAACAACCTCAGGGGCCCAAATGCCCTTTCCCCGGCTGGTCTGAATATATTTAATATAAATTAGCACTATGATGATTGGTAGGTCCCCATTAGATTGTGTTAAATGGAGCATAGAAGGTATTATCTATTAGCTTACATGTAAGAGTAGTGTTGCTAGCAATAACTATGCATATTGTAAAAGCAACCAAACTCTTGTAAAAGAACTGCAACATGCCAGCAAATAATATTACTACTGTTATACTTGTTCAAACACTACACAAGGGGTGTAAAAAATATCCAAGTGGAAGCTGCTTTCAGTTAGATTTCCCTTCGGTTAATCATAAACAACTAGTGTAGTCTTCTGGGATTTCCCCTTCTAAAAACAAAAACTATAAAACGAAGGAGTACAAGCTGCGGGTGTCTGAGGCTGCCAGTGAAGGATGGGACGTATTTGATCTGTTCTACCTCCCCCCGTCAACACATGAATAATACATGGAGTAAGCGACTGCTTCTTCAAAAACAGCATTTCACAACATCAGAATGTCCTCTTTGAGAGCAAGAAAACATGTTAAAAAAGATATGAGATGTTTTTCCAGGAATCACTGTAATCTATGTCACAAAGTGGCAAGCAAGCGGCAACACTTTCTAGGATATACTGTATGTGTTTATAGGATATAACAACTGTAGCTATAACATACTGTAAAGTATGTTCTGTGGATTGCACTTGCAAGGATTGATCATTTTACTGTTTAATGTGTTTAAGTGTAGATGAGTATAACCTCAAGTCCATAAAACGTTGGGATGCTGTCTTAAGCCTATAGAACACAGAATGTGCTAATACTCTTGACATATACTCAATTTAAAACAGTACAACAGTAATAATTTACTGTTATACCTCATCAACTTTATCCTTACTCTGAATCTGATACCAGCAACATTTTAAATTAGTCAGGACAGGGGCAACAAAAGACTGGGAAAGTTTAGCAATGCTCCGAAAACACCTTTTGGAAACACCCGCTAGAAAATTTTACAGGTGTATGACAATGATGTTTTTATATACATTTTACACAATGTCCCAACATTTTTGGAATCGGGGTTGAACATAAATATAAATCAAGAAAGCCAACAAATACATGCAAGTTCGATGACAAAGGCCGAAAAAGATGCAAAGCAAAGGGCTTCCAGCTTGATTAACAGGTGATCCCTGTGAAGTGTAGTACACAACTACCACAGCACAAAGATGAGCTGATGGGAGATGCCAATTCTAAAGTTATATGTATGTGTAAGCTTGTGTGTATACAGGATGTGTATTTCATAGTCAGGCCTGTTTAGTACACTAGTGATTCATGAGTGTAAGTGTAATCATAATTGGGGACGGAACATTGAATAACTTTTCATTGCAAAAAAAATACAAAAGATGACGAAAGTTTGCGTTTTAAGCAACGTTGAAATCAAAATACTGGCAACAAACACAAGGGGGAGCTCATGGCGCAAGATGGAGAAATCAATGTGTTCCTGCAGAACATGTAAAAGTTGTGATCTAGAACTTTTTCTCCAACTTTTTTTTATCAAGTTCATACATGTTTTGTGACTGAATCCACTCATGTACTCATGTACTTCACAAGTATTTTGCTGGTATTCTGCAGCTGCTTCGGTGTGTGTGTGTGTACGCGCGCACGTGCGTGCATGGACCTACCTGATCAGTGTGTCGATGTGGTTCTGCATCATTGTGGCCTGGTTCATGGCCCTCAGCCAGGTGTTCATGTCCTCCTGGGTGTCGGCGCTGAAGTAATACGTCCGCATCCCAGTGTGCTCCGCCTGCGAGCCAATCACAGAGCTCTGCTTGTAAATGTACGAGCGCATACCAGTGTGGCTAGCCTATAGGAAGAGACAAGAGGCTAGGTCAGTGTTGAGGTCAGAGACAGAGAAATCAGCTTTGGTCAAAGAGACGGAGAGGTGTCATGCTGTCCAACGAGAGAAACAACATCAAGCATCGGCCAATACAGAGAGAGCCAATGAAGGAAACCACACAATAGGAATACGGAGACAAAAAACGTCAGCCAGTTACCAGCAACAAAGCCACAACTTTTAACCAATGACAGGAAAGATTTGTCAGTACAATGGAGGACAAAAAACGTTCAGACAAAAGAACCCCAAAGTCTCCTCACAAACCTGTTTCCGTCTTGTTAATTCAGCTCAAATATCTACTTAGAACATATAAAAGGACATATAACAGTTTACAGACATATACAGTAACATAAAGCTTTTCATTCATGCTTGCTATATTTTTCAGTTTATATAACAGTATATCTCACAAAATAAGGAAGAATATCAATTCTAATGGTCTGACATGAAAAAGTGAGCACAGTGAAATTCATGCGTAATTAGATTCCACACCCTGACAAGGTAATTGTACTCAGTGATTTAAGTGCTGAGCTCATGACAGGCACACTCAAACTTAAGACGGATACTTCTTTGTATGCGCAGTGAAAAGGCTATTAGTCAGGTGATTTAATATGCTATTGTCAGGGTGTGACAGTCAAGAGAACATCTGCACCATTTCACAACAGGGAAGCTGGGACTAGCTGGTGAATATAATAGAGTATTTAGCAGCTAAATACCTTCACTACCACTTTATTGGGTTAGATTATTAACCTCCGCCAAGGAGCTTATGTGTTCACCCATGTCTGTCTGTTGGTTGGTTGGTTTGTCAGCAGGATCACACAACTACAACTACAGGAAGGATTTCCATGAAACTTGGATGGAGGATGGATCTTGGCCCAGAATAGACCCCATTCAATTTTGGTGCAAATCTGGATAAAGGGATGGATCCAGGAACTTTTTTCTTAGTTTCTTCAACATTGCACGACAGCGCATTCAAAATCAATCAATGCAGCTTCAACTGATTATTTTCAGTGCCTAACAATTTTCTTCATTCCCCAGTGAACAAATGGGAAGAAGTTGTATTCCAAATGTCCGTCTGTTCAAATAGGTAGACCCCAAAAAGTAGGGACGCTGTGCAAAACATACATGAAAACAGAATGCAATCATTTGCAAATGAACCATGTTTACAAAGATTGGCTTTTAGAAAGTGTTCCCGTGCCAATAAACATAAATTGCATACATGAGGATGTATTAAATCTCAATGAAGCTGATGTTATATAACATTTACCTTTATGTCTTTGTAGTTTTCATTCCAGTATTTGTCAAAAAGGATTATCAATTTAGCATATTCTGTTTCATGTTTTTCACAGCATCCTAACATTTTTTGGGATTAGGGTTGTACTCACAATAGCACAGTAACTGCAGGAATGAAGGCGAGTTGAATTCCACCCAAAGGAAAATGAGAGCTGCTCCTTTCTAAAAAAAACATCAACATGTTTCTGGCTGCACTGCATTTTGGTCTACTGAGACGACCATCAGTAGAGCAGTTGGTATCTCTGCTTCTCCTACTATAGATTTCTGCCTGAAAGTTTGTTGAACTGTTCATGTCCACAGAGAAGCCATGAGAAGCTCACATCAAGACGTTCACTATTTGATAATTCATATCGCCCAGTCAGAAAATGTTCCTGCTACTGATCTTGTTTTTAGCTGTGCTGAAAATATCTCAACATGATGTCACTGATATTATAATTAGCTCGCTATCCACAGGGGTATAAGGAAACACACCATCAAGCACAAGAACTGGCCAAGAAATCCAAGGAACAATATGTCACTAACAGCTGATTTTTAATTAATAGCACTTTAAGTGTTTTGTGTCCTTGATAAAGATGTCCTTGCTATAAAAATGGGGTTATTAGAAGCCCTTTAAAGTGAGCTGCACTCCATTGAGCACAGCTCAATAAATGTCCTACTTTTCCCTTTCCTTCCTTCCTTCCTTCCTTCCTTCAGTGTTTTGCTGGTTGCGACTGGAAGACAAACGAGTGAACCCACTCAACAACAGATGCATGCAAATGAAACGCAATTAAACGCTAAATCCTCCCAACATTAATTCATTCGCTGAATAATGAATGCAGGATAATAAGTGTGTTTGGCGTGTTGTGGTGGGATCCCACCGTGGCTGCAACACAATAATTTCTCTGTGATTTCTTCATCTAGTTTATATTGTCACAAACATCGTGATTCCTCCGCAATTCGGCTTCTACTCTGCAGCGTGATGACAGCCAGAAACATACAAAACACCCACTTGTGCAGTTAAATGTACACTCTGAACAATGCCATGAATAATACAAAGACTGTCACCCCTGCTGTTTTATCTCTGTTACCATAAACTCTCTATAAACCACGAGCAGACAGATGCAGACATGTACACAAACAAACATAAACGCTCCCATTCCTCCAACCCTCCCAGGTCCCCGACAGCTTAATATGTCACCTCCCCTCTGAAATCACTGCTGTCTGACTGCTAAAACAAGCTCATCTCAGTGTCTGCTGCTGTGCACTAATGAAACGACTTAAAATATTGTTTCCTTACTCGCTATGCTTGAGTATCTACTTGACCCTGATCCTGGTACATATTTTAAGACCTGGGAGTTGATTGCACCACTCACTTGAAATCCAGATAACCTTGTGCTCCAGCTCTTTGGTGATGCTCGGGTAGAAGGTAGTATGGCAGGCGTGTGCATGACTGCACCAACAATGGAAGTGAGCAGAGGCTGATCATGTCCTCAGCAATGGTCTTTATTATTCAAGGTTATTCTATTGTCTTTATGAACAGTAATCTACAAATTGATTCAAAGATTTCAGGGATTCAGCTGTGGACCAGCGTCAAACAGTGTTCCAAAGTATTTCACAGACGCCTGCAGAGAACAGAAATTTCAGTTGCATTTGAAGAATACTGCCAAGTGCTAAGCTAACATTAGTGTTTCAACAGTATGAGATTTTCACCGCACAGTAACATCTAAGAAAATATTGCGGAATTACACATTATTATTATCAGTTTCAATGACCTTTTGTGGGATGAGAACAGAACAGTTTTTTAGTTGAACAAATGCTTTCTTATAATTTCCCATAATATTATGTCCTGACAGCAATTTAACTTGATATAAACCTAAAATATGCATTTCTTATTACAATAATATGGTAGAATTCAATTTTGTGTACAAGCACATACACATGGTACGATAAACCTCAACTTTCATATCCTGGTGTGCTGCTGCAATCCTACTCGACATCAGAGGCCATGTTGTATGCATGTATTACTTCTCTATGTCCAATGTTTCTAAAATCCCTTTTAATACTACTGGAGACAGGCTGTGTGTCCCCGCTGTCTTAGCAGTTGGTCGACACACTAGGAGTGATTTTTATTCTGACCAAGTCCCCTTGAAGACCGTCTGATCAGCTGCGTCAGCTGGAGTGATGTTTGGTTAAAATGGAAATTGTGCAGACTCTTTCACCACAAGGCTACCCAGATGAAAACAACAGATGTGCACCACACAGGGCTCAGTCGGCCTGTCACTGTCAGGAATGGAGATGTCTTTAGGCACATTTGAGGACAGGAAGCAGGCAGGGGAACTAGTTAGCAACCACTCATCCTAAAAACGAACAGGAGTTGTGTCCAAAAACACCCTAAAAATCTCGACGAAAGGAATAACTGCATCCTCAGGAAGCAGCTGTCAAAACACGCCTGCCCGCTCACTCACCATCAGCATTCTGACAGACGGCCTCTTATAGCTACAATGGGACAGGCCTCTTGATGAGAGACAGAGGACCGCGGCGCTAGTCAGATGTTTAGGCACGTGAGAGATACTGGCATGTGTGTGCAGCACACACACACGGTACAGAGACTAAAGAGGAATATGTTGAGTAAAATAAATTCAAACCCTCATCTGAATCACAGAAACTTTAACCAAAGATTAAAGCCACATCGGATCTCTGATTCAAATCCTGTTCCTGTAATAGTGTCTGGCCAAGCATTACTCCACATCGCAGGCAAAGTCACACCCATGCAGCGACGTTCCAAATCTCTGTCGATACCAATCTCGTACAACAGCCGTGATTTCTTTCTTATTTTAACTCATACACACACACACACACACACACACACACACACACACACAATATCGACAAGAGCTAACACACACCACCAGCCCTCTACAATAACATTAGGAGCCTCTGTCTCTCTTTAGCAGGAATGCTGAGTGGGTCATTCAGCTCCGAGTGCGTGACCGACACACCTACACACTGAACACACGCACAGATAAGCCCCTTTGTCTTTCTGTGGTTTGTGTCTGTGTGGGAGTTGGTGGTAATTTTAAGGGTGTTCCTGATGACTTGTTTGCACCGCCACATTGTTTAATGACGCTTTCTGGAAAAATATGAAAAGTCCCTCTCGCCATTTATTTCTCTCCTCTATTTCGCCGCGACTAGCTTCCTTCCTCTCCACCTATCGCTTCCTCTCTTTATTTGCCTTTTCTTTTCCAGCCCTAATCACTTCCTTCCCTTTCTGTGCTCTCACTCCTTCAGCCTCTCTTTTTCTACAAACTGAAAAATATCACTTTGCACTCAGAAAAGGCTTACAATGGTGTCGGCTCGTTTCCTGCGGACAGCCCCAGACAAACACACACACACACACTTTGTCCAGGCGCTATTTAAAGAGTCATTGTGCTCATAAAGATAAGCCTCAGCAGCCAGAGCGCCGCACGGCTTCTGATAAGGTACATTCTTCTAAATTTGCAACTGTAGAAATTGAATTTACACTGAAAAACATCCACACGGAGATTGTGGGTGTATTGGTTTTAAATCATGCCTGCTTTAAGGAAAACATTCAGTGTTTCTACTCTGTTTGTAAAGAAAATCCTGTTAGAGTTAAACGGTAACAGGTTTCTCTACTTCAAAGTTTCCTTCAGCAGCAGCTGCTTTGGAAAAATCACCATTTGAGTGACTGTGGGGTATCATAGCCTGCTTCCCCCTACAATGTTAACATAATGTTTCAGCTCTTCACTTCTGGAACAGCAGTGTGAGGTGACGTGAGTTCCAAATAAAGGGACATTTTTCTCCACGCCATCAGAAAACTGCATGCTGGTACAGTAGATGTGACAGATGGAAGAGACAGCGAGAGCAGCACATAGATGAACGATAAGCCCCACACCAGATAAGCCAAATACAAAGATTCATATTGCGATCACAAAAAACGACATGAGGGGGAGATAGAGAAGGAGGGAGAATTAAATATGACAGAACACTGAAAGTAAAAAAAAAAAAAAAACAGCACGACCAAGTCAGCCACATGGACATGTTATTCTCAAAACATGCAACCAACAGAGGAATATACACAGCTGCTGTATATTCTGTCATGTTTGGACCCGAAAAACCACACCAACAAGGATATGTAACGTTTACATCTGTCAAAGTGAGAGCACATGTGAGGGTAGAGTACCTATTTATGTGAGGACTGTCACTGGACGACGCGACACACTCACAGGGAGGGAGGGATGTCCCAGTCAGGCAGCCACGCAATTGGAACAAGAGAGGGAAGAGGATTCCGTGAAATGGGAAGGGGTCTGGAGGGTGGGAGGTTGTCGAAGCTTAAAGGTTTCATTTGTGGGGGTCACGATGTGTTTGGGTCGATTAAGTTGTCAACGGTGTAGCATTCACACACCATCATATAATACCCACCCCATCAGGCTCATTCAGGTAGCTAAGTGATCCTTCAGACCTGGGTTTAGCAAATTGTTTTGAATAATTCAAGTCACCTTGATATAATGCAAAGGTTCACAGTTTGGGGGAACGCTTGACCATCTCCACCAGTGCCTGTTGATTTTCCCCTCTATGAGATCAAGTATTCATTGGAAGACATATACCTTACCCAGTTTTTAGTAAAAATTAGCGTTAGTGAGATGGTTATACATTTTAAAGGAGACATATTATGCTCATTTTCAGGTTCATAATGTTATTTAAGGTTACTGCAGCACTGTATTCCCCCTCTGAAATGCTCTGTTTTATGTCCCGTCTCTTTAAGGCCCCCCCCCCCCTCCTGAATACCTAGTCTGCTCTGATTGGTCAGCTCACACACACCTGATCCAGCATTGCTAACAACAACAGAGCAGCTGTGCTAATCGAATTCTTAGGTACCAAACTAGCTGCTATGCATAAATTATGCACATGTCAGACATGGTGACGTAGTGTAATGTCCCAAAGTCACAGAATTAAAGGCGGGACTACGGGCGAGGCTTTTCAGGAGCAGTGTTTTCTGTGGGAGAGAGGAGCTTCAATTGGTGCAGGCTTTGACCTTTTTAACTTTTAAGACTTATAACATGCAAGAACCTACATAAAACACTGAAGAAAAGGAAAAAACAAAAAAGCATAATAGGTCTCCTTTAATACCCAGACACTGAGCAAGGCCTTTAAGCAGTGGGAAGGTCTCTTTCCTGTTCAAGGAGAGATCAGGGAACATGACTAGACTGCTGCTGTTATCAAACATTTGACCTTTTGGTACCAAGGCCGTTCATCACACTTCAGCAAACATGCCACATCATGTAATAAACTACATTAAAATGCAAATCTAATGTGATGACTCTCTGATGACAAAAAGCAAACAGCTGTCTGTGGTAGATGAAAACCTTGGACAAATATATGCACTGTGTGTACATACACCATTTTAATCTATTAATAGAGTCGAAGCCTATATTCACATGTTGGCAAGTTGTGTGTGCTGAACAGTATATCAGCAACTTCACACGTGTCCGGCTCTTGTGCCTCATGGAATGGAGAAGCTTCATTCCATTCCTGAGGAGCTTTTCTGTCTCAATAAAGACACTGACAGACATTCGGTGGTAATTGACATCACCAGAGCAGGTGGTGAGTGCTGGACAAAGCTGAGTGGGTGGACGGGCAGGGATTTTATGGTAGGAAGACGTTGATCTGTTTTATTATCTGCCATTACAAAAGAGTTTTCAGAAATTATTCTAGATAATTTTTTTTAGCATTTTACAATAGCTTCTATATCAATGAGCCAATTGCTGAAAAGGTGATTATAAAAAAAACGTTAACATTTTGAACAAGAAAAAAATTTAATTAACTGATTATGTTTGACTTCAAGGTGTTGTTCAGAACCTGATGCCAGATTCAGATTACACAATATTTTTGTCACTAGCTATGTTAACATGGACAATATTTCTTGATTCTCATTGAAATCATTCTGATTCAAGATTTGGAGTCAACTTTTTAAACTGGATAGGATAAATAGGGTCTGCTGGTCTGCGACGACAAATTTAATCGAAACAACTGTGTGACATATGCAAAAGTGATGTTACATCAAGCATTCCTCTTCCTTGTCAGATATTCTATCTCGCTTGGCCCGTGATCAGCTCCCTGCCCTGAAGATGGAGATCTATTGTCATCTGTGTGAAGTTCTATAAGAGTTTGCATGAAAAACAAACTTTCCACAGTAGACCAGTTCACCTTAGAAGCCGCCATCTTTGGTACATCACTACGCATTTACACCAAGACGGTGGGCATGCGCAGCAAGAGCGCAGCCAGAAAATAATCAGGTTATATTCTTGTTATTCAACCGATTTAAATTTGGTTTGGTTTGGGCCTGTATATTCTGATTGTGGAGCATTTTTATTCTGTTGGGGCTTTTTAACCAATTATAATCAGAATATTAGACTTCCTGTTAATGCAGCTGCTGTGTCAGTTTGGGTCATTGTCAAAAACTCTTGCCATGGACTTGACCAGGAAACATGACAGACTATACGAAGGTCCCCAACCAATCCTAGGTTTCAGGCTTTCACGACATTCATGGTGTTATTGGGAAGGAGGTGCTTGGGCCAAGGGAACAAGAATATAAACCATCAATGGCATCCGAAGAGGAGTAATACTGGCTGTCTTGTGTTTGGAAAAAATCAGGAAAAAAAAAATGTGACCTTTCCTTAATGTCACAGTTCCATCTCGCAGCACCAACAACAACAGTCCTCTTCGCTTCGCCATGTAAACAGTTGTGCAGGCCATGGAGTTTCTCTTAGAAGGCAAAAAAACTATAACATGCTTTTTGTCAGGACGTCGAGCGGTGTCAGTAGTCATCCCTTATGATACACTGCACGAGATAAGATGCCCTTGACGCTAATTTTGCCCCTGAAGGCCTGTGTCTGAGTGGTCGGGCTACTTTCGGGCCGATATTGTGTAGTCAGAATCCGGCATAAAGACGTGTTCTCGTTACCATGAGCCCTCGTTGTAAAAGACTCTTCAACGCCATACATACAAAAAAATGTTTGTTTTTTTAAATAGATAAATACACAATGTCAAGTTATAACTCATAATCTATGGTTGACAGGATAGCTGGTCAACATACAACAGATGTTAGAATTTCGTTGTAAAGAAGCAGCAGGTTTTCATTTGGGGAGGAAGGTGTCTTACTTCTAAAGAACATTTTTGTCGTTAACAATACAAACCTCTTGGAGGCAACTCTCAGTAGTGCTTTAAATAGCCTGAGGGGAATGCATTTTTAGCACATGTGCCGAAAGCAGGAATAAGAACTTAGTATTCAAAGGTTTTTGTTCAAGTTTCAAGTCATTACTTTAACATGAAGCATCCTTAAGTCAATGATCATCTTCAACAGTGTCATCAACATCAAGTGTGCTGAACAGAGCTGCATTCATTGAATTGATTTCACTTGTAGAAGAATCCTGTTAGTGCCTCAATCACGTCATCACCATGGATACAAACGTTTTAGTCAAATTAGCTTGAACCTTTACAAATTTTCATGCTGTGAGATAAAAAAAACACTTCCAATTTGAATAATATTTACTGTTTTTGCAGCTTTAATTGGCTGCAAATGATCAATCTGCACTGCTTTTCTTCATTTTAGCAGCAATGATTCCTCGTTTTGTGTTTTGACTCAAAAGTAAACCAAAGATACGAATCACAGTGAGCACAGTGTAGTCTGTAGAACAAAGAGAGGCCTACCTTAAAGGCATACTTGCGGCTGATGTGGTCCTCAGGGCCTACGGCTGAAATGACATAGCTGGGCAAGGGAATACTGCCCAGTACCGATTCCTCTCTGCTATCTGGAGAGAGTGAGAGAGAGAGATGGCGGAAGGAATGGGGGAGAGAAAGAAAAGGAGGGGGGGGGTGGATAATCAGGGTGAGAAAAGGAGCGAGAGAGATATGGAGGGAAGGAAAGAGCATGAGAATAAATATCACTCATCACCCACTAATTTCATCATTGCCTGCCACCAGTATCATAACACTCACACACACACTCACACACACACACACACCCATATGCCGTCATTCATACCGTGGTGTTGTGCCAAACAGTACATGACCACTCTGGTATCCCAGTGTCACAGAGCTACAGCTGGCCTGGTCCAAATGGCAGCCAGCCGCCTTTGCTCTGTGTCTGCCCCATCCGGCTTACATGCTGAGATCGTAGTGAACACACACATACACACTTTGTACACCTATGTTTGTGAGGACCCTCAGTGACATAATGCAGTCCTCAACCTTACACCTTAACCTAAACCTGACGTCTTAACTCTCAAACCCTTAACCCTTGAAGAAGTGCAGAGAGCTACAAATTCCCTCACTTCCTTCAGACATCCTTCCTCTTAAGGTCTGAAACTCAAACTGCTCCTCACAAAGATAGAAATAAAAACACAAACACATGCATGCAACCAAGGTATGTCCTATTTTGAATATTTCACACATCTATAAATAAAGAGTATCTAAAGTATTTGTTTTCCTCTGAACATTGTGACAACATGCTAGAATGTGTGTGTGCGTGTGTGTGTGTGTGTGTGTGTGCGTGCATGTGTACACAACAATTACTACTACATGTAAAATTTAGTAATGGTATGAAAATATGCGTGCATGGCTGCTGCGTGCGTGTGCATGTGTAAGTGTTTGGCTGAGAGGTGATAAGGTGGGACTGTGGATTAAAGGGGTGATGGGTTAAAAATAATTCAAGGACTTTTGGAGGAGACATTCCTTGACTGGTGGACGAGACGCTGAGGTCTTTTTATCGTCTGTCTCGCACACACTGAGCAGATCAGACTGTGACATGTGAAGTTTGATAACATCCAAACAGCACAAGAATGGTAGGATTCTGTCACTCCATTTTGTCTAAATTGAGGGTCTATAGATAGAGAGTGTCATATTTGTAAAGACTGTAAAGATCAATTTGTGATATTTGGCCACATAAATAATATTGACTTGGCTTGACAAAGAGATTCTATTCCAGCTTCATATCTCTGATTATTTTCTGGTTATATTTAGTCTGGTATGACAATAAACTGAATATCTTCGGGTTGTGAACAAGACAAGATATTTCAGGTCGTCATCTTAGGCTTTGGGAAATGATTGACAATTTCACCATTTTCTGACATTTCATAGACACCGCCACTTTTCCTGTCTTAATTTTTTCTTCATTTAATTTATGTTGTGCTTATTTCTGTTTTGCTGGCTAAAACAAACCAGAATGTGTGAAATACCAGAATCATCCCTCGGAATATCAATCAATGAATATGTTTTTAATTTTTAAATGTGAACACCAGGCTGCTACAACTGAAACCACCAATGAAATAAAGGGAATAACATAAAAAACAACAAATACAGCGATGGGAGGTCTGAATGTTTTTTGTAAGAACAAGAGATGAAGGCAGGGGATAAGTGATGCTGGAGACAGATCAAGCGTTTTCATGTTGAGAGGAGAAACCTTTGAACTGAGTGAGAATGACGGCAAAAAGAGAGGAGAAGAAACGACAGAGAATTGATTTCATCCTCCTGTCGAGGCGAGGAGGCAGACGAGCGTGTCCCAAAAGGTTCGGTTAACAGTATGGAGATGAAAAAGAGAGGCGTGGAGAGGCAGATAAAGACAGCCAAAGGATGGGGACGGGTGGTGAGGGAGGGATGGTGATGAGAAACTCTGTGTGTGTGTGTGTGTCTGTCTGTGTGTGTCCATATCTTTCATGCAGTTGAGCTGTAACCCACTGAGAGATTGAATCACTGGCTCCTTTGTCAGCTGCAGTTCACTTCAAATCTAAAATCATCTGAGTCTGATGCAAACTTCTGAACCTTGCCCAAACCTTTTTTTGTTAAAAGCTGTCATACTTTGAGTATAAATGTATATTTTTTATCCTCCACAGAAGGCTATTTCTTCTTGGGAGTGTGCATATTCCTCATTTTGAAGCCAATCTGCCACACTTGGTTATGAGCTCATTGGAAATTCGATTCTACTCATGGTCCACTCACTAGCTAGCTCTGCTTTCAACGACATATCACAGAGATGCCATCTGCAAGTGTAGTTTGGTTCAGTTGTCATGGAGTTGGTTGAGCAGGGCTTTTCAACAACAATATGGAGTAGCCAGACAGTGGGGAAAGTAGCCAACTTGGGGGGTACAGGGGTAGAAAAATACTGGCCCACATTCTAATCCAAACTGTTTCTACAGGGCTCCCCTTTTGTAGACAACAATATTCTATTAATATTTAAAACCATGTCTATTCTTGATTGATCAGAACTTTTGGGATTAAAGACATTAATCTTAAAGACATGCCACAACAATAGTTAAAATGCTGTTTAGCAAGGAACTTAAATTTACTTTTATTCAGTGCAAATAAGGAGGAACGCGTCTTTATGCCCATGTCTTATAGTTTACATTTTACACATATGATATAGGCCTATTTCTTTACACTGTTGAATTGTCACCCAAAAAACATGCACAAGCATATCCTCAACTACATGTCAACAGCTACACTCAGAAACATGTTTTAGATTTATAGAGTTTAGATAAACGTGCTTGTAACTGTAGGATTACTCCACAGTGAATGGTAGCAAACTTTGCGTTCTGATGCACTTCATTTTTCAAACTCCAGTGAGACAGCTGTAGAATACAACGCAGTCCGATACTATAATCTTTCAACAAATCCCATGTGTGAAGATTGTATCATAAAGGGGCTTTGCTGAGACTTCCTGAAAGGTGTTGATGCAATACGGTGGTAATTTTAAAGTTGTTTAAATTCGAATTATATTTCAAGGTGTTTCTGTTATTTTGACCTTGCCTGAATGAATGACTGTGATGGAGAGGAAAACACAAAGAGGCAGGAGGCAGAACAGGTAGTCAGTTTTTCCAAAGTAGACAGTACCAAGGGAAGACTCACCTTTGTAGTAAAACAGACAGAAATCAGCCAAGACGAACCACTTCCTCTTCCAGAGACGCATCCCAGAACTGTCCTGCAGAGAGCAAGAGGGGTAATGAACGAATGAATAATGAGATACCAAGTAGCACAGATTGGAGGAGATAACAAGAAAAAGTAGACAGGTATCTTAAAGAGGACGAGCGGGGTGGTAATGAGAAAGATGAAGAGTGTTAGAGATCAGAAAAAATAGCGAGGGGCAGCAGATACAGAAGTAATAAATGCAAAAGGAGGGTAGACATGTGCTGAGATAAAGCGAGTGAACAGTAAAGAGGAGGAGGGAGAGAGTGATCATTTGTCCTCGTTCACTGGCTCGCTGGGTCTGCCACGGCTGCTTTACTGCCCTCTCCCTCTTTTATGTTCTCTGGCTGAAAATGGTGCCATTTGAAGAGGAAAGGAGATACAGAGGGGATGAATTCCCCTCAAACACAGATATGTGCTTCTTTCTATGAAGCTACAACCATGTAATCGTGTGATATTGACAGTGTGTATCTGTGTGTTTATAATGTGATCGAAAACGTGTGTGTCCTTGCCAGCATTTACGTTTTTTTTTCTAATTAAAACATAATTGCACTGCAACAATAGACTGTATGTGCATATGAGCGTCTGCGCCTGTGCATTCCCGCCTGTGCCTGTGTGTATTGGTGAGTACGTGCCTCTGTGTGTGGTCATTAAAATATAATTGCTTTGCAGTAACATCACTCACTGTTTGTCTTGTACTGAGGCCAAGCGTTTTCCAGTGGGACGCTGCCAACTACAGATATTTTAAGTATAACTTCAAATACAAATAGCGTCTCCAGTAATAGCCTGTCTGTGATTAACAGCAGGTGCTCTATATTGCCAAACCAAAAAATAAATAAATATATCAAGAAAGAAACAAAACTAGGCCATTGGAGGAACGTTACAGGACGATGCTGTCTGGAACTCATCCCTGTAGTGGGATGAGAGAGACGTGGAGAGGCTGCTGTCTGTCAGTCATAACAGGAGGATGGTACTGTTTACAGTATGTGTTTGATGAATTCACAAACCAGACGCCAGAATACATGTTGGCAATGTGTGTTTCTGCAAACCACAGATATGTTAAAACTTCAAATGCCTTTATGTTGCAAAAAAAACCCCTGTTTCTTTTGGTTCAATTTTCCCACACTTGTTGAGGGTTAGGAAAACATCATGTTTTGGCTGAAAACAACTGGTTTTGTGGCCACAAACTTGGCTGGAGATGTCCCGGCTTCTTGTCAAAAATATCCAATGGTTTCACACAAAATTTTGAAATAAAACACAAACACATGTATGCAACCTGAGTTTCTCCTATTTTGAATATTTCCCACATCTATGAATAGATATCAAGAGTATCTAGAGTATTTGTTTTCCTCTGAACATTGTGACAGCATGCTAGAATGTGTGCGTGTGTGTGTGTGTGTGTGGCTGTTCTGACCTGTTTGTACAGCCATCCTCGGACCACCACGGGGACATTGGGATTCCTTTTAATGGCCTGCTCTCTCTTCCCAAAGCTGTGCACCTTGCCACTGGACCGGGAGCCCTGAAACAAACACAGAAAACTTTAAGAATTAAGCCCTCAGCAATGGCTATGAGAAGCTGAGAGAGTTACAAATGACATCAACAATATCATTGTATCTAAAGAATATGGTTCATAAATGTACAAGTGACTAAGAGATGATACTTTTGTCTCTCACCATTTAGCTGTTATGTGTTTTATTGTCAGCTTGTTATTTAAGTAATAATTAATTAACTTTTCACTTCTAATTTGCTCATAAGCAAAGTTGTGCAGCTAAGTACTGAATCCCAACATTACAATTTGCAGTGATTAATTAGCTTGCTTAATGAACAATCTGAAAGCGACAAAAAATAATGACCAATATTTTAACCAGAACATTTATTCTCTGTGGCAGACTGTGGTTGTAAAGGCTGGGAAGAAAAGCGAGTTCCACAGTGACTTATATTTGGAAACAGGCTGTCTGTGTGCCTCATCAGACCATTCAGTCTTACTTACAAAATCACTGAAAGGACCTTCACCCACACCATGATTATCTTTTTTCAGGTGCCTCTCTTTTTATGCTCCAGTTGTTACATAATTGCAGTCATTATATGAGCACAGCCAATTTTCCAGTAGACCTTCTTACAGTGTCAGCCATGGCTGATGTGGCATTTGTCAAACACTGACAAAGCCTCAATAGACGAGAGGAGGTCAGAAAAGTGCTTGAGACCTGCAGGTCAGTGGTTCGACTGCCAGACAGACACCTGTTGAAAAGTCTAGGCAGCAAACCTGAACAGCTACCATCAAAGAGAGCGAGGCAATAACTCCAAATTGTTTCCGTGTCAGCAGTAACAGACTGGCGGCTGCTGTGTGTGTACACTGAAAGAGCACCTTTTCCTGGATAACAAAAGTTAAGGCTCGTTCTGTCCCCAAAACAGCCAGTGAATGTTAAAGTCGCCTAGAACACTAAATCTCTTCATCTTATTCAAGTTCTTTGAGACTCACCTGCAATTTTCCTGCTTCTGCCATACTAATGCTTGGGTTTCAGTGATATCACAGACGTTACTAAAGTGTCTATTCAAGCATTTCAGCTAATGTCAGATCATTGTCCCTAGAAGACAACTAAATCTCAGGAGAGCCTATCCAAGGGTTACAACAGGGCTGGAAAACAATTCTGTGGGCCCCAGTTGATCCTCCTGTTTCTAACACTCTGTGAATTGTGTAGGATTTGTGTATGTATTAAGAACACATTTATTTAGTGAATGCACCACGTAATAAATTAAAATATTAAAAGCCTTATAAAAGAACAAAGGGTTATGAGATTATGTAGTAATGGAGTTGTCGCCTTAACAATACTAAACTGGTAATTACAAGGCATGAGCACATTCATTTCTGTTGATATCAGAGCGGTAAAAGGAGGGGGAAAGACTTTGACAGGAGATAACTGAAAGGAAACATGTCTTCAAGTGAGGTGAGTAAAAGGCTTCTTTTCATTTTACTGTTGTGCCAGCCCTTGTCATGCTTGTCACGATTTGATTATTGTCACTGAAAACATCTGAACCCCAACCAGGAAAAAAAGCCAAGCAAACACAGCAAAACCATGCCAACTTCAAACAGAAAGGCTTGAATTTAAGTGACAGTCCTTTAATTGAAAAGTTCTGAACGAGTTGTTGGAGAGATACGTGCATACAGATGGTATCAAACTGCATCTCAGCTGACTGAGCTCAACTGTTGAATTTAAATGTTCGTCCGCAGGCGCAGACGGCACGGTGGAAAATAGACCTGGAAAAATATGGATCTAAGTGTAACCCATTTTTATATCACTACTATATATCCCGATTTTTTTAGTGATTAATCTGCTGATTATTTTTAGCAATTAATGAAGTAATTTGTCTTTCGATAAAATATCAGAAAAGAGTGAGAGTCCAAACAAAAATAGTTAAAATTATATTGTAAGGAACCAACTGAGCAGACTCACTAAATATACCCAGCTGAGGTCTATTGGCAGTGTTTAACTCCTTGGTAGTATTTCCTACTGTTCCAGGCCATTAATCTCTAATTCTTCCAGCTGCATAAATGTACAACATCTGAGCCACTGACATCAGTTCATATTTCACTGCACACATGAAAGAAATACATCGATGCTGGTTGTCTCTCACTCTCAAAAAGCCGTGACATTCTTGCACTTTTGCTGTGTTTGTGCGTCTGCGCCTGCTGTATAAGCCGGCAAACATACTTATACACTCTGCACATATTCATAAAATCTCATTTCACCATCCTCTTCTCTGAAACCTGAGACTGTCCTCCCGGCACAGCACACAGATGCACACACACACACATACACACACTTGTCACACTGTTATTAGAAGAAAAAAAAAATGGTGTGACGGCTGTGTCAGTGCGTCTGTGGACTGGCAGCAGCACTGGGAGGCATCCGCAGCTGGAAAACAGCACCCACACTTGCTAATTAGAGGAAGGCCGGTTGGCCAAGCGTGATGCAAAGACACAGAGTGGCTCCAACATTGTCACATCGGAGTCCCTTATCTATAAATATACAGTGTGTGAGTGTGCACGCGCATGTTTAATAGGTTTGTCTCTGCCTGTATGTGTGTGTACGATGCGGCGGTCTATTTTTAGGTTGAGGGTAATTCTGTGGAAACGGCTGTGGTCCCTGCTGCAAAGAAAGCGCTCTGTCTGGTAGGTGAGTGACTCAGGGTGCAGCAGAGCAGCTATTTGTTACATTAATGGCACACGATCAGACAACCTAAAAGCCCGGAGAGCCCAGTCTAAGACCTGGAGGTTGTCAGCTCAAATCCCCAGCCAGACAAGACTTATCTGGGAGGGTGAGCTAATTAAACAAGAGAGGTGCTTTCCTTTCCCTTTAGAAATCTGGTTCAGGTGTACTTACACTAGACACTTAATCCCAATCTGTTCAAGTGGATCTGATCAGTGTTTAACAGGAGCGGAGTGGAGTTGAACATGACAGCTCCAAAGAATTAATCTGAGTTTCTTTTAGTGCCAACAATTAATCAGACTATACAGCACCGACAGAATGTGATAACTGTTTGATTTGTAACCGTTTTTATTTAAAGTTTTCAAATGAGGCTTAATTCCTTTTTTCTGTCTCACATAACTGTAAATTGAATATCTTTGGGGATTTGACTGTTGGTCTGACAAAGCAAGTGATTTAAAGATGTCAACAGCAAATTTGGAATGTGTTTCGAGAAAATCAGCTAAATAGCATGATGAGAACATGTTATGTGTGTTTCATGAAGTCATAGTCACCTCATCACTCCACAAGGATCAGTTTTCATCCTCTTTTTTGCAATGCTTGAACTTCTTTTTTTATTTTCAGCACATCCATTCAGTTTTGACAGGATAAAAACAAACTGCCAATAGACAAGGTTTTTACTTCAACATATCATTATAAAGTAAATGTTGATTGCACAATGTAATGGATACAGAATAATTGAACCATCAGCTTTTACAATGGTCACTTATAAACCTCGCTATCACTCTACAATTCTGACTACAGCGCACACAGTCACCCTGGAAAAGGAAGATTAACTGTGGATCCAGTTCTATTATAGACTAAATGATTGAATGAACTCACTTTTTGTCCTGTGTTGTAGATATTTGTGACTCAGAGGAAAACGGAATCAATCCAGTTGTCTTTGCAACAGTGGTGCCAACAACAATACCATTGTATTGGAGTGTGATGGGCATTTTTTTATGAGGATACTAAATGGTTAATTGAAAAATCTGTGTTTTATCTGATGTATCTCTGCTGAAGTCAGAGAAAAACCAAAGTCATTAGGATTCGTGAAAATGAGAATTACATGAAAATCCATCTGATAGTTGCTGAGACATTTTAGTCTGTTTCAAAGCGTTGGATCAGCCCAAGAGCAATCCCACTAACGTGGCTTTAAAGCAACCAAACTCGAAAAATGTCAAGGTTGGGTGCAGGAGGAGACAGTGATGAACAAAGTAATATCCCTAAAGCAATGGATTTTCAAATGTGAGTGAGTCAAATGTGACTGTGTGAGTTAAAGCTTGGTGTCGCATGCTTCGGAAGCTGAAATAAATAATAAAACATTCATAGCAGAACGAGCAAAATTACATTAAGGATTACAGTTGCAAGAATGCGTGTTTGTCAAACTGAAAGTGAAGTACATCACTACATTAGGACGTGTACCCCTAATGGCAATACTTGAGGGGAGTTTTCCATTTCATTGTCAGCTAATACAGCAAATCAGAGAACTTGACTAACCTATTACTGTCCAACCAAACAAGCTAATTGATATGAGTTGGTGTTCGTGGTCAAAGTGGTACTTGAAGTTAAAGAGCAAGAAAAGCTGTTCTCAAATATTGAGGCAGGGAACTGATGAGCCATATAAAGCTGCAAAATTCATAACTGCAAACAAAGAAATGACAGGAACTCCTAAATGACATTGACGACTTTGACAAATCCCAAAGAAGTTGTGCAAGACTCGTTACCAACATAATATCACTAAATATGCACCCAGCAACAGAGAACCCAAGTGCTCAAAGGAGAATTTCTCGTGGGAGAAATCTGTCGCGTCGCTCCTTCTGATGTTTTGTCAGAGGCGGAATGGATATGACTTATTCAAAGTGTGGATTCATTTCTTGATGGTGGTGTGCTATTCAAAGGGGACACGAATGACTCATCTTTCCAGTGAGACAACATTCCTTTGTTCAGAAATATTTTTTTTTTTGTCAGAATGAGGCTCCTGCACTGTTTTCCTGCTGCTTGGTGGCAGGGGTGATGAGCCAGAGCACCTGGGAGGGCTGCAGGCCAGGAAAACACGGGGTGTGGAAATGGCGGCAGACCGTTTTGATGGATGCCCTGTCATCTCTGTACCGCGCCCGATGACACATGTTCAATCTCAGTCCCGCGGCACCTGTTGATAGGGCAGGATGAGATTTCACGCCACTGTGGAGCTGTGTACGTGCATGCGTGCGAGTGAATGAAAGGAGATGTAAGATATAGACTGAACGGGGAAAAGTGATAGAAGGAAAGAGTCAAAGTTAATAAATAACAATTAATAAATAAGACAGAAAGAGAAGCCTAACAATTCAACCTAGACATCTTTAAATTGCACAAAACCAGAACGCAAGGAGCGTATCCTAAACAAGATCCTCATTTTATAAGCTCATATTGGAATTTGTCAGCATTGCTTATGCTGAGTCGATTCAACGAATTTCATAATTTAAGGGGCAATGGCACATTGCCTGAGCCAATGACAGCTTGAAGGGCAACCAGACAAGAGGAAATGAGATAAAATGTGCAGGGTCCAAAACAAATTAAACTGTGTTTTGTTTTATTGTTACTCTTCACACATTTTTCTAACATCAGTATCTAATGATCTGGGTTTTATTCTAGAGTAGAGGTGAGCATGAATATATGAATTATTATAACAAAACTATATACAGATACAAGGACAGATTAAAAAGTAAAAGAGAGGAAGAGAGCTGGAGGAAGGCTAAGAGACCTCAAAAGTGATTACAACACATTTTGAAGGAGACATGACTGTCTGAACTGAACTTCATAGCCATCCAACAGTTTTTTTTTAGATATTTTACTAAATGTCAGTATAAA
Source organism: Lagodon rhomboides (assembly GCA_039737535.1). Lineage (NCBI taxonomy): Eukaryota > Metazoa > Chordata > Actinopteri > Spariformes > Sparidae > Lagodon > Lagodon rhomboides. The sequence continues at coordinate 14,155,612 of CM077793.1, forward strand.
ATTTCATGGAATTCATTAAATAGGTCCTGGCTGACAGAACTTGAGTTGCAATCCAATGAATCTACGATGGCTAAAAGCAGAAGATATCATGACGGGTTATTCGATTTGTAATTAGCCGTAATTTGCTAATATTTCAGAAAAGAGAGACTGGTCAAGATGAAGTATAGAGGTTAATTTGATGCTGCGGTGGCAAAATGTCACTTGTTACATGAATAAATACTGCTCCGCTAATGAAATGTCAAAAACAATGCAGCCTTTACTGGCAAAACTGCCCTTCTGTAACCCTTCCTGCGCGACAGACAGGTGGGAGTCAATTCTAATCACATCTACAGTACCTGCCTGGCTCTGAATCCTGCTTTTATAAAACTAACTTAAAACACACAACCACCACCAACCCCTCCTCCTCCTCCTCCTCCTCCTTTTCCAATTAAGTCTCATTTTTCATTCCTGCAGGTCTGTCATGGATCTTGGTGAACCACAGAAGACCTCTAAACCCCCATTCATCATCATCCTCCATCCACACCTGGCATGAGCCGGCTAAACACTGTTGTTAAGCAAGTCAGTAAGGGTCGTAGCCATGAATAAGAGAAATGGCTTGACTACTACAACTGCTACTGCTACTACCACTACTGCTACTGCTACTACTTTATTCATACATAATACAGCTCATTTCAACATGGAACACAACAATTTAGAGTTGGAAAACATAGTTGGACATAAAAACTTAAGAAAACTGTGGTTGAACAAAAGCAAAATACATTTTTTTAAATGAATGCAAGACTTTCAAAGTGCAAAAGTGCTAAATTTTAAAGCAAAAAGTAAAATATACAAAAACACAAAGGATTCAGAGCCAGGCAGGGCTGTAAGCTTAATCTGCTCAATGCCGATTAAACACATTAACCCTGAAGACAAAAGCAAGATGCTAGCGGGTGTGAGCGGGTTTGTTGTCCAGGGTGAAAGGGGTATTGGACTGTCTGTGTCATGTTTGCTTGCCAGCCACCTTGAGGGTGGTGTTGTGTGACTTTGTGCCTGACAAATGTGAGAGAAAAATACAACTATTTATTAAGCTCGATAAACGCTAAAGGAAAACGGTGTTTATAAGCCGCGGCCTGGAAAAGATAACTGTGTTGTGCATCAGCATTGTGTTCCCATGTGTATTTTGAGACATAAAGCTGCAGTCATAGCCTATACGCTTATGTTTAAATTGCAAGGCCGAAGCGAATTGTATAATACTGTGTGGACAAAATTCATTCTTGCTCTCATTTTCTACCTTATATCCAGTTTAAATGTATTTATAAAGCACATTTAAAACAACAGATGGCCAAAGTGCTGCACAGTCAAAAATAGCAAAAAACATCACAATAAAACATAAGAACAAGAAAGGCAACCCTCACACTGAATCAAAAGCCAAGGACTAAAAAGGCGTTTTGAGACGGGATTTATAAACAGGCAGTATAGAGGCCAACCTAACATGTAGAGGCAACTCGTCCCAGAGTTTGGAGTTAGTGCTTCAGCCTTGATCTGGGGACAACCAAAAGCAACTGGTCAGCGGACCTGAGTGACCTTGACGGAACATGTGGTTGTAAAAGGTCAGAGACGGGTCGGAGCTCTATCTGTTTGTCAAATTTAAAGTCTTACATCACCGTATGAGACACAGATTGACACTTTGCACTCCTTAGAGGTTGAGAACATTAAACTTGTCCTGCTCTTGCAAGCATTGCAAACAACCTGAAACTGCTTCACTAATAAAGGTATCAAAAGACAGGTGCTTTTTGGATGCAAGGAAATTTCACAGAACCAAACAAGAGAGAGGTTAGACATGTACTCTGCATTGTAATCAGTAAGTCATTAAAAGTACCACAGCACACTGCTTTGCAAAAGTTAAAAATCCCAATGATTAAAAAGGAGATGGGCTTAACACCTACGCATGGGCATTTTTGAAAAGCAGTGCGCCTTGGTATTTTTCCATCACGACTTATCTATCACGAAGCAAAAGTCTAACCGCTTTATTATTATCTTTCAAGATTGTTTGTACATCAAACTGAAATATCAATTTTGCAGGTTATTATGGAAAAGGCATACAGTGCTTTGAAAGTGAACCATGTACGATGCCACAATGCCCTGTGCTGCTGCTGTCACATATAGAGAGACACACCTGCAGGTTTAGATGCATCTTTGCCACCACAGGGTCATCCATACTGAACGTAATTGTCCTCAGCATGCCATGATGAGATTTAAAGACAACCGCAGCAGAATGACACTAAACCACACACACACACACACACACACAGACCAACCTTGGAGGCAGAGGTGCTGTCCACAGTGGACGAGGTGATGGCAGTGGAGGCCTCGCTGACGGTGGTGCTGGAGAGCTGCTCACCCGCTTGCTTAGACATCATGCGAGCACCCTGCGGCCTGGACAAGAACACACAACAACAAAAAAAAACACAGGAAAAGGGTGAACACAAAAATGGGGAAACAAAGGAAAAAGAAATGAAAAGAGAAAGAGATCATGTGATCATTCAACTTTTACTGTGTGGCTCCAAATCTGTTTCTCTTTTTTGTTTAACAATCATCCGTTATTCATCTGCATCAGTATTGTTGGAGGAATCTCAATCCGACCCCTATGACTGCTTAAAGGTGCTATTTTATATGAATAATTGATTGCCGACCCGTCTTACAATCCCAAAGCGTCAGTTTCTGAAGAGTTGGGAATGAGACTCAAAAATCTATTTTTCTTACAAATAGCACCTTTTAACTTTTATTTAGTCGTTTGGTTGATGTGGAATTACAACTTATTATCATCAGTATTTCTAAAAGATTCCAGTAAAGTAAAGTAAGGATGTAAAATTAAAAAGAAAAAGAGGAGGGAAGGATGGATGAGATGGGCTTAAATTTGAGGAGGAAGATTCTGAATAGCATATGTCTGTATGTGTGTGTCCGTGCGTGCGTGCACACGTGTGTAAAAGCCAGACAGCTAACATCTGACACTGAGACAGCTGAATGACCTGAAGACAGGGTGTCCTAAATTTTCTCTCCTCTCCCCTCCCGCCCCTTACACACCTTGGAGGGTTATGAATGAAGTCCTTCTTCTGTGTGTGTGTGTGTACCCTCAGGTCAGTGCAGACCTATTACCTTACATGACCGCCTCCTAACAGGAAGCTGATAAATAGACCTACAAAGCCGGTTCACAGCAGAAAAATAAAAGTGCACAGAGCAGCAGACTGTGTTATGTAACTGCGTACTTAAGGAAGATAAATTATCCCTGGTTCTTACTCCCAATGTTAACTAGACAATACAGACACAAATATGAGACTGGAGACATTATGTCACAGTCAAATAAAATAGTTTTTTCTACACTCGAAAAAAAGATTTTTGTGTCCGTATACACGTGTTGGATATAATCTGAATTATGCTTTATGATGAGAAAAGGGGCATTAAGCTTCTGTACCCTCGAGTAGAGCAAAACTGAAAATATGGGTAAATAGAGGGAGGGCTGGCATGTGCCAAGAGTCTGGGCTTAGACCCTGGGATATCACAGGGGAATGCTAGGCAGACAGGAATTCCCAGAATGACCTCAAAATATGGCAGCATGTAGGCAAATCCACCTGAACAGCCTCATTGGCTGTCAGCAGCTACCAGTTCAAGGTCTATAATTTCAACTGGCTGGTGAAACAATGTCAGCAGCTGGTGAGTTTTCAGATTGTTTTACTATGAATCCAATGATCCAGATCAGATCGTCCACATGGTGTTATTGCTGGGTGAAGTACAAATACTTTGTAACTGTACTTCAGTAGATTTTCAGGTATTTGTACTTTGTACTGAAGAGACGGAAAACAGAGAGGGAGACTGGAATGGGGAGAAAAGGCATGTTAGTGTCTCGTATCTGCAGAGACTCTGCAGCCTGGATTTTCTTATTATGTGTCTTTGTTGCTGCACTCGGACGCTTTTCAACAAGTCTTTGTGCTGCAGCTCGGACAAATGCTACTGATTCTGCCTTTAAGTTTAAGAGACACTGAATTAAATTAGTATGACATGAGGTCCAGTAAGCTTTGCACAGAAATGGCTGGTAGAAACGTCCTTCGAAAGGGATACTTTTTACTTTTATATTCTGATTACATTCCAGAGTATTTTATTACTTTTACTTAAGTAAAGAAGTTGAATCAGTACTTCTACTTGTACTACACAAGTATCTGTACTTCAGCTCAAGCAAAGTATTTGTACTTTTGCCACCTGTCGACAACCAAATGTCATCTTTTCAGTATCTAGTATAAAATAACCTCTTTTCAGAATAACCACGAAGTAATTTAATGTTTAATGAAAAAAAAGGACTGTGAATGAGCATCGTCACAAAACAAACTATTCAGGGATCAGCAAGTCATTTTCACACCTTTCTGAAAACATCCAATGAATCATACTTTGCTAAAAAGCACCATTAACACAGAAAAAGAAGAAACACGTGGCAGTTGAGGAAGTTGTTTTAAATCCAACTTGTGATATTAAACACAGCTTTGAGTTCAGGATTGAAGCGGTTCTGTTCGGGGGTTTTGACTTCACTCTTTCACACTTGCACAGCTCACAGCGATATCCAACAGACTTCACCTCAAACAGATTTGCTAACCTGCCGCGATAAAATATTAACACATCTTCTCGTCTGCAGTCTTTTCCACAGCTTATCAAGCTTTTGTTTTGACACAGTCTTTAAAAAATGAACAGCAGCTCACACTGGAGATCATGTTCTCATTTATTTTTTGGACAGGCAGTGCGTTGTGGATGGCTTTCTTTTATCGTTTGCCAAGGATAAAGGTACAGCATGACGCCTAAAGGACCATTACCAATTATTATCAGTACTCTCGCTACAGGTACACAATTTCAAAGTATTGTTCATGTTAGTCAGTAAAACACAGTATTGTTCAGGTTGACTTTTTTGGATCTGGTCATTCTGATTTCATTTAAATCACTGATGTCCAGTGTTTTATGACAGCTTTAATCTCCGTTTGGGCAAATGTGCTGTTAACGCTGACTGCCTAACACTATGAAATAGACAGTTGTCTCCCAGCAATGTGTGAGGGTTTTCACTGGTTGTTATATTCTGATGTGCACTGCCGATCGTCCGCCAATGATCTTGAATCAGACTAAGACTCAGATGTACACAGATCGAGATGACATGTAATATGACTAGATAAAAAAAGGAATATGTCATAATACATAAACACAATTAGTCTTTTTTCCCAGAAAAAGTAACTGAAACAGCGACAAGATTAATCTCACAAAGTTATTCTTTGCTTCTGTCACTGCATCGTCATCAGGGACTTCAATGCAAAATGTTTGTGTGTTTGTGGGAAGTTTGTCTTTAGTATGTTCTGCCCTTTGTATTATGTTTTGATTTATGCTGTGAGGATATTAAATTGCTGCTCATTTTCACATTTTTATTTTCCTCCCCCCATTTTCTCTGTCACCCTGAAAGACTAACAACACCTATATGGAAGCTAACGAGGATCTAAGGAAAGCTATGCTGCAATGATACAAGGTTACTGTGTGCAACATCTAAGTATTAAATCTAAAGGTTGAATTTTTGTAGCATAGATTTAAAAAAAAAAAGACACACACACACACAAATCCCAACAAAACTTGACTGTCTGCTTGCTGGCTACACTCCTGAGTATCTGTTTTCACGATGACAGCCCCGTTATTGCTGCTGTCTCACTGTGGTGAGACAGATGAGACGTTCCACACTGGATGTTTTATTGTCAACGGACTGACACCAGGCGGAGTGTGTGTAAATCTGTCTGATTAGATTCAGAAGGGAAAACACTGGCAGTGTAATGCATTCTTCCATCCAAAACTCCAACCTAATTACCTACCTCTATATTTCTCTCTGACACACCCCTCGATCGTCTTCAAATAAATCCATATATTCTTAGTTCACACATTTGTGTGTCTTGAAGGCTTACCTTCAATTGACAACTGATCTCGGTGAACAAATTATGCTCCAACTCATTTGATTTGGAAATATTTCTAGAAGAAATCTAAATATTCATCTCTTTTCACCTTAACTACTCCATCGTCATCTCACTTTTTTATACTGTATGAGGAGATTTTGTTTTTCTCTTGCTGCATTCCTCCCCACATCTCTCTCTTTCTCTAATGCAAATCAACCGACTGAATGCACTCTCATCCTCCCTCCATATCACAGGCTGCACTAAAACACACCAACACAGCCACCACTTTCAGTACATTACTTCTATCTAAAGATGCATAATGTAAGTCTCTCGAATGTGCTGTGGGTGGGTTAGCTTCATTTTCATTCTGCTGTCGAGAGAATTTCATGCAAACATTTTAAAGGTCAGGAACTGTAAATATGTAAATTGGACGCATTTCATGAAAGTCAAATTAATGTATTCACTGGAAAGATTTTTTTAAAATGCAAAAAGGAAGTCTTCTTTTCTCATAATTGGTATCAGGGAAAGCCACCCTTCTTTGATGAAGAGCTAATGTTCCACATGGACAGGCAGTTGGCTTTTGTGTATGACTTCCTTACCATAACATTATTCTTTCTATGTGACTTTTGGGGGATTTTGTTATTTTATTCAGCTTCTTGACATGCCACTTGCAAAGAGGCTGTTCAAAGGTAAAAGCGACAGAAGAGCAAGAGTAGAAAAGGAGTATTTTATGACCTTGCTGAAAGAGAGAGGAAATCAGCAGACGAAAGCTAGATGAAGTAAAAGACAGCCTTTTATATCTTCACAGAAGTATTCAAAAAACAGAAATATTATACCATTAGTTTCTCTGCAGTGAGGTATATGGCAGTCTTATACCATTAGTTTCTCTGCAGTGAGGTATATGGCAGTCTCCAATGTAAGGACACAGATTCTACAGGGAGTCTGTCAGCTGACTTTCTATATAGGTTCAACTTCACTCAATTAAAAAGCCATCAGGAGGGAGTTCCTGAGACCCAGTATTAAGAGCCTCTATTTGGCCAATGACTGCAGACTATAGCTCTCGACCTGAAGGGCAGGAGAAGGGTCTGACCCTCTCTTTTCAAGGAATTAATCCATATTCGGCAATGCTCCTGGAGGTCCAAGAGAACACAACCCACATATTTACTTCAAATGCCCGAAGAGGACGAGGTCAGTTGTGGTAATCTGTTTACTTCTCTGCAGTAAACAGAGAGACTGAAGAGAGACTGAAACACAAAGAGTCTGAGAGAAAGAAAAGAAGGAGAGACAATGACAGAAAAAAAGGCAGAGCAATCTGAAAGGGCACAGAGAGGGCAGTCTACTTGCTGGTTTTGAAACTGTTCAGGCAACTTAAGGATTCTCATCAAGTCAACAAACCAAATGGACTGAACTAATTTAATTGAGTGGCCAAGGAGAAGAAGAGAAATAAGGGTAAGATGAGGGAATTGAGTAATTCTAGAGAGACCACATGAAAGGAGACCGTCACACTCCACTGAGCATGTCGCTCCATCAGTACGGTGTCCATACTCGAGCTGTTCAAGGCTTTAATCTCATGTGGTGATGATTTCAATTTATTTTATCATATTATTTTTACATTTAATATGACTTTGCTGTCTGACTTACGGTGTGCGTCTGTCACTTTAAATGCACAATCAATTTCTTGAAAGCGTTGGCAGCCCTATTTGGACTAAATGGGCACATTGCCAACACCAATGTCAGAAATGTTTTAGGAGTCTAACCTTAGACTTCTCAAAATCATTTTTGCTTTTCTCACACTGTCTCTTCCTGTCTAGTGATATGGTTTTTTTTTTCAACTTCACATGTTGTCATTTATTCTTTGTTTATAAACTGGGAGAGGATTTGAAACTGTTGACAACATCAGGGTTGGGCCGATGAACGATGCCATGTCCATCGCCGATGGCCATCAACTACTGAGCCCTGACCATCGTAACACTGTGATTTAAATGGCGCCCCACCGGCAAAATGATGTGTCCCCTCAGAGTTGCTGTAAGGTAGGAGTTGTTTTTGTGAAAATGGAAAGAAGTTTGGTGCTGCTTAGTGCATTAATGCTATGTCTCCATGTCATCGTCCATCATGATGTTTCTCTCTGACAAATTGGCATATGACGATCATGTCCAGACAGCGTCCAACCCTAACTGCCATTACATTGAAAAAAATTTGATTACCTTATAGATAACTATCCATCAATTTAATTTCTTATATCTGTACCACATGTGCTGTTCATGCCAAGTGAAGTCCATGTAGTAACATACGTCCCAACACAATCACCAATGAGAGTTTATGTAATTATTTTGTACATACAGACCTCCGATTTCTTCTAACATTAATTCCCAAGCTTTCTGTTACAATATAAGATATCATTCAATCATTCAACACACAATACATTGGCACTCTGGGAGTTTCCGAATACTGTTAGCTACTAAGCAGTTCAAGTGGAGCAGCTTTGATTTCAGTGCTTTGCTCAAGGGCACGCTGATTGTAGTAGCCGAGGGGGCAAAAGCTTTATTCACTTCATCTCCCTGCCAAGATTTTCTCAGCTGGTCTTATTATTCAGACTATCAAACATCCCATTATAATTCAATAATTCTGATCTTTGACCTCTGATCTATATAAATTAAGCCCAATGAAACTGGGTGCATGATGCTTTTACTACATGTCACACATGGTGGTATTTATTGGCATGTGCTGTCACTGATCACTATTGTGATCAGAAATCAACAACATCTTGAAGATTCAGACAGGCAACAGCAGTCTGTTATTCTGGAATATGAAATTTCAAAATCCACCACTGGAAAATCAAATTTAAGGGCGTCAACAAAGCGACGATGAACAAAATGAATCATGCACATAATTAACATCAAATTAAACATCCTACTCTTTGAGCTTGGTTGCTCCTGTTGCAGAGACAATGTGAGCAGTGAAACATGTTTCGTTCCCACAGAAAGTGTTCCACCTCCGGCTGTTGACTGATTTTACACTTTACAGTAGTTTACTCATCGTAAAGAGTACACTAAGCTTGTGAGAGCTTTAGTGTTATATTTTCGATTTCTCGATTTTTTCGATTTGCGATTTTAGTCTGTGTAGCTTCAAAAACACTGGATCCTATAATTCCCACAATGCAACTCAATATTCTTTTCATTACACCACCTTGAAACCATACAGTAGTTTGACTGTGCATTCGTGGGCTGTCAGAATTATTGGAAAATGTTTTCCAACTGGGAATATTCACGCAAATGCCGTCTTTAGTCGGAACAACAACTCGGAAAAGTCAGAGAAATTTTGGCACACGAGTTGCCAAGTTGAGCATGATGCTGGAACATGGCGGACAAAAGTAAACATTGGGTAGATAACGTTTTCCAAAGTCATGTATTGTGTAGTCATTGTATAATTTCCTTTGCTCTTCCTTGTCACTCGAATATTGTCAACAGGAGTCAACGTGTTGTTTAAACACTCACTAAAATGCAAAACAAAATTTCTTTTTGGCGTCCATGTTGCTCCCACATTCCAACATGACGCACAAAAGGTCGGAAAAAAGACTCCCAAACTTTTAAAATGGGAGCATTTGAGGAACATGTGAATGCAGCGTGTAATACATATTTGGAGTGGTGTGTTTTCAAAGCTCGAACTATACTGAAGACAAAAAAATCTTGATATTTCAGCCTTTGCTTCCTCAATTTTGACATTTTTTAAAAATGAATCTGTCCCTAAACTTTATGATGCGCAATACTGAATCACTGTACCCTTCTAACGACACTTCACTAAAAGATGGACTTACAAATAAAAGAAAGTGATGCAGGAATGGTACTTAATCTGGCAATCACTTCAGAGAAATCAACTCATCTACCCAAAATGCACTGGGCTGCTGTTTCACCCCCAACCCAAAGACAATCCTTTGAAGAGACTTCAAAAGCTAGAAGCCTCAAAATAAACTGCGCAAGCCTCGTCCTCATTAAACAAAATGCACGGAAACACGGGACCAAATATCACTAATGAAGACTCAAAAGCAAAAACACAATGTTCAGCTTTCGTGAAATCTTTCAGTAAATGCAAATATGCCATTTTACTTCTGGCCTTTCTGGGAATATTCATTGTTCTAGTCCATTTCTGATGTGACAAATGTCTGTGTAGAGAAGAAAAAAAACGAGGCAAATAATAGTCAAGGGCACAAGATGAGCACTTACCAACCCAGTGAGAGTATGACAGGGCAGGAACAGGCAGATCTAAAGAATATTGCATAGTAATCTCACTCAGTGAATTGGTCATGAGTCAACAGTGAAACTACAGTCTGGGTTGGAGGGCATTTATTGGCTGCACATCAGCAGGAAGGCAGTTCGCCTCCACTTTTCATGTCTGTGGGAGGAAGAAGCGGCCGTGGTGTGAACAAAGAGACCACGCAGGAGATTTAATCACACAGGGAATGTAATTGTCAGAAGGAATCTGACATTTTACAACAAGACTTTTCCTGTATTATAATGATACCTCTCGCCAAAACATGAGAAAAAGTCACTTAAGAGGCTCAAGAACGTGGCAAACTCCTACAACCACAGCTACACATAAAGACCACATACAGCTGCAATGAAATATGTCAAAAATCAACAGCGCTGGCAGCCCACACAGGCACAGCTGACATTTAAATACTGCCAGACTCTCCCCACACAGCTCGAGTGCTGCACACCAAAATATTCAGAAATGTTGCACTAAATTATCCGAGAGACAAACACAGGTAGTCTGTCCTCAAACAGAGAATGGAGATCATTATTTTAGCATTGACACATTGTTGAACCAAATTTCCCCTAAACTGTTTGACAAAACTAAACAAAAACTTTCCTCTAAATATGTTGGGAAGAACAGCCCACGTCCCAGTTTCAAAGGAATATTACGATCAATAACAGTTCTCCAAAATAATCCACCTCCTGCATCTCCATTTTCCGCATTAAATTCTGTTTCCCTGACACTTTTATCTAAACAAATCATTCAGCGTTATCATCCTCCATGATGGTAATAGAGATAAATTGTCCTATGCCTGTAACTTTGCTTCTGAGTTTTGAGCGTCAAAGAAAAAGTTCATATTCAGTTCATTGAGTGGAATACGCTTTTTTGTTAGTTGAGTGGGATGAGAAGATACCAGTCTCATACTGTGTACTGAGTATGTAGCTCTATTGAGCTGGAGAATTACAGTCATCATAAAAGTAGACTTTATGGCAGAACAGTTGCATTAGATTGTCCAGACATGCCTACACAACTGAGTTTATGTCATAAACATGGACATTTGGACACATAATGAAAAGATCACACTTTGGGTTAAATAACTAACGTAACTTACATCAGTGGCGTAGCACTGGTGATGTCACTTACGTAACGTAGGTAAGACCTGGCACCGGCAAAGAAAGGATATAACAATTCTTCCTAAAATTATGAACCACATATTTAAGGTTTTTTTATATTAGGAAATACATTTGTTCATTAAGTGTTGTACCCGTTGTGTGCTCATCAGAAAAACAGCAACTAAATGAATCAAGTTTAAACTGACTGAGTTTTGAATATTCAAAATGTGAGAAAATCAATGAGACACTCTTTGCCAAATCACACGTAACCATCTACAACTGTTTCCCTCTGTTTCAATTCCACACTGCTGCTATGGCAACAGTCAACCAAAGCACTGCCATGCTGCACCCCTGGCAAAGCACCATGTGTGCACGCATTAGATTGCTGGCGTAGCTTCTCTTAAATCACCAGATCCCGAATCAGTGAGCAGGGGCAGGGTCAGAGCCAAAAAAAAAAAACAATGTGGACAACCAGAGAGAGAACAGAAAAAGCTTCTGGAGAACATGAAGCGGAACAGAGAGAAATAACAGCGAGGAAGAGTTAAGAGACACAAATGTGACAAAAGAAAAGATGCCAGATTTTTGTTTATCTTCATGCTTGATCTGTTCCAGCAAAACTAAGCCTTTTTGACCTGCATAATTCAAGTGACAGGTTTGCATTTGATTCCAGAAACATAGCAATAGAAAGTTAAATAGGTCTCTTCTAAAAGAGTTTTGCTCTAAAGTTGGTCTTTAAATCTGGACTAGAGCATGACAAACATGAGACTAGACATGTGTGTCATGCTCTGCAACAAAGTTGAGCAGGAAATTCTGAAATTCAGGAAAGTTTGGTCAAAATTCTATATTTGGCTGTCAAGAAAAATAAAATGGACATTTCATCAAACTGTCTAGAAAAACGCAACCTTTAAATTCCACTAGTATCCATGAAATACATTTCCAGCCTTTCCATGACCTTAGAGCTGATGACAAGAAGAAAGACAGACGGACGCGGTGCAAAACAGACTTAGACACACTTCAGATGCAGATACTGAGACCTCGACAGCAGCAGCCAAGGAAGTTATTCCATCTCTCCTGCTGCCAAACTAAGAGCTGATAAGGTACTCCTAGGAGCTGTAAAGTCCTGACACTTTAGCCACTTTAATCGGTGATAACCCCTGGTGAGCAGGCCCGCTGACGCCAGCCTCCATACACACACATACACGCCGCACCCCCGCTGTAAATAACGCTCTCGGATTTGGTTTCGACTCTGCTTTGATGGCTTGTGAGCCGATGCCTCCATCAAAGTTGTAGCTGACATCAAATGGGGGAAAAAAATGCCTGGCTGATGCAGCTGGAGCTGGAGGTGACATATATATTAGAGTGTGAGCCCCAGTAAACTCCACAACTTGTGTGCCAGCATGTGGTATCGAAAGGGTGGCAGCAATCTAAAGGTTAGCTCTGCTCCAGCTGAAAGGCTCAGTGGTCGGCAGTCGAAGGTATGAATGTGTGTCGAAATATATTAATGTGAAGCAGGGTGATGCTGAAAAAGAGCAGCTTAGGAGGGCAAAAACTTCATCCTTGGACGAATATAAAAGTTTACAAAAGAGCTTTGGCCTAAGTGAAAGCCTTGAGTGCTTCATGCAGCCTCATAGAGGCTTTAAATAGGAGCACAGGAGACATTTGAAGAGCGCCTGGGGCAGCAGCTGAAATCGTTTTCTTGAATTGTTTGCAGAGGTGTGATGGTAACTGGAATATTAGGGTTCACAGCTAACAGAAGGCGGTTTATAATCCTAGCCTCCTACATACATTAATGGTAATTACATGACGGTTGTATTAAACGGTACATAGTAATTAGATGAAAGGCACTTCAAGACTATTTACAACCAAACATGTAACCCATAATACTACCCTTATGAACAGCACAGGCAAGGATTAATACTTCACAAGAAATTAACATTTTTATGGTGAGGGGCAAAAAAAGTATTAAATTAAAGCCCTTTAGCAATAACACACAAGGTCATTGGATTTAATGATTATTGGCACTGACGTGGTGTGATTAAAAGAACTAGCCCCTAGCAATCCTACTCTTATTCAACTGAATTAAAGGCCCCAAATATATCGGATACTGAAATGCTTGAAATCCTCACTCTGTTGACTCAAGTACAAAAGGTCTGTCCGACCAACAGTCTTACAACCTTACCAAAAAGTTGGTCATCTGTAAAAAAGTGAACGCAAAAAGTGCAAATGGTCTATGTTTACTGAGAAGTGTTCCTGAGCCCATGCAGTAATATTCTTTATCCAATCAGTGTTGAACCTCGCGCCATCATTGCTAGTGAAGACTGAGCCTTTCTGGGACGCCCCTTTCATACCCGGTCATGATACTATCATCTGTTACCAAAGAACCGTTTTACCTGTTTACCTGTTGAATGTTCCAAACAGGTGTTTTTGGAGCATTCCACAACTTTCCCAGTCTTTTCTTGCGGCAGTCCAAACTGGTTTGAAAGATGTTGCTGGCATCAAATTCAGAATAAGAGGGTTATTAGCTTAGCACAAAGACTGGAAATGGGGCTCACTCAAAAGTTGAAAAATCTGCCTAAAAGGACCTTTGAAGATCTTATTAAGCTTAAGATAACTATCTAGTTTGCTAAATCTGTCAACAAACACAAATATATAGAACAGGTTCAGAGTGGTCTAATTATTTATTGATGAGCAACAGTATATCCATCAACCCAGAACTTCAGAATTGTTGTTTGCCAACCTTATGGTCACATTCAAAGCAGTCAGTATACCTTTCTGTTTCTCAGCATGCAGCTGTAACTTTGTGCCCTTAAAGCACAAATTGTTGTTTTGACATTTCTGTTTGTGTATGGACAAAACAAATGAGATGCCTGTTAATAAGTGAGCTTTAGAGGTTTTGGTTGGCATATCTGAGCATTGGAGTGAGCCAGGTTAGCTGTTTCCTCCTGCTTCCAGTCTTTCTGCTAAGTTAAGCCAATAGCCTTTGTACTTCGTGCTTATTTCTTTCAGACACGGTTACCCATACAAATGATGAAGATCATCTGCAGAAAAATATTTATGTTATATATTTTTTGCGTGGATTTGAAAATACTGTAACTATGCCATAAACTTCTCCTCACTCTGCAAGTTCACTGAGGTTTACAGTATATGACACAGATGTTGCAGATAAAAACAAGCAGAATGACCACATCATGGGAAATGATCTGAAGATTCTGTTAAAACCAAGAGAACTTCATAACAGGCCTGAGAGCTGTTGTGATGTCAGCCAAACCTTTTAGTTAAAAAAAGCACACATTCTTAAAAATGTGTCTCAAGACAGTTTAGCATCTTCATTCAACATCTTTGAATGTATATTCATAAAAAAATGTCTCTATATTAAATATAGAACAAACACTGTATTTTCAGCCAATGATCTGATAAATTATGCATTATGAGTTGCTTTGCCAGTGACCGGGGGATTAGATAACAATCTCTATTTTCTTAGGGGGTTTTTTTTTCATGAAGCTTCTTTGGTCAGTATTCACGTGTGGGTTCAACTAGTCTTCCAAAGCTTCTCTTGAGAATGTTCTTTACTGTAATAATTGAGATGGTACTCCGATGCTGCCGATGGTACTCAGCTGTGCTTTGCATAATCACAGCATAGAATGTCCTTGAGTACGTCACGGCAATATTACACTGAGGCACAAAGTAATGCAAGTATTCTGCTTCTAAGTGCACAGCCCGCATGAAAGCACTGGTTCCTTCTGTCCTGTGCAAAATTCACTATCTGTTTTCATAACCATACATTTACACACGCCGATGACTGAAGTGCTTTGTGTGTGTTGCACTGACACATTATTATAGCAGCTTGGACAGGCCTGCTTCGCGCCTACGCAGCTGCTAATAAGACAGATCCATCAGAACATAGCAAGGAAAAATGTAACCTGGTCCCTCCTCGTCTAGAATAGAGAGACAGACTAAAACAGGAGAGAGAGAGAGAGAGTGAGGGGGAGTGAGGGGGAGTGGGTGAAGAAGATGTTAAGAAAATAAAAGAAAGAAGGATAAGAGTCAGACTGAGAAAGATGAGGAAGTTCTGCAACCAACTACTGTAGATACAGGATATAGAGGGATATAAAAGGCACAATGACACAAGGAGGTGTGCATCTGTGGTCAGTGCCAGACGAGGGTGGGTGAGAGAAATGCATTCCCTGCCAACACGAGAACAATAATCGTCACTGGGTGTGGCTTTAAATGCTAAAAATACAAAAACGTATGCTAGAATTGCTTCTCTGGCAGGCAAGTAGAATGGACTCTGCAACAGAAATCTGATGATTTCTTCTGAGCATTTATGACACATGTTTTAATCATTTATTTGAATGATTCAGCTTTTAAATACACTTTTATAGTCCGGTATGTGTCATTTGTTGTGTTTGTCTTTAGTACCACAGACATCAAAATGAAAACATTGAATTCTTCTGAACTAACTTGAGTTGAGTGAAAATAATAATACAAAAGGAAAGACAAGCAAGGTGCAGGTGTAAAAAAAGATTAGCGATAGAGGTGCGTAAAGGGAGTAAAGGAAATAGACAGAGGATTACTTATGAGAAAAATTGAAGGAATAAAGGGATAGAGACTAAAACAAGCATAGCTCATGATAGAAAATATGAAGAAAGGATATAGAAGGCAGAGAAATAGCAAAATAGAAGAAAAGTGATTGGATTGGATGGAAATAGAGAGAACAGGAAATGGAAAATAATGAGATGGTGACAGAAATGGAAAAATGAAAAGAGAAAATAGGTTGGTTGCTAGAAATGAGTCTGTGCAGTCGAACTTCATTAAATTTTAATGTGTTTCTTCATTTGATCAGCAGCCACAAAAGCTCTATTAATTGTTCTTCACTGAATTAGCCTGAATTAGAATTATTTGTACAAGAAAAAATGTTAATTGCCATGGCCTTGAATGTAAGGGTTGTCCGTCACTATGTGTCAGCTCTGTGATTAATTGGCAACATGTCCAGGGTGTGCCCTGCCTGTCGCACAACATCAGCTGGGATCAGCCTCGGCCCCCGTAAGCTTATGTACGGATGCTATTGTGAGCCAGAAAATCTATCTTTGGTCTATGTTGACACCTTCGTTTAACAATTTCCTGAGAACCATTCAAGACAATAAAAGCAACAAGACAGTGTCTTCTACTGCTACAAGTTAACAAGTGAATTTTATGATTGGCGTTATCTCATGACACTTTTTAATAAGACCAGGTCCAGACCAACAAATACGTACATTCAAGCCAGGGCTAGCTAACAAAATCACATCAAGATCACAAATTCAGATGTGGGAGGAATGAGAACGATACTAACAGTTGTTTTAGATGATGCCTGGTGTTTCCATTATAAACAAACATAACAGCAAAATTAAAAATATCTTTAGTGGGTTCAAAATTAGTGAAAAGAAGCAGAAAATGAAGTGAAATAACCTCATCAATATTTTCATTTGTCCAAATAGCAAATAGTCAAAAAAAAAAAAAAAAACTTGCGAAAGCTAATGATCAAGACTCAAATCTGTAAATATCACATTCACTCTACTAATATGACGATTCATTAATTTTATAGAAGGGAAATATCTGTCAGCTGAATCTCTGTGGCTGTGTGAATGACATCAGGCCTTAAATTCAAAGCCAAGGTCAACAGCACTGATCTCAGGTCAAGGTGAAGGCCTCAGCTTCACAGTCTCCCACTCACTGAGCTGTGGGGTCTCACATCCAGACAGGAGTTCAAGGAAAAGTTGAAGGAGAGACCAACATGAAAACCTGCTCTGGCGCTTTTGAAAGAAGAGCTATTTTCTCAATGCACGTACCTGTACATATTTTAAAGGTCCTGCACACCCACGCAGACGTTTTTAAGGTCACCGATCTCCATACACACAAAGACACATAAAGTTGTCCCACGTCTGCACGTACCATGCACGTTTAATCGGACAAAATACGGGAAAACAATTATGTTAAGCTTTATTTATTCAGGAAATCTAGTTGACATCAATATTTATTATGTCTGAGAGCAAATTACATATACACAAGATCACAGCAAGAGAAGGCAGTCACACAAAACAATCATCACACACAGAGAGACACTGATTACAACAATTATTATCATTACCAAAGTACTTCCTGATAAGTATAAGGAATGAGTGTTTCTAAGTTTAGTTTGTTATTAAGTAATTAATTCCAGTAGTCGGATCAATGGCTCTGGAAACCTTTGATTCTGTGGTAAATGCCATCCAACTGGTTTATATTTTGCAGCATGAGAATAAAGGATGTCTCCTTTTTAATTTTTACTAATGAGTTATGTATGAATCCGCTCACCAACAAAATTTCTCAGTCTTTATCACACTATGCTGTTACCCACTCTGAGGACATGGGTCCATGTACGTTTATCAATTTTTTTGGGCACTTGTGAAATGTACATATGTATTTTGTCTTTTATCACGTGTAGGTTGTTCTATGACGCTACAAAACCAAACTAATGGCATTCAAGACAATATAGTCAATATAAAAATCAGAAATGGAGAATCAGAGAGGTGGAAAAACAACAAAACTCAAGGTTCCTCATATTGATCCTTGTGGGACCTCTTTGTCAGGATTGCAAGGCTTGATTTTAAAACCAAGGGTTCAGGCTAAGAATAGTTTCAATTCTACAAAGAAAACATGCAAGCTAAAGGTCATATTGAAAAAGCAGAAGTAGAAAGGTGCTGAATAAAAATATCTCCTTACCTTAACATTATTATGATTGTGAATCAATTATTTTAAAAGTTGCGTAAAGTTCTGACAGCTGGTTCCAGCTTCTAACAAGGTCTGTCAGCCAATAGTATAACGCCGTCGGTATCCCGTGTTATCCGTTTCTCATCAGCGATCACCAGTCTTAGTAGTTGCCAGTTTGTTGAAAAAAACATAAGAATGTCTACAGTACGCACCCAGCATACTCACTGCCCTAATGTTATCTGGGGGTCACAGGAAAATGCACCATTATGTTACTGTTATTTTCTTATCATAGCACACAGCTGGCAGACCCATCCCATGTCCTCCACTCTCAGTGCAAGCTTTTACCATCAGGCAGACATTAAAAGGTGCCAAAATGTCAAATCAATAGTTTTAAAAACTAATGTGTGCCTTTCTCCATTAACATCCTAAATGGTAAGACAAAGCCTGAGCCTTACACATATGTCAACAATTTGCTGTTTTAATACTTTAATACTTGTTCTTCTGTGCAATGCCTCTGTACATCTCAATGTTGATTTGTGAAATACTGATCCAGCGTGCAATGTTGTGTAAAGTCATTCGATAATCTGTTTCTTTGTTTGTTCATTACATCCATTTTTATTGGCACTTTCATGTACAACGCTGTCCTATGATTCCATTCCTCGTGCAATGACAGTCATATGTCCACTAGCACCATGACTGCTGCAAAGGAATGACTTCAATTTTATCTTTTGAACATTTTATGCATTTGCCAAATGTATTCTGCAAGCACTGAAAACATCCAAATTCCACTTCACCTTCCGAGGCTATATGCAGGTATATTTGAATAGCTGAAAGAAATGGAAGTAGGCGTGGAACATACAGTCCCAGTCTGGTTCTAGTCAGTCAACGACAGCAGTAAAACAAATAACTCAAAATATGGGAAGGCTGTGAAACATATATCTGCATTCCAGTTATATTCCAGCCAAACTGGTTAGCTTGAAAGTGCCAGGAGCATTATTCTGAGTTATATATCTCACGTCTCAAACCCCCAAACAAATCCACATCTCTGTGAAAAAGTTCTTTAAAAGCAGCACAATGCTTGAGGTTTTATCTTGTCTGTTTTTCAAATGTAGTGAAGGTGGATTTTTTTATATTCAAGCTGCAAGAAATGTATCTAAAAGTCCACCCGTCTTTTGAATCTACATGACGATATGGGGCAGCAAGAGAAAATAGCTCCCCATCTCCTGTAACAGAGACCTAAGAGACTCTCTCTATTGTGGTGAAAGTCTGGTGTCGAGTTTAGTCACTGGCAGGAAATCTTTGCCCAAACAAAGCCCTTAGAGTGCAATACAACCTGCCTTCTAAACAGACGTGAGTAGGCACTCTGACTTGTTTATTCCAGAGGGACCTGAACTCACCAGGTCTCTTAAAGTGATAAAGCATCGTGGACTGGCAAACGAAGGTAAACATCAGTGTGTTCAGTTAAGTGATGTTAGTCAATATTGTATACAACCTTCATGGAGATGGAGTTAACCCTGGCATAGAGGAAAACACTTATCTGCTTTCTTGTCGAGAGATGGATGAAAAGATATGATGCTATGAATCTGACCCAACAACACCTCTAAAGCTCAGGAATGAACACTTTATTTATTTATATATATATATATATATATATATATATATATATATATATATATATATATATATATATATATATATATATATATATATATACACATATAGATAGATAGATAGATAGATAGATAGATAGATAGATAGATAGATAGATAGATAGATAGATAGATAGAAAAATTAAATATAACTTTTTCTTGGCCAGGATTAGCAACTCCTTGGAGTGATGACGTCACCCTAAAGTTTGTCCGCTGCCTCATGTCTTTATGCTAAGCTAAGCTAACCAGGAGAAAGAGCAAGAGAAAGAAAAAAAGAAGATGTACTTTCCATCTCCAATGGTCCAAACAGGAAGAGAGAGCAACATTTTACTGACTCCTGCTTCAACATCACCAGACTGTGGTCTGCACTGCCTGGTGACACACTCCAACAACACCACATGTCCTTGACAAATCCACCAACATTTTCTCTTATTTCACTTCTTTCTTTAAAACGCAGCTCTGGTGAAATGAAAGGCCCACATCTTCGCTTAAAACAACGTTGAACTTCGCATAAGATCTGCCCACTCAACAAAGTTAACATAAGAAAAAATACTCAAATGATAACTTTAAGGAGTGGGTATAATGTTTTCAAAGTCACCTTTAAATAGAAAGTCAGGCAACTATAAATTATACTCTCGCAAACCATCAAACAGTCACCACTGAAGTCAAAGAGCAGAAGATTTCTTTAAATGCTGTTAGATTTTTTCAGCATCTTTGCATCTTTTTTTTTACAAAAAGTGATAAAATACACAGCTCACAACTTGGCATTCAAGCCATGAATGAAAATAGATCAATGTCATAGCCAATTTTAGTGCTATTATATCTAAAGAATAGCTGGAGAAAGTCAATGGGGCTCCAAGTATCTGACATCAAATCAAAAACTAAGAACCTTTCTTTATTACGTATTGACGGGGCTGCAGAGAAGTAACAAACTCAATAACTCACTGTTCTTGCAGGATAAAATCCAAGTTCTCTGGAGATATCTGTCCGGTCACAGGATGGCGAAATGTTGTGGTCCTCTGGTTATGGCTGAAGTGACAGAGGGAGGAGAGAGAGGAGACAAAATTAGCAACCTCGGTTGCACTGTAAACACTGTGAGGGCATCACCCTGGATTTTCACCCCCACTGAGTTCACAAGCACAGCGGACACGAGCCGATCATTCCCCAGAGGAGTAGCAGGCTTAGAGGCTCTGTTCAAACCCTTCACCCTGTTGGGTCTTCGTCCCCGACTTTCCCAGCCCTGTGTAGAATGTGAGGAGTGGCTGCAGGATGATCACCCCACCCCACCCATTCAACCCACCCAACCCGTCCTGTACAGCTTGTGTGGAACAAAATGTTGGGCTCAGCACAAAACGCTGGACAGTGCAGGGCCGGGCCGGGCCGGGCCTCCATCAGTTATAGACTCAGTCGAGCAGAGTGTAAAAGCATTTGACAGGGTAAACAACACAGGGTGATATGGAGGGTCACAGTCTGTGTGAATGTGTGTCTGTTCAGACAACTGTTCTTCAAATGAATGCTTCACAGCAGAGAGTTGACAGTGACTGCTGTGGTACATTGATGTTTATACTGACGTATGAACAGCTTTGAAGTCAATGATCAAAGAGGATAGGGGACTACATCAGGTGTTCATCTCTTGTGGAGAGACTCCCTATGCTACAAAATGAGTGACAGTACACAATAACATAAAATAAAAAAATACAAAACTTTAAAGCACAATAGGTGGGGGTGGTTGATCTGGCCAAATCACCAATCACGATCCACAATCTAAATTGAGATATCATTTATCAGTTTTGAAATGCCCTGCAGACTATAGCCAAACTTTAAATAGCCTATGAGCTCCTCCATTTGCACCATAAAAACACAACATGCCATTAAGTACAGTTTATTTTGGCACAAGCTCCTCATCTGCCATCCTGCCTAGCTATAACTTATGATGCTTTTTTTTACTTAACATCACCCGAGCCATTGCCATGTGAAGTTAGTCGTCCAATCAGGACAGCCATCCAGTTGATGTTATCACTCTATTGGATTGTTCACACAGAATCAGTAGTCAATTCAGTTATGTGAAGTCTGAAAACATTATATACTGCTATCTCTATGATTTGCCTTCAAGATAGATCACGATCTAATATCATCAGATCGACCTCCACTAACAAAAAGTGTGCTTCCTTGTGCTTGCCATACTGACGTTGACAGATAGACCAGGAAGTGAGCTCACACGCTGTGCCTTATGTTTGTAGCACTAGCATCTAACTGTCGCTGCAACACTATTCTCAGCCCATTTCTCTTTTTTTGTTTTCCCCTTTCCCCTACATACGCTCTTATCTCTTCTGCTCTCACATTCGAAACAAAATCATAAAATGCTGCAAGCCTGGGCCTTTCAAGCCTGTGCATGGGCCCTTTTGTGGCGTATCTTAAAGGAAAATCCACATCTGCCACACCTACTGCCCAAGTGTAAGTATTAAGAGATAGTCTCCATACATTAAAGGATGGATTTTCTGCTTAAACAACAGAAGATGAATTGTGTTGATTTGGAAACTTTGTAGTTAATTAATATAATAGCACTAAGAAGACTTTAAATCTTCGTTAATTACATATCTTTGTCTTTTGGACTGGAAATCTTTCAAGCGAACCAGTAAAACAACCAATTGGTTTGATCCTAATTACATCAAATGAATAAGTTTTGGTTTCCTAATTATATCTATAAAGTCTCCTGTCAGTTCAATAATACACACTTTTCAGATGTTAGTGTAGGGACTAATGTCTTTCTAAATCTCACCCTTAAGAATGGTGTATATAGAGACCACAGGGTCTCACGAACATGTAAGGATAGTTTCAGTGCTGCATGCAGTTTGCCACAGAATCACTAATGACACATAACAACAACCTGCAGTCTACCTGCCTAGCAGTCACCATGTGAAGCACAACACTGATGAGAGGCACCACGCACACTCAGCAAACAAACCCCATGTGTGTAAAGGTTCAGAAACCTTTCCCATCTCTAACAACAATCAATACGTAGTAGTAACACAGTTTTCCATTCACTAGCAGCTGACATTATTCTTGCTGTGGATTCCTGCTTCATGTAGCAGAAGATCAAATCCTACAGGACTACGAGGTTTCCCAGGAGACCCGGGGACATGGCAGCAGCAGGCTCCATAACAGGGACTTACAAAGCCATTATTAGCTCACAGCACAACACCTAAACACGACTTGTCACATGAAACTGATCACATCTAAATGCACTGTGGGTTCCTGCTTTTCAGCTCATACTATTGTCTGTTACAGTCTTTCCTGCTGTTAAATGAGACACCTCAACCTCTCAGCTGTTCATATTACCACACAAATAAGAGTAACATGAACATGTTACTTACTTAAAGGGTATTTTTCCTGGAGTTGAATTTACTGCTTGCCGCCATCTTGTTTTTCTTCTCAAATGTGGATTTTAGGTTTCAGTAAGTGATAGTGAAGGTCAGGTGACATAGGTGTAACAGATATGATATACTAGCCTAGCCTATTATATAACCATATTTAACCAGCATGACTTTTAAAAGCAAAGATTTGAAAACTGAAAGGGAAAACATGTACTCATAGAACTGGAGTTAATCCAGTAACTACTTTGTTTTTCTTGCTAATGCCAACTTTGGTAAACAATCGTGTGAAAAGTACATGCAAGCACCCCATTTTCTCCATTGTTGTCTGCATGAACCAATACAAACTTCATCTACTCCCACCATCCGAGGATGCGACAACGCAGTGGATTAACCGTATTTGTGATGGAAATGTTGCCACAACAACTGGAAAACTCTTACAGGCTGTGTGCGCTACCCCTTTTTACTTGGGACTGCTTTCTCGACGAGGCTGAGGCACGTAAAAAGAAGAATGCCTTTCATAACTCAAGTTCAAGGAGGGACGTTACTGAGTTCAAACTTGGCCTTTTGTACCTGCTTACATAAATTCAGCTGGGGGGGGTTGCAAAAAAATGCTCTTGAGATGCCTAATCCTTCCCCTTAACTAACTCTCAAATTACCTACATTATCAGGCAAGCTGCTCCTCCCAAAACACATGTTGACCTCAAAAAATGAATTTAAAAAAATCATTTTAGAGAGGAGTAATCCTTTTAATTTTGTAGTACCATGATATAATACGATTACTGCAAAAAAAAAAAAAAAAGATCCAAAAAACACTGAGACTTAAATTTTAGGTCATTTCACATAGACGACACATAGAGTACACTAATGAGCAAAAAAGCAACAGAAATGTGTTTAAAACAGGGTTTAAACTAACCGAACATGTAATATTTATCAATATAACACAGAAGTTACAGACTGTACGGTGACATTTTATTTCTGTTGTACTTTCGAGGAGTTGGGCTTTTCTCCTATTTCTGGCTGCATAATGTCAACATTCTCACCTGCTGCAGGCTCTGTGTTTGGTTGTCAGGTACTAAGAAAAAAAAACATCCAGAGCATAATGCAAAGAATTTATAGTTTTCATAAGCCCTGACGAATCACCCACAGTGGCCCTGAGGGGACTGTATGAATGTCTGACAGCTGGCCATAAAAATTCCCCTCAGAGTGAAATGCAAAATAGTGCTTTGAGGAGCATCAAGAACCTTTGCTCCTAATCCACAGGGAGGAGAGCAGCGCTGTGCTGGAGATGGCGTTAGTCATGCTGCGAGTCTTACAGGACAAAAACACCCAGCGCTCTAGATAGGTGCATCCCTCAGGGGGATACGCTCTCTGTTTAAATACAACAAGGAGCCTTACAGCCCAGTCAGAGGCACTCTAAGAATTTATAATTGTCTGAATAGGATGGAATTACAATCGATCAGTTGTAGCATGAAAAGGAAAACAGATTGTCCTGACAGGCCTCAGAGCCATGAGTTATGACTGAGACACTCTCTGCAGACCGGCTACAAATTCAACACAGATGCTAAACGACAGCAGCAGTGTGTCAGCGCTGTTTTGCTGATAAACAGCTACCTGGCTCCACGCAGGCGATGCCATGCATGCTGTTCTATTGTTACAGATCTGGAGGAAGTCGTAGCAACCTGTTAGAGGTAAACCACTGACGCAAAAACATACAGTTAATAAGAGGAAAGAGCGAGTACACCTTTATCTTGTTCAAACGAAGAAATTATCTGCAGTGTGGTAAAAAAAAAGGACCCAAAAGTCATACTTAAGTAAAAGTTAAGACATTGGGTTAAAATATCACTTTGGTAAAAGTCACAGTATTGAATTTCCAGAATTTAAAACACTTTAAAAAACAAGAATAAGAAAAAGGTCATATAAATATGTCTATCTACATTAGTTGATAATGGTAATACATTTTTCAAATTATACAATTCAAAAGTTATCAATTTGTATGAGGGAGGCCTTTGGTGGATTGCGTGAAAGGATTACATTCAAAAAATGAAATACATTGGCAAGAAAATGATGAATAAATGAGGACTTAATTTACATTAGTATGAAATTATGCTAACAGGATTAATACTCTATTAACATCATTATTACATTAATGGTTTATGTAAATGAGAATCCATTCCACTAAAAGCAAAGCTATCCAGTGAGTAGCTTCTTTAACACTGCTCCAAACCACAATGATAATAATAAGAGTGTGAATATGTGACGCAAGGCATACTCAAACACCTCTGTCTTAATGAACATTAAAAAAACGCTGTTACATAGGACAATAAATCAACTAATGACACATATGAGTTTTAAAAATGATGTTAATTTTGAACTGATGAAAGCCGTCAGACCATCTGTCATTCACACAAATGTGTAAGAGGTAATAGGGGCATGCAGAATTCACAGCGATCTTATGAAATTAAATGCAATATGTTAAACCCATTAACTGCCATATCTTTGCCAGACTAATAAATGGTAAAGACGTATTTATGGCTGCTGAGGACTCAGTCACCTCAAATCCTCTCAGTGAGCCGAGCATAATTCGGATATTGATCGAGTGCATTCAAACAAACCCTTGTTTATTTCTGAGCTGGAGTGTGAAGCTCTTCTCCTGGGAAACTGATAAATCCACATCTGATTGCTCACAGAATATGAATGGGAACAGCGTGTCAATGTCCTGAGAGGTTGTTTATCAGCAGCTGTGGTTGCACCCAGCAGCGAGGTTCAAAATAGTACAAGATATAATAGATGTGATAGTGTCATTTCAGATGAGCTGAGACAAGATGACCTGACCTGTAAAGGAAAAAATGTTGAAAGTAGCACTAAAAGGTTTATATAGCACCCTTTTAACAACACCCTTTAACACTGGTAATAAAAGACCTGTTTCACAATGTACCCTGCATCTCTGGTTCCATTTGCCATTTGGTGTATTCTGAATATATATATATATATATATATATATATATATATATATATATATATATATATATATATATATATATATATATATATATATATATATATATATATATATATATATATATATACATATATATATTATTTTTATCCAGTGTCCAGTGCAGCTTTAGTGGAGTTGGATGACATAAAACAGTGTCAGTGCAAGAGGCTTCTACCTGCAGTGACCGCTTTGCAACATTTTGAGAATGAAAAAAATTACAGCAGAACCGAGACCAAGAGTATAAATAAGAGAAGCAAGGTGTAAGACGTGCACCTGTGGCTCAGAGCGGTGTTCCACCAGTCAGAGGGTCATTGGTTCGATCCCCGACCCCTGCAGTCTACATGTTGAAGTGTCCTTGGGCAAGAATCCCAAAGTGCTCCCCTGTGACTCTTCTATTGGAGTGGGTGTGTGTATGAATGGTTATTGTTGCTGATGAGCCGGTGGCACCTTGAATGGTAGCCTCTGTCACCCATGTGTGAATGGGTGAAGGCTGACTTGTGTTGTAAAGCACTTTGAGTGGTTAGTAAGACTAGAAAAGAGCTTTAAAGAAACCCAGTCCATTTACCATATAAATGCAGACCACTTACATCTACATGTAGGAAAATGTTGCCTTTACGTACAAAGCTGTCACTAATGTTGTTGTTCCCGCCATATAAAAATGAGACTGTTTATTAAATGGGGCCATTTGTTTGCTGACTGAATGAAACAGAATAGGATGCAGGAGATAAAGTGAAACCCACAAAGTTAAAGCTGTATGAATCAATATTCTTCTAAAGCTACATTAATATGAAGGGGTGGCTCCAACAGCAAGAGAATTATCACCAAATTTTGCATTTTCCATTATCTCCATGAAGCATTGTATCGTCTTTCAGCTCATTGTTTTGGTTCAGTCTCAGTGCTGTCATCATCTTCAGCTCTAGCCACACAGTAGGCAGCTGTTTAAAACCTTCGTGTAGCAATCAGGTTGCCAGACACACAATTAACGATTAATAATTACACAGCATTGAGGGCAAACATTTAAGATTGTAAGTAAATATAAATATAACAATGCTTGTGCGCTATGTGTTAAGCACAACAGCATTTCAGTTAAGTTGAAGGGGGCTGGACCAAACTGGATACATTCTGACTCGATGAATGATCTTCCACAAATAATACTACGACTACAATAAAATATATGATCCAGTTTATACCAAGACTGCTGTCAACAAACTTATCAACATAAAATAGATTTGCCGTAACTAATTTTTCATGTTTTAAATATATGTGGTTCAGGTACATGAGAACAGGTAGCTTCACACCAAACAGCTGAAAGAAGAACGGTGATGTTTCAGAAGGCTGGACATTCATAATCTGACAACTACATTGGAAATCAGGTTTAATCAGACACATAAAGGCACTTGACCCTGACTGAAAACTCATACATAAACAGTGTCTCATACAACGTTATCAGAGAACCGGAGGTGTCATTGTTTCAGGTCACAAATCTGTAGTGTGCTGGTTTTTATGTGGTTTTCTGAGTGTTTATATATTACATCACCTCACTTGAAATATGTATGAACTCACAGTACACAAACAAATATGTATTTAAAAATGTAGGGTCAGAGGAAAACATCTGTGTGAAAGCTTTGAATTCAAAGCTTCTGCTCAGCCTGTCATTGTGTTCCTGGTGTACAATATCTCTCATTATTTCGCTGTACTGGAGCTCACTGTGGCTGAGAGGTAAGTGCACCTGAAGCACAGCACCAGCTAAAAGCAAGCAGTGCTACTGTTAAAATCTATTCCACTCATCCAAACATTTCTGTTGTCCGACAAACTTTCATCTTGAAGGACAACTGAGGCACTACTCTACGTCCCCCTGCTCGCTCTCCAGCCGTGAGAGACTTACATAACTACCATATCATTAAAAGAGCTACCTCTTAAAAAAACCCAAAGCCTACTGATTAAAATAGCCCACTTGATGCTGACATGCTGCATGCAGTTTTCCATGTAAGGTGTGGTATTTACCTGCACCGTAGCAGTGACAACCACAGTTGATTAGTTCAGAGTCAGAGGAGGTAAAGCATGCATGGGCTGGGTATTTGAAAATGTTGAATGCTAGCTTTTCAGATGATACTCATCAGATCCAGGATTAATAGTTTTCTGCCGATATAAAAAACAAAACTTTTTTTTGATATTACACTCTGAAGAACACACATTTTCTAAATGCCCTCTTTCATTTAATAAAAAAGAAAACATTCTCAAATGGGAATGTTATAATCCTTACGATTTTTATTACATAAACCCTGTGCTTGATACAGTAACCACCTCGCTTTACAGTAAGCTTTAAATTGTGGGTGGCGGAGTCCGACATTCCCATGCTAGATTTAAACTACCTATGTGAGTGCAAGGGATTCCCAGAAAATGACAAAGCATGTTTGAGATTGTATCTGAATATCAATATCAGTTACATACTGTTTACTCTTCACTCTCTACAGCTGTGGCTGAGCTGTTACATTTCCTATTGTAACTGCTTCAAATTAATAGCATTCAACTGGCAACTTGCCTAGCATTCACGGGAAGAGCAAAGTGCTTGGCACAGAGGTAACCGTTGGTTATCGTTTGAACCTTGAACCTTGTCAAAAATGCATCTACAAAGCGAGGCATGGTGATTTTCTGCATTTTTTGACAGCACATCAGTTTCAAAATCAGCAGAGAGTAGTATCTCCAAAAAAGTAACTAACTCTGATTACTTTGTTCTGGTGCTGAGTGGAAGACTACCCTCTACCTGTGTGAGGTATGAAAGCAGATCAATTGAGCCATTGCTAATGACATTATTTAAAAAAACAGGATAATTTACTGAATTGTATATTGAAACAAGTTGAGTTTGTTTGGCTGTGTTTTTAACAGTAACATCGGATGCTCTTCTGTTGTATTGACAGAGCGCTTCTCAAGGGACCTGGAAGCACATTTGCTGTTGCCACCAGTAACAACAGGTGGTGAAATATCAACCAGAACTGAAATCTTATAATGACATTCAATGTTGTCAAAACACAAACATCCATACAAAAACCATAGTGAAATTCAGATTTAAATTTGATCAAAGGCTAACTGAAAAACATAATAAGCTTTTGGCAATTGATAGTTTTTGATTAACGGTGCTACTGAGACATTTCACTCAGTGTCAAAAAAGCACTGATGTTTGATAACTCGCCTTATACATTAAATACAATAATGACTTGACATTCACAAGTCCTGCTGGTTGAATGCTTACTGAACTTATAATATTAGAAAGTGCATTCATTCTATTTCTAGAAACTAAATATAACTTGATTTATTTGAATGGTTCAATGTCAATACAACCACAAGTCAACCCTACCAATTACTCTCTACAGCAAAACATCTAACAGAAATGACTGCATACAGTATTACAAATGTAAGATCACAGTAAATAGGATTTTTTTAACTGCTAAGCGTGGGTGATGGGACATACTGCATGGTCTAAATCACAGCCATGCTCATGTACTATGTACAGTACCAACTCAGGTTACTCATGAGCACAGTGCCAAAAATAACATGAAACCTACATGTTTAACATTTTACATGCAAGCAGTTGGACAGCAGCACAATTTCTCCTGCAGGGATTCTGATACAGTTCATGCAGGGATCAGACGGTTTTAACCTTCACAATGTCATTCAAAAATATATAATACTTAAACGTATTCTGCATTAATGATTTCCTCCAACTGTCTGCGACAAATTAATCAAACTAGCTGATTCCTCCTCCTCACCATTAGTGTCAGTTTGTATTTCAAAATCTGAAGCCAAACTTGTAATGACAAAATCAGCTCCAACTGCTTCAGCAGGGTTTCTCAGATGCAACCAGCTAAAGACTGTGATTGCACCAATCAGCTGATCTCAGACATATTGTATACAGCACATAGATTTCTTGTGATTCTGGCACCTGTTTCAGCACTCGTCCCAGCAGGGAAAAAAGTGCCTCTATCAAAATCATCAAATCCATCACAGTTTCCCCTCTGTGCACCTGAGATGTAGCTGGAAAAATCAAAAGTCAAATAACTTTGTTATTGATCTTGTGTCATAAAGAAATAAGCTGACACAGAATCCAGACAAACTATTAAGACTAAACCCCTCATGACTTTGCTGACTGAGTCAGGCACAGTGACATCGCTCCCTTTCATACCAACATCCACTCCCAGACATTAATTCTGGGTTTTTGTGACACGAGACTGAAATCATAAAGAAGATATTCAACTAGTGCTTTCATGCCCTGTACTTTTGGACCAAAGACAGAAGCCCAAACAAGCTGTTAAGACAAAATGGCTCATTATTTTGTCATGTGGGAGAAAAGGAAACCAAAGAGCAGCACTCTGCCTTTCAAGCCAGTTGAGAACTTAAATTCTGTGATTTGTGGACTTATATTTACCTCCAATTATCAGAAAACTTCCCTTGCAGCTGAAGCAGGCTTTGTTTTTTACTCAAAGGCAGGAACGACATTAGGGATTTAAACTGAGCTTTCGTCTTACAAGGCAATCTTGACCACTGAACTGCTGTCAGCTGGTATCCTCTGTGCCTCTGTGTTTGACTTTTTTGACCTCGTCCATATCCACATGACATTTATGAAGGACGGGTGGTAAACCTCCGGGGTTACGTAAACACGGCGCTGTCCATGACAGCACTCGCAAAACACATCTCACCTCTCATGCAAACACACATGATCACACATACCACACATGAGCTCTTTAACTTGCAAACAGTGCACACATTGCACCTGCTGTGTCATGAGACTGAAGTGTCACCCTGTTTTTCAAGGAACTCCATTTCCTTCACTCCTGTTTGTCCTTGTAGCCAAGTTACAGGAAAACAAACTGCTGACATGATGAATCTATTACTCAACACTTGAAAATCAATTACCAACAAATTGGGTAATTTGTTTAAATCACTTATTAATCAAAACTGCTGGTTTGAGGTTCTCAAGTATCAGTATTTATATGATTAGAAATGCCTGTGTGAATAGAACTGTTGGTTAGACCAGCAAGCGGTTTGAATACATTAAGTTGTGTCTTAAAGGAATTGTGATGGACAATTTCATTACATTCTGACGTTGTATAGACTAAATAAATCATCAGCAAATCAGAAACTGAATCAACAGATCAATAAATAATAACAATAACCATTACTGGCAGCGCTGAAAGTCTTTTTCTAATCTTTTTTCCACTTTGTCCTCTTGCCAAAAGGCGTTGGCATATCTAGGTAATCAATTTCCCTTCAGGGTCTTTGTGAAACTGTCCCAATATATCACACATCAAAACTGTCACTGAGGTATTTTTCAGACATCTACTATGTTACTAGTTCCCACTGAGTCCCAGTTGGCTGACAGTGACCTTTATAATTGCCTGCTGATAACCTGATTGCCTAATAAAGCAAAATATTAATTTTTGGAGTTAAAAGAACAAAGAGATTTGATTTGCAATCACGTTTTGTCTTTAAAAAGGTGCTCCATATTGAATTAAATCATTCATATAATATATAACTGCCAAATGTATCTTAATTTAATCTAATTTGGAGGAAATACTAAACAAGAACAAGCACAGGTGTTACTGGAGTCTGTAGCTCATACTAGAGATACTGTTAGTAAGAGTCTGCATCTGAAATCACTCCCTGGTTTATTCATTTATTATTTTCAATACAATGGACACTAAGTATTTTTCATTTCAACCGTGCACAGTACATTTAAATTATCATCATTATTCTGTGTGTGCATTATTCACAGCTGCAATTACTCACATTTCTAACTTTTGCATTTCTAAAATGCAAAGCACTGCTCACGGACAGATTATTAATAATCATCTGCTAAACATAAATATTACTAATTTAAAGTCAGTTACATGAAACCTTGTTAAACAATCAGGATGTTGCTATTTGCATTTGTCTACTTGTATTTGTTTCGAAAAGCATGCAAGATGATGGCCAGTGAAAGCTTTTTACGACAGTGCGCGTTCATTAGCGCAAGGTAAACTAACTCCTAATGAGGTATAGCTAATATCATGTTATTGTCTTAGAGCAATCGAGCCAAACACATTATGTGAGACAGAGTGTAAAAGAGGCTGAGTGAGGCTGCCAGGCTTCTCAGCTGGGCTTTTGTTTTGCATTCAGTTGTTATCCAATGACTCTGCCAAGGCTAATGTGGTAATGATTTACTGATGCTAAAATGCAACACATGGCACTCTGACATTTCCTTTTATTGATGATGGACTGATCAATGTGTCCCCATCGCGATGAGCCACACCTCCATGACTGTGAATGATGTTTCAAAAAGCCGAGCTGTTGGTGTTAAAAGCGGCTCTCATCCCAGGTAAAAAAAAACAGGAATTTGTCTTTGTACCGTTTGTCACTGCGCACACTAGCTGTTTTTTAACAGATCTGTAGCAGACAGTGTGTGTTTTTTTTTTTTTTATTATATGGTGAGTGGGTGTTCTCACAGTCAAAGGTCACGTCTATTTAAAGGTTTTTTCCAGATGAAATGTGTTTGAAGTGCAGCGAGGGAGGGCGGGGAGGAGTGCTGCCGGTGCAGTATGGGGAAACACAGCAAGGTCATTCCCATTCAGAGCACACTGTACGTGTTAAACAAAGTATGTGAGAGAGTGTGTTACGTGTGTGCAGGTATTGAGAGAGAGAAATGATGCTTGCATTTATTGTATGTGTGGGTGAGAGTGTGTTTTTCAGAAAAGGGTAGACCACAGCATATATGTGTGTGTGTGTGTGTGTGTGTGTGTGTGTGCAAGTACAGTACTGATACTCTGCTAAAATGTTACTGTTGATTTAGAAGGAAACAGCTTCATTAAATGTGCTCGGCAGAAGTTATTTTGAACACTGTGGCTACATGTGACCTTTTCAAGTCTAAAAAGCTAAGCGTTGAAAGTATTTTGGAAATAATTAAAGTAAAAAGCCAAATGCCTCTTCATTTACTGGCAAAATGACACAACGCTGCACAAAAAAAACACATTTATCCAGTTTAAGACTGGGTGGGTTCTGGCGTGATTTAACTGGCCCACAAAATTTGCTCTCTGTTAAGACAATATGGCTGAACAATATGCAAAAAGAAATATCATATTGCAATTATTTTGACAGATATTGTGATAGGAGTTACAATTTTGCTGTAAATGGTCATTTCTGTAATTAACAATTTTAACAATTTTTTAATCTTGCAAGGCAGCTGGACTGGGAGATCATGTGATCAACCTAGGTGCACACAGGCATTGAATGCATTAGCGTCCTTTGAAGAACTACTGGCAGCTATAGACGGCAGACTAGAGAGCATATTTCAATGAAAGGAGAAAAAATTAAATTCACTGATGTTCCTCTATGGAAAAGATGTGCTCTTCTCTCAACTAGCTTCAGTAAAAGTTTAATTAACCAACTGGCTCCACTGGTGACAGCGCTCCCTAGTGTTGATTGGATTGGTCCACGTAAGCCTATGAAAGACGGTGATAGACAGATGGTTCGCCCAATCACCTGTCAAGTATGGTTTAGAAGTGCCTACACCTTTTCCAAACAGCTTTTAGCAATTCCTTTCAAGGTGGTTATGTGTGGCAAATCATTTGACATGTGAGGTTAACAACTAAATGACACTTTGGTACATGGCCTAATGTTTAAATAAAAATCAGATAATTGGGTTGCATGATGCCACAGCTGCAAAAAATAAATAAATAAGGGGGGGATCCTGATTTGGCTGCAGTACAAAAGTAGGTTAAAACATTATCACGGTTGATTTTCAGCAGCCAGCAGAGTGGGCCGCTGGCACAGCAGCTCTGATTATTTAGAAGCCACTGAAAGTCCAAAGAGCTCCCTGATGATCCTTTCAGCCTCCAGCTCTGAGCGACAGATGTTTTTTTATATAAAAACAGAAGTAAGACAAAGCACAAAGCAAACTCTTAATTAATTAATGCTCAACAGTTAGTCAATGCATTGATTGGTTCATTAACAAAAAGTAAATGAATGCCAAACAATACTGGTAAAATCTACACAGAATGTGACTAAATGCTATTCTCAAATTATTCTAAATTGAATAAATTGATAAATGTATTTCCTGTTTATTGTTTTAGGAAAGCCTTGCCAAAAGATATGTGGCAGAAAGAAGTATGTGATTTTGTGAGAAGCTTGCCATTGAGTTGCTGCAGTGCAAGTTTCATATGCTACTTAAATTTTGATGATGTCATTAACAATTCCACAAATTCTAACATTTAAAAGGTTTTTTGGTTGAGGTATAAAAAGAAACTTTAAATCCACTTAATAGTTTGTCCAATTAAAATAAATTCTCATGTGAATATCAATTCATAAAATCCTGAGGTCGATCTTTAAATATATTCCTTTTCCTGTGGATGTGGCTTGAAAATTCACAACCAGCGAAGCATCAAATGCAGGTAGATTTTGCTAAAATCATAAAAAAAAAATCCCATTAATCTCTCTATAGGCAGATTCCAAAATAATTTATTTAAATTCTTAATGTAAATTCTTTTTTTATGTAATGCATTAGGGTTTTTTGTACAATTTACTGCGTTAGTTCTGTCAGAATCTTTTTCATTTCCCAGCCAATTTGGCACTGTAACTGAAATATAAGATCAAATCAGGACCTTGTGAATCGGAATCAAATCAATTCAGGACATCAGTGGCGATCATCAGCTCTACTTATCATCCCAATCTGACGATGAGTGCATTTTACTGAGTTTAGCAGTAATGGCACTTAGAGGAGTGGCTCATCGCTGGCTTCCTTTTGTATAATTTGGCTCGGGAGAAAAACAGTTTCCTTCAAGTGCTCCTGATCAAGCTGCACTCATACAAAGAGACATTATATTATAAAACTTATATTTGCAGAGCAGTGGAGCAAGCCAAACATTATCAGTCCAAGAAACATCTGTGAGTCACTTTATGTTGCTGGGTTAGTGCTGGCAGTAGAGAGAGAGCAGCTCAGTGCCGCTGCTGTAACATTAGAGCACACTTCCACCTTGTTTTGTCACTGGCACTGCGAAAAAAGAACTATGAAAAGATGTAGGAAGCTCCCTCAGCATAATGAAAAGCAGAAAAAACATTTTCTAGTTTTTTTTTTATGTTTTTTTTTTTTACCTGTGTCCTCACGGTCACTGCTGTCTGTGGCTTCATTACTTTTGTTCCCCTCCAAGCATGTGAAAGTGGGCGAACGCAGCATGTACTGCACACTCTAGTGTGTAACAAGGAGGAGGGAGCGCCAGCATGCTAGCTCAGTCCTATAACTGGCCAGGGGGTAAAGAGACGGAATACAATCTGACCACTACAAACACACACACACACACACACACACACACACACACACACACACACAGACATGTACACACATACACTCAGTTACCCTGCTGGATTCCTAGCAGGCTGCTGCTGCCAGTAAATTCTTTCCTTGGCCCAGTGAGCATGAGGCAGTGACACATTTGGTTCAGCTCCATGCTGCTGCCACCATCTCTTGTTCAGGTTTCACAGCCATCCACTACCACCTACCCACCCACACATCCAGCACACATCACAAACACAAACAGCCTCTTTCATTTGATTTTCTCACAGTCCCTCTCTCTCACGCTCTCCCCATCACTCCTTTCCTCACTCCCACTCAGGCTGAGAAACATTCAGAATTGCCCCCTTGTTTGATTAAATGAAGGTGTATATGAGTCCACAGAGGTTTTGTCAGGTTAAGTGGTATAACCAGACATATCTGCCTGTCTGACAGAGTGTGAGCTGAATGCTACCAGTGTACCCAGTGGCATGAAAATCCCTGTAATGATTGTTATTACACATCTCCTATATTACACCTCAGTCTATCAGGCTGATAAACAAGACCTATTATCATACTTGTAAAGCTAGTCTTTTGTGCCTCAACATGTTGGACACATTTCCTCTCAGTTATGACAGCTAAACTTTTAACTTTTGGAGTTAGGCTGGATGTAGTGTGCTGGAAAAAGCTTCAGTGAATCAAACTAGATTTCTTTCCATATGTAAATACAACAGGATTCAGTATTTTAAATTAAAGAGGATGAACTACATCTGCATCTACAGCTGGCATAATGCAGCTCACTCTTAAGCTCATCAGTGACTCAACCTCTGCATAATCTCCCACTCATCTAGCTCCTTGTCATAAACATTATTTATCGTTCCGACAGGAAGTATAGGCAAAGTAGAGCTGATTACAACCCAGTGTGTGACCTCAAGCCTTTAGGAGCTGATGCATGACGCATCATTTTGCTCATTACATCACAGCGCTTTCATGCCAAGCAGCTCCCCCATCTCTAGTTTCAGTGTGACCCAGTAAAATAAAAAGCATCTCCAGCAGCACAGATGAGGATGAGGTGGGACTGACAGAGTCAGGGCAGTCGCTCAGCACTACTGGCAACCGGAGGACAACACGGTGCCAGTAATAACTGAGGCAGACACGGGCATTGCTGACATCACTGGCATCGCTGGAATGGAGACTTTGCTGCCAACACCCAGAGAGAAATAAGCTCCACCTGCCCATCAGTGCCATCAACAAAACTGTAATTCTATATTTGATAACCACATTTGAGGGATCACTGCAAAGAATGTGTGTATATCGGAATTGTCGATAGTGGAATTTTATATTCCCTAACATTGGTATTGCCACTGGCCCTAAAAACTGTGTATCGCTCTAGCTCCCCCTCCAAAACAAGGCAACATTTTTTGTTGTCCAAGCAACAGCCAAAACCAAATGACCCTTCATTTACTGTCATAAATAATAAATAAATTCAAAAAGCCGGAACCGGCAAATTTTTGACATTTTTGTATGAAAAATGACTGAAACAATTGATTATCTTTATAGTTGACAATCAAATTTCTTTCAACTGACTAATTGTGGCAGCTCTCAGGTTATTTTTGAAATGAGTCCAGAAATATAAAGAAATTACTGGGTCACGGACTTAAAATAAACAAGCCTATAACACTTTGTTTCACCATCCACCTGCATTCATATTAGATGGAAACATAATTGTTTGATTAGAAATCGTTACAGCGGCAATTACTGCCTATTTAGCCTCTTCATAATAACCATTATTACTCCATGATATTGAAGTTAAGGCAGTCCATACGGCGAAACAGAGCTCTGCAGTTTAAATGTTAATACTGACAGTAATGACAGTCTGGATCCCTTCCCACAATTTCTGATCTTGCCAACAGCCAAAGTCAAAGTGGCAGTAAAACACTGAACACCTCTCATCCCTGTGTTGTGGTTGTAGCACTCGTCTCACAAAATAAACACTTCACATAGACACCATTGTCTGTGCTGACAGCCCACAAAAGGCAAAGACTTCACAGTGCTGCCCAGCAAGTCTTTGAACAACACCGAAAACGCACCTCCAACGCATCATATGGTGATAAAATGAGTCCTGGCGCTGTATGAAGGGGGGGTGCATGTTTTCACGGTGCTGCTATGCTATAAATTAGTTATTTGCTGAGATGGTTTCGGTATTTGTTTGAGTGATTTACTGCACACTAAACCCTGACGCATGCTAAACCCTTTTCTAGCAGGTGTTGCAGAATCAATCATCACTTCACTAAACTGTAGATCATACTGTTGATTCATTAGGAGCAAAAGAAAATAAGAAGAGTTTGAAGTAAAGCTCAGTTGCGGTTTGAATGTTCTGATAAATGTGAGAACATTTTTCTTTGTTATCCCCCAAAATAAATAAGTGAAATGATCAGCATTCATTATTCAAAATCTTTTCGACCTGCAATGGGCACACAAGCTTGGAGCAAGCTGTACTCATAAATTTGAATGAGCAATGTTAACAAGCCAGTTTAATTTTCACCACATGGATGCACATGGCTGATGCAGAAAAATGACTAAAATTCAACATATCTGTGTATCAGGCTCTGGCTCCCACTGGATCTCATTTTCGAAACTGTGGTTAATGATCAGTGTTTTCAAGTTGAACAGATGTACTTCTATTGTCCTCCGCATAAAGATGGCTGCAGTAAACAACCAACGTTTTGTTTTTTTTCCATAATAGTGGTGTAGCAGTGAAAGGATGGCAGTGTCAGTCAGTCAGTTAACAGAAAATATCCCATCAACTATTGCATAGATTGCTATAATATTTATAACAGACATTTGTGGTCCCCAGAAGATAAACCCTAATGACTTTTAGGCCCCATGATTTGTGTTAGTAAGTGAAATGTCTGGACAACTACTGGATTGCAAGCCATGAAATCAGGTGCAGAGATGCATGTTCCTCTCAGGAAACAATGTAATAACTTTTGTGTTCCTTCTGAATTTGTCATCAAGCACCATCATCAGGTGCAAATTTGTCATGTAGGTGTTTATTCAAAGACATTGGCATTCAGCTCAGCTTAAGCTATACTTTGAGTTTAGTCCTAATTAGCAGATGTCAGCATTAGGGCTGGGCAACCTGGCCCTAAAAATAAAGTTGCAATATTTTAAGGCTATATTGCAATAAAAAAATATATGTATATCTATGTTTTGAAATCTCATCAAAAGCACTTTATAAATACTAGGACTGGGCGACAAAATCAATTAATTCATGAAGATATTTTTGACCAAATACCTTGACATTGATAATGTAACAATACTGTAGAGCTGACTATTGCTATTCAGAATCTAAGACAAAATATAGTCTTGTACAGTATCACATTAACAATGTAATATCATTACACTACCCAGTCCTAGTCAGCAAGCTACTAAACTAAGATGGTGAATATGGTGCACATTATAATGTCACTTTGAGCATGCAAATGGTAAATGGACTGCACTTGCAAACAAGGCCTGGGAAGATGACATACATTATGTATTATGATGGTGTCTTAACTTACTAACTAACTACTACATAGCACCTTACAAAAGCACAAAGCACTTTACAATTAGTGGAGAATATGAGTCCATTTGTGACGGAAGCAAACCGCAGCCATGTAAAGCCCCACAGAGCAAATCATTCCAGACGGGGAGTCAGACAGTGGAGCTGCATTGTACATTTGGTCAATATCATGATAAAAACCCTGTGCAGACTCAGGATCTACAGCACAACAAAGCCAGAAATATTAACAACAAACACACTTAAAAAAGACAAATAAAGAACTGATTTAACTGCATAGCCTACTCAACCATAGCAGAATCACAAAATTCAAGAATAAATGATGAAATAAACATTATCTGAGCAAGTCAGCAGTATCCGTCAGACATGACACTCCACTTCTGAAATGCTCCCAGTGGGATAAAAAGCCTGTGGAGGATGGAACAAAACAGCATCACACATGTCAGGTTACAGAGACATGCCCAATGGAATCAAGGGGTAACTGATAGTGAGGGCACCTCAATATGTGCAATGGAGGATGTCAGTATTTAGCTCAAAGCCTCACAGTGCTGCTAGGATGGCTGTAGACTTAGTCTTGTTACAGCAAACTTGCAGAAATAATGTTACTCCTCACTTCCTTCCTCTGGGCATTGCTTTAAAATGATCAACTTTAAATTTTTTTAAGCAAGAGTGCAGGAATGAAAACAAGTTCTGAATCCAGGTCTAGGACTGTGACCATCTTCAAGAGTTTTTCATGAAAATACACCATGTAAATGCAAAAATAACGCTGGATAAATTCCAGCAGGGTGACATTTACAATAACTAGAATGGTACAGAATGCATTTACATAACTATATCAGCTGCTGATACGCTTGACTCACAGTCATGAGGGCTCGTTCTCCAATACTCATTGTAGTGTGTAAGCCCATTCCAATTATCCAGACCACTTTGCAGGAGCATTTCCTGAAAGCTCTACGGAAGTCAGATCACTGCTTGTTCGACACTTGTCCACATTCAAATCAGCTGTGACGTTTTGGCCCCCTGCCTCAGCGCCTGACTGACTCTAATTATAGCCACTCTTCACCCGGCTGAGGAGCAGAATGCTTATTAAACGCGTTATTGCAGAGATAATGAAAATATTTTGCATTAGCATAACCAGGAATGGCAGTGGAATGAAGCCCTGTGATTGGGGAGAGCATGTAGAAGAGCGAATAATACTTAGGCTCATTACGAAAGTGCCTGCACTGCCTAAAAATTAGCCCTCATACTGCAATTTGTGCCTATACAGCAAATAAGATTCATTGTGAGCACATTGAGAAGCTGCTTGAGAGAGGGGGGATTCAGGAGGCTATTAGGGGGCACAGAATATGTTGCAAAATAAGCAACTTTATGGATTTTAAAATTAAAACTGAAATACTTATGCATGAGTCAAAGAGTCTGTCAGTGTTTTAGACAATAAAGTCATCATTTACTGGGTGAGAATGAAGATTGGAAAGTAATAAAGGACATAAATGTGTCATATAAGTGCAAGGTTAACACAATCATCATAGTAACAAGGTTCCTATTTACAGGCTGCTCTTCAGCTGTGTGGCTGGGCTACATGGGCGTGGGTCAACATCGAGTGGTAAAGTGTAAGAAAAAGGTGTCAGTGGTATAACTCAAGCTGTTGTTCCGAGCCTCAAAGCTGCAGAATTTCTGCCTCCAGTATGTAGGGTTAATAACTTAATGTGATGCTTTATTGATCCCTGTCGATCACCCTCAGAAGAGCTCTGCCCCCTGCTTGGGATTCAGGGATTTGTTGAAGGGCGCAACAAAAGGCTAATGCTTGCAATAAAACTTAATTAAACTTAATCTTGAGTATCAATGTTTGAGACAAACAAGTAGTCTTCTTGTTTCCTAACTTAATAAAGAGAAAATAATCTGGTGTCCAAGGCCCAACCCTAATACATCCCTTGCCCCTACCACTTGAACCCTACCTTTCTGTTTTGTGCATTCACGTCTATGGGTAAGGTGTCTCAATTCTTGCTGGGATAGAGGGGCAGGGTGAAGTGTTCGGGTTGGCCCTCAAAATTAAGGTTTATCAGAGGCACACTTCAAACCGAAGTTTATGAGAGCTCTCGTTGTTTAAATGTGTTAGGGTCCTTTTTGTTGTTTGATCATCAAGGTCAAATGGATTCATCCTCAGTGGACAATGAACGTCTGCATACAATTTCATGGCAATCCATCCTACAGTAATCCAGATTCGGTGAAGTGATTGATTGACACCGCCATTCACAGAGCCATGTTGCTAACTCCATTTTTATGTCAAACATTTTCTGCAAATGTTCTGCAGCCTTTGACAATAAGGTTGGAATATAAACATATTTATAGCTGCTAATAGAATATCTCAAGGAAATTCCATCCATCTAATTTCTGTGAATGGCTCAGTGCTTGTAATTAGTATGGCTGTTGATGAGATGTATGGATGGGGGCACGGAGATAACGTTCTTACAGCTTCTTATTGTAAGGCTTGGAAGGACTACTCCTTAATCCTTTTAATTATTTTGTCAGAAATACTTACTGCTGGCACAGAGTACAATGCAAGTACAAGAGGAGAGGAGAGGAGGGGAGGGGAGAGGAGAGGGAGGGGAGAGGAGAGGAGAGGAGAGGAGAGGAGAGGAGAGGAGAGGAGAGGAGAGGAGAGGAGAGGAGAGGAGAGGAGAGGAGAGGAGAGGAGAGGAGAGGAGAGGAGAGGAGAGGAGTCTAAACTAGACTAAAAATAAATAATATATCAGGTATATTTAAAACATTACCATCATTAAAAGTGAAGAGCAGCTTCGCTTTGGTTTGATCACTGTGGGGAGCTGAACTGTGACTAACAGCTTGTTAAAGAAAGAATCTGTCGACCACAGAACCATCAATCCCCCCGACAGGAGAGCGAACAGGTAGCAGTCTCTCTGCCATGGATGTACAGTATCTGTTTCCACCATCTCTTATCTCGCTTGTCCTGACAATGTGTGGACATGGAAGAACTCCACCGTTCACACAAACAGGAGGGCTCAGAGTAAACAGAGCAAGATCGGTGGAGCTGAATGCAAAGATGCCGATGACAACAAAAAATATAACTGAATAATGTAACTGGAGCGGGAGAGAAGATGGCCGACATCAGATAACTGCATCCCACAAGTGATCATCCCAGAGAGACGTCGATGTTGAAGAGAGTTAGTGCCATTAACTTTGACAAAGTACGATTAAACAGTAAGTAAATTAATAATTCAATTCTGAGGATAAAATATTTATGATAGAATAAACAAAGAGAGCTGAAGGAGATTTGAAAGTAAACAGTGTAGAAAAAATTCGAAACGCTTTTTTTTCCATATAGTTTAACAGGAAATCCCAACGAGAAATGTGTGAGCGATTAATGAATAACACATAAGGAAAGTTTTTGACCTTGATGTGGGGTGAATTTCTCCCGGAAAAAGAAATACTTGATCTTGGAGACAAAATTCATAAACTGCGAGCTCAACTTTTTCATGTCAAATATCGATGAGAGGTCTGAGAGGTGCTAAGAATCATGGAAAGTGAGAACATCTTTCATCATGGTAACTGAGCAAACTTACTATGCTGATAAAAACTGAATAAGGGAGGTGAAAACTCCTGAGCAGGAGAGCGAGTGGACCTTGAGTTAAGGTTGTTTTATTAAGTTCCCCTCGGCTCAAAAATGTTTTTTCCTTGTTCTTACAGTTAAATTTTTAAGCTCCAGTGTGTAGAACGCTGTATGTGCAGAGTTTTACACTAAAAGTTATTTTAGTTCATTGGGGATAGTGCATTATTTCTCTGTGCTCTATGAAAATCCGATATTAAGAGGCAGACCAATGAGTATGATTTGTGACATCACAGATAATTTGGAAGCTAAGTATTCAGCATACAAAAGTTATGCTTGTGTTACTGCATACACGGATTACATCACTTGCCCACCGTGCCCCCACATTCATTTCGCTTTTTGACGGACGCTACAATAATAAACTGAAGGTGTGTGCAACAGCAGCGCCAGCAGAAGAGTCACAGCACAGACTAGAAGGAGTCACATTTCACTAAAAATGTGTTGAGAGTCAAGAAAATTGAGCAACAAGATAATGCCGGAGGATTTGTTGTCAAAGCGAAAAAAACAAAAGTGCCTTTTTGGCAATATTATGTTTTAAACCTACAATGTTAAAGAGGGAAAAGGAGTTGGTTACCTCACTCAGAAGTTGAAAGTGTGTAGCCTGTCACCTGCAGCTCTTTATCTAACAGCTCCTACTGAATAAAACCCCTCCAGGAGATGTCAACAAATGCCCAAAATGGTCGCTGTTTTGCCCTGTAGACGCGTTTTTTATTAACAATACCAGCAAGTACTAAACTCACTGAATACATCGTCTTTTCCTGTGTTTCACCAGTTACATACTTTTAATGTGGAGCTGCAGCAGTAGGAAATGCTCAGTTGTCATTAGCAGTGAATTAATACAGCACTCTAAAGATAATAAACTTATTTATCTTATAAAAAGCCCAGTGTACCAGGTAACACTGGTGTCGTCACAAGTTTATTAGATGGCGGGGGAACTTATAGATATACTGAACTATTTTGATGCATGCAACTGTCTTAATTTCAGCCGGGGCTTTAATTGCACGTCATCTCCCCAAATCTCTCTCCATGTTTCTGTCCCCTCTCTCTGCTCTCTCAAATAAAGACAATATTATACATAAAATCAAAAAGAATCACAAATACATTTATTGCAAAGGTTCTGTGGTTCTAATCTTGTCTTGAAATTGTAATGTGGGTTCCCTCCACCAGTCTAGAAGAAGCATCCTCTAAACCTACATTAATTAAATTTCTTGTGCCACATGAGTCACTGCTGTTGCCCTTCACTTTGAGGTGATCATATTTTCATTGATTCCAGGAAAATCAACCTTCGTGCCCCTTTAAAAGTGCGTGCACATTACTATTTATAGAGCATCCGGCCTGGCTTGGCAGGATTAGCTATACACAACCTCACAGCCCTGACTCCTACTCATGACCTTTCCTGTTCTATTATGCCTGCCGTCTCATTTCTATTAGAGACAAAATTTCATCATTTATGCTCTCTATAACTCCCTTTTTTGTGTTTTTTATCTCCATTTCCTCCCACTCTGTTTTTCTCTCCTCACCATCCTGGTCTGTGTCCTTCCTTCACTCTCCTCAACATCCTGCTTTTACGAAACAATATTTGATTGAATGTAGGAATGTATTTTGGACAAACTGCTGCCATTCATTTCCTCGTCATCACTGTCATCTCTTCTTTTTTTTTTTTGCTTCCTCCCCAGCTCATGTCCCGTCACAGCAGCTGCTGCCCCACCTCCCACCACAACGCTCCCCAGACAGATTCACAGGTTATAAAGCTGCCCTGACAGTTAATTGCAGCTCCATCAAGTAGCATGATTGGGATTCTTCAGCCCTGATGAGCCGTTCCATCTTGATTGTGGCTGTATTTTGGGAGGGTGGGGTACAGGGATGGTGTAATAGAGATGTCTATCACAACCAATCAGAAACAGCAGACGGAGTGGCGTCCACCTCTGTTGCTACTGGTGATGCCACAAGGCAGAAGCAATCTCCCCCCCAGCCCTCAAGAGACTGCTTCG
The DNA here is from genome assembly GCA_039737535.1 of Lagodon rhomboides. Lineage (NCBI taxonomy): Eukaryota > Metazoa > Chordata > Actinopteri > Spariformes > Sparidae > Lagodon > Lagodon rhomboides. The sequence goes on from CM077793.1 coordinate 14,200,137, forward strand.
GGACATTTTGTTGCTATGGCAACATCGAGAGGAGGCCATCTTTGGCTTTAAATAAGCCCCTACTCTTTTCCACTGCAATAAATATCGCCAAATAGTGGTGGGATTTTAGGGCAGGCTTTTGCAAAAGAAGGAGATTAGAGTGTTTACTACAAGCAACACCTCTTCTGAAAGTGTGTGTGTGTGTGAGTGTGAATGAGGATGACAGAGGAGCAGCTTTTAGCCGGACAGCAAGGGACTCGGCATGGAGACTGACAGGCTGGCATGCTAATGGAGGACAAGTCAACACTGCATTCAAATTCAAAACACTTCACAGCGGCTGACGGGCCCCGTCTCAGAGAGGGGAAGGGGGTTTGTGTGTGTGTAAAAATGTGACTGAGTGTGTGTGTGCAAGTATCAATGGGAGTCAAATCAAAGGCAGCGAGAGAGAGAAGAAGAACAAAAGAAGATAAAAAGCATTTTAAATAATTAACCAACCAAAAAAAGGATGGAAAACTGGAATCTGGTGTCATGATGTTTCTACATGAGAGCAAGAGCTGTTCACAAATCTGTCTACGAGAGGAGGTGAGAGGGAGAAAGACTCACGCCAAAATATACATACTCAGTTTATGATGTACACAAACTGCATGTAATTTGGGAAAGCTTTAAGATGCTGACTGTGTCATCGCAATGAGCCCAGGTCTCCTCCCTCCCTTCATTTCCCTTTTTTACCTCTCTACTTCCTTCCGCTGTTAAATAAACATAACAATGCATTAAAAAGTACCTTTTTAAAGATACACAGATTTCTTCCCAGTTGAGCTTATTTTTGTATACATCATCTATATGTCATAAGACTTATGGTGGGATCTTTAAAGCTGTGAAAAATTGTCCATTAATCAGCATCATGGACAAAACATTGCACCCATAACTGGTCAACAGGTGAGTGGGTGCCACATACTGCCTGCTTACACTGAAATGCAACATTACAGTGTTTTTGTAACTACAAGGCTACACTGTTTTCCAGCCTTCAAGTGTAAACAGACGTATAATTGAATTTCTGGTTGCGTCAGTAGAGACTAATGTGGGGTCAGAAATCTGCTCTGAAAAAAATCTTGTTGAAAGAGTGTTTTTAAGGGCGTCTTTGTTTCATGACTGAGTAACAAAGATGCCGGAAACAAACAGGATATGAGCGTTGCGCTCAGATGAAGAAATGGAGGGATGATGGCGATAACTGCAAAGATTTCCTCTGATAACATTTATTCAACACAGATAGATATTTTCAGAGGCAGAGTTTGTGTGTGTTTTACAGGTTCTCTATAAATCATAAGACAAACACAAAGCAGTAGAAAGAGACAATGAGTGAGACAGATAAAAACAGCCCAGTTACAGAGAGACGGACACAACCACGCCCACACAAACAAACAGACGTTTCCCGCTGGAGGCCAAGTGACAGCTTCTTATTGATTCAGTTGAAAAAACATCTTCTAAATGCCATGCTGCGATACCAAATTACACCCTGATCTGATACTGCAGGACCCTCTGACATCAATATGACTCAATAATAATATTAATGAAACCACTGGCTCCCGTGTTTAATTTAGCTAATATACTGCGCTAATCCAGGTGATGAAAAGTAGCAACAACGCATCTCTGAGCATCAATCATGATGAACAAATCAAAAATACCCCTGGGTCCTTGAACATAATAAGACATTTTGCTCACCCTGACAGGAACGGTTACACTGTTACATGAATACAGAGTACACAACTGATCTTTGGAGTCAAGGCTCCGACATAGTGAATCCCCAAAGCATGAAGTTAAATCTGCAGAAAGCAATGATAATAAATCCCAGCCTCTTCAAGAGAAATTAGATTTAGAGCCAGAAGGTGGATACTTGGGTGGATAGTCTGATTAAATGTAATACGTGATCAGCAGTGATGAGCCAGGCAGACACTGTACAGATTTAGCCTGATTTTAACCCCCACCTAATTAATAAAACCTCCCTGCCAGATTGGTGGTCATTTGATGTGATGTGTAAGAGGGCAATTAAACGCCTGATTAATTGTCTGAGCGATCAGCCACCCGGCTGTCGTACGATCGGACAGATTTCTGGCATGTCAGAAACTTTGGTTGGCTGTTTTGCAGTTTAAGCAATTCCAAGAAAGAACAAGAAAGAGATTTGCTTACGAATATAAAGTGGGCCAAACCAACTGGGAGTCCAATGCTTACGATCAGTGTGAGCACCCATGTCGTGGCTGGTCAATTGATCCGAACAATGTAAGCATAAAAGTAGCAGGTTCTGACAGAGTACAAAAGTTGATTACAACATCAGCTTTACACAGAGCAAACGACTAATGTCAGTCCACACTTTATACAAGCCAGATAACAGCAAAAATTACAGGCATGAGGCGTCCTATGCAAGAAAAATGTAGTGTTTCATACCAACTGTAAGGAAAAAGGAAGAGCATACCTTCATCGCCAGGTAACGATGAAAAGAGCCAGGTTAACTCATTTTCATCAACACTATGATAACATTATTCGTTTGTGCTGTCAGGCAGTCTCTGGCACCTGACTGACAGCAAGCCACGACTGATCAGAATTCAACGTGCAGTCCGGCATGCAGAGCCCGCAAATCTCTCTGGGGATATTATCGGCCTACATTGGCCTCTCGCAGATATATCGGTGTCTGCGTTTTAACAGAACATATTGCAGAGACAGATGCTTGGGTCAAGTAACAATTATTAAATTCGGAGTTCATCGTTTTAGTGGACTTGGACAAGTTAATTGTTAATAGTAAAATATCTGACCGCATCAGCCCCAAAAATCCAGCATCAGTGGGGCTCGACCAGAATGAGTTCTGGCAAAATCACAGCATGGAATATTGCAGAAGAAACTTATGACTCTATGATCACCCAATCTGACATGAGGACAATCTTAAAAGGCAAAAATATTTTTGATTTGATTGCAGAATTAACTGAGCATGACAGCATATGCTCCTTATTAAGTATGCTCTGGATGTGTGTAGCTGAGAGTACAACCTGTCACTCGAAGGTTTAGAAGCACAACTTCAGTTCTCTGCCTGAACTGGCTCCCTCGCTTTTTCTCCCTGATCTTCACTGAAAATGTGTCAGACATTTTCTGTCAATTTGATGTCTGTAGGATGGGCACATTTGTGAACATGTTTACACCTGCCACTACTTATGCCTCTGCAACTGCAACTATGTTGACCACTCTCCAGACAATCTTGTGAATCACAGTGGGAGGAGAGGAAGAAGGAGAAAGCAACAGAATTGGAAGAAAATCTGACAAACTGATTGAATAAGTCAGCAAGTGAGGCTGTGTGAAATGTGCATCAAGTTCTGCACAAATTACTACAGCTACTGCTGCCAATAATGACATATTCACAGGTTTTTTTCACCTACTTGCAGGGAACATCAAGTCACTCTTGAACTGGAATTGCCACATATTATAATGCATACTCTTATCATGATGGCCCACTGGCAGATGCAGACATGCAGTGCTTTTCAAATTCATGTCTGTCTTGTCTGATCGGCATCTTCCGTGACTGGCCAATGCAACATGACAATGGGTTGTGTTTCTCCAATAGTTAAGTCGGTTTCAACTTCTTTACTGCAGCCAGCTAGATTTTCTTTTTTCCAGCACCCCTTGCAGTCCACACTGGCGCAGTCAAAACAAACTACCCTCATTGAAAATGAATGGGAGGACCTGTGTCTTCAGTAAAAAGCCAGATTTGGTTTGAATGCAGCCTAAGAGTTTATATATTTAAATCAATAGCCTGGAGAAAACTGGACTAATTTTAAATAAAACAAGCCTGAAGAGCAAAGCCTCACTCTGCTGGCTCGGTCTGAGCAGTGGTAAATTAAAGACTACACCCACATCTGAACCATAGGATTATTTCAGACAAGTATAAAATCCCAAACGTTAAAAAGTTAAAGCCATGTTTCAACAAAATCTGCAAAGGAAAAACTAACTCAGAAGTTCATACTTTTATCAGTTTTAGATTTACATTGTTTGGACTGGCCACAACTGCAGTATTCACAGTTTCACTTCTCTGAGACTTGGCTTCAAAGACGTGAACACTTCCTCCCCCACGAGGCGGATCTGCAGTGGCATTCATTACCCAAGAAGCAAATGTGGCTATAAATTAAAAAGTTTCCAAAAACAACAGAGAAATGCCAGCACTAAAAAATTATATCCATCCCTGCGTTGAATCTCAAGTTGCCCACGTGCTCCTTTTTCATTTTCCGGAATACAAAGGCCTAATTGTATTTTAAGGAGCTACTGCTGCAGAAATATTGAAAGTGTGGACCTCTGTGGCAAAACCAAGGTATACAATGCCCCTTTATGCCTCATTAAAGGGTGGAGAGATGAATCTGGTCTACCCACCGACACTGAGGAGAAATACTCCAGTTCTGCTTTGGCCCACGCTTCTCTTGCTGAGTCCACTGAGACTTACACGAGACAGTTTCTTCTTGTTTGGAGTTGCCAGTGTAGGAAGTGTAATACATGCAATGGAAATGTGTTTGGGTTGTCCCTTTTGTCCTACTTAGCCGTTTTCCTTCACAGCAACTTTTTGCTGTGCAGCGTACTATAGTGGGCTTCACAAAGTTACACATCAAAGTGCTATTATGAGATATGGTTGTATAAGGTTTACGTACCTAATAATTCTTCCAAAATACACCGAAATGTAAACATGTAAAGTTCATCCGCCAACCTGCATTAATCGGTATTTGTGATGATTACAGTATATTGAATTAAATTGCTTTGTAATGTCAATAGACACTTTTAGCTGTAATAACTGTTTTCATTTCAAGTCTCGTACATCCTCAGAGACCCCGCCCACCCCCAGCACGGACTGTTCACACGTCTACCCTCAGGCCGGAGGTACCGAAGTGTTAAGTCCAAGACCACCAGACTAAAGAACTCTTTCTTTCCCACTGCTATCAGACTCCTGAACAGCAGATAGGAGTTTAATTTACCTCAGAACTGTCCCTGACATTTTTGCACAAACATAATTGCACAAGATTTCAGATTTGCACTGTTTTATTATTATTATTATTATTATATAGTTGCTGCTCTTTCTTATTCATCACATGTGCCATGCGTAAAAGTGCTTTAAAAGTGCTTTACTTTGTATATTGTATATTTCGGTTGTATATATTTCTTTATTACGCTGTTGGCATTCTGTGGACAGCAAAAGAAGACTTGCATTGCATAACTGAGAACATGTTTCTTTACTGTGCACATGACAATAAACACTTTGAATCTTGAATCTTGAATCTTTATCGTGTGGTTGTTTGTGAGCTGCTTCTCAGTAAAGCAGCACCCTCCAGCAATAAAGCTCTTGTAAATCCACAATATTCTGCTCTACCAGCATCAAACAATAGACAGACAAAGTTGCCAAGACGGCTTAAAGCAGTTTGCTAAAGACCCAGATATTTTTCTCAGGTTGGTGGAATCCTACCACAACGCAAGAGGGAAAGAAAATCTTTTACTTAAATCCATCATGTGGCCAGAAAAATGACTCAGAAGGAAGGCTGTAGTTGCTTCATGTCTGAGCAGGCAACACAAATTGTCAAATTTACATTACACAGATTAAAGTAGGGTTGCATAATACTGGGGGGAAAATGACATTGCGATATGTTGCTTTTCTATCTGAATTTTCTCCAGATAACTTCAATAGCTCTGTTTGGAAAGAATTTACAATTCTATAAGGATGGGAGTGATTTTGTAGGGGAGCGCAAGTCATGAAACAGCCAACATGTTTTGTTTGATAAATTGATGAAGAATGATTGTGGGCTGCTGTGCATGCAGAGCCTGCATGTCACTCACAATCAACACACTCCCATGTATCCTTGAACCCTTAAATTCTAATTAAAAAAAAAAAAAGAAAAGAAAAGAAAAATCAGACAGATGTCTCTTGTAGCTAAGTCTGCTTGCTTTGCTTTAGTATCAAGCAGAAAAGAAGTTGTGGTAAGACATGTTGCCTCACTTAACACTGCACAACCTGCAATGTAACTATTGCACATTGCTATGTTAAAGTTAAGGAAACTGAAGTTTTTACTGGCAGATTTTCTCAAGAAAGAGTGCGGAGGATGAGTTAAAGGAGTCTCACAGCCTGAGGACAGAAGCTGGTGTTACAGCAGCCGATACTACCGTATCTTTTCCCAGACGACAGCCGGGTGAACAGACTGTGGCTAGGGTGGGTGTTGTCTTTCACTCACTTGACCAATATCACCGATGCTCGGTAGATGTATACCAATAATGATCTGGGTGGATTCAAACACCTGCTGCTGAGGCTTCCACCTCCTGGACACATCCTACCTCCAGCTCCGTACTTAGCACAAATACACGAGATTTCAATCTCACTCTCGGAAAGAGATTAAATAAGCGTATTTCCTACATAGCAGGTGCCATGGCGATGCCTGCGTTCTTCACTGGGATCAAGTTATCCAGCGGGTGGGTTTATCTCAGTGATCCCCACCCACTCAGTCAATCTGCATCAAAAAGATCAAACAGTTGGCAATAAACCTTGTTGTACACCTGTTCTGAATCAGGGCTTCAAATTTCTACACACAGATACTCCAAACAGACCAACATTTCAAATTAAGTAACTGTCACTTTAAGATCAATACAGTACATCAATACAGACTACATAATTACCTATTGCACTGCCTACTCAGCCTTTGGTAATGCAACCAGTCTCTGCTCATGCCTGATACAATTGCAGTTAAGTTGTTGAAGGATAATACAATTAAACGGATAAATATACAGTATGTCAAAGCCAAACTATAAAGACAATATAAATCTGTCCTTTGGTTTTGATGGTAAGCATATGGTGTGTAACCTGTATATGTGTGTTTTGTCCTGCACAGCCCCACCTCTTCATGCATGTACAGTGGATTCTTTGATTACACACAAAGCTGTCTCAGATTAGGCAGGGATTAGAGCCGTGCAGCCCACACGGACTGAAATGTGAGACCTAAGAGACTGTACGAGCTCAAAGGGTCTCAGTGGCAAACAGATGGAGAACGGGAAGCAGGCTGATAGCAAAATCCTACACATCCATCTCTGGAATGAAAGTAAGGGGTTGTCTCTTCCCCAGCCCACATCGCTGATAAAACTGCTTCTTGAAATCTGCAGAGACTGTAGACTCCATCGACATTAACAGGGTCTGGTCAACACCATTCACTCTTTAATGAGATAATTACAATGAAAAAACAATACAATTTAGTCTAATTTCCCCTGAGTGCATCAACACATTAACATCCTAATATTAAGAATTAGTGTTTAATATCATAATGAAGCACCTAGAAAAAAAAAATAGAAAAAAAAAATCCTGTCCTCCGAACTAATTGCCTTTGCACTTGAGACAAAAAACACAAGACTAAACAAGACAAATGTGCATCCAGAAACAGAAATCAAAATACCTTTACAGACTATTGTTTTAAATAATGCACTGATTAAACACACATCTGTGCCATTTAGCCCCATATTTAAAGTTTCAGGAATAACCCAGACATCATAAATTCACATTAAAAACTGTTTCTTAGTCAGAACTGTAACAACAGAATAAACAAAATTCACACAAGCCTTAACATTATATGAATGTTAAGATAAATTATGATAAATTATGACATCAGTCATCACCAATGGCTGACGGTCATTGCCCACTGAGCTCTTGACCATCATAACATTGCGATTTGAAGGCCTACCAGAGAGAAGAGAAAAAGTAGCGTTTCCCCTGAGAGTTGGCATCAGGCAAAGGTTTGTCGCATTTGTAACATGTGGTCGAGAAAATAAAAAGAAGCTGTTGCTGCTGGTCAATGCATTACGTCCCAGTTTATTATTTTCTTATTAAACCTGAGTAAACCAGAGACGCTGCGTTACATTGTCAGCGGCAGTTTCTTTTCTCCGGACTGCTGTTAGTGTGTTTCTTTTAATTGTGCCGTTTGCATTTGTTTTCTAAGCCAAGCAGAACTTACACAACAACACGTGCCTCATGCCCGCTGCCTTCAAATAACTGTATCATCATCTGTCGCAATGTTTCCCTTTAGACATTGTCATATTCTAACTTGGTTGACATCACCTAAGCCTCGTGTAAAGAGGGTTTTTAGAGGGAATTCTCTGAGACAGACGCTAAGAAAAGAGTGAGTGAACCAGAACACCAGAGTTGCAGACTGGACAGCTAAACATTGGGCTGAAACTATATAAACAGCATTGTAAAGCCAAGGGGAGCTGCAGAGCGGTAATTCTTTGAAGGTTCATCACTTCTGTTGACCCTTTTTCACATTGGGTGAGAAGACTGACACAATACAGATTGCTTTTAACCCCCAAAATGCAAGGCCAACTTTCCAGTTGAGATTCTCAGCATTTATTGGAAATATTGACTTTTGATGTAGACATCTTGGCGCAACATGATGTCAAAGAGCTAGCCAAGAGTTGCTCATTTTCTCTCTCTCCAATGCTGCAACAATTCAGAGTATTGTTAGACAGAGTTACATGTTGTACACATAAAACACAACACAGACATGTTCACTGAAAAAAGCCATGTTGTACTAATATTGGTCTTGACAGAATAAGTGACTTGACTTTTTCCTACCGCCCGAGGATGAGGCCCAAACAGAAGTCAACACCTCCCAAACAAGTGCTCAGCATCTTGTCTCCTCTCCAGTTCAGCCAAAACCAACAGAGGTGAAGCCTTTGAAGTCAGCAGCCTTTGAGAGGTGCTCTAGGCTACGGTCTGTCCATCTGTACTGCACTGTTCAACTCTAATGACCAGTATCCAGCAAGCTTTTAGATTTATGGGCTGGTCAAGATATTTTCTCGTCTTGTTGTAATTCAAACTGTTCATGTTCACAGCTGCCTTCTATCCTCTCAGCCCTGATCCTCTCATTCCTGCCACAGCACCCGCACTAAATGTTGATGAAACCAGCATTAAAAAAAAAAAAAAAGACAGATTACACTCGCCACCAATGGCTTTCCAGGATGGATTTAGCCACCAAAAACCTTCAGTGAACTCTGCTACGAAGAGAAAATAACTTTGCCTTGCTTTAATTTCCTCCCACTCGTCATGAATTAGGCAGGTTGAGGGAAGGACAGATCTAGAATTATAAGAAGGGTGACATTTGGAACACAGTGTTCCATCTAAGCATGTAAAATGAGCTTGAAAGGTTGGAAATCATACTAATTTACCATCCTGGCTGCGCAGAGTATACTGTAGATGAATTTAGTTAATCTGGCTAATGACTAGAGGGAAATTGCTGACATCAGAAAGACATGTCACCAATGTCTTTTATATATTAATTTGAATTATATTTGCACTGTTTGCATTGCATTCCCCAATAGGCTGAGAGGCTGAGTTTTGTAGCTCTATGAATAATATGAAAAATGCATGGTATTTAGCTTCAAGCAAGCAAGGCTGTCTGTTGCTGAAATGTTGACAATCTGGAGATGCAAGCTTCTCATCCAACAACAAAAATATGATACCATGAAACTATAAAGCCTTTCTGAGTAAGTACACTGACAATTTTCTCCAAGAAGTCTTAGCTTCTACAGAGAAGTTAATATACTGTAAATCCTCATTGTGTAAAATCAGGATCCGATAATATGCTGACCAAAAGCTTCTGGTACGGTTAATTTCTAATTATAATTTGCTTAAAAATACTTTGGACACAACATTTTGGAAAACAGTAACATAATTTGAGCTACGACTTATAATCATTAATTGGTCTTTCCATGCGTTTGATTAATCAATCTTAGTTTTCTGAAGCAACATTATGTAGAAATTGGCATTTTGTGCGATTTGGCGCCCCCCACAGTTTCTGAGTGCGACACCACCGTGGTAAATATAAATACCCTCTCACTGAGGTTAAATTGTGCAGAAACAAGTGATGGTGATGCAGAGTGGCTGAGACAGAGACACCATTCACCCTATTACAAGACACTGAACCATCAACATGATTCTGAGGTAAAACAGTTACATATTGTTGCTTAAAAGTCCAGAAAACTGTGAAAATGACCGTGACCTCAGAGCCCAGGAAGACTTTGCTCGTTTCATCTTACAAACAGCCCAAAATATAATTAATTTAAAATTTTAAAAAAAACTAAAAAAACAACAGCAAATTCTTCATATTTGAGAAGTTACAAACATCAAATGTCTAACAGTTTTTTTAAATGTTGTCAAGCAAAAATGGCAAAGACGTTGTTTTCTGTCAATTGAATAGAATAAAGGACAAACAATTATTATATGCTTTGATTCACTGCAATACCCCTCTGATATAATCAATATGTAGGGTCTTCATACATTTTGCTCTGGAACTGGTTTATTTAACTTTCGATTCACTGATCATATAAGAAACCAGGATTACAGCTGTCCTGTAGTTTTTGACTATGTAATGAAAACTGACTGACATCCACAGCTAACCCACCATCCTTTGAACACATCACGACTGTCACAGACAACCACCATGTCAAAGAAACCACAGCCATGTCAGCTTTCTCTCTTTAGTCAAGCGTCATCCGAGCCTGCTGCTGTGACAGCCCGGCACTTTCTGACATAAGGGCACCCTCCCTGAGAGCGACTTGTAGGGAATTCATTTTGTCAAAGTGTCAGTCGCATCAAGCATCCAGTCACAGCAGTGTGTCAACACTCAGGAGGAGGAGAGGGCAGCTACAGAGACTGAATGACAGATTCTCCTGGAGACTCTCACGATAAGATGCTTGGTCAGATTCTTTTACTGTGGGGCCCTTTTCCTTGCACATTTCCTGTGTATTTACAAGAGGCATTCAAGTGTGTGTGTACCAGAGTTGAAATCCACTTTTGAACACATTTAATCAGATTTCTGGTTTATTTTAGCATCTAACATTTGTTTAATGTACTTTTCTGCCTCCAGTTTCTACATGAAGCTGGAGGCAGGGCCATTTCCTCTTCCTCAGTCCAAAAATAATCTCGCTCCAGCCCTCAATTGTCTTATTTTCAGTTTATGCTGGTTGGTAATGTGAAGCTGGCTCACACTCTTATGCCCGGCTGCATGTGGCCAACATTTATATTGCTTCAGGCTATGTATTCAGTTGTTTTGGTATTTAAAAACTATGCCTTCTCTTGCCCAGAACACAGTTGGCGAGAATATCTCAGTCGAATGCTGCCATGAATACTGTACAGTACAGTAATGGAGAGCAGTTGCACATAATAACATTTGGTAGTTTACTGAGGAAAAATGTGGAAAAAAGTGAGTTCTCCAAATGATCAATCTCAGATCTATTCTAATTTAAAAAGGTATTTTATGTACTCACGGATACATTTTCTATGTATCAATTCCTTTTTTGCCTCTGGACATATACATTACTCTCTTTGCTACTTACGACCTCTTACACCATTACAGTGTCCCTCTCTTCGGAGTTATTACCTATGACACTCTCCTCACAGTTATTTCTGCTTTGCTCATTCTCATTCCCTCCTCGGCAAGAAATCCTTTTAAGCAGATGTATTTCCTGTCCTAAACTAACGATAACAGGGATGGCACTGCTATAATACATTTCCTTCTTGTTGAGTTTCATTAGTCAAACGCATAATTCAGAACACGTTTGGAGATTAGCAGGCGATCACACACACTTTGCCATCTAAATATTTGAGTAAGGTTAAGTCGGTTCAAAAATTAAACCAGAGTCACTTATGAGCTGTTAGAAGTTGAATTATGAAATTATTGTGTCTGCGTATGTTTAGGTGGAGGTGTGACAGAGCACTTTGTCTGTGTATGTGCGTGCGTGCGTGCGTGCGTGAGTGCGGATGAGGCAAAGGCTTTCAGACAATCTGCTCCATTCACCCCCCACAGGGCCACCAGCCCAAATCCATTTACATCCCTGAGCCGCTGTGAGTCTGACAGCCCTGCACGCCCATTCACACACACACACACACACACACACACACACAGAGTAAAGTTAGTGTAAAATCTTGACATGCAGGTTTCCGTGCAGACAGGTGAATGCATCTGTGATGTGTGGGTAACTCTGCCCATGCAGCGCTGCGAGTCTGTGCAACTGTGCCATGAACTTTGTCACCTGTCACTCCCAGTCAGCTTTTATGGCTCTATCCCATAAATCCTCTCAGTAAATTCTGTGAAACATAGCATACAGTCTGTCGGAATTTATTTATCTCTGAAGTGACATCCCAATTTCTTGCACCTTTATCAAATATTTCAGCGTATCGATATCAGTCAGTCAAAAATAGATAGATAGATACGCCCACTCACAAAACACTTTATTTCCAGTCCTCCACGCAATACCCACACACATCTACATCAATACTCTGAGGCACACACATGCCGACGCCCATTAAGTTTTCACGCTCACCTCATGCCTTCGTGGTTGACTGACGCAGCTGGCTTTTGTTGGATTATCGCACCAAACAACGGAGTCTGGCAAAGGACTTCCTCAGACCGCGAATGAACACCTTGTCATTTGAATGTAAACACACTGGGTTAAACAAAGGGCCGGGGGCGGAGTCTGGCAGAGTCAAAGACGAGTCTGTTGACAGGTGAGGTGATCATTAACTTGCACAAGGATCACTGGACTTTTACTGAGCTCAATGAACAAACTTCATTATACTGCTAATGCTTCTATCAGTCTACTGTATTATTTTTTTGCCTTCGTTATTAAAGAAGCAGTTTGAATTTCATGAGCAGCATTTGACGGTTTACAGAGAGTCTCAATAAAACGGTTTGAACATTTTATAATTTTATTGGAGTGACAAATGCAATATTGAAGCCTTATTGCTTCATCCTCCAAGAGAAACTAAGATCTAATTTCAGTGCTGTCAGTCTGCTTCTTCATATCCTATGAAATGTTCCCTTAATATCTCAAATGTAAAACCATTTCCCCCCTTTTGTCGGTGCAATGTAGGTGTTAACTTTAATATTCTACTCAGCAGTCGATCTTTTAATACAGAGGCATATGCAGTAAAGGGAAAATCCCCCATAGGACTGTAAATCCAAAAAGAGGATTAAAAATCAAGATGAGAAGATGGGAAACGGAGCACGAATGACATTGAAGCACTAAGGAGGACAATGATGTGTTAACAAAATTAAGCACTGAAAGATGACATATAATACAGTCAGTAAATAGTTCATATCCAGCAGCTATCCACTTTGTTTCATCTGCATCCTAAGCATGTTGAACATCGCATTTATGCGGAATAAATAACAAATTTGACCCGAATGCATGAAGTGGTTGGGCTACAGGTGGAACATTCATGGTGTGAGTCAGAGTACTTCACCATAAGAGAATAAGAGTGGGAGTGAACAGTGATGGTTAGTTTGTTTTGGAGCTCAGGGCTGTTTCGTGGATTCCTGTGCACTCTCTCCCTATCTCGCTCTCTGCCATGAGCTGGCTGATCTGACAGGTCATTGACCTGCCCAGTGGTCTGAGGTATGACTCACTCATCAGCTAAATCCCTCTGCCCCCCGGTGCAGACCACCCCGATCGCTCCTGCTGCTGCTGCACCACCTCCAGCAGATTCACATAACCAATGTGCACAACATGGATAGATGAAGACAAAAAATACCAAGCTTTTATAATGCATGTGCACTTGTTCACATACACACTACGATGATTCATCATGCTATTCTTTTTTAAACTATGTCCTCATTACTCAACCACACAGGGAATTCATAAATAACTAGTAATGGTGAATCAGTATTCTGCTGGTTGAGCTCGAGCAGCCTTTAGAGGTTAGAGGCTATTACAGTATCCGACAGAAAAAGAGGCGTAGGCAGGGGTCTGTTCTCCCCTCAGGGAATGAGGATTGATGGTGTTCATTTGAGACTGGGTCACATCTGAAACCTTGTGATAAATGTAATGATGTCATTACTGCTGCCGGAGGGGGGTAGACCAGGGACATAATGGAAGAAGACCAGTAAAGTCTTATGTAATCTGTTTAAATCAAGAGTTTTTCAGAAAAAAAAAACAGGTTATATTTTTTCAAATACAGTATGGAGAATAAGCTCAACAACCTGACTGTAGGAGTGTTTTTAGGAAACATGATAACAGCTCACCACTCTGCCACTATTGTCACACTGACCAACAAACCTGCTTGTTCGCTAACTTCTTTTATTCTGCACCGGCAAAACCAGTTTCCTTGTTCTGTTCAAGCAGGGCGCCAAACAAATGTTCCTGACGAACCAGTTTGGTCACAACCTCTTGTTTTGGAGAAGACTAAAAACGTTAACATATTGGCTTACTTGAAAACAAACAAGGCTGTATTCAATTGGACTCATTGGATCAACAACTTTCCCGAATGGCAATCCCAATTTTCCCAACAGCAGGCCAAGCATTGACCTCTGAGAGAAACCAAAGGTTAAAGTGATTAGAATCACTTTGATCATACATGGTAAATACACAGATTTGTTTTCCTAGTACAAAAATCTAATTAGCAACAAGATCTCAAAGCAAGAAGTGACTTCAACAAGTTACTGTAACTGCACAGAGAGGGTTTGGTCACACGTTGGGGTTGTGATAGCATACCTGCAGGGTGCATGGTAGAAGGGATATCCGGCGTGAGGTATGTGATTGCAGTATCCAGACTGATTCCACATGGTGCTTCTCTTGTTCCACGTGATGACAGTTCAAAAGTGCGGCCGCTGTTTCTTTCTGCTTTCTATTTCTAGTGCTGTGGAATCAGACACGGGCTGCTGGGAGTCACATTAATCAGTGTCTCTTCTCTCGTCTCTTGAGTGGCTCCATGGGGAGAAAACGAGAGGTGGTGCCGGCTTTGAGAGGAGAGACTACTGAGAAGATGAGGTGAGAAAATGAGTTAAGGGGGCTGAGTCCAAACAGAGATGGGATGATGATACCAGATGAGTCAAGTCTGGTGTGGTTTACACACCTGGAAATAAAGTCTGCTCGTGCCGCCCCCCCCACACTCAACAACGCCACAACTACTCAGCAGCGTCTCAGAAGACTGCCCCAGGTGAAGTCTGACATCACAGGATGCTCCTTTAATCCTGCCTCGAGCCAGTCATTTTCCCTCGCATCTCAGGTGTAATCAGGTAAAACAGATGTTGTTGAGGTAATTCTTGCTGAGCTGTATCTTTTGCCTGTTAAATCATGCGTAAAGCGTGTCTCCACCTTGCATCTCAATGATTTGGCTCACACCAGGGCTTTCGACCTCTCAGGCGCAGATAGTGTTCAAGATATGCAGAAGATTTCAGAGACCTCCGTTGCTCCAACAATCCCTGATGCCAAACAAGAGCTGTTTATGTCTTTTACACATCCAGTACATTCTCTCCAAAGTTCACAGGCGCCAAAAATCCATCTCTTTCTGACATGAGCAGGTTAAATCCACAGCCCCTGCATCCCGCCACTGTATCTAGTTTGTCTCTGAGGTAGCCGGCTCCGGCACAAGCGCTTATTTCCCCAATCACAGGCTTCCCACCGGCTCTACAGTCTCACGAAACAACAGCGGTGCACGGAGCTGAATGACTGAGCATACTCACAGACAGGGCGAGAGAGAGAGAGAGAGAGAGAGAGAGAGAGGAGGGAGGCGGCAGGGAGAGAGAGAGAAAATGAGGAAGAGGTAAACAGAGCGGAGCTACATTCCTTTTCCCGCCTCATGCTCATCTGGCAGGATACACACTGCTGAGAGGAAGAGAGAGAGAGAAAATGTGTGTGTGTGTGTGTGTGTGTGTGTGTGTGTGTGTGTGTGTCACGTAGAGAGAGAGAGAGAGAGAGAGACAGAAGGAGAGAGAGAGAGTAGGAGGACAAGAGGCAGAGTGAGAATGAGGAAAGAGAGACATGATGGTGTTTACATGCACACAAAAAATGTGACTGCAATGTTATTTAATACCTAAATGTAAACCTGGCAGAGGCCATGTAAACAGCTTTACTCTACCTTTGCCAGGGCAATTATGATTGTAGTGGATTGCGGTTATGTGATCACAATAAAGTATGTAAAGTACTCTGGTTTTGTTAAGGCCAGGAGGATCATGTGTACACCTTAATTACATAAATGAACAATTTCTACAGGAAAAGATGCTGGCGTAAAGTATGTTGTATGAGATCAGAGGAGGAACTTAATGAGCTCATGTCACAACAGGTATTGTCACATTTGCCGATTTGATACCTGAGTTTAACTAACTTTTAGATATATAAACAAGTTTCCTAGACAATAGGTTTTAACATAAGAGGTTATATTAAGAAGTTCTCAGATTTCAATGAAACCATATGGAATGATATGATCACATTATGCTATGATAAAACTCTTCATTTCAGTTCTATCTTATATTAGTCATCAGTTTTTAATGTAATCTATAACCAGGGTTGCAACTATGACTATTGCCAAGACAGATTTCCTGCCCTATCATTTTCTCAGTTTGATCACTAAAAGGTGTCATTTGTAACAAATGGCCAGAATTCAAAGATAGCTCAAAAAATGTATATAGGGTCAGCACAAACACATGCTGCTGCTCACTATACTGGACACAATTCTCTTTGCTGTAGCGATCGTTGGGTGTAGCAACTGGCTGACATTAGCAGGAAGCTCAGTTAGCAGTGGAGCTAATGGAGGAGGTGACTGGCCTGGAGGTGATTGACAACGACTATGACCAGGACTATGACTCCGGCGATGAGAAGACGCGACAGAGGACAGAAAAAGAGTCCGCAATGGGGACACTGTGGAGAGCATTTTTTTAATCTTTTAAAATATAATTCAGGCCATGTCTCAGAAATTGAATCAATGAACCACTTTGTATAAATAAATAAATAAATAAATAAATAAATAAATACATACATGTGAAAAATGATCCTCTTAATTTTTGAAAGCCTAAGGTGACGTCTCCTTAGTTTTGCTTGATTTGTCCAACTAGCTGTCCAAAATGTAAAGATATCCATTATTCATTTCACCATCACAAGTGAGAGGCTGGAGCTATAAATCAATGGCTCAGGTGCACTGTTTATCTTAGTATTGGCAACAGCCACATTATGAGTGCTTGTGAACACAGCCCATCTGGAACATACGGAAGAATATAAAGACTGAGAGAGTGAGAGAAGGTATAGAAAACACTAATGGGATGAGAAGCCAGACAGATACATAGAAAGGAGAGCTCACAGCAGACACGGTCTGTTTTTAGTGCACCGCAGGTTATTCACAGCAGCACACAGTCTGACTCCAAAACCTCCCAATCAGCACATGAAGCCTGCAGGTGAGAGGTCACCTCTGTGCAGCTAAACAGAGATGTGCTGTCTCCCTGGAGAGGTGGACTACTCCAGTGCCCCACTAAGCAGAGCACTGCTGTGACCCTGCTGCAAGGACGGCTCTGCTGCACCTGGGGAACGGCTGGTGACACAGGCGTGAAGCTGGCAAAGTGACAGCTTCACTCACTGCGGGTCAAAGTCCTCATGTGTAATCTGATATGAAGACGGAGTTCGCATGTGAGGGTGGTGACTTGAAAGCTAAAAACGTGTAGCAACTAGATTAGCTCATGAATAGTTGTTTTCCTTTTTGTAGGGATTTCCTCTTCACAACCCTGAGAACTTGATGATGGAAGATGTTAATTGGTGCAGTGTGACATGAGCCCTTATCACATAATGCATGCAAAAGGGAATGTTTACTGGTTGAGCTTTTCCCTTTAGAGCAGATATACTCATTCCTTTTTGACATCTTACATTCTTTTATGACACTCTTACTATCATCTTGCATCACTGTCCCGTGTGAAGTGAAAATCCCTCAGCCTAATGAGAGCAGGGGCTCATTTCGCAAGTCTGTGGCATTCACATCTGCAGGAAACAGTTTCTGATCAGCCATGGAAAAACACTGCCAGGGAATGTTTGGTCATGGCACTTATCGACCACTTAACTTTTATCAAAAAGCGTCATGCAGATTTGATAAGTGTCCACACCAGGCATGATTCAACTCATTATAGAAACAGATTAAGTGGTGAGTCCTGTTGCGTTTGGAGTTTTCTCTTGAAATATTTAACACTAATTCAAACCACACAGAACATAAAGTGACAGCAAGAGCAGGATAAACCACGCTGACTGATTTATTAAAGGTGCAACTTAAAGTAACGTAAGTTCACAAGGAGACATGCTTCCAGAAGTGAAAGGATTTGATTATTTGATTGACAGAATGTCATTGATATTTGAGCTTTAGTCATTGATTTGATAATCAACTACCTGTTTTTTTTTTGTTTGTTTTTTTCATTTTTCAAGCTAATTTGCCAAATTTTCTTGTTCTAGCTTCTCAAAGTTGCATTTCTTTGCCATACATGTTAGGTATTTGAGTATCTGACTGTCAGTCAGATGAAACAAGCCATTTGAAAATGACTTTTTGGGCTATATCATAATAATAATTTAAGTATTTCTGACAATTTATTTTTTAGATTAGTAGGATTGCAGACTTATTTGTTTTGATTAAGGTTCCAAACCATCTTGTTTTTACATTTTATTTGTATTATACTTATGGACATTTCATTTTGAAACAAATGTTTGATTAGTGCCACTGGCAGGGTTAAAATCTGTTAACTGCACTAAATCAGATAAATTTTGCCAAATATTGCAGAGTCACACATCCCTGTCTGGTGACCTCTGACATCATCCAGACTGGAATTTATTCACACGGCCCTAAGGAGCATCATCAACTGCGCTGTAATGGGCTAGTTACACCAGGCCTCTTTGCTGTGGTGAGGACACAGAAAGAGGGGGAAAAGGGTAGGTAAAGTGAGGATGGTGGCTGAGAAGCAAAAGCAGGGAGGGGGGAGACAGAATGAGAGAGGTAGGGAGGGGGTGAGGGATTGGGAGGGGATGAAAAGAACATAAGAGGTAGGAGGAAAGGAGGGGGGCATGTCCGTCTCACGCTGGTTGTTTTGGTTGTGAAATTTTATTCCGGCACAATCTAACCAGGGTTGTTAAACAGAGGGGACCCTGCTTCTTTGTTTTCTCCATCCTCGTCTGTCTCTGTCTTTACTTTCCTTGTCTGAAGGAGCAGGTTGGCTCCACCTTTGCTTGTTTATCCACCCACACACGCTAACACACACAGACATGTGAGGAGGATCTTCTGCACAGCCTGACTGACACACAGGTGTATGTCACATCACAGGATGTAAGGTACACATAAAAGATCTTCATGTGCAAACAGATTGGAGACACATACAAATGGCAATCGTACAAATACAGGACATTTATGTGGATATACAGCACATGCACACACAGCACACGTACAGCGGTTGCAGTCTTGCAGACAGCTGACAGCTGTGTTGAATCGTTATGTCAGTGGGTAAGATGGCAGGAGTGTGATTGGCCCTGCGGTTCGGCTTATCACGCTTTTACAGTCTACACCCCTTCATAGCTGCTCGCCTTTAAATATGCACATACACACTAACACACAACCTACCTACACACCTCCGCCTCCGTTTGCCCGCTGTCAAGGTCAAATCTGAAAATTTAAAAAAACACTCACCTGCCCCCTTTCCATCCTTCCCTGAGTGCAAACTGCTGCCCAACAGCACAAACACAATACGTCTAGTTTTTGATCGATACCATTGATTTAGACATAACTTCATATTTCTGGCTTTAAAATCTAACTCGGAAGAACATTCTCTGCTTCTTTGGCAGTAAAACCTCCAGGACCTGATATTTTCACCTCAAAGATGGTGCTGTCTATTCAGAAATCACAAAACAACTTTTCTACCCACAGGAGGGGACAAAATAAAATACACTATTATAGATAGATATCTGAGTAAAACTCTTCACTTCCTGTCCCCTCACCTGCAGCACAGAATGTACAATTTTATGTGCAACCTTTATACAATTAGTCCCACTGCAACACCGTCCAATGCTGTTCAACTGGCATAAGGCGACGTTCACAATGAAAACTCGCAATGGACGATGACAACGTTGTGAGGAGGGCTATTATGTGTTTCTGAATTTGAGGTAGTGTGTCACTTCAGAGTTGCTTCGCCATGTTGCTTTGACAACAACCTCCAACTGTCTCATCCATCCAAGAAAACTTTCCTGTGTGAAGGAAAGCAGATCAACTCTCACATCCCTGCCTGGTGAGCATTCAACATATGTATGTACATCCCCGTGCCGGGTTTAAAAGTGTCCTCTCTCCACACGACATATCTGGAACTGTAACTAGCTATGTTCAGCTTAAGATGCTTCAAACAAAATTAACCAGGTAGCTCGACTGAGGAAGCTAGGCTGGACACAATAACTCCCAAATTCCACTGGGCACGTCTGTATCACATTTAAGCCACAACACGGCCGCAGGAGCTGATCACGGCCATTCTAGACTATGCTTGTGGTTCCAGGACTCAGGAGTGTCCCAGAAGGGGCTCTTCACAGCAGATCAAGCCAGACAGGAAGTCAGATAACTGAACAGTAGAGAGCATCCGGTCAATTTTCAAAATAAAACACCCTGTGCAGACTTGGATCTGCAGCACAACAAAGTCAGCAATATCAATAACAGACACACTTAAAAAAGATGAAGAAGAAACCGTTTAACTACTTAGCCTACTCGCCCATGGTAGAAGCACAAAAAATCAAGTGATGAAAACAGTGATGAAATCAACACAATCCGAGCAACTCAACAATATCAGGCAGACATGACATTCCACTTCTGGAGCCATGTGGCCGATGGAACAAAACTGCATCGCACATGCAAGTTCACAGAGATGTGACCGCTGGAATCACGACGTAAGAAAACACAAATAACAATGGAATAATTGAAAGAAACACACTAACAGTGGAGCACAAAGGAAAAAAAACACTGCTGCCACCAATGTAACCAAGCGTTGTGCAAAGGTTTAATAAGAAAATAACAAACAGGACATGCTGCACTGAGCAGCAACTATCTTAAAAAGTTACAAGTGCAAGTTTAATTTGTCCACTTCAACACACAAACTTTCTCTCATTCCAAAAAGAGATACAATCTCTTGCTCTATGATTTCCCCTCCACTTGGCCTGTGCTTAGTCACTGTCTGGTGGAACTTTATATTGGTTTTCTCAGGAGACCTTGATCAATCATTTAGCTGGTCAGAAGTCAAGGAGAATCTGCTAATAGCACAAGATGCATGTCTCTAGATGAAAAAATAGACAGATCAGATTCCACAAAGGGGAACAAGAGTCGTGTGTGTTTGAGGATGAAGGGCTGGTGCATGTGTTGTATCTGAGAAAGATGGAGCCACCCCTCTATTGGATATACTATTATCTGGCTCATATAATTCAAGAATGTGCTCCTCTGTCTTGGAGAAGCTTTGCTAGAATGATGCAAGAACGCGCGTGTGTGTGTGTGTGTGTGTGTGTGTGTGTGTGTGTGTGTGTGTGTGTGTGTGTGTGTGTGTGTGTGTGTGTGTGTGTTTATGTCAATGTCCCGGGAGATCTTTTGATCCAGATTCTTCAATCTTCAGTTACACACACACACATCACACACAAACACGCAGCTCTTCTATTAATACTCTTTTCTCTGAGCGCTTTCCTTTCAACATTCCTTGAGGCCTCACATCTCTCCATCTTCTCCAGCTAGAATATAATGCCACGATTAGAGGAAATCTTTAATATGCTGGATCAGATCCAGAGTTAAGAGGAAGGGAAAGACACTTTCTTCAAACGACTGGGATTGACTGGATTTGATCGCCTCCCTGTCTCTGATTAGCATTGCATGCTTTGGTGCTGAAGAACAGGAGTCAAATAGAGATTCACACACCCTGCGGCACATGTCTTTGCATTATCAAATCAAATGGCGAAAGAATATTAAGATGAAATGAGAAGACTCTCCTGTTGGCGATATTTTAGCACTTGACATGAAAAGGGCTGAAACAACTTTAATTTTAATAAAAATTTAGATGATCAAAATAACATGTTGATTTCGATTAATTAATTATAGAAAAAATAAATTGTTTAATTGATTAACAGATTAATCGCATTCTGTGATGCCCGTTGATCCCAAACGTCACCGAGCCGATTCCCTTCACGTTTGAGGCCAGTGAAGAGTCACACCTCTACGCAAACACATGTTTCTGTGTTATGATATTATTTATGACTGGAAGAACTGACTACAGGCTCTTCACTCACATACACACACATAAAAGCCCTATTGGTATGCAAGGAGGCGAACACAATCCACGAAGACAGAATGAA